>CM057478.1:3030000-4280000 GCA_030035585.1 Dugong dugon | reverse complement strand
TGATCTACTTCTGAAAGATCACAGCCAATGAAAACCCCATGGAGCACAGTTCTACTCTGAAACACACAGAATTGCCATGGTCGGAATTGATTTCATGGTTAACTGTGTGTTTTTTTTTTTTAATATATGCCATCTATATATTTAAAAATGTCATCAAAGGACTGGTAGATGGCCCTGGTGTTATAGTGCTTAAGAGCTCAGCTGCTAACCAAAAGGTCAGCAGTTCGAATCCACCAGGTGCTCCTTGGAAACCCTATGGGGCAGTTCTACTCTGTCTTATAGGGTTGTTATGAGTCAGAATCGACCTGATGGCAATGGGTTTATTTTTGGTACCCAGTTTTTTATCTCTAGCTACAACCTTTCCACCGAGTTCCAGATTCTTATGGACAACTACTCTGACATCTCTAGTCAGATATCTGATCGTTATCTCAAACTTACATGTCTAAAACAGAAATCTTGATTCCAACTCAACCCAATCACCTCCCTCCAAAACCTGTTCATCAACAAGTTGTTCCTGTTTCATCTAATAGATCCACCATCCACCCAATGGTTTAGGCACAAAATCATCTTTTACTCTTCTGTCAATTCCCACAACCAATCTCTCAGAAAGTTCTGTCAACTCTACTTCCAAAATTGTATTGCAGATCCACTTTCTTTTCACCATCTCTATGATGGCTACACACGCCACTTCCATTTTCTAGATAGATTAACTCATCTGTGTCCTTTCACATAATCTCCTATAGTCCGTTCTTCACACAGTGTATGGAGCCCAGCATCTTCTGAAGATAAAACTCAGATCCCTCTTCTCTTTTACAGTCAGCTGGTGGCTTCTCATTACCATGAGAATAAGAGCTAAACGCCTTCTCATGGCTTTGAGCTCCCACATGGTTTGGTTTTCTTCAAGGTCATCTTCAGTACCCTCCATGCTCCAGCCACACTGGCCTTCTTTTCGCCATCCAAATATGCCCGCTCTCCTTCCCATCTCAGAGCCTTGTGCTACTGGTCTCTTCTTCCGGTAACACTTTCCTCTCTGCTGAACTGCTACTGTCTCAGGAAGACTTCCCCAACCACACCGTCTAAAGGACTCCTGCATCCCTAGTCACTCTTCAACTTGCATCTTTATTTTCCTCAAGCACTTGCCGCCATTTGCAATGATATTATTAACTTATTGGTTTACTTATTTGCTACCTTTTCCCTCCTGCCCTCAAAGGCAAGGACCTAATCTGTCTTGTTCATAAGTATAACCCCAGTGCCTAGAACACTGACTGATCCCTAAGCCTCTTTCAATGATCAGTTAATGAATGGATCAGTCATTCTCAGGCATTACTTGTATCTGCTCTGGTCCTCAAGTATTGTGAAGGTTAGAAATAATATACGTAAATCACCGAGTAGCATCAGAAACATTAAAGACGCCGAGCAGATATTTGGTGAATGTAGGAAGGTTGTTCTTCCTACAACTCTTAGTGCATACTGGAAGGCATTGTGAGTTGGAATACTGGATTTGAGTTCCTGTTTATTTTATTACTTATACGACCATTGAGCCAATCTTCTAACTTCTCCAAGTCTCAGTTCTTCGTCTATAACATAAGAATAACCCAATTGTTGTAAGAATAAAAGTTTAAGTCATGTCTGCAAAAGTGCTTTGTAAAATTTAAAGTGCTAAGCAAAGACATATGATTTAAATATTATTATGTGGACGTCCCTGTTGATTAATGGCGGGAGGGAGTTATGGTAGCTCCTGCTCATTCCACTGACATTCCTCTTGCAATAGTTAACTGTGTATGTTTAGGTCCCCAAACTGACCGCATTTCAGATGGGCTGTTCTGTCTTAAAAATCAACAGATGGGAAAACCAAAAAAACCCAAACCCATTGCCATCTAGTAGATTCTGACCCATGGCGACCTAATGTGTTACCTCCATAGCGTTTTCCTACTCCAATTCAAGTGAAGATCAGAAATGGAAATTCCCTTTGGTTAGAAAATAATAAGAAAAGTTTGGATAACCTGTGTCTTAAGCATTCATGAAAGCTTTCAATAGGTTCAGAAAGAAGCTTATTAATATATGTTTCAACTTCCTTTTTCTAATTAAAAAGAGATTGTCAACATTTGGTCATTTTCTTGTTGGCACTGGAGAGGTGGTCTGTTTCTTTGTCGGTGACTGGTTTCAGCATCTGTTTGTGACACCTTTGGTGAGAAGGGTCCTGGCAGTGACTCAGCCTTCACAGGCTCACCCTTGACTGCATCCAGGGGTGTCCGAGTGCAGAGGGGTCCCACAGGACTGTGTCCACAGTGGGGGCTGCCCAGGTCGCACCCTCATTTCCAGTGAACCACAGATGTTTTTCCTACTTTTCAACTGACACTGCGTCCTCTGTTAGCTCCGGTAACTCAGCTTTCCAAAGCATAGGAGTCATAACCGTTAGTCTAGTTTGGCTACAGTGTGTGTGTGTATGCATTTTTAAATAGAGTAAAATCTTGGTCCGCTTCCAGAAAGCGTATCCAAATGGAAATCAGCTTTCTGTGAACACATATTTAAGGATTAAAGTTGCACGAGGATAAGACTTGATTCCGCCTTCCTCACTGCTAATATGCAGGATGCTTAATGCAGTGCCTGGCACTTGTTAGGTGCTCCATAAATGATGGTTGAATAGGATGTCTGGATCGTTCAATGAGCTACTTGTCTGATCCCCACATTACCTGATCACAGAGAAAGTTTACAGAGACTTGGGAAGGCCATAGGAATCATACACATCATTTAAGGATCACTTAGTTTATCTTGAAGCCCTGGTGGTGCAGTGGTTAAGAGCTTGGCTGTTAACCAAAAGGTCAGCAGTTCAAATGCACCAGCTGCTCCTTGGAAACTCTATGGGGCAGTTCTACTCTGTCCTGTAGGGTTGCTCTGAGTCGGAATTGACTCCATAGCAACAGGTTTAGTTTATTTTAATAAATAAGCATAATTTCTTTCCTGATAATTTCACTCTTTGTCTTCCAGTTTAAGTAAAACCTTTTAGAGAATGGAGAAAAAGTCAGAAGAAATCTGTCTGGTTCAAATTATGTGAGAACCTGATACTAGAAACTGCTGAGTAGTTTCAAATTACACTGTCAACATTTTGCACAGTTCTAGTGCTTTCTAGTGTTTGCCTCCCTTCCAGCTGCACAGTTACTGGATAAGAAGGGCTTCATTCTTAAAGGATTGTGTAAAATGATGGGTGTCACCCTGGAAAGCAAGTGAATGGCCTTATAGGAGAGGAGGGGCTATTTCAGAGGTCATGTATTTCATTTAGGATACCCGAACCAGGCAAGCTGCCTATTCAGTTACGGATCTTCATTCCGCAGCTAGTTTCAGTTCACGTCTGTCAAGAAGTTACTCCACTGATAATCACATCCCATCGTATCCTACATGACCCTGTACCGTGAGGGTTATTTTTCATAATGTATGTGAAATGTATCCTGAAATTTCTAAAAGATGCCATTTAAATTTCATATGGACTCCACTATTTTTAGTAAGTCCCAGGTAAATTGCACCGGTTTTTGTATGGCTTCCTTTATGAGACTCAACATTCTCTACAAGCGATTCTGATATTGTCACGGTGACAATGTTCTTTTGCTAGAAACATGGGTATCTGAAGTTGTTGTCTTACAACGTTTCAGCTGTGTTTGAATTTTGATATAATTCTACTTTCTGTGGTCAAAATCCAGGTTCAAGGTGGAGTCATAGTTTACCTAGTCCAAGTGCAAATACTGTTGACATCATTTATCAGAAGGTTGAGTCAGTACCCACGTTCCGTGCCTTCGATGCTTCTCAGCAAAGCTTGCCCGAACATCTCCATGTACTTGCAGTCTTGCTAGGGCATCAGCTGACTGCCTTGTTAAATTAATTTATGTTTTCAGAGGCTCTGCATGAAATGACTAAAGGATCTTCATACTAGAAGGGTAAATATAAAGTGTGAGGAAAAACTTATGATTAAGATCCGGGGCTCCTTTTGCACTTTACCTTTTTTTTTTTTTTTTTTGAGAAAATATTTCTATTTTCATTACCTAATTAGTGATTCAAGGTGAGTTAAGGTGGGAATTTCTAACATCGTGTTGGAACTCTAAGCAGCTTCTTTAGGGCAAGCTGACTGTGA
The DNA here is from genome assembly GCA_030035585.1 of Dugong dugon. Classification (NCBI taxonomy): domain Eukaryota; kingdom Metazoa; phylum Chordata; class Mammalia; order Sirenia; family Dugongidae; genus Dugong; species Dugong dugon. Next base: position 4,275,877 of record CM057478.1, on the reverse strand, counting down.
AGTCGAATCGCGTGAATAGTCCATCCATTGCAGCCTAGTCCAGCGGTAACCTCTCAGCCTGCGATTTCAATTGCTGTGTGGAAAGTGACATTACAGTGTGGACCTTGTCATTTGATAAACACAGGAAGAAGACACACCTAGGTCACATTGTACAACACACGGCAGATCATTATTGCTTCCTTTGGCATTTCTTTTGTGATGCTGATTACGATGAATTCCTGGCACTGCAACAGGAAATGCCGATCTGAAGAAATTCCATTTTTATTTATGTACCAGATATCAGAATGGGCTCTTCCTGCCTCAGCTATAACCAAAGCACTGGTGTGGTAGATAGTTAGGTCCCTAAATGTGTATGAGACAAATCCACGTGTGTGGGTTCTCAAAGAAAAAAATTCAGAACCGGTTCCCAAACTCTTGGACCCTTGAGGTCTTCAAGAAAATAAAAAGGAGTGAGAGTTTACAGACAGGCAATACTGATGGAGAGATTCATTTGGAGAGAACTGTAGTCAAATGCGCCTTCATTTGTGAAAGCGGTGGGAGGGGGGTTACCTCTAAACCACACGCCTAGTGATGGGGGGTAAGGGCCACCTCCAGAGCTTTGAAATGTGTTTCTTGCACTTGGGGTACACAGAGGACTGGCGCCTGCCTTATGCCTGAGAAAGCTAATTAAGGTGTGCTGCTGGCTGATATCCCTTCTGTCCTTGAAATTGTCACAGGGAGAGAAGGTCCAAGTCCCTGCTTGTGGAGGATCCAGGGAAGTGTTAATATGCTGGCACTGGTCTGGGCGTCAGCGTTTTGGAGACGGGATGTGGGACATGCACGTGGGGGACATGAGGCAAGAGCAGTAGTAGGTCCACTAGGGCAGCCTGTTGGGGAGGTGAGAGGAGGCCACGTCAGAAAGGGGCTGGAGGCAATAACTGATTTGGAGAGGATGAGGAGTGAGCTTCAAATGACTTCTGTGGTGGGAATTCACCAGCCAGGTCACGGGCACTCAAGGAGGGGGGCCCAGCAGAAATGCTCTGTAAAGACCACAAAGCATCCCGTGAGAAAACGAGCTGGCTTTAATCATCACCAGGTGAGCAAAGGCACTCGGCCAACGAGGCTGTCCTATCCCTTTCACTTTTCCCCTTCCCACTTCCTCTCTTGCAGGAAGTGGAATAGGCAGGGCGGAAGAGGTGAGCAGGGTGGTCTTAGAGAACAGGAGGGACTCTCCCTCCCAACTGCTGGTTTACAGCCTGAAACAGCCCCTAGCTGGGTGGGGGGAGATTTCACACTGAGTCAAGCTCAGACATTTGATAACTACATGGGTTTAGGCCTTCTTATCAAGGAATACTAGTGGCACAGTGGTTAAGAGCTATGGTGAGCTATGGCTGCTAACCCCACGTTCAATAGTTTGAATCCACCAGCCGCTCCTTGGAAACCCTATGGGGCAGCTCTACTCTGTCCTATAGGGTCACTGTGAGTGGAATCGACTTGATGGCAATGGGTTTAGCTTTTTTTTTGGTGGTGCAATGGTTAAGTGCTTGGCCGCTAACAGAAAGATCACTGGTTTGAACCCACCAGCGGCTCTGCAGGAGAAAAGATCTGACGATCTGTTTCTGTAAAGATTTCAGCCTAGAAAATACTACGGGGAAATTCTACACTGTCCTGTAGTGTCGCTATAAAATGGAATCAACAGCACACAACAACAGGCCTTCTTATTCCTGAATGAGACTGTGTTTGTGACTTAGGGGACTCTTAACCAAGAGCAGTGTCTTTGGGGTTTTCACAGAGTGACAAAGGAAGTTCACTTCAGTACAATGGGATAAATTTAAAGGGACAGTGGAAGAGGAGAATAAATTATGATTTATTTCCTTCCTGATTTGTACTAGTTCAACGTGCTGCTGATGCCTAGGATAAATTAATGATTATGATTTCACAGTTAGCGTTCATATAGAGAAACACAAAAAATAGTATGATAATGGTCTTTGTTTCAGAATAGTCTCAGATCCATCAGAACGTCCTCAGATGCATGGAACTCTACAGCGCAAATACATATTGAACAAATAAGTGGAAATATGAATTCAGAAAGCCCATAGAATATTGATGCTTCCCAGGGGAGGGTGATTGCAAAAACACCTGCTCTGTTGCCTTCTAATATGTGCGGGTGCCTACAGAATACCATAAGGCTATAAACTCTGTGCAAAGTGGCTTAAGTATCTCAAGCTTTTAGACACTATTCACAAGAGAGCTTGGAGCCCTGGTGGCGCAGTGGTTAACAGCTCGGCTGCTAACCAAAAGGTCAGCAGTTCCAATCCACTCCTTGGCAACCCTATGGGGCAGTTCTACTCCGTCCTATAGGGTCGCTATGAGTTGGAATTGACTGGACGGCAATGGGTTTGGTTTTGGTTGTATACCTTGGAGCACGAGGACCTCAGGGCAATGCCTCAAGCTTTGGAAGTTTTCCTCATATCTTTCACTCCATCACAGATTTCCCTGCTTTTCTGCTTCCTCGGAGTATTTCTTGCTAAGCTAGTTTGAATTAGGAAGTCAAGACCGATACTGAGAATTGTGTTCCTCTCACCTATGACTTAAAACCACAAGGTAAGGGTTTCAGGCTTGTGTGGAGGGTGGATATTTTTGGCTTTTTAAACTCAGGCTACAAAGAGATTAATCTTTACCCTTTGAAACCATCCTGCTGTGCTCGGCTTACTCTGGGGCAGGACTTTCACTTCCAGAAAGATCATCTTTAATTTTTAAAGGAAAATGTACGTGAATACAAGACAGAAAAAACTTCACGTTCTTAGGAGCTTCCTATTTTAAGGGGCCTTAATAATATGAACTACCATTTAGGAGCGCATATGATGTGTTAGGAACCGTGCTAAAAGCTTTTAAGCATTATCTCACTAATCCACGGAACCAACCTTGAAGGTTGTCCTACCCAAATTTTACAGAGGAAAACAGGCTTAAGGAGATTAAACAATATTGTGTCTCAGGTCACACGGCCAGTTTGCATCTGAGCCTGGACTTGATCTTGTCTTTTTGACCGAATAGCTCACTTTTACCAACTGCTGTATAGAGCTAAGCTTTTGAATAAATTATTAATAAGGTGTCCAGACAGGCCAGGATGCTGAATACATACGTGGACAACGAGAGATTAGACCCACTGCTTTGGAATGAACTGCATTTTGTTTCCAAATCTGTTGTACTTGGCAAGTCTGTTCAGAAATGGGACAGCTGGCCTACTGACTCTTGCGGTCATCAACCTCAGCCCATGGTTTCATAACAGAGAAGGGGCTGATTGATCTGCTAATATCACTTCCTCCCTTGTAAAACTCAGATCCAGCTTCTAAAAAACATTTTGAACGGAGACTTGTGGCTGTTCTGGAAGAGAACCAGGGAGCCGAAGCTTCCCCAGCTAGCGAGTCAACAGGTCTCCTGCTGTGTACAAGTCTGAATTGAGCGGCTGCACCCCGGCAGATTCACCCCCTGCCCAGCCTAGGCAGACCCCGGCCTCCCTCTCCTTCTCAGTCAGGGCAAGGCTGCAGCGTGGTCCGGGTCCTTCTCTGGCCCCGACCCTCAGTAGCAATCCTAGTCATCTTTGGTTTCTGAGGTTCGAGTCTCCACGCTCTGTTCCGAACCGGCATTAACATATATTCACTTAGCTCTCATCTGCAACATTTAGGACTAACAAGTTCAATTCGTTGATAAGCAAACAAAAAACAAAAAAACTGGAGGAAATTCTTAATAATCATTAAAAAAAAAAAAAAAAAGAACCCACTTGCTGTCCAGTTGATTCTGACTCATGGTGACCCCATGTGTGTCAGAGTAGAACTGTGGTTCATAGGGTTTTCAGTGTCTGATTTTTTGGAAGTAGACTGCCAGGCCTTTTGTCCAAGGTGCCCCAGGGTGGACTCCAACCTCCAACCTTTCTATTAGCAGCTGAGTGCATTAACCGTTTGCACCTCCCAAAAACCAACCCAAACCCACTGCTGTTGAGTCGATTCCAACTCATAGTGACCCTATAGGACAGAGTAGAACTGCCCCATAGGGTGTTCCAGGCTGTCATCTTTACAGAAGCAGACTGCCACATCTGTCTCCTGAGGAGCAGCTGGTGGGTTCAAACCACCGACCTTTTGGTTAGCAGCCGAGCACTTTAACCACTGGCCCACCAGGGTCCTTGCACCTCGCAGGGACTCTCTAATAATGGAACATCTATATCTTCTCCCTTCTCTTCCATACCTCGTTAGAGGAAGACTGGACTGTGGCAAAAGAAACAATATTTTATTGTTTATTTTTTCTCCTAATAAATGTAACCTATCACATTGTATATAACTTAAAAACACAGAAACATAAATGGAAGAAAATCACTCAAAATCTTGCTATCTAGAGGCAAACTCTGCTATCGTTTTGATATATTTTCTTCCAGTTTGCATAATTTATATTCTACAGGGTTGAAATCATACTACATAAATAGCATTTAAGCGTGAGATAGATTTGTCCTTTAAATATCATTGAAGCTCTTCAGAGATAATTTGAAAGTTGGTGATTTATTTTGAGGGTAAGGACTGAATTCAGTATTGTCTAACATTGAGGTTATTGTCAAAAAGATAGAAAAGCAAAAACGTTTCATTACATATGGACTATGAGAACTCCTAAATTACTCCATAATAAAACTCTTTTTAAAAATTGAATTAAAGCCTTACTTAGCCTTAAAAATTTTAATCTATTTGTATCCATTCTCCACTAAACGCAAGTTGAATACATAAGAAAAGTTTTGCAGCGGAGATGCAATAATAAATCATCAAGTATGTGTTGTGGTTTGCTTTTATTATTAAAAATTCTGGCATAATTCTAACTCGCAAAAAAAAAACCAAAAAAACAAAAAAAGACCAGATTTACTGGCCTAAAGAAGACTGGAGAAACCTCGAGAGTATGCCCCCCAGACACCCTTTTAGCTCAGTGGTGAAGTCACCTCCAAGGTTCACTGTTCAGCCTCTGAGTGGACAGCCCTGTAAAACCAAATGAGACTAATGAGGTACAGGAGTCCAGTGACAAGGGCCAGAAGGCAGAAGGGGACAAGGAATCTGGTGATAGGGAACACAAGATTGAGTAAGGATATTGTTGATGTGTTGTGAGATTGTTAACCATTGTCATAGGGCAACATTTGTAGTAACTGTTAAATGAGAAACTATTTTGTTCTGTAAGCCTTCATCTTAAGTGAGAATAACAGCACAATTGGAAGAGGGTAGTGAATGTCACTGAACTGTGTATGTAGAAATTTTTGAAACAGTGTATCTTTGGCTGTGTGTATTTTCACCAAAAAAAAAAAAAAAAAAAAAAAAAAAGTTGAGAATTTAGAGGGTTAATATGTTGTGGGGTTGTTAACCACTGTCATAAAACAACGTGTACTACTGTTTCACGAGAAACTATTTGTTCTGTAAGCCTTCACCTGAAGTACAATAAAATATAAAAAAAGAAAAATTCTGAAGATGTCCTTTTTCTAGGTAACACTCACTGCTATGAGGTTATGAATGTCTCTGGGTGACAATCCAATGGGAGACATGGGATTTTTTTCAAGTCTTTGGCTATGGTTTTAGGTTTTTGCTATTTTCTCCATATTGAGATGGAATGTCTTGGTTTCAGTGCTGGTAGTTCTCCCTAATTGTTGGTAACCTGAAGAGTAAGATAGAAATTCGATGATATTTTTATTTGGTTTCTATCTTACTCATCAGGTCACTGATGATTAGTGGGAAAATGAAATGTGAGCCAGCTTTCCTTACCAATCACGAGTTACAAGAAGTGGTATGTTCTCGGTGGGAAGAAACAGGTCACGAAAATAAAGCAAGGACCAAGGAGTGACCTAAGAACGGTCTTTGAAGTATCAATATTGCATAAAGGATGGAGACCAGATGTTTCCCGTCCCCATAACACTCAGCCTTTAGGTTTCTGTAATTCAAAATTTTTCTGCATTTCACAAAGACTTCATGAGGGTGCACTGTGGACCAGGCACTGTGCTAGACACAATGTGGGCTGAATAGACATGGCCTCTGCTGTCATGGCCGTCGCTTCATGGGCGATGCATTAAACCGATCGTGTTTAAGATCACTGTTGTCCTAAACACTAAAAGGAGATGTATGTTTAACAAGAGATTCCCCCCAGAGGGCAGGGTTGCCAGATTTAGGAAATAAAAATATGGAACACTCTACCCAGAAGACCCTCCATTGAACGGTAGGGGCAGGAGAAGGAGAGCGAGCATTCCAGCCAGAGGAGACACATAATCTAAGCACCCAGTGCAGGGCTGTGGTGGTTCAGCGGAGAAATTCTGCCTTCCATGTGGGAAACCCAGGTTTGATTCCCAGCCACTGTACCTCGGGTGCAGCCACCGCCTGTCAGCACAGGCTTCCACGTTGCTATGATGCTGAACAGGTAGGTCTCAGGGGAGCTTTGAGTCTCAGACCTCTTAGAGAGATAGATCTGGCCATTCACTTCTGAAAATCAGCCAACAAAAACCCTATGGATCCCAACAGTCAGATCCCCAGTCAGGACGGGGCAGCCTTTTGCTCCTCTGCGCATGGGGTCGCCAAGACTCGGAGGCCAACTCCAAGGCAGCTAACAACAACAAGAGCAGGGGAAACAGCTAGGTGCACAGAGGAATCTAAGAAGTAAGAGGAACACAATGAAGAGACCAAAGCCAGGTCACTGAAAAAAGCTGGGTTAAAGTAGCCAGTGATAGTTTTTAAAAGTAAAGATTAAGAATCATCACAGAGAAACTCAGTCTGCTTCACTCCAATCTTCCTTCTCTGAAGGCAGTACCCGGGACTCTGACATAGGCAGGCAGAGTTATCCTTCTTTGGTGTCAGCTCAAGCATACAGATATTCTCTCAATTACCTGGTTTCTCTTAAACAAGTCACTGATTGCACATTTATTACTTATCAGTTTACCTAAGCATTTTACTATCTTTAATGTTTTCAATTGTTATATCACTCACACGGAGTTCGTGCACTCAATTTGCCTTAATTTTTCCATGTCTGGTTTCACAGGCTTTAATTATTAGAGCCCTCACAAGATTTCCTCTTTGTAGATTGACTAGCCCCTCCAAGTCCCTTCAAGGGGACAAAAGAGACAGAGACAGAGAGGCTTCAAATCCAAACTCCTCCCTTACTGGCTGGATAAGCCTGGATCGCTCACCTAACATCCCTGACGCTCCGTTTTCACATCTTTAAAATACTAGAGGCTTACCTCGTAGGGTTTGTGAATGGCTTTAATAAATCTGCACAGCGTCCATGTCATCAGCCTGGTGCCAATATGAAAGATTTAATGATAGTTAGCTTTTAATATTTCCTAAGATCTCCACAGCTTTCTGGAGGTGTGTTGTGATTTTGTAATGGGTAGGCTAATGTTTGCCCTCGAGTTTCCAAACTGATTGTTGCTGGCCAGCTAGTATTCGGAGCTCGTGTACCTAACGGTGGTGTTTTTAAGTTATCTCCTAGGTCCCTTTGAAGGGGTGCATTATCCTCCAGCGTGATACTTCTTTAAACACATAACCTCACACATGTCCACATTTAAATCTACCTACCTTCTTTTTTTATTGGCCAACTCAAAGAACCAAACAAAACAAGTTCACTGCTTCCTCATTCCTCAAAAAGAAAACTGTCGGGAGTTTCCTTTATCTTCCCTTCCAATATGACTTGGTATTTCATGACTTGGAAAAGCTTAGTGTCATCTGCAAGTTGGAAATGTCACTGCATACTTCCTCTTCCAAATCATTACTACAGTATTAAAATCAGAGATTTCCAGTGCAGATCACAGGGGAACACTACCGTGTAGTTCTACTCCATTTAGTGTAGATTTCTCCTGGTTCTTGTTTCCTTCCTCCAAGTCATTCACTATCCACGACCACAGGCTGTTCTAAATCCCACGATTCACAGGGCCTGTTTTTCATCACATTTCAAAATGCGGTGAACAGCACCGTGATCCAACTAAAAGAAAACAACGCAAAGCAAAACAAAACCGTGCTTATTCTGAATTATTGTCTAAGGGCTTTGAAAGTAAGTCTTAACAAATGTATCCTCACTTTTTCTTTTACTCCCATGCATATCTCCTTCCTCAAAGAGTAGATAATAAATTAGCCGGTCATGGTTATTATTTTTTGAAATTTTGCTCTACTTAATAACTAAAGTACTAAGTACCCAGGAAGTTCACCAATTGCACACTCAGTTTGTGACTGCTGAGTTTGTAGTTACCACCTATACTCATGGAATCCGTATGAACGGACTCGTATTTCCCGTTCGTAAGCAACTTGCAAAGTATGGCAAACAGCTTCCTAATTTGAACCTTGAGTTTCTTTAAATTGCTTGCATGATATGATAAGCATTGGGCCTGAACAAACAATTCACACAAAATAAAATCAAGAGGTTTTGCCAATTATTTTAAAACATAATTAATCATCAAAGAAATACGGATGAAAATCGATTGAATTTTTATCTACCAAATTCATAGAAGTTTGAAAAAATTTAGGTGATTCAGTTCAGTGATTTGAGCCTTCTCCTATACAAGATGTCACGAGAATACATGTGAATATCCTTTTGGAAAACAACTTGTGCAATAAGTCTGTTTAAGAGGAATAAAAATTAATAATATGTAACAAGGACACATACCTTATTAACATACGAGTATCGCCTTCCTGGAGCCCTAGTGGCACAGTGACTAAGTGCTCTGCTGCTAACCAAAAGGTTGGCAGCTGGAATCCACCTTGGAAACCCTATGGGGCAGTTCTACTCTGCCCTATAGGGTCACTATGAGTCAAAATTGACTCGATGGCACCTAAGAACAGCAGGGTCACTTTCCTGTCCCATGCATATATTACTAATGATCACTTTCATTTTACAAATGGCTAATTTAAGACTCAGAGACTTCAGTAAGACAACTAGAAAGTGGTGAAGCTCAGAGACAAACAGGTCTGACCTCAAAGGCTGTACTCTAATCACCTGCCACACTGATTCCCTCTCAATCTAGTGGTTTCGCTTTTGAAATTAAACAAATAATCTAAGACAGAGACAAAGATTTGTTGTTACATGGGGGTTGGCATAACTTCATTTACAAACATCTCAAACCTACAAACCACTTAATACAGAACAATAGAGGTAAGATTGTGCAATTATGATAAATTTATATGATGGAATATTGCAATGTTTATTATAAAGACCTTTTAATTTCATGAGAAGTGCCCATATGCCTTTAGATGAAATGTAATATAAGAAATAGGACCTTTGGGGCCAAAGCCAAGCCAGCAGAGCAGGGAAGTGTATACTTATGGGGCTGACAGCCTGAAAAGGGACCCTGGGTCTGAGTCTGGTGCAAATTGATATAAAACCTGTGTGAGGAGTTTTAGAAGTCCTTAGCTCCTTAGGTGCTAACAGTTTGTGTCAGACTACTAACCTAAAGATTGGCGGTTCGAACCCACCTATTGGTACTGCGTAAGAAAGGCCTGACCATCTACTTCCGTAAAGACTACAACCAAGAAAACCCTATGAAGTGGTCCTACTCCGTAACACACGGGGGTGCCATGGAGCAGAATCGACTGGACAGCAACCCTGTGAAGGGGTTCTACTCCGTAACACATGGGGTTGCCACGGAGCAGAGCCGACTGGACGGCAGTGGGTTTGGTTTCCATTTTTTGGTCCTTGCTGGAAAGTTCAAATTGTTTTTTTTCCCACCAAGATCCCATGTCTATCTTGGGTTTCATACTGTCAAGAAAATATGCACAGGATTAGGGCTATATTCTAAAATATTAATGGAAATTATTTTTGGAATTGTAGGATTATAACTTTTGATAGTAAGCATGCATTTCTTTTATTGAACAAGTTTATTTTTAAAATGTGTAAAGCAATTCTGTCTGGTCTCAGTGTTCTGTTGTTTAAAAAAATTCTTTTTTAATGTTGTTGTTGTTGTTAGGTGCCTTCGAGTCATTTTTTGACCCGTAGAGACCCTACGTGACAGAGTAGAACACCCCATGGGGTTTCCTAGGCTGTAATCTTTACAGGAGAAGATTGCCAGGTCTTTATTCTGCTGAGCCACTGGGTGGGTTTTAACCACCAACCTTTTGGTAAGCGGCCAAGCACTTAACTGTTGCACCACTAGGGCTCTTTTTATTATATTACTTACGACTAAAACTGTGACATCTATGGATTACTCAGATTAGGATCAGACATATTGCTGAAGTCAAGATAGAACCAGAGGAGGTGTTCTTACCTCGAGTTCCACGTTAAAAGGCTAATAAATAGTCTTTTGGGGTCCATAAACTTTTACAATTTTGTACAGGCATGCCCCGGAGATATTGCAGGTTCGGTTCCAGACCACCCCAATAAAGCAAACATCATGATAAAGCAAGTCGCATGAATTTTTTTGGTTTCCCAGTGCATATAAAAGTTACATTTACACTACACTGTAGTCTACTAACTGTGCGATAGCATTACGTGTAAAAAAACATTGTATATATCTTAATTAAAAAATACTGCATTGCTAAAAAATGCTAACCATCATCTGAGCTTTCAGTGAGTCATAATATTTTTGCTGGTGGAGGAGGTCTTGCCTCAGTGTTGATGGTTGCTGACTGATCAGGGTGGTGGTTCCTGAAGGCTGAGGTGGCTGTGGCTATTTCTTAAACTAAGACAACAGCGAGGTTTGTCTCATCAATGGACTCTTCCTTTCATGAAAGATTTCTTTGGAGCATGAGATGCTGTTTGATAGCATTTTATCCACAGTAGAACGTCTTTCAATATTAGAGTCAATCCTCTCAAACCCTGCCACTGCTTTATCAACTAAGTTTACGTAATATTCTAAATCCCTTGTTGTCATTTCAACAATGTTTACAGCATCTTCACCAGGAGTAGATTCCATCTCAAGAAACTACTTTCTTTGCTCATCCGTAACAGGCAACTCCTCACCCGTTAACATTTTATCATGAGATTGCAACAATTTAGTCACATCTCCAGGATCCACTTCTAATTCTAGTTCTCTTGCTATTTCCACCACATCTGCAGTTACTTCCACTGAAGTCTTGAACCCCGCAAAGTCATCTGTGAGCGTTGAAATCAACTTCTTCCCAACTCTTGTTAATGTTGATATTTTGACCTCCTCCCATGAATCATAAATGTTCTTAATGGCATCTAGAATGTGCATCCTTTCCAGGTTTTCAATTCACTTTTCCCAGACCCATCAGAAGAATCACTGTCTATGGCAGCTATAGCCTGACGGAATGTATTTCTTAAATAATAAGACCTGAAAGTCAAAATTATTCCTTAATCCGTGGGCTGCAGAAAGAATGTTGTCGTAGCAGGCATGAAAACAACATTAATTTCCTGGTACACCTCCATCAGAGCTCTTGGGTGACCAGGTGCGTTGTCAATGAGGAGTAATATTTTAGAAAGAATCTTTTTTTCTGAACAGTTAAGTCTCAACAATGGGCTTAAAATACTCAGTAAACTATGTTGTAAGCAGATGTATTGCCATCCAGGCTTTGTTGTTCCATTTGCAGAGCACAGGGAGAGTAGATTTAGCATAAATCTTAAGGACCCTAGGATTTTCAGTATGGTAAATGAGCGTTAGCTTCAACTTCAAATCACCAGCAGCATTAGCTCCTAACAAGAGTGTCAGCCTGTCCTTTGAAGCTTTGAAGCTAGGCATTGACCTCTCCTCTCTAGCTATGAAAGTCCTAGATGGCATCTTCTTCCAATATAAGGCTGTTTCATCCAGACTGAAAATCCATTGTTTAGTGTGGTCATCTTCGTCAATTACTTTAGCCAGAGCTTCTGGATAATTTGCTGCAGCTTCTCCATCAGCCCTTGCTGCTTCACCTTGCAGTGTTACGTTACGGAGACGGCTTCTTTCCTTAAACCGCATGAACCGACCTCTGCGAGCTTCACACTTTTCTTCTGCAGCCTCCTCGCCTCTCTCAGCCTTCACAGACCTGAGGAGGATGAGGGCCTTGCTCTGGATTGGGCTCTGGCTGAAGGGAACGTTGTGGCTGGTTTGCTCTTCTATCCCGACCACCAAAACTTTCTCCATATCAGCAATAAGGCTCTTTCACTTTCTTATCATTCATGTGTTCACTGGAGTAGCTCTTTTAATTTCTTTCAAGAGCTTTTCTTTGCATTCTCAACTTGGCTAACTGGCACAAGAGGCCTAGCTTTTGGCCTGTCTCAGCCTTCGACGTGCCTTCCTCACTAAGCTTAATCATTTCTAGCTTTCAATTTAAAGTGAGAGAGGTGTGACTCTTCCTTTCACTGGAGCAGTTAGAGGCCATTGTAGGCTTATTAACTGGCCTAATTTCAATGTCATCGTGTCTCAGGGAATAGGGAGGCCTGAGGAGAGCGAGAGAGATGGTGAACGGCCTGTGAGCGGAGCAGTCAGAACACGCACACATTTATTGATGAAGTTCTCCATGTTATATGGGCGTGGTCTGTGGCACCCCAAAACAATCACAACAGTAACATCAAAGATCAGTGAGCACTGATCACCATAACAGATACAATAATAATGAGAAAGTTTGAAGTATTGCGAGAATTACCGAAATGTGACATAGAGACATGAACTGAGCACATGTGTGTTGGAAAAATGGCACCAATACATTTGCTCAACGCAGCGTTGCCACATACCTTCAATTGGTAAAAAATGCAGTATCCCTGAAGCGCAATAAAGCGAACTGCAATAAAATGAAGTAGGCCTGTATATGAGTTTCAGTACGTTAATTTCTAAGTTTCTGGCTTTCTTCATCTCAAGCCGTACCCAAAATGTTAAGACTGAACTAGACCTTCTACAGAGGTGACGTGTGTGTGTGGATGTGGGGTAAGAGGGTAGCTCTGCTCCACGAAGTCCATCAGAACTGTTCTGCAGTGGCAACTTGGAATGAAGCAGTGGGCAGGGAGGTGAACACGGAGTTCCAATAGGTGGGCTGAGCACAGTGAGGACAGAAGCTCAACAGTCCACATATAGAATGTTTGGTACTTGTGCACAATTGGTTCAAAAGCTTTTGCTTGCTAACTAACCAACTAACTAGTTAACTAACCCACCAACCAATCAGCTGTTTTTGCCCTGTGAGCAGTGGTTAAAGCATTTGGCTGCTAACTGAAAGGTCAGCGGTTCAAACCCACCAGCTGCTCTGCGGGAGGAAAGGTGTGGAAGTCTGCTTCCGTAAAATTTATAGCCTAGGAAACCCTACGGGCCAGTTCTATTCCGTCACATGGAGTTACTATGAGTTGGAATTGACTGGACACAACAGTTAATTCCCAGAACAAGTAGTACAATATCTTTAGAGTTTCTATAAATAGAAAAGAAAGTAAACATCTAAGAAGTAATTGAATAGCATGCATTGGAAATTATAGTGCATAAACCAAAAAAAAAAAAAAAAACAAAAATAAAAACCCAACCCCTTTGCCATGAAGTTGATACCGACTCATAGCAACCCTAGAGGACAGAGAAGAACTGTCCCATAGGGTTTCCAAGGAGTGGCTGGTGGATTTGAACTGCCGACCTTTGGTTAGCAGCCAAGCTCTTAACCACTACACCACCAGAGTTCCATTATAGTGCATAGAAAACTCTAAACTTTATTATTAGGCTTATAAAATGTAGACATTTCTTGAGGCAGTTGAGATCTCTGTAGCAACCATGTGCCCCCACCCCCAAATAAAGCCCCCATTGTCGTCCAGTGGATTCCGACTCTTAGCAACCCTATAGGACAGAGTAGAACGTCCCCATAGGGTTTCCAAAGCTGTAACTCTTTAAGGAAGTAGACTGTCACATCTTTCTCCCATGGAGGGTTGGTGTGTTCCAACCATTGACCTTTTGGTTAGCAGCCAAGCTCTTAGCTACTGAGCCACCAGGGCTGCACCTACTTGCCAGTATTAGGGAATTCTCCATTAATTCAAAGACTGTGCAAATTAGTACTAGTATCAACTAGATATGCAGCTGGAAACCATTTTCCCGAAAAATAATAATAATACGTAGTTAAAACATTACAGTTCAAGGAAAGAACATGGATTTGGGAAGGAACACCAAACTGGAAAATAAAGGTAAATCAGTAATTGAAGGATTCATGATGTGTATCATGAAGAATTCTTGACAAAACTGAATACTGGCTGCCTACAAGTGACAATGATTTTCTTGAACAGGAAAGAATTGATTTTGAGTGCCCAGTTTGATTAGTAAAATGTTCCAAAGAGTTTACTGACATGGCGAGCAAGGAGTGAAAACTCAGAAGTTCAGGCGGGTGTTTGGCATGGAGGGACGCTTCCACAGGCGCTCTGGAGGCTCATAAATACCTCTAGCTTGAAGTCAAGATTGGTTCAAGGACCTTAGGATATTTTTTCATTGTGCCAAAGATGCCAGTTTTCTTCATTTCCACATTTGGCTTTCCCAGTGAGCCCTACAGAATTGTATTCTGTTCTATTCCAGAGGAATGTAGAACTAAAGTATTTGTAGACTTAGAGGGAACTCAGATGACTTGGAAGATGTGATTGGAGTGCTTAAAGTTTTTCTTTGTTTTCATTTTCTATTTTGAAGAAAATGTTATGCTTTTACACTGGCTCACACCCAGAAAAGTTAGGATTATCTGTGGTGACCTCTTCTCTGCCTTTTGCTATCCATACCCTTTTTCCAGCTCTTCTCCAGTCCTACCCCACATTTATCCTGGGTGTTTAATCAGCTGTATTAAGCTAGGCTGATACAGGGGAAACGGCACTGAACCTGGAACGAAAAGAAACTGGGTTTCAATCCTCAGTGTTTTGCATTCTCTATAGCTGATGGAGAAGCCCTGGTGGCGCAGTGGTTAAGAGCTCGGCTGCTAACCTAAAGGTCAGCAGTTTGAACCCACCAGCCACTCCTTGGAAACCGTGTGGGGCAGTTCTACTCTGTCCTATAGGGTCACTATGAGTCCGAATCGACTCCACTGCAATGGGTTTTTTTTTTATAGCTAATGGAAAGGAGCCTGGTGGTACAGTGGTTAAGCGCTCAGCAGCTAAACAAAAGGTGGTCAGTTTGAATCCACTGAGTAGCTCCTTGAGAGAAAGACCTGGCGATCTGCTTCCATAAAGATCACAGCCTAGGAAACCCTATAGGGCAGCTCTACTCTGTCATATAGGGTTGCTATGAGTCGGAATTGCCTCCACAGTGATGAGTTTTTTTCTTTTTTTTTAATAGCTAATGGGTAAGTTTTTTAATTACTTCAATTTATTGTCTTTATTTATTAAATGATTGCACAAGGATGTTGGGAAGAAAAAAATGAAAGATGTGTAGGCAAGAAAATAATATAATCATATCTAAGTGAATTATTAACAGCAGCATCACCAACAGCTTCTTCATTTTGAGGATAGAGTGTTGTTGCCTTTTGCCAACTGCCTTTGCAAATAAAATAAAGTATTTGAAAATCTCTTGGTTTTCTGAGGGTTAGAAATTTGGTTTTTTTTTTTAAATTCCAACTCCCCATTTTTTTCCTCTAACAGATGCCCACAACTGTCTAATAGTTACCTTTTCTAAAACTGAACAGCCATTTGATGGATGTCTTTGGTTTTTCTCCTCTCACCAGAATACTGAAATAAATTTTGGGATATGTTTTTCCTAGACATATGATACTTTTTTTTTCTTTTTTGAGATAGTTGGGTGAAGTCTTAATAAGAGGGAAGGATTGGGCTGGGTTCGAAATCTTGAAAAAATTCCCTCGGAAAAAACAATGGCAAAGATGAACAAAGCGATTGATCTTGACATTTTATTGTTTACTTAATTGACTTTAGCATATCAAACAAGTGACCATTGAAATTTATAAACTGTTAGCTTGGATCTGTGTTTGTATACAGAGACATCTAACTTAAAAAAAAAAAAAAAAGATTTTGAACGCCCACCGGGATGAACATCTGTTTTCCATTGAGTGCTCTTATGCTTTTGATTTAGATGCTGTAACACTGAATTTTCTTTCTTTTTTTTTTTTTTTGGATGGATATGACATAGCAATCACTTTGACAATTTTAATTACTACAGGACTGTCTTTGTAAAGAAAGAACATCCATCACTTAAAAAGCGTACGACATGGCAGCTTAATTGTGCAGACAGCAGATGGCATTCACTTGGTTTAAATCATTTGGTGGGTGTTTTATTCTGAGACCTTCAAAAAAAAACCTTCCTTTTATTTTCTCCTCCCCATATACTATTTAAACAGTTAATCTTCAAGAATAAAAATACTTAAAGTAATAATTTTAAAGCAACTTTTAAAAGAAATCAACATATAAGATGTATTTTATAAAAACGTTAGTATATCTTTATTATCTCACAGGAGTCTCCTCCACAGAGCTCTGAACTTAAGCCTTTGCTGCCTTAAACTTCTGTACAGTGGTTTTTAACTAAGCCTGCACACTGGATTCCCCTAACGATGTGATTAAGGGCTCAGCTATAACCAAATGTAGGCAGATCGAATCCACCAGCCGCTCCTCGGAAACCCTGTGGGGCAGTTCTACTCTGTCCTATAGGGTCACTGTGAGTAGGAATCGACTTCGACGGCTCCTTTTTTTTTTTTTTTTAAACACCCCAGATCATTTAAATCAGGATTTCTGGAAGTGGGAATCAAGCATCAGTGTTTTATTTTTCTCTCTTGAGACTCAACCTTGGGAAATCTTTCTTTAGATTAAACTTATCATTGAGAGGAGCTTGGTCTTCCAAGTCTTCTCAAAGAATAGCTTCTTTTCTCTGTATGCATCCGAAAACAAAGAAATGTAATGATGGTTTAGAGGTAATATGATCAGCTGATAGCATTAGTTTTTCCTTTTTTTCTGAGTTAGAAGGAAATAATCCCTTCTTCCTTCTTCATCTGAAAAGAGCAGAGAATCAGTGCATCTAAGTCAGAGCGATAACAGCGCATATTAGCACTTGGCGACTGCGCTCGCCTTACCTTTGTGTTTTAGAATTTCTTATCAATGGCTTGAGATCGGTGGCCGTGTCTCATGTAGTTTTGTGTGTTGAGCACTT
The DNA here is from genome assembly GCA_030035585.1 of Dugong dugon. NCBI lineage: Eukaryota > Metazoa > Chordata > Mammalia > Sirenia > Dugongidae > Dugong > Dugong dugon. Next base: position 4,258,884 of record CM057478.1, on the reverse strand, counting down.
GGTGCACTTGGGTCTGGAATACAGTAGGTGCTTAATAAACAAGGGAGTCCTGGTGGCGTAGTGGTTAAGAGCTATGGCTGCTAACCAAAAGTTCAGCAGTTTGAATCCACCAGGCGCTCCTTGGAAGCTCTATGGAGCCGTTCTAGTCTGTCCTCTAGGGTTGCTGTGAGTCAGAATAGACTCCACGGCAATGGGTTTGGTTTTTTTTTTTTTTTTTTCCAGTTAACAGAGATGGGATAATTGGGTGTATGAGTAAGCCGAGCGCTCACCTGGAGGGAGATTTTTAGGGGCGGCCCAGAGGGCTTGGCAGGCATGCTGGCCTTGTCCAACAGTGTTACCCTGTCCTCACTGACAATAGGGATGCTAATAATGCATGCATTTACATAACTGTTTTAGTTTAAAAGCTGATTTCACAAGTATATGTGTATATATATGTATATCTATGCACACACACATATATATGTATGTGTGTGTGTATATGTGTATATATATATATATGTATATATACGTATGTATGTATATGTTCTTGTTGTGTGCCATCGAGTTGATTCTGACTTGTAGCCACCCTATAGGACAGAGTAGAACTGCCCCATAGGGTTTCCAAGGAGCAGCTGGTGGATTTGAACTGCTGACCTATTAGTTAGCAGCTGAGCTCTTAACCACTGTGCCACCAGGGCTCCATACACACATATATATATATCTTGATTTTCATAATAAACTGAGGTGACTTTGCCAGGGATTGGTTTTTCTATTTGCAAGCGGGGAAATTGAGGTTCCAAAAGGTGAAGTGATTGGCCCAGTGCTTGCCAGACACCAGTTTGTGGTAAACGTGGGTCGACAATCCAGGACTTGCAATTTGCATTCTTTTTCTTTTTCCAGAACACCTTACAACCCCTTGCAGGGTAAAGGCATATGGATCAAATCTGCAGCTGACACAAGGGATATCAGAATCAGAATTCTAAAATATTTCAACAGGTTGGGATGCTGGCCAAGAAAACCCAAACGATGAAATTTAATAAGGAAAAATGTGAGGGCTTAAGTTTAGAATATAAAAAAAGAAAAAAGAAGAAGTACAGATTTTGGGGGGGCAGGTGAGGAGAACCTAGTTTATTCATGTGAAAAACATCTATGGCTATGAGATTAACCTGTGGTGTGATTGATATCAATAACGCAAACTTGGACTGCTTTGTAACGTTGATAGAAATATAAGTTTCAGAAAAATAGAGGGGTCCCATGTTCTTCTCTGAGCTGGAAGTACACCATTTGGAATATTGTGTTCCATTGTAGCCACCACTTTTTAAGTCTGACATTGGCAAATCGATGTTTTCTTGGAGGAGGGTGACCACTGTAATCCGCGTTATCACCTGGTATCCCCAAAGACCAGATCATACTGGACCACCTCCTGTAAAATGTGTAACAATCTTCAGAGACTTTGGGGAATTCACAGAGGCAAAAATTCTTTTGAGGACTTCTAGCTCTAAGAGCCTGCTTCTTTAGTTCACACTACAGTATCCTGCCTGTGTCATACCTATTCTCTGCCTCATGGACCCAGGCAGCTCAGCTTCTTGTTTTGATTTCTACAAAATTCCACTCACTCAAGGCTTTTCGATGTTAAGAGAATTTACTGAAAATCTGTGGAGACAATGAGGGTTTATGGAACAGTAATACTAAAAACTTTAAGTAGAAAAATAGACTTCCCCACTCTTAAATTTATTATTTGTCATCTCACCTCTGGGAATTTCTAACTGGTTTCTAATATGTTCTCACACTCTGATCTTGCTGGCTGCTCTCACCTCCCTCTTATTTCTGCTGTCCATCCACGTCCTCTCAGATTTCCTGCAGGAAGTCCATCTGTTGCTCAGATCGCTATATACAGCATTCAGCGCCCCACATCCCTTCCTCTCAAACTCAGCTCCAGACCAATCTGTGCGTATATAAAAACCATTAAGATGCCCAGTTAAACAAAAGGGCCACCCCAAGATTTCTTCTCTAACAGAATCCATTCTTCTTAGAATGGAGTAGGGCATTTAAGTAGCATTTGATTCCTCTGCTAAACCAGGAAAATGAAGGGTTGGAAAATGGCAGCTTCCCAGCCCTTATTCTAAGCAATTTAAAGTAAGTCAGACAGTTATAATTGCCATGTGGTTCATTCCGCCTTCCCCGTTATATAGTTATAATCAGATGTGAATAAAAACTGTTCATCTTTTTGACTCTGGAAAAGTCCCTATTATGTAAGCTCTGTTGTTTTGTCATGCAAATGAGTACTGGTAGTCATAACAGTATCGTTTCTGAGCTAGGTGGGGAAAGAATACAGCAATAGTTATGCACCTGGAATGGATCTAGGACAGGTGTGGGTAAGAGCTGTTAAACAAAAGGATCGGACTAGAATAACTAGTAAGGTAAGGAGACTTAACAAGCTATGCAGTTTGCTGTACGTTAGCTGGAGAAGGAGAACTGGGATAATCTTGAGTTCAATGAAGAGAAAACAGAAAATAACCATTTATAGCTGAGGACTCGAGCTTCAGAAAGAGGCTAAGGAAAGAACTTGAGTTTTGGAAGCCAGAGATGACGAGGGGGAGAAGAAAAAGTCTCTTGGGGAAAACAGCTTCAGTTTCACCCTTGGAATTGTTTCTGCAACTCACCACTTTGCTTTCCTCATGGGCTGAGAGGAAATTAGCCTAATTGTCCAGGGATTGAAGTAGCGGATTTTGAGAAATCAGACTTGAATTTATTGAGACAATGCTGGCCTCTACCCAAGCCGAGTGATGGTCATTTACATGCGCATGGATGGTGCTGGTGACCTGTTGTTTTGTCAGCTGCCCTCCAGTTGGCCCCTGACTCATGGTGACCCCATGCACGATGGAAACTCTGCCCAGCCCTGCCCCACCCCAATGATTGGCTGCAGATTGGACTGCTGTGATCCATAGGGTTTTCATTGGCTGATTTTTTGTAAATAGATCACCAAGTTTTCCTCCTAGTCCATCTTCATCTGGAAGCTCTGCTGAAACCTGTTCAGCATCATAGCAACATGCAAGCCTCCACTGAGAGACAGGTGATGGCTGCTCATGAGGTGCGTTGACCAGGAATTGAGCCCAGGTCTCCTGCATGGAAGGCAAGAATTCTACCACTAAACCACCCCTGCCTTTGTTTGTGTCCTAGAAGCCCCCAAAGATGGTGAAGTAGCTCTTGCATTCTAGCCAGCTGAGGATGACTCAACACTCCTGGAGGAGGGTTTAGGTAGGAGAAATACGGTCCTAGTTTACGACAAGGAGGCAGAGCTGACTAATGAAATTATGAGCAAAATCAATGAACTTTTTTAGGGAACGCTCTTGGAATTTCTGAATAAGCTAAGAAATAATAAGGAATATGAACTTTTCTATAAAGGCTGGTAACAGAAGTATAAAACTAAATTACCCCTTTTTATTTCACTATTCATTCTTGCTAGATTTTTTACTACTTCAAGATGATTTTTAAAGGTCATATTATGATAATATTGTTTTAAATTAGAATAAAAGATTATAGGTAGATGTTTGTTTAATCTTAATTCATTTATAAAAACAAGTTATTCACCCATCCTCAAATGCCCAGTAGACCCTGGGAAGCTTCCCATAAAAGGATGTAATTAGGAAAATGTAGTTAACACACACGTTAGCCTCAAGACTCATCAGTACCTTGAGCTATTCTGTATATCAGGCTACTCAAGTCAGGCACTGTATTCCCCTTGATATCCACAGGATCTAGCATAATGCAGGACAAATGGTAGGTACTAAAGCATATTGAAATGAATGAATAAAATGTATTTGCATTTGGACAACACTGCAGGATATGCAATAATATAGATACGCAGTTAAATTTCAAGCCATCTTATAATCACTAAATATCAGCTACCTTACAATCAATGAGAAAAAATTGCAAACAAAAAATGTACTTCAGTTGCTGATTTATAAAATTAAGACACAGATACATATATATATACACGTACAGATCTAGAGACAAATAAAGGCAGTCCCCAACTTATGGGTTCCATCCCGACAACTCCATTATAAGTTGCTTCTGACATAAGTCAAATACCTCATATTTTTCCCTTACTTTTTATTATTATTGCTTTTTGTTATCAGTATCTTTATAAATCCGAGCTTTATTTATCTTTGAGGGTTAGCATGTGAATGATGACATCAGCGAATTACACACTGTAGCACTGTATGTAGTACGTATTACTAACGATCAGATGTACAAAAAGAAAAAAGGATGGTTGTTAAGTGTGGTTCCTCATTAACTCAAATACGTTGTAAGTCGGGGACTACCTACATGTGTATGTTTATCAATGATTAATCGATGACACTGGAATAGTAGCTTATTTGATATTTGTCTTGCAACATAAATAAATCAAAGAATCTGTTTCTAGTATCCAGTAAAAATAATAACATTATAATAAATTTTTGCTTTTAATACATGCATAGGTACATAGATACAAATTTCTTTCATTTATTCAACATTTTTTAAAATACAATTTTATTTATTTTGTTATTGTTGTTGAGAATATACACAACAAAACATATACTAGTTCAACAGTTTCTACATGTACCATTTAGTGACACTGATTACATTCTCCGAGTTGTATAACCATTCTCATCCTCCTTTTCTGAGTTGTTCCTCCCCCATTAACGTAAATTCACTGCCCCTTTAAGTGCCTATCTAATCTTTCAAGTTGCTGTTGTCAGTTTGATCCCATACAGATGTTAAAACAGCACAGTGCTCAAGGTAGATATTTTTTACTAGTTAAGCTAAACTATTGTTTGGTTTTAAGAAGACTTCAGGGGATATTTTTGGTCTAAGGTTTAAAGATTATCTCAGGGCAATAGTTTCAGGGGTTCATCCAACATTCATGGCTCCAGAAAGTCTGGAGCCCATGAGAACTTGAAATTCTGTTCTGCATTTCTTTCCTTTTGAGCAGGATTATTCAGTGGAATCTTTGATCAAAATGTTCAGTCATGGTGGCTGGGCACCATCCAGTTCTTCTGGTCTCATGGCAAAGGAGGCAGTTGTTCATGGAGGCAATTAGCCACACATTCCATATCCTCCTCCTATTCCTGACTCTCCTTCTTCCTCTGTTGTTCTAGGGAAATAGGGACCAATTGTTGTGCCTTGGATGGCCACTTGCAAGCTTTTAAGACCCCAGGTACTTCACATCAAACTAAGAGGTAGAATAAAGGCACTAAACATGTTATGAGGCCAATTAACTGGGACGTCCCATGAAACCATGACCTTAAACCTTCAAACCAAGAAACCAAATCCCATGAGGTGTTTGGTTGTACATAATCAGCCTCAGCAGCTACTCTTTCTTTCTTTCTTTTCTTCATTGTTGTAAATATATCTATTGCACAGCTTTTACGAATTCAACTTTCCACAGGTGTACAATTTATTGACAGCAATTACAATAATTGGCTGTTCAACGCTACTCTTAATCAACGTGATATTTCCATCACTCTTGACCCTACCTTTCCCCCTCGCTCCTGCCCCTGGTAACCACTAATACACTTTGTTCTCTATACATTTGTCTTTTTATATATGTGAAGTCATACAATATTTGTCCTTTTGGGATTGACTTATTTCACTCAGCATTATGTCTTCCAGCTCTATCCATATTGTAGCATGTACCAAGACTTCATTTCTCCTACTTGCTGAGTGGTTTTCCATTGTATGTAGGTACCACATTTTGTTCATCCATTCATCTGTTGATGGGCATTTAGGTTGTTTCCACCTTTTGGCTATTGTGAATAGTATTGCAGTGCACATTGGTGTACAAGTCTCTGTTTGAGCCTCTGCTTTCAAGTCTTTTGGGTGTATACCTTGGAGTGGAATTGCTAGGTCATATGGTAGTTCTATTTTTAGTTTTTTGAGAAACTGCCACACTGTTTTCCACAACAGCTGTACCATTTTACATTCCCACCAGCAATGGATAAGGGCTCCAATTTCCCCATATCCTCACCAATATTTGCTGTTTTCTGATTTTTTTTTTTTTTTTAAATCTTAGCCATCCTAGTGGGAGTGAAATGGTATCTCATTATGGTTTTGATTTGCATCTCTCTTATGGCTAATGACGCTGAGCATCTTTTCATGTGTTTGATGGCCATTTGAATGCCCTCTTTGGTGAAATGTTTACTCAACTCCCTTGCCCATTTTATGACTGGGTTATCTGTCTTTTTGTTGTTAAGTTGTCGAAGTTTTATGTATATTTTGGTTATTAGGTGGATATATGGTTTCTGAAGATATTCTCCCAGTCAGTAGCTTGTCTTCTCACTTTTTTGATGAACAAAGGTTTTTAATTTTTATGAGGACCCATTTATTTATTTTGTCTCTTGCTGTTTGTACTTTTGTTATTATATTAGATAATCTATTGTTAAAAGCTGGGACTGACAGCATTCAGCCTGCTTGCTCTTCTTAGAATTTTATGGTTTTAGTTTGCACATTTAGGTCCTTAATCCATTTTGAATTTGTTTTTGTGTATGGTGTGAGGCATGGATTCTGTTTCCTTTTTCTGCATGTGGAAATCGAATTTGGCCAGCATCATTTATTGAAGAGACTCTTCTTTCCCCATTGAATGGAATTAGCACTCTTGTCAAAAATCAGTTGACCACAGACGTGTGTATTTATTTCCGGAATCTCAGTTATATTCCATTGGTTTATGTGTCTATTGTTATATTAGTACCAGGCTGTTTTGATTACTGTAGCTATGTTATAAGTATGTTTTAAAATCAGGAAGTGTGCGCTCTCCTACTTTGTTCTTCTCTTCAGTATTGCTTTAGCTATTCGGGGCCTCTTGCCATTCCATGTAAAGTTGAAGACTGGTTTTTCTATTTCTGTAAAGAAGGCTGTTGGAATTTTGATCAGGACTGCATTGAATCTGGAAACCCTGGTTGGCAGTTCAAATCCACCAGGTGCTCTTTGGAAACGCTATGGGGCAGTTCTACTCTGTCCTATAGGGTTGCTATGAGTTGAATTGACTCGACGGCAATGGTTTTGGTTTGTGTCGAATCTATAGATTGCTTTGGGTAGTACTGACATCTTAACCATATTGTCTTCCAATCCATGAGCATGGAACATCTTTCCACTTATTTAAGTCTCCTTTAATCTCTTTCAGCAGTGTTTTACAGTTTTCTTTGTGTAAATCCTTCACATCCCTGGGTAGATTTATTCTTAAGTATTTTATTCTCTTAGATGCTATTGTAAAAGGAATTGTTTCCCTAATTTCCCTTTTAGATTTCTCATTGCTGGTGTAGAGACACCCAACTGATTTTTTTGTTGTTGTTGTTGACCTTGTACCCTGCAACTTTGCTAAATTTCTCTGTTAGCTCTAGAAGTTTTCTTGTGAACTCTTAGGGATTTTTGTTTCTATATAGGAGCATATCATCCATGAATAGAGATAATTTTACTTCTTCTTTTCCAATCTGGATACCTTTTATTTCTTTTTCTTGTCTTGTTGTTCTGGCTAGGACTTCTGATACAATATTGAATAGAAGTGGTAAGAGCGAGGAGCCTTGTCTTGTGCCTGACTTCAAGGAGAAAGCTCCCAGCTTTTCTCCGTAAGTATAATGTTGACTGTTGGCTTTTCATATATGTCCTGGATCGTATTGAGAAATTTCCCTTCTACTCCAATCTTCTTTAGGGTTTTCATCAAGAAAGGGTGTTGGATTTTTATCAAATTATTTTCCTGCATCCATTGAGATGATTATGAGATTCTTTCCTTTGTTCTACTGAAGTGGTGTATTGCTTGATTGATTTTCTAACGTTGAACCATCACTGTATTCCTGGAATAAATCCCGCTTGGTCATGGTGTATAACTCCTTTAATATGCTGTTGGATTCTCTTCACTAGTACTTTGTTGAGACTTTTTGCATCTGTATCCGTAAGAGATATGGGCCTATAATTTTCTTTTCTTGTGATGCCTTTGTTTGGTTTGGATATCTATAGTTGCTTTACGGAATGAGTTAGGAGATATTGCTTCCTTCTTTATCTCTTGGAAGAGTTTAAACAATATTGGTGTCACCAACACGTTTTTAATAAGTGAACAAAGCTAGAATAATCCCTTCCTTCATGAAACCTACCTTCTTTTCTAAAGAGGATAGTTTTTTTCCAAAGATGCTAATATGCCTGATGAGAACTAAAATTTTGTGACTTTAGCAATGAAATATCATCTGCAGATTTAGTATTTATGACTGTTTGCAAGGTTGGAGGGAGCCAATGACGTCTATACAGTATACTACCTTTTCCCATCTGGGCTCAGGTGGGAAGATCTCCTGAAAAGAATGATTCAGGCTCTTGCAAGAGTCTACAATGTACAATGATTTAAAAAAATGAACACTCACGTCATCTACCTCATTATGGTGGCGGAATTGTCTATCCCTTAGAACAGTGGAAGAGGCGGAGCAAGAGAACTTGCTAAAATCATGTTTTCTGCACTAAACCAGCCCCATTTAGTAGTGAATCTTGCCTCGGTAATACAATTAAATACAATGAAAACTACCAAAAAAAAAAAAAAAAACCCCAAACCAAACCCATTGCTGTCGAGTGGATTCTGACTCATAGTGACGCTATAGGACAGAGTAGAACTGCCTCGTTGGTTTCCAAGGAACAGCTGGTGGATTCGAACTGCTGACCTTTGGTTAGCAGCCGTAGGGTGCTATAGATCTCAACTACTAAAACCAAAAAACCCGTTGCCGTTGAGTCGATTCTGACTCACAGCAACCTTATAGGGTCACTATGAGTGATCTCAACTACAGCCTGGAAAATGGAGACAAGACCACATCCAGAGGAGAGATACAAATGAAGTAATAATAATAATATATTTATAGGGCACGTACTCTGTGAACTAGGTATTATCCTAATTACTATATATCTATTAACTTATTTGGAGGGCCTAGGTGGTATAAGGAGCCCTGGTGGCCCAGTGGTTAAGTGTTTGGCTGCTAACCAAAAGGTCAGCAGTTTGAATCCACCAGCCGCTCTCCGGAAACCCTGTGGAGCAGTTCTACTCTGCCTTCTAGGGTCACTATGAGTCGGAATCCACTCCACATCAATGGGTTTGGTTTGGGTGGTATAAATGGTTAATGAGGTTGGCTGCTAAATGAAAGGTTGAAGGTTTGCGTTCATCCAGGGGAGCCTTAGAAGAAGGGCCTGGTGAACTACTTCCGAAAAATTTGCCATTAAAACCCTATGCAGCACAATTCTACGTTAACATACATGGGTCGTCATGAGTCAGAATTGACTCGACAGCAACTTTTTTTTTTAATGAACTTATTTAATATTGTAAATAATACTATTGTCTCCATTTCACAAGTGAGAGAAATGAGGCACAGAAGAAATGTCTGTTCTTGAAGATTTACGATCATCATAAAATCTCAGAATAACAAAAGCAACATATAAAAAAGTGATATAGAACTGGTAGAGGCAAGAGATCCAAGGAGACAAGGAGAATCAGGGTGGGTTGGTGCGGGCTTTATGGAAATGACCCTTGCTCTGGGTCCTGAAGAAAGGAGAAGGAGTAAAGCTGTGTTTTAGATGCCTGATTTGGTGGACGTGTTCACAATGTGGCCAAGGCGCAACTGACTTGACGGCAAAGGGTTTCGTTTCGGTTTTACACAGATTACAAAAAGCTTTTGCTTTACAATTTTATTAAAAATGATTAAATATTATTTGATAATAAAATTAACCCCCAGACGCGGTGCCATCATCATTCTCTGTGTTTTACAAAAGATGAGAAAATGGACCCCTGTGTTGCTGAGAAATCCCAAGGTCAAAACAAGGTCAAGTCTCATCTGGGGCAATAAGACAAGCTGGGAGGGTATTACTCAGGCCTTGTCTTCTCCGAGGATGCGGAGGAGTCCTACCCAAGGCTGGTGTCTGCCTAAGTGTGTGTGTGTCTGTGTGTGTATCCCTGATGGCACCATAGTTAAGCACTCAGCTCTGTTAACCAAAAGGTTAACAGTTCAAACCCACCAAGCGGCTCCACGGGAGAAAGACCTGGGGATCTGCTTCCATGAAGTTACAGCCTAAAAAGCCCTATGGGGCAGTGCTATCCTGTCATATGGGGTCTCTTTGAGTTGAAATCAACTTGACGGCACACAATAACAAATATATATATATGTGTATATATATGTATATATACATGTATATATGTGTATATATATATAAGCTTAGGAAGGAAGGAAGAGAGGAGGAAATATAGATGTGGATAAAAACAATTTGCTTCACATAAATAGTTATAGGGCTAATTCCTTTCTTTATAGAAACTCCTGGCTTGTGCTTGATGTGAAGTGTCAAATTAAGTAAAAAACTAGTTTTCCAGGCGAGGGTACTTGACAAAGGACTTCAGAATTCTGCGCCACTAAAAAGCTGCCAAGGTAATGGTTAATAGGGTAGTGGCAGTTCTATTGAGTGTCAAAACACTGACTCCAGAGCCAGACTGCTTGGGCCAGAATCCTGGCCTTGTTGCTCAGACGCTGTGTGACGTTGAACACATTCCTTACCCTCTCTGTGCCTCAGTTTTCTCGTCTGTAAAATGTGGACAATGACGCATTTTAGTGTGTGTCTGTGTTTGTGTGTGTGTATGATGATTAGAAAAGTTCAGTGTAAATTCTTACACTTAGAAGAATTTGAGGCATATAATAATGATACATGTGTGTAAGCTGTTATATTCACCATCATGCCCCGCTCCCAATTAAGATGTCAGCTCCACAGGGCAGGAAGTTTTGTCTGTTCTGTTCACTGTTATATTCCCAGTACCCTAAACAGGGTCTACAGATGGTAAGCCCTCAATAAATATCTGCTGACTTGAAGGAAATTTTTAGCATTTTTTTAGCAAATGAATTTTTTACCCAATTTTCTTCTAAATATTATTTACTCTAAAATGAGCATAGACAGTAAAATAAATACCCCAATCTCCAGTTATTTTTTTTACAATAAAATTTATATCCCAATTAATAAGACCATGAAGAGGGAATATTTTTATAGGATAACAGTCTGACTTGTGTTGTTTGGAAACGTAGTTGTCAGAACAATTCATATGAGAGAAAAGCAAAAATAAGGAAAAACATGAATAATGGACAAATGGATGAAGAATGAACGCCTTTTCCTTCCTGAGTGTTTATTCCCACCTCAAGCCCTGCTGCATGAAGGAATGAACTGCTCAGGTCACTGAACGCTAAGCAGCAATGAGCCATCATATCTGCACCAACACTGCAGTGTGCTTGTTCCGCATTTTCCCTTAAGTATAAATGCCAGGGAAAGGCTCTGGGCTCATTAACAAAGAGACTGTGCAATCCACTTTGCCTCCAGGGAATTCTGAGACAAGCTACAGTCTCCGGGATAAGTCAACAATTCACAAAAACGTAATGGGAGATGGGGGCTGAGAGAGAGTGCCGATAAAAACGGCAGCTCACTGCGGCCCATCAATATTATATGGTGCAAAATGGCCCTTGATCATTCAGCAGCAAGTGATTCTCTCTCCTCACCCGCTGGGAACTCTTTCAGTTCAAGTAGGACCTTGGAGTCCTAGGTTCAGTATAGGAGACTGTGCAATCCCCACAATGCCTCTTGGCTAAAGAAGACTATCATCTTTCTACTTTACTGACTCACTGAAAGGCAAAATCAGAAGACAAAAAGAGAACGAAGAATGTGTAAACAAACACGCATACCTTCTGCCCTGTTACCAAACGGTTTACAAAGTAAGACAGGACTAAATCTCATTTTCTTTTCTTTTCTTTTTTTTATTGTGCTTAAATGAAGGTTTACAGAACAAATAGTTTCTCATTAAACAGTTAGTACACGTATTGTTTTATGACAATGGTTAACAACCCCATGACATGCCAACACTGTCCCTTCTCAACCTTGGGTTCCCTATTACCAGCTTTCCTGTCCCCTCCCGCCTTTTAGTCCTTGTCCCTGGGCTGTTGTGCCCCATTAGCCTCGTTTTGTTTTATGGGGCTGTCTAATCTTTGGCTGAACGGTGAACCTCAGGAGTGACTTCACTACTGAGCCAGAAGAGTGTCCGGGGGCCATACTCTTGGGGGTTCTCCAGTCTCTGTCAGGCCAGTAAGTCTGGTCTTTTTTGTGAGTTAGAATGAATCTCATTTTAAATAGTTCTTGTCTCTTCAGCCCAAACTCCCAGCTCTTGTCTGACTGAAATTGAATTGTCACCCCTTCGACCTGGCCTTTCACCCCTAAAGCCCCTTTCAGAAGGAAAACATAATTAGGGAAAATCCCTAAGAACATGAAGAGTGTGGGGCACTTCCTGCAGTTTTATGTTTCGGAAGCAGAGAAGCAGCCTGGGGAAAGACAAAATCGCTGTAACAGACTCCAATCAAACTTAATCACCCCTTCACACAATGTGAAAGCTGTTCCGATCTCTTAAGCTTGCCTGTAATTTATCTTTGGAGTTTGAGCCTGTGAAGTTGAGAAGGAATCTGGTAGTGGCAACCCATTACCGTCACTAACTGTGGAAAGCCTTCACGGAGACCGGGGAAAGCATCTGCTCCAGAGAAAATCACAAGGGTTCCTGTTCCAGCACAAAGATTGCAATGACTTGCTTATAATACAGTGTCACAATTAATGGTCATTTTTTGGCTTCGGGTGCCTTTAAGGTTGTTGGAATACAATATGGTTTCTTTCATAAAAAGTATGACAAACTTGAGTATATGCAGCTGTCTTTTAGTTCAGAACAATCCACAAGGGAACAACAGGATAATAGAGGAAATTTAAAATCATTTGAGGATGAGGCTGGGAGCTACATTTCAAGTAAATTAACTACGAAAAGAAGTTTCGAGAGGCCATTGCAAAACTTTTACGTTTTCCAGTGAATCTGGATGTAAGCTGGAACAGTGAAGCAGATTGATGTGGGGGTCTGAAGATGCAGATTTTGAACTCAGATTTTACCATTTTCTAGCTGACCATCTGTGGATCAGTTACTTAATTTCCCTGAACCTCAGTTTTTCTCTGTTGTAACACAGGATAACACAGCTCTTGTGAGGGTGAAGTGCAGTGACATACACCATTAATATTCACCTGGCACATAGTAGGTACTCAAAAAGGCTAAAACAGATTTCAAATTATAATTCTACAAGCTAGCTTTATCACATATTATAAACTTAGCTAAATCTGCGCTAGGTCTGTATTTTACAGTCTCTAAGATTAGCTGTTTTTGAGGGAGAGGGTTCAATTTTGAGCAATGTTAGCATAAAGTCGTAGTAGCCAAAATTTAGGAGAAATTCTTAAAATTGTCAAGTCAGAGGAGAGGCTTTAGAATTGAGAGCTTTTCCCCCCAAAGTTTTGGAATGATTCTAAACGTACTCCCTGTGTACTTCCTAATACCAAATTTTTCAGATCAGTGTACTGAAGAGCTGTTTCCGTGGGATCATATATACGTATTTTCCTTTTAGAAATTCAATAGGAAACCAAGATTTATTCATTTCCAAGATTTATTTCCTTTATTCTGGGTGTGAGAGTGAGCTATAAAGAATAAGTATAGGTAGAACTAAAACTTAAGATGATTTGAAAAAGAGTAAACTAATTTAGAGCTAAATTTAATTTAATCGCATAATTTTATTTAAATTTACAACAAGTTTGGCCTGAATTTACAATATCATAAGTTTAGGACTTACACTGAACACTTTCTAATTCTAGTAAATCTTTAGATTCTTTTTGTATGCTTACCTTTTTATTTTAAGGGTATGTATTTTAATACAATTTATAATATTCCAGATTTAAAAAAGAAGTGGATTATTAATTTACTTGAAATAATTGACTGATTTTCCCTTCAACCATGACGCATGCTTTATAATTATATAGCATATGAATAATTACTCCCGTTTTGTTTAAACTCGTATTTTTTTCTTACCCTACTTAAGCAAGTATTTACCTACAACGCCTATATATTAGAACAATTCAGGTTTAAAAAAAAGAAGACTCATTTTGGAATTGCCACTCGTGTGTTAAAACAGAGAAAGGATCCAAGAATATAAAACATCTCTCACAAAGTTGCTAGAAGGGTTATTCTCACCTTAAGGGAGACAGAGTCCAATTTATTACTATAGAAACAGGTCAATGTGACTGAGGTAATAGCTTTAAATGTCGAACTGGTTTAAAAAAACCTTGCCTTCCCATGAACCTTGACCCATTGTGAAGCTTTGAAATATTTAGACAAAATTTTCTCTCATTTTCAATTGCCCTTGTATTCTAATTTTGAGCCAGGACTTGAGACAGACATATTGTGGCTTGTTCCCACAAGATGGCCAGCCAAATTTTGCAGACTCAAGATGTTTGGAGAGCTTGGATAATCATCATGATTTTTGGATGCCTGTCTGATGTAACCATAAATGCCAAACCTTGAGGGTCTTGTTATTACTGTAAGTATGATTCAGTATGAGGTATTTCTGTTCTTGGCTGGTTGATATAAGATAATTATAAGGGTTCTTAATTGCAATTTAATTGGAGATACAAAGTAATACATGTCAGTTTACAAAATATCACAGTTAAACAATTTGCTCCAGTACACCAGATGAGCAGAAAACAAATTAATCCATTCTTAGAACTGCTAAGTGGCAATTGGAGCCCTGGTGGTGCCGTGGTGAAGAGCTTGGCTGCTAACCAAAAGGTTGGCAGTTTGAATCCACTAGCCGCTCCTTGGAAACCCTATGCAGCAGTTCTGCTCTGTCCTATAGAGCTGCTGTGAGTTGGAATCAACTAGAGAGCAGTGGGTTGTTTTTTTTTTTTTTAAGTAACAGTTATGTAGAATAATTGCTCAAATTGTTGAAAAGATCTTATTATTTGTTAATTGAGTAAAATACTTGCATATTGTCACAGCTAGAACTTTAAAGGACTATAGATGAGGGCTGGTTTTTTGGGTCCCTGAAATATCCCTCAGCTCTGCCCTCAGCCCTATATTCTCCACCTAAACAAGAAAACAAAACCCTAAAGGCATATACTTTTTTTAAAAAAAATTTATTGAGTCTTTGGTGAAAGTGTACACAGGAAGTTCCCATATGACAATTTCTGCACCAATTGTTCAGCGACATTAGCTACATTTACCACAATGTGACTACTTTCTCTCTGGGTTCTGTTTGTTCCGTTTCCAGCACTCTAGTTTCCCTGCCCTCTTATCTTCTCATCTTTGCTTTTGAGTAATTGTTGATCTTTTGGTCTCATACTGATGGTTTTTAAGTGGAGCACTGATCTTATGGGTAATATTCTTTATTTTGTGTGCCACTCTGCTATTTCATTAAAAGGTGATCTCAGGAGATAGGCTTGGTTCTAGGTTTAAAGAGTGTCTCAGGGCAATAGTCTCAGGGAGTCCTCTGATCTCTACTGTTCCAGTTTGTCTGGCTTTTTTTTTTTTTAAATAAGAATTTGAGTTCTGCTCCACATTTCTCTCTCATTCTATCCGGGACCATCTATTGTGACCCTTGTAAGAACAGTGGTGGTAGCTGAGCACCATCTAGTTCTTCCGGTCTCAGGGTAGCTGAGGTTGTGGCTAGTGTAGACTTGTTTCTTCTCTGAGCTTTTGGTTACCTTCTCGCTGTTTTGCTCCTGGCTCGTAGAGGCCTGTAGTTGTGTCTCAGATGGCCGCTTGCAAGCTTTTAAGACCCCAGACACTACTCACTTCACTAGGATGCAGATCATGATTTTTGTGAACTGTGCTATGCCAACTGATTGAGTTGTCCCATGAAACTATGGTCCTAAGCTTTCAAACCCAGAAAACCAATTCTGGAAGCTGTTTGGTTGTGTCTGTGGGGTATCTGTATTTGTGTCTTTAATGAGTATATATGCCTACACCCACATATTTGTATTTACATGTACTTATAGATACTTCTACCCTTTCTCACCTGTGTACACACCTGTACATACCCGTACATTAATATGTCTATACCCATCCATATGTGCTCACATATGCATTTTTATTTTTGTTCTGCTGTGCTTACTACATCCACATTTGGTGCCACTTTTCCCATTACCGAAAAAAAAAAAAAGCAAGTTTCTGCGATTTAAAGCAGACTTTCCCCTCCCCACTTCCTTTCCCTGGTAACCACCAATGAACATTGGTCTCTGTCTGTATATCTATTCTTGTCTTCTTATGAAAGAGGAATCATACAATACTTGGCCTTATACGCTTGACTTCTTTCACTTAGCATTATGCCCTCCAGTTCCACCCATGTTATAATATGTTTTGCTAAATTCATCATTTTTCTTTATGGTCGTGTAGTATTCCATTGTATGTATGTACCACACTTTGCTTATCCATTCATCAGCTGATGGACATGTTGGCTGTTTCCATTTATCTGCTAGTGTGAATAAAGAAGCAATGAACATAGGTGTGCATATGTCTGTTCATGTCATTATTTTTAGGTCTCTAGGGTGTATATCTAGGAGTGGGATTGCTGGATCATAGGGTAGTTCTAGTTCTAGTTTTTCGAGAGTACGCCATACCATTTTCCATAGTGGTTGTACCATTTTACAGTCCTACCAGCAAAGGATAAGGGTTCCAATCTCCCCACGTTCTCATAAACATTTGTTAATATCTTTTTTTTTTTTTTAATCAGTGCCATTTTATCCAGGGTAAGATGGTATCTCATTGTAGTCTTGATTTGCATCTGTCTAATGGCTAACGATCTTGAACATCTTTTTATATGTTTATTGGTTGCTAGGATGTCCTCTTTGGTGAAGGTTCTGTTCAAGTCCTTTGCCCATTTTGTGACTGAGTTGTTGGTCTTTTTGTTGTTGAGTTGTTGCAGTTTTCTATAGATTTCAGAGATTAGACCCTTATTGAATAAGTTGTTTCTAAAGATTTTTTCCCAGCCTGTGGGTTGTCTTTTGATGAGCAAAAGTCTATAATTTTTATGAGGTCCCATTTATCTATTTTGTCTTCTTCTATTTGTGCATTTGTTGTAATGTTTGTTATCTTATTTTTAGAAAAGATTAGGTCCCATAGTTTTCTCCCAGGAATTTTATGGTTTTAGGTTTAACATCTAGGTCTTTGAGCCTTTTTGAGTTAGTTTTTGTGTATGGTGTGTGGTATAGGTCCTGTTTCATTTTTCTGCAGGTGGATATCCAGTTTTCAAAGGCATATCCTTTTAAGAAATATATCTGTGATAAAGATCATGTGTAAATGCTAAAGTCTAAGAAACATGTTTTAAAGGTATTTCAAAAGTAACAATGATAATGGCTGAAAGGAATAAGAAGGGTGGCTTAGAACTTCAGATGCCAAGAGAGCTTTATCCGGATTGGGGGGACTAAACTTGCACAGGTTCTTTTACAACCTGAGAAGAAAATCTTCCGCAGCATGTCCTTTCCTTTTACTATTGTCATTTTTCTTTTTTTTTTTTTTTCTGAAAGGGCAAAAGGGAGTCATTTGGACTAAAGGACAGGCTGAAAGAGAGCATCATCAGCCAGAGGTCTCTTGTGAAAAGACCTGAGTAGCAGAAAAGAGTCATAGGTCTGGGGTAATTAGATCATTAACATGAACAATCGCTGAAAGTGGAGCGGAAAGTTTCAACCTTAAGGCAAGTGGCAGGGGTAATTCTAGTTAAATTTCCTTTTTATGAGGACAAGTCAAGGCCTGATGGACAAGTTAAATTTTATTGAGTGAACTCTCTGACACCTGGGTACTTAGAGTTCTTTAAATCTTGTTCTAAATTACACACTACATTACTAATGTGATTGTTTATGCAGGATGTAATTGTTGTATTTTTTATGTAAAAAAGAACATAAGCCTGGAATGTGTGCTAAATTTCTGCTTTTTCTCAGCTACCTCCTGTAAGACTAACTTTTTGGATACTTGCCATTCATATGTCTACCTTATTTTGTTTTAGAAATAATGGGTAAGATTTTTGAACTCTTTTAGTTCATAGATTATTTATATAGATAACATAAAGGAAAATTATTCATTAGATATTTGAAGCGGTGATTATACTGCCTTCGTTTGTCCAAACTTGCTGGGTTTCTCAACAGGGAGGCTAGTTGCTATTTCAATGGGGTAATTCTCATTGTGCCGTCTTTGACATTGCAAGATTTAGCATTCCACTCCACTAAATTCCAGAAGTGCTTTTCATCCATTGCAATAGCCGACAATGCCCTCACCCCGCATATTCCAACCTCCCCTTGGTGAGTGGTGTCATGGACCTTCCTCACCCCCTGCCTGCCACCACCCTATGAAAACCGCCCGTCTAGGATATGTGGGTTCAGTTCTCTGAATCTCAATCAGTACAGAAATTCAGTAGCAGTTCTGATAGTAGAAAGAGACCTCAATTAAGAATCAAGAACTATGGATTCTAGTCTCGATACTAAATCTTTTGGAAAATCATCCCATCCCTGGAACCCATTTACTCATCTTAAACAGTAATAAACTGTCTCTTCTGTTTAAGCCACTTAATTGCTGTGAAAATCAAATGATCTTATTTACATGAAAATATTTTTAAAAGTATAAAATTCTGTATGAGGAAATAATATTATGAATACGCCTTGGCAAGCATTATCTTTAAGTAATGTAATAAATGGCAATTAATAAAGGAGAATCTATTATGCTGTAGACACTGATTCAGGGGCTGGACAGAATGAGAGAATAAGACATGATTCCTGCTCATGTGGATCTTACAACATAGAAGAGAAAATAAGATGTATATGTTCAAAACTAGTAAATGATTAGAACCAGACACACGACATCAACATTCTGTAGTAGAGACGTTTAGAAGCGAAAATGTTTTCAACGGAAAATGTAAAAAGCTAAAAACCTTGATAAAACCACTGCCTGATTACACCACTTGAAAAGCTCGGTTCTCTTTCATCAGAATAAATACTAGAAAAGTATCAATCTTCTTCATATGAGTATTATTTTATGGGCCACAGAGCTTGGAAAGGTGAATGGTTAAAACTTTCTTGTGTGGGAAATGCTATCAAATGACTAGTCATTTGCCTGTCCAGTATAAGTAGACAGATAAGGAGAGACAGGACAGGAGAAATACAATAGCCTCAACCACTTAGAGCGGCAGCTACGAAGTCCTCTAACCGACTCTTGGACTGTCAAGTTTACTCCTGCCCTGTTGGTATCCCTTGTCCTTTCTTGGGCTCCGGTCTTGCTCCTGTGGGTCTTGGTGTCTGTGTCCTGGCACTAGCCCCAGTCTTCTCCTTGGTCTTGGCACTCCTGGACGTGTTGTTTGACCTCAACTTGGAACCCTAACACCCTTCCCTAAGGGATTGCCTCCTTGTCTTCAGATCTCCTCCAGAAATCAAGTTAACGTGCAACCTTGATAGAGATCGTTTACCCTCGTCTTGCTTATAATATTAAAAACCCTTCATTGATGAAAAGAAGCCCACATTAGACTTGATTAACCATTTAATCTACAAGACTATTTGACTATTCAAATATTTATTAACCCAAAATTTCTGGAGGAGAAACAACACTGTCAGTTGCCAACACTTGCATTTCTACTTTTTCTTTTTGTATCCCGTGATGTGGCAAATCCTTCCCCTCTCTATTGAAAATGTCCCTCTTTAGCTGAGATGTTGAACTCCCCAGATTCTTCTTCCTCTCTGAACACTCCCTCTCAGGCGGGGTGGGCTTCTTTCAGCCATCCCACGGCCCAGCTCTCTCTACACCTGACATTACTGCCAAGCTCCAACGTCAACTTCAAACCTTAGAAAGACCCTTTATATGAACACTTAACCTATAGCTCAAACTCAAACCTTTAAGAGAAACACACTATCAACTTTTGCCTAACATACAATATAATTTCTCCTCTGTTTTTTTCCTATTCTAATGGCATAATCATTCATCTAGTCACTCAGACTAGGAACTGTAAGCGTTAGCTTCATCATTTCTTTCTCCTATGTTCTTCATTTCCATAACTCACTAATTCACATAAAAATCACCTTTAAAATGTTTCTTGAATCTGCTTCCCCCTTTCTATTGCTGCAGTTTTTTTTTTTTTCTCTCCTAGCTGCTTGCTGGCAACTATTGTAATAAGGTTCTAATTGAATTAACAGCCTCTAGTCTCCTTCCCTTACAATTAACTCTATTGACAGCTGCCAGAGTTAAATGTTTTCTTTTAAAATAATTTAACTATAAAAGCAGTCAAAGATCATTTTAAACACTAAAACAACAGAAGTGTAGAAAGTGGAGTCTTCCTCTCTAGCTTCCTCAGTTCCCAAAGGTTTGATATATATTCTTCCAGACATCATTCTGAAACATATCCACATAAACATGATTTCTATTATTGCCTTCAAGGGGTCAGTGTTGCTGATGAAATGTCAGGTTTAGTCTGAGTCTTGAATTTGGGTAACCTCTTTTGATGCTTGGGAAGCCTTTAGAATTTTCTCTTTACCTTGGGATTTCACTTAGAGCTCTTTAAGTCTTTTAATGTTTATTCTGCTCACTGCTTGCTTGCTGTGCCTTTTAATCTGAAGACTCCTGTGTTTCTTCAGCCAAGGTTAATTTTCTTCTGTTACTTCTTTCAATTTTTCCTTTCTGTACATTACCTCTGCTTTCTCCTTATGGAGTTCTGTTAGCTGGATCTTCGCCTCATGAATCTCCCTCAAGTCTGTATCTTTTTTCTCATATTTATCATTTCTTTGTGATCCATATTCTAAGGAACTTCATAATATTTTCTTCCTGATGGTCTGATAAGCCCTATTAATTTATTACTGAAAGCATCCAATGAAATTTCATTATGTCCTGTTCACTTTTTCCAAAACAACACACTTTTATTTTATCAATGTCATATTTTCCTGTCCTGATACGTTAATTGGAACCCTGATGGTGCAGTGGTTAAGAGCTCATCTGCTAACCAAAAAGTCAGCAGTTCGAATCCACCAGCCTCTCCTTAGAAATCCTATGGGGCAGTTCTGCTGTGTCCCACAGGGTCACTATGAGTCGGAATCGACTCAATGGCAATGGGTTTGGGTTCCAGACATGTTAATTAAAATTCATACTTCTCTTGTTTCATTTCCTTGAGATACTTCAGCTTCCTCTGGGGTCCAGTCCTCTTTGTTTATCTGAATGCAGGTGAAGAAGCTATTTCACGCTGTTTCTTTTCCTGTAATACCTGGTGATCCTTGGTGATTATGTCATATTTATGAAAGAAGGCTTAGGATGACTGGCATGAGTAACGCCCTGTGTTTCCTCTACAGTAGTTTCCCTGTGGGTTCCTTGTACTAACAGTGGGGCTTATGGATGAGTAAATCCCTCGTAAGACACCGTTGTTTGTTTCCACTCATGTGGACCCCATGCATGCAGGATACAACTCCTCCATGGGGTTTCCAAGCCTGTGGCCTTTCGGAAGCAGATTGCCAGGCCTGTCTTTCAAGGCGCCTCTGGGTGGGTTCAAACTGCCATTCTTTCGGCTGGTAGTCAAGAGCTTAACCATTTGCGGCGTCCAGGCACTGTTGTTGTTGGGTACCACTGAGTCATTTTCGACTCCTAGCGACCCCATGTGACAGAGTAAACTGCCCCATAGTATTTTCTTGGCTGTAATCTTTACAGAAGCAGATCTCCAGGTCTTTCTCCCGTGAAGCTGCTGTGTGGGTTTGAACTGCCAATCTTTCAGTTAGCAGCAGAATGCTTAACTGTTTGTGCCACCGGGGATCCCTACCCAGACACTAAAAAAACAAACAAACAAAAAAAACTGTTGCCATCAGGTTGATTCTGACTCATAGCAACCCTATAGGATAGAGTAGAACTGCCCCATAGGGTTTCCAAGGAGATTTGAACTGCTGACCTTTTGGTTAGCAGCCCTAGCTTAACCATTGTGCCACCAGGGTTCCAACCAGACACTAGCCCCTCAAAATTGCCAAGGCAAGAAAGGATTTACTCCAGAGGCAGTGTTTTCCTGTTTAACATTATATTAGTAAAGCAGCTGTTTCTGTAGACCTGGCGTCCAACACCTTGAGGAGGACAGTATTTGTCTCCATGTTGCATATGCATTGTATTAGCATCAAGGTGGAGGAGGGCTTTTCTATCGGCATAAATAATTGTTCCATCAGGTTTTCTTACATGTGGCCTGGATTTTTTGGTTTGTTTATAAGCTTCACATGCGTTTCTTAGTACCATTTCCCCTGGAACTGAGACAGAAGATACGTGGTGGCATCCCCCGGCGTCACACCCCCCGGCGTCACACCCAAACATTCAACTCTCTGGATTTCCAGGGTTGCTCCAGGTCAGAGCATCAGTCCTTTCTCATTCCCCTACTTCAGGATGAATTCCGTCCACCTGGGAAATTCTCTACAGCAATGTGGAGGCAGACTTTAGTCCCTGTAATCTGTTCAAGAAAATAACCATAATGTTCTCGGACTGACCAATTCATTTCAGATTCATCATCATCAGTTTTAACATTATATTTCATCTACCTAAGTGAGGATTTTTGTTACTCGAAAGCATTCTTATCACCAAATATTCTAAGAAATAATAGAAAAAGGAAAAAGACATCACATAATCTCAGAACCACCCACCCATCCACACACAGTATTTTATGGATAGGTCTCACTACTATAAACAATCATTTTAATATATTATTTTCCACTTCTTAGGGGTATGTGATAAGAGGGAGAATATTTTTTTAAATATGATTTACAATTTGCACAAGAATTTCTTCCAGGGAGAGGACTCTCTCTTGGGAATATCTAGGTGTCCACTGATACCAAGACTTCAGAGGAGGGGGATGTTGCCCTGTCTATTAGGAAGAAAATCGTTTGGAGCTTCTATTAGAATCCAGGAGAGAAGAGATAAATGAGAAGCGATGGTGGGACAGTGAGAAAGGTGAGAGGCAGATGAGGAGAGGATACTAGTTGCCATCAAGTCATTTTCAACTCATGGCGACCTCACGTGTGTCAGAGTAGAACTGTGCTCCATAGAGTTTTCAGTGGCTGATTTTTCAGAAGTAGATCACCAGGCCTTTCTTCCAAGGCATTTTTGGGTGGACTCAAACCTGACCTTTCAGTCAGCAGCAGAGCGTGTTAACCAGTTGCATCACCCAGGGACTCTACGGGAAGGGCTAGGACCAGGCAAATTTGGGGAAATCCTATTACGGTGTGATGGCTATTGATGGTTATTGGTGAACACAAACGTCTTATAATGACCTTGAGCTCCAAAGATTGTTTATCCTCTGAGACCACTTATGTAGTGTGGGTTTCTCTGTGATGTAAATCTCTCATCTGTCTCTTTCCACGCTATTTTTGGTGACGTTTCTTAGGCTCATGAATGTGAATGAAAATTTCTAAACATGGAACATAAAGAGATGCTGATGCTTCACATCGGGGTCCACTCAGTGCAACACAGAAGCAGCACGTGTAGAAGCAGGGGGCCAGCAGGTGAGGAGTAAAATGGAAGAAACCCTAGGGGAATGCTCTCAACTTCCACAAACCACAGAATTGGCAAGGGTTGCAGACATTATATCTACATCTTGAGAGCCGGGAACTTCCAGCTACAAAAGTCAATGTTGTCTATCTTCTTCCCACAGTTCTAGGTTACTGAAGCGATGGACCAAATCTTTGTACCCTTTGGTACCTTACAGAGCTTGAATCTCAAGGGTGTTCAATAACTGGTTACCACATGAATAAAATTTTCCAAATTCATGCAATAGACATTCAATAACAACATGAAAGTACAAGGACGTGGAACCTATTTGCAAGGAAATATTTGCATTACTGAGAAGGTTGAGACTGCTGGTTAAAATACTAGACTTTCAGTCTTTGAGATTTTAATTAACTATCTTCTTTTATTGGAGTCCCTGGGTGGCGAAAATGGTTAATGCACTCAGCTGCTAAGGGAAAGGTTGGCGGTTTAAGTCTACCCGGAGGAGCTTCGAAAGAAAGAGCTGCTAATTTACTTTTGAAAAATCATCCATTGAAAACCCTGTGGAGCACAGTTCTACTCTGACCCACACGGAGTCACCATTAATCACAGCCGACTCAAGGGCAAGTGGTTCTTATCCTCCTTTACTGCCAATTATAGTGCATAAATTCGAGTCAGCTCTTCTTACTCCTGGCTGCTAATCAAGAGGTCAGCAGGTCAAATCCACCAGCCGCTCCTTGGAAACCCTATGGAGCAGTTCTACTCTGTCCTATAGGGTCGCTATGAGTAGGAAATGACTCGATGGCAATGGGTTTTACAGGTTGGAGAGTATACTTGCAGTAGTCTTCAAATAGACCAATAAGTGGGAGAAAATAATAAATTGTTGTTTGAAGCCATAAATTATGCACCATTAGATAACCAAAACACCACCTCAAATACATAAACCACCAATGGTATGAAGTCTGCCAAATAGCCAACTTTCAGCATTACTAATCCCTGGAATTAGGGACTCCTAGTCATCAGGAAGAAACCCTGGTGGCATAGTGGTTGAGTGCTACAGCTACTAACCAAAAGGTCAGCAGTTCAAATCCACCAGGCCCTCCTTGGAAACTCTATGGGGCAGTTCTACTCTGTCCTATAGTGTCGCTATGAGTCAGAATTGACTGGACGGCAATGGGTTTTTTGGTTTACTCATCAGGAATGTAGGCTGGGGACACTGCTAACCAGGGTGATGTCCTTTGGTAATTTCTTGACGTCTTTGAGCCTTAGTTTCTTCATCAGTAAAATGGTGATGAAATAGTAATAGAGTTTACCCTACAGAACTCGTGCGAGGATTAAATGAGAGAAAGGATATGAATTCCTTAGTAAAATGCTATGCATATAGAATGCTCAGTTAAGTTTCAGTCATTATTTTTCTCATTGACATAGAATGCATAAATGAGTAAACTCCACTAATGACATCAAATGTCTTTTAGGACCTTTGCATCAATGTGCTTCTTTTAACAAGCACAGAACTGGAGTTGAAGTTTACTTTAAAAGTCTAAAAGCAAACACTGAGAAGTAAAAGGGAGCATAGAGCTGAAAAATTAAGGTCTAAGCTGGGTAACTTGCCTTTAAATAATCCAGAATTGATCTCAGTGATGCCATGGTAAATCATTTCAGGAATTGGTCATGCCACCCTATCTGGATAAAAAAAAGTATAGGTCATCTTCTAACAAAGGAATGAATAATCGGAAGGAGGGTGTATCTGTTCGAGTCTTAGCTAGAAAGAAATGGCACACTAAAACCCAAATAATTCAAGGAGAGTTTCAAGAAAGGACTAGATACAAAGGTGTTGGCAGGGTGTAAGAAAGCCACAGGGGTAATGCATTGCCCTGGGACTGTAAGGCTGAGTTGTCGCTATCCCTAAACTCAAAGGGACGGATGGAAGGAGTAGTTTCCAGAGCATCATGCTGAAAGGAGACCTTCATTGAGGGAGAGTGCCAAGGCAAACCCATAGCTAGGGGACTAAATACCTTAAGCTCACTCTCCTTCTTCTCTCTGATCTGCTACACTTCCCAGGGCTGAACTCAGCCAGAAGACCGAAGGAGTCTCTTGTCATAATCCATAGAGATAAGCTTCCGAGGGCAAGAGAACAGGTAAGGGAGAGTGGACAGAGAATCTGTAGAGGTCTACGGAAGACCACCAGCCAGAGGATGACAGAAGCGAAAGTGATAAGAGCAGACCGATGGGTCCTCACATTTGAATATTCATATTCTCATAATCTTAGTACAAATTTGGGGTAGCCTGGACCAAAGGAATATCTGCAAGTTTCTCTTCTGATCCATTACGAAAGGCTTTGTGAAGGTACATGGAGTGAGGAAGAAGTCTTCTCCTCCTTTCCTTCTGTATCTGTACTCAGAGTCGTAAGGCAGCAATCCCATGAGCATTACTGTTTTCAGCAACGATTCATGGCACTTTAGGAGTGTTCCTGCAATGGCATTTTAGGAGTGTTCCTGCAATGGCACTTTAGGAGTGTTCCTGCAATGGCACTTAGGAGTGTTCCTGCAATGGCATTTTAGGAGTGTTCCTGCATAAGGGTTTGCTCACAGACAGCCGAGATGAACGCTACAACTGACTGGCAAAGTTGAAGGCTCTCGCATATTAATTTCTTTCCCCTGGGGGTTTGATCTGGAAACATTTGGAAAATGGATGTTGTGATGGTCTCTAGCTCTCAACCATCTCCAGCTCTGCATTTGCTCATTTCTTCTTGGAACAGTTTCCCATGCCATCTGCTTCTAATCCTTCACCTTGTCTCTTCCTGATTTCCTTTCTTGAGACTTCCTTTGCCTCTCTGTAATTTTTTAACCCCTGACTTTGAGCTCGATTACTCCTCTGGTAATCTGAAACCTATCTACTATATTTGGCTGAGTAAATATACCCATGCGGGCTAGGCATTGAGAAAACACTTGAGACGCCAAGAACCTTGGGGAATTTCTAATACTTGTCACTCACCATCTAGTGGACATCAAGCAGAGGTGATTATTGCAGGTTATGTCTGAATGCTAGAAGGAAAACTTAATCTTGTTTCTGTAAACCCACCTAAGCTATAAGCAGGCCTCTCAGAAGAAAGTGAGGTAGAAGGGCAAAGATGTCATTACGTATAAGGAGTGAAATAGGACTGACTTGCAACGTGGATATGAGTGAGACAGACAATGAACCCAACTCATCTTTCAATTTGGTAATCATTTACTCTAATTCCATAGATGTGAGAAAATTTAACATTTCAACCAGAGCAAACTAACGCAAGACAGGTTTTGACTAGGTTTGAATTGTCCAAAATCTGAAAGGAAGCAATCCATCAAGAGAAGAAGAAAAGCAACACATGTGTGACAGTTGCGAACCTCAGGAAGACCCCATGTAGAGTCAAGAAAATGCTGAGACCACCTGATAACTTCTGAATCGCCGGTAGCTAAGGGCTAGCCTTTTGGTTCGAGAAAAACATGGCTCTGTGCACTCTTGTGGTGTACTGTTGTTAGGCGCCGTCGAGTCGGTTTCGACTCGGAGAGACCCCCTACAGGACAGAGTAGAACGGCCCCATAACGTTTCCAAAGAGCAGATGGTGGATTTGAACGGCTGACTTTTGGTTAGCTGCCGAGCTCTTAAACACCGCACCACCGGGGCTCCTGCACTGTGCAGGAAGCAGAACCGTTCCATGCTGGAAGGCAGTGGGCCACTCCTAGGCCTTGTTAGAAGAGGCAGCTTTAAATTCCAAAGAGCTAAAGCCATGTACATGGTACATCGGATCAATAAATACTAAGATTTTAAGATTTAAAGGAACTAGGTAAGTATGAGGTTTTCTTTTTAATTGGCAATATAAGTATTACGGGTATACACTGTGTATTATATAGTGGTAGTAAAGTTACTTTAAGTTGGGGCGGGATAGACACACCTTGTGAATGGATTCATCCTTCTACCTGTACTGGCCTGTTAACAGTTGGAAAATAAAAATACAATCCAAATATAACAATCTTCAGGGTGATTTTACTGATTGTTTTTCTGTGGGATACCCCTTGTTTAGACTATCTTTCCAACAGTTATGTGAGTGATTGTGTCTTTAATTTGAGCTAACCCATTGGTATGTTCCATTAACAAATAGTGAAATCAATGAGGCATTAAAACATATGTTCCAATACCCTCCAACTAATATTGTTTTCAAAAATCAGGATCTAGGATAGAAATTAATTGGTCAAGGTATTTGTGGAACTGAGTGTACATACTATGCAGCACATATTCCCAGTGAATGAAACCAACCCAAGGTGGAGGTAAAGATGGTGTTTTCCTAAGACCTCCCCTGTGTACACACAAAAGCACTGCCCCACATCCACCACACCACATGGCACCCTAAAGAATGCACTCAGGACTGAGAAATGGCTCTCATTTTGATGTGTGCATTGACTTCAAATATTATAAAGACACTTATCCTATATAGTTGCCAAAGCTCAACATGGTTTCTTCTTTCTTGATGCTTTCCTCTTAACAGTTTCCTGTTCAAAACTACAATTATTTATTCTGGTAAAAAAATGAGTTTATTGTATGTATTTTACGATGGCCTTTTATAGACAAGTTGAAATAAAGTGTTATTAGTGTTGGCCTCTGCCCCCTTTATTTCAGGCAGTGATGATCTGCCCTTGTACTTGGCACATGAAACCATTCTGTGCATGAGGATTCTGGCCAACATATGCCAACACGTTCTTAATTACAATGCTGACAACTAACCCTAAGAATTAAGTAATACCATACAAGATTACAAAGCATATCTGTTATGTTCTCCTTGGGATTACTGCTCTGTTTATGAGAGAGAGAGAGACTTGATTAAACGACTTGATAGTGGGAGTTATATCCCATGCCCTCGCGAGCTTTATCTACGGAGGCTGTTCCTACTTATAAAGGCACGGACTCTCCCTCAGGTCAACTCGAAAGTAGGCTGGGAGCGTCCCTCAAAAATCTGTTGCAGTTGACTCAATTCCAACTCATAGTGATCCTATAAGACAGAGCAGAACTGCCCTGTAGGGTTTTCAAGGAGCAGCTGGTGGATTTCAACTGCCAACTGCCGGCCTTTTGGTTAGCAGCTATATCTCTTAACAACTGCGCCACTAGGGTTCCCTGGAGTGACCCGAGTGTAAGGATTTCTCATGAAAAGCAGTAAATAATTAATTATGGCTCTTTTCTTCTCCAAGTTTTCTTAACATTGGCACAACTGAAGGGATCTCTTCATCAGGATTTGCTTTCAGAGAAATTATCGACAACTACTGTGTTAGGTGTTTCTAAAGGTAAGCTGGGGCTCACGCCAACTCAGTTGGGGCACCATTCTGTAAGAGGGGCTGTGGACCCCACTCTATCCTGTTTGGCAGTATAGTGTAGTGATAAAAATTACTGACTCTGGAGCCAGCTTGTCTGGTTGTGAATTCCAGCTCCACCAGTAACTGGACAATTGAGCAATTTTCCTAAACTCTCCATGTCTTAGCTATTTTTAAAGGAGATAATAATATTGTATTTCATTGAATCTAACATGTCATTAACTGCAAGACACTATCGTTTTATGGGCCATTAAGAAAGAAAAAAAACAGCATCTAGTACCAACAAGGCAAATAACTGAATGGAAGTGGAAAGACAAACAGTTCAGGCAGTGACTACGCCATGACTGTGGTCTGACAGTGAAACGCCCTATATTGTAAGATGCGCTCTCGTATCAGGGATGTTTGAATATGACAACATCTATGTCTTCAAATCTAAGAAATGCTGTACTATCTACCTGATAGGAATAAGTGAGTTAATATATGTAAAGCTCTTAGAAAATGCCCATAACATAATAAGTACTCAAGAAATATTGGCTATTAATATTATTATAACTATTGCTATTATTAGAGCAATCAGAATCAACTTGATAGCAACAAGTATTTATAAGAAAAGCAATTAACCCCCCACCCCCAAACAATTGCTATCAAGTCGATTTTGACTCATGGTGACCTCACGTGTGTCAGACTAGAACTGTACTCCATAGGGTTTTCAATGGCTGATTTTTTGGAAGTGGATCACCAGGTTTTTTTTTTCTGAGGTGCCTCTGGGTAGACGAGAACCACCAACTTCTGGGTTAGCAGTGAAGCAGTTAACATTTTGCATCATCTAGGCAGTCAATAAGAAAAGCACAGAGGAATTATTTTAACTTGTGACTTTAGAATGGCAACCAAGGGATTATTTGAGAAGAACAAAAATTACATTTTAGTGCGAACAACCTGTATGATTCTTCACAATGCCTGCACAGGCATATATGATGCTCGAATCTACAGTGGCAGTGACCTTCTCAAACTCTCCTCATAAGACAATGACAAAGTCCTAGGAGTGAGCAGGCCTAGCTAAGCCCTAGCCCTTGACCAAATTCTCTTAGTTATGGACAATAGCTTCTTAGTAGTATCCTTTGATGTGGTTCTAGAAAGCATGCTGGTCCATATTGGTTATTTCATCAAAACCACATGGATATACTAATGCGGAGAATTCTTAGTTGCTCTCTGTGGTGGTTCTAAGGCACACATTGAAAATGAAACATTTTCTGCTTCATCTCTCTAGACTTGACACCTATATGTCTATTGCCTTCTCTATATACAGGCACAATCGGAACACGCTCTGTGGGTCTGTGATACTCTGATACCTTTTATGTATGATAAAAATAACTTCAAAATTCTGATTTTTTTTTCCTTAAGAAGGTTCTCCCTTATGACTTAGAAATCGCTTTCCTTAAATTTCTTTCCTACTTTCCACTACAAAATATTTCTCTAATTCAAGCAACCAGGGCTGAAATTTGTCACCTAGGGAAAAAATTCTGCTTCCCTAGGGTATTTTCAATTAAGTTTCCTGGCCCAAGACATGAGTATTATGTAATACCGATTGGAAGCTTGTTTCTGTGGCCTAATTAACCGTCTACTGTCATGCGGAACCAGCCTTCATTGTTGGAGCTCTTAACCAAGACAACAAATATCGTTTCCACTCCCCATTAGTAATTTTTCTGCCAGGCTGGGCTTTTGATTATCGGTGCTCAGATGACTAGCAGTTTACTCTTATTCCAGCAGATACTAAATATAATACTGTTTCTTGGTTCAAAGACATTAGAATTCCACTGGAAAGAACCAGTTGTATTGCCACACATCATTTGAACATACTAACTGGTAGAAATTGTTTGCATCTTGGTCGGCACAGTAAGCAGTATTAAGTTTCAGACTTACAATAGTATTTGTTACAGTTGTATTTATAAAGCAACTCCTTCTGACCATCAAAAGAATGCAATGTCTAAATGGAGTTATTGAATTGCTGTAATTATGCCTAAGCAGATTCTGTGATCCATGATGCGGTACTGCCCCAAGGCAAGTGAAGAAACACGTCAAGAAGTACTTAAAGTAACTCTACAGAAAAGATTTGAGACATTAATAAGTTTTGACTGTGAAGGTACCCAAAAGTTCACAGTCAATTTTTTTCAAGACAATTGTTTGACACTCTTCTGCATAATTGTAAGTTAAACTTCCAAAAATCACATTCTTTTTCGTTCGAGAGCTCTGTAGTATGGTATAATACTTAGTAGGAAGAAAATATGAAATCAAAGCCAATTGATCTAGCTGGGGGAAAAGCCTGCATTTGTTACTCAGGTTATTTTTAGACTTCTCTTCCTGCTGAAATTATTGGAATACAAAAACAGGGAGAGGCTAAAGGGTTAGGGAACCACTTTCAATTCACTTCAGCAAGTATTTTTCAAGCGCCCTGAAGAAAACTCATGGAAATTGCTAAACGATTTAAAAAGCAGCAAGGAAACAATGGTCAAAGGGATTGCATTTTGGAAGGCATTCCAAGTTGAATAATTCCCAAATAAGGCTGACCTTGACAGCTTTGAGGCTTAGAAAGAGAGAAGATAATCAGTTGTATGAGGGAGAGGTGGATTTAAACAAATCACTTATCCTTGGCTTTGATCCCATGCACTTCAGCAGTGAAGGGACAGAAGGCCAAGTGAGGTAACCGTTGTTAAGAAAATGACCATGTACAGGCACCAGGGGAGGGTATCCTACCACCCCAGGGTGAGCTTGGTGACGATTCTGACCCTGAGATCCCAATCTAAGACTCACTGTCCAAACAGGGTTAGAATCACCCTCCAAGATCTATGGTATTCCTTATAAATAACATGTTTAGCCCGTAATGGAGTGTTTACACCATGTTTAAATACTTAGCAGTACAAAAGAGAATCGTAGTATGAAGACTTTAAAGGAAAGAAAGGAAGAGATTCAAAGTGTTCTGGGAAGGTAGAGTGTAAGAGAGTTTATACCAAATCAATGATATTAAGCAGTAAAAGTAAACACTTTATAATATAACTTAATAAGTAACTTTTTAAGTAATACCTTGATAATATTTATTAAGCTATTACTATGTCTGGCATGATTTTAAATTATTTTTTATGACTTAATTGGCTTAATACTCATAATAAACCCCGAGGTAGACTTTTATTGTTATTATATTATTATTCTTATTTACCAACATGAAAACTGAGGCAAAGAAAAAGTTAACTCCCCAAGGCAACTCTGCTGATACATCATAGAGCCAAGATTCACACTGGCTCCAGAGTCTATATTGTCAGTAACTAAGCTCTTCTGCCTCTTGCTCCATAAACTTATTTTAATTCTAAAGGGTTATCTCTGACTACCTTTATTCCTTAGGTAAATTTATTTTTGTGTTTGGTTATTTATTGATTTAATTGTTAAATCCAGAAACTTGGCCAGAAACTGAAATGATGGGATCCATTTCTTAGAACAGATGCTCCCATCCAATTTGGCTACTGCTACTTTACAGCTAGATACCAATGATTGGTTCAAGATTTTCCCTATTTTACTTCCTAAACCTTAGGAAGTCTGTTGATTTGAAGAATTACTGGTCATTCTTTAGAGTTACAATCAACTCACATCTCTGACTATACTAGTACTTTTCATTTGCCTTGAATACCAAGAGTGCTTCTTGATTCGTGAGATATCAGTATGAACAGCATTATCATGTACTGTTGGAATGAGCCTACGACAGTGTCATGACATCGTGGGTTAACCAGGAAGAATTGATAAGGCAAATGCCATCACTCTGTGATATTCAAATCACTGAGCACCCATTTTACAAAACAGGGACAGTATTTCCTGGGTTCAGTGATACTGAATTATCCAGTTTCTCTCACTGGTCTGCAGAAGCAGATTCGATATTCTTATTAATGATGGTTTAGTCAGTTAAAGTACTGTGGAAGTATAGCCAGTTCTTAAAGTTAGAATTACAAGTGGGCAGGTATTGGATGGAAATAGTGGTTTCAGATAGAATTCAAAGGCTGGGAAAGAGGGGACAAGTTCATGACAGATCCTAAACCTTTAATCTATTAACTCACAAAGTTCATCTGTGTGGAAGAGTCAGAGACAAGGCTATCTTTCACTTCACTGAAAATAACACAACTCTTCCTTAATCCCTAGTGGTTTCTAGTTCAATTCCTAGAGCACATTTATTGTCCTCTCAAAATATAAATTGCAAAATATACAGAAAAAGAAAAAAAGAACAAAAAGATTTAAAAATGGAATACAGGAAATGAGAAAACAGGAAACGATAGTATTAGGTTTGCTTTCCTGCAGATTCTAACACATCTTGCTCTTCCTATTGCCCAAATAGGATGATGGGAGGGGAGGTGCTGGGTTGGTGAGATGGTGAGAGGCAACTTGTTAATCTGTAGACTTTCTTTTACCAGTTCTAAAAAGCTATTGTGTGTGTGTATGTGTGTGTGTGTGTAAATGTAGACTTCTTTTTTTTTTTTATTGTTCTTCAGGTGGAGGCTTACAGAACAAATAGTTTCTCATGAAACAGTAGTACACATATTGTTTTATGACATTGGTTAACAACCCCACAACATGTCAACCCTCTCCCTTCTCGACCTTTTCATTTTTTTTTTTTTTTTGGTGAAAATACACATAGCCAAAGATACACCATTTCAAAAATTTGTACATGCACAGTTCAGTGACATCGACTACGCTCTTCCAATTGTGCTGCTATTCTCACTTTAGATGAAGGCTTACAGAACAAAATAGTTTCTCCTTTAACAGTTACTACACATGTTGCCCCATGACAATGGTTAACAACCTCACAACACATCAACACTATCCTTACTCAACCTTGGGTTTCCTATCACCAGCTTCTTTGTCCCCTTCTGCCTTCTGGCCTTGTCCCTGGACTGCTGTACCTCATTAGTCCCATATGGATTTATGGGACTGTCCACTCCCAGGCTGAACGGTGAACCTCAGAAATAACTTCACCACTGAGCTAAAAGGGTGTCTGGGGTCCATACTCTCGGGGTTTCTCCATTCTCCTTTAGGCCAGTAAATCTGGTCTTTTCTTCGTGAGTTAGAATTTTGTTCTACATCCTTCTCCAGCTCTGTCCAGAACCCTCTGTTGTGATCCTGGTCAGAGCAGTCAGTGGTGGTAGCCGGGCACCATCTAGCTGTACTGGACTCGGTCTGGTGGAGGCCTTGGTAGCTGTGGACCATTAGTCCTTTGGACTAATCTTTTCCTTGTATCCTGTTCTCTTCATTCTCCCTTGCTCCCGAAGTGATGAGACCAGTGGAGTATCTCAGATGGCTGCTCACAGGCTTTTAAGACCCAGACGCTACTCACCAAGGTAGAATGTAGAACATTGTCTTTATAAGCTGTGTCATGCCAATTGAGCTAGATGTTCCCCGAGATCATGGTCCCAACAGCCTTCCACCCAGCAATTCAGTCCCTCAGGGAGTTTGGATGTGTCTATGGAGCTTCCATGACCTTTCCTTGTACAAGTTGTGCTGGTTTCCCCTTTATTGTGTACTGTCTCACCCTTCACCCAAGATACAACTTATCTATTGCCTATTTAGTATTCCCCCCCACCCCCAATCCCTGGTAACCAAAAAAGATTGTTACATTTTGTGTGTGAACTTTTTCATGGGTTTTTACAATAGAGGTCTCATACAATATTTGTCCTTTTGTGATTGACTTATTTCACTCAGCATAATGTCCTCCAGTTTCATCCATGTTATGAAATGCTTCACAGATTCATTGTTGTTCTTTCTCGTTGCGTAGTACTCCATTGTGTATATGTACCATAGTTTGTTTATCCATTCATCTGTTGATGGGCATCTAGGTTGTTTCCATCTTTTTGCTATTGTGAACAATGGTGCCATAAACATGGGTGTTCATATGTCTATTCGAGTGACAACTCTTATTTCTCTAGGGTATGTTCCTAGGAGTGGGATTGCTGAATCGAATGGTATGTCTATTTCTAGCTTTCTGAGGAAGTGCCATATCATTTTCCAAAATGGTTGTATCATTTTGCATTCCCACCAGCAGTGCAAAAGAGTTCCAATCTCCCCACAGCACCTCCAACATTTGTTATTTCCAGTGTTTTTGATTCGTGCCAGTAATGCTGGGGTGAGATGGTATCTCACTGTGGTTTTGATTTGCATTTCTCTAATGGCTAGTGATCAGGAGCATTTCCTCATGTGTCTGTTGGCGGCTTGAATGTCTTCTTTGGTGAAGTGTCTGTTCATTTCCTTTGCCCATTTTTTAATAGGATTATTTGCCTTTTTGTTGTAGAGGTGTTGGATTTTCTTGTAGATTATGGAGATTAGACCTTTGTCTGACTTGTACTGTCCAAAAATTTTTTCCCAATCTGTAGGTTCTCTTTTTACTCTTTTGGTGAAGTCTTTTGAAGAGCATAGGTGTTTGATTTTTAGAAGATCCCAGTTATCTAGCCTTATCTATTGGGGTTTGTGCATTGATGGTTATGGTTTCTATCCAGTTAATGCCGTGTATTAAGGCCTGTAGTGTTGGTCCTATTTTTTCTTCTATGAACTTTATAGTTTTAGGCTTTATATTCAGGTCTTTGATCCATTTTGAAGTGGTTTTTGTATATGGCGTGAGGTATGGGTCCTGTTTCATTTTTTTGTAAATGGATATCCAGTTTTGCCAGCACCATTTGTTAAAAAAACTGTCTTTTCCCCATTTGATGGACCTTGGGCCCTTGTCGGAGATCAGGTGACCGTAGGTGGATAGATTTACATCTGGGTTCTCAGTTCTGTTCCATTGGTCAATGTATCTGTCACTGTACCAGTACCAGGCTGTTTTGACTACTGTAGCTGTATAGTAGGTTCTGAAGTCAGGTGGTGCGAGTCCTCCAACTTTATTCTTCTTCTTCAGTAGTGCTTTACTTATTTGGGGCTTCTTCACTTTCCATATAAAGTGAATGATTAGTTTTTCCATCTCTTTGAAGAATGTTGTTGGTATTTGGATCGGGATTGCGTTGTATTTGTAAATTGTTTTGGGTAGAATTGTCATTTTCACAATGTTGAGTCTGCCTATCCATGAGCATGGTATGTTTTTCCATTTATGTAGATCCCTTGGGTTTCATGCAGCAGTGTTTTGTAGTTTTCTTTGTAAAGGTCTTTTACATCCCTGGTTAGATTTATTCCTAAGTATTTTATCTTTTTAGGGGCTATTGAAAATGGCATTGTTTTCCTGATTTCCTTTTCATCATTCTCCTTATTGGTGTATGGGAATCCAACTGATTACTGTATGTTTATCTTGTATCCTGCTGTTCTGCTGAATCTTTCTATTAGTTCCAGCAGATTTCTCGTGCAGTCTTCAGGGTTTTCTATGTATAGTATCATATCATCTGCAAACAGGGACAGTTTAACTTCTTCATTACCAATTTGGATGCCCTTTATTTCCTTTTCTTGCCTTATTGCTCTAGCTAGAACTTCCAGCACAATGTTAAATAGGAGTGGTGATAAAGGGCATCCTTGTCTTGTTCCTGTTTTCAAGGGGAATGTTTTCATCCTCTCTCCATTAAGAATGATGTTGGCCATTGGTTTTGCATAGATGCCCTTTATTATGTTGAGAAATTTCCCTTCTATACCTATTTTATTGAGAGTTTTTATCAGGAATGGGTGTTGGACTTTGTCAAATGCCTTTTCTGCAGCAATTGAGATGATCATGTGATTCTTTTCTTTCCTTTTATTTATGTGGTGGATTACGTTGATTGATTTTCTAATGTTGAACCATCGTTGCATACCTGGTATGAATCCTACTTGGTCGTGGTGCATTATTGTTTTGATATGATGCTGAATTCTATTGGCTAGAATTTTGTTAAGAATTTTTGCATCTATATTCATGAGAGATATTGGCCTGTAGTTTTCTTTTTTTTGTGATGTCTTTGCCTGGTTTTGGTATCAGAGTTATGCTGGCTTCATAGTATGAATTTGGAAGTGTTGCTTCATTTTCTATGCTCTGAAATAGCTTGAGTAAATGTTTTGTAGAATTCTCCAGTGAAGCCATCTGGGCCAGGGCTTTTTTTGGTTGGGAGTTTTTTTTACTACCTTTTCAATCTCTTCTCTTGTTATGGGTCTGTTCAGATTTTCAACATCACTTTGTTGTAGTTTGGGTAGGTAGTGTGTTTCTAGAAATTCATCTATTTCCTCTAGGTTTTCAAATTTGTTGGAGTATAGTTTTTCATAATATTCTGTTATAATCCTTTTTATTTCAGTTGGGTCAGTTGTAATGTCCCCCATTTCATTTCTTATTTGGGTTATTTGTGTCCTCTCCTGTTTTTCTTTTGTCAGTCTGGCCAGTGGTTTATCCATTTTGTTGATTCTTTCAAAGAAACAACTTTTGGTTTTGTTGATCCTTTCTATTATTTTTCTGTTCTCTATTTCATTTATTTCTGCTCTGATGTTTACTATTTCATTTCTTCTGGTGGTTGTGGGCTTTTTTGTGTGCTCTTTCTATTTGTTTGAGTTCTGTAGTTAATGTTTTGATTTTGTCCCTTTCTTCTTTTTTGATATGTGCATTTATTGCTATAAATTGTCCTCTGAGGACTGCCTTTGCTGTGTCCCAAAGGTTTTGGTAGGATGTGTTTTCATTCTCATTTGCTTCTAGGAATTTCCTGATTCCATCTCTGATTTCTTCTCCTACCCAGTGATGTGTAAGCAGGGTATTATTCATTTTCCATGTAATTGATTTTTTTTTTCCTTGCTCTTTCTGTTGTTAATTTCTATGTTGATGGCATTGAGGTCAGAGAAGATACTTTGAATTATCTCAACATTTTGGATCTTGTTGAAGATTGCTCTGTGGCCTAAGATGTGGTCTATTCTGGAGAACGTTCCATGTGCATTGGAAAAGAAGGTGTACTTTGCAGTGGTTGGATGGAGTGTTCTATATATGTCTATGAGGTCCAGTTGGCTGACTGTGCCCTTTAGGTCTTCTGTATCTTTGCTGAGTTTCTTCTTAGTTGTTCTGTCCTTTACTGTGAGTGGTGTGTTGAAGTCTCCTACTATTATTGTGGAACTGTCAATTTCTCTTTTCAGTGTTGTTAGAGTTTGTTTTATGTAGTTTGGAGCCCTGTCATTGGGTATGTAGATGTTTATTATGGTTATGTCTTCATGATGGATTGTCCCCTTAATCATTATATACTGTCCTTCTTTGTCTTTTATGGTGGATTTTGTTTTAAAGTCTAGTTTATCTGAGATTAGTATTGCCACTCCTGCTCTTTTTTGGTAGTTGTTAGCTTGATATATTTTCTTCCAACCTTTGACTTTTAATAAATTCACATCTTTGTATCTAAGGTGTGTCTCTTGTAGACAGCATATTGATGGATCCTGTTTTCTCATCCATTCTGTCACTCTCCGTCTCTTTATGGGTGCATTGAGTCCATTTACATTCACTGTAATTATTGATAGATGTGAGTTTGTTGCTGTCATTTTGTAGTTTTTTTTTTTTTTTTTTTTTTGTGGTGCTGACCTTTTCTTTGTTCTTCTTACTCTCCTGTGCTGAGTTACTTCTGTTTGTGGATTTTTTTTCATTTCTTTTGCTTTTGTAGGTTTTGTTTTTGCCGAGACTTTATGTTTTTCCTCTTTATTTTTATGAGTCTGTTTGTTAACTTTCTTTGTGGTTATCATGAGTTTTACCCTTATCTTTCTAAGTTTGAAGCAGTCTATCATTACTTGGTATTGCCTTGCCTTCCTGTCCATTAGAAGGTTCTTTACCTATGCCGTTTATTCCCTCTTTTATTGTTTTGACGTTGTTGTCATTTACTGATTAACTGCTCTGATTGCCTGTTGTATTTCTTTTGGTTTTGGATAGTCCTTGAGAGTTCATTTCCTAGATTGGTATCTGGCTGGTAAAATCCTGCATCCTAGATTCTGCCTGTGAGCTGAAGTTGTTTGTTCTGAGATCGAAGAACTCCCTTTAATAATTCTTGTAAGTTTTGTTTGGCTTTTACATATTCCCTTAATTTCTGTTTATCTGGAAATGACCTAATTTCACCATCATATTTGAAGGCGAGTTTTGCAGGATAGATTATTCTTGGCTGGCAACTTTTTTCTTTTAAGATTTTATATATGTCATACCATTGCCTTCTTGCCTGCATGGTTTCTGCCGAATAATCTGAGCTTAGTCTTATTATTTCTCCTCTGTATATGACTTCTGGTTTTTCATGAGCTGCTCTCAGGATCCTTTGTCTTTGGTTTTGGCGAATGTGATTATGATATGCCTTGGTGATTTTCTTTTGGGATCTCTCCTATATGGGGTTCGTTGAGATTCTTGGATGGCCAGCTTTTCATCTTTCATGATATTGGGGAAGTTTTCTGTCAGCAGTTCTTCAATGATCCTCTCTGTGTTTTCTGGAACCCCAATCACTCGAAAATTTTTGCTTTTGATTGTATCCCACATAACTCTCAGGATCTCTTCATTTTTCTTTGTTCTTTTTTCTGAGTTTTCCTGAAACAGAGTTGTATCCAAGTGTTTGTCTTCAATTCCACTGATCCTGTCTTCCACCGTTTCAAATCTGCTTCTCAGCCTTTCTGTGATGCTGTCCTTTTCTGAAATCTTGTTGTTTATCTTTTGGATTTCTAATTGTTGTTTCAGTATAATTTCTAGTTGTGAATTTATTTTGGCATTTTGTTCCTGCATTATTTTCCTGAATTCTTCCAATTTTTTGTCTGTATTTTCCATGAATTTGTCTATTTTTTCCTCATTTTTGTCTGCTTTTTGCTTCAGCTCTTGGAGAATTCTGAGTAGTAGAGATATGAATTCTCTATCAAGTAGTTCTAGTGCCTTTTCTTCCACTGGAAAGTCATTTGGTGTTTTATTTTAGATGCCTACTGGAACCATCCTGTCCTGTTTTTATAAATATTATGATATTGTCTGCTGTCTTCAGGGCATTCAGTAATTATTTTTCTTGTTTATTGACTGTAGATTTGTTTGTCCCCCCCCCCCCTTTTTTTTTAATTTGGCTATGTCTGAGCAGGCACGCTGTGTGTTCTTTGTTGTTGACTCATCTGTAGGGGCAATACTTTTCGCCTCCTTCTCCAACTGGCAGGGTCGGTCACTCAGATATGGTACGGCAGGGCAGGTCTAGCTGAAGAGGAGTTACTGGGATAGGTTTTTTGTGGCACTTACTACAGCCACCAGGGTGGGTCAGTAATCAGTGCAGGGCAGGTTCCAGTGGGCCATGCCTGTGCTGCTTGGTGGTGTGATGTTAAGCTCACGGTGCAGGTAGGCAGGATGTAGTGGGGAGATTGTTACGTGTGGAGCTAAGATGGATATGGGAGAGAAGAGAGAGGAACAGGAGCCAAAAACATACAAACAAAGATAAGAGAATCCTAGGGGAGCTTGCCGTGGAGTGGAGAGATGAGAGACTATGAAATGGAGAAAAACATAAAGGGGAAGAGGAAGATAAAAAGGAAGAGAAAATAATGAATAAATAAAAATCGGTGAGGTTAAAGAACAGGAAAGTTCCCAGTGATCCCACCGGTGCAGCTATGAGGTCTGGGGAAGTTGTTCTCAGGTGTTGCAGTACAGCCTGGCTAGAAGGCGTAGAGGTATACAGTGTCAGGTATTCAGGGAACAGAAAGAGAAGGAAGATATAGAGAGATGAGAAACTGAGTAATGAAAAAAGACAAAAAGCGAAAAAGAGGGGAAAGAAAACAAAACAAATTAAAAAAAAAAAAAAGAACAAGAAAAGACCCCCAAAAAACAGAAAGAAAAAAAAATCACCTAACGAAGAAAGAAATGTCCTCGGGGATCCCTCTGCATGTCTGTGCAAGCCGAGGGGGTAGGTTCCAAGCCACGCAGCACCGCCTGGCCAGAACGGGCTCCCAGCTCAAGAAAAGGAAAAGAAACCAACAATTCAAAAGAAAGAAACAAACAAAAGTCCCAGGATCCCACCAGAGTGGCAGCCCAGACTGGGAAGCAGCTCCACACTTGAATGGAGCTCCACAGCCCCTCAGGAAGAAGCAAAGATGGCGCATGGAGCCACGTATTTGAGCAAAAGGAGAGGGAGGTGGTGAGAGGTAAGGAAGAAATCAACAGAAGTGGAAAAAAGCCACACCAGCAGCCAACAAATGGCACTCAGGGAGCCGGCCCGTTTGGTTGGGTGGAATCCAAGCGACAGCAGGGTGAGGCTGGTGCTTCCCGGCCAAGAGACTGTGGCTGCAGGAAGCAGAGGAGGCTAAGTGGGGGTGAAGAAGGGTGGGGGTGGGAAAGCGTGTATCGCAAATTACCGGTTATTTTGTCTCCTGCTGGAAGCTCCGTGAAGCTGCTTTCTCATACCCCCTCTTTCCTAGTCTCCGATAGGATTCCAAGATGGTGGATCCACACTGTGTTAGCTGACAGGGGACCTCTGCAGGAATCTCTCCTCGGTCTCCATTCTCTGTCAGTTTTCTCACTCCATTTGGTGCTTGGCTGAGTTCTTTATCTCTTCATTTGATGTTTTAGGGTTTCAGGATTGTTGTTTTCTCTGTTCGGCTTAGTTTTTCAGATGTTTGCTGTGGAGGGAAGGCGTGGTGTTTCTGCCTAGAGTGCCATTTTTCTGTAGACTTTTTCTTAAGAATGAGAAGACTCACACACAAATTTTGCATCCTGTGCACAGGGGAAGTTCTACTTTGTCATATAGGTCACTGTGAGTTGGAATCAATTTGATGGCATGTGACAACAGGCATCCAATAAACTGAGTAAACCAGTGGCTGTCTAGTTGATTCTGACTTGAGACCACGTGTGTCAGAGTAGACCTGCACTTTGTAGGGTATTCAATGGCAGATTTTTTTGGAAGTAGATCACCAGGCCTTTCTTTTGAAGCACCTCTAGGTGGACTCCAACCTTTCGGTTAGCAGCTGAGTGCGTTAACCATTTACATCACCCAGGAACTCTAATAAACTGAGTAGCCTACATCATAAAAGATCTTTGGGACAAGACTGAATGCATAAAATATTCCATTGAAACATCATGAATTCCAAACAAAAACATTTTTAAAAACTAAAATATACCTAAAACAACCCAGAAAACTGAGGAACTCCTAACTGCAAAGGACTAAGAGCCAAACTATTCAATTTACAGTTCTAAACACCAGCACATTTTCTTGGTGATTTCTATGGAGTCAATTATGTCTTTCATTAGAAATGTTGCTACTGAACTTATCAACATATAATTGTGATGGATTAAAATAAAATATCAATATTTTTCAATATCAAGTGTGAAAAATAATATATTGTACACCTGTGAGTCTATCACCCATCTTAAGCTATAAAACATCACAAACA
Organism: Dugong dugon; assembly: GCA_030035585.1. Lineage (NCBI taxonomy): Eukaryota > Metazoa > Chordata > Mammalia > Sirenia > Dugongidae > Dugong > Dugong dugon. The sequence goes on along the minus strand of CM057478.1, from coordinate 4,216,899 downwards.
CAGTTGCAATCCTATGTGTCCCCCTTAACAATCACATTCTTGTTTATCTCTAAGGTAATTCCTATGTGGAATTTGGTGTTTGTCATTTCCATGCATGTTTCTATAGTCTTATTACACACAGAAGGCTGAAACAGCACTCTTCCCGGTATTTTATCTTGAGGATTTGTTGAATTGATTGGATGTGGGGTATGAGAAAAAGAAGAGTCAAGGATGATTCCAAGATTTTTTTCCTTGAACAGCTGGAAGAAGGACTGTCATTTGTGGACATGGGGAAGATTCGGAGAGAGAAGGATTTTTTGGCAGGGGAAGAAGAATCACAAGCTTAGTTTTGGACATGCTAAATTTGCTATGCCTATAAGATATCCAAGTCTAGACGTCAAGTAGGCAACTGGATATTACATAACGATTTAGGGTATGGACATCTTAAATTTTATTATGTACCACAAACTGTTCTCCAAATTGTTTGTACCAAATTACATCTTGTGGTGCAGTGACAACACTTGTCAGAATTTTTCATGTTGATAATCTGATGTGACCATCTGATATCTCACTGTTGATTGTAGTCTTTTTCAATAGCAATACTCCTGGCGTAAGCCATCTGGATCTTAACTTTATAAGCGCCAGGTTTTCATAACCTACAGGTTATTGGTAATGTTGTCCTGTTTTCCAAAACCAAAGAGGTCAGCAAATGGTATATACCGTATACTGATATCCTTAAAAATTAATGACAAAATGAATAGCTGGTTTAGTTGGTACATTGTATATATTTGTATAATCTTTTGAAGAATCGGGAATTTCAATAGATGAGATTGCATAGGCTTGATATGGCTAATCTTGTTTTGGCTTTTGATGATCAAAGTCTCAGAAATTTAAACTAACTGGAGGTAGTGCTGGGCTTGATCATAAACAGAAAGGATTTAATTACTTTAATTACATGTATTAGTTAAAACTTTATTGTTGTTGTTAGGTGCTGTGGAGTTGGTTCTGCCTCATAGCGACCCCATGCGCAACAGAATGAAACACTGCCCGGTCCCACACCATCATCACAATCATGGCATATTTGAGACTATTATTGCAACCACTGTGTCAGTCTCTCTCTTTTTTGCTGATCCTCTGCTTTACCAAGCACGACTTCCTCCAGGGACTGGTCCCCCCTGATAACATGTCCAAAATATGTGAGTTGAAGTCTCACCAGCCTCACTTCTAAGGAGCGGTCTGGCTGTACTGCTTCCGAGACAGATTTGTTCGTTCTTCTGGCAGTGGTATAGCCAATATTCTTGGCCAACACCGCAATTCAAAGGCACCAATTTGTCTCCAGAATTCCTTGCTTATTGTCTACCTTTCACATGCATATGAGGCAATTGAAAATACCATAGCTTGGGTCAGGCACACCTTAGTCCTCAAGGTGACATCTTTACCTTTTAACACTTTAAAGAGGCCTTTTGCAGTAAATTTGCCCAATGCAATCCGTCATTTGATTTCTTGACTGCCGCTTCCATGGGAGTTGATTGTGGATCCAAATAAAATGAAATCTTTGACAACTTCAAGATTTTCTCCATTTATCGTATTGTTGCTTATTGGTCCAGTTGTAAGGACTTTTGTTTTCTTTATGTTAAGGTGTTACACCTTAGCATATAGTTGAAATTTACTAGGATAATAATGATTACCTAATAGGCATCTTGGGGCCCTGGTGGTGCAGTGGTTAAGCGTTTGGCTGCTAACCAAAAGGTCGGCTGTTCAAATCCACCAGCTGCTCCTTGGAAACCCTATGGGGCAGTTCTACTCTGTCCTATAGGATCCCTATGAGTTGGAATTGTCTCGACGGCAATGGGTTTGGTTTGGTTTGGTCTGAATAGGCATCTTATGATCAGATACGAGTAACCCTACTTAGAATATTGAAGTACATGCTTAGACTGTTGCTGGATTCCAGTTTCACTGCAATGAATGGGTGTTTCAAAGTGTTTTTTTGTCTTTTTCTTTTGATTAGGTACACATTTACCTCACAATTTAATCTGAATATGGAGATACACTTGGGCCATTATTCATAAATCGTGAATAGTTTGTCTTGTTTGTAATGTTTGTTGGAGAAAAGCCCAGATTTTAAAAGCATTTTGACTATGTTAATTGACCAGCATTAACTTATTGAAACAAAGGGAATAATAACCATAAAGGATAACACAGCTTTTTTTTCACGTAGAAAATATATTGTTGACATTATCAGGCTGTCATTTTCTTTGAAGCTATTTGGGATATGAACTCCAAGCCCCCTAGAATTTTTTTTTAAAGGTGGAAATTCCACTCCTTCCATTTCTGAAGCTTGTTGGTAAACTATACACAATTAGTAAATTAGCAATTACAGTCATTAACCACTGAAATACATGGACAGAAATCAGATGATTTGAGTTATAGTTCAGTCTCTATTCCTAATTTTTTTTTTTTTTTTAAATGTTGCCATGGAGTTGATTCTGACTAACAGTGACTCTACAGGACAGAGTAGAACTGCCCTATAGGGTTTCCAAGGAGCAGCTGGTGGATTTGAACTGCCGACCTTTTGGTTAGCAGCCGAGCTCTTAACCACTTTGCCACCAGAGCTCCAATTATTTATCTCGTACTAGGCAAATCATTCCAGACTTTACCTCAGTGTTCTTATATTTAAAGGATTTAACATGTGATTGTCATAATGAAGTATTTTGAAAGAATAAGTGAAAACATAAGGCTTAATTTTTATAATCTTAAAGGTAATTTTAAGCTAAAATTGTTCATGGATTTTTCACTAACTCAGAAATTTGAGACAGGAGAGAACAGGGAGAGTAAGCAGTGTAAATTCTAAACTAGGACACGAGATTGTGAAAGATTGAGCAATCAGAAAAATATATAAATTCTGATTTGTTTTTGCTTAATGTAATAACTCAAGTTGCTAAATTAATTTGCATAACATTTGCATGCCTGAATTCTATATAACCTCAATTATTACACACGAACTTTTCTTCCATCAGCTTTTTTCTCTCTTGTTGAGGTTTTGTTGGAACTGTGCAAGAGTAAAGGAGAAAAACTGAGTTTTTCCAGTGCTATTTGTGGTTATAACTGGTATTTGTACAATGTGGGTGAAGTGATTGTGTATAAAGTAGAAATGCCTTCAAGTGACTGGCTGGCTTCTATCCCATTGTTTCCCTCAATCCTCCCATTAGCTGGAATCACTTCATCTACATTTGTATGTTTCGTTATAGCCAGGTTCTTGGACCAATTGGTTTCTATTTAGGCCAAATTTAAGGAAGACCGGGCCAGCAGCTTAGCAGTCCAGCACTCACTCCAACAATTTATTTCCCTCTCCTGGACCAAGCACAAGCTTAGTCACTAACATGTTATCTAATCAGGCCTGAGGCTCGCTTTCCTGCTCTGTTTTTTTGCGCTTTTTGAATCAACGGTTCTATCTTTTACTTGCCTAAACTCTTGAAGGGTAGGGTTTTCTCCCCATGCCCCAGTCCCTGTATCTGGGTCCTGATCCCTGGTGCCCTGTTTTCTTGTGGAGCATCCCTTTTAAGTACGCCTAGACTTCCATTGGCCTCCTGTCAGGCTCCTCTGCACCACACTTTACTCATCTCCCACTACAGCGACAACTCCCCAACACCGAATGTCTCTGCACTTACCAGCCAACTGTCTATGGGCCTCTTTATTTCTTGCTCCATCTTCCTCTGACATCCTTTTGCCTCTCCACGAGTTCTGTCACCTGCTTCTGGGACCTTAGGACGTGGTCTGCCAATCAATAGATCTGCCTAACCTCTGGGTCCTGGCTCCCCTGGACTGACCCAGCCTGAGTCAAGTGTAAATGCCCCAGGACAGGGAACTCTTTCTTCAAGGTTTCCTTCCTTATATAAAATTCCTTTCAAAGAAGGATTTGTCTCTTTAGACTGTTGATTGTCTCATGTGGTCAAAAGAACTCAATGTTCTGAGCATTTGGTGTACTAATAAATAAATAGCATAGAAGATCAAGATCTTTGGAATAGCAATTAAGAAAACCCAATGCACATCTACACTCTCCTTCTCAAAACAAAAACTCAAAAGGTAACAATAGTGGTCACTGACAAACTCTAAACAACGGAGCATTCCCATCAAAGCCTTTATGACTCCGGAAAGTCACAATTTGTAATGACTGATGAACATTGGACATGGACTTTGGTAGACTGGAGACACCACAAGAAAGCTAGTTAATAATATTATAGCAATAATTAAATTAATGCCCCTCCGCCCCCCCAAAAAAGGCAAAACATGAATTTTACGGCCCCTAGAATTGACAAACAGTTAATTGAATTTACTTACTCTTGTACCTTCTTGTGAAAATGTTAACTTTAATCCAGTATTTATGGTCTGCTCACCTGACGTATTCCTTTGATTCTAAGTAGACTGCTTTTTGCCATTTTTAAAAAGTTAAGATACACTTATTTGTCACTGTAAGCCACCTGGAAGGGGGCCTATTTTGTAGGCAAATATAGGTGGAGCCATGTGTAGCTTGAAAACCTGTGGCACTGTTTTGAATGATAGGTATTTCTACATGAAGAAAATTATTTGTCCCCAAGATTACTGGCAATCTAAAAATTTTTAATAAAATCTGACAGAATGACTCAATTTTATTTCGATCATAGGGAAAACAATAAAGAAAATTTTCTTCTGTGGAAAAGACATATAAGTGCAGAATTTAGAATATTTAAGCAAATGATCGCGTTAGGAAGTTTTTACTGCCCTCTGGTGTCAGTTTCTACAGAAAATAAAATGTACAATTACTGTAAAAAAAATGGCTCAAGGTGAATTAGTTGAACAAATTGGTTGGGGGAAAAGAAAATGCCGCCTCTAGTTATGTAACTTTACAGCCAGTAACGCTAATGCTTACTTCATGTTTGCAAGCAATAATCTGTCAAGCTAACAAACCAGCATGAGAAAAGTATGTAAGGTGAGAGGTATAATAAAGTTTACGATTCATGTTATACTAAGTTAATACGAAAGTACCAGTGTTGCAATTTTTTAACCAATCATGTCTGCTTTACCAGTGCCAAATTTCACAGCTTTGAGTTTAGTTTTTTTATTTGTGTAGTTTAGGTAAACCAAAAAACCCGTTGCCGTCGAGTCGATTCTGACTCATAGCAACCCTAAAGGACAGAGTAGAACTGCTGCATAGAATTTCCAAGGAGTGCCTGGTGGATTCGAACTGCCGACCTTTTGGTTAGCAGCCGTAGCTCTTAACCACTACGCCACCGGCATTCCCAATTTAGGTTAAGTGTTCTTTATTAATAAAAGCAAAACTTTCAAAACAAATGATTGAATGGCTTATTTTTTATAGTATAATCCTAATTTTGAAACGTTATTTTCACTTGGTAGTGTGGAATTAAGAAATGAGAAATAATAAAGGTGAGAGCCGACACTATTGGAAGATTTCTTACGTGCAAGGCGCCGTTTCGTTTTTTACGCACATTATTTCATTCAATTTTCATAAAACAAAAAGGCGTAGGCACTATTATAGTTTCCATTCCACAAATGAAGAAACTGAGTCACAGAGAGGTGAAGCAACTTGCCTAAGGTGACACCATGGCTAAAAGATGATGTGTGATTTCAGGGTCCCTGCCTTTAACCTTTTTGCCCAGGAAAATCCTACAATGAAGGAGGACGAATTTATAGAAATGATAATGGACTTAACATGGTAGTATGTTTGTTGACTCCCGCTAACTCTGCCCACTCATCTAATTGCTATTTTCAGCTCTATTCTCGCGCCAGCAGCCAGGGCCTGTGCATGGATAACATGGTTCATCAAGTCTGTTTTCTTCATTAGAGAAGTTCTGCCTTCTTTGGTAACACCACACTGGAGACATGTGGGCGTGTCTATCTTTACAGAATGCGTGTCAATGGAGCCTACGTCTTAGACCAGATGATTTATTTGGGGACTAACCTTGTGGTTGGCCTCTGCACACCTTTTAGTTGTACTGCCAGACAAACGGGATTTTTCTAGTTTAGACACTTTCAACCATCATCAGCGGCTCATGTTCAAACATATACACGTTTTCACAGTGCTTTCAATAAATCAATTTCACATGTTAAATTTCCCTGGTGCCTATTATTGCCATAATCCTCTATCACAACCAGTTTGCTGTTTGTTCTCCTCTGAGCTAGCACAGATCCGCCATGACAACAGATGTACTGGCGGGAACCCGTTAACAGGACCACTGTTTGTGATTCGGGGATGCTTTTTGCCTTGTAACTACTTGGTAACACTTTACCTCAGGTTCTAGAAGGGCTGACTATAACCTGAAAACTGATCTCCACCCACATCAAAATAAAACCCAAAGTCAGCACCAATCATTAGATGTTCACAGCACCAGATTCTTACCTGACTCGAGGAGTTGGGTTTCCGGTGACTCTGCACTCCAGATAAACTCTACTTCCTTCTGCCACTTCCTGGCTCCTCAGCTTTTGGATGAATCGAGGTGCGGACGGGCAGTGGAGTGCACTCTGGGGTGGTGGGTGAGAGACGGTACTGCGTGGCACGGCCCGGTCCTGGTGGGCCTGGTAACAGTGCCTGGCCTCGGGCACCTTCACCTCTGTTTCTGGCTCCTGTTGGTCTTCTGTGGGGCTATGGCTGGCTGAGGCACTCATCAGGGCCGACAGCTGGGTTTTAGGAGACAGGTACCCACTGTCTGGTGATGAGGACTCCCCATCTGGGCTTCTGTTTCTTGGCTTTGCAGCTTCTCTAAATATGGACGTCAGCTCTTCAATGAAATTAGCTGCCTTGTCACACAGCTGGCTCTGAGGGCCAGCCTTACCTTGATACCTTGGTTTGGGCTTTACGGTGGTGTTTGGAGTTTTTCCACCCCGTTTTTCAGCCTTTCGGAGGCTCCGGATGTAGCTGGGCCTGGCAAGCAGGGGTGATGAGGCAGGTTTCCTCTTTGAAACGGGTGAAGAGATACTCTGAGTTTGTTCTTCTGCCAGAGGCTGGGCAGGTGTTGGCCTGGTCTCCTGGGGTCTTCCTGAGGAGGGCTGCTCACCCAGCTTGGCCTCCTGATGGGAAGGATTTTCACAGAGGCTGACAGGAGAGGTGTTGAAAATCTGTGAGACTTCCTTTTCCGAGTCAAAATCTTCCGTCTGAGAGTTGGCTATAGCTCTCCGGGCCAGGTCAAGACTCTTGTTTATCTCTTCCTGGCTGAGAAAAGCAGATAGCTCGGGGAAGAAGTCAGCATTCTTGCCTTCTTCCTGCACGTCTGACAGGGAATCGTAGAAAGAATCATGGGAGGAAGTCTCTGACATATTTGAGCAGTCGTCTTCATACACTCTTGGTCTGCTTTCAACAGGAAGGCCAGAGGCACTGAAAATCAGCTTTCTTCTCGTGTTCTGAAAGACAGCATAGATGGAACTGCTGTTAGTGGTAAAGGAGTTTTTTTAAATTTTTTTTATCACAATCTTCTGTAAGTGAAGAGAAGCATTAAAGTGAACAAGTATACTTCTTATTATCATTTTTCTCTAATGTATAAGTTGGAAGAAGCATCAAGATGAAGTAGGTACAATTTTCACTTTCAATTTAATAAATGCCCTGTTAGTGAAGATCAAGTACCTTACTAACCAACCAAGAAAACCCACTGCCCCCGAGTCGATTCCAACTCATAACCACCCTACAGGGTTTATGAGCTTGTAAATCTCTATGGAAGCAGACTGCCACATCTTTCTCCCACGGAGCCGCTGGTGATTTTGAACCATCAACTTTTTGGTTAGCAGTCGATCGCTTTACCTTACCTACCAGTGTTGATAATTGAAGACAACATGTGTAGTAGGCACTGTGAGTGATGTAGGGGATTCTCATGCATTTCCCAGAGCCTCCTGTTTCCCTTTCTACATTCTTCCTTATTAAAGTTCCAGCTTCATTTAATGTTAGAGTATTACATTGATATTTTTAGTCAGTTTGATTCTGCTCATCTGGCCCTAAACCAAGGAGCCCTGGTGGCGTAATTGTTAAAGCAGTTGACTGCTAACCGAAAGGTTGGCAGTTGGAAACCACTGGTTGCAGGGCTGCATGGGAGAAAAACACGGTAGTCTGCTTCTGTAGAGATTGGCAGCCTTGGAAATCCTATGGGGTCGCCATGAGTCGGCATTGACTTGATGGCATTGGGTTTGGTTTCGGTTTGGCCCTAAATAATTTGGTTTTCATTTTTTATTTTCAATGAAATATTTGAAACTTTATCATCTGACTCTCTTCTTGTGTCCAGCTATGCTCGTTTATATTCATTCATTCAACAATTAATCTAACGTAGTTGTCACTCATTCAACAATTAATCTAACATATTGTCACTCACCGACAATGTTTCAGGTGCTGGGGATACAGCTGTGTTCTAAACTAGAGGTCGGCAAGCAAACTTTTCTCTAAAGGACCAGACAGCAAGTATTTTGGAGTTTAATCTCTGTCTCGACTGCTCAACTTTGCCCTTGTAGGCATAGACAATATGGAAATGAATGAACACGGCTGTGTGCCAATAGAAATTTATGAACGCTTAAATTTGAATTTGATATATTATTTCTATGTCAAAAATATTATTCTTCCTTGGAATTTTTTGTAACTCTTTAAAAGTGTAAAAAATATTCTTTGGTTGCAGGCCATACAAAACCAGGCAATGTGCTAGATTTGGCCCATGGGCTAAAGTTTGCTGACTCTTGATCCAGACTGACACCGTCCTTGTCTTCAAGGAGCTAAAGTCATGTGGGGCGGTAAAGGGAGGAAGTGGAGCAGACATTAAACAAATAATACGTAAATGATATAAATGTCTGATAGGGCCTCAAAAGAAACTGAAAAGAGCTATAAGGACTGCAAGCATCTAATCTTATCTTCAAGGACACGTAAGGAAACCATGTGCCTTCTCTAGGACATTTGTATGGTGACATCACCAGAATTAAATAAAAAGCTTTTCCATAGCTGCAAAATAACTGAGCAGCAGTTTAAATCCCATTGCTATTTTGAACTAAATATTTTGAGGTAATGACTCCCCTGTTACTCTTAAGTGTGCTGTTCTTTTCCTAGATATTGTTCATAAAATAATAGGCAGGATGGTCTAGAAAGTTTCAGAAGATGGGAAGGAAGAGACACTGGGGCCAAACGTATGTTTTTGTGCTAAAAACAAAGTAGACCATATTTTCCTCTCTTGCAAATATTTTTTCCCCCTTGGAAGAGCAGCTGTTTTCTTGTCCTGAGGGAAATTCAGATTTTACATTAACCTTAGTTCTGAGAGAAATTGGGAAACATTTGGTCTCAGTCACACCTATAGCTGAAAATCCGGTTAGGTAATTGAAATAAACCTTGTGATTCTTGAATTGACCAATTTCTGAAACAGAAGCTGGGCCGGAAAATAATATACTCATGGAGTATCTACTCCATGCCAAACAGTGTATTCAGTACTGAGACACAATTTTGAAAAAGACACGGTTTTTGCCTTCGTGGAACTTACAGTCTACAAGGGATACAAATAAGTAAATAGGCATATACAGTCTAGTTTGTCAAGTGTTATGATGTGAGAAGAACAAAGGGCTATGTCAACACCTACAAAGGACCTGGGCTTGGGATCAGGAAAAGTTTTCTGGAATAAATGAAGCCTAAAGAGTCACCTGAAGGACAAAGAGGGGTCAGTCAGGTAAAGACGATATTGGTAGAAACACATACAAAAACTACCAGCTTGGAGAAGGCATGGAAGACTGGAGTAACTGAGACAAGTTCAGCTGAACAGAATCTAGCTCCGTATGGGGAAAATGGTTGGAGGTAAGGCTGTCAGGCTGTGGCAGCAGTGGTAGCCACACATGAGCATCTTTGTGGCACAGTTTTGGCTGTGTGGTCTCCAGGCTTCATTCTGTGGGTTACCTCAACTCCTATTAACAAATCTCTTTGCGCTTACGTTGGCCAAATAATATCTCTGTTGCTTGCCACTAAAGAACGCAATTGATTGTTGCAGTTGTTAGTGCCGTGGAGTTGGTTCCAACTCATAGCGACCTTATGTACCACAGAACGAAACACTGCCCGGTCCTGCACCATGATCACAATCGTTGTTATGCTTGAGCCCATTGTTGCAGCCACTGTGTCAGGTCATCTTGTTGAGGGTCTTCTGTTTTTTTGGTTGACCCTGTACTTTACCAAGCATGATGTCTTTCTCCAGGGACTAGTCCCTCCTGACAACATGTCCAAAGTACGTAAGCCGTAATCTCATCATCCTTGCTCCTAAGGAGCATTCTTGTTGTACTTCTTCCAAGAAAGATTTGTTCATTCTTTTGGCAGTCCATGGTATATTCAATATTCTTTGCCAATGCCACAATTCAAAGGCATCAATTCTTCTTTGGTCTTCCTTATTCATTGTCCAGCTTTTGCATGCATATGATGCGATTGAAAATACCATGGCTTGGGTCAGGCCCACCTTGGTCTTCAAGGTGACATCGTTGCTTTTCAATACTTTAAACAGGTTTTTTGCAGCTTATTTGCCCAGTGCAATGTGTCTTTTGATTTCTGGACTGCGGCTTCCATGGGTGTTGATTGTGGATCCAAGTAAAATGAAATCCTTGACAACTTCCATCTTTTCTCTGTTTATCATGATGTTGCTTATTGGTCCAGTTGTGAGGATTTTTGTCTTCTTTATGTTGAGGCGTAATCCATATTGAAGGCTGTGGTCTTTGATCTTCATCAGTAAGTGCTTCAGGTCCTCTTCACTTTCAGCAAGCAAGGTTGTGTCATCTGCATAAAAAGCAGGTTGTTAATGAGTCTTCTCCCAATCCTGATGCCCCATTCTTCTTCATATAGTCCAGCTTCTCAGATTATTTGCTCAGCATGCAGATTGAATAGGTATGGTGAAAGGATGCAGCCCTGACGCACACCTTTTCTGACTTTAAACCACGCAGTATCCCCTTGTTCTGTCTGAACAACTGCCTCCTGATCTATGTACAGGTTCTCATGAGCACAATTAAGTGTTATGGAATTCCTATTCTTCGCAATATTCTCCATACTTTGTCATGATCCACACAGTCGAATGCCTTTGCATAGTCAACGAAACAGAGGTAAATAACTTTCTGGTATTCTCTGCTTTCAGCCAGGATCCATCTGACATCAGTAATGATATCCCTGGTTCCACGTCCTCTTCTGAATCTGGCCTGAATTTCTGGCAGTTCCCTGTTGACACATTGCTGCAGCTGCTTTTGAATGATCTTCAGCAAAATTTTACTTGCATGTGATATTAATGATATTGTTCGATCATTTCCACATTCGGTTGGATCAACTTTCTTGGGAATAGACATAAATATGGATCTCTTCCAGTCAGTTGGCCAGGTAGCTGTCTTCCAAATTTCTTGACATAGATGAGGGAGCACTTCCAGTGCTGCATCCGTTTGTTGAAACATCTCAAGTGATATTCCATCAGTTCCTGGAGCCTTGTTTTTCACCAATGCCTTCAGTGCAGCTTGGACTTCTTCCTTCAGTACCTTCGGTTCCTGATCATATGCTACCTCTTGAAATGGTTGAACATCGACCAATTCTTTTTGGTATAATGACTCTATATATTCCTTCCATCTTCTTCTGATGCTTCCTGCATTGTTTAATATTTTCCCTGTAGAATCCTTCACTATTGCAACTCGAGGCTTGAATTTTTTCTTCAGCTCCTTCCGCTTGAGAAATGCCGAGCGTACGCTTCCCTTTTGGTTTTCTATCTCCAGTTCTTTGCACATGTCTTTACAGTACTTTACTTTGTCTTCTTGAGCCTCCCTTTGAAATATTCTGTTCAGTTCTTTTACTTCATCATTTCTTCCTTTTGCTTTAGCTACTCGACGTTCATGAGCAAGTTTCAGAGTCTCTTCTGACATCCATTTTGGCCTTTTCTTTCTTTCCTATCTTTTTAGTGACCTCTTGCTTTCTTCATGTATAATGTCCTTGATATCATTCCACAACTTGTCTGATCTTTGGTCATTAGTGTTTAATGCATCAAATCTATTCTTGAGATGGTCTCTAAATTCAGGTGGGATATACTAAAGGTTGTACTTTGGCTGTCGTGGACTTGTTCTAATTTTCTTCAGTTTCAACTTGAACTTGCATATGAGGAATTGATGGTCTGTTCTGCAGTTGGCCCTGGCCTTGTTCTGACTGATGATATTGAGCTTTTCCATCATCTCTTTCCACAGATGTAGTAGATTTGATTCCTGTGTATTCCATTTGGAGAGGTCCATGTGTACAGTTGCAGTTTACGTTGGTGAGAAAAGGTATTTGCAATGAAGAAGTCACTGGTCTTGAAAAATTCTATCGTGCGATCTCTGGCATCATTTCTATCACCAAGGCCATGTTTTCCAACTACCAAACCTTCTTTGTTTCCAACTTTCACATTCCAATCACCAGTGATTATGAATGCATCCTAATTGTATGCTCGATCAGTTTCAGACTGCAGAAGCTGGTAAAAATCCTCAGTTTCTTGATCTTTGGCCTCAGTGGTTGATGCATAAATTTGAATAATCGTCTTATTAACGGGTCTTCCTTGTGGGCATATGGATATTATCCTATCACTGACAACTTTGTACTTCAGGATAGATCTCGAAATGTTCTTTTTGACGATGAATGCAACGCCATTCCTCTTCAAGCTGTCATTTCTGGCATAGTAGACCATATGATTGTCCAATTAAAAATGGCCAATACCAGTCCATTTCAGCTCACTAATGTCTAGGGTATCAATGTTTACGTGTTCCATTTCATTTTTGACGATTTCCAATTTTCCTAGATTCATACTTCATACAGTCCATGTTCCGATTATTAATGGATGTTTGCAGCTGTTTTTTCTCGTTTTGAGTCATGCCACATCAGCAAATGAAGATCCTGAAAGCTTGACTCCATCCACGTAATTAAGGTCAACTCTACTTTGAGGAGGCGGCTCTTCCCCAGTTGTCTTTTGAGTGCCTTCCAACCTGAGGGGCTCATCTTCCGGCACTATATCAAATAATGTTCCACTGCTAGTCATAAGATTTTCACTGGCTAATTCTTTTCAGAAGTAGACTGCTGAATCCTTCTTCCTAGTCTATCTTAGTCTGGAAGCTGAGTTGAAACCTGTCTGCCATGGGTGACCCTACTGGTATCTGAATACTGGTGGCATAGTTTCCAGGATCACAGCAACACACAAGCCCCCACAGTATGACAAACTGACAGACACGTGGGGAACACAATTGATAGTAGATAAAAAAAGATGATAGTGGTCTCAACAAGTGACATTGGATTGAAAACAGTGCAGTGAACCAGTAGATAGCGGGTAGAAGTCACAGAAATTGGTGACTGAATGCAGAGGTGATGCATAGGCAAGGTTACAGGTTTCTTACTGACCAACAGAATGAATGGTGCCTTTGATGTACAAAAGGGGCACAAGTAGAGGAACAACTTTTGAGAGGAAAGAAAAGCTTAATTTCGATCTGAGTCTTTGGTTCAAAGGATCTCTGAGACCTCTGGTGTTGAAGGTGGTTTGAGATACTGGACTAGACCCTAAGAGAAGTGGGGCTGGATTGAGATTTATTAGCTATGGCAGCACGTTAAGCCATGGAAATGGACAAGCTCATGGAGGGACAAAGAGGAAGAAAAAAACATCCTCCAGACAGTGGGGCAGGGTGGAGAAACCAGGAGAGCAGGGTGTCATGGACAACAAAAAGTCAATGTCTTATGAAGAAGGGAGTGTCTTTTGATTTAACAGCTGGGAACATTTAGCACCATTGGCGGCATCAGTTACAGTGTATGTGATGGGGATGTAAGCTAAATTCCAGTGTGTGTTGAGAAGTTATAGAAGGAAAGGAAATACTGACTGCAAGTGGTTGACTGTTTTGAGAAGTTTGTGGAAAGGAGGAGGGACAGAAGGTAGTAGCTGGATGAACAACAACATGGAATCTAGTGAGGGTTTTTGTTTGCTTATTTTTTAGGATGGGGTCAGGTACGTGTTTCAATGCTAAAGGAGTAAGTCAGTAGAGAGGGGAGAAGCTGAAGACACATGGAACAAAGTGGAAATGATTTTTAGACTAGGTTTCCAAGGAGTGAAAAGAAATGCATTATTATTATAGCACAAATGTAATGTTCAGCTTTAGGTGGGAAGGGGAGCAGTTCTTCCATTGTCAAAAGAGAGAACTGTGTGTGTGTGTGTGTGCACTCACGCACGTGTGTGTAACAGAAAGAGAGAGGGAAAGAGAGAGAGAGAATCTGGATAAATTTGTAATTTAAAGAAAGGGGAGTTCCTATGTGGAGAATTCTGTTTCCTCTTGGTGCATTTGGAAGGTTATGAAGACAGGAGATGATTTAAGATAGCTGTTGTCGAGAAAGGGAGAAAGCTGCCCAAGTAGGATTTATGGGCACTGACAAAGGCCTAGCTGAAGTTCACTAATCCTATTGCCATCGAGCCAATTCCTACTCATAGTGACCCTATAAGATGAGCAGAACTGCCCCACAGAGGGTCCAAGGAGCACCTAGTAGATTCGAACTGCCAACTTTAACCACTACGCCACCAGTGTTTCCTAGCTGAAGTTAGAAGTGACATGTTTATGGTGTCATTATACTGTAGATTATGTACTTTTCTCCACCAGAGCTCAGCAGGCTAGGTACAGGTGTGGAGAAGATTGATGATCCAGGGTTGGGATTTTGCAACATAGGTAAGCTGGAAAGGAGATGGACAAGGCCGTCGAGAGTATTAAGGAAGTGGTAGACCCCAAAAATCTATGCCGGATTGAGATTCATGGGTAGGGTTTTGAAAGTAAAGAGCTTAAAGGACTGAAGATCCAATGGAATTAAAGAAGAGATATAGTGAGAATGACTGAATGAACCATCTGTCAGAGTTGTGTTTCCAAACCATTATGTAACTGCTGCTCACTTGTATGGCTTATCGTGGCCACAGTTGTGTGATTTTTTTGGAGTTCACTTCTGTCTTCTGCATTATACTGTATTTACCACGAGAAGATGGAGAGTCCTTGTTGTATCCTCATGGCTAAGCACAGTGCCAGACACATCTGAGGCACTCGATACACATTTGTTGTACTAATAACCAATGAATGAGCCAATTGTCCCTGTTCTGATTGTGGTTTCTGTTGTCTGTGTTACCTCACAAGCCTATAGAACAGGATTGGCAAACTACAGCCTGTGGACCAAATCCAGCCAGCTGCCTCTTTTGTAAATAAAGTTTTATTGGAACATGGCCACGTTGACTTGTTTTCGTATTGTCTTTGGCTGTTTTTGTGGAACAATGGTGGAGCTGAGTAGCTGAAACTGAGACCTTATGACCTGCAAAACCTTAAATATTTACTACCTGGCCTTTTACGGAAAAAAGGTTTGTTGACCCCCTGCTATAGAGCATTGACTACTTAATAAATTTGTGTAATATCCAAAAAAGACTAATAACGATGGTGACGAAAATGATAATGAATGATAATGGTTAACAACGGCCTAGTTACTGTAAGATAAGGCATTGTGCCAACAGCTGTACGTAGATTATTTAATTTAAAATCCCCACAGCAATCCACATTTTGTAAAGAAGTAAACTGAGGCTGAAAACGGGAGGAAAATAGATAAAATTCCAACCCAGGCAGTGACTCCAGAGCCCATAACCTTAACCTTACACTTCACAACCATCATGTTAATAATTCCACTACCAAGAATCCAAAGCAATGTATCAGACCAATGAAACCGTGGATCAGACATCAGAGTTCCTCTGTTAATTCCATTATGTTCAGTGCAAAGTGAACATAATACGATAGAATTTTAAAACTTCAAAAAAGAATGATGTGAGGAAGCTTAAAGCAAACTTTTGAATGATGAACCTTTTTTTCAATCTAATCTTTTTTTTTTTTTTAAATAGGGAATGTTTGCTGGAGGCAAATTATCTCCCCTACTTATTAACTTACATTTTGGTTTTAAAGAGGCGCCATCTGACGGGACCCAGTTGTCAGCATTAGGTGTAGCTTAAAAATGGCTTGCACAGTGAAAAAGAAAATAATAGCTCTATGGCACATCCGATTCAGGTTTAATTCACAATCCAGTTATTGCTGCCGGAACATGCATGAGCCCTAGGGAAAGTGCTCATTCAATGTGGGTGAACTAGTGAGGCGTCCAGGTGGCCCAAGCTTACTGGAAAAGTATACTTCAGAGATTTCCATGTCCATCAACACCCCAAAATTAAAGGGTCATAATCAAAAAGGATGAAATACAACCACAAACTCTCTATTAATTCCCTAAGATTTCACTTTTTTTTTTCCCCCCCAAACAAGACTCTTGGTAATTTTATACTGGTGGGATAGACACAGCTGGCTCAGTGGTTAAGAGCTTGACTGCTGTCATGGATTGAATTGTGTCCCCAGAAAAGTATCTGTCAACTTGACTAGGTCATGATTCCCAGTATTGTATATGATTGTGTAATCTGATGTGATTTTCTTATGTGTTGTAAACTCTATCACTATGATGAGATTATACAAATGATGTCTACAAGATTAGACAGTGTCTTAATCCAATCTCTTTTGACATATAAAACAGAGAAGTGAGCAGAGACACATGAGAACCTCATACCACCAAGAAAGCAGCACTAGGAGCAGAGTGCATCCTTTGGACCTGAGGTTCCTGTGCAGAGAAGCTCCCAGACCAAAGGAAGACTGATGACACAGACCTTCCTCCAGAGCTGACAGAGAAAGCCTTCTCCTGGAGCAGACGTCCTGAATTTGGACTTGTAGCCTACTGGACTGTGAGAGAATAAACTTCTCTTTGTTAAAGCCATCCACCTGTGGTATTTCTGTTGGAGCGGCACTAGATGACTAAGATAGCTGTTAACCAAAAGGTCGGCAGTTCGCATCCACCAGCCACTCTTTGGAAACCGTACAGGACAGTTCTACCCTGTCTTATAGGGTCATTGTGAGTCAGAATTGATTTGATGGCCATTTTTGTTTTTCGGAGATAAACACATAATATGGAATAGCCCAAAAGATCTAATTATACTGCGTTTAATGAGTAAAGAGGAGGTGAAGTAAATGCCAAAAATATTAAAGGATATCCACTTTAGTAAATAGAATTGGAAGATTTTGAAATCTGGGGGAACAAGGGGTCCTCCTACATCTTTAAATCTTCCCCACCCCCTGCCTCTTTATCCATTCTCTTGAATCCCAATTGCCTGGAAATTCCCTTCCTTCCTCTTTATCGATTTCTTATTTTTTTTCATCATCTTCATCATCAATAGCTGCGTAATTGTCATCTTCCCTAAAACTCTCACAAGCCACAATTACACACACTACATGCTCACTTCCCTAGTACAAAACAGTCATAGGTCACACACGGCATTAACACAAATTAGGCATAAAATATTGCTTTTTATGATTCTCATTACCCTTAACAAAGTTTGTCATGAAAAAAAATCCTTCCAGAATTCAGGACCTGAAAAGCATTCATTCTGTTTTCTGACATTTCTACCATTGGACACTGAGAATTCTGTAACCTTTGATGATTCTTTCCTCACCATGGATACTAGCAAGCTCAGAGTTAAATACTGTCCAAGAAATACAAACGTTTTTAGTTAAAAATGACTTTGCCTTCTTTCTTGGTTGTATTACTCAGTTGGCATATATTTACTGAGTACCTACTCTGTGCTAGGCTTCTCATTTACAGGCTGGGAACTTAGCTGTGGGTAAAACAGATTCTCTGCCCTAGGGAGTTAGCATTCTAACAGGGAAAACCTGTTGTCGTCTAGTCGATTCTGACTCATAGTGACCCTATAGGACAGAGTAGAACTGCCCCATAGGGTTTCCAAGGAGCATCTGGTGGATTTGAACTGCCAACCTTTTGGTTAGCAGCTGAGCTTTTAACCACTGCACTACCAGGGCTCCAACAGGGAAAAGATAGTTAAAAGTAGTAAATTAAGAAAATTTTAGGCCCTGAATTTCTCATATTTGGTTTGGTTTTGGATCTTTTGTTCATTGATTTTGGGCAAATGTACCTGTGTTTCATTGCACATAGCCTCAACCAATCTTCAAAAATTGTTCCAGTTCCAGTTGCCATGGAGTTGATTATGACTCATGACGACCTCGTGTGCGTCAAAGTAGAACTACACTCCATAGGGATTTCAATGGCTGATTTTTTGGAACTGGATTGCCAAGCTTTTCTTTTGAGGCACCTCTGAGTGGACTTGAGCTGCAGAACGTTCCGTTGGCAGCTGAACGCATTAACCATTTGTACCACTCAGGTACAAATGATGACTCAGGATACAAATAAAATAAAATAAAATGCATACCGGTGTCTGCAGTCTATAGTTATTTTGGAAGAAGCACCTTGGTGGGAGGCCAATGACAGTTACAGGAGGGGGAAACTCTCAGGCTAATGGTGTATTAGGTGGCCTGTGCCACCTCTTCATGGTGCTCAGAGGGTAAATTCTCCCAGAGAATTTTGACATTTACGTATTGCCAAAGTCTAAATCTTACGCAAATATTTGGTGAGACAAAGGTTTGAGAGGGTGGTCAGACAATGTGAGGCATTACAAAGTCCATCAACCCTGAATTATGAACGGGCAGACTCTCAGCACCTTGGCTTCTCCCAAACAAATACTGCTTTCAAATTTAAATTTCCATAGTCACCTATTTTGTTAAATATATGGGCATATTTCATCCTTTCTTTTTTTTTCTTTTTTGAATCTTTTATTGTGCTTTTAGGTGAAAGTTTACATAGCACATTAGCTTCCTATTTAATGGTTTTTGTACAAATTATTCTGTGACATTGGTTACAATTTTCATAATGTGCCATCATTTTCATTATTTCCATTCTGTTTGTTCTATTTCGGCCTGTCTAGCTCCCTGTTCCTCCTTACACCTCATCTTTGCTTTTGGGTAAATGTTGACTGTTTGGTCTCATATAGTTGATTGTTTAAGGGAGCACATTCCTCACAGCTGATATTGTTTATTTCATAAGCCAATCTATTATTTGGCTGACTGGTGACTTCTGGAGGTGGCTTCAGTTCCAAGTTAAAAAGGTCTCTTAAGGCAATAGTCTCAGGGACTCCTCTAGTCCCTATCAGTCCAGTAAGTCTGGTCTTTTTTAGGAATTTGAGTTTTGTTCTACATTTTTCTCACATTCTAACTGGGATCTTCTATTGTGTTCCCGGTCAGAACAGTTGGTAGTGGTAGCCAGTCACCATCTAGTTCTTCTGGTCTCAGGTTAGATGAGGCTGTGGTTTGTGTGGGCTATTAGTCCTGTGGACTATTTTCTTCTTTGAGTCTTTGGTTTCTTTCATTCTCTTTTGCTCCAGAAAGGAAGAGACCAAAAGTTGTATCTTAGATGGTCACTCTCAAGCTTTTAAGACCTCAGATGATACTCACAAAACTAGGATGTAGAACATTATCTTTATGAACTCTGTTGTACCAATTGACTGAATTGTCCCACGAGACTATGGTCCCAAGCACTTTAACCCAGTAAACCAATCCCACAAGGTGTTTTGAAAAGTCTAGGAGGTCTCTGTTATTTCATCCTTTCTTAAGGAATTTTATGCCACTTAATTTAGGTTGTTGTTATTGTTAGGTGCGGTTGAGTTGGTTCCAACTAATAGTGACACCAAGCACAACAGAACAAAACACTGTCCAATCCTGCGCCATCCTCACAATAGTTGCTACGTTTGAACCCACTGTTGCAGCCATCTTGTTGAGGGTCTTCCTCTTTTTTACGACCCTCTACTTTACCAAGCATAGTGTGATAGCCTTCTCCAGGGTCTGGTCCCACCTGATAACATGTCCAAAATAAGTGAGACGAAGCCTCATTATCCTCACTTCAAAGGAGCACTCTGGCTGTACTTCTTCCAGGACAGATTTGTTCATTCTTCTGGAAGTCCATGATACAGTCAACATTCTTTGCCAACACCATATTTCAAATGCATCAGTTCTTCTTCCACCTTCCTTGTTTATTATCCAGCCATCACATGCATATGAGATGATTGAAAACGCCATGGTTTGGGTCAGGAGCACCTTGGTCCTCAAAGTGACCTCTTTGCTTTTTAACACTTGAAAGAGGTCTTCTGCTGCAGATTTGCCTAATGCACTACGTCATTTGATTTCTTGATTACTGCTTCCTAGAGCATTGACTTTGGATCCAAGTAAAATGAAATCCTTGGCAACTTCAGTATTTTCTCCCTTTATCATGATGCTGCTTATTGGTCCAGTTGTGAGGATTTTTGTTTTGTTTATGTTGAGGTGTCATCCGTACCGAAGGCTGTGGTCTTTGATCTTCATTAGTAAGTGCTTCAAGTCCTCTTGACTTTCAGCAAACAAGATTGTGTCATCTGCATATCACAGGTTGTTAATGAGTCATCCTCCAATCCTAATGCCATGTTCTACTTCATATAGTCCAGCTTCTCAGATTATTTGCTCAGCAAACAGATTGAATAAGTATGGTGAAAGGATACAACACTGACACACACGTTTCTTGACTTTAAACCACACAGTATTCCCTCGTTCTGCTCCAACGACTGCCTCTTGGTCTAAGTACAGGTTAGACACCTTTCTTGACTTTAAACCATGCAGTATCTCATTCTGTTTGAATGACTGCCTCTTGGTCTATGTACAGGTTCCTCATGAGCACAGTTAAGTGTTCTGCAATTCTCATGTGACTTATAAATTCCCACTTAATTTATAGATTATTTCTAGTTGCTATTTGATGGTTCACAACTTCTCCTTAATATCATCTGAATTCTGTTGGACTCATGTTCTACTGTGCAATATAGAACGTGTAGATAAGTTGTCACTGAACATTTTATATTTGGTATGTGTATCTCACATTCTAAAATAAGCAATCTTATCATCTTAAATTATCTTGGCATTATTGTGCCAAAATTTGTAAAAACATATGTACGTACATATATACACATATACATACATATATATACACATACAAATGATACAAAAGATAGACAAATTTAGAAATCATAGTTATATTTGCTTTTAGAGTTTCTGACTTTTGGGGGTACGTTATCTGAAGACCAGACCTATGATGTCCAAGAGAATCCTCTACTTTGTCAGCCAAAGTATACTTGCGGGATACCCTCTGTATGCTACACATTAGGTAAGGTATTATTGACTCCTGAAATGTAAAATAATTATGAGACATTTCTCTGACTTGGAAGAACCTATAGTCTTTTCAGGGAAGACAAAACATATGCACCAGTCTAGTAGAAAGAAGAATTTAATCACAAACAACAATAGTGATCCTTCATCGAGGACTTACTACACAATGGCTTCTGAGCTACAAGCTTTCACACAGTGAGTGATTTGATCCTCACAACAATCAATGCAATAGACATTGTTATTTCTATAAAACAGCATAACAAGGTTGTTATTTGGCCAAAGTTGCACCACCAGGAAGTGGCCTACTCAGGACTGAAACCCTGTATTTAACTGCAAATTTTACTTTCCCATCAGGTACAATATGGGCAATTCCTTTAAGAATTTAGATAAGGGGAGGAATTTTGCAATCAGGTTAGAGAATATTTTATACAGGCATTGAAGAGCTACTACAATTTTGAAAGAAAAAAGTATTTGAAGCTAGAAAAAGGCTAGTTGACACCAAAGATCACTCAATGTCACATGCGCCAGGGACTTTATAAAGTTCAGACAAGTGAAGTTTTAAATGTCATAGACGTTTTAAAATGCATGTATACATAGGAATAAATATATGAAAATTTTGGAAGAACATACAACAAACAATTAACACTGATTACCTCTGTAGTAGGGTTTGGGCAGGGGTGGGGTTGAAGGGTGGGCCATTTGAAAGGGATCTTTGGTTGCTTATTTTGCATTCTTTGAAAAAAAAGAGTTGGGATCATGAAAGTTTATTTAAATTTTAACATTTTTATGTCTGCTTTATTTCAGTATTTAAACTATCACTTAAAAAGTAATAAAAATCATTAGTACAAAAGTTCAGTACTAAAAATATCTTTAATAAAACCTGCACTATGAAAACGGAAGTTGAAGGTTTAGAACTTTTTCCTGTTTCAGAGCTCATAGGCAATCCCCAGACTAAACCTCTTTCTCTCCCTCTCTTCTTCCCTTCTCCTCTCTCCTTTTCCTCTTTTGTAATGTTCTTTTCACCACCAAAAGCCCAGTAGGGAAAAAGTCAACATGAAAATTTTTATAAAATAAAATCTTTAGTTTAAATGTGAAGAAATACATGATAATCTTATAATCTATCTTTTAATATATACACATGGATTCTTTTCCTTCTTAATCTTAAAGAAAATTGTCATTACAGGAAGATGTATCATATTTATTCTGCAGTCTTAAATACCAAGTTCAGGGAAGTTATATAATATTTCTCATAAAGTCCACGACAGCCATACAAAGTATTTAACAGAGAGAATGTTTGATTTCATCCCTGGTGTCCTTTTCCTATAATCATCTTTGTCTGCCATATTGAATTAGTTGTGAAGATCTGTAGATTTTACTTTCAAATCATCCATTCCCACTACCATTATCCTAATTCAAGGCTTTGTTTCTCTCACCTATACTCAAAATCTGTTTACCAAATGTATTTCCGTATTTTCTAATATGATGATTTAACAGTCACAAACTATAAGCAGAGCAACTTCACTCGACCTCTGTTTTCTTTGCTGGAATTCAACCAGGACACAGCCATTAACTCCAGATAGTCTGAATTCCTAATTGGAACTCAGTTATCACAATATCCTTTGAGATCCTCCACACACATAGTATTGAAGAAGTGGGGCCTCTTGTCTTGGCCTTGCAGATTTCAGTTCACATCTCTTAAAGAATTTGTCAGATTTATTTTGAAACCTGACTAATATTTCCCCTCCTACATTCTTTTTTTATGACGTAAAGAAAGCAAAGTGATTGTAATCTTCCAGTGTAATCCAGATCCTCACTCTATGGGTAGTATGCTCTAGGGCTGGCTTCCATATTTCAGTTTTAGCAATAAAACTGAGAAGCTCAGAGAGAGAAACTTCAGAGACAGGGATGGATACCTTAATCCATACTAGATACCAGAATGCGAGAGAATTAATTTGTATTCAAGGAACGTGTAATAATATCTTTACAGAGAAGATATTGACTAGATACAACTCTTAGTCCTACTTAATCTACTGTTAGCGACAATTTCTCAGAGACCCTAATTTAAAAAATCTGAAAGTGAGCATTTAAAGTTTCCCTTAGAGAAAAAATAATATTGTAATGTATTTTTATCATATAATAAGGATTTAATTTCTGTACACATATGACTGCATAGACTTTGAATAGGTTGACTATATTGCCAAGAAATGGGCTTTATATGCAGCCACATTATTCATACTGGGAAGGCAATTAGTATTTTTAACAGATGTTAAAAAGTAACGTGAGCCTGAAGTCATTCTGTATCAACCTCATATGTGGATTTAAGACAATTTCACATGTAATTTAAAACAACGTGATATAAAAATATACTATGACGTTTAAATTTGACTAGACTCCAGAGACTTACATTACAATTTCCCCTTAGTAGCTTTCATCTTTTTTAAAAGCAAATATGTAAACTTCATGCATGGATATGATTTAGAAAACCTGCTATTACTGGCTCACCTGATTGAACTATGTACCGTTATTTAAAAAGTCCTTTGAAAATATAATCAACAACTTAAAATCTTGCTAAAACATAAAGTATATCATTTTAATCCATCTGTACTTAGCTTACATATGGATTAGGTTGCAGATAATTGCATTCTTACTTTCTGTGAAACATAACATACACAAAATCTTGACAAAAGCTGGCTCCATGAATACTTTTAATCTTTTTGGGATTGACAGCAGCCTTTTAGCACGTTTAAGATTATGGTAAAAAATGTAGTTCTCTGACAGCAGAGCCAGCAGGTACATCTTATATTCTCCGTTTTGGAAAGCGAAACTTCCTACTACCATCCCTCTCCAAATAAAAGCAAAATCAAGGCATCTTCTCAATTAGTATCATAATTTCAGGAGAGCTACTATTATTATAATTTTAGCTATTTGTTTAAAATCCTTAAAACATTGCACTACTAATTAGTATTTTCAGATACACCTTACAGACCTTTTCAATGCTTGGTCAGTTTGAAGACTCCAAAAGGAGAGAAATTTCAGATGAGCATTTCTTCTTCTCTGGGAGAGTAGCAGTTGGCCTTGCCTGTTCATTAAAGACTGCTTGGTCCGTGGTCACTTTGAGGGGACTGTGGCCTCAGATTGCCAACTGTCCTCTTACTCCGCTCAGCTATATTTGGTAACTGAACTCATGTTTCAGCAGACTGCCTCCATCAGGAATTCCAGCAGTGGGCTGGGAAGCAACACCAGGTCTGAAGGCTGGGTTCTTAGCAATTAAAGGCACTTAGCATAGAAAAGAATTATATTTATGGATCTAACAAACATGACATTTCCATGTTCCTCTCTTCTCTGACTTTGCGGCTGGAAATCACTGCCTGTCTTTTTAACGTGTTCTCAATCAGTTAAAGTACAGTGTGTGATTTCCAAATAGAAAAAGTGATACTCATAATGAATGTTCTACTTACTGTAATCTGCTTTGTGTATTTAAATTTTAGTCATATGGCAGATTATCCTAAGATAGTAACTCCGCTAACTGTTTAAAAATTTAGCCACCTGTCAAATTCATTGAGAGTCCTGCCGCACTCGTACCTATGCAATGTTAAGTAAAAACTATTATGTGACTATGATGTATGTTAAAGACATGATCCAAAGTAGGATTAAACAGTCATGAACATAGAGGAATTGGATCTTCTATGTGCTACTACATTGAGCTCTTAGTTCAATGCCTAGCACATCATGAAGGTCTGATAAATAATTGTTGAAGAAATAAACGTTGACGGGAATAAATTCGCTAACCCAACTAGCAAATTTTTTATAGGAAACTATATACCTTTTAAATTGGAGGCACCCAAATATTATATCTATAAAGTCAAACTAAAAAGTCCAAGCAATTATCTGGATAACCTGTCTCTATATATTTAATTCACTTTATAATAGCTTATCTTTTAATTTTAATTAGTCTCTTAAAGACTCATCTTAAAGATTTAATAGAGAGGTAAATATTTATGTATACTTATAATAACTTACAAATAGCATAAAATTAAGACTAATGTGGTCAGGGATTTCTTTAACTTAGTAATAGATCTGAGACCATTAACTCAAATTGTCAGAATAAAGATGTATTCTTTATGGCAAGATGCTTGTTTCAGACCAGTATGAGCCTTCCTACAGCTATAAAAATGTTAACAACCATTTTATCACTTATTCTGCAGCATCTCTTTGTAAAATAGTCTAATATTTTGATCCTTCACATAACAAATACAGGTAACATGAACAGAATACTCTTCTGTTCCAAGGTCAGCTAGCAGACCAAATCTACAGGGGAAAATATAATCACACAAAAACTCCCAGTTAGAGTAACTTGGAATTGAAGTACTGACTCTCCCTTTGTCTGAATAATACCTTACCATCACATTTGATCCACTTTCTTATCTAAAAAGTTTTTTTTTACTGATGGTGGAAAGCTTACGACCGTCTGCTCTTTTTCTTTATAGTGAAGCAGGGCTTACGGTTTTCTGCAAAATTGCTCCTTTATAAGTGGTTCTTGAAACTGCATACTTTTGAGGAAACTTCAGCTTGACCATTTTAGCCATTATATTCATTAATCAATGTTTTTAAAACCTATTGGCAGGGGATACTTGGGTTGATTAAACCAATGCGTTTACATCTGCTTCTTACCAAAACCCCACAAGACAAGAGTAAAAATCCAAAAGAACAGAAATTGAGAAGACAGTGAATAATGTCAGGAATCAACAAATTATTGGAAAATTGTATGAGTATGGTATACATTAATGACATAGCCCACAGTGAGATTAAATAGTCACGAACATATAGGGACTGAATCATAAGGGTGAGTGGTCCAACTAAATTATAAAACGTAAATGATTGCAGAAGGAAGTCACCCCACAGAGTCCCAGAAACGCTCAGGAAGTGGAAGCACCAGGCCCCTCCTTAAAGATAATTTTATCTGGCAACTCTGGATATTACTGGGGGTGAGACAAGAGCTGAAAACAGGGAGTCGGTTGAATTAGTTGAAAGAAAGAACCCCTTAGAGCAGTTAGACCCTATTTTCCCATTTCCACTTCAGGCAGCCAGGAGACTACTTCTTCCCATGCCTGAAAAAGATGAGAGATTGATTCTCTAGAAAACTTAAACCAGACAGTCTCTAGTCCCAGGGACATAAAACACAGAAGACGGCGGGGGTGAAGGTGGGGGGTGTGACACTGAAATAAATCAGGGAGACTTGGATTGGAGGAGACACAGAGGCTTCAACTGTATCTGTAATATTTTGCTTCTAAAAAAAGGTTGATGAGAATATAGAAAGATGGTAGCATCTGATACATCTTGGTAATGTTGTGGGTATTTGTTACACTAATCTCTGAACTTTTTGTGTTTGAAGTATGTCGTAATCAAAAATTAAACAAAAAACCTCTGTTGTGTCCTATGGCAAAATGAATATAGGAGAGATTATAGGAGTCAAGATATTATTATAATATTACTTTGGTTATGGAATAAGTTATTGACATCAACTTAACAATAGCATATATACAATGAATCTGCTATTAATTTTACCAATTACTGTTAGTATTCATTTTAAAATAAATGGTCGCTAAATTATTCTTAACAGAACTATAAGTACATGTTGTTGTTGTGGTTTCTTGCCATGGAGTCAGCACCGACTCATAGAGACTTTACGTATGATAGAACAAAACATTGCCTGGTCCTGTGCTATCCTCACGATCTTTGGTATGTCTGAGCCCATTGCTGCAGCCGCCATGTCAATCCATCTCGTGAAGAGTTTGCCTTATTTTCGCCTACTCTCTACCAAACATGATATCCTTTTCTAGCTGTTGGTCCTTCCTTATGACATGTCCAAAATAAGTGAGACAAAATCTCACCATCCTTGCTTCTAGGGGGCATTCTGGTTGTATTTCCTCCAAGACAGATTTGTTTCATCTTCTGCCCATGTATGGTATATTCAGTATTCTTTGTCAACACCACAATTGGAACGTTTCAATTCTTTTTTGATCTTCCTCTTTCATTTTCCAGCCTTACGTTTATATGAGGCTATTGAAAAGACCATGGCTTGGGTCAGATGCACTTAGTCATCTAAGTGACGTCTTTGCTTTTTTAAGATTTTAAAGAAGTCTTTTGCAGTAGCTTTTCCCAATGCAATATGTCATTTGATTTTTTGACTGCTACTTCCATGGACGTTGATTGTTGATCTAAGTAGAATGAAATCTTTGATAACTTCAGTTTCTTCGCCATTTATTGTGATGTTTATTGGATAACTCCATCTTTGTCTTAATATTTTCAAAAGGTTTTATTGTTGTATTATTAATAGTAAATTGTTTAGGAGTCAACAATTTTTTCCCCTCTAGATCAGACTGTACCCAGGCAATAATTTTTGTAAATCCCAGGCTAACTTTAAAACCCCACCTGAATGTATGTGTTGAGGTAAAACACACTCATGCTAATATTTTTCTTTTATTAAAAGATTACCAGAAAGATAAATATTTATGCAGTTCCTAGAAATAGAAGAGATGGGAAAGAATTTAATAAACATAATCATAACGAGTTATTGATAAATTAGTGAATCATTTCTTTTTTGTTGCTGTGGAGTCATTTGAATTAAAATACAAGTTTTTCCTTCTTTCAGGAAATGTAGACATGTTTTATTATGTTTAGGACCTTGTTGTCACAGGGAGAAATTCACTCCTTTTTTGTAGAGACAACAAGTTACAAGTTGTAGGTGTAAAAGTCCTGAAATGACATTGATTTCCATGTACGATTGAAATAATCCTAGGAGTTGGATTCTTACAGACAGATAGGGGCTAGTGCTTCTAGGAGAAGATAGGACACCTCCAGCTGGCCCCAGCCCGGGAGACAGGAGGGTTCTCAGACTCTGCAAGGACAGAGGGGTGGTGGGTTCTGTGATTGGCCAGGATGCTCATGCCAGATAGGAAAGTACCCAGCCACAGCAGGACCTTGGCAGAGATACCTGGACACTGAGCACTGGACATCATGGCCTTGGGAACTGCAGTGAAAGTGGTGGGTTCCTCCACTTTCCAAAAGACTGTGTGAGGGCTAACACAGTGGTTCTCAGTGGTGGACATGGTGGTCTACTGACCTGAGAGGGGGGCCTCTCCCACATTTCCCTGGATTGCCTGGCCCCTAAATCCTGATTTAACCCATGCAAGGGAGAAAGCCATGAGAAGAACAAAGAAAACCAAAATGGTTATGAGCCCAAGAGGGGTCTCAGAGCTGGATATGATTTCCTTCAAAAAGATACAGAAATGTGACACTTATTGTATGTTGTGCTCAGTGGAACAAATCACGCTTGTTTTAAAAATACTGTAATATAACATTCTGGAAAACCAAAGCTCTTTTCCTTGGAAAATTTGCACCAGTAGTTTGGCCAAGGCTCTTAAGTTATTACAGCAAGGTTGAATTGATTCATTAAGGGTGCGATTAGTGAGTGGACAGTAATACGTTTCCCATGCACTTTTGTATTTATACGTCTGAGTCTGGGAGGTGGGACCTGTGACCGCTTCACTGGGTCCCAGTGCAGCTTCCAGATGATTGCTTCTCCATTTTATAAAAATGGTTGCTCTTTTAAAGCAGTTGCATTTAAGTAGCCCATCCTCCACCCCACCTTATTCTATCAAGACTTTGGATCCAGTTGGGCTCTTGGTCCTCCCCTTCACCCCAAGCCCTGCAATTATCCTGGGTGACTTCAGCACATATTTATCTATTTGTCCCATAATCTGGCATACTGATTCTTTGACCTGCTTATCTCCAGTGATCTTCACCTCTACTCTTCTTACAGACAGATAGTCCTGCTCCACCTCCAAAATCATGTATTAGTAATCTCTGCTGCATAATAAACTTCTGCAAAATTAGCATCTTAGAACAAAAAAAAATTATTATTTCACATAGTTTCTGGGTGTCAGAAATCTAGTAGTGTCTTAGCTGGGAGATTCTGAGTCACTTATTGTGAGACTGTGGTCTAGATGTCACCCGGGGCATCGTTCACCTGAAAACATGACTGGGGCTGCAGGATGTTTCCAGGGTGGCTCACTCATGTGCCCGGAAAGTTAGTGCTGCGGTTGGCAGAAAGCCTCAGTTCCCTACCCTACGATGTGGACTTCTCCTATTCACTACTTGAGTCTCCTCACAACATGGGAGCTAGATTCTTCTAGTCAGTGATCCAAGAAAGAGCAAGGTTCGAGTCACAATCTATTTTATGACCTAGCCTTGGAGGTCGCATTCCATCTGCAATATATCTTTTGGCCACACAAGTCAGCCCTATTCAATATGGGAGGGAACTACCTAGGGGAATGAGCACCAGTAAGAGAGGATTGTTGGTGGTTCCTTGGAAGTTGGCTATGGCACCTTTGTTCATTTCAACCCCTCAGTGCCACAAATGACATTGGAGATGTCCCATTTCAAAATCACAAATTCAAACATCTTAATATTTAACATGACATGTTAAGGAATATTAAGGCATATTAGCATGTATGTATACTTATACACATTTTTATGTATGTACATACACACAACACACACATATGTACATCTATATGCTGTAATATGTAGTAACAAAAAACACCAATACAACAAGTAATATGCAAGTCTTAACTATACTGAGAAACACAAGGGAATGGAAGACTGGAATAAATGGAATGTCAAATCCTGCCCTTCTACAGGAAGAACTGATTTTCATGTAATCCATTGTCCATAAAAATAATCTACAACTGTCACTCTATTCTCATATCTACTCTGAATACAATCCTAAATATAGGAAAAGCTTTACATAAAAACATGTTCAATCTAACTTTACTTTTAATAGCAAAAACTTGGAACTACCTAAGTGTCCAATTTAATAAACTCATGGAAGTCTTAAGTGGCCATAAAAGTGATTTTTCTGAAGTGTTTTTAATAACAGCATAGAGATAGCCTCATTATATTATTCTAAGGGAAGTAAGAAGGAAACCAGTTGTCTTTACAGTTTGCATATAAATTTAAAAAATTTACATGGCTGAAATTCTAATAGTTTAAATTGAGTTGGTTTAATATTAAAAAAAAAAAAAAGAAAGAAGACTTCACTGAATGTGATGAGACCATTTTGGTTTTTATTTTCCATCAGAGTGGAAGGGCAAATCTATCAAGATAGCTGGATTTTTAAAAATGTAACAGAAATCAAAACTAACGGCCTTTTGTTTCTCTTCAAGTTTGCATTTTATATGCCTCATGGAGAGAGTAATGAGAGAAGACCAGAATGGTCTGTAGAGTGGTCCCTCCAGGAGAGTGGGGACTGCTACATAATAATTTCAGAAGCTGCTTGCCAGAGAAAGGCTAGTGTAGAAGGACCTAGCTTTTCCTCCAGGGAAAACAGAAAGGAAGAGAATATGACAAAGGAGGAAATCAGCTGTTGGACCAAAGAAGGATTTAAACATGGAAAAAAATGCCAACCACTGAAGACACAAAATCCTGAGGTCTGTCCATGGTCTACTTCTGTTAGCCTAGCAATTTGCTCAGCTATTGCTATTTTGGGAAAGAATTTCCACAGAGCTGGCATATCTTCAGCCCCCGAGGTTTCCTCTGATTGACTGACCAACAGGTGTTGAAAAAGCCTGTGGCAGAAATATCACAGACCCAGTGAGTTCATTTGACTTCTAACTGTGACTGTAGATTTATTGGTGCGTATTGTTTCTTAATCAAGGAGACTTTCTGCAGTGGAAAAGTTTAAAAGATTGTCTGTAACATTTATAGGTAATTACTTTTTCATAGACACAGCATATACATTTATTAATACCACAGATTAATTTGTGATTTTGTAAACTGAATGTTGTACTAATAATTATACAACTGATACCTAAATGAATGGGATATAGAATGAACTTCTCAAAGAAATGTTGTTGGCATTATAATTCTAAAAAATGTTAAACTATCTTGACTTAATTTTGCTTCTTATATTATTGTTGGAGAAAGAAATAATATTGTATTTCCTTGAAAAGCAAACTGTCAAGAAAGCTGTTAGAACAATTACCACCTTAGTATCAGAGATGAAGCAATAAAAGAAAAAACACACCAAGTGTTATATTGTCAAGCACTTAAGTGGTATAATTTGTTAGGGTCTTTTTACACCAAATTTTGCTTCTTATTTTTTTCCTTTAAAATATATCCAAAGTAAAAAAAAAAAAAAAAGTATACATGCATTTTTGCAATTTTTAGTAAAAATAAGAAAATTTAAGTAAGAACACAGTTCTGGACATATTTACTATGTCACACCTTTCTATCACACTCAGAGTAGAAGTCAAAGTCCTTATTATGAGCCCTGGAGTCATGTATGATCTGTCTTCTCACTTTACATTTCTGACCTTATATTCTGGCCCTCTGGCCCTTCAGCCACACAGACCTCTGCTGGTTCCTGAACCCACGGGGCTCACCCCGCCTCAGGGGTTCGCAGTCCCTCAGCCACGCCTGTTCTTTCTCAGAAAAAGGAATGGCTGGTCTCCTGATGTCCTTCAGGTCTTCTGTTAAAAACCACCTTCTAGGTGGGGGCTTCCTGTCTACCATATTTAAAATATAGCACCCCCCCAACATTTTCTATTCCCTCTTCCCTATTGCAATTTGTCTTAGAGCTTCTTGCTGTTTAACATAATGTATACTTTACTTATTTATCTTGTTATTATCTTCTTCACTAGAACGTATGCTCTATGAATGCAGTGAGTTGGCATTTTGTTTACTATTCTATCATTTGTGTATAAAAAGTGCCCAGCACTTCATATCAAAAAAAAAAAAAAGTTGCCATGGAGTCGATCCTGACCCATGGAGTCGATCCTGACCCGTGGGGTCGATCCTCACCTGTGGGGTCAATCCTCACCTGTGGGGTCGATTCTGACCCATGGGGACCTCATGTGTTGCAGAGTAGAGCCGTCCCAGAGAGTTTTCAAGGCTGTGACCTTTCAGAAGCTGATTTGCCAGGCCATTCTTTCAAAAGGCCTCTGGGTGGATTTCAACGGCCAACCCTTTGTTTAGCCAAGCGCTTACCCTGTCCTGGATAAATACGTGTTCAGTGAATGCCTACAAAGAAATGCCTAGAAAGTATGATGCTTGAATGCAGTTGGTTTGGCATGACTGTCACCACTCAAAGCAAGATTTGTAATACCTGCATCTGCCTCAAACCTCAGGGAAGAACATAGGAAGTGGTGCTTTGTTCTTGATTCTCAGTACTTCCCAAAGGGAATAATAAAGATACGTACATACGTTTGGTTTGTACCAGGTCACTTTACAAAATTTAACTCACTTAACCTTGTGATAATTCTGTGAGTTAGGTCTTATCAGCCCTTTTTTTACAGATAAAAAAGTGAGGCTGAGTTAACTAACTTATCCAATAGTTGAAGCTAATATGCGATTGGAACTAGTGCTAGACAAGGAGACCTGTTGGCACAGTGGTTAAGAGCTGGACTGCCAAGAGGTCAGCAGTTGGAACCTGCCAGTCGCTCTACAGTTAAAGATTTATAGCCTTGGAAACCCCATGGGGCAGTTCTTCTCTGCCCTGTAGATCACTATGAGTCGGAATCGACTGGAAGACAACGAAGTTTTTGGTTTTCTAGTGTGTGACCGTGGAGCCATGGTTGCACAGTGGTTAAACTTTGAGCAGCTAACCAAAAGGGCTGCAGTTCAAATCCACCAGCAGCTCCTTGGAAACCCTATAGGGGAGTTCTACTCTGTCCTATAGGGTCGCTGTGAGTCAGAATTGAGTGGATGGCAATGGGTTAGTGTGTTAGATGACCCCAAAACCTGAGGCACCTGGCATAACTAGAATAGCTGACCTGGACCAAAATCAGACTCCATTCTGATTCACTCACATGACCTTAGTTCAACTTCTGCTTATCATGTGATTCTTTGTGTATCTGTAACTTAGGGTTAAAGTATAGTCTGTTAGAGACCAGATACATGGTTATTACAAACAGTTTAACACAAATGTTCTGGGAAGAATGATTCTTTCAGGATGTTCCAGGATGTTAACAAATAGAATTGCTAATGTGAAGACAGATTGTGAAGAAAGATTGTGGTTTGATGACTCCTTTGTGGCTTTTTGCCTTGCACCTTCCTCGTGCCTTTGAGCACGTAGCCTTTGTTTACTCTATGCTACAAAAAGCCTCACTCCTCTCCAGCATTTCCGAGCACTGTTGTACTCTGCCTGAAGTGCTATGCTGTCTCCCAATGCCCGAATCTCTCTATTCTTCAGTAAAACTCTTTACTTCCACTTGTAACAGAGTGTAAGTCTGGCGCTTCTTCTACGACACTAGTATTAGATTTGTCTGAATCAAAATGCTTCCTCATCATTACTCTATAGTGTTTGGTAGATTAAAGAGATGAAATACTAACTGACAGATCTAATCTGAAAGCAATGAGGAAACGTTAATGGATTTTAAAGCAGGGAGGGATATGATCAGATTTACATGTTAGAGAAATGCCGGGCAGTAGGGTGGAAAATGAAAAGGAAGTGAATATACTGCAGCAGTAAACCAGATGAGAAAATGTGAGGCTTGCTCTAGTCAACGGAAGAGGTGATAGAGAAGAGAATATAGAATTTAGACATGTCAGGAGCCACAATTCATGGGAATTGAGGGAAGTGAGGGATCAACAGTGGCTTCCAGGTTTCGTACCTGGGTAGTTAGAAATATGTGATGGAGTCATTAATCCTGATGGAGAATGCAAGAAGAAAAGTAGATTTGAAAGAGAATAGTGTGCTAAACTCCAGGGAGATTCATGTTCAGCCCACGTACAACATACATTCACCCCATTCCAAGTTCCCAGGAAGCCCATTAGAAAAGAGAGACTGTTCCAAAACCTCAAATATTGTCAAGAGTTCCTAAGTCAAGAACTAAACAGTGTTGTTCAGGTTTGGCAATCAGTAGAACATTGGTGATGTTTAGCAGAGCAGCTTCAGAGCAGATTCTGGCCTAAAGGTTAAAAAAAAAAAAAAAATTACCATCAAGTCGACTCATAGTGACCCTACAGAACAGAGTAGAACTACTGCATAGGGTTTCCAAGGCTGTAAATCTTTACCTTTCTCCCACGTAGAGCATAAAGCAGCTGGTAAGTCCAAAGTGCTGACTTCTCAGTTAGCAGCCAAGTGTTTAACCACTGTGCAACCAGAGCTCCTTGGTCTAAATGTAGACCAAGTCAGTTGCCTTTAGGAATTTGAAGAGGAAGAAGATAATGTAGACTACCCTCAAGGTACCAAGCTGAAAAGGGAAGGGGCAAATAGGACAGGGGCTTATGTTTGCAACTGTTATTTTAAAGATGGAAGTGACTTCATCATTTTAATGGATTGAATGGTAAATGCTATTTGTGCTAGATTCCTATTGCTGCTGTAACAAATTAGCACAAACTTAGTGGCTAAAACAAAATTTATTCTCTTACAACTCTAGAGTCAGAAGTAAAACATCAAGGCATTGGTAAGGCTTTATCACTTCTGGAGGCTTCAGGAGATAATCTGTTTCCTTGCTTTTTCCAGCTTCTGGAGAACATCTATTATCCTTGGCTAATGGCCCTTTCCTCTATCTGCAAAACCAGCAGCATTATATCATCTCTTCATACTTATCTCCTGCCTCCCTCTTATAAAGACCATTGTGATTATGTCAGCCCCGTCTGGATATTCCAGGATGATCTCTTCATCTCAAGAAATTTAAATTAACCATATCTGCAAGGTTACTTTTGCCATGTAAGGTAACATTCACAGGCTCTGGGAATTAGTACATATACATCTTCGAGGAGGGGGTCATTATTTAGCCTACCACAACCCACTATATGACTCCCAACGATTCATGTCCATCCACATACAAACTACATTCTCCCCATTCCAAGGCACCTGAAAGCCTCAACACATTACAGCATCCACTCAAGTCTCAAATCTCACCTAAATCTCATCAGCTCAGAAGTCCTCAATATCATCATCTAAATCACATATCGAAGAGACTGTTGGTATGAGCTAACCTTGGGCAAAATTTCCCTCCACCTGTGGACATTTGAAACTAGGTAACGAGCCATCTGCTCCCAAAATACAATAGCAGGACAGGTATAGGATACCAGTTATAGATATTTCCATTCAAAAAGACAGAAAATGGAAGGAAAAAGGGAGTTGCTGGTCCCAAGCAGTTTTGAAATTCAGTAGGGCAAACTTTTTTAGGTTTCAAGGCCTGAGAATAATCCTCTGTGGTTCAACTCCAACCTCTAGGCTCAAGGATCTACCCCCTCACAGTAACCCTTACTTTTTCATGAAAGGTAGCAAATGTTTACAGCTGAGCAGTTTTATCAGACTGTTTTCTGCCTGTAGAATTTTGGGAGTCCTACAGCCTTCTCTCATTTTGTCCTCTCTTCATCCTTTTCAATCCAAGCTGGAAGTGTTTCTGCTGATATAGCATCCTCAAGAACCTGGAGGGTCTCCAGGGATTCACTCCATTAGACAACAGGCCCCTCCATAAATTTTTACTGATAATTCCCTATCCATTCCTTACTTCTCCTGAGAAGACTGAAGTGACTTATAAATCATGCTTCTAATCTTTTCATGATCTTCTATGTGATTGAACACTCTAATCTTTTAATCCATTTGAGGCACTAGCAAAAGATTGTCCACCCATGTCCTTGGCTTTCCCTCCAGAGAACCTTTCCTGACAGTGAATCCCCTAATTTTAGCATCTTTTACAATCTGAATAGGCTGAGATTTTCCCAATTCATCAAGTCCTGATTCCTTCTTGCTTCACAGGTTTTCCCTCTTCTAAGGAAGCTTATGATGACATCAGGCCCACTAGGATAATCCAGAATAATTTCCCCATCTCAAGATCCTTAATATAATCACATCTCTAAAATTCCTTTTGCTATGTAAGGTAAGGGGAGTCCTGGTGGCACAGTGGCTAAGAGCTTGGCTGCTAACCCAAAGGTTGGCAGTTCAAATCCACCAGCTGCTCCTCGGGGCAGTTCTACTCTGTCCTGTAGGGTCACTCTTAGTTGGAATCAACTCAACGGCAACAAGTTTTATGTAAGCTAACCTATTCACAGGCTCTGGAGATTAAGACATGGACATCTTTGGGGCACCATTATTCAGTCTACCACGCCAGTAGGCTGGGAGAGGTTAAAGATTTAGGAGATTAAAGAATATTGGAGTGAGATTCCTGAGGAAGCTGGAGGGAACCAAATCCAAATCCTAGGGGCTTTGCTATGTCATGTATGGAGCTCCATGTTGTTGTTGTTAGGTGCCATCGAGCTGGTTCCGACTCGTAGTGACCGTGTATACAACAGAACAAAACACTGCCTGGTCCTGTGCCATCCTCACAGTGGTTGTTAATGCTTGAGCCCATTGTTGCAGCCACTGTGTCAATCCATCTCATTGAGGGTCTTTCTCTTTTTCACTGACCCTCTACTTTACCAAGCATGATGTCCTTCTCCAGGGACTGATCCAGCCTGATAACGTGTCCAAAGTATGTGAAACGTAGTCTCACCATCTTTACTTCTAAGGAGCATTCTGGAGCTCCATATAGTCTCAGATTTAAGTAAGGATGCAGATAACAGATGGAAGTGTCAGATAGATGAGAGCATTCTCTTTGAAACAAGAGGGGACTTGAGAAGAACAAAAATGCTGTAGGGTTATGACTGCAACTGTAAAAAAACAAGGGAAAATAAAATATTATTAGGTGTGGTCATAAATAATATATCTGACATGACAAGTATTATATAATTTCCTTCAGTGTCCTAGTACAGAAAAATAATGGTTTAATTGATGCAGGTTGTCAAATTGCAAGGCAGGCGGAGAGAAAAATTAGTGGGTTAAGCAGTTAAGGGTGAGAGAATGGTTGCATGACTGCTCACAGATTGAACCTGGAGGAGCAAAAGAGTGGGGCTGCTGAGGAGGCTGAGAGGTTGGGAGAAAGGGAGGACTCTGAAGAGTAGAAATGGAGTTTACAATTCTCAAGCTTCTGAACAAAGTCCAAGACTGGGTAATGAGAGCAGGTTGTTGAAGTGGAAGAGAACTGGATATCGATTTAGGGTAAAGTTTATGTACATTGTATATGTACTTTGGTATGGAAAGTAGGAAGGATGGAGTTGACATCTGGGAACACTCCACTTCATAAATCTATATCATTAAAATATAAAACAAGAGAGGCTCATTTACATTAAAAACTGGTATGGCCCATTCAGTAGCAATAAAAAAAATCAAAATTAAATCATATGTGCTTTGGGGTGGAACATCTCCACTGTAGCATTTAAAGCTCTTGTGTGAGATGATTTAATAGACACAGAAAATATTGTGGTCAGACATCTTCTTTGGAATTAGAGCAAATTTTGAAATCTTGGCTACCATGAACTAGCTATAAGACCCTAGAAAAATAATTCAACATCTCTAAGCCTATGAGTGAAACCCTGGTGGTGTAGCAGTTAAAAGCTATGGCTGCTAACCAAAAGGTCGGCAGTTTGAATCCACCAGCCACACCTTTGAAACCCTATGGGGCAGTTCTACTCTGTCCTATAGGGTCACTATGAGTTAGAATCGACTCGACGGCAATTAAGTTTTTTTTAAGCCTATAGGTAGGAATTGACTCGATGGCAACGGGTTTTGATTTTTTGATTAAGCCTTATTTGGCAGTCCCTGGGTGGCAGGAATGGCTAAGCACTTGACTACTAACCGAAAGATTGATGGTTCGAATGCACCCAGAGGGACCTCAGAAGAAAAGCCTGGTGATCTACTTCTTAACAGTCACAGCCTTGAAAACCCTATTGAGCGCAGTTCTACTCTGCACACATGGGGTCTCCATGAGTCAGAATCAACTCAATGGCAACTAGTTTGGTTTCTTCATTTAAGCCTTATTTACTTAGATAAAATAGCAATAACAATAGTACACACTTCATGGGATTTTTGTGATAATTAAATGTAATGATGCAGGTCAAGGGCTAGCATATTGCGTAGCACATAGAAAAGCTCAGTAAAAGCTATTATAAAAACCAAAAACCAAACCCGTTGCCGCCGAGTTGGTTCCAACTCACAACAATCCTATAGGACAGAGTAGAACATCCCCCTAGGGTTCCCAAGGATTGGTTGGTGGATTCCAACTTTTGGTTAGTAATCAAACTCTAAACCACTGTGCCACCGGTGCTCCATTTTCTGCTGCTTATCAAATGTGTTCCTATGCTACGTAGGCCCAGTACAGTACCTGATACTAGTGAAGGAATGACACAAGATGAATTTATGACTCAATCATGGGCTAACTTCCAGGTTGTTCAGTTTTCTTTCTCAATATCATCATCATTAACAAACACACTATTTTTAATCAAAGAAAGAAAATCTGACAGAAGTGAGAAAAGTTTCCACCACCTTTTTGAAAAAACTTGATTTTCCAGCTTCTAAGAAGAAACTTTTTGCTCTTCTGGGCTCTTTTCATTGTGGACAAGCCACCCCTACCCTTTCTTTTCTTTCAAGATAAAACTCCCGGTTTTCTATTTTCTCCATTTATTGCACAATTCCACTCTGGGATTCTCACCATCACCTAGAATTCGTAGATACTCTGCATATGCGCAACAGCAGGGAATTAAGTGCCTAGGACTGTAAACGGGAAAGATAGGCTGGTGTTGAAACCCTAATTGCAAACATTAACAGGTGCATGACAAAAATGAAGAGCATGTTTTTTCTCAGTTTAAATTCTTTGTGGTGTATGATGGGTGTCAGAAAAGTTCACACTGGACAGCAACACTATTTAAAGTTTTTCATAAACATGAACTTCGTAAAATAGAAACTCATAGACCATGCCCTATTTTATCCCACTTATATATACATGTTTGGTGGCTTAGTGGTTAAGTGCTATGGCTGGTAACCAAAAGGTCGGCAGTTCCAATCCACCAGGCATTCCTTGGAAACTCTATTGGGCAGTTCTACTGTGTCGTATAGGGTCGCTATGAGTTGGAATCGACTTGACAGCAATAGGTTTGGTTTTTTGGTAAACATGCCTGGCCCCAGCACAGGGAAAGCAAAATTCCACCCCTTACCGTGGAATTTCAGATTCCACAGTATCCTGCATTTAATTTCTCAGCCTCTACATTTTCCTATTTATTAATTTTATTTAGATTAATCCCAGATTTCTCTGCGTTCACTCCTTTTATCCCCTCTGCTACTTGTTGTTGCTAGTTGCCATCGAGTGGATTCGACTCGTGAGACCCCCGGTGTGCAGAGTAGATGCAAAGTAGAGCTACTCCATGGGGTTCTCAAGGCTATGACCATTACGAAGCAGCCCAATAGGCCTGTTTTCCGAGGCACCTCTGGGCTCTTGCATCTGCCAGTTTTTTAGCTAACAGTCCAGTACTTAATTGTTCGTGTCACCCAGGGCTCCCGCCTCTGCTATTACTTCCTTAAAATGCTCAGCTGGATGGGCTGACTGACCTACCTCAGATCCATATTCTTCATCAAGAAAACTGTGAAAAAGAAAACTGAAATTTGAGGAAAACTGGGGAAAAGGAAATCGAAACCACTTCGGGGTGCAGAAAGGAAAGAGAAACTCCTCTGGTGTGAGGCTGGCTAAGGCTGCTCGGCAGCTGGGAACGCCCAGTTGGGCTCTGCGGTCCACGCACCAGCGCCCTGCCTGCGCCTCCCTGCTCGCTCCCAGCGGCCGTGCACAACACAGCGTCTCCACGGAGGCAGCAGGTCTGGGGTCAGGATGAGGAGTGGGAGGTGCTCGGGCCGGCAGGTGGCTGGGGGGCTAAGGTGAGGGGTTTTCCTAGGAAGGGGTCTGGAGCGGAGCTGTCCTGCGGGGTTCCAGAGGTCGTTCTACATCTGGGCAGCCGGAGGAGTGGTGGCCCGGAGCGCTCAGGCTCGGGCTGCGGAAAGCTGGAAACTGGGAACCCCTACCAGGCTCCGGAAGGGGGCGGTGAAGGGGGCCCCACCAACCCAGACAGGCCAGGTTGGGAGAGACAGCAGAAAGGGACAACTGCTGATGATCTCTGAGGTTTGAAAAAGAGGGGAGAGTGTTCAGTGATTCAAAGGGCTCTCGTCAAGGACCTGTGTGTGTGCCGGGGGGACCGTAGTGTG
Source organism: Dugong dugon (assembly GCA_030035585.1). Lineage (NCBI taxonomy): Eukaryota > Metazoa > Chordata > Mammalia > Sirenia > Dugongidae > Dugong > Dugong dugon. The sequence goes on along the minus strand of CM057478.1, from coordinate 4,176,740 downwards.
CGGTACTGAGGAGAAGGTAAGGGGAGTCAGATCTGAGCACAGCCAGTAACACCTAGAATTTGATCGCAGAAAGCCTACTTCCTCCTCCAGTCTCGCATGTAGGTATATTCAACACCTATTCGGCTTTTATCATTTTTCTGGAAAGATCATTCGTTTGTTCCTCTCCCTCTACCTGTTGTTTGCAAAGTTGCGTTTATAAATTCGTAATTAATTTTCCAAGGTTTTACATAACCGAAGAAGTTGAAATCTATGTAGGGGCCTTGAGAATCATGAAAACTTCCTTTAAAGGTAGAAATACGGGCTCAGAGGAACATTGACGTGACGTAAATCTTCATGGCTTGAGTAATTCCCCTGAAAGCAAGAACATACCATTCAAAACTAAGGTTTGCCGTTTGCAGGTTAGGAGAAAAACACAGCTGCACGCCCTAAAGGGTGCTAAAATAATTGAGGCTGGCTTTCTGCTTCCAAGCTTCCTGCTCTACCCTAACTAAAAGATATCGTGAATACTTTAGTGTGTATCCTTCGTGGTATTTTCCACTCAAAAACAAGTTTATGTTTCTACAAGTTTATGTTGCCACACGGCAACCCTATGCGTGTCAGCATAGAATGGTGCTCCATAGGGTTTTTGATGGCTGATGCTTCAGAAGTAGATTGCCAGGCGTTTCTTCTGAAGTGCCTCTGGGGGGATTCGAACCACCAACCTTTTGGTTAGCAACTGAGCAAGTTATAGCTCTTATCTATCTGTCTATCTATTTATGTATCTGTACATCTATACACTTTTAAAACATATTTGACTGTTATGCTGCTGATGTGCAACATGCTTTTCTTGCTTAGTGGTTTATTGGTTCATATCAGTCTCATTTAGGAACAGCGGTATAATATCCCATTGTATGCCACACTGTAATTGATTAGTTAGATTAGTTTTTTACACACATGGTAAAAAAAACAATTCAAGCAGAAGAGGACATAAAACAAAAGAAAAATGCCCTTCACTGCTAAACTCACCCTCATACTTAGTCCCACATTTTTAGTTCTCTTGAGGGTTATTATTATAAAGATAGACTTATAAATCTATTTCTTGGCTACTTATATACTTATAACTTTATTTCTTTTTTTAAATTTTTTTATTATTAGTTTTATTTTTCTATTGTACTTTAGATGAAGGTTTACAGAACAAACTAGCTTCTTATTGAACAGTACACATATTGTTTTACAACACTGGTTAACAACCCCACGACATGTCAACACTCACCCTTCTTGACCTTGAGTTCCCTATTACCAGCTTTCCTGTCCCCTCCTGCCTTCTAGTCCTTGCCCCAGGGCTGGTGTGCCCCTTTACTCTTGTTTTCTTCTATGGGCCTGTCTAACCTTTGGCTGCAGGGTAAACTTCCGGTGTGACTTCATTACTGAGCTAAAAGTGTGTCCAGGGGCAAAGTCTTTTTTTTTTATTATTCATTTTTTTTATTGTACTTCAGGTGGAGGCTTACAGAACAAAAAGTTTCTCATGAAACAGTAGTACACATATTGTTTTATGACATTGGTTAACAACCCCACAACATGTCAACCCTCTAACTTCTCAACCTTTATTTTGGTGAAAATACACATAGCCAAAGATACACCATTTCAAAAATTTCTGCATGCACTGTTCAGTGACACTGACTACGCTCTTCCAATTGTGCTGCTATTCTCACTTAAAATGAAGGCTTACAGAACAAAATAGTTTCTCATTTAACAGTTACTACACATGTTGCCCTATGACAATGGTTAACAGTCTCACAACACATCAACAATATCCTTACTCAACCTTGGGTTCCGTACCACCAGCTTCCTTGTCCCCTTCTGCCTTCTGGCCCTTGTCACTGGACTCCTGTACCTCGTTAGTCCCATTTGGTTTTACGGGGCTGTCCACTCCCAGGTTGAACAGTGAACCTCGGAGATAACTTCACCACTGAGCTAAAAGGTGTCTGGGGGCCATACTCCTGGGGTTTCTCCAGTCTCCTTTAGGTCGGTAAATCTGGTCTTTTTTTTGTGAGTTAGAAATATGTTCTACATCCTTCTCCAGCTCTGTCCAGAACCCTCTGTTGTGATCCTGGTCAGAGCAGTCAGTGGTGGTAGCTGGGCACCATCTAGCTGTACTGGACTCAGTCTGGTGGAGGCCTTGGTAGCTGTGGACCATTAGTACTTTGGACTAATCTTTTCCTTGTATCCTGTTCTCTTCATTCTCCCTTTCTCCTGAAGGGATGAGACTAGTGTAGTATTTTAGATGGCCACTCACAGGCTTTTAAGACCCCAGACACTACTCACCAAGGTAGAATGTAGAACACTGTCTTTATAAACAGTGTTATGCAAATTGAGCTAGATGTTTCCTGAGACCATGGTCCCCACAGCCCTCCGCCCAGCAATTCAGTCCCTCAGGGAGTTTGGATGTGTCTATGGGGCTTCCATGACCTTCCATTGTACAAGTTGTGCGAGTTTCCCCTGTATTGTGTACTGTCTCACCCTTCACCCAAGATACCACTTGTCTATTGCCTATTTAGTATTTCCCCCCACCCCTCCCATCCCTGATAACCAACAAAGATTGTTACATTTTGTGTGTGAACTTTTTCATGGGTTTTTACAATAGAGGTCTCATACAATATTTGTCCTTTTGTGATTGACTTATTTCACTCAGCATAATATCCTCCAGTTTCATCCATGTTATGAGATGCTTCACAGATTCATTGTTGTTCTTTCTCGTTGCGTAGTACTCCATTGTGTGTATGTACCATAGTTTGTTTATCCATTCATCTGCTGATGGGCATCTAGGTTGTTTCCATCGTTTTGCTATTGTGAACAATGCTGCCATGAACATAGGTGTGCATATGTCTATTCGAGTGACGACTCTTATTTCTCTAGGATATATTCCTAGGAGTGGGATTGCTGGATCGAATGGTATGTCTATTTCTAGCTTTCTGAGGAAGTACCATATCATTTTCCAAAATGGTTGTATCATTTTGCATTCCTACCAGCAGTCCATAAGAGTTCCCATCTCCCCACAGCCCCTCCAACATTTGTTATTTCCAGTGTTTTTGATTCGTGCCAGTAATGCCGGGGTGAGATGGTATCTCATTGTGGTTTTAATTTGCATTTCTCTAATGGCTAGTGATCGCGAGCATTTCCTCATGTGTCTGTTGGCTGCTTGAATGTCTTCTTTGGTGAAGTGTCTGTTCATTTCCTTTGCCCATTTTTTAATAGGATTATTTGCCTTTTTGTTGTAGAAGTGTTGGATTTTCTTGTAGATTATGGAGATTAGACCTTTGTCTGACTTGTACTGTCCAAAAATTTTTTCCCTATCTGTAGGTTCTCTTTTTACTCTTTTGGTGAAGTCTTTTGAAGAGCATAGGTGTTTGATTTTTAGAAGATCCCAGTTATCTAGCTTATCTATTGGGGTTTGTGCGTTGATGGTTATGGTTTGTATCCTGTAAATGCCATGTATTAAGGCCTGAAGTGTTGGTCCTATTTTTTCTTCTATGAACTTTATAGTTTTAGGCTTTATATTCAGGCCTTTGATCCATTTTGAAGTAGTTTTTATATACGGCATGAGGTACGGGTCCTGTTTCATTTTTTTGCGGATGGATATCCAGTTTTGCCAGCACCATTTGTTAAAAAGCCTGGCGTTTCCACATCTGATGGACTTTGGGACCTTGTTGACGATCAGGTGACCATAGGTGGATGGATTTACATCTGGGTTCTCAATTCTGTTCCTTTGGTCAATGTATCTGTCACTGTACCAGTACCAGGCTGTTTTGACTACTGTAGCTGTATAGTAGGTTCTGAAGTCAGGTAGTGTGAGTCCTCCAACTTTCTTCTTCTTCAGTAGTGCTTGACTTATTTGGGGCTTCTTCCCTTTCCATATAAAGTTAATGATCAGTTTTTCCATCTCTTTGAAGAATGTTGTTGGTATTTGGATCGGGATTGCATTGTATTTGTAAATTGTTTTGGGTAGAATTGTCATTTTCACAATGTTGAGTCTGCCTATCCATGAGCATGGTATGTTTTTCAATTTATCTAGATCCCTTTGGGTTTCATGCGGTAGTGTTTTGTAGTTATGTTTGTATAGGTCTTTTACATCCCTGGTCAGACTTATTCCTAAGTATTTTGTCTTTTTAGGGGCTATTATAAATGGTATTGTTTTCCTGTTTTCCTTTTCATTGTTCTCCTTATTGGTGTATAGGAATCCAACTGACTTTTGAATGTTTATCTTGTATCCTGCGACTCTGCTGAATCTATTAGTTCCAATAGATTTCTTGTGGAGTCTTTAGGGTTTTCTATGTATAGGATCATATCATCTGCAAACAGGGACAGTTTAACTTCTTCATTACAAATTTGGATGCCCTTTCTTTCTTTTTCTTGCCTTATTGCTTTAGCTAGAACTTCCAGCACAATGTTAAATAGGAGTGGTGATAAAGGGCATCCTTGTCTTGTTCCTGTTTTCAACGGGAATGTTTTCAGCCTCTCTCCATTGAGAATGATGTTGGCCATTGGTTTTGAATAGATGCCCTTTATTATGTTGAGAAATTTCCCTTCTATACCTATTTTATTGAGAGTTTATATCAGGAATGGGTGTTGGACTTTGTCAAATGTCTTTTCTGTGTCAATTGCGATGATCATGTGATTCTTTCCTTTCCTTTTGTTTATGTGGTGGATTATGTTGATTGATTTTCTAATGTTGAGCCATCCTTGCAAACCTGGTATGAATCCTACTTGGTCGTGGTGTATTATTTTTTTGATATGATGCTGAATTCTATTGGCTAGAATTTTGCTGAGAATTTTTGCATCTATATTCATGAGAGATATTGGTGTGTAATTTACTTTTTTTGTGACGTCTTTGCCTGGTTTTGGTATCAGCGTTATGCTGGCTTCATAGAATGAATTTGGAAATGTTGTTTCCTCTTCTATTCTCTGAAATAGCTTGAGTAGTACTGGTACAAGCTTTTCTGTAAATGTTTTGTAAAATTATCCAGTGAAGCCATCTGGGCCAGGACTTTTTTTGGTTAGGAGTTTTTTTATTACCTTTTCAATCTCTTCTCTTGTTATGGGTCTGTTCAGATTTTCAACATCACTTTGTTGTAGTTTGGGTAGGCCGTGTTTCTAGAAATTTATCCATTTCCTCTAGGTTTTCAAATTTGTTGGAGTAGAGTTTTTCATAATATTCTGTTATAATCCTTTTTATTTCAGTTGGGTCTGTTGTAATGTCCCCCGTTGCATTTCTTATTTGGGTTATTTGTGTCCTCTCCTGTTTTTGTTTTTTCAGTCTGGCTAGTGGTTTGTCGATTTTGTTGATTCTTTCGAAGAACCAACTTTTGGTTTTGTTGAATCTTTCTATTGTTTTTCTGTTCTCTATTTCATTAATTTCTGCTCTGATCTTTACTATTTCCTTTCTTCCAGTGGTTGTGGGCTTTTTTTTGCTGTTCTCTTTCTATTTGTTTGAGTTCTGTAGTTAATGTTTTGATTTTGTCCCTTTCTTCTTTTTTGATATGTGCATTTATTGCTATAAATTGTCCTCTGAGGACTGCCTTTGCTGTGTCCCAAATGTTTTGGTATGATGTGTTTTCATTGTCATTTGATTCTAGGAATTTTTTGATTCCATCTCTGATTTCTTCTATTACCGAGTGATGTGTAAGCAGGGTATTATTCAGTTTCCATGTAATTGATTATTTTCCTTGCTCTTTCTATTGTTAATTTCTACCTTGATGGCATTGTGGTCAGAGAAGATACTTTGAATTATCTCAACGTTTTGGATGTTGTTGAGGATTGCTCTGTGGCCCAAGATGTGATCTATTCTGGAGAATATTCCATGTGCTTTGGAAAAGAAGGTGTGCTTTGCAGTGGTTGGATGGAGTGTTCTATATATGTCTATGAGGTCCAGTTGGCTGACTGTGCCCTTTAGGTCTTCTGTATCTTTGCTGACTTTCTTCTTAGTTGTTCTGTCCTTTACTGAGAGTGGTGTGTTGAAGTCTTCTACTATTATTGTGGAACTGTCAATTTCTCTTTTCAGTGTTGTTAGAGTTTGTTTTATGTAGTTTGGAGCCCTGTCATTGGGTGCGTAGATGTTTGTTATGGTTATGTCTTCATGATGGATCTTCCCCTTAATCATTACATAGTGTCCTTCTTTGTCTTTTATGGTAGATTTTGTTTTAAAGTCTATTTTATCTGAGATTAGAATTGCCACTCCTGCTCTTTTTTGGTAGTTGTTAGCTTGATATACTTTTTCCAACTTTTGACTTTTAATAAATTCACATCTTTGTTTCTAAGGTGTGTCTCTTGTAGACAGCATATTGATGGATCCTGTGTTTTTATCCATTCTGTCACTCTCCTTCTCTTTATGGATCCATTCAGTCCATTTACATTCAGTGTAATTATTGATAGATGTGAGTTTGTTGCTGTCATTTTGTAGTGCTTTTTTTGGGGTGCTGATGTTTTCTTTGTTCTGCTTACTCTCCTGTGCTGAGTTACTTTTGTTTGTGGATTTTTTTTTCCATTTCTTTTGTTTTTGTAGGTTTTGTTTCTTCTGAGACTTTACGTTTTTCCTCTTTATTTTTATGAGTCTGTTTGTTAACCTCCTTTGTGGTTACCATGAATTTTACCCCTATCTTTCTAAGTTTGAAGCAGTCTACCATTACTTGGTATCGCCTTACCTTCCTCTCCATTAGAAGGTTCTATACCTATGCCGTTTATTCCCTCTTTTATTGTTTTGATGTTGTTGTCATTTACTGATTAACAGCTTTGAGTCCCTGTTGTATTTCTTTTGGTTTTGGATAGTCCTCGAGAGTTCATTTCCTAGATTGGTATCTGGCTGGTACAATCCTGCATCCTAGATTCTGCCTGTGAACTGAAGTTGTTTGTCCTCAGATTGAAGAACTCCCTTTAATAATTCTTGTAAGTTTCACTTGACTTTTACATATTCCCTTAATTTCTGTTTATCTGGAAATGACCTAATTTCACCGTCAAATTTGAACAGAGTTTTCCAAGGTATATTATTCTTGGCTGGTAATTTTTTTCTTTCAAGATTTTATATATGTCATCCCATTGCCTTCTCGCCTGCATGGTTTCTGCTGAATAATCTGAGCTTAGTCTTACTGTTTCTCTGTATGTGACTTCTTGTTTTTCACGAGCTGCTCTCAGGATTCTTTGTTTGTCTTTGGTTTTGGTGAGTGTGATTATGATATGGTTTGGTGATTTTCTTTTGGGGTCTATCCTATATGGGGTTCGTTGAGCTTCTTGGATGGCCAGCTTTTCATCTTTCATGATATTGGGAAAGTTTTCTGTCATCAGTTCTTCAGTGATCCTCTCTGTGTTTTCTGTTGTCTCCCCCTTTCTGGAATTCCAATCACTCGAAGATTTTTGCTTTTGATTTTATCCCACATATCTCCCAGGGTCACTTCATTTTTCTTTGTTCTTTTTTCTGAGTTTTCCTGAAACAGAGTTGTATCCAAGTGTTTGTCTTCAATTCCACTGATCCTGTCTTCCACCATTTCAAATCTGCTTCTCAGCCCTTCTATGACGCCGTCCACGTCTGAAATCTTGTTTATCTTTTGGGTTTCTAATTGTTGTCTTTGTATAATTTCTAGTTGTGAATTTATTTTGGCATTTTGTTCCTGCATTATTGTCTGTCTGTATTTTCCATGAATTTGTCCATTTTTTCCCTCATGTTTGTCAGCTTTTTGCCTCAGCTCTTGGAAAATTCTGAGTATTAGAGATTTATATTCCCTATCAGGTAGTTCGAGTGCGTTTTCTTCCACTGGAAAGTCATCTGGTGTTTTATTTTGTACACCTACTGGAACCATCCTATCCTGTTTTTGTAAATGTTTTGATATTGTCTGCTGTCTTCGGGGCATTCAGTAATCATTTTTCTCATTTATTGATTGTAGATTTGTTTCTCTTGTCCCTTTTTAAAAAAAATTGACAATGTCTGAGCAGGCGGACTGTGTGTTCTTTGTTGTCTGGTCATCTGTGGGCACAACACTTTTCTCTTCCTTCTTCAATTGGCAAGGTCAGTCACTCAGACATGTTATGGCAGGGCAGGTCCAGCTGAAGAGGAGTTACTGGGGCAGGTTGTCTGTGGCACCCACTACAGGCACCAGTGAGGGTCGGTAATCAGTGCAGGGCAGGTTCCAGTAGGCCGTGCCTGTGCTGCTTGGTGGTGTGATGTTAAGCGCATTGTGCTGGTAGGCAGGATGCAGTGGGGAGATGGTTATGTGTGGAGCTAAGATGGATATGGGAGAGAGGAGAGAGGAACAGGAGCCAAAAACATACAAATGAAAAAGAACGCTAGGGGAGCTTGCCTTTAGAGGGGAGGGATGAGAGACTATGAAATGGAGAAAAACAGAAAGGGGAAGAAGAAGAAAAGAAAAGAATGAATAAATAAAAATCGGAAAAGTTAAAGAACCGCAAAGTTCCCAGGGATCCCACCAGTGCAGCTGTGAGGTCTGGAGAAGTTACTCCCAGGTGTTGCAGTACAGCCTGGCTAGAAGGCGCAGAGGTATACAATGCCAGGTATTCAGGGAACAGAAAGAGAAGGAAGATATAGAGAGACAAGAAACTGAGTAATGAAGAAAGCCAAAAAGAGAAAAAGAGGGAAAAGAAAATAAAACAATATAAAGAAAAAAAAAAAAGAACAAGAAAAGCCCCCCAAAAAACAGAAAAAAAAAAAACCCCAATGAAAAAAGAAATGCTCTCAGGGATCCCTCTGCACGTCTGTGCAAGCCGAGAGGGTAGTCTCCTTTCCACACAGCACCACCTGGCCAGAAAGGGCTCCCAACTAAGAAAAGGAAAAGAAAACAAACAAACAATTCAAAACAATCAAACAAACAAAATCCCTGGGATCCCACCAGCAAGGCAGCCCATTCTGGGAAGCAGGTCCACACTCGAATGGAGCTCCATAGCCCCTCAGGAAGAAGCAAAGATGGCGGTTGGAGCCAGGTGTTTGAGTGAAAGGAGGGGAAGGTGGTGAGAGGTAAGGAAGAAATCAAAAGAAGCAGAACAAAAAGAACACCAGCAGCCCACAAATGGCACTCAGAGAACTTGCCCATTCGGGTGTGTGAAATCCAAGCAGCCGGTGTTTCCTGGACAAGAGATTGTGGCCACAGGAAGCAGAGGAGGCTGAGTGGGGGTGAAGAAACGTGGGGGGTGGGAAAGCATATATCGCAAATTAACGGTTGTTTCATCTCCCACTGGAAGCTCCGTGAAGCTGCTTTCTTGTACCCTGTGTTTGCTGGTCTCTGATAGGAGTCCAAGATGGCGGATCTGTGCTGTTTTAGCTGGTAGGGGACCTCTGCATGAATCTCTCCGCATTCTCCATTATGTCAGTTTTCTCACTCCAGTTGGTGCTTGGCTGAGTTCTTTATCTCTTCATTTGATGTTTTAGGTTTTCATGATTGTTGTTTTCTTTGTTCGGCTTAGTTTTTCGGATCTTTCTGTGAAGGGATGGCGTGGTGCTTCTGCCTAGAACGCCATTTTTATTATAACTTTATTTCTTAAGGAGCTCTGGTGGAGCAATAGTTAAGTGCTCAGTTTGAACCTACCCCATGCATTTCAAGGGAGAAAAGACCCGGCAATCTGCTCCCATAAAAGATTATAGCCTAGAATACCCTGTGATGCAATTTTACCCTGTCCCATGGGGTTGCTATGAGTTGGAATCGACTGGGCAGCACCTAACAGCAACAAACTCTATCTCCTGGTTTATCATCTTTAGACTGAGTCTATTAACTCCCTTCTGTGAAAGAAAAGAGGTTCACCACATTTATATGCCTACCACTCCATCTTCCAATATGGGTCATATGTTTTTAAGAATTCTTCTCCAGTTGACTTTATGAGCTTAAATAATAGGTCAGTGTTAAGTTATCCTCTGTGGCTATCCTCCGATGCGATAGTTGAAGTCTCTGCCTTCCTTGGTGCTGCAGACTTACTTCCCACTCCTGTAAGTTTGGAGACCGAGGGAGGTTTTACTGACGCAACATCCTTTAGGCCAATTTTGGGAATAAAATTCTCTAAAACTTTATCTGGCTTCTATGCCAGTAACCACATCCCAAGTTCTTATCCTTGCTTCCTTATTTCTCAACCTTCTATCTTAAATTACTGGACTCCATTGGATTCCCGGGGTGCTGCAAATTGGTATCACCTTCAGCTGCTAACCGAAAGGTTGAAGGCTTGAGTCCACCCAAAGATGCTTCAAAAGAAAGGTGTGGGGGTGTCCTTCGAAAAATCATCCACTGAAAACCCTATGGAGTACAGTTCTACTCTGACACACATGGGGTCAACCATGAGTCAACTTGATGGCAACTGTTTTCTTTCTTTTAATCTTAAATTTATTTGAAAAGATGGTCCTTGGAAAGTCCACACCTTACTCTGGTCTTTGTAGCAAGGCTAAGACTTTCTGTTTAATTGAGAAGTCTTTATGGTCTTTGTTGAACAAGCTTTTTTCCCCCATTCTTATGGCTATCAGTAAGGAGTACAAACAGTTGCCATGTGATATCCAAATTTCTTGGCTTCTCCCATCTAACTCAAACCAGCCAGTTCTTTCCAAAGACATTTCTCCATCTCACCTTCTTTCAGTCTCTTCTTTGATATTAGCTTTCTCAAAACAGCAAGGCAATAGACATTGATTTTAGGACTTTTTTCAACCAGTTTCCCTAGAGTCTTAGACTTAGCTGGCATGTGATGTGCTTCCTAGTTTTGCAGAAGATTGATTTCACCAAATATGGCTAACAATTGCATTACATGGGTTTCCAGCTTTCAAGCCTGAGATACCTAGTTTTTCACTACCTGTTACTGTCCACAAGGTCCAAGATACATACAGGTAGCCCTTGACTTACAGTGAGGTTTCATTGTGATGTGAGCTGAATACCTCTTTTTTTTTTTTTAGTTTTCATTATTATTGCCTTTTATTATCAGTATATTTATAAATCCAATCTTTGTCTTTGGAGGTTGGAAATATTACATATAAACATCTGAGTGAACATCTGAGAATGATAACATCAGCAAATCATGCACTGCAACAGTGTATGTAGAGCTTATTACTAATGATAAGATGCAAAAAAAAAATAAAAAACAACAGGTGGTTGTAAATGCGGTTGTTCGTAAGTCGAATATGTTGTATATCGGGGACTATCTGTACTATGTTTCATTGATTTTATAATCCATGTTTTCTCTCTTTTGACATCTCTGAAACGAGAATGCATGTTAAAATCTGTTGCGTAGCATAGTTTGTCAGTATTAAAAATATTTAGTAGTACATGAAATAGTTGTGCATCTTGCAATTCTTAGCTTCTTATCTTAGAAGAGGAGCCCTGGTGGCACAGTGGTTAAGAGTTCAGCTGCTAACTAAAAGTTCAGCAGTTCGAATCCATCAACCACTCCTTGAAAACCCTATGGGGCAGTCCTGCTCTGTCCTATATGCTTGCTATGAGTTGGAATCAACTCGATGGCAATGAGTTTTTTTTTTTTTTTAATGTTAGAAGAACTACATTATTATAGAATAATGTAATGGCAGCATTCACTTCTGATATCAATTTATGTATTAGTGAAGGGAATATTAGCTGCTGTAAAAATTAGAACTTCTGCATTTTAGTGGGATAACAAAATGAAAATTTACACCTCGTTCTTCTAGGAGTTCAAAGAAGATTGCCCTGGTCACTGGGTCCTTGTCTTTCACATAGTGATTGAGGGAACTGGTCCTTCCAGATTGTAGCTCCACCATCCACTGGAGTCTTGATATTCTTTCCATCGTGCTTTTTGGAAGGGAAATAAATTTAGAGACGGCACGCAACCTAAGGTCACACAACTAGTTAGTTGCAGAATTAGGAATTAAACTTGGGCATTCCGGCTTCAGGGCTGTCTTCGTTATCTAGTGCTCCTATAACAGAAATACCACAAGTGGATGGCTTTAACAAAGAGAAATTTATTCTCTTACAGTCTAGGAGGCTAGAAGTCCAAATTCAGGGTGCCAGCCCCAGGGAAAGGCTTTCTCTTTCTGTCAGCTCTGGGGGAAAGTCTTTGTCAACCATCTTCCCTGGTTAAGGAGCTTCTCAGCACAGGGACACCGGGTCTAAAAGATGCACTATTCTCCTGGCTCTTGTTTCTTGGTGTTATGAGGGCCTCATGTCTCTGCTTACTTCTCTCTTAAGAGAGATTGACTTAAGATACAACCTAATCTTGTAGATTGAGTCCTGTCTCATTAACATAACTACTAACATAGCTGCCTCTAATCCTGCCTCATTAACATCAGAGAGGTAGAATTTACAACACATAGGAAAATCACATCAGATAACAAGATGGTGGACAATCACACAATACTGGGAATCATGGCCCAGCCAAGTTGACACATATTTTTGGGAGACACAATTCAATCCATGACAAGGGTGCTTGCTCTTATACACTTTACTCAACTACCTCTTTCATTTCCATTGCTTCCTATCTTAACTGTCTTTTCACTTTGGCCAATTTTAGAATTTCTCTTTATCTTTGGAGCTCTGAATTTTTACCAGGATGTGTCATTTGAAAAATTTCTCTTCTTTCCTGTAAACCATCTCTGTTTTCTCAGAAGACAAGTCTTTTTTAGTCTATTTCTTTGGTTTATTTTCCTTGAATGCCTAATGACTCTTATATTCAAATTATTAAAAAAATATATAGTGTTTAGTAAAAATGCTGATTTTAACTTCCCTAACCCGTTTCTCCCTTAAATGGGAGTGAAGGCTGATTATGAACTTCTAAGTGTATGTTTCAGGTGGAATCTGGGTATTAAAAACAAGGCTCTGGGATCCCATTCCTTCACACATCATTGCATAATGATTTATCTGAAAAATAATTTATAATATAAATTTCTATATGGTAATCCTTGGGCATAACTAATGGATAAGACATAATGAGGTAGTCAGATACTTCACTTAGAATCACCATGGGTTTCACAGCTACATATGGACTGTACTGGTGTTTCAAATACCAGGTTTGATTTTACTCTAGATGTTGTAATCTTTTGAAACGGTGAATAACTTTTGGGTTAAATTCCAAACAGAACAAAGGATAGTCTTTAGGTACACTGGATTGCATTAATTTTAAGTATATAAAAACTGTGTAAACAGACTTTGTATTTATTCATGGGATTTAGTTCTAGGCTTATAAAATTATAGCTCTTTAACTTGCATGAATATCCAGTAAGACATTCAAAATTCATGCAAGATGCAGAAAATTTTTTCATGGTACGTGAATTGAAGGCTTTTAGCATTTCTATACTCCACCATGAAATGCCAGTGTCACTTGCAAAATTTTCTAAAATGTCCCTAGTGGGTTGCCCTCCCCTGTTTTTGAACTATAGGGCTATCATTTTCTCTCATCTGATTTATCCCCTTTTATTACGATCATCCAGGAATTCTCTTTTCTTTTCCTGTGCAATTAGGAGTATGTTATATTAAATGTGTAATTTCATTGACATCTTGGGAGGTGAGGGAGACAGAGGTGTGCTTCACCCATCACCCTGAACTGGAAGTCTCCACCTGTTACCCTTTCTCTCCTGCACCTTCAGTCTCTCTTTCTACAGACTAGACAAGCCTAAAGGCTGCTCAAGTTTTTTCTGCCTTAGAAAGACTTCCATGGATTTTGTACTCTCCTCTAGCTGTCCTTCGACTTCTGTACTTTCCTAAAGTAACACACTCCTTGAAAAGGTAGATTATACTCATCATCTTTGCCTTCTCTCTTTTACTTCCTCTTCAAAACACTGATTTCAGGTTTGTCCTCCATACAGACATTCTTCCCTGGTGGCGCAAATGGTTAAGAGCTCCACTACTAGCCAAAGGGTTGACAGTTTGAACCCACCCAGAGGTGCCTCTGAAGACAGGTATGGCAATCTACTTCTGATACGTCACAGCCTTGAAAACTTCATGGAACAGTTCTATTCTGTACACACGGGGTCTCCATGAGTCAGAATCAACTACACAGGCATTCTCCAAAGAACAGCAAAAGTCATCTTTTTAACAATGAAAATCTGATCAAGTCACTTCCCTCTCCACCATGCAGTGAAGCCTGCTTATCCTTAGAATGAAATTCCTGCTCAGTACCCTGTCCTGATGTGTCAGCCTTGGCCTAACTCTGCAACCTCAGCTTATTTCACTCTATTTGTTTCCCTCAGCTCCTGTCGCAGTGGACCTTTGCCATTTCCTGGAGTGTACCAAGCTCCTCCTTATCCTGGTACTTCACACTTTCAGTTCCTTCTTCTTGAAATACATTTTGCCTGGCTCTTTGCGTGACTGTTCCTTTCTATCCTTCAGTTCTCATCTGAAGTGTCACTTCCTTGGAGATACCTTCTCTACAATCCTGGCTAATTCTTGGTTATTCTCTATCTTAGCACTCTTTTAAATTTTTTCATAGTGTGTGTCTTAGTCGTCTAGTGCTGCTAGAACAGAAATACCACAAGTGGATGGCTTTAACAAACAGAAATTTATTCTCTCACAGTCTAGGGGGCTAGAAGTGTCAGCTCCGGGGGAAGGCTTTCTCTCTCTGTCAGCTCTGGGAGAAGGTCCTTGTCATCAGTCTTCTGCTTGTCTAGGAGCTTCTCAGGTGCAAGGACCCCAGATCCAAAAGACACGCTGTTCTCTTGATCACGCTATTCTCCTGGTGCTTCTTTCTTGATCACTTCTCTCTTTTACGCCTTGAAAGAGATTGACTTAAAACACAACCTAATCTTGTAGATTGAGTCCTGCTTTATTAACATAACTGCCGCAAATCCCACCTCTTTGACATCATGGAGGTAGGATTTACAACACACAGGAAAATCACATCAGATGACAAAATGGTGGAAGTCATACAATACTGGGGATCATGGACTAAGCATTCACGGAGAAGTGAATGAAGTGAGGGCTTCGAGTTTATCCCACGACAAGAATTTGAGTGCAAATCAAATGAGGCCAGGAGCTTATTTGGGGAATGACCAGGAGTCACTGGTAGGTGAATGGGAAAGTAGAAAAGGGAAGGCAACCAATAAAAGTTTTGTTATGAAACAGGTTTCCCAATGCACAGCTAAAGCCTACTGGGAAACTCTGGAAGCCAGTGTAAAATACGCCCCTTACTATTGTTTCACTGAGGGATGAGGAAGCTGAGTTGTTTATACACGGAGTCCCGTCACTGATTCTTTGAGTACTGCAACTGAGGGGAATTAATTCCCCACGATTTCTGGCAGGGAAGAAAAGCTCATATGCAGAGTATGTAACAATTCTGATAAGGGTACATTTCTGCCATTTTGAGTGTGGAAGAGATCTGATATAATCAAGTGGTCAGTTGGTTTTCCTGAAGGATATTATCATATCAAGGGTTCAGCATAAGTCTCTGTTTTGAAAGATCTGATATTCAGCAGTGGCAGTAGCTAAATCAGCTTGGTGGGAGAATGCCTGCAAAGCCTCCCATCTTTACTACCATAACTAATCTCTTCATGGCCCATTGGGCAAACTCTAACAGGCAAAAGACTGAGATTGGCTGATATCTACTGGGTGAATCATTCTATCTACCTGGTAGTTGAGCCTCGTGAGTAGTGGAAGATCTCCTATGATCATGACTTGAGACATAAAGATCTGCACAGTTTGCACCCACTCCCATAGGTTGATTCACATACTTCTTACTTAGAACTCTTTGTCTCCAGCTTTCCAATCTTGCTTCCTCTAGGTCCCTGACCAACCACCCAAATAATTTGCTGCTGCTCAGGAATCTCTGTATATCTTTACATCATTCCCTCCTCCTGCCCCTCATCCAGCTGATGACCAAGAAGTACTGCCAGAGCTCTGCCCTTTGGAAGGATTACCCCTCACCACTTTCTTGCTCGGCTGCCACTGTTTGGGGATGTCGTGCAGGAACCATTCATTGCGGTTTGCAACAACATATTGAGCTGACAAACCAAGAACCAGGCCCAAGTTTTTTTTCCTCTGTCTCTATCAGCTTGACATAGGAGAACCCATATGAGACCACAGGTGTGAGATGAGAGAGCGGCATCTGAACATCAGACGTATGTGACATGGGATCCACTCACCTGTTTGTGTAACCCACTTGTGTCCACTAGGTCTGTTTGCCCATGATCTTTAACATACTGTGTCCACCATTCAATGGGTTGCTGCTGTGCCTGCCTGACTTTATACTTTAGAAAGGCTGACAATACTCGGCTCCTGATGGGCATCTCTGATTGCGTGTTGTTGTTGTTGGGTGCTGTCGAGTCAGTTCTGACTCATAGCGACCCTGTGAACAACAGAACAAAACAGTGTCCGGTCCTGCGCCATCCTCACAATCATTGTTATGCTTGAGCCCATCGTTGCAGCCACTGTGTCAATCCATCTGGTTGAGGGTCTTCCTCTTTTTTGCTGACCCTGTACTTTACCAAGCTCTGATTGCATAGTTACTCCATATACGATGGCCAAGAACTCAGTTACTACTAGAGTTGGTAGAATATCAAGAGTTGCTGTGGAGTTGGGAGCTTGAGGGTCTTACTCACTTATGCCATTCCCTAACTCGCCCACCTTCCCAACAACACTTCCCTGCAGCTCTTCATCATTATTAAAATTTCCCTTTAAAATTCGGAATTCAAGACCCACCTCCTGACCCTTTTAGTCTGACTGTGGAACTGCTGCTCACTGGTCCCATAGTTTTCTGAGCCAATTCTGTCACACTGGTCAGTGTATTGTACTGTAATGATTGATTTACTTCTCTGTAAAACCATGCATTTCTGCTTATTTTGCACCAAGTACAATACTTGGGTAAAAAAAAAAAAAAAAAAAAAGGTGTTCCATAATTGAGGGGGAAAGAAACTGAGTGAGTATCTTGAGTATCTTAATTTTCTAAGGCTGTTGTAACAGAAATACAACAAAAGGGTGGCTTTAAAAAACAGAAATTTAGTTTTTCTGCAGTTCTGGAGCCTAAAAAGTCCAAATCAGGGTCTCAGCCATGTCAATTTCTTCCTTGTCAGTAGCCCCAGGCCTTCCTTGGTTCTTGGTGATCCTCACATGGCATCTGTATACCCCAGTATGCACTTATGTGTATGCTGCTTTTTATATAACTCAGAAGTGATTAGGTTTAGAATCCACTCAATACTACTACGACCCAACTGATCGATTGATTACATTACATTAGATTATATCATGGAAGGTGATTACATTACATTAGACTAGGTTACATCCACAGATAGAAGGGTTAGGATTTCAATACATATTTTAAGGGGCACAATTCAGTCCGTAACAGCGAAGAACCAAGCCCTAAGCCTGCTTCTATGTACTCTTCTCCAACCGGCCTACCCTACTGTGATTTATTCTACCTCTGATCTACACCAGTTTAGTTCATTATCTTTAGTACTCAAAGAACTTACACATTTATATCTCTAGCCCTGAAACCTTGCCCCTTTTCAGGTGATCTCGCGTAAGTCCCACATCCATCCTCTTGTGTAATCTAGGGTCCAAGGAATCATCCTTACCACCTCAACTTTCCCCTCTCTCCCATATACAATCTATTACCAAGTCCTATCAAATTTATCTTCAAAATATTGACATATAAATCCACATATCTTCAGCACTAAATACGGACATCTTAGGTCACACCACCACCATCTCTCTCTCCAGGACTATTTAGTAGCTTCCTGTGTATTCCTCCACATCGAATTTATGCTCTACTGAAGCCAGAGTAATCTATTCCAAATACAAGTAAAATCATATTATCACCAGCTTAAAAACCATCAATGGCTTATTTTTGTCCTTAAGATGAAAGCAAAACACCATAGTATGCATTAAAAGATTCTGCATAGTCTCCTGTTTCTGTAACCTTATTTGGCACAACCTTACTCTTCACTCTGTCTGCTCCAGCCACACACATTTTTTCTGAATCCAGTACTATCCACACTCTTCCCTGTTACAGGGCCTTTGAACATGCTGTTCCCTCTGCCATGAATGCTTGTTTTTGCTTTTTTTGGCTAGTTAACTACAAGGAAATACTCATTCTTTAGATCTCATTTCAAGCATTTATTCTTTAGTGAAGCAGCCTGTGATGTCTGTGCCTTTTGTCACATTGCTGATTTTTCATTTTTGTGTGATGACTTAATGAATGTCTACCTTTGTCACTGGATTGTTCGCTCCGTAAAGATTGTTACTGTATCCATCTTTGTTGAAGGAATAGATGCCCTTTCTTATTTTCCTTCTTCTTATTGCAGATCTGCCATTACACCAAATACAGTCATTTTAGAGGAGCCAAAATAGAAGACATTTGCCGTATTTAATAACCGCCAGTTCTATTCTAAGGCCTGCACAACAGTAACAATGGGTAATTTTCAATATTTGATGTTTGTAGTTTATAAAAGGAGCCCTTGTGGTGCAGTGGTTAAGTGCTTGGCTGCAGCTGGAACCCACCAGCCACTCTGCTCCACGGGAGAAAGTTGTGGCAGTCTGCTTCCGTAAAGATTACAGCCTGGAAACCCTGTAAGGCAGTTCTGCTTTGTCCTATAGGGTTGCTATGAGTTGGAATTGACTCGATGGCAATGAGTCCTCCCCCTCTGATGGGTAGTTGATAAAACAATCATCTTGTAAAATACTCAGATTGGATAATATTAAAAATGATGGTATTGCCATATCTTCTCCCCTAATAATGACTAAATGATATAGTTATTTTAAAAGTATTAATGGTTCAAAACAATTCAGTTCCCTCCCTGCCTCCCTTCCTCCCTTCCTTTTTTGCTTTTTAGGATTAAGACAACATACAATGTTTTTAGAGAAAATGGCACGGTTTATTTTGCATCAAATGCCAAAAGCTCGGTAAGTACTGCAGTAGCATTCAAAGAACTGTGAAATTTTATGCTCTGTGTATCCACATGTCTATAAACGAATATGCATGTAAATGATTGCTCACGATCGTCCTTTGGAGCAAGTTGATGGTGGTGGAAAATCGTTCTTCTTCCTATAGTTGTCAGCAGCTGTCACTGAACAGACTGTTTCCTAAAGCAATTAGATTAATGGAACGGGGCAATAGTATTATATATATACCTGCATCCAGAATCACGGGCTTTAGAGCCAGATATTCTTGAGTTCAAATCTTAGCTCTGCCATTTTAGCGCTGGATAAGTTGATTTGCCTCTCTGTGCCTAATTTTCTTTATTATAATATAGTAATTGTACTACCACCTTACAAAGGATAGCTGTAATGCTTAAATGAGACTATATTTGAAAAGGCGTAACAGCTTGCCTGACATGAAGTAAGTACTCAGCACATAGCTATTGATAATAATAATAATAACAATAATAATTATAACAACCACAACATGTTTGTGGAAACTGCAATCTGTATGTGATCTTTATTTTAACTGTTGAATTTCTATTTTAGGTATTCCAGTTTATTAAATGATTTTGTTGAATCTAATTATTTTGTGATCGATGGAGATTCGTTGCTTGTCACATGCCTAGGTGACAAATCATTCAAGCGAGGGCAGGATCTTCACTTCTTCTATCTGGTTGAATGCTATCTTGTGGACTTGATGAGGAATGGAGCACAGTTTGCCGTGATTTTCTTCGAGGTAGTATATGGTGTCTGATGTCTTTTTAGTCCTTTGGAAAATAAAACCAACTTTAAAAGCTACCTTTCTTAAAATCATTGTAGAAAATATAGAGAACACAGATCAGCAAAAGAAAAAACATCACTTACAATTTCACAACTCAGAGTTGTCAACGTTTTACGATGAAATTTTTTCAACGTAGAAAAGTTGAAAGATTGTATAAGGAATATACATATCCCCACCATCTAAATTCTATAATTACATTTTATTATACTTACTTTTTCATATATCTATAAATATATCCGTGCTTCTCTTCATCAGTCAATTCATCTTTTTTAGTGCATTTCAAAGTAAGTTGTAGACATTACAATTTACTCATAAACGTTTCAGCGTAACTAGAGTTCAATGTTTCTTTACAGTGTTTTTTTTTTTTTTAAGAAAATTTTATATGAAATGAAACATACAAATCCTAAGTGTACCACTCAACATCTGACATATGCACTGCGGTGAGCTTTGCCCAACTCACGACAGCGGAGCTCAGGGTCTATCAGGACGCTCAGCACCACCATCGCCGCAGCGAGTGCTCTCGTGCTTCTCGTCCATCCTTCCTTTCTCCCCAACCCGGAAGCAACCATTGCTTAGAGTTTTTCCTGCTGCATCTTAGTTTTCCTTGTTCTGGAACGTCTAATAAATGGAATTGTAGAGTATGAACGCTTTGTCCAAGGCTCTTCTGCTCAGCATATTTTTGAGATTCATTCCTTTTGTTGTGTTTATCAGTACTTTGTCCTTGTAATTGTTGGATAATATTCCATTGCATGGAGCCCTGGCGGCGCAGTGGTTAAGAGCTTGTCTGCTAACCAAAAGGTTGGCAGTTTGAATCAACCAGGCGTCCCCTGGAAACCCTAAGGGGCAGGTCTACTCTGTCCTATAGGGTCGCTGTGAGTCGGAATTGACTCAACAGCAATGGGTTTGGTTTTTTTTTTTAGTTATTGTATAAATGTACTATAGTTTATCTGCGCTCCAGTTGAAGGCACGTAGGTCCTTTCCATATTTTGTTTATTATGAATAAAGCTACTATGAGCTTTCACATGCAAGTCTGTGTGGCTGCATGCTCTGGTGCTCTACCTACTAGCCAACATTTGCATTTGGTCAGTTTAGCCATTCTGGTGGGTGTGTAGTGTTATGTTACCAAAAAAAACAAAAAACAAAAAAACCCAAAAAACAAACCAAACCCTTTGCCATTGAGTTGATTCTAATTCCTAGCTACCCTATAGGACAGAGCAGAACTGCCCCATAGGGTTTCCAAGGAGCAGCCGGTGGATTCCAACTGCCAACCTTTTGGTTATCAGGTGAGCTCTTAACCACTGTGCCACTAGGGCTCCAGTGTTATGTTAATGTGGTTTAAATTAGCATTTTCATAGTAACTAATGATGCTGAGCACTTTTTCAAGCACTTGCTGTTCATGCTTATACCTTCCTTTCTGTAGTATCTGCTCAAATCTTTTGCCTATTTTTATTGGGTTCTTTATCTTATTATTGATTTGCAGGAGTTCTTAATATATTCTGGATCCAGTTACTTGTCATATATATGTATTGCAAATATGTTTTACAAGTGTGTGGCTTGCCTCTTTATTTTCTTAATGCTGTCTTTGGATGATCAACCGTTTGTATTTTGATGAAGTCTAATTTTACCATTAATTTATGGTTATTGTTCCCTGTATCCTGCTTAAGAAATCATTGCTTATCTCTTAGTCACAAAGATATTTTCCTGTATTATTTCCAGAGATTTTACAGGTTTAGCTTTTGCATTTCAGTTTATGGTATGTTTTGAGTAAATTTGTGTATGTGTGGTATGTGACATAGGAATTGAGATTCGGTTGTTTCAGCCCCAATTGATGAAAAGATTTTTCTTCCTCCACCGATTTCTTTGTCAAAAATCAAATGACCATATAAGTGTGAGCCCATTTCTTGGCTCTTTATTCCATCAAAAGATTTAATAATTTTTATACCAGTACCACAATGTTCTGATTACTTTAACTTTATAGTAAGTCTTGGAAAAACATTCTTTTCTGTTCAGCTTTGCGATTTTAGGTTCTTTGCATCTCCATATAAATTTTACAATCAGTTTGCCAATTTCTATAAATAAACTTGGAGGAATTATATTCAATATCCATTAAATCTGCAGGTCAACATAGAGTCTTTTAATTTATGGACATGGTATGTGTCTTCATTTATTTAGATAGTCTCTAATTTCTTGAGGCCATGTTTTATAGTTTTCAGCGGAGGGTTTGCACATTTTTTGTTAAATATGTATCTGAATATTTCATGTTTTGATGCTATTCTATATACTGAAGCTTTAAAAATTAGTTTCCTTTTTCCGTTACTACTGTATAGAAATGCAAATCTTTTTTGTATATTGATCTAGTATCCTACAATCTTACTAAATCCACTTTAGTAGCCCTTTTCTAGATACTTTAGCAGTTTGTACACGTCTAATAAATAAAGACAGTTTTGTTTCCTCTTTTTCAATTTTATGTCTTAGTTTCCTTTTTCTTGCCTTGTTACGGTGACTGGGAACCTCAGAAAAATGTTGAAGTGGAGTGACTAGGCATTTTTACCCTCTTCTTTATCTTAGAGGGCAGTGTTCAATATTTCGTCATTAGCTCTAACGTTAGCTGGAACTGTTTTCATCAGATTAAGGAAATTCCTTTGTATCACTGGTTTTCTGAGAGTTTTTATCATTAATGAGCATTAATTTTTTTTTAAATGCTTTTTCTACATCTATTGAAATCATTGGAGCCCTGGTGGTGCTGTGGTAAAAGCGCTAGGTTGCTAACCACAAGGTCAGTGGTTTGAACCCACCAGTTGCTCCACTGGTGGAGAAAGATGTGGTAGTCTGTTTCTGTAAATATTAAACCTGTTGTGGTTGAGTCGATTCCTATTTCTATAGGACAGGGTAGAACTACCCTGTAAGTTTCCAAGGCTCCAATCTTTATGTGGAGCCCCAGTGGCACAGTGGTTAAAAGCTCAGCTGTTAACCTAAAGATCAGCAGTTTGAATCTACCAGTTGCTCCTTTGGAAACCCTATGGGGCAGTTTTACTCTGTCCTACAGGATCGCTATGAGTTGAAATCGACTCCACAGCAACAATTTTACTGAAAGATCCTATGACTTTTCTCCTTTATTTTAATTTGGTGATTTACGCTGATTGATTTTTGAATACTAATTTAACCTATAATTTGAGGGTATGCCCCAGTTGGTCAAGTTATATATTCTTATTATACATTGCTGGACTTGATTACCTAATATTTTGCTACTTTTTTTTTTTTTTTGTACCTGTATTCATGGGGAATATTGATCTGTAATTTTTTTTGTAATGTCTTCGTCTAGTTTTTATGTCAGGGTTATGCTGACCTAGTAAAAAGTTTTGGGAAGTGGTTCCTCTTCCTTTACTTTCTGAGAGTCTTTGTAAGATTGGTGTTATTTCCCTCTTAGACGAATGTGATAAAATTTTCCAGTGAAGCCATGTGGGTCTGGAGTTTTCTTTATGAGAAGATTTTTGATAACAAATTCAACTGTTTTAATAGACTTAGGACTATTTAGACTTTTTTTTGGTCTTGTGTTGGTTTTGTTAGTTGTATATGTCAAGGGATTTGCCCATCTTATCTAAGCTGTCTAATATTTTGGCATAAAATTGTTTATAATATTCTCATATATTTTTAACATTTGAAAATTTGTAGTGATGTTTCCTTTTTCACTCTATATTATTAACGTCTTGTCTCATATTCTTGATTAATCTAGTTAAAGGTTTATCAATTTTGTTGATTGTTTTCAAAGACCTAGCTTTTTACTTTCTTGTCTATATTGCTTGTTTTCTATTTCATTGATTCCTACTCCTATCTGTATTCATTCATTTGTGCCCCTTCTCTCATTTCTTTTTTTCTTCCTTTCCTCCCTTCCTCCTTCTCTCTTTTCCTCTCTCCCTCCTTCCTTCCTTCCTTCCCCCCTTCCTTTTTTAACTTTTTAAATTGTAACCTTAAGTTAAGATCTTTCTTCTCTATTATGAACATTAACATTTTCATTCCAAGCACTACTTTAGCTGCAACACCTCAATTTGCATCTATTTTTTTCTTTACTGTGTAATTGAAAATATTTTCTAACACCTTTGTCAATTCCTCTTTGACCAATAGATTATTTTGAAATATATTGTTTTAGTTTGCAAATTCTTGGTTTTTTTTTTTTTTTCTTTTCCCCCTAGATATATTTGATTTCTAACGTAATACCACTGTGGTCAGAGAAAATATTTATACATAATTTCAGTTATTTTAAATGTATTGTGACATGTTTTATGACCTAATGTATGGCCTATTTTGGTGAGTGAATCATGTATCTTTGAAAAGAACATGTATTCTGCAGTTCTTATGTGTAGGGTTGTATAAATGTCATGAAATCAAAGTGATCGATAGCTAAAATTAGTTTTGATTTGCAATGATAGAAGTTTATCTTAAGGACACCCAGAAACATGAAGTATGACAGGAAGTTCATCAGTGGTCTCTTTGCTCTCTGGATTCCCAACCTTAAAGTCTAGGAAGCACTGTAGGGTTCAAAGCTCAGCATGAATTTTACTTACAGTCCAGTAGAATGGCTAACTCAAACGAGACACCATCCATTTTGTTTAGCTTGAGTATCTCCAACAGTATAATATATTCTGATTTTTAAAAAATTGCAAATTGAATGGATTATAATTTTAACAAATCCCAATTCAAAAACAGAAGTGTATAATCACCCCATGTCTGCCTCTGACTCCCCAGAAGAAATTTTACTCTTAAGGATTCTAGTATCTATCGTTCAATCTTTATAGTATTTTGCTTTAACATTACTAAAAGTGTAAGCGTAGCTCTGATTCATAAATACAGAAAATACAGAGTTCTTGTTTAATATTTATAACCTAGTTTAACCCCCTAAAAAAAAGAAACTCATTGCCGTCAAGTCGATTCCAACTCGTAGCGACCCTATAGGACAGAGTAGAATTGCCCCATAGGGTTTCCAAGGCTGTAAAATCTTTATGGAAGCAGACCGCCCCATCCTTCTCCTGCAGAGTGGTTGGTAGGTTTGAACCTCTGACCTTTTGGTTAGCAGCCGAGTGCTTTAACCACTCTGCTACCAGGTCTCCTATAATCTAGTTTACTTTATTAAAAATGGAAATTTTGATTTGCTGAGAAAAGACTTATTTGTTTAAGGAGGAGACATAATGACCTGGAACATTACATTTTATCTACTAATTGTGATTCACGTCAGCTTCGCAATTCAGATAAAACATATGCATTCACTCCTTACCTTGATCCCCTTTTAAAAGTGTAGGGTGAAAGAATGGGAAGGTGAAAACTGAAAGTGGTAGGAACTCTAAGTAGTGTCAAAAAAAAAAAAAAAAAAAAATACAGCAACAACAACAACAAAAAAGCCCGAACACATTGCCATCAAGTCAATTCTGACCCATAGCGACCCTAGAGGACAGAGCAGAACTGCTCCAGAGGGTTTCTAAGAAGCAGCTGGTGAACTTAAACCCCCAACCTTTCGGTTAGCAGCCGTATCACTTAACCACTGCACCACGAGGGCTCCAAACCCCCAACCTTTCGGTTAGCAGCCGTATCACTTAACCACTGCACCACGAGGGCTCCCTAAGTAGTGTATGCCTGCTTAAAAGGGGACAATTTGTTTAAATTCAAATTTTGACCTATGAAAGGAGAGTCTATGCTTTGCTAGCAGAGACCATGACTATACTTCAGAACAAAACAACTGGACCACATGGAGTTTGATCCTATAACCTTGTCTACTCTAACCAACAAAATTAACAAACCACTATATGAAAAAATTTTAAATAATGGATTTTGTTTTCTCCTCCCAGGATGCTGAATGTGCCTATTTTCCTTTTCATGAACTTCTTCCATTGAGAACTGCTTTAATTCTCCACCTTCAACACAATACTAACATAGATGTTCAAACCGAGATTTCTGGATGCTTATCACTAGAGTGGGAACTTTTCTTGGAAGAGCGTCACCCGTATTTCTTGATAGTTTCGGATGAAGGCCTGAATGATCTACAAACACACTTTTTTAACTTTTTAATTATACACTCCTGGGGAACGGGAGTCCATGTTGTACTCTCATCGGGGCAAGAATCTGATAGTCTCAAACTTTATGCGTACGTTATGCAGAGCACGAAGAGAAACCAAAAGTTTTCTAAGGAGGTAATTTATATTTATAAATCTCATTTTTTTTTTATCCTGAAATTTTTCTTTTTTAATTCTTAAAATAAGTTAATTCAATATTCTTTCCATGCTACTTCTGGGATTTATAGTCTCGGAAGAGATAATAAATTTAATAACACTAACAATGATTACAATAAGCATATGTTGCACTCTTATAATGTACTAGATTCTTTCCATGAATTATCTCTTAATTCTCATAATAATCCTATGAGGTAGGTGGTATTATCATTTCTATCCCACAGATCTTCATCTGTAAAATGATAGTTACAGAGGTGAAGTCACTTGCTCACGGTCATATTAGTGAGTGATTGAGAATGAATTTCAGCAGAAAGAGTACAACTCAAGCTTCTGTGGGTAAACCACTGGGCTCCAGCCTTTTAAATGATGGAAAGCTCACAGTGTATTTAATTGGGGCCAGATTTAGAGGTCCATGTATCTAAGACAGACTAATGAAACAATGCTAACACCGAGGCCTTTAATGGGAAATAAATGAAAAATGTTATCAATGAAGAAGGAAATAAAATGATTTTATTTCTTAATGTTAAGTCACCAATTCTGTAGAATTTTCAAGGCATTTTAGAATTTTAATTCCATGACTTACTCAGCATTTTGGTATAGGTTTTATACAGCAACTGTTGCATATAACATTGAGGTCAAACATGCTCTAATGATCTTATGAGTAAGTCTAGTTTTTATTTTAATTTTCACATTTTAAAATGAATTCTGATTGTGGATGTTATTCAATACTTCATCAGAAATTATCTTTCAATCCAATTTATATTTTAGCTGTATTGTAGCAAAGCCTCATCTTTTTGGAATTGTGACACCACATGGTTTTTTGTTTGACTTTGAAAATTGTCTTCTAAATGTGCAGTATGGCAATAAAAAGCAATTAAAACTCATGTTTGGAGAAACACCCTTCATGACAATTGGAAGCATACATTGGCAGTCATGCTTTTAGAGTGGTCCTTTTGCTTCCATTGCATTTCTATGATGAAAATATTTTCCAAGATTTTTGCCTACTATAAGCAGTAGAAACTTGAGAATTCACTTTCACCTTGGGAGAATACCAGCCTCTGACTTTTAGGAATCCAGTACTAGGACCCTGCTTGGTCTCTGTTAACAATATATATATTTTTTTGGTTTTGTTTCTCAATAGAGGATTTTATTTTCTATAAAATTATTTTCTGATTTATTGACTGTAATCACTTCCCTAAAAGAAGTGATTTTTGGTCTATTTAAATCGGTCTCTGAAAGAACACCAAAATTGTGTTATATGTGATAATTGTTGAGGTTGGTTGACGGATATACAAAAGGGGAGTATACTATTTTCTCTGATTTTCTATACTTTTTAACACTTTATAATAACAAAAAATGCATCGTACCCTTAAATAAAAATTATATCGACAAAGAGGAAATATTAATGTTTATCACAGCTTAAATGAGATGGTCCTCGAGACGCATGAGGGTGTTTTTATTGAACGTACATTGTAACATACGTAGAATTCAAATATCTCTTTTTTTTGTAGCTGGGAAAAATGGTAATTCATTTAAAGCATTTTATATAATTGTCTCTCTTTTACAGAATCAAATGATGATTCAGAGTGCTTATAAAAGCCTTATACAACACTTGGAAGAAGACAAAATTTTAGCATTAACCTCTCACTTTGGACATTTAAGATGGGAAGATATGGTAGAAGAGGTGCTGAAATGTTTATTTCTTCAAATAAAAGTCTGATAGAATTTGATAAGTAAAAAGCTATTTGTGAGTAGTCTAGGGCTTTAGCCTAGGCTAAAGAGTGCCTCAATAGATATATAATATCTGAATCTTAGAATCTCATGCTCTTAATGCAGCTTGAATTGATCAGATGACATATGCTGTATAAGGTTCACTTCCAGGAACCACATTTTAAGACATTTGCCATATCAACAGTCAAAATGAGACATAGTTATACCTTAAATCTAATTTCGTTTATACCACCTCAATGCTTTGCAATACTCCTTCTCCTGATGGACACTATCTGAAATCACTCTTTTATTGCTTTATTCTTATTTTTTCAGGAGAAGCAGTAAGATTCCTTACTTTTCTATGTATGCAGAATTCCCAGAAATTGAATCAAAATTAGATCAAGAGGCATTGACCAATTCAATGATATTGATACATATTGCCAAATAGCTTTGCAGAATTCTATACCTACCTATACTTTCACTTGCAAGTATAAAAGAAATAATGCATCACACAATTTTTTAATGCTATATTGTTATTTAAAATAATTTGATATTCAAAACAGCATCTAATTACTCTTTCAACATATTTCTTTGTTCGTAAGATTGAATTATTTTAATATTTTTATTAGTAATTTGTGTTTCTTTCTTTGTGAATTGTTCATGCCTTGCTAAAGTCATGTACTTTCTTGCTGAGTTACTTGAGTTTTTTACAGATTCAGGTTTACGGTGACTCTCTGGCATATTCAATTAATTAATTTTTGATTTTTTGTCATTAAAATGATTTTAAATTTTTAAACATAAATATTTACAGTTCTATGTCGTTAGAGCTATACTTTTTTTTTTTCCTGTATGGTTTCTTCCAGCAGTAACATTTCTGAGTGAGAAACATATTTCTAAATAATTTGACAGTTGAAAAATGTTCTTCTCCGGCAGGCATGTGAGACTATCTTTCTGCTCAGGCAACTCTGGCCACAAGGATCTGATATCCGGAGTGTTCTCTGTGTTACTTTATGTTCATTGTCCTTGAGAAGGTACCATTGCTTCTTAGAAAACAAAAAGAAGACAGCCTCCGATCAGGAAACTAACGTTCGTCAGGTATGGTTGGGCAAAATCTGGGTTTTCACTTTTGAAATAACTCTTGGCTTCTGACTACCATTTTCCTCATTTGTCATTTAGTCCCCCCCCCCCACCTAATTTATGTATATTAATTATCCAAAAAAGGAAATATTAGAATGTGTTTATAAGAAAACAGTGCATTATATAACTTAGTATTTGTCTTAGAAAATAATGCACAGGAAGTTTTGTCTGCTGTTTCACCTAACACTTATTCAGCCTAATTCTTCTAATCATTAGAGAAAGGAAGAAGAAATGAAGTAAATTTTGGGGGAAGCCTACTATGTACCTCTGTTTTGAGATTTTTAAGTACCTGATGTCATTTAACTGTCCAACAAATTTTCGGTATAGGCGTTATTGCTCTCTTCTACCAATTTGTGTCACTGATGCTCAGACGTCAGTGGCATACCTAAAATTACCTGGCAAAAGGCAGCTTGGGTTTTTACAAGGATGGTTGGCCTAGTTCCACTATGCACGTGCACGCGCGCGCGCGCGCACACACACACACACACACACAGAATTTTGTATGCAGTCTGGATATTGCTATATTCTAAGCTAAATAACCAACTTCTGAAAAAATAAATATAACTGCACAGGACTCAAGGAATTAGTATTCTATGGGAGAGGATTGTAATTTTTAATATCTATCAGCATGTATTTACTGAGTATTTGTGCTTGATACTATGTTACGCACTTTGGAGAGAGAGAAGAAATAGACATAGTAGTTACCAAAACTGATCACAAATTCCTTGGAAGGTAATTCTAATTTGTCTTTGGAATTGCTAGAGGAACTCCAGGCTCATATATCCACCTGCCTACTCAACCTTCCACATGGACGTGTAGTAGACATCTCACATTTAACATATCTGGAACTAAATCCCTCAAACTTGCTTCTTCCTCACTTTTCCCCATCCCAGCAAAGCACCATCCTTCTAGTTACTCAAGTAAAAAAAAAAAAAAAAATGCTGTTAACTGTTGGGACATACCACAGAGAGTGCAGAGTAACAAAGAGGACAACTGCAGGGAGCTGTGAACTTTTGGTGATTCTTCCTTCTTTATTCTTTCCTGTATTTAGTTTTGCCCTCTCTGACTTTAATTTTACCGAGAATGATAATGTATATTTATTTACTTATTCAGCTAAGATTTACTGAGTGACTGATATGTGGTGGTGGCATTGGTAGTTCAATTGTAGAATTCTCATGTTCCATGTGGGAGACCTGCTTCAATGCTCGGCCAGCGCAACTCGTGTGCAGTCACTACCCGTGTGTTAGTGGTAGCTTGTGTGTTGCTATGATACTAAACAGGCTTTAGCAGAGCTTCCAGATTAAGACAGACTAGGAAGAAGAACCTGGTAATCTGCTTCCAAAAATAAGCCAATGAAAACCCTATGTATCACAATGGTTTGATCTGCAAAGATTAACAAAATTGACAAACCACTGCCAAACTAACAAAAGAAAAATAGGGTAGGAAGCAAATAATCCAAAGAAGAAATGAGATGGGGGACATTACAACAGACCCAACTGAAATAAGAAGGATCATAGCAGAATACTATGAAAAATTGTACTCCAACAAATTGGAGAACCAAGAGGAAATGGACAAATTTCTAGAAACACACTACCTACCAAAACTAACACAAACATTCGGAGAAGACTCACACCAAACCAAACCAGCACTGCTCAAAATATTTCAGAACATAGAAAAGGAAGGAATACTCCTGAATTCATTCTATGAAGCCAGCATATCTCTGCTACCAAAGCCAGGCAAAGACACCACAAAAAAAGAAAATTACAGACCAATGTATCTCATGAATATAGATGCAAAAATTCTCAACAAAATTTTAACCAGTAGAATTAAGCATCATATCAAAAAAATAATACATCAGGACCAAGTGAGATTCATACCAGGTATGCAAGGATGGTTCAACAGTAGAAAATCAATCAATGTAATTCACCACATAAATAGAATAAAAGAAAAGAATCACATGATCATCTCAATTAACACAGAAAAAGCATTTGATAAAGTCCGTCACCAATTCCTGAGAAAAACTCTCAATAAAACAGGAATAGAAGGGAAATTCCTGAACATAACAAAGGGCATCTATACAAAACCAACAGCCAACATTATTCTTAATGGACAGAGGCTGAAAACATTCCCCTTGAGCACATGAACAAGACAAGGATGCCCTTCATCACCATTCCTATTTAACATTGTGCTGGAAGTCCTAGCTGGAGCAATAGGGCAAGAAAAAGAAATAAAGGGCATCGAAACTGGAAAGATGGAAAAACTAATCACCCACTTAATATGGAAAGGAAAGAGGTCTGGGATAAGCAAAGGATTATTGAAGAAAAAGAACAAAGTAGGAGGCCTCACACCACCTGATCTCAGGACCTACTATACATCCATGGTAGTCAAAACAGCCTGGTATTGGTACAATGACAGACACATAGACCTATCGAACAGAATCGAGAACACAGATGTAAATCCATCCACCTATGGTTGGCTGATTTTTTACAAAAGTCCAAAATCCATTTAAACAGGGGAGAGATAGTCTTTTTAACGAACGGTGCTGGCAAAACTGGATGTCCATCTGCAAAAAAATTAAACAGGACACATACCTCAAACCATACAACTCAAAATGGATCAAAGACCTAAATGTAAAACCTAAAAGGATAAAGATCATGGAAGAAAAAATAAAGACAGCGCTAGGGGCCCTGATACATGGCATAAATAGACTATAAACCATGAGTAACAATGCACAAACAACAGAAGATAAACTAGATAACTGGTTTCTTCTAAAAATCAAACACTTATGCTCATCAAAAGACTTTACCAAAAGAGTAAAAAGAGAACTTACAGACTGGGAAAAAAATTTTGGCTACCACATATCCAACGGGGGTCTAATCTCTAAAATCTATAAAATACTTCAACACCTCAGCAACAAAAAGACAAACAATGCAATTAAACTGGGCAAAGGACATCTAGGATACTCCACTGGTTTCATCCCTTCTGGGGCAAGGGAGAATGAAGAAAACCAAAGACACAAGGAAAATATTAGTCCAAAGGAATAATGGACCACATGAACCACAGCCTCCACCCGTCTAATCCAGAATAACTAGATGGTGCCTGGTTATCATCACTGACCACTCTGACAGGGATCACAATAGAGAGTCCCAGACAGAGCAGGAGAAAAATGTAGAACAAAATTCAAATTCACAAAAAAGACCGGACTTACAGAGTCTGACAGAGACTGGATGAACCTCCGAGACTATGGCTCCCAGATAGCCTGCAAACTCAAAACTGAAGCCACCCTCAAAGTCCACCTTTCAGCCAAAGATTAGACAGGCCCATAAAGCAAGCAATAACACAAGTGAGGAACATGCTTCTTAGTTCAATCAAGTGTATAAGACCAAATGAGCAATACCTTCCCAAAAGCAAAGAAGAGAAGGCAGGAAGAGACAGGAAAACTGGATGAATGGACACAAGGAACCAGGGGTGAAAAGGGGGAGAGTGCTGACACATTGCAGGATTGCAACCGATGTCACAAAACAACCTGTGTATAAATTTTTGAAAGAGAAACTAATATGCACTGTAAACTTTCACCTAAAGCACAATTTTAAAAAAAAATGTAAAAAGAAAACCCCCCCAAAACCCTTTACCTAGTAATGGGACTCTATCCAGCATGATTCCCTGATTTTTAAGAACATAATTAAATATGATTATCTTACTGTATTGATTTTGATGGTCTGTGGAAGAAGTGCTCTGAGTTGGATCTGTCGTGCAAGTGTGAACAGCATGCAACGTAGGGTTCTGGATATGAAATGTGCTTTCTTGACAAAGCTTATATTCGATTAATTTGCCTTTCTCACACAGTATCAGAGATGGACAGAGCCCACTATCTCATTCGATTCTCCTCCAATATCGGCTTAAATGTCTTTGGAGAAACATTATCATATGACAGTACATGATTTTTTAAAAATTTTTTTGCCATGATTACTTTTTTAAAATTATTATTATTGTACTTTAGATGAAGGTTTACAGAATAGACTAGCTTCTTATTAAACAGTTAATACATATATTGTTTTTGACATTGGTTACCAACTCCACAGCCTGTCAACACTCCCCTTCTCGAACTTCGGTTCCCCATTACCAGCTCTCCTGTCCCCTGCTGCCTTCTAGTCCTTGTCCCTGGGCTGGCGTGCCCCTTTAGTATTGTTTTGCTTTGCAGGCCTGTCTAATCTTTGGCTAAAGGGCGAACCTCAGGAGTGACTTCATTACTGAGCTAAAAGGGTGTCCGGGGGCCATACTCTTGGGGTTTCTCCAGTCTCTGTCAGGCCAGTAAGTCTGGTCTTCTTTTGTGAGTTAGAATTTTGTTCTACATTTTTCTCTGGCTCTCTTTGGGACCCTCTATTGTGATCCCTGTCAGAGCAGTTGGTGGTATCCTGGCACCATCTAGTTTGTATTGCACTTAGTCTGGTAGAGGCTGTGGTAGATGTTGTCCATTATTCCTTTGGACTAATCTTTCCCTTGTGTCTTTGGGTTTCTTCATTCTCCCTTGCTCCCAATGGGGTGAGACCAGTGGAGTATCTTAGATGGCCGCTCACAGGCTTTTAAGACCCCAGACGCTACTCACCAAAGTAGAAAGTAGAACATTTTCTTTATAAACTATGTTATGCCAATTGAGCTAGTTGTTCCCTGAGACCAAGTACATGATATTTTTAACAGTTTTAATTAGAAAAAAATGAATATATCGAACCCAAATCAATCCCACTGAAACTTCTATTCATTATTCCCGGTTTGGCCCTGTGGAGATACCTTAGTTATCTAGTGCTGTTATAACAGAAATACTACAAGTGGATGACTTTAACAAAAAGAAATTTATTCTCTCACAGTGTAGGAAGCTAGAAGTTCAAACTCAGGGTGCCAGCTCCAGGGGAAGGCTTTCTCTCTCTGTTAACTCTGGGGAAGTCCTTGTTATCAATCTTCCCTGGTCAAGAAGCTTCTCAGTGCAGGGACCCCAGGTCCAATGGACATTCTATTCTCCTGGCTTTTGCTTCTTGATGTTATGAGGTCTCCATGTCTCTCTGATTGCTTCTGTCTTTTATATCTCAAAAGAGATTGGCTTAAGACACAACCTAATCTTGTAGATTGAGTCCTGCCTCATTAACATAACAGCCTCTAATCCTACCGCCTTAACATCATAGAGATAGGATTTAGAACACATTGGGAAATCACATCAGATGACAAAATGGTGGACAATCACACAATACTAGGAATCATAGCCTAGCCATTTTGACAGATATTTTGAGGGGACACAATTCAATCCATGACAATACCCAAATTAAGTTTTATCTCTTTTCCATGTACTATTGTTGTGGTTAGCCAATGTCCTGTTGGCCCCCAACCCATGGTGACCCCAAGCACAACAAAACAAAACACTGCCTAGTCTGGAGCCATCATCCCCCATGATCAGCTGCAGATTGTATCATTGTGATCCGTATGCTTTCCATGGGCTGATTTTTAGAAATAGATTGCCAGGTCTTCCTTCCTAGTCTGTCTCATTTTGGAAGCTCTGCTGAAAACTGTTCGCCATCATAACAACATGTCAGCCTCCACTGACAGATGGCTGGTGGCTGAACATAAGGTGCATTACCAACCCTTCACATACTTGAAAATACCTCTGAAATCTCTGCCACAAGAAGCTAAATATGATCATTTCCTTCTCCCATTTCTCTTCAACGTGTTTTTCAGATAAGTGAATATGCTACGGTTTTGTTGTTATTACTCTTGATACTCTGAACTGGTAGAGCATTTCTGTGGGACTCCATTAGAGTCCTAGTGGAGTAGTGGTTAGAGCTCAGCTATTAACCAAAAGGTCAGCAGTTCAAACCCACCTGCTGCCACTTGGAAGCCCTATGGAGGCAGTTCTACTCTGTCCTCATAGGGTCCCTATGAGTTGGAATTCACTCAACGCCAACAGATTTGGTTTGGTTTTGAATATCAGTGCAAAGGTGTCTGGGTCAATGACCGCCTTTTCTGCGGACACAACAGCTTTCCTTATCTGTTTTCTCAACTCATTTCAAGTTAGGCTTATCTGAATATTCTGGAAAATGCTTATGTGAACTGCTGGTAAACCAGGAGTTTCCCTTCCCTCTGCCATCTCCTTCTATAAAGACGCAATTGAGTTTGTGTATGAAGAGGACTTTTTCAAAAATGTAGACTGAAGAATCTGATCATGTGTGACTCTTCCACAACAAAACATGGCCGGTCACTTGTGTGGCGCTGACATTTGTACACAATTCCATAGCCTGCTGTTCTCTGACTTGCTTTCCTTATTTCATGCAGGTGGACACTGATTGCTCAGCGCTGCAGGAGGTGGAAGATCTGTGTAGACTACACTGCCTCAGCGTAGCTTTTCTGCTCCGCTTACCTCTACCTCAAAGAGCTCGGACCCGAGTCATCACTTCCCATTGGATTGAGAATATTCAGACTTTCTTAAAAATGGTAAACACACTTTATACTAGTTTATTGTTTCAGCATGAGAGACGAAAATCATGATCACCATTAAAAGCAGATTTACTTTGGAATAGCATCAGGTCTAATGAGCTGTAATAAATTATCTATATTAAAGAATACCACGATCCATCTGTTCTCAGAAGACACGAGAACTTTCCTATTTTTCCTTCCGTGACTCTCTAACAAGACCATGTTTTTGTTTCATCAACCGTAGAAAATTACTTGGTTGATGTTCTATTCTTGGTGTAGCTACGGAGTGCTGCGGTAACGCAAATACTACCAATGAGTGGCTTTGAAGAACAGGATGTTGTTTTCCCACAGTTCAGGAAGCTAGAAACGTGAATTCAGGGCATGGTTCTAGGGGGAGGTCCTTCCTTGCCTATTTCAGCTTCAAGGAGCTGCCGGCAGTCCTTGTAGATACATCTGTCTCTGTGGGCTGTCTTCCTCTTCTCCTTGTGTGTGTCTGGGCCCATTCTGCTCTTTTTATAACTCAGAAGTGATTAGATTTAGAACCCACCCAACTTGGGTCTGACCTTGTTAACATAACAACAAAAACTCTGTTTTCAGACAGGATCATACTCATAGGTATAAAAAGAAAAACAAACCCGTTGCTGTAGAGTCAATTCCAACTCACAGTGGCCCTATTTACAGGTATAGGGGCCAGGATTTCAATACATGTTTTGTTCGATCCATACAGTTCTGTTCTTAGAGAAACTGAGGAAACCAATGTATGACTTTATTTTTTTCTGTTTATTATAAAAACATTTGAAAGAAAAGTTGAAAAGTGTAGAAAAATACATACTATGTACTCATAGCCCCACCACTCAAATCAGTACTAGAAACTGTTAATACTTTGGTTTAATTTCTTCATGCTTTTTTTTAGGATATAGATTTGTTGTGCTTGTTTCTCATATGACTGCACTCCTATATATTATATATTCTTTTATTTTAAAGTTCTTTTCACTTTTTTTTCATAGTGTTGGTTAGCAACTTGATAGATTCCCTAAAGTGGGATTACTGTCCAAAGGCATGGAAAATTTTGAGAATCTTGATACATAGTGTCAAATTGTCAGCAAAGACCTTTTATAACCAATCTGTCAGGAAGCCAGTCCACACATGTTTCCTCAATGCGTATTCACTGTGCTGACCCACGCGTAGAGTGGAGAAAAAATACAAACACATTTCCCCACCCTACTCCTTCCATGGAGCTTTAGTTTGCAAGGAATTCTGATATCACTACAATAACTAATAAAATAATTCCAAGTGTGAAAATGGTACCCAGAGGGAAGCAGAGGATGCTTTAGAAACTAATGTTAGTCCAGATTTACTCAATGTGGAACAGATGGGTTCTCTGAAGAACTGAAGAGAAGTGAAGTAACCCAAGGCATGAAAACAAGTAGGAGTTAGCTAGGGGAAGAGAGGAAGCAAAGGTTTTCAAGAGAGAAAGCAGCATGTGTGAATGTCCTAAGATCACAAGGATCTGAGAAGATGTTCCGTGTGACTAGAGAAGAGAAACAATGACAAAACTGGAGAGGTGGGTAGGAGAAACACTGTTTATTACTATTTGTGGTTGTTAAGGATTTAGGAAATCATAAATATAATGAGAAATTACTGACGAGTTTCAAGCTGGAAGTGACATTTTTGTTTAAAAAGTTCTTCTGGTTGCAGGGCATAGAGTGCGTTCTAGACATACAAGGGTAAGGGTGAGCAAACCGCTGAAGTGATTATTTATGTAAGTGATGATAGTAACGTGGGTGAAGCTGGTGGCAATAGGGATGAGGAGAAGTGGAAAATGCAAGAGTTATTTAGGCTGTGGACCTGACAAGGTTAAGTAATTGGCATAAGGGAAAGGGAAGTGGGAAAGGTGACTTCCATATTATTGTTTGACCAATTGTGTGGATGTTGCCATTGGAAGAACATTTTGAGGTGGAAAATAATGAGTTTTGGAAACAGTATGAGGCAGCCATGAGAAATCCAAAAGGATCTATCTAGAAGGCAGTGTAAGTGTGCTTTGGGCTGGAAATAAGGATTTGGGATTCATTAGCCTATGGATAGTACTAGACACTATGCCAGTTATACGTTGTAGAATAAAAAGAGAGGCGGTCTTGGTTCAGGGTCCTGAGATATTCCAAAATTTAATGGTCAGGTGGGGGTGTAAGAATTGGAAGAAGACACTAAAAAGAAGTTACTATGATAAATGGTAGAAAACTAGCAGAATGTGTTATCATGGAGGTCAAATATACTGAGTTTTTTAAAAAAAGAGGGGATGGTTTATATGTCAAATTCTGCAGATAGTTTAAGGAGGCTGAGGATAGAAAACGTGTACTGAATTTAACGACATAGGAGTCATGGTTGGTTATTATTATTTGGTAGAGTGGTGGGATGCAGAGTCCACATTGGAATGTTTAACATGAGTGGAAGGTATAAAGAGGATACTGTAGACAATTCTTTTCTTGGAATTGGTTTTGATTTTGGTTCATCTCTAATCGTTTTGATTTTAACAACTTTATCAGGCTACCCAGAAATAGCCCTATTGACATACCTTATGGGGAAGTTACAAAGGTTATGAAATCACTATATGACTCCTTGCTAATAATGTTAATTTTCAATTTTCAGAAAAAATGGTGTGAATACTTTATTCTAAGAAATATAAGCAAATTTGGATCTTGGAATCTGAATCTAAAGCATCTTTCTGACCTAAACGATGAGCATTTGTTAAAGAATATTGCCTTTTTCTACGAAACTGAAAATGTTCAAGGTAGCACCTTAATATACGTTAAAATTATCTCGTTAAGTCAGAGATCTACCAAAATTATACAAAACCCTTCAAAATTTTCCAAGACATAACACAATGACATTTTTGTTTCGTCCAGTTTTGGTCGTAGTATATATATTATTTTTGCATATTTTGCCTTTTCTTTGCTCCATATTATTTTTTAAAAAATTGAGTTTGATGTGACAATATTGATAGATATATTTTTCATTTATATGGGTTCATGATATTTTTTATAATATGCGATTAATACAATCTTGTCACTATTTTTGAATATTTAAGCATGCTTTTCCTAAAAACAAAGCTGCTTGAAACATCTTGCAAATATAATTTTTTTCTTTTTTTTACTGATTTGCCTAGAATAAATTATCTGAAGTGGCTTATATAGTCAAAGAATAATGAAACACTTTCTAAACATTTTTCCTGAATGCACATTATTAAAGTTTCTTTAGCCTCTGGGATTTAACTACCTTTGATGGCAAGCATTGTGTTGTACTGACTACACAAAATTTAGCAACCATTACTAGTTTTTTTTCTCCTTTTTTTAATTCTCACCCTCCAGGAATTCTGTAGCCTCTCAAGAAACTGGTTTTTAAATTGCAAACTTATATGTGGCATATTGCTGTTCGTTATTTAAGAGAATAATTATATATTCATCATTGACATTATTTAATAAGGAACAGAGCTATAGATGTAACCGTCAGTGATGAAATATAAAGACAAAATGATTTTTGAAAACCACTGCTATATTGTTATTGCTACTTTTTATGTAGATGTCCCGTGGGACACACTTTACTATCTGACAGTCTTTCCGGAGCTGTATGAATTTAGTCCAAAAATGGTGCTTGTGTGTGTGGGGTGCGGGAGAGGGGAGTAATGACCTTTAAGGCTTTAATAGTTTTAATTTTTATGCAGAGATATATTTGAATTTGGGAGATTTCATTAAGAGGGATTATGAACACTTGTGGAATTCTGTGTCCCACCTGGTTAAAGAATTTAATGTTGGAAAGCCTTTTCCTTTGAGAACAACAGCAGGATATTTTCTTGGAAAGACATCATCACCAATTCAAGGTAAAAAGTCATCAGGTTAAACTGAAATAAAAGCATGTTTACTCTGCAAATTATTTAGAAGCTCTAATAATTCAATTCTTAAAGGTATAGTTTTCTTTTATCATGCATTTTTGTTCACGTCTGAATTGTTATAAAATATACACATTTAAGTGTGTAAAGCAAATCAATTTTAAGTGCACAGGTCTGTGAGTTTTTACATATCTTTGTATGTACAGGGTAGTTATGAGTCGGAATTGACTCGAAGGCAACGGGTTTGGTTTTGGTTTATCTGTGTCTAGGAGGCTTGGCAGCCCAGTGGTTAAGAGCTCAGCTGCTAACCAAAAGGTTGGCAGTTGAAATCCACCAGCTGCTGCTTGGAAACCCTAGGGGGCAGTTCTCCTCTGTTGTATAGAGTTGCTATGAGTCAGAATTGACTCGATGGCAATGGGTTTAGTTTGGCTTTTTGATCTATATCTATATCTCTGTCTATGTCTGTGTCTATATTTATATCATCTGTATCGAATCACCACATGATTGTCTTAGGCTGAGCTCTCTAGAGAAGCAAAACCAGTGAAGCATATACGTATATATATAGAGAGAGAGTTATAGCAAGGAAATGGCTCACAAAGTTGTAGAGGCTAGAAAGTCCCAAACCCGTGGGTCAGGCTAGAGGCTTCTCTTGACTCACATAGCTGCAGGAGCTGGCGAACCCAAGATCCAGACCTAGAAGGCTGACGAATCCCAAGATCGGCAGCAAGTGCTAGCTCAAGTCCTAAGAGCCGAGGTCAGTTGAACAGGAGTCAGCTGCAGGATCCAGAGTGAGCAAAGCCCATGAGCCTTGCCAGAAGGTCCACCTATATTGGATGCAGGCAACACCCCCAAGAAAACTCCCTTTCAACTGATTGCCTACTCACAGCAGATCCCATCATGGGGTGATCCCATTATGTCAGATCTCATAACGGAAATGATTACATCATTATACGACTGCCAGACTACATCATAACTGCCAGAC
Organism: Dugong dugon; assembly: GCA_030035585.1. Lineage (NCBI taxonomy): Eukaryota > Metazoa > Chordata > Mammalia > Sirenia > Dugongidae > Dugong > Dugong dugon. The sequence continues at coordinate 4,136,749 of CM057478.1, read as the reverse complement.
CACTGAGAATCATGGCCCAGCCAAGCTGACACACAACCTTAACGATCACAATGATATAGAACATTTCTAGCACCTGAGAAAGTTCCCTGATGCCACTTCCCAGTTGATCCTATCCCTACCCTCTCATTTCTTCAAGGTAAACACTATTCCAACTTCAACACCTATTTTGAGCTTCATTTGAATGAAATCATATAGTATATACCCTTTGTATCTGGCTTTCTCCACTCAACGTAATGTATGAGAGATTCATGCATGCTGTGTTTATGAGTATTTTATTTAAAATTATCATCGCCACAATGTATCCCCTTGTATGAATATACCACAATTAATTTATCCATTTGGGACATTTCCCAGTTATTGGGTGTTATGCATAAAACCATTAATGAACATTCTTATACATATTTTTAGGTAGATACGAGCATTTGTCTATTTTTTTAGTATATACATAGAAGTGCAGTTTTAGGAGTGACCACTACTACCAAAATGTTTCCTAAGGTGGTTGTACCAGCTTACACTCCACCGTCAACATGGGCATTTTTGAGTTGTTAACATTTGTTATTGTTGAGCTTTTTAATTTTGGCCATTTTGATGGGTGCATAGTGGCAGCTCACTGTGGTTTAAATTTTCGTTTCTTTGGTGAGTGACTAGATTGAGTGATATTTCATATAAGATTGGCCATTTATATATCCACTTCTGTGAAGTGCCTGATCAAGTCTTTTGCCCATTTAAAAAATATACATTGTCAATATTTCATAGTTTAGTCCATGATTCATCTTAAATTTTTTTGTGTATGGTGTGAGGGAGGGGTTATTTCTGAACCTCTATTCTATTTCACTGGTCTGTCCTTGAAGCTTGTTTATCCTTAAGCCAACCACATGACAAGGTGCAGAAACAAATACAAACATATTCATAACACAATAAGGAAGAAATACTCGTATCTACTACAGTCCTTGTTTCTGCACATGGTCATGTAGTTGTAGCTGGTATTTACAGCTACCTTCTTCCACTACCCATTCCGTATTTCCTTTGCCCTTAGCAAATATTTGTGCTAAGGAGACCCCACGAGATATCTTGATTTCAGGCATACTCTTTGTTACCTCCACTGTGTAGTAACAACCCAATTTCCCATTAGTAATCAGGACCAGTAACTCTAGCCAGTATAGTAACTCCCTTCTGTGTCTACTGATTCTTAGAGAGAAAGAGCCCCAAATGGCCAGCTAGCAGTCTCAAATTACAGTTCAATGGAATCATTGTTGTTTCTCTTGGTGGGAGCATTCTTCTCTTTGGAATTAAGACCTCTAGACCAGCAGAGCATAAGGTCACAAGGACAGGAAGCAAAAAATTTGCTAGTAGATCACTAGCGGTAATAGTGAGTAAAGCCACTTCCCATGTCCACCTTTTGATTATCGAACCCAAAGAGAAGAAGAGAGGGCTGTGTGAGGGATGGTTGGTGTCAGAATTAGTAAAGATGGGGGAGAGAGGCAGCTTGCCTGGCTTCTGCTTCACGTGAGCCAGCCTTGCGTTGTTGATCTTGGTTCTCCTTCACCTTTGTGGGGTTTGGAAGAGGTCAGACACGGCCCCCATGCCATTTTACAACTGCCCTTCAGGATTGCTCAGGAAGGGTCTGTAGTTCTGCAGCTGCCCACTTTTGGGTGGTGCCTGCATATCATGCAAAACCATCTGTAAACCAAGCCCGAGTTTTCTTTTCTTCAGTCAACTGGTTGTAAGAAACTTCCTATAAGACCATAGGTGAAGGCTAGGAGAGGGAATGTAATGTGGCAAAAGTAGGGACCATGGGTACTTGGGTCACTTCCTCATGTAACTTACTTGTGCATTCAAGGTCTGTTTGAGCGTGATCTTATATATACCACTTCCACTTTATAATGGAGTGCTGCTTTGCAGTCTCAACTTTATGGACTGATAAAGCACACAACACTCAGTTCATAACGTGTAGCTCAGTTCACATGGTAACTTGGTGGCCCGTGTTGAAGCATTCAGTCTCTATTAAGGCCGAGTAATAGGGAAAAAGATGCTTCTCAAATGGAGAATAGTTATCTGCAGAGGATGGCAGTGCTTTGCTCCAAAATTCTAAATTCTGTGATTCACCTATAGCAGCCTGTGAACGACTCCAAATAGCATCTCTATTGGCCACCGCCCCTTGAAGCACCATCACATCTGCTGGATCATATGGTTCAAGTGGCAGAGCAGCATGCACAGCAGACTGGACCTGTTGCAGAGCCTTCTCTTGCTCTTGGCCTCACTCAAACTAGCAGCTTTTTGGGTCACTTGGTAAACTGACCAGTGTGTCTCCCCAACATGAAGAATATGTTGCCTCTAAAATCCAAAGAGGCCCACTAGACGTTTTGTCTTTTTTTTTTTTTTTTTAATTGTGGGAGGGACCAGATGTAACAACTTATCTTTCACCTTAGAAGGGTTATCTCAGCATGCCCCACACCGCTGGACCCCTAGGAATTTCACTGAGGTGGAAGGCACGTGAATTTTCGTCCAGTTAATTATCCACCCTCTAGCATGCAAATGTCTTACCAATAAGTGTAGAGCTGTTGACACTTCTTCCTTACTAGGTCAGATCAGCATAATGTCATCAATGTAGTGAACCAGTAGGGTGTCTTGTGGAAGGGAAAGGTGATCAAGGTCCCTTTAAATTATGGACTGTAATTTAGTCCCTGGACTAAATCCTTTAAGTTACGGACTGTAATTTAATCCTCAGACTAAATTATGATGAAGGGCTGGAGAGTTGATATATATCCCTAAAGTAGGGCAGTAAATGTGCATTGCTGACCTTGCAAGTGGAGAGCAAAATGCTTTTGGTGGTCTTTACTAACAGGTATGGAGAAAAAAACATTTGCCAGATCAACAGCTACGTATCAGGTACCAGGGATGTGTTAATTTGCTCAAGAAGTGAAACCACATCTAGAACAGCAGCTGCAATTGGAGTCACCACCTGGTTGAGTGGATTATTATGATAATCCACTGTCATTCTCCAAGATTCATCTGTTTCTTGCATAGGCCAAATAGGTGATTCAAAGGGGATGTCACGGGAATCTCCACCCCTGCATCTTTCAAGTCCTTGATGGTGTCACTAATCTCTGCGATCCCACTAGGAATGTGGTATTGTTTTTAGTTTGCTGTTTTCTTAGGTAGGGGCAGTTCTAATGGCTTCCACTTGGCCTTTCCTACTATAATAACCCTCAGGGAACCAGTATGATGTGCTTATGCATTCCAGAACTGAGGAAATAGCCACAGATGGGTTTGGGCACCCTAGGGACCTACTGTGACATAGACTTGAGCTAAAACTCCATTGATCACCTGATCTCCAAAGCCCCTACTCTGACCAGTGGACCACAGTGACATTTTGGGTCTCCTGGTATTAGTGTCAGTTCAGAGTCAACTCCCCACCCACCTGCAAATAAAAAAAAAAAGACCCATTGCCACCGAGTCAATTCCAACTCATAAGAACCCTATAGGACAGAGTAAAACTGCCCCATAGGGTTTCCAAGGCTGTAACTCTTTACGGAAGCAGACTGCCACATCTTTCTCCTGTGGAGCGGCTGGTGGGTTGGACAGCTGACTTTTCACTACTACTGTGCCACCATGGTAGTTGGTTCAGAGCTAGTGTCCAGGAATTGCCGAAACATCCGATTATTTCCTTTTCCTCAGTCACTAGTCATCCTGGTAAAAGCCCATAGGTTCATTTGAAGAAGGCTTGGAGAAAGATTAATATTACACGTTTTTGTCAGTGTAGCAGGGTCCTTCCTCAAGGAGACTTGGCCTCCCTATAATTCAAGGGATTCTATGTCTGTAAAAACAGGGGCCCTGGTCACGCAGTGGTTAAGCACTTGGCTTCTAACCAAAAGTTCAGCGGTTTGAACCCACCAGCTGCTCCACAGGAGAAAGCTGTGGCCGTCTGCTTCTATAAAGATTACAGCCCTGGAAACCCTCGAGGGCAGTTCTACTCTGTCCTATAGCTTTGCTATGAGTCAGAATCAACTCGATGGCTATGCGTTTGGGGGAATCTTTAAACTAGCTCAAGTCTGGAAATTGATTGAGGGGGCCGTTCTTCCCTGTTTTGATGATTCAAGTCAGACGTACGTTCACTTGACCTACAACTCTTCTTATACAGATCAAGTAAGAATTAAATAGCCTTTCCATCTTTTTCACATCTAGGGATACTGTGATCAACTAGGCAATGCCATACATAGGTCCCTGTGAGTCAGACTATTCTGATTACTGCTTTGACTCTGCTGTCTATTACAGTGACCACGCCCACCTTGTTTTTGATGATTAAGTGTCACTACTTGCCCTCTGACACCCTTGGATCTAATTTTGCTAATTGCATTTAGGGATTACAATTTGATGAAAGCAACTCCCACTACACTTTTTGACTGACAGAGCTTTTCTCCCCCCATAATTTTATTTCTCACAGTCATGGTGAAAGATGTGCCCTCATTTCCCTCCCAGGATGGGTGAGCAGGTGTTACATCAATATCACTCTAAAGTTCCAATCTCCCCAAGCCTTTGGATACCTACCTCTACAGTATATACCTAAGCAGTTCTAGCATTTCAGCTTCATTTACTGTAGACCACCTTTTGGCCCATGAACCAGTTAACCAAGTAAACAAAGTGTTGGAGCCCTTTCTAGCCCCTCAGGCTAAAACACTGAGTCCATAACGTTTGCTTGGTGGGCCCATATCAGTAAATCCAGCCTGATCCGACTTTATGTTCCTTCCACATTATCCGATGTCCTTAATATTAATTCTCACACACATTCCCCAGACGTATGTCTGTATAAACCTGAAAACTTATGCAGTTTTATCCTTGCTGTTTTTGTGTTGTGTGGGTCACCTCCTCGTAGGTTACACTTTGTACCTCATTCTTTGGAGCTTGCTGGCACTTGACTTTAGTTATAAGTCTAGAAGCAAAGAGGAGTGGCTAAAAAAAGGTCTTGACGTGAATTAGCAATGTTTTCTTGCAAGGCAGCTACCTCAGAGGAAGTCATTAACGGTTCTTCACGCAAAGCAGTGTTAACTTACTCAAATAGGGATAGAAGGGCTGCTTCTACTACAAAGAAGACCCAGTAAAGTTTAGGGATTCGATGTCTTCAGCTTCATTGGGATCTTCCCATATGCCTCCATACCAATTTTCAGGATCTCACTCCTCCCCAGTCAATGCTCTCTCTTTAGGAGAAGACACCCTGTGAGGTTGGGAATTCAATTTGTGTTGTAATTAAGGCACTTACAGGATGACACTCTGAACTTGCTTTTCAGAACTCTCATCTCTGAGGTTACAGGAGGTAAGAGTTTATTTAAGGGTAGACATAAAAGCTTTAAGATCATTTATGCATAGCTAGAGCTGGGAATTTGGAGCCCTCAGCTCATCCTTTTCTTTCTTGACTTTCTCAGTGGAGTTAGGAACAACCAGCAAATCTCTCCCTAGTTTGACTAAAATGTTTGAAGGTATCAAATACATTGTCACCTAGAACTTTGATTTTTATAGACATTTTATTGAGAGTACCCGATGGTGATATTTTGCATTTCTTGATTGCCACATTATGACTTGGTCTATAAGTGCTCTCCTTCTGCACTGGAAGTAGAGTCATAATTGTCTTTAAATCTTTTCAGATCAGAGAACCAATTCCAGAAAAGCCAGAATCAATTCAGAAAACTAACCTTAAGATTCAGTTACTCTAAAACTACTTCCAATACCAAAATTTGTGTCAGTCAGGATTCCAACAGTGAAAAAGAACCAGTAGAATGTGTGTGTGTGTGTGTGTGTGTGTGTGGATGTGTGTGTGGATGTGCCCTGGTGGCTCAGTGGTTAAGTTTTTGGCTGTTAACCAAAAGGTCAGCAGTTCGAATCCACCAGCCACTCCTTGGAAACCCTATGGGGCAGTTCTACTCTGGCCTATAGAGTCGCTATGAGTCAGATTTCACTTGATGGCAGTGGGTTTTATATATATATATGTGTATATTTTTACACACACACACAAAGAGATATATTGCAAGTAATTGGTTTACAGCATTGTGGTGCCAGCTAGGCAACTCTGGCATCCATAGGGCGCACCTCAAGGAAGGGCTTGTTAGCACTCTCCGGCACAGGTTGAAGCTGCAGTCCACAGGCAGAGTTTCTTTTTCTTCAGGGAAGTCTCAGTTCTGCTCTTAAGGCCTTTCAACTAAATGGATCAGGCCCACTAGATTATCTATAATAATATTCCTTACTTAAAGTAAATAGATTATAGATTTTAATCATATCTACAAAATTCATTTATAGCAACACCTAGTTAGCGTTTGATAGAATAACTAGGGACTCTAGTCTTGACAAGTTAACATCACAGGGAGAATTGACGTCTTAACAATACTGAGTCTTCCAATTCATGAATATGGTCTATCTTCCCATTTATGTAGGTTTTCTTTAATTTCTCTCAGCAGTGTCTTGTGTCACTTTGGTGCAGAGGTCACACCTATTTTTTGTTATATTTCTAGGTATTTAGTAGTTTTGATGTTATTTTGAATTATATTTTTAAAATTATTTTTCAATGAACTATTGTATATAGAAACACAATAGATTATCATACATTAATCTTGTATTTAAAAGGTTGTTGCTTTATTTTCACATAGTTGGGAACTTTTCTAGCTATTACCTGTCGTTCAATTTTAGTGTAATTCCACTGTGGTAGGAAAAAGCACTCTGTATATTTTCAATCTTTTGGTATAGCCGTGTGTCCATTTTGATAAATGTTCCGCGTTCACTTGACGTGAATGTAGTTTCTGTCCATGTTCTGTGCAGTATTCTATAGAGGTCATTTAAGTTAAGTTGCTTGATAAAACCGAAAACCAAACCCACTGCTGTCGACTCGATTCTGACTCCTAGCGACCCTATAGGACAGAGTAGAACTGCTGCCCAGGGTTTCCAAGGAACAGCTGGTGGATTCAAACCACCTTTTCGGTCAGCAGCTGAGCCACTGTGCCACCATGGCCCTCATAGTGACATAGTGCTGTTCAAATATTTTTTCACTCTTTCTGAATTTTTTTGTCAGCTTATCGTATCATTTACTAAGAGAAGTGTGTTTAAATGCTCAACTATGATTGTGGAGTTGTCTATTCTTTTATTTCATAAATTTTGTCTTATATAATTTGAAGCTATGTTACCAGGTACAATCGAATACAGCCTTATATCTTCATGTTGAATATGCCATTGGTCATTATCATTATGGATCATTATCAGTATTTATCTGTAGAAATATTTCTTTTTAATTTTTTTGTGGTGAAGTATATATAACATAAAATTTACCATTTTAGCCATTTTTAAGTACACAATTAGTGACGTTAATTACACTTGCATGTTGTACAGCCATCACCACTATTTCCAAAATTTTTCATCACTTCAAATAGACACTCAGTATCCATTAAGTAATAACTCCTTATTCCCTCCTTCCCCAGCCCCTGGCAACTAGTAATCTACTTTTGTCTCTGTGCATTTGCCTATTAGGTATATATAGAAACACTTCTTACCTTAAAGTCTACTTTGGCTGATAAAAAAAAAAAAAAAAAAAAAACCAAACCAGTTGCCATTGAGTCAATTCTGACTCATTGTGACCCTACAGAACAGAGTAGAACTGCCCCATAGGGTTTCCAAGGAACGGCTGGTGGATTCAAACTGCTGATATTTTGGTTAGCCGCCAAGCTCTTAACCACTACTCCACTTTGGCTGACATTAATATACTAATCCAACTTTTGTTTTGGCTACTTTTACATGGTACATCTTTTCACAATTTTTAACTTCCAACCTATCTATCTTTATATTTAGAGTGTATGTCTGTAAACAGCATATAGTTGGGTCTCAGTTTTTCACATTGTCAGACAATTGTTATCTTTTAAATGAAGTGGTTAGCTTATTTACATTTAATATAATAAGTAATAAAGTTGGGTTTAAGTTTACCTTATTGCTATATGCTTTCTATTTATTTTTCTGTTCTGTGTTTTGTTATCCTCCTTTGCATTAGACAAATTTTCATTTTATATCCTCTATTAGCCTTTCAATTACCTATTTTTGTGTTATGTGTATAATGATTACCACAGAGAATACATTGCCATTATTAATTTCTTATTCCACCTTAAATTAGAACTCTGGACATTTCTTGAACATTGAAAAAACCTTACAACATTTACCTCTATTTTCTCCCCTCCTATCTTTTCCCTTATTGTTTAAATGTATTTTACTTTTATAATTGTTATGAACCTAAAACATACCATTTTTATCGTTGGTTTAAATGGTCAATGTTCTTTTATATTTTTCCACATAGTTACTCTCTCTGGTGTTCTTCATTCTTTCCTGAAACTCCCTTAATTCACTGGGATTATTTTTCTTTCAGCCTGAAGAACTTCCTGTAGTATTCCTTATGATGTGTGTCGGCTACCAATGAATTCCCTCAACTGTCGTTTGCCCAAAATGTCTTTATTCCACCTTAGATTTTGAAGGATATTTTTGTGGTTAGAGAATTCTAGGTTGGCAGTTTTTTCTTACGGCATATTAAAGACATCATTTCCTTGTCTTCTGGTTTCCATGATTTCGGTAGAAAATACTCTGACTTCTGTGTTATTGTTGATCCTTTGGAGGTACTGTGTTTTCTTTTCTCTTTATCTTTGGTTTTAAACAGTTGTTTGTTAAAGTACCTCATTGTGGTTCTCTTTGTATTTGTACTGCTTGGAGTTTACTGAGCTTGTTGGATCTCTAAGTTTATTCTTTTAATCAGTTTGGGGAGATCTGGACCATTAACTCTCCCATTCTCTCTCACTCTTCTTCTGGGATATCAAACTCAAGGATATTGAATGGTTTAAGTCTGTCTCGTCTGTCTCTTACATTCTATTTTCGTATTTCCATTATTTTTCTCTATTTCTGTTTGGATATATGTCTCTTGTAATCAGGTAGATTCCAATTAAATTAGACAATCAAGAACAAACTATATATTTGACTTCCATTTTCAGCAAATGGCTCTGTACATAGCCAGAAAAAAAAAAAAAACTGATACAATTCATCTTGAATTAATAAACACTTTGGCTGATATTTAGTAAAAACTTTGGACAATATACATTTAAAAAATCCTTTTAAAAGCATAACCAAAGTAAAAAAAAAGTAAGGAAAATACAAGGAAGAGTAGGGATTAAGTCAAAATGGAAGCTATACTTCTCCGGAAGTGTTTGCTGATCTCTGTGTCCAAGGCAGTTTTAACTGCCTTGTGTAGGGACAGGGACAAGGCAAACCAGGGAGGAGGAATATCTTAGATTCTTGCACAAAACTACCTCAGCAACAGTGTGAAGCAGAAAAAAAAAAAAAAAATTCTGCCTTCAACAGAAGCAGAAAGGAAACCTATAAGAATTAGAGACTATAGGGTTGCTTTACTCTTCCAGGAGTCTGGGGTTTATATAATATAATATGGCATCAGGGACTCTGAGTCAAAAAATTAACTTTTCCAATTTTTTGGTGTCCTCTAGGGACCTGCCAAATATTCTCGGTAGTAACATTCTATCAAACCAGCCCTCACACAGACAAAGCCCTACGGTCAATCTCAAATAGGACACACGCACACACACACACACACACATACACACACACACAACTAGACACATCATAGTATAACTGCAGGATATCAAAAACAAAATTCTTCAGAGAATTGAGAAAAAACAGTTACGTACAAATGAACAAAAGATAAACTAGACAGAACAGATAAAACAGATTTCTCAACAACAATAGAAGGGAAAGGTAATGGAGTGATGTCTGTTTTCTAAGTTATGAGACAGAAAAATCATCATTGTGGGATAGTTACCCAGAAAAAGCACAGTTTGAGAATGAGGAATTAATACAGGTTTTTCAGATACATAAGAACTGAGTTAACCACCATTGGGGCCTCACTAAAGATACTTTATAGGATATAATTCTGTGAGAGGGAAATGATCCCTGAGGAAATGTCATAGATGCAAGTGGAATGCAAGTAAATATTGTATGCATTAAAAGAAGGGTATCGTCTAGAATGGGAGCCTTGGTCGTGCAATGGTTAAGCACTTTGCTGCTAACCAAAAGATCAGAGATTGGAACCCACTAGTGACTCCGTGAAAGAAAAGTCCTGGTGACCTGCTCCTGTGAAGATCACAGCCTAGGAAACCCTATGGGGCAGTTCTAGCTGTCCTATAGGGTTGCAATGAGTTAGAATTGACTTGATAGCAAACAACAACACTGTCCAGAATATAGGAATGGGAAGGGGTATAATTCTAATTTTAGCTGTCAAAAAGTTAGAATTTTCTTCACCTGTAATTATGAGCAAGACTGAATAAACTAGTCCATATCATGTATACCATGTAAGCGTATACAACAACTTTGAAACTGCAATTCATAGAGACCTGAAGAGTATTCTGTGGTGGATATAAAATAATCTCATTTTCCCTTTTTCGTATTTGTTTTCATCATTTAATTTTCAAGGAGATCTGTATGTGGGTGATTCTTCTTTCTTCAATTGCTGTTTATTAACTGTGACATAGGGAGTAATAATACAAGAATTTGGAAATCTTCTGCCATCTATATAGCAACCGATCTGTATGGCTCTTTACACTCTGTCTTGCTTTAAAATGTTTGGTATGAGGAATATTTCATTAGGAAGAGCCAGATTAGTAAACATTAATAAAATTAATGTAAAATTATGTTTGTGAAATAATAATGTTCGAAATTCTTATAGGATAGTTACACACTTCTTTCCATTTTAATTTGTCTTTCAGAAATCTCCTTGGAAAACATGCCTAGTTTGGGTTTTATTCCAATGACATCTGCGATAATTGATATGTTTCTTGGAGACATGCTGAAGGATTTGCCTTTTCTAAAGAGGTGCCTAATTTAGTGCTATAAACTCAACAAATGCTTGAGAAATGAATGATCACTAAAACGTCTGTGTAACATGTCGTATCTGAATATAGGAAATTAGATATACTCGTATGACTTTATATATATTTAATGAATGTGTTATCTAATATATCAGTATGACGTAAACATTACTGCATTGGAGGCTGAGTGGAGGAAGCAGTTTGGGATCGGCTGCTAACCTAAAGGTTGATGGCTCACACCCACCCAGTGGCTCTGTGGAAGAAATGCCTGGCAAACTGCTTCGATAAAGATTATAGCCAAGAAAACCCTAAGGAACAGCTTTACTCTGTACCACATGGGGTCACCATGAGTCAGGGGCCAACTTGACGACAGTTAACAACAGCAAGAACAACAGATAAAAATCTATATAGTTTGAACTTTGAGTATAATTATTTGGCTATGTGATATTTAGTAAATAGTTGTTGATCTTGATGGAACTCTTATGGGAATGGCAGTGATTTGTGGTTCTTATGTCTCCTAAAAACCACTTGGTGTCCACCACCCATATCACATCAAAGAACCAGAAAAAGGAGTTGTAAAATGTTTACATTATTATAGGCTGAAATTTGTGTGTTGACCTGCATTTGAAGGACTTAAAATTTAAAATAATGTATTTTTTTTCTTTTTTACAGTGATGATCCAGTTGTTACTTCTCTAAATAAACCAAAGAAATCTGTTGTATGTTTTCGCTTGCATACTCACACGCCCCTTAGCGATGACTATGACATGACCAAGTGTCACTCTGATGGTAAGCTCTGTGATCATGACCAATTACAGTTTACATGGATTGACTTTTCCGCTCTTTGTTGAGCAGGGGAAAGATACTATATTACAAACAAAACTTGTATTTTTGAATGAGATTGATCCATCTATAATTAAAGCAGCACTTGAGGAAGTATGCTATTTAAATAATTCCCACTATATTGACTGGCATGCAATTAAATCAAATGGAGATTTGTTCATGAACATGGCATTGTCACCAAAAATATCAGATGCTATTCCAAGTGTGTCAGATTCTTAACATTATGAACTGTCTTTACCACTTACAAGCCCCCGCGTGACACAAACGTTTAAGCGCTTAACTACTAGCCGAAAGGGTGACGGTTCGAACTCATCCAGAGGCATCAGAGCTATGAAATCCCTCGGGAGCAGGGCTCTGCTCTGAAACACAAGGGGCCACCATGAGTTAGAATTGACTCGAAGGTAGTTTTTTTATTTTTGTTTCTATTCCTCCAAGTGGACTCTGCTGATACAACCATAGACTTCCTAGAAATTTCAGCTCTTTTCTTGCTACTAAGTTGTCTGCTTAATTACCCGCTGATACACACCACCATAATGGTGCCCACAGATACAGTCTTGCACCGCATAATGCCCGTCAGGCAACGTCGGACTGCATATATGTCCGTGATCCCGTAAGGTTGTAACAAGAGTTCAGAAATCTCAAAGGGAGAACGGGACAGAGCTGATGTAACCAGAGGTAGCGAACACAACAGCTTCCCACCTGCAAAGTGTGTATATCATGCCTCTTGTATAAAACTGATTGCTCTGTTAGGCATATAATGGTACTGCACATATATAACCTATAGTAAATATGTCTTGGTAGTCATGATAAATGCCTATGTTACTGGCTTATGTATGTACTGTACTTTCTGTCATTCCTGGGTTACGGATGTCAGACTTACGTACAATCAGTAGTTACGAACCAACCCCCGTAAAGCCTGTCGTATTAAACCTTCGAGGTACAGACAATGCTTTGTGATAACAAATGGGCACTACTTTGTGACACTCATGAAAACATTATTATTATTATTACTGTATTATTATGTTAAAGACGTTTTGTTGTATCTGAAAGTGTTTATTATTTTTTGTCTAGAAAAGTATACTATATACTAACACAAACGTCTGATTAACTGACGTTAGATATGAACTGTACCTAACTGTGCCAACTTACGTACAAATTCGACTTCAAGACAGACTTAGGAATGGAACTTGTTCATGATCCAGGGACTGCCTGTTTGTAATATGGCGTTTGCACAATGTCTAAATCCCATAACGTCCTATTTCACAGACTGTATCATGGACTTTAAACAACACATAACTGTAGTCAATAATGGCGGACAGGGGGTGTGTGAAACTATAGAGAGGGCCAAGAAACCATTAAGATTGGGTCTTAAAAAAAATGAATTAAAGGGTCTTTTTTTTCTGGTTCATTCTTTATCTTTCTTTCTCCAACTCCATGTCCCATCATTTTCAAGACTTGTAAAACTTTCCAGAAGAATCTAGAAATAATAAAGGCAGCATGTCAATTGTAGTTATTAAGCAGCCTGCTTATATGACAAGCTACCGTGATTCTGGGTAGTGCACTTATAAATAGTTTGATTTGAGGCCACATATAGATAAAGAAAAAGAAAATCAGCTCATTTTTAACTTTTATATGTGTAAGGAGTATTCCTTACGTGTAGAATTACTGGAATTTTTTCTGTGTCACTTGAGTTTATGCATAACCAAAACCAAACAGTTGAGTCAATTCTGACTCATTAGTGACCTTATAAAACAGAGTAGAATGGCCCCATAGGGTTTCCAGGGAGCAGCTGGTGGATTCCCACTGCCGACCTCTTGGTTAGCAGCCGAGCTCTTGATGCCTGCGCCACCAGGGCTCTGAATTTATGCATTGTGGAAGATAATTAGCATTAGTGTTTTCCCTCGGCTGTCAAGCTCCTGGACATTTGGCTGTGGCCAGAAGTAGAGGTTTTCCGTTTCAGGAATGCAAATATCCAGAATATTCTAGATCAGGAGTCCACAAACATTTTCTTTAAGGGCCAGCTAGTAAATATTTTAGCCTTTGCAAACCAAGAGGCAAAATGAAAGCAATTATGTAGATACTTATATAACTATTTAAAAATATGAAAACCTTTCTTAGTTCTTAGGCCATTATAAAAAACAAAAAACAGGCGGCTGGTGGGATTTGACCTATAGGCTGACCTCTGTTCTAGATGAGTACATGCTTTGACTCTGCACCTGCTCTCTCTGCTTCACCCTCTTCTCCAACCAAATGCCAGATATGATGCCCAAGTACTCTCGAGCTGGCCATTAACAGAACCTTTTGTCCTCTCTGTTTCTCAAATAAGATACGGAATTATTTTGCCAGCATGCTATAGCCTGACCACATTAGAAAAGGTAATCAGACTAAATTACTGTTGTGGAGTTAAAATGAATAAAAAGAATATGTGGGTGGGATGGTATAAAGAAGTAAGGAGAACGTATCAATACATAGCAATGGTTTAAAATGTATTTTTACATTTTAGGTGTTTCCATTTCAGAAAAATCTAGAGACAGTCATTATGTTAATCACCAGCAAAAGAAAATGTCTGATCAGCGATTTTATGGGAAATCATTAGAATCTGTCTCTGCAAAAGTCATTGTAACTCAAACTTCCCATCCAGAGGAAGAGTCCAGTAGAAAGAAAACGTCACATGTAGGTTCTATACATTTTACCTAATTTTTTTATATTGTTTTACTTTCTTTTAGCTATTTGTGCATCTCTATGGTGTTCTTTTCTATGCTTTTCCTTCTTATGCTTGCATACAAATGAGCTATTATATAACTTACTTGCTATTGGAAATTCTAAGAAAATCACATAAAATGTAGTATTTTCTCTTCTTTATAATAACGAAAGATTTATCTAATGAATCTAAGGCATGAATGGATTAAGAGCTTGGATTTAGACAGGTTGAATTAAAAGAAACAGTTGTTTGTTAATTACAATGAAAATCTTTTAACATATAAGTGGTAAAATAGGTCTAAAATAATCATCGTCTTTATTATTCTACTGACAGTTTGAAAACTGTTCGTAATTTTATAAATCATTTATGCCCTCAATCTAGTCAGGAGTTTTGTTTGGGCTGTACTTGTGGATGTACTTAAAAAACAAGCAAACGAAAAGCCCAAAAAACGTCGCTGTGAGTTGATTATGACTCACAGTGATCCTATGGCACAGAGAAGAACTGCCCCACGGGGTCTCCGAGGAGCGGCTGGTGGATTCCAACCGTCTACCTTTTAGTTAGCAGCCGACCTCTTAACCATTGCACCACCAGGGCTCCTTGGATGTACTTGAAAACAGGAGACCAAACCTGTTGCCATGGAGTCAATTCCGACTCATCCCGACCCTATAGGACAGAGGAGAACTGTCCCTCAGGGTTTGCAAGGGCCGGCTGGTGGATTTGAACAGCCAACCTTACGGTTAGCAGCCAAGCTCTTAACTACTATGCCACCAGGGTTTCTTAGGACTGTTGTGCAGTCTCTGGTTTAGAACTTTTTTAAAGGTCCACACAGCTGGCTCGCCCGCCACCCAACACAATGCTTTTGGCTGTAGAGGCTCGGCCTCAGCCTGGGGACCTCACCTCCTCCAGGCAGTCGTGCTAAGGGTGGTCAGGTGTCCTGGCCTGGGCAGAGGCCCAGGCTTTCTTTAAGCACACGGATCAAAAGGAAAACAGATCCAGACACTGTTCCTGGGCACGCCATTCTGCCTCTGCTCCGGAGGCTGGCCCCTGGGACAAGGTCCCTGGGACGAGGCCCTGGAGGACTCGGCAGCCCTGCCTCCGCTAAGAGGGACGCACCAGAGCGGTTTGCCAAGGCGGGTGGGAGCAGACAGCTTGGAGGAACGAGGCCCAGCAGCTGGTCGGATCTCCGTAGTCCGAACCAAATGAGAATCACGTGTTGGAGCCAACTTTTGGGTAAAATTCCCACCATAGCCCAAGTGGGTGTGATTCCTCTATCTCTCATTGCAATTTCCGTTTTTTAAATAGGAGATTTTATCCTTCCACATTGTTTCAGAGGTTAGTGCTTTATAAGGTGAAACTCCAAATTGTAGGTGAGTGGTTGGGGATAGTGGAGCCTCTGAAGGTTGGGAGGGGGACAAGGATGAATACATGCATCAATGAATGAATTAATCGGTGAGTCAGAGGCTTCCCTACGGTACAGCTCAATGTCTACTCTCTCTCTCCTTGAGGTAAGTGCTTCTTTATAGCCAAGGTAATCAACGGCGGGAGTCCCGGGTTGTTGCATACGGTCAAGTGCTTGGCTGCTAACCAAAGGTTGAAGGGTCAAGTCCACCCAGGAGTGCCTTGGAAGAAAAGCCTGTTGATCTACTTCTGAAAAGTCAGTCACTGAAACCCCTATGGGTCCCAGTTCTACTGTGACACATGTGGGGTCCCCTTGAGTCAGAATTGACTCATGGGCACTGGAGGGGAAAAAAAAGACAATGAGGACATCCAGCTGCAATTGTTTTCTTTCTCTTTGGAGGCACCAAGAGGTGGGCTTTTTTGACACAGAAATGAGAGTCAGTTTGGCAGTACAAGTTATAAAGATCAAAGAGCATCTCCTACTCTTATTCTTTTTCTATTGTTAGAGCTTAAATAATTATCTAATTATCGTGGAGGAATAGAATCCTTTTCTTGCTGGGATATTATGCTCTTCCTGAAGAAGTTTCCTAGGTCCACATATGCATAGGCAAGAGAAGGTTTGTCACAGGGCAAATGACTGAGACTCACCCTTTGCCTGCTGAGGCAGGGTTGCCCAAACCTAACCTGCCACCATATATATGAGGAGGGAAAACCCAAATATTTTGCACTATGATAAAATGTTTGAAATGATGATAGCTATAACTGACTTGATGGTAGATCAGAGTTTCTCAACCTTAGCATTATTGACATTCTGTTGTGGTTGTGAGGTGCTGTCGAGTAGGTTTCAACTCGTAGAGACCCCATGTACAACAGAATGAAACACTGCCAGATCCTGCCCCATCCTCACAATTGTTGCTATGTTTGAGCCCATTGTTGCATCCACTGTGTCAATCCATCTCATTAAGGGTCTTCCATTTTTTCCTGACCCTTTACTTTCACAAGCATGGCGTCCTTCTCCAGGAACTGGTCCCTCTTGATAACATGTCCAAAGTACGTGAGGTGAAATCTTGCCATCCTTGCTTTCAAGGAGCACTCTGGCTGTAATTCTTCCAAGACAGACTTACTTGTTCTTCTGGCAGTCCGTGGTATATTCGATAGTCTTCGCTAACGTCATAATTCAAAGGCATCAATTCTTTTCTGGTCTTCCTTATTCATTGTCCACCTTTCACATGCATATGAGGTGATTGGTGATTGAAAACACCATGGCTTGGGTCAGGCACACCTTAGTCCTCAAAGTGACATCTTTGCTTTTTAACACTTTAAACAGTCTTTTGCAGCAGATTTGCCCAATGCAATACATTCTTTGATTTCTTGACAGCCGCTTCCACGAGCGTTGATTGTGGATCCAAATAAAATGAAATCCTTGACAACTTCAAAATTTTCTCCATTTGTAGTGATGTTGCTTGTTGGTCCAGTTGTGAGGATTTTTGTTTTCTTTATGTTAAGGTGTAAACCATACAGAAGGCCATGGTCTTTGATCTTCATCAGTAAGTGCTTCAAGTCCTCTTTGCTTTCAGCCAGCAAGGCTGTGTCATCTGCACATTGAAGGTTGTTAATGAGTCTTCCTCCAACCCTAATGCCACATTCTTCTTCACATAGTCCAGTTTCTTGGATTATTTGCTCAGCGTACAGATTGAATACGTACAGTGAGAGGACTCAACCCTGACGCACACCTTTCCTGATTTTAAGCCACACCAAACCAAAACCAAACCTGTTACTGTCAAGGTGATTCACAGTATCCCCTTTTCTGTTTGAACGACTGCCTCTTGGTCTACGTATAGGTTCCTCACGCATGCAATTAAGTGTTCTGGAATTCCCATTCTTTGCAATGTTGTCCATAATTTGTTATGATCCACAAAGTTGAATGCCTTCGCATAGTCAGTAAAACACAGGTAAACATCTTTCTGGTATTCTCTGCTTTCAGTCAAGATCTGTCTGACGTCAGCAGTGATATCCCTTGTTCCACATCCTCTTCCAAGTCTGGCTTGAATTTCCAGCAGTTCCCTATCATGTACTGATGCCACCATTTTTTAATTATCTTCACCAAGATTTTACTTGCAGGTGATATTAATGATATTGTTCGATAATTTCTACATCCTGTTGGATCATCTTTCTTTAAAATGAACACAAATATGGATCTCTTCTAGTCAGTTGGCCAAGTATCTGTCTTCCAAATTTCTTGCAGAGACGAGTGAGCATCTCCAGCTCTGCATCCCTTTGTTGAAACATCTCAGTTGGTATTCTGTCAATTCCCGGAGACTTGTTTTTCACCAATGCCTTCAGTGTAGCTTGGACTTCTTCCTTCAGTACCATAGGTTCTTGATCATATGATACCTCCTGAAAAGGTGAACGTCGACGAATTCTTTCTGGTACAGTGACTCTGTGTATTCCTTCCATCTTTTTTTGATGCTTCCTGCATCTTTCAATATTTTACCCATAGAATCCTTCAGAATTGCAGCTTGAGGCTTCAATTTTTTCTTCAGTTCTTTCAGCCTGAGAATTCTGAGCATATTCTTCCTTTTTGGTTTTCTAACTCCAGGTCTTTGCACATTTCACTATAATACTTTACTTTGTCTTCTCGAGCCGCCCTTTGAAATCTGTTCAGCTCCTTTACTTCATCATTTCTTCCTTTTGTTTTAGCTGCTCTATGTTCTAGAGCAACTTACAGAGTCTATTCTAACATCCATTTTGACACCTTCTTTCTTTCCTGTCTTTTTAATGATCTTTTTTGCTTTCTTCATGTATGATGTCCTTGATGTCACTCCACAACTTGTCTGGTCCTGGGTCATTAGTGTTCCATGTGTCAAATCTTGTCTTGAGATAGTCTCTAAATTCAGGTGTATATAATCAAGGTCGTATTTTGGCTCTTGCAAACTTGTTTTAATTTTCTTCAACTTCAACTTGAACTTGCATATGAGCAGTTGATAGTCTGTTCTGCAGTCCAACCCTGGCCTTGTTCTGACTGATGAGATCTCTTTCCACAGATGTAGTTGATTTGATTCCTGTGTACTCCATCTGGCAAGGTCTATGTGTATAGTCACCGTTGATGCTGTTGAAAAATATAATCTGCAATGAAGAAGTCACTGGTTTTGCAAAATTCTATCATTCTATCTCTGGTGTCATTTCTATCACCCAGGCCATATTTTCCAACTACAGATCTTCTTTGTTTCTAACTTTCTCATTCCAATCACCAGTAATTCTCAATACATCTTATTTGCATGTTTGATCAGAACTGCAGAAGTTGGTAAAAAGCTTCAATTTCTTCATCTTTGGCATTAGTTGTTGGTGCATAAATTTGAATAATAGTTGTATTAACTGGTCTTCCTTGTAGGCATATGGGTGTTATCCTATCACTGACAGCGTTGTACTTCCAGATAGATCTTGAAATGTTCTTTTTGACGATGAATGCAGCACGTTTCCTCTTCAATTTGTTATTCCCGATATAGTAGAGCATCTGATTGTCCGATTCAAAGTGGCCAATACCAGTCCATTTCAGCTCGGTAATGCCTAGGATATCAATCTTTAATTTTTGACACCTTCCAGTTTTCCTAGATTTATACTTTGTGCATTGCACATTGCAATCATTAATGGATATCTGCAGCTGTTTCTTCTCATTTTGAGTCATGCCACATCAGCAAATGAAGGTCCCAAAAGCTATACTCCATTCCCGTCATTAAAGGCAACTCTACTTGGAGGAGGCAGGTCTTTCCTACTCATATGTTGAAGGCCTTCCAACCTGAGGGGCTCACCTTCCAGCACTATATCAGACAGTGTCCTGCTGCTATTCGTTAGGTTTTCACTGGCCAATTTTTTCAGAAGTAGACCACCAGGTCCTTCTTCCTAGTCTGTCTTAGTCTGGAAGCTCCTTTGAAACCTGTCCACCATGGATGATCCTACTGGTATTTGAAATACTGGAGGCATAGCTTCCAACATCACAGCAACACACAAGCCACCACAGTACAACAAACTAACAGATGAGTGGAGGATGGGCATTTTAGGCTGGATATACTTTGTTTTGGGGACTGTCCTGTGTATTGTAAGATGTTAAGCAGCATCCCTGACTTTACTCACTAGACGCTAGTAATATACCCCTCCCCCTCGTTGTGACAGCCAAAAATATCTCCAGACTCTGCCAAATGTCCCCTGACGCCCAGTTGAGAACAGCTGTTACAGACAAAATTTAGATTTAGTTTCATAACTAACCAGAATGGCACAAGCTTCTTCTGAATCACCTGGACCTGGAGTTTGTTCTCTGAGTTGGAAAAGCACAACTTCTCCAGATTCTAGATAGTTCCAGCCAATTAGATGAATTTACATTGTTCCCCCAACCTGCCTCTCTTCTTTTTTCTGTTTCTTTTTCCTCATTCACTCATCTGATATTATACACTAATTGCTTTGTATCAGACACTGTGGTCCATGCTGGGGACATACAGATGAACACAGCACATTCTTTCTTGTCTCTAGAATCTTAATCTAGACTGGAGATGGAGAATGACAAGTAAAATCACAATGGAAGTCGAGTGCTTTGTTAGAGAGATCCAGGGTGTAGGTGAAGATCAGACGAGGAATACCTGACTCCGGCTGTAAAGAGCTAGGGAAGCCTTCACGGTGGAAGTATCTTGAAAGATAGATAAGGGCTTGGGAGGTTACTGGGGAGGAATAGAAGGGGAAAGATTATTCTACAGAGGGCAGCAGGTACCATGCATGCAGACAGGAAAGAATAGTGGCCTGGTGCCTCTTTGATTTTATTGCATTTACTCTGTTGTTCATAATCTGCACCACTCGGAAATCTCTAAACTTTTCTGCAGTGAGAAACTATTTGCTCCTCTACAAAAGTTTAAGTAGGTCTTCATTGCACAAAGATTTTATTTTTAAGAAAGGGGCATTGAGAATGTGCCTGCTTAAGACTAAGATGGTGGTCAAAGTTATCAGTAAACACATCAAAAAGACCGCTTCTCACTGATGAAACGTCATCTTGGAATATGTCCACTTCTTTCATGATTCACTTCTTTTTCTATTGAACAGGATACCAAACCCAAAACACTTACCAAAAAGCAAATCAGGAGGCTAATTTGCCAAGAACAGAAAGACGAACTATGGGATGATCTAGTATCTTCTATTCACAAAGAGATGAGAGAGAATTTAAATTCTGGAATAAAGAAATTAGAGGATTGTTTGAAGTCATGTTCAAGGATTCCAGAGAAATTGGAACTTGAAATGGTAGGATTGACCGTCTGCTTTGAAACATGGAAAGAACACTGCCGAGGTGAAGGTATGTGACTCTATATTGTATGAGTAAAGACTAATAATAAAATAATAATGATTTCTCTATTTATGTATATTTATTGAATGCATGGCCGTGCCAAAAACTTTACATACATTATCTGATTTTATTCTCAATACAACTCTCTAAGACAGTTATTACCATACCTATTTTACAGATGAGGAAGTAGAAATGTAAAAAAGTTAAGAGACAAGGTCTCAGCAAGGACAAGATGGCATCCTCAAAAAGAATTTGAAGAAAGTGTAATGAAAGGACTCTTTCCAAGGTGTGAAAAGAACTAGGGAACCAACAAGGAATGATGGACTCAGGGCCCATCAAAGCAAGGAAGCTGTTTGTAGTTGCTTTTGTTTGGTGCCGTTAAGTCAGTTCTGGCCCATAGCGACTCCATGAACCGTAGAACGAGACACATCCAGTCCTGTGCCATCCTCACAATCATTATGCTTGAGCCCTTTGTTGCAGCCACTGTGCCAGTCCATCTATTGAGGGTCTTCTTCTTTTGCACTGACCTTCTACCAAGCATAATGTTCTTCTCCAGGGACTGATCCCTTCTGATAATATGTCCAAAGGATGTGAGAGGAAGTCTCCTCATCCTTGCTTCTAAGGAGCATTCTGGGTGTACTTCTTATAAGACAGATTTGTTTGTTTTTCTAGCCACCCATGGTATATTCAGTATTCTTCACCAACACCATTATTCAAAGGCATCAATTCTTCTTCAGTCTTCTTTATTCATTTTCCAGCTTTTGAATGCATATGACGCAACTGATAATACCATGGCTTGGGTCAGGCACACCGTAGTCTTCAAAGTGACATCTTTGCTTTTTAACACTTCAAAGAAGTCTTTTGCAGCAGATTCATTCAATGCAATGCACCTTTTGCTTTCCTGACTGCTGCTTCCACGGACGTTGACTCTGGATCCAAGAAAAATGAAATCCTTGACAACTTCAATTTTTTCTCAGTTTATCATGATGTTGCTTATTGGTCCAGTTATGAGGACTTTGGTTTTCTTTATGTTGAGGTGCAATCCATACTGAAGGCTGTAGTCTCTGATCTACCGCTGATATCTGAAGTGGCTGTTGGGAGAAGATTCTCCATGGGTCTTTCATGTTTCTGCAGGACTTGCAAGCATAGGCACAGCCCACTTTTATACTAGACTGTCTTCTCAAGGATGTTTGAATAGTAAATAGTCTCGAAAGACAGATTCCTCAATGGTTTGCAATCTCCTTCTAACCTAAATGTTGACAATTCGAACCCACCCTGTGGCACCATGGAAGAAAGGTCTGGCAATCTGCTTACATAAAGATTATATCCAAGAAAACTCTATGGAGCAATTCTACTCTGTAACACATAGGGATGCCATGCATCGGAATCGACTCAACAGCAACAGAATCTTTTTTTTTTTTGGGTTTTTAGAGTCAGGGGCAGGTTTGTTTACACTCTGGTGTAATAAACATAATGTTCCCCTCTAGGGCAAAGGGGCAGGGTTGCTTGAAGTCCATTATAAATGACTTGGATTTTCCAAGTTCAGGGTTCCTTGGCTGTCACACAAACCCACTGTGCGTGCAGTCTTTACCTGGTATCTGATTGCGGAGGATCCCCCATCTCCCCCGTGGAACTTAGGAGAAAAGGAGGACTGACACACACGTGATGTCCATGATCCTTGCTGTGTCATAAATAATAAATCCAGAGACAATCTGTGACCCAAGAGTCTCATGTGAAACTATGGCAGGCTAAATTATTGGCTTTAAGATAGGGTCGGATCTCAGCCCCTCGTAGTCCTGGACAGGATCCAAGGAAGAGAGTGGTTATCAGAACTCCCTGAGAGCTGTAGATGTCAGAGAGTAGACGCCCAAACGGCAGCCCTAGAGAGTGGAACATGAGCATGGCCAAATCATGGCAGGAAGGGAGTGGAGTAGACCTGGGTCCTGCCTGCCTTACATTCTACGTGCTCCCTGAGGCTTCGCTGACTCCTGTGCCGTACTTTATCAATGTCTCCAGTAGGTACTAGAGAGACATTTTGGCTAAAAGGTTTAGCAGAAATGACGTGTGCTTCCCATTTTCTGGCATTCTATCCTCATGTGTCTCATATAGTCTGTGTTTTTATTCTTTATTTTCCTGAAGATTGAAATGTGGAAGGGACAGTTTTCTATCTCTACGTCAGAAAGAACCGGGACTGAGTAGAGATATATAATTGTGACGCTATCTCCAGTTTTGACAATTCTACCCCCAAGTAGTTCTTGTTGGTCACCTTGTCTTGAGTACCTTCTCACTCATCCTTTTTATCCATGCCATATGACTCTTCTCATATCTCATTATTCTACTGCCCAGCATCTGTTGTTGTGGGACCAATCCTTCAGTGGGCCCTTATATACCGTGCTCATTACCATCTCTAGCTTCTGTATTTTTTCTTATCCAGGGTGTTGTATCAGTTAGGAATTGCCACTGGCTTCTATTAGCAGAGATGTGAATTAGCAACGGCCAAAAGAAGATAGAAGTGCATTTCTCTCTCATGTATAAGAAGTCCAGAGTTAGGCAGCCAGTGTCACTGGGGACTTAGACTCCCCTGTCATCGTTCTCCACCATCGCTGATGCATGGCGCACGTTCTTAATGTCATGTCATGGATGAGGTTGGCTGCTCCAACTCCAGCCATTAATGGCCATATTCCAGAATAAGTAGGAAGAAGGAAAAAAGGCAAATAGATCCCATCTCAGTCGTATTTCCACCATTTAAGGAATCGTCCCAGAAATTCCACAAAACAACTTCTGCTTACATCTTAGTGGTCAAACTCAGTCATGAAGCCATACTTAAACCCACCGGAGATTAGAAAATGTGGACTTTAAATTGGGCACAACAGAGCCTCTTAATATAGAGATCAGTAAGGAAGAATGGAGTAACTGATGCTGAAGAGGCAGTTATGAGTCTCTGCTAAAGACATCCTCGTCCTTAGTCCCATCTGCATAAATTCTACCGTCTACCAAGGCCTATAGCTTATCTTCTCAAGGGTTTTCCACCTTCTCAGCTACTCCAGTTCTGATACCACTGCCTCCGTCACTCTCATTTTTATAAAATGAATCTTAAATTAATGAATTTAAAATCACTTAGATTAATTATAAATTATTTAGAAATTATGTAGATTTGTAAATTATTTATAAATCCAAGTGATTATAAATTCATAATTACTGAATTATAAATTACTTAGATTTTGTATTTGTTTCAAAAACAAGCCCTGGTTTATCCAACTGGACTGAAAGCTCCTGGATGTAGAAACCTTCTCTTAAATTTCTTTTGTATCCTTTAAAGCTTACATCAGGGGCATTGCTACAGCTCTTTCTGCAAAAGGGTTGGTTGCTGTCAGTTGCCATCAAATGAATCCCAATTCACGGGGACTCCATGCGTGCAGAATACAACTGCTCCATAGGGTTTTCAAGGCTGTGACCTTTTGGAGGCAGATCATCAGGCCTGTCTTCCAAGGCACCTCTGGGTGGGTTCGGACTGCCAGCCTTTCTGCTAGTAGTTGAGTGCTATAGGGTTTGCACCACTGAGAGACTCTGAAAGCATTAGTAGTGGGATAGAAATAAAGAGGCTATATGTGAACGTGAGGTAACAGAGAGGGTTAGGAGAGTATCTCTAAAACAGCAGGGAGACAATAATGTGCTACTATTAGCTCTCCTTCACTAAGGGTCTTCACTGATTATTTCATAAATACAAGTACCATGTGTGTTCCACACTTGTTGTTAGGTGCCATTGAGCCAGTTCTGACTCATAGCGACCTTGTGTACAACAGAAAGAGATGCTGCCCAGTCCCGTGCCATCCTCATGATCGTTCCACGCTAGGTCTTACTAAATGTTACTCACATTTTGGTCAGCTACCTAAAGTTATAGGGTTCTTTTTATTTTTATGCAGATAGAATATAAGGCATATACAAATAATTGGTGGATTATTGCTTTATTTTCCTCCAGAAACTTGTTCAGAACTGAATGTAAATTGTTCTTATTTACAAAGTGGTCGCCATGAGCTGCAATCAACTCGACAGCAACTAACAACACCATACTTACACAGCTATTTCCAAATTATGTAAAATGATAATAAAGTATGAATAGGTGTAGTAGTAATTTTATTTAATCATGGGTTTTAGTTCTTTATGCTCTAAGACCTCCATTAAAGTCAAGTAATCTAATTAGGTTAGTTGATTGACTAGGCGATTGTCATGAGTAATCAAGCATTTATTATTTCTGATGCTCTTTGTAACAATTTCATCATTTCTTTTTCAAGGCAAGATTTCAAAAGATCTAAGTATAGCTGTTCATATGATGGAAAGGATCTATTCACTCCTGCAAAGATACAAAGGATTTTTATTACAGCAAGATTATGAATTTATTGCCAAATGCCTTAAATATTTAGGTTTTAATGATATGGCAAACTCTTTAGATCCAACTCTGGTAAGTCAATTAGAATTTCTTATTACTTTTAAGTTTTAATCAATTTTAATATTATAGAAAAATCAAAAGGTATCATAAAGTAGCTCATATATCCAGTTATCACCTGAGCATATTTACTGTGATTCTAGTTTATAAAATGATGGTTTTGAGACAACTTATTAGTAACCTAGCTGCCAAATTCGAAGTTAGAATTGGAAAATTTGTACAGATGTTTCCCAGAAGTAGAGATTAAGTATCAGATGCTCTCTGGAAACCACTTTGAACTCTCTTGGTAACAGAAAATGAATCCTGTACTTAATTCTAGCACAATATCTAAAAACTGTAGTGAGATTGAATAGGCTTTGATAAGCTTCTAGCTCCCAGTTCCAAGAAAAACATTTTTAACATCAATATTTTCTGTTTTATTTATCCATAGAATGATGTTGTAGGTGATAAAAAGTCTTTTAACTTAAATGTTACACTATTTAAAGGCATAGTAGAAATGCCTAGTGCATGGAATGTGCTTAGTAAATATTTATGAAATGGTTATTCAATTTTGTAATTTATTTCAAGTAAAATAACATTAAAATCATAGCAGATGACAGCCAAGAAAAAGAAGAAAAAGGATAAATATTCAATTGACATTGGACCAGCTAGATTTCAACTCCAATACATAGGCCATTGTTTGATGAGAGATGAGAGAGAAGATCTAGATCCCAGGGTCCAGGAGTTTATTCCAGACACATGGCAGGTAATGGAAACAACCATTCTACTATTTACTTATTTAATGTGATTTTAGGGACGTCTCATTACTGTGTCTCTACATATTATATTTGATATGAGCTTCTCAATTTCAAGTAATATCATTTGGAACAGTTTCATGGAAAAGGGTAACCGTAGACTCTTTTCCCATTTAAGGAATGTGAACCTTCACGTACCTATAAGCTGTTTTCACAGGGGTACTGTGATTGAGTCACTTAGACATCTTTAAGGCTGGATCTGCAACGCCCAGTCATATTAGTATAGAGGAACCTCCAAGAATCGCCTGTGGCAACAGAAATATTTGTGTATAGATATAAATGTGTAGAGAGAAATTTTGGCTGTCTGAACGGGGAATTTGTATCTCAGTTTTCAACAATACCATCCGTGACTAGGCAAGAAAGTTAACCTGACTGAGCATTATATTATTGGAATGCTCTTTGATTGCTAGTAATATAGTCACCATCCAGAATGGGCATTTTCTGAAGGGTTCGTTTTTTCTGATGTGATCCATCAATATTGCCTTGGATTTCTGTAGGAGAGTTGTGAGCAAATAAGCCGAAAAACATTTTAAGTGAACAGAAATATGTGCATAAGCCTTAGATAGTTATACACTGAGCTCGCAACATTGTAGCTCTTCTTAAATGCGTTTAGATAAAATTGATGAAGACTGACTTAGAAACGAGAATGAAATGTATCCGTGCAAGAAGTTGGAAGCTGGTCTTCTTTGTTTCTAGAGCAGGAGGATCAATTCTTCACTCTACTGTAGGTCAAGACAGCCAAATAGTCCTTGCCCTGTGCCAGTTGTCGTTTTTCCAATGAGTTCACTCTAGGGGTCGCTGGGAGGGGCCCTAAGTAAAGAGTGTGTGGGGACTGGTATGTTTTCCCATCTTCTGCACATCATGCAGTGAGCAAACGGGATTAAGATTATTTGACTAGTCATAATTTTAATGGGATGTAAGAATTGACAGTGAGCGATTCTCTCACGTGCCCTCAAGGTTGTGGTCATTGTTGTTAGGTGCTGTTGAGTTGATTTCGACTCATAGCAACTCTATAGGACAGAGTAGAACTGCCCCATAGGGTTTCCAAGGAGTGGCTGGTGGATTTGAACTGCTGACCTTTTGCTTATCAACCGAGCGCTTATCCACTCCATCACCAGGGCTCCGCCCTCCAGGTAGGTAGATGCTTTTCTCCCATATCAGTGGAATGTAAATAGGATGTGATAAGCCACTGACTTTTTTTCTTTCTCGGCCTTTTTATTTTCACCATTAGGAAAAAAAATTGATGTAGCATTACTTAGAACTCAATTTCAAAAGCTTTTTTCTGTTCTTAGTAAATGATGAATAACTGGGAAAAAAATGTTTCACTCAGTCTCACGTCCCATTTATTCAGAACCAAAGTCTACCTCATGCTAAAAAGTAAACTAAAAGCTTTTTCTGAGGGAATAACATGGGCAGTGCAGACATTCTCCTGAATCATCATTTTGGGTGTTTATCACACCCAGTCTTCAGAGGTTCAGAGAGTTCTCCTGAATGTATTGTAAAAAAAACAACGAATCGTTGCTATCCAGTCACCTCTGACTCATAGTGACCCTGAAGGATAGACTAGAACTACCCCCCAGGGTTTGGTGGATTCAAACTGCCGACCTTCCGGTTAGCAGCTAAGCTCTTTAACCACTGTACCACCAGGGGCACCTAATATAGAAGGGGAGTCCCTGGGTGATGTGATACTTAAGCACTTGGCTACTAACTGAAATGCTGGCAGTTTAAATCCACCAGGGGTGCCTTGGAAAAACGGCTTGGTGATCTATTTGTGAAAAAAAACCCAGCCATTGAAAACCCTGTAAAGCGCAGCTCTACCCTGATGCACATGGGGTCGTCATCAGTCTTAATCCACTCCATGGCAACTGATTTTTTTTTTTTTTTTTTTTGAGATAGAGGGTACAAATGATATTGTGTTTGTTTGGTAACATGCTGTTTACTTCTGTGACACTCTGAACCCGCAGCGAGAGCTCCTGGATGTTGTGGATAATAATGAGTCAGCAGTGGTTGTCGCCCCAACGTCCTCAGGCAAAACCTATGCTTCTTACTACTGCATGGAGAAG
Organism: Dugong dugon; assembly: GCA_030035585.1. Taxonomy (NCBI): domain Eukaryota; kingdom Metazoa; phylum Chordata; class Mammalia; order Sirenia; family Dugongidae; genus Dugong; species Dugong dugon. The sequence continues at coordinate 4,108,298 of CM057478.1, read as the reverse complement.
GTGCTGAAGGAGAGCGATGACGGTGTGGTTGTGTATGTGGCACCGACAAAGGTAGAGCTCCAGCGAATATGATTTTCTCTCTCATTCCTGAGCCTCGTCTTTCAAAATAATGCATGTGGTCACGTGGTGGATCTAGTTCACTTTGCTTTTTAATCTGCATTTTCACCTTACAGTTTCAGAGGGCGTAACAACACTTTTGGATGAAGCCCTATGTATTTGCATTTGACTGCATTGAGTGCTATTGCTTAAGCCTAATTTGCTTAGTCAAGTAACTCATACAGCCATTTAGTGTACGCAAGGATAGGAAAAGGGTTGTTTTCTAGGCTCTTCGAAGGATATACCTGTAGACAGATTCTGTTGTCCTCTGAGGTTTTACATATCTATTCTCTACAAAGTGACTAATGGAGTTTTTTTCCTTCTCAATCAGGCTCTTGTTGGTCAAGTGGCAGCAACTGTTCAGAATCGTTTTACTAAAATGTTGCCGGATGATACAGCTTTATGTGGTGCTTACACGCCGGATTACCGTTGTGATGCACTAAACTGTCAGGTATGCAATTACTGTTAAATCATGAATAGTACTTACAGACCTCTTTTACTAAGAACCAATAGTCACAAAACTTTATGGAAATAATTTCATTGAATTTACAAATATGAAATCGCTATTGGAAAAATTTAAGATTGCTCCACTCTAAAGAGGAGAAATAGGCTCATTCTCTAAGGACACTTACACTATGAGCTGAAAAGTCAAATAATGGGTTATTGCATCTCATTCTAGTTTATGTTGTTAGGTGCCGTCGGGTCGGTTCCAACTCATAGCGACCCTGTATACAACAGAAAGAAACACTGCCCAGTCCTGCGTCATCCTCACAATGGTTGTTATGCTTGAGCCCGTTGTTGCAGCCACTGTGTCAATCCATCTCATTGAGGGTCTTCCTCTTTTTTCACTGACCCTCTGCTTTACCAAGCATGATGTCCTTCTCCAGGGACTGATCCCTCCTGATAACATGTCCCAAGTATGTAGATCTGACAAACTCAGTATGTTATTAAATAATTACCTGAGCTCTTTCCGTTCAAAATTGCTAGTTCGTGTAAATGATATTTTAAGGATACTCATTATAAAAATTTGCCTCAAGGAGATTGTTTTGATAGTGTACCTTTTGTTAGATAAATCACAGAAAAAGATAGTTAAGGAATTATTGAAATCAAAGTTAAGAAATTAAGATTAAACAATAAAATAAAACCATCAATGCAGAGCATTAGCTTTTTTTAATTTTCATCAATCCAAATGCTCATAAATATAAGGATTTAAACTTCACATGTCAGAGATACACCGTGATCTTCATGCAACTGTCCCTCAGAAACAGTATTCTATCCTACTTACCAGTAAGTACACATAATTAATCATATACATATATATTTTAGGTTTCTGTTGCCAAGACTTGTTCTGTTACACATAAGGTCACTATGAGTCAGAGCTGAGTCAATGGCAATACCAATAACAAATTACCATGTCTGAAACAAAATAAATGCTCAATAAACTTCCTAAATAATCACTCATTTTTTTAGGTACTTGTTACGGTGCCTGCGTGTTTTGAAATTCTGCTGCTTGCTCCTCATCGCCAATATTGGGTAGAAAGGATCAGATATGTTATATTTGATGAGGTAGGTTTGGGGTTATTTCTCTGGGTTGATGTCCCAGTGTACAAAAACACTATAATTTCAAATTAAAGAACATGGGGCTCTATCGATGATGGTGATTATGTAAGCTGTATGAGTCATGGTACCAACAGGGAATAGATGGCATATTAAAATTAGCGTGATTTCCAGAAAAGTGGTTAAGAGCTTGGCTGCCAGCCAAAAGGTCAGCAGTTCAAATCCACCAGCGGCTCCTTGGAAACCCTATGGAGCACTTCTACTCTGTCCTATAGGGTTGCTATGACTTGGAATTGACTCAGTGGCAGCGAGTCTGGTTTTGGTTTTTTGGTTTACTTACAAAGGTGAGTGTGAAGAAAACCACCAAGGTAAGTGTAGTAATCCAGAGCCAGTAGCAGTCTCAAGCTGTTATCATCTGTAGGTGTGAAGGAAGGAGGAAGTAGTCTGGAGCTCAAAAGTCTGTAGACTCTCTTTGGGAAAAGCAGTGACCTTGGTGGAGGAACATAGCCAACCGAAGTCAACCTCTTAAGAAGAGAGCTAAAAGAATATCGACCTTGACTTCGCTGTCTTCCCTCTTTTCCTGTCTCTTGCCTCTGCCTTTTCTTTTGGCCAAACCCAACAGGAGCCAGAGAGCAGGGAGTGGGGGCAGCTGAGGCAGATCCTAAGATCAGACTCCCTAGTCAGAAAGCAAAATGGAGAAGAGTGTAGATCTGGAGTAACCTAGCTATATCTTTACATTTTTTTGAAGGGGATTTAAATAGAATGCAAGCTATGCATTTCTTTACTTCAAGGAATTTTTGATTTAAAAGAGAACTAGACGACAAAACTCCAGTGAGTCTATCCTTTCCTTGTATCAAGTTTGGAGCAAGCTAGCATTCTGTCATTCTTCTTTCTTTTGCCCTGAAGTACTCTTTTTTTTTTTTTTTTTTTTTTTTTTGTTCACTGGGCTATATTGTGTCTTGCTCATCTTGCGTATTCCTGTCCTAAGGAGAAACACAAAATGACAAAACAAAACCCTTGATCGTCACAATCCGGAATCTTGGATTATGGTCTAATATCAAAACACATAAATACAATGACGGTAAAAACCTGTAGAAAGGTTTTGAAAATTAATGTCTGTTCTAGAAAGTTCAGAGAATATTGCTAGTTGATACAAAATAAAGGTTATTATTTGGTAAAGTGGTCTATCATCTGATCAGATCACAGCCAAAAGGAATACAGAAATACACCATTTAAGTCGCAATTGTTTTCTGTTATTTGGTTCTGATATTGTCTTTCCCGGTGAGTCCTGCCACAGTTTATTCTGTTGAATTAAGACCAGATTTTGGGCCTCTTCTCTAAGTCTGGTTTAATTGTTTAGTTAAATCTAATTGATTCTTCATTCAATGAATATTGATGGAGTGCCTACTGAGTGTCAGGTGCTGACTTTACTCCTGGTGTACCAGTAACAACCTTATGGTTTAGTGAGGGAGAGAGGAAGTAAACAAAGAAATATACCGGTGAATATCTAAGTACAACATTGCAATAAAAATGCTGAAGAAAATGATTAAGCTGCTGTGGCCAAGATAATGACAAAACAGGAAGTAAGGCCAACTCTGGAGAAGGTATTTCTGAAGGAACAGCTCTCAGTTGAGTTTGGTAGGGAAGTAGGAATAATCTGGCTAAGAGAGACAGGTGAGCATTTTGAGTGGAGGGAGTAGTGTATGTGAAGGCATTGAGGTGGGACAAGTGTGTTCAAGGAATGAAAAGAAGGCCCGATTGTCTGGAACAGAGTGAGTGAGGGGGAACAGTGGCTTGAGATGAGGTTGGAGAGGTGGACAGGGGCCAGAGCATGCAGGGTATTACATGCCCACTTAAGGGCTTTGAATTTTGCTCTAAATGCAGCAGGAAGGCATCACAGGCTTTTAATAAGGGACATGGCCTGATTCAAGTTAAATTAAAAAAATCTATATATCATTATAGCTACAGTGTGGAAATGTGTAGGGAAAGAGGAGAAGCTAAGAGAACAATCAGGAGGCAATTGTGGAAAACCAGGTAATTTTTAGCTTGAATGCCGCTGGCGATGGAAGGGAAAACATGGCTTCAAAAGAGACTTTTGGAGGTGGAATCAATAGGAATTAGTGATGGATTTGCAAGGACAATAATAAATCAGTCTTCACATGCCAACTGGGTCATGTAGAAATCTCAGAATCCCACTATTCTGTTTCCACCTCTGATAGGATATAACCAATACCCACTTTCCCACCTCTCAGTGAGTTCTGACACCAGCCACCCATGCTGCCCTTCCTTTGCTGACCTAGCCAAGCTGACCTAGTTAAACTCACAAGTTAAAAGGACAGCGTCCTTCAGACTGCCAAATAGGCATACACCAGCTGCAAACTCAGAAGTCCGCATGACACCCTTCTACCCGATGGCTACAAATTTAGAGATTTTCCCACTACCCCTTCAGGATGCCAGCCATTAGCTTAGGAGTCCACGTAACATACTTTCACCTGCCAGCTCCCACTACTTCTTTGGGTTTGATAATTTCCTGGAATGACTCACAGAACTCACAGCAAGTACTATCCTTACGATTATAGATTTATTATAGCAATAGGATACAAATCAGGTCTGGAAGGATTCCCAGCTGGAAGCTTTTGTGTCCCAAAGGGGAGTGCTAACCTCCCAAGTGTACTGATGTCTTTCACCAACCAGGAAGTTCTCGAAACTTCCATGCCCAGAGCTTTTAGTCATGATTGCATAGTCTTGATTAGGTCCTCACTGAATAATACATGACTGATTAAATCATACCCCACCCCCCTTCCTGAAACTAGTTGAGCAGGTGATCTTTGTAACCTGGCTAGCCCTCACTCATTTGCACAAATCCTCAGGAGTAGTCTGAAGGTTTTAAAATAATAAAGGCACCTCCTCAACTACTCAGGAAATTCTAAAGTTTTAGAATTCTCTCTCAGGAATGAAGTTCAAAGGCCAAATTGAGTTCTTTATCTCACAGATTTGTTATGGAGACTGAAGTAACATTTAGTATCAGTTGTCTTTATTGTCTGAATTCAACATTATTTGCCTTATTTAAGCATGGCCAAGTATATGAAATTGGAAAACTATGCATGACTATTTAATGCTTCTGTAATTTTTTCCGTATGCCATTTTCGAATCAACTTTTCAACTGAGAAATTTTTTTCTTTAATAGGTCCATTGTCTTGGTGGAGAAATTGGAGGAAAATATTGGGAGCGCATCCTTGTCATGATTCAATGTCCATTTCTGGTCCTTTCAGCTACCATAAGCAACCCTGCACATCTCACTGAGTAGGCATTAGTTCCATTTTGGAGGGATAGTTATTATGTATTGAATGCCTGACTTATATACTATCTCTACTGGTCTGCAGTCCTTAAGGTTATTTCTGTAGTTTGCTCATCCTTGAGTAATGCTCTAACTTTCGGATAAATGCATTTACCTATTTTTGAAACTTAGGAGAATATGACTTCTCGAAAATATTTTGTCCCATTTATTTATTTTTATTTTTTGCCTTTTTAAAATTGTACTTTAAAGGAAGGTTTACAGAGCAAACTAGTTTCTCATGAAACAATTAATACACACATTGTTTTGTGACATTGGTTGCCAACTCCACGACATGTCAACACTCTCCCCTTCTCGACCTTGGGTTACCCGTTACCAGCTTTCCTGTCCCCTCCTGCCTTCTCATCCTTGCCCCTGGGCTGGTGTGCCCATTTAGTCTTATTTTGTTTTATGGGCTTGTCTAATCTTTGGCTGAAGGGTGAACGTCAGGAGTAACATCATTACTGAGCTATAAGTGTTTCTAGGGGCCATACTCTTGGGGTTTCTCCAGTCTCTGTCAGACCAGTAAGTCTTCTTTTTTTTTTTTTTTTTTTGTGAGTTAGAATTTTGTTCTACATTTTTCTCCAGCTCTGTCTGAGACCCTCTATTGTGATCCATGTCAGAGCAGTTAGTGGTGATAGCCAGGCACCATCTGGTTGTGCTGGAGTCAGTCTGGTGGAGGCTGTGGTAGTTGTGGTCCATCAGTCCTTAGGGCCAATCTTTCCCTTGTCTTTTTGGTTTTCTTCATTCTGTCTTGCTCCAGGCTTGGTGAGACCTGTGGAATATCTTAGATGGCCGCCAACAAGCTTTTAAGACCCCATCAAAAATATTTTGAGGGTATATTTCCTGGTAGGCATAGAGGGAAACCATCTTCCCCAAAAGAAAATCAAGGTCTCCCATGACCAGATCGGAAATTGTGTAGGAAATTTTCCAAAAATTCTCCAATAAGTGTCATATAAAGTGATAGACGGAGCACTGGTGGCTCAGTGCTTAAGAGCTCAAGCTGCTAACCAAAAGATAAGCAGTTTGAATCCACCAGCCACCCCTTGGGAACCATATGAGATAGTTCTGCTCTGTCCTATAGGGTCGCTATGAGTCAGAACCAACTCACCGGCAACGGGTTTGGGTTTTGGTTTAAAGTGATAGATAGATTTATACTCCCTTTTCTTTGTCCAGGGAGCCTTGGTGGCACAGTGGCTTAAGCACTCAACCGCTAACTGAAAGGTTAGTGGTTTGAACCACCAGTGGCTCAGCGGGAGAAAGACATGGCTGTCCACTTCCAAGATTTACAGCCTTGGAAACCCTGTGGGGTTGCTATGAGTTGTAATCAACTTGACGGCAGTGGGTTTGGATTTGGGTTTCTTTGTCCTTCTCCAAAAAGAAAAGTTAACATAGAAATAACCCAAACACAGCTACTCACCTTGAGGCTTCTTAACATTGTTCCACCTTGCAGAAGGTGATCATGAAAATAACAGAATCTTATTATTTGAACATCAAGTATTGTTTTGTTAAGAGTTGATTTTCTCTAATAACAACAATAACACATAATGCTTCCTCTGTGGCAGGAATATTAACTCATATTGTCTTTACAACAATCTTAGTAAGGAAGATGATACTATCATCCTCCATTTTATGATGAAAAAACAGAGGCATAGAGAGGTTAAGGAACTTGCCTGAAATCCATGGCTGTTAAGTGATTTAGGATTCAAACTCAAACCAAAACTAAAAAAGAAAAAAAACAGAGCCCCAGTGTCTTAGTCATCTAGTGCTGCTTTAACAGAAACACCACAAGGGGATGGTTTTAACGAAGAGAAGTTTATTTCCTCACAGTTAAAGTAGGCTAAAGTCCAAATTCAGGGCGTCAGCTCCAGGGGAAGGCTTTCTCTCTCTGTTGGCCTTCTCATCAGTGTTCCCCTGGACTAGGAGCTTCTCAGCGCAGGGACCCCGGTCCAAAGGACGCGCTCTGCTCCTGGCACTGCTTTCTTGATGGTATGAGGTTCTCCTGTCTCTCTGCTCACTTCTGTCTTTTATATCTCAAGAGATTGCCTCAGGACACAATCCAGTCTTGTAGATCAGGTCCTGCCTTACTCACACAACTGCCACCCATCCTCCCTCATTAACATCATAAAGGCAGGATTTACAACATATAGGAAAACCACACAATACCGGGAATCATGGCCTAGCCAAATTGATACACACATTTTTGGGGGGACATAATTCAATGTATGACATTCCACCCTTTGGCCCCCCCCAAAACCACATCCTTGCAACATGGAAAACATATTTACCCCATCATATCATAGCAAAAGTCTTAACTCCAAGTCCAAAATACAAAAATTCCTCTTCATCTGTGTAATCTAGAATACAAGTTATCTGCTTCCAAAGGTACAATGGCAGAATGGGCATAAACTAGACATTTCCATTACAAATGGGAGAAACTAGAGGAAAAGAAGTGATAACAGGCACCAAGCAATTTAGCAGAACACATTACATTAGCCCTCAAGGCTTGAAAATAATCCTCTGTTCTCTGAGACAATTTACACAATGGCCCTGCCCGCCAGACTCTAGGTATTGGCCACAGTCTCTGGATTCTGAGTGGAGGCCCATCAGCCCTGGGCTTCAGCTCCGCCTTCCAGGCCCACTGGGACAGCAACTCTGCTCCCTTGGCTTTAGGCTCACCATGCTCCCAGTCCATCTGAGTGGTGACTCCACCCTTAGAAACACCAGAGGCCATGGCTCCACCTTTAGAAACCCCTGAGGTCACTGCCATACCTTTGGAGACTGAGGCAGCTAGGCTTCTTGTGTCCCTTTTCTCTTCAACTTGTTTTCTGGTTTCTTGGCCTCTGGGCTGCTCGGGCCTCAAGCCTGCATCTGCCCTGCTGAGGCAAGTGTTCCAAAGCTCTGTAGCTCACCAATAAGTGCCCGGATGCACCCCACTCCACCAGAAAGCCTCGTGCACACAGGCAGTCAGCTCCCTTACTCTGTGTGTCGGCAAGCCTAGCTCCACTGATAAGTACCCAGAGGCACCCCACTCTGCCAGGAAGCCTCCTGCGCACAGGCACTCAGCTCTCTCGCTCCGTGGGTCAGCTCCAGCTCCGTCTCGCACTGGTCTCCTGGTTCTGCTGCTGTTGGTTTTCTGCCACTGCCCTTTCTCTGCTGCTGCAGGTTCTCTGCTGCTGCTGGTCCTCTGTCACTGCCGCACCTCTATCCATTCAGAGTTTTAAAACTGCTTCCGCGTTTTAGGTATCTGTTAGAGCAGCACCCCACTCTCTTGGTACCAAATTCTGTCTTAGTCATCTGGTGCTACTCCAACAGAACTACCACAAGTGGATGGTTTTAATGAAGAGAAATTTATTTCCTCACAGTCAAAGTAGGCTAAAAGTCCAAATTCAGGGCGTCAGCTTCAGGGGAAGGCTTTTGCTCTCTGTTGGCCTCCTCCTCTTCAGTGTTCCCCTGGATTAGGAGCTTCCTTGTGCAGGGACCGCAGTCCAAAGGATGCACTCTGCTCCTGGCACTGCTTTCTTGATGGTATGAGGTCCCCCTGTCTCTCTGCTCACTTCTGTCTTTTATATCTCAAGAGATTGCCTCAGGACACAATCCAAGCTCATAGACTGAGTCCTGCCTCACTAACACAACTGCCACCCATCATCCCTCATTAACATCATAGAGGCAGGATTTACAACATATAGGAAAATCACACAATACCGGGAATCATGGCCCAGCCAAATTGATACACATATTTGCGGGGGTGGGGGCATAATTCAATCCATGACACTCAGGATTCAAATTCAGGCAGTTTAAATTCAGAGCCTACGTGTTTAAGTATAATTTTTTGACCCGTGAAATGTCTAAGTTCTTGGTGAGTAGTTCTATATTCTGCTGAAATAATATGCATATTTATTCTTTAAGGTGGCTAAAATCAGTAAAACAGTACTGGAAACAGGCAGACAAGATTATGGAAGAAGAGTTTATTTCTGAAAAAAAGTCTGGCCAACGTTCCAACTCTCTCAAAGATAATTTGCGTATAAATCAATCATATGAAGTTAGACTTGGTAAGCTTGATATGCAAGTATAGGAATTTTTGTCTTACTTTAAAACTATCTATATGCCTATCATTATATGTTCATCAATTTGGATATTCTTGCTCTTCATATTTAGTGATCTATGGAGAGAGATACAATGATTTAGAAAAGCACATATGTTCAGTAAAACATGATGATGTCTCTTTTGATCATTATCATCCATGCACCGCAGTGACGACAGATTATGTAAGTATAAACACATATTCGTCCTGTTAGTGGAATTATTAGTGTGTATCACAACTGGAAAGTGGCCTAATTGTTCTTCAAAGAGTTGCAGCATACTGCCTCTACCACAGATAGTCATAACCTGGGGTCAATGGGCGTCAAGGACGGACTTCGTGAAAAGATACAATCCCCCTAACAATTGTCTGTGTGTACATTTTTCTGGGGAGAGGGTTCATAACTTTCATTAGGTCCTCAAAATTGTCTGGGACATCCAGTGTTTAAGAACTAACTCTATAGAGAGGAAGTCATGGAAAATTCTAACTTGGGTTCTTTGGTTAGCTTATTCTTCTTTATTTCCAGGCATTATCTCTCCCTGCCTAGCTTCTTCTTACATCTACTCCTGTATTCCACTTCTCTGTGACTAACAGTGCAGTTACAACTCTGTGGACATCCCTTGTTCATGTCAGAATCTGATTGCCATCAAATGGTTTAAACAAGAAAGAGACACTTCCCCGTAACATGAAAATCTTGATAAATTTTTTTGTAGTGGATTGATAAGGTGGAGGTGGTAAGAGATCTCAGTTGGAGTCCTGGGTTCCAAACGTGGGAGGATTTATTAATTTCTCTGCCTATCTCTCCTCCTTTCCCATCCTACTCGCATGACTAAGAGATTTAGCTGGTCTTCTTTCCAGGCTCCTGCAACTTAATCACATTAAAAATTCTGCTACTCCATTAATTGTCCTAGAATACAGATGTAATCCCCTCTCTCTCTACTCAAAAGCCTTCTACTTTTCTGCATTGGAAACAAATAAATTTCCACCTTCTTAGCTTGGCATCCAAGGTCTTCTATAACCTGAACCAACACTCCTTTCTCACTCAAACTCTTTATGTATCTTATCTGGATTGCCTCACGTTACGTGTTGTTCTTGGACTGTTTCACCCTGATGGCAGACTCTAAACCTCCAGAGCCTCATCTTTCATGCCTCTGGTAATAATGTAAGCCCCTCTTCAGAATTCTTTCTATGATCTGTCTTGATGTAATCTTCTTCTTTTCTGAAAATACATAGTATGTTATCTGTATTTTTTTAAATGACACCAAATAGGTTAGCCTGCTGTCATAATTTTTGTTTGCATGTCTTCTTTTTCTTACTAAATTGTAAATTCCTTTAAGAGAAAATTTTTACTTTTTTTTTTCCTCTGGATTATCTCATAGCTAGTGCATAGTGCCTTGTACATAAAAGCTGCTCAGTAAATATTTGTTGAATGACGACACAGAGCATTTAACTATATAGCAAACACTTGCTAAGCGCTTAAATATATATTTCTATTTAATCTTCACAATATCTTTCTAATAGATGCCGTTGTTGTTGTGTGCCATTAAGTCGATTCTGACTCATAGTGACCCTATAGATACTGTCTCTAATTTACAGATGAGGTGAGAGTGGGATTAAAAAACAAAACAACAACAACAAAAAAAAAACCCAAACCTGTTGCCACTAAGTTGATTCCAGCTCATAGCGACCCTATAGGACAGAGTAGAACTTCCCCATAGGGTTTTCAAGGAGCGGCTGGTGGATTCTAACTGCTGACCTTTTGGCTAGCAGCCAGTCGCTTAACCCCTGAGCTGCATATATATATTTCCTGGTTTACACAGTGGTTCAGTGCTCTGCTGCCAACTCAAAGGTCGGTGGTTCGAACCCACCAGCCACTCTGTTGGAGAAAGCTGTGGCAATCTGCTTCTGTAAAGATTACAGCCTTGGAAACCTTATAGGGCAGTTCTACTCTGTGTTTCAGGGTTGCCGTGAGTCAGAATTGACTCGACGGCAGTGGGATATATGTGTGTGTGTGTGTGTGTGTGTGTGTGTGTGTGTGTGTGTAGTATATTTATATATAGCATTTTTTATAGTTTACTTAAAAGTAAATAAATTAATAAACCCGTTGCCATCAAGTGGATTCCAACTTATAGCAACCCCATAGTACAGAATACAATTGCCCCATAGGTTTCCCGGGAACAGCTGGTAGATTTGAACTGCTGACCTTTGGGTTAGCAGCTGAGCTCTTAAACACTATGCCTCCAGGGCTTCAAAAAGGTTATCTTTAAGAACTGTGAGTGCAGTGGCTTGGAGTACATGGGGAGATTGTCATTTTGGGCCATGAGACTTCCTTCTGTTCTCAGTAGCTATTAATGGAACAACTGAAAAGTAACAGAATTACTACAGCGTGCTTTGACCCCAGATGACTTCTGCATGGGCCCTGCTATTGTGTTAGAATTCTCAAGTCCTTATTATTTTATATCATGCATGGGGACAGGTACAGAGACTCATGCTTTTGTAAATGTCTAGACAACTGTGGTTAAGTTTGTAAGGTGGGCATTTACACAAGACTTCTCCTTGTACCCTTAAGGAAGTAATAACAAGAGCAAGTAGCCGTTGCTGTCAAGTCGATTCCAGCTCATAGCGACCCTATAGTACAGAGTAGATCTGCCCCATAGGGTTTCCAAGGAGCAGCTGGTGGGTTCAAACTGCCGGCGTTTTGGTCAGCAGCCCAACGCTTAACCACTTTGCCGCCAGGGCTCCACAAGAGCAAGTAGATCTATCCAGATGAGTAAATTATTCCTGTTCTAGTATAGCATACATCAGATTAAATGGAAATTGCTGAGAAATGAGAAAAAAGCAGAACGAACTGGGGAACTACGAGAAGAATGAATGGGAACCATCTAGCTTGATCCTTTCTTGTGTAACTTTCTCATGGAAATGGTTTCAGAAAGGAAGGATGGAGCAGAACCAGTGAGCTGGCTTCAATCCAACTGTGGTGAGGGATCACCTCAATCCACGTGTGACTTTTTCCTTGCCAAACAGGAGGCTGTTCAGGCTTCATCTGGAATTACTCTGCCGTATATGGACAGTTGCCCAAGCTGTCAGCACCAGGCAGTCTTGGGAAGAACTGCTGTCTGTCTTTGTCCACTCAGTTCACCACCTATGGCTTTTGGCTGAGTGTCTTTTATTTATGTATTGCAAAAACAGCATCATCGTATAATGCAATTGTGCTTGTGAGTGAAGAGGTGGTACAAATTAATGATCTTTTCTCTTCTTTGCCATATTTCTCTGACCTAGGGCTCCTTATGATATACCTGATGTAGTGCAGAGGTGAACAATTGGGCTTATACACAGTTTTTAGCCGTAGAGTTGATACAATGAACAAACAACAGCAGCAAAAAATGTTGCCATAGAGTCGATTTCGACTCATCGCAAGTCTGTAGGACTGAGTAGAACTGCCCCATAGGGTTTCCAAGACTGTAAAATCTTTATGGAAGCAGACTGCCACGTCTTTCTCCTGTGGAGCGGCGGATGTATTTGAACCACTAACCTTTTGGTTAGCAGTCGATGGCTTAACCACTGCGCCACCACCAGGGCTCCTTAGAGTTGATAAAGTAATGAAAAAAGAAAAATCCTGTAAGTTGACAATCAATCATCTTAACAGGTGGGATACTAACCAAGTGCCAGGCATTTTAATAGCACATCACATACATTATCTCATTTAATCCTCATAACAGTCTGCGGTATTGAGATAATTTTACCCATTTTACAGGTGAGTAAACTAAGGTATCCATAAAAGGCTGGTAGACCCTTTCGAAATTATATCACTATGATTCCAGGGACCAAAATAGGAAAGTCGCATTTGTAAGGTCCTGACAAATTCTAGAAAACTCAAATTACTTAAGTCAGGGATAGCTTCATATATAATCTTCACCTTCCAAGAAATATGTGCTTTCATATTTGTCCAAATGTAATCCTTGCCATCTAACTAGCTTTATAGATTCAATCTGAGAGATGTTGAAAGATGATTCCACATGTTTATGTTGTAAAAAACCAAAAATCAAATCACCTGCCATTGAGTTGATCCTAACTCATGGCAGCCCCATGTGTGTCAGATAGAATGGTGCTACACAGGGTTTTCAATGGCTAAGTTTTCAGAAATACATCTCCAGGCATTTCTTCCTTGGAGCCTTGGTGGCACAGTGGTTAACAGTTTCACTGCTAACCAAAAGATCAACAGTTCAAATCTGGGGCAGTTCTACTCTGTCGTATAGGGTCACTATGAGTCAGAATTGACTTGATGGCAGTGGGTTTTTTTTTCCCTTCCTTATGTTGCCTAGCAGTATAAAAAAGGGGACGTTCTTTTGAATCTCATCACAATCCTGAAAGACAGACAGTGCAAATATTGTCATTCCCATATTATAGATGAAAGAACCAAAACCCAGGGAGCTAATAATTAGAGCTGTAGTTAGAACTCCAACTTTACTGCATTTTCCACTGCACCAAACATCATCTCTATTCTTTCCAAACTGTTTCATCTTTGGAGTGGCTCCTTTAGCCCGGTATTTCCAATCTTCCACGAACTATTAATGGCTGTTTTTAAACAAAAGACCCCATCTTTAAATAAGTTTGAGAAAAGCAGATGCCATTTCTCTTTCCTGGAGATTCACAGTGCACATTAACACAACAAAAACTTCAGAAATCTTGAAATAAAGGTGTGTGTTTAACTTGGATTAGCAGAGTATTTTCCGTAGATTCCCCACCCTTTATAAACATTTTTTAAGGGTCATTCTTTGGGAGATGCTATTCTAGTCCTTTTTCACACAATAGATTAGAAGTAGTCTATTTGCTGGAAGCCAAGTGAATGTAGAACATAAACTCTTTGAGGGCAGAATTTTTTTTTCTTGTGCCTGGAACAGTGCCTGGCACATAACTAGCATTAAAAATATTTGTGAGAGGAGTAAGTAGTGCATGCATTCAACAGGCTTAAGACAGAGCTTGGTCAATAGCCTGGGTAGGCCTTGGGGAGAAGTGTCTTTGAGTATCTGGAGGTGGTCTGAGGGCCTTTGTCTTCACGAAGTTTACTAAGTGCTTATCTTGGATCTTTTGTGAACAAAGAGCTTTTTCCCTTTTTACCTGGTTTAGTGCCAATAAAACCATAAAATCATCTTCATCTCTCAAGTTCCGTTTCAAAACTTCCTTGTCTAAACCGAGTCTGTGTTATGAGTGTTCATATTTTCCAACTGCCCTGTACTATCAACAAGCCTCTGAAGAAGTTTCATAGAGAAGTGTTAGTTTATTGCCTAGTACAAAAAGTCTAAGGAAATGATATGAAAACTTATTAGTGGCCTTTTGGGGTTTTTCTACTTCAGCGTGGTAGGGACACTTCTTGGTTAAAATCTGGTTAACAATTAGAGCCTTAGTATCTCTGGGTGCATGGATAATGACTTGCAGAAAAAGGTAAGACACTAGAGGATAAGTAAAAATTCCCATCCTGTTCATTTATGCATCAATTTATTTATTCACAGATTGAAAAATACGGATTTCCTTGTGATCTTACCCTATCACCTCGAGAAAGCATCCAACTTTATGACACCATGGTTCAAGTCTGGAACACTTGGCCCAGAGCTCAGGTAAATATATAAATATATATTCCTGGAAACTAACCTTCGTTAATGCTATTAAAGAAGATTTGGAAAAAGTCTCTTAAGTACATTTATTCTCTGATTAGTTGAAGCTGGTCTTTTGAAATGATTGGGTATTCTTTCTTTTTTTACAGACATTCTTCTCGACTTTTTTTGGTTACCTTCATATGGTGGAATAACTTATAATTCTTAAAATATATTTTTTAACAATATGTATTTCAATATATAATATAATTTTATTAAAATATAATTCTTAAAAATGCATATTTTTTCAGCTTCTGGTTCACTACACTTTAGTTCTTTCTGTATTTATAGTCCTGTACTCCCTCATCCCTCTTCCCCGTTTGTCAGTTTTCATCTTTTTCTTGACGCTGTTCTGTATTCGTTCCTTTGGAGAGTTCATCCATCATAATAGTTTTATGTATTAGAAGTTATGAGGAGGTAAAAAGATTTTCAACAGCTTCTGCCTTCAAGGAGTTTGCAAGTTGGTAGAGACATGTAAATTTAAATAGATTTTTGTGTTTTTTTTTTTAATGTAGGTTTTGTGATTTAATTTAATCTTGTGGTAATTTTTTTCAAGGAATTGGATCCAGAGGAATTCAGTCTTTTTAAGAATAAAGTGTTCATTAAAAAATTGGATGCTAGAAAATATGAAGAAATCCTAAAGGCAGAATTAACAAGCTGGGTGAAAAATGGCAATATAAGGAAGGTAATAATCTTCATTCTTTTTTAGCAAGTTCTCTCTTGTTAACTGTTTGGCATTGCATCATCTAGCCAGTATCAGTGTTTAAATGTTTTTCTTCCAATTTCCACTTTAGAAATTGAATTAGAACATGTTATCCAGCGAATCTGAGTTAAATAGAAAGAGAAGGAACCTGGTTCTGCCTCTTACTCCAGCCTAAGCCCGTTGCTGTTGAGTTGATTCTGACTCATAGATTCCAACTCATAACGACCCTACAGGACAGAGGAGAGCTGCCCCATAGGGTTTCCAAGGAACGCCTGGTGGATTCAAACTGCTGACCTTTTGGTTAGCAGCTGAACTCTTAACCACGGCGCCACCAGGGTGCCCACTAAAACACGTGCCACAGGCTTTTTATACCTTCACATGATTATGACACCTAAAAACCGAATACTTGCTTGTTGTAGAATCAATGTTGTTGATGTTGCTGTCACATAAAAGGGACCGGCTCCAGTGTAATGAGAGCTGAGAAGCCTAGGTGTTACCTGAGGCCCCACTCTAAGTAAGTTTCAGAAAAATAGAGAGATTATATAACAATAAGCAATTTCTGAAACTCATGTAAAGCGTGATAGAGGAGGAAATAGAAATATATCTGAAAGGGGTTTAGGCACATTTACAGATGATAGAGTCATAAGTGGTGTTAAACAAAACATTCTGATAAAGTTACTATTATAGATTTTATTTGGGTTTTGAAAACATCCATGAATGGACAGCACAATCTTGGTGAGACTTGCTCCACCGGAAGGGGAAAAAGGCTGGGAGTTTTTATAAGAGACAGAAGGGAGGGAAAGTGTATGTATTTTGACATACCATCAGGTCACGTGCGAGTAGGACGTATAGAACGCACAAACATTTACACTTAACTCTCCAAAAAGGGTTTCTTTAATGTCCAAAATTAAAACTTTTGAGCAAGCAGGCAGAAATGTGCATGTTGTACATACCAAACGAGCTCAGAGGAGATAGAAATTTCAGATTGGGGGGCGAGGGGGTGAGCATTGAGGTGGAATCATCCATGCTTCTTTCACTCTTTAAAAGAGCCACTGTAACTCCATCAAGTCTGGAGAACAAAGTATAAATTCACCAGTGGCTGCTCTGAGACACTAGATATCCTTGAATATTAAGATTTACGGACTTCTGGTTCTGGACTGCTGATTGAACATTATGTTTACTTGTCCTTTTCACTGTAATGAAAGAAGAAATAAAGGTAAGGATGGTATTGAGGTCAGGAAACATGGCGGCTGCAAATATTTTAGCCTCTTTTTTGACACTGGATGCTAGGTTCCATTGACTGTTAATTTGAGAAGAAAAAGACTGGAAGCCAAGGTTCCCCTTGCTTTGCTCCCCCAACCTCCACCCAACTGTTTCTTGTTGTTGTTAGGTGTTGAGTCGGTTCCAACTCATAGTGAACACATGCACAACAGAACGAAGCCCTGCCGGGTCCTGCGCCATCCTCACAATCGTTGCTATGTTTGAGCCCAGTGTTGTAGCCACTGTGTCATTCCATCTCGTTAAGGGTCTTCCTCCTTTCCGCTGACCCTCTACTTTACCAAGCATGATGTCCTTCTCCAAGGACGCTGGAGATAACATGCTGATAACATGTCCAAAGTACATGACACAAAGTCTCACTGCCCTCACTGAGGAGCATTCTGGCTGTATTTCTTCCAAGACAGACTTGTTCGTTCTTCTGGCTGTCCATGGTACACTCAATGAATAAGGAAAACCGAAGAAGAACTGATGCTTACAAAGGGAAAATTGATGCAATCAGGAAGAATTAATCAGTAATATCTGGTGGCACAATGATTAAGTGATAGACTGCTAACCAAAGGTTGACAGCTAGAACTCTCTCAGCCGCTTCCTTGGGAGAGAAGACCTGATAATCTGTTTCCATAAAAATTACAGCCTAGAAAACTCTATGGGCAGTTCTACTCTGTCACATGGGATTGCTGTGAGTTGGAATTGACTTGATGGTACTCAGCAACAACAAGCACATTGCTATTTATTTTGTCAAAGCTTTCCCATGGTATACTACATAAGGGAACTTAGTATTACTTTTCTTGATGTCAAATAATGTTTCTTTCTTTTCTGCTTAAAAATGTAGTGGATGCTCATTATAGAAAATTGTAAAATATAGAATACTAGAATGAAAGATATCTTTCCTAAATTCACCACTTCAGGCAAACACTTCGTTGCCCTTCTGTTTAATCCTTTTTGTAACTCATCTGTTGACTTTTCAGTTAAATTATAACACAAGGATGTCTCAATATTATTACAAACTATTGGTAAGCAAAAGGTTCCTGAGTGGTGCAGATGGTTTGCATTCAAATACTAACCTAAAGGTTGGCGATTCAAACCCACCCAGTGGTATGGGGGAAGAAAGGTCTAGCGATCTGCTTCCATAAAGATTACCCAAGAAAACCCTACGGGTAGTTCTCTGTAACACACGGGGTTGCCATGAGTCTAATTGACTTGAAGGCAACAGGTTGGGTAAGCATAGCTAAAAACTTTTTTTTTTTTTTAATTATAAGAGTGATGTTGCTTGCTGAAAAATGACAAAAAAGATTATAAAAAAAAAAATCAAAGCAACAGGCAATTTATGAGTGTCCACTTCACTTTGTTGAATGACAATATCAATTGAGTGTTCTCTGTTTTTTAAGAATGTTTGCTAATTTGATAGAGAAAATTTTAATCTAATTTTATTTTGCATTTTAAAATTACTAGAAAGTTTTAAAAGTGTTCCTATATCTTTGTAATTTGAACTTTTTTGGGTAAATTTTCTTATTCTTTTATTAATTAATCTTTGTAGTGCCTTTAAAACACTTCTTTTTCAAGGAATACATTGTGTACGAAAAATATTAACCTGTGTCATGTTGTGTAAAGAATATTATCCTTTTCTACATATTTTTTAAAAATTTTGTTGATGACTCTCACATTTTCATTTTATTCTTTTCCAACATAAATAGGTGTTCAATTTTTGCGGAGCGCAGCATAGTAAACTTCTCTCAGGTGATTTTTGTATCACCTTAAGTTTAAAAAACCTGCTCCAATCTGATAAATAGAACTAAATATTTTGTTATGTTTCTTCCAGTTATTTTGTCATTGTTGTTTTATAGTCTTTAAAAGATTCAAAAGCTATTTTACTACCTAATTGAAGACCAGGCCCTGAGTCATCTTCTCTTCCAACAGCTAAACCAGCTTCATTTCCTGAATGGTTCTTACCTTTCTGACTTATTTGTAGGACCATAAAAAACCATATTATATCTTATATCTATTACTGCTTATATTGTGATAACTCTTCTTTCTTGTTGAGCTGTCTATACCACTGTTAGAAGTCTCTGGGTAGTGCAAATGGTTAAGCTGGGCTATTAACAAAAGGATTGGCAGTTCAAACCCACCCAGAAGTGCCTTGGAAGAAAGGCCTGGCGACCTACCTCCAAAAGGTCACAGCCAGGAAAACCCTATTGGGCACAGTTCTACTCTGAAACAAATGAGGTCGCCATGAGTTGGAATTGACTCAATGGCAACTGGAAGTGGTATTGCTCTGTTGGTTCTTGCCATAGTTTTGTAACGTATTTTAAAAGGATTATTGTTTTTACAATATACACACACACAAAAGCTATCTGTGAAAAATGCTTCAACTCTTATCCAAATCAATAATTCCTTTATCTTATTTATACATATTCTTTTTAAAACTTTCCATTTTTATTTACAACTGTAGGCCGAAAGAGTACTGGAGAATCTCAGCCCTGAATCAGTGTCTGATTCCAAAGATATGGTAAAAATGTTTCCCCTTCTTGTTGAGAAGCTAAGAAAATTGAATAAGTTACCTGCAATAGTTTTTGGGTAAGTTACTGAAACTTAATTTGTTTCTGTGTATATTTTGGTTTGTTTCCAGTTATCCTCACTCATATAAAGTCAGTACAATTAAATAAACTTTATTTTTTTGTGCATATTTTTCAAAAAAACCACTGTAAATAGATTTTATTTTTAAAAAAATGGACATGTTTCTAGTTCAATCCTTATTTGTACTCTTTGTCCTTTTTATTTCTTTTGACACTTGTTTTTTGACCTTCTTTGACCTTTTTAGCCTGGTTAATTTTCTTATCAGTAACCATGATTACTTGAATATACATGGGTCCTTTAGAAACAACATTGCATATTCATGTACATGTGCAAAGTACATAAAATGCTTCCAATTCTTGTAGAGTTATTTATTGGCTGGTATGGTTTGTTTTTAATTTATAGTTACAGTTAGGAAAATGAAAACCCAGAGCCATTTCTGAGAGCTTGAGTGGGATTTACGTCTCTAGCTGTGTTAAAGAGCACTGAAGTGGAACTTCCTAACTGGTAACACTTTGAACCCTGGATCATCTCTAGTAACAACTTTGGCAGCAGAACAGAAAGAAAAAAAAATTTTTTCGCCAAGATAATTTTAAATGATTCTAACTATGAAATCTCTGTATAAGATAAATTCCCAGGATCTTTATCCAATGATAATATTAAATTATGTAGATGCAGACAGATACGCAAACATGCATGTAGATGTGTCAAAAGACAGCAAGTAAAGGGACGTATATATTGTTATACATCCGCATGCTTATGCTGGTGGTAAGTGACTGAAACAAGATAATGATAGAAAGAGAGATTCGTGTAGCTGAGAACACACACATGTCGATCGTTGCAAGAAAATTTCTTCCTCTTCTGTGATTGGTCATAGCAAGTTAAAAACAACAACAGCAAGAAAAGACACGTGACAATACATACCGACATCCCTTTCCCGTGTGGCTCTCAGTTCTAGTTACAAAGGTAGTTTTTATCTGTGAGGCCTGGCTGGAAGTATAACTTTGAAACAGGAATATCAATAACTAGATTCATTATTTACATACTCATACATTTTTAAATGAATTGTTTTATAAAATAGCTAAGGTTTCATTCCAACTGGGAATAAGGATCATGGCAAGTTTCAATGGAACTCTCAATTTTCTTTAAATATGCTCTGGAAATCCTTGGTCTCGTCCAGTTTGCTCTAGTTCACCAGCACCAGAACACTGAGAAACTCTGCATGAGAACTGGTCTGGGTTCCGGCTGAACAAGCCAACCTTCCCCAGTCTGGATTCTGGAAGAAATACAGGGCTGGATGCGTACATGTTTACTGTCTGCTTCCCAGGTAGAGGAGTGGTTGAGAGCGTACACTTTGTGGTCAGAGCTGAGCTGCAGTCCCAACTGTGCCTTCCTTTGGCTATATGACTTTTGGAAAATTACTTAGCCCCTCTGGCCCTAATCTGAAAAATGGAGACAATAATAGAAATTTATTGGGTTGGGATGATAGCTATATCAAATAATTTATGTAAAGCCCTTAACTCAGAAGTAGAAAATGTGATTGGATCAGATCCAATTACTAGACCTTCTTCCTTTTGCCCTGGAATCATGACAAAGAATACTGGAGGAATTGAAGACAGAAGCTTATTTCCAGGTGATCTAGGTTTGTTTGTTTTCAAGCACTAGGACGGGAAACATTTAATGCCGTTACATACATTTACAACCAGTAGCATTTAGGTATTGCAAATTAACTTGTACTACTATTAAAAAAGCAAGGGAAGTTTTACAATTTCCTTGTAATCTATTTCCTTATCTGCAAAATAAAGGTAATGGTACCTTCTTCGTAAGGTCATATTGAGGATTAAATGAGTTAATATATTTAAGGCACATAGAACAGCACCTGGCACTTGGTAAGCGCTTCGTAAATTGTTACTATTATTATCTTTACCTTGTTTACATACCATATCTTCCCACCATACACACTGGACTGTGACTTTCCTAGTCATTATTTCTCCAGTGCACCAATTTAATCTTAATCAGCTAAACAACATTCCTTGTCAAAGCTTGCTCTCTAAAAACCCAAATCAAACTCATTGCCATCTAGTTGATTCTGACTCATAGTGACCCTATAGGACAGAGTAGAACTGCCCCATAGGGTTTCCAAGGAGTGGCTGATGGGTTCGAACTGGCAGCCTTTTGGTTAGCAGCCAAATGCTTCACCGCTGCGCCACCAGGATTCCCATTAACCATTAGGGAGATGCAAATAAAAACCGAGATACCATCTCACCCCTGCATGAATGGCACTGATCAAAAATTCAGAAAACAATCAATGCAGGCGAGGTTATGGGGAGATTGGAACTCTCATACACTTCTGGTAGGAAATGTAAGACGGTACAACCACTATGGAAAACGATATAGTGCTTCCTTAAAAAGTTAGAAATAATATATGATCCGGGAATCTGACTCCTAGGAATATATCCTAAAGATACAAAAGCTGTCACATAAATAGACATATGCACGCCCATGTTCATGCAGCATTATTCACAATAGCACGAAGATGGAAACAACCTAAGTGCCCATCAACAGATAAATGGATAAACCAATTAAGATACATACATACAATCGAACACTACGCAATGATAAAGAACAGTCAGGAGTTCACGAAACATCTCACAACGTGGATGAATGTGAAGAGTATTATGCTGAGTGAAATAAGTGAATCACGAAAGGACAAAGATTGTGTGAGACCATGATTATGAAAAACCAAGAAAAGTTTACACACAGAAAGAAACCATCTTTGATTGTCACGCGGGAGGGGAGTGATGGGAAGGGGAAATCATTAAGTAGATAATAGACAAGTGTTAACTTTGGTAAAGGGAAAGACTGTACACAATATAAGGAAGTCAGCACAACCTGACCAAAGCAAAGAAAGACAGAGGAACACAGGGGAAAAAGAAGCAACTACAATAAATACTATAGCTTATACAACCCTACCACAACAGTAAAAAGAAATAATAATTTACAAGCAGATGCATAAGCAGATACATATGCTGAATAGGGGAAGGAGAGCATATAGGAATATACCCATGTACGTATATAGGCTAGGCTGTGGATATTTTTACGTATGTATTTGTATGTACAGCATGTATATTCATATATATAATAGAGCACAAACAGGGCACAGCCATAGAAGTTTCCTTCCTAGTCACATCCAAATACCTTGAGGGACTGAGTTACTGGGGCTAAGGGCTGGGGTCCATGGTCTCAGGGAACATCTAGATCAATTGCCATAATATAGTTCATAAAGAGACTGTTCTACCTCCTAGCTTGGTGGGTAGTGTCTGGGGTCTTAAAATCTTGTGAGCAGCCATCTAAGATACATCTGTTGGTTCTATCCCATCTGGAGCAAAGGAGAATAGAAAAACCAAAGACACAAGGAAAACACTAAAGGACCACATGAACCACAGCCTCCACCAGCCTGATCCCAGAACTAGATGTTGCCCAGCTACCACCACCAACTGGTCTCACAGGGATCACAACAGAGGGTCCCAGACAGAGTGGGAGAAACATGTAGAACAAAATTCAAACTCACAAAAAAATCATTGTATACTTACTAGTCTGACATAAACTGGAGGAACCCCTAAGCCCATGGCCCCTGGACACCCTTTTCTAACTCAGAACTGAAGCCACTCCTGAAGTCCACCTTTTAGCCAAAGATTAGACAGGCCTATGAAACAAACAGTAACACACATGGGGAACATGCTTCTTAGATCCAGCAAGTGTACGAGATTACATGGGCAACATCTGCCCAAAAGCAAAGACAAGAAGGCAGAAGGAACAGGAAAACTGGACGAATGGACACGGGGAACCCAGGCTGGAAAGGGGGAGAGTGCTGACACATTGCAGGGATTGCAACCAATGTCACGAAACGATCTGTGTATAAATTTTTGGGTGAGAAACTAATGTGCGCTGTAAACTTTCACCTAAAGAACAACAAAACGGACGGTAACAGTAGGTGGGAATATGATCTGAAGAGAAAAACGTTGTCTTCAACGTGTTCTTTTCACTTGTTTGAAGTTTTAGGAATGGTGACTTGGAAGAAATTGCTGGAAGTTTGTGCACTTTTCTGGAAGAGAAGCCAGAGAGTAAAAGCCCTCTCAGAACTGACGAGTGTCATAGCTATGATGCTGACATAGCTAAATGCCTTAAAAAGGAGAAAAAAATCAACGCGAAACAAAATAAAATGTAGGTGTTTACATAAACAAATTCCCAATGTGGACGTTTCCCCGATAATGTCATGGTTACATGGATGAGCAAAGAGTGACCCAGAAAATGAATTGCCAGACCAATTTTATGTCTGGAATGGAACTTCATTGCTGTAGTAACTCCTCCTTGGTCCCAACATCTAATTAATTCTGACTGCTCTATAGCCCAAGTATTTCTTCCCTCTTTGCAGTCTTCTTCACCCTCACCCTGACTCTGTCCTGGATCAGGACCTCGGCATCTCTTTGGGCATTCGTATAGGTTTTTCCATGTGATTCTCCTCTCTTGGTTCACCCCTCCAATGTAACTCACAGGTATGATCATCCTAACTTGCAAATGTAATAGCATTATCTCGTCTAAAAACTCTTCCTTCTTAATTGTCTAGTAAAGTTGATAAAAGCTAGGCTCTTTAGCATTGTACACAAGACTCTTCATACTTTGATCCTGCCTACCTCCTTGGTGTCATTCCTTGCTACTCCTCTCTGGTAAACCTCAATCTTTCATAGTTCTCTACACCTCTGTGCATCTACCTGAATCCTGGTACTAGATAATGGTATCTATCTGGAGTGTCTTCCTTTCTGTCTGTCCGTTGAGCTTGTACTTACTGTTTCTCAGTTCAAAATCTATCTTCTCTCTGAAGTTTGTAATGATTTCCCCAGTTAGACTTAGTACCCTTTTTCTTTTGTACCATTTTGAACCAGTCGAGCAATGATCAAACTGTATTACCGTTGTTGGTGTATCTTCTTTTCCCTAGATTGTAAGTTCCCTTACAACGGGGGCTGTGTGTTTTCCTGTTTTTACCCCCAGTGCTAGCATATTGCCTGGCAGATAGTAATTACTTCGTAAATGCTTGTAGAAGGAATAATTGGACCTTCCCTCAATATAGAAACAGTTTCCATGGCCCCCATAACTTTAGGTATTCCTGGGAGACTAGAGCAGATTCTCTCTTGATCCCACCACTGCATTTATCTTCTTTATGGTTGTGTAATTGTCTTACGCTTATGGGAAGGGTAAGGAGCCCTGGTGACACAATGGTTAAGCACTTGGCTGCTAATCAAAAGGTTGGCAGTTCAAACTTACCCAGCAGTGCCGTGGAAGAAAAACCGAGCCATCTGCTCCCTTAAAGATTACAGTTTAGAAAACCCTATGAGGCAGTTGTACTCTGTCATACGGGGTTGCTATGAGTTGGAATCTTCTCGACAGCACCTAACAACAAGAACCCAGGAGAGAGGTGTAGGAGCTACTGGCCTTCTCAGTGACTGATTCACTTTAGCCAGCCCTATTTCAGAGCTAAGAGCAACATTTCAAGATGGACGTATAATCAATAGGTTATTAAAAGTAAAGGGTATTCCATGCTTATAATCGGTTTATGGGCAGGCAAGAAGGGTCTTTTCTTTAGCCCTTCTCTGTTTGGGCCCCTCCCTATGACATCAGGAGTCAGAGGGGCCAAGTGGGATGTGTCACCCTGTTCTTCACTTTGCCACACTCCCTCCTTGCTTCATCACTGTGTTCTGGGTATGCAGGGTCCAAGAATTCTCTTCCCAAATTGTCCCAAGTCCATTGCCAGTGCCTGCACTGACCTCTTTCTGGATTTGTCCTCCCAAGGGCAGACTGTGCTGCTAAAGTGAGCCCCTCTAGGCCTGAGGGGTGACAAAAGATGAGTGTTTGAAGGGGTGAATAGAGCTTGCATTTGAGGGCTATGGTGTCCACACGAGTTTGCATAATGTTCCTCATGATAGCTTGGTGTCAGGGGTTGGAAGAGAAGGGTGTCTCCAAGACAGGACTGGGGTCCGGCTCTCTGTTGACCATACTGTTCTGGTGTGGACCTCTAAGGAATCCAGGAAGTCTAAGGTGCAGCCCTCCAGGATGTTATGAAGGTGGTTTTGTCAACATAGGAGGAGAAACAGATTTAATTTAATGATTGCTAGCTTGATGTCTAGGGTCGCTATGAGCTGGAACCGACTTGATGGCAGTGTGTTAGTTTCATTTATATAACTTTTAAGTAGTTAGATCCATGGTGTCTTAGTCATCTAGTGCTGCTCTAACAGAAGTCCTACGAGTGGATGGCTTTAACAAAGAGTTTATTCTCTAACAGTCCAGTGGGCTACAAGTCCAAATTCAGGGCATCAGCTCCAGGAGAAAGCCTTCTCTTTCTGTCGGCTCTGGAGAAAGATCCTCATAATGCATCAGTCTTCCCTTGGTCTGGGAGCTTCTCTGTGCAGGAACCTCAGGTCCAAAAGACCCACTGTGCTCCTGGCATTGCCTTCTTGATGGTATGAGGTTCCCATGTGTCTCTGCTCGCTTCTCTCTTTTATATCTCAAAAGAAATTGGATTAAGACACTATCAAATTTTGTAAACCTCATCAGTGTAACCTCATCATAGTGATAGAGTTTACGACACATAAGGAGATCACATTAGATTACACAATCATACAATACTGGGAATCATGACCTAGCCAAGCTGACAGATATTTTTGGGGGACACAATTCAATCCATGACACTTGGTATCAGAGTTTCTATTTGTGTTCCTGCTCCAGACTCCGTAAAGTTTCGAGGTGAGCCTGGAAATGGTCCTCCTCCCCTGATTACGATGTAATCTTAAAAAAACAAAAACAGAAAGCAAAACCTGTTGCTGTCAAGGCCATTCCGACGCATGGCTCAGAGAAGAACTGAGCTTAATAGGGTTTTCTTGGTGGTCTTCTTTATGGCAGCAGTTTGTCAGACCTTTCTTCCACGGCACTGCTGGGTGGGTTCAAACCACTAACCTTTCGGTTGGTAGTTAAGCACACACCATTGGTGCTACCCAGGGAGCTGTGACATAATATTCGTCGGAGGGAAGATACCAATGACTGTAGACTACACGGCAGTTTGTTTCCTCATAGCTGGTGTTCTCCTCGGTGCACAGGAAAGGAAAAGATTTGAAGAATCAGAGGGGCTTTGTGACCTGGAGGTCTGTAGAAAGCTGTAGCGAGGAGGGATAATGGGTTATGTAGCCCGATGGCATGAGAGCCATAGAAGAGGGAGGGAGAATGACCTGGAAGGAGTGAGGAGGGGCAAGGAGGGCGCCCCCTTCCAGGCCCAAGGGTATGAAGGCTGAGTAAGAGAAAATGGCCGCTATTCTGGAGAGCTGCGGAAGCAGCAGATTCCCTGAGGAGACTTAGATTCTTGTGACAGCAAGAAGGTGAAGGAATGATTGAGAGAAAAGGAAGAGGTCAGAGGGGATTTTGCTGATGAGGGTCCATGAGTTTACCAACCACTGCAGGGCATTCAAGGAAGCCAACCCCGCCCGGATTGATAGAGCTGGTCTGGGTGAGGAAGAGGGATCTGAGAAGTCTTAGACTTCTTATGGTGCTTGAGTATAATTGTCATTATTTAAAAATTGTTTGTTTGTTTTTTTAATGGCAGCAATGCAAATGATCAGGAAAAGACTAGAAAATTGGAAAGGACGCTAACGTATACAGCTGAACATATTGATTTCCTGAAGAATTTGAAGAAGATTCAGGAAATTCCTCAGGACTGCACGTACGGTGATGTGAATGCACTGGACACCAAGGTTGGTGTGTGGACAGGCCCCATCCACCAGGGAATTACAGTGCTTTGTCACTTGTAACGCTTACTGCAGTGATGGTTTCATTGACTGTCTTTGAGAACTAGGTGAAATCCCTACTAAATGATGTGTTTCTGTAATATCTTTGAAATACTGTTATCTCTGTGCAACGTTGTGTTTGCTTTGCAATGGTTATCCAAACTTGATGGACTAAAGTTCTACAGAGAATTTCTTCTTTCATGCTAGTTTTCCTGTAAGAGTGTCAGCCTTTTATTTTATTTCATGCTACTCTTCTGGATTGCTATACGGCCTGACTCTAGATTCAATCCCACATGCTGCGTTTTAATGCTGATCAATTTGGATGAAGCCCCTGGGTGGTGCAAACAGTTAAGCGCTCTGCTGCTAACCAAAAGGTTGGGGGTTTGAGTTTACCTTGTGGTGCCTCAGAAGAAAGGTCTGGCAATCTACTGAAAAATCAGCCACTGAAAACCCTGTGGAGCACAGTTCTCCTCTGACACACATGGGATCACTGTGAGTCAGAATTGACTTGCTTGGTAACTGTTTTCTTTAAACATATTTGGGTGTGTGTGGTACAAGACATATTAAATAGTATCTGTAGACTTCCTCAATCTCAGAGGCCCTCCATATCACATCCAGGACATTCCATTGAACAGGTATTGGAATATCCAAAGATGTTATGACATTCCTTCAGAGTTTTAAATGATGTGAATTATTCCTAATCATTATAGAAATATTTGAACATGTAAAACAAAAAAAAAATAAAAACAATGTCACCACACAGAGATAGTCACTGTCCTTCCAGAATTTTTTGTGCTTATACACACAGACACATCCCCACCCCTTTCATATATTTATTCACTAATAAAGTAGGATCTTATTATGCAAATTACTCTGCTTTCTTCACTGACCTATTTATTCCTTGTCAATAACAGTAGAGCTACCTCATTATTTTAATAGCTTCATCGTATTTGTTTATATGGATGAGCCCTGGTGGCACTGTGGTTAAGCATTCAGCTGCTAATCAAAAAGTTGGCAGTTCACATCCATCAGCTGCTCCTTGGAAAACCTGTGGGGCAGTTCTGCTGTGTCCTATAGGGTCGCTATGAGTTGGAATCGACTTGATGGCAATGGATTGTTTTGTTTTTGTTTTTAATTTAATCAGTCTTCTTATCCTTGGCCTTGTAGATTATTTCCATTATTCCTTCTTGTTTTTAATAGCAGGGTTTACCTTAAACATCTTTGCCAATGCCTGGCTTTCCTCCGTAGGGTAAATTCCTAGAAGTCAGACTGTGAGGGTACTGACGTGTTTAAGCTTTGGATGTGAGTTGTGACTGATTTGCAAAGGGAAGTAAACTTTCCCATCCTGTCCCTGGGTGGAGCAAGTGGTTAAGCGCTCCACTACTAGCCAAACAGTTGGTGGTTCAAACCCACCCAGAGATGCCTTGGAAGACAGGCCTGGCGATCTGCTTCCAAAAGGTCACAGCCTTGAAAGCCCGATGGAGCAGTTCTAGTCTGCACACGTGGGGTCGCCGTAAGTCCGAATCAACTCATAGTAACTAGTAACAACAATGCGGGGTAGAGAACCTGTTCTGCCTTCCGGGTACAGCCCCTCTCTAGGTGGGGGTCAGGGTGGGGAGGGTGGGGCCACCTCCTAAAGCTCCAGGAGAAAGCTTATCTCCCCAGAGCAGCAGCTGGTTTTGACTCACCGCTGCCCTGAGCAGTTCCCTTTGCTTTATGACTGTCTCTTCTCGGAGAGTCTGTTTGAAGAAGTGGGAAGACTGTTTCTGTAGTTATAAAATATTATTTGCTTTTAAAGGTTCAGTAGCAAGAAGTCTCGCTTTTTGCAAAGTATAAACAATTTGTGCATGTAAACAACCTTTGATTCTAATAGAAATTGAAACTAAAAAACGCATTATTAACTGTCCCGTACTTCTCTCTTTGTTCAGTCTTTGAAAGCAGTGTTTGAACGAGTAGAATCAACGAGAAATGGCAACAAGTTGAAGACTTTGGCACAAAGGGGTATTGGATTTCATCACAACTCCATGTATTTTAAAGAAAAAGAGTTTGTGGAGATACTCTTTGCGAAAGGGTTTATCAAGGTAGGTAATTATTTGACATTTTAAAGCTGAAGTTATATATACGCGGTGCTGAATGCCAGTGACAAGTGAAAAATTATACCGGTTTTCGCATCTAATCTGTGCCTTTTGATTACAACACATTTGACTGCTTCTCCATCTAGTCCATTTATCTGGGGAATTTAAAAATTATTTCTGTAATTAATAACTATTGTTAGAAAGAAAATAGGATACTATGGTAATATAAGCATAACTCTCTACTTTTTAACCTCTACTGTCTAAGGAAATTTGTTAGTCCTTTTAACTTTATCCTACAGACTTCCTTCTATGAGCTTAGAGGATATTTGAGGTATAGTTTTGGTTAGACCTTTTTCTAATGTCATAACTCAGCTAAAGAAAGATGTATCTCTTTCCCAGGAACTGGAAAAAGCTTGTCCTAGCCTAACACGTTCTAGACAGAGTTTACAGATGTGCTACCTCTAAATGAACGTGGAACAGATGTATGGATATCTTAAATTGCTTGTGAACAAACACTTGTTAACTTTTTGTTAGTATGTCCCAGGAGGATGTAACATTCTGTTTCCAGGTGGAGATAGTCTGCATAAATTCACCAAGAAAGTTCATACAATTACCTAGTAAATTTGCTTCTTGGTAATTTGAAAACATAGGCACCAGCTTCTTCAAATTATTCGTATTGAAATGGTATTATTTTATTGAGTGTGTGTATGAGTGTGTGTGTGAGGGAGAGGGAGATTTAGAGAGAGAGAAGGGGAGATAATGGAAACACAGGAGAGATGAGTGAGTAGAAGGGGTGCTATTCAGAACACGTGTCTTTGTAATCTTAAGAATGGAAACCCTGGTGGCACAGTAGTTAAGAGTTCGGCTGCTAACCAAAAGGTCAGCGATTCGAATCCATCAAGCGTTCCTTGGAAACCCTATGGGGCAGTTCTGCTCTGTCCTAGAGGGTCGCTATGAGTCAGAACTGAACTCGACGGCAATGGGTTTGGTTTTGGTTTTTCAGAGTCTTAAGAATAGCGAGGTGTATAAGATACCATAACTAAACGGTTCTTCTTGCTATTTAGCGAAATGAAAAATACCATGAACAACTGCTCAGTTTTCCCATTAGCATATATCAAGACAATCTGTCATTTTTAAGGGCAAAACCCAGAGAAAACAGTTTTTATAGCGGCTATTAATTGCCGACAAGGATCGCACCTGTGGTGTTCTTCACACCCAGTTTAGAGAACTTGTCCCGTAGTAGTTGCTCAGTAAATATTTGTTTAATAAATGAGTGAGCAAATGAATGAATAACCAGATTGCTGTGATAGGTTAATCCTGGGAATGATGATAGCTTTGCTGCACAGAACACATTTTTACATGGTACTGATTGTAGTGAAATCCTGAATTTTAATGCTTTGAGTCTTTTCAACTTTTTCTTATTAATGAACTTTAAAAAAGAACAGGTAATGGACAATGTTTAGATTTATTTATCAGAAAGTCATTTTGCTTACTCTGTATCATTATATGTTTTAAATAATTATGGTATAAATGAATATCAATGTATCTGATAGAAAGAGAAGACCAAATCTAACACATGTGCCCCCGTTCAACAGATGAATGGGCACACAGCTGAATTACAGGTAAACTGTGAAATGTGCTCTACTTCCCCACCCCTCAACAGTTAGCAATGTAAATAAGGGGAAAATATAACTTTACTATGTTTTAGTTACAGATTGCTAATTATTAGTATGCTTAAATTATAGATTAAAGCTGGTTGCTATCAAGTTTTCATGGCGACCCCATGTGTGTCAGAGTAGAACTATACTCCATGGGGTTTTCAACAGCTGATTTTTCAGAAGTAGATCACCAGGGCTTTCTTCCAAGTGCCTCAGGGTTGACCCCAACCTCCAGCCTTTCAGTCAACAGCCGAGCTCGTTAATCTGTTTACACCACCCAGGAACTCCCATTGACAGATCACAAACTTTCATAAATAAAGTATGATGGTAGGGGAAGGACATTGTTGAGAGGGGTGTAAGGAAAACTAGTATTACCTATGTTGGGGAAATTCCTATGATAGTTGTTCATTCACTCATTCATTCCTTAATGTATTGAACGCATGTTTATTGTGGATCTATTATGTACTAAGTATTCTTCTGCATGCTGAGGATATATCAGAGAATAAGATAGATAAATGTCCCTGCCCTCATGATACATACGGTCTAGGAGGGACTAATAAACACGGTTATTTTAGAAAGAGTGACTCAAGAAATTCTTTTTGACATTTAAGCAAGGTTGGAGGTTCGAGTCCACCTAGAGACACCTTGGAAGAAAGGCCTGGCAATCTACTTCTGAAAAATCAGCCATAGAAAACCCTAGGGAGCAGAGTTCTACTCTGACACACATGGAGTCGCCATGAGTCCAAATCGAGTAGATGGAAACTGTTTTGTTTTTTTTTTTTTTAATTCTTAAAGAGAGATCAGAAAGAGCCTGAAAATGAAGATTTGGGGGAAGCCATTCTAGGCAGAGCAAACGGCGACAGTTAAGACCCTAAATAGCAAGCAGTGTGCCTGATATACTCAGGATCTATCAAGAACAGTGTGGTTGGGATGTTAGCCTTCCCACTTTGTTTTAATTCAAGTTCAAAGAGTTTTTCAATGACTGGGGCGATGATTATATCTTGTGTCCTTATAGACATGCTACGTTTTGCATGAACTCTTTCATTCTTCTTCTAGGTAGTGACAGCTACTGGAACTCTTGCCTTAGGAATCCATATGCCGTGTAAATCTGTTGTTTTTGTTCAAGACTCAGTCTACCTGGATGCTTTAAATTACAGACAGGTATTATGATGTTCTTTGTGATGCACGAACTCTTACCCTGCTGAAATGTGAACATGAGATAATGGAAAAGGTGGCACTTTCATTTATGAACAGGCTCCAATTTGTGGTCTTCTTTTCACTTTCAACGTGGCATAAAATTGTGTTTTTATTTTTTTTCCAGAGGTTTCTCATATTACTTCATGCCATGTGATTTATTTGCTTTACTGTTTTCTCACAGCCAGTGTTACGTGGCTTAACAATCTTAGTATCATTTCTTGTATTTTGTTGAGAAGTACAGAGCTGTTCAGATTCTTCCTCCTTCTTAATGACTTTTTGTTTTTTGTTTTTTTTCTGGAGTCTGTAAAATCTTTATTAATATTTTGAAATTTCTTGCATCATCTGCTTCCTTTAATTTGTCCTCTAGTTCATCATTTCCTGGACGTTTTGAGGATTCTGTCACATAAATGAAGTTGTTATTGCTGTTAGTTGCCCTCAAGTGGATTCCAACTCATTGTGACCCCATGTGTGCAGAGTAGAACTGCCTCCATAGAGTTTTCAAGGCTGTGACCTTTTGGAATCAGATCACCAGGCTTTATTTCTGAGGACCCTGCCCTGCACCGCCCGCTAGCCCTGCCCCACCAAGTGCCACATCCCTGAGCAAAAAATTGGTAAAACAAAATATTTTTTGTAAACAAATTATCAACAACATTTTAGTCAATAGAATTCAGCAACATATCAAAAAAATAATACACCACGACCAGGTAGGATTCACACCAGGTATGTAAGGGTGGTTTAACAACAGAACATCAATCAAAATAGTCCACCACATAAATAAAACAAAAGAATCACATGGTCATTTCAGTCGACACAGAAAAGGTGTTTGATAAAGCCCAACACCCATTCCTGATAAAAACTCTGAATAAGGTAGAAATAGAAGGGGAATTCCTCAACATAATGAAGGGCATCTGTACAAAACCAACAGCCAACATCATTCTCAATGGAGAGAGGCTGAAAACATTCCCCCTGAGAATGGGAACAAAACAAGGATACCCTTTATCACCACTTCTATTTAACATTGTGCTGGAAGTCCTACCTAGAGCAATAAGGCATGAAAAATAAATAAAGGGCATCCAAATTGGTAAAGAAGACGTAAAACTATCCCTATCTCTGAATGATATGATACTATACATAGAGACCCCTAAAGACTCTACAAGAAAACTACTGGAACTAATAGAAAGATTCAGCAGAGTAGCAGGATACAAGATCAACATACAAGAATTAGCTGGATTCCTATACACCAACAAAGAGAACTTTGATAAGGAAATCAGGAAAACAATACCATTTATAATAGCCCATAAAAAGATAAAATACTTAGGAGTAAATCTAACCAGGGACATAGGAGACCTATACAAAGAAAACTACAAAACACTATTACAAGAAACTAAAACAGAACTACATAAATGAAAAAACATACCATGCTCATGGATAGGTAGATTTAACATAGTGAAGTGTCAATTCTACCAAAAGCAATCTACAAATACAATGCAATCCAGATCCAAAAACCAACAGCATTCTTTAATTAGATGGAAAAAATTATCACTAACTTTATATGGAAAGAGAAGAGGCGTCAGATAAGTACAGCACTATTGAAGAAAAAGAATAAAGTAGGAGGACTCGCAATATGTGACCTCAGAACCTACTATACAGCTATGGTAGTCAAAACAGCCTGGTACTGGTACAGTGACAGACACATTGAAGAATGAAACAGAATGAAGAACCAGATGTAAATCCATGTGCCTATGGTGACCTGATCTTTGAAAAACATCCAAAGTCCATTAAATGGGGAAAAGAGAATCTTTTTAACAAATGGTGCTGACAAAACTGGATGTCTATCTGTAAAAAAAAAAATTAAACCAGATCCATACCTCACACCATACACAAAAACTAATTCAAAATGGATCGAAGTCCTAAGTATAAAACCAAAAACTATAAAGATCATAGAAGAAAAAATAGGGTCAGTATTAGAGGCCCTAATACACGGCATAGACAGGATACAAACCGTAACTAATGATACACAAACACCAGAAGATACACTAGATAACTGGGATCTTTTAAAAATTAAACACTTACGCTATCAAAAGACTTCACAAAAAGAATAAAAAGAGAACCTACAGATCAGGAAAAAATTTCTGGCTATGACCTATCTGAAAAAGGTCTAATCTCTAAAATCTATAGGAAAATCCAACACCTCTACAACAAAAGGACAAATAATCCAATTCAAAAAATAGGCAAAGGATATGAACAGACGCTTCACCAAAGAAGACATTCAGGACACTAACAGACACCTGAGGAAATGCTCATGATCACTAGCCATTAGAGACATGGAAGTCAAAACCACAGTGAGATACCATTTCACCCCAACATTGTTGGCACTGATCAAAAAAACAGAAAATAACAAATGTTGGAGAGGCTGCAGGGAGATTGGAACTCTTATGCAGTGCTAGTAGGAATGCAAAATAGTACAGCCATTTTGGAAAACGATATAGCCCTTCCTTAAAAAGACAGAAATAGAATTACCAGCAATCCCACTCTAGGAATATATCCTAGAGAAATAAGAGCCGTCGCATGAATAGACATATGCGCACCCATGTTCATTGCAGCATTATTCACAATAGCAAGAAGATGGAAACAACCTAAGTGCCCATCGACGAATGAATGGATAAACAAACTATGGTACACAATGGAATACTACACAATGATAAAGAATGATGATGAATCTGTGAAAATTCTCACAACATAGATGAATCTGGAAGGCGTTCTGCTGAGTGAAATAAGTCATCACAAAAGGGTAAACATTGATGAGACCAACTACTATTATAAAAATTCATGAACAGGTTTACACACAGAAAGCAACAATCTTTGATGGTTATGAGGGAGGAGAGGAGAGAGGAGGGGAAACCACTAAATAGACAATAGAAAAGTGGTAACTTTGGTGAAAAGTAAAATGGTACACAATACTGGGGAAGTCAGCACAACTTGACCAAGGCAAAGTCATAGAAGATTCATAGACACATCCAAACTCCCTGAGGGACCATCCTACTGGACGGAGGGCTGGGGGCCATGGTCTTGGGGGACATCTAGGTCAATAGGCATAAAATATTTTATAAAGAAAATGTTCCACATCCAACTGTGGTGAGTAGCGTCTGGGGTCTTAGAAGCTTGGGAGCAGCCATCTAAGATACGTCTACTGGTTCCATCCCGTCTGGAGCAAAGGAGAATGAAGAAAACCAAAGACACAAGGGAAAGATTAACCCAAAGGACTAATGGACCTCAACTACCACAACCTCCACTAGACTGAGTTCAGCCCAACTAGATGGTGCCTGGCTACCACCACCGACTGCCCTGACAGGGATCACAATAGAGGGTCCTGAACAGAAAGGGACAAAAATGTAAAACAACATTCAAACTCACAAAAAAAGACCAGACTAACTGGTCTGACAGAGACTCGAGAAGCCCTAAGAGTATGGTCCCTGGCACTCTTTGAACTCGGTACTGAATTCACTCCTAAAGTTCACCCGTCAGTCAAAAATTAGACAGGCCTATAAAACAAACAGTAGCACACACAGTTCAACCATGGATTTGAAACTAAATGGCCCAGCAGCCAAAAAGCAAAATCAAGAAGGCAGAAAGGGACAGGAAAGCTGGACGAATGGAAATGGGGAGTCCGAGGTTGAGAAGAGGAGAGTGTTGACACATCACGGGAATGGCAACCAGTGTCACAAAACAATACGTATATTAATTATTTAATGAGAAACTAATTTACTCTGTAAACTTTCACCTAAAACACACACACACACGAACACACACACACACACACACAACCCTCTAGGTATTACAACCTCGTCTAAAAGTTGAGACACTACACTAAATTAAGTAGACAGTTTAAAGAATTATATTCAATGTCAGTTGAAAGTTTGTTCAGATTTAGCTGTTCAGTCAAGATGCTTTTAATATCAAAAGGCCAAAGTTCAGAAAGAAATGCATGGGCGGAATGAAGAATTAAGGTTACCATCTTAAATATCTGGGAATGGGATCATTTAGAGAGATCTGAGAAGATACTTTATCCACAAAACAAGAAGATGCTATCACAACAACAAAGAGTTCAAGAAAGTTCTTTTGGAAAAATAAGTAGTTCAGTAGAAGGGCTAAAAACAATACAGTCAAGGACATTTTCTGCAACATTGAGTGAAAAGAAAATAATGGAAAATTGAGAAAGAGGATATGAGATACTGAGAATTGATCCAAGAAGTCTACTATTCAATAACAAGAAATGAAAGAGAAATATTAAGAGAGGTGGGGATCCTGTGAGCAGTTATATAACCCGGGAGGACAGTGAGAGGAACTGCCAGTGTAACCTGTCCAGATTGGAGCACAAGATCAGAGAGCTCTGCGATAGATATCTCTGTGATATCTCTTACAAGGGGTAATAAGCCTAGTAGACCAAAGTATTATTTAGAAATCTAAAAAAGCAAAAAAGTGTAGAGAATGTTTATATACCCACCAACCATAATTCATCATTGTGAACATTAGTCATATTAGCTTCAAGTCCTTTGTTTATAAAAGAAATAAAACATTACAAATAAAAAAAAAGAAAGGAAGGAAACAAAAATCCTCACAACTGGACCAATAAGCAGCATCATGATATATGGAGAAAATATTGACGTTGTCAAGGATTTCACTTTTCTTGGATCCACAATCAACACCCATGGAAGTGGCAGTCAAGAAATCAAATGATGTATTACATTGGGCAAATCTGCTACAAAAGACCTTTTGCAAGTGTTAAAAAGCAGAGATATCACTTTGAGGATTAAGGTGTGCCTGATCCAAGCCATGGTATTTTCAGTTGCCTCATATCCATATGTAAGCTGGACGATGAATAAGGAAGACTGAAGAATTGATGCATTTGAATTATGATGTTGGTGAAGAATATCGAATATACTATGGTCTGCCAGAAGAACGAACAAATCTGTCTTGGAAGAAGTACAGTCAGAATGCTTTTTAGAAGCGAGAATGGCAAGACTTTGTCTCATGTACTCTGGACATTTTATCAGGAGGGCCTAGTCCCTGGAAAAGGACATCATGCTTGGTAAAGTAGAGGGTCAGTGAAAAAATGGAAGACCCTCAACGAGATAGACTGACAGAGTGGATGCAACAATGGGCTCAAACATAGCAATGATTGTGAGGATGGGGCAGGACTGGACAGTGTCTCATTGTGTTGTATATAGGGTTGCTCTGAGTTGGAACAGACTCCATGGCACCTAACAACAACATATCTCTTTAGGATGGGCATTTGTCATACTCTACCTAGTTTTCTCACTATTTCTGATCATTGTAGATTATTTTTTATGTATCATTTTACAATGTCTTATACAGTTGTCTACATGATACAGATATCTGATAAAGGTGAAAGTCCCATTTTCCATTTTACCTCACCAACAGTAGATTTCATAAGTGACACAGCGGAAATTAGCTTCAGGACTACGTGAAGAATTTAGCCAATCCAGGGTAACAACTGTGAAGTAATAGGTATTTAAACTTCATAGGAAATTATTTAGGAAAGTTTTACATTGTGGTACTATCCTTTTTCTAGATGTCTGGACGTGCCGGAAGACGAGGTCAAGATATGCTGGGAGATGTTTATTTCTTTGGTATTCCACTGCCCAAAATAGAGAGACTCATGACATCCAACGTTCCTGAGCTCAGAGGACGGTTCCCGCTCAGCACAACCCTGGTCCTGAGACTTATGCTGTTGGCTTCCAAGAAACATAATGTCAATGCAAAGGTGCCCTGTTAACATAGTGTGACAAGAATCTGTGTTCATCATTGGCCTGGGTATAGTTAGGCTGGATTTTGTTTTGCAAGTCTGTAGTGATAATTCTTTGTTTTGGTTTTATCAGTCCTTCCATACTTTCTATTTTCTTGAATATTATGTGATTTATTTAGGGCAGAAAAAATAAGATATTTTCATTTGGTTCACCACTAGCATTTCTAGTTATAGGTTTTTAAAATTGACAGTGTCTATTATATGCTGAAGGGAGTCCTGGTGGCATAGCGGTTAAGAGCTGGGCTGCTAACTGAAATGCAGATGGTCCAAACCCACCAGCTACTCTTCCATAAAGATTATAGCTTTGGAAACCCTATGGGGCAGTTCTACTTTGTCCTGTAGGGTCGCTAGGAGTTGGGATTGATTCGACAGCACACAACAACAATTATATGCTGAACTTTTTCAATCGTCACTCTCAAGTATGTTTTGCACTAAGAAAAACATTTCTTAAATTATATTTTATGTTTTGCCTCTTTTTTGGTTGCTTAGGTTTCTTCTTTAGGAAAAGTGTTAATTCTTAGGTAGAATCTTTGTTGCTAAGTCTCTGTAAATTTCTTCACTGTGGAAGGGCTTCTGAATTCATCTTCCACATCACAAATGCTGTTTTTTTTTTTTTTTTTTTTTTTAATGTCAGTTCTGCTTCTTGATGACACAAATAAGGGTTTCAGTTTAGTTGCTGAGCAGTGGAGTGCTGTGGTAACAAACACCTAAAAATGTTGAAGGGGTTTTTGAATTGGGTAATTGGTAGACGGTAGACAAGTTTGGAAGTGTTTGATAGTAACAACCTACATTGCCTTGAAGAGAATTTTGGTAGAATTCTGGAAATTAAGTGTAATCCTGATGAGGTCTTAGGTAGAATTTAGAGCTGTGGGGAAAGCTCCTATCCTCATGAACAGAATGTTACTAGAAATGTGGACATTGTATGTATCTCTGTTAAGGCTTTAAAAGGAAATGATGGACATGTTATTGAGCATGGGAGGAAAGAATTCCTTGTTATAAAGTGGCAAAGAACTTGGCTGAATTATGTTAGAATGTTTTTTGGTAGAACTTGTAGAGCTTGCAACTGATGAACTTGGATATCTAGCTCAGAAGACTTCTAAGCAAAATATTAAAGGTGCATCCTGGTTTTTCATTGATTTTTATATTAAACTATGGGAGGAAAGAGACAGATTGAGAAATGAACTGTGCAAAAAGAAACCAGAACTTGAAGATTTGGGAAACCGTACTGTAAAAATTAAGAGAGCTTTTCCTAGAAAGGTTATCAAGGGTGTGGCTACAAAACATTTGCTAAAGAGATTATGCCTGTGACTTAAGGATCTAATCAACCATCTCAGCAAAACCCTGTCAGTTTAGACTAAAAAGGCAGACACAGGACAAAATGAAGGAAAAATGGCTTTGCCACCCAAACTTGAAGTGAGCAGGACCTGTGACCTAGTGGGCCAGGAGAATGGGTCTGCCACTCCAGACCCTCAGAAGGAGTGAGTTCACACTCCAGGGGGCAGGATAATGTGACTTTCCAAAGCTGAGGGATTGGGGTTGTTGTGCCAGTGGAGCAGGAAAGCATGGCCACTGACCAGGGCCTCAGGGGCCCTACTCAGAGTTGAGAGTGTAGGGCCAACGCACAAATGTGCCTGGAGAACAGAGGATTATTTGCAAGCCTTGAGATCTAATGGATCCATGGTACCCACGTCTCCTTTCCCTCCAGTTTCTCCCTTTTGGAATGAGAATGCCTACCTGATGCCTATCCCACCATTGTACTTTCGATGCAGATAGCTTGTATGCTAGATTAAACAGGTCCACAGATTGAGAGGAATCTTTGCTGTAGGGTGAAAAACACCCAATCTCACCCATACTTGATTTGGATGATTCAGAAGATGAGATTTTGGACTTAGAATGGATGCTGCAATGGATTAAGAATTTTGGTGATGCTGGGATGCAGTCAATGTATTTTGCATGGGAGGAGAACATAAATTTTTGAGGGGGCAAAGGGTGAAGTGTTATGGAATGAATTGTGTACCTGAAGAGAAATGCTGAATTTCTAAATTTATTGTCTCACAGTTCTGGAGGCTAGACGTCTGAATTCGGGTCGCAGGCAGGGCTATGCTGTCCCTTTCTTTGTGGGCTCTAGGGAAAGATCTTTGCTTCTCGCTTTCATTTCTATAGGCCTAAGTGCTTCTTGCTATTCCTTATCTTGTAGAGGGATCCTCACCTACTGTCTTCTGCTTGTGTGGCATTCCCTTTTTATAAGACACCACTCAGAAGGGATTAGGACCCACCCTGTTTCAGTATGACATCCTTAATTTAACTGATAATATCTGTACAGACAAAAAACCTGTTTCTCCAAACAACATCACACTCACCAGGTACAAAGGTTAGGACTTTAACATCTTTTTGGAGGATGCAGTTCAATCCATAATACTCTGCCCTCTGGCATCCCCCAAATTCATGTCCTTTCCACATGCAAAATACATTTACTCCATCCTAACATCCCCAAAAGTCTTAACCCAGTCCTTAGCCCTGGGTGGCCCCTTTCTTCCTGGAACCAAGGTGGTAACCACACCCTTTGAATCCTAGGTGGAAGCCCCATGCTTTGAAACCTAGGAAGTGGAGGCCCTGATCCCAGTGCACCTTCTGACAGTCCTGCTGTTCTCTGAGATGCTCTCAGAATCATCCTTTTCTTTTCTTGGTGGACAACAGATGCTTGCAGACAAGTTGCTCCATGATCCCCTTCCTGCCTATAGAATTCCAGGAATCAGACAGCTTTCTTTCATGTTTCCCATCTCTGTCCCTTTCGATCTAAGCTGACTGTGTATCTGCTGAGATAGTTTATTGGATCTATGGCTTACACGCCTAATCTCTTTAGCAAAGGACTGTGTAGCCACAACCTTGGTGTTCTTTCCAGGGAACACTCTTTTAATATTTGCAAATCTTCAAGTTCTGATTTCTTTTTTCACAGTTCTTTTCTTAATTTATCTCTTTCTTCCCACATTTTATTGTAAGAAGCAAGGAGAAACAGGGCTACACTTTGAGGATTTTGCTCAGAAGTCTTCTCAGCTAAATATCCAAGTTCATCCATGGCAAGCTCTATTTTCCACAAAACATTTGAACACAATTCAGTCAATTTCTTTGCCACGTTACAAGTCCAGTAACTAGTTCATCATTTTGTTTTAAGGCCTTAGCAAAAGCACATTGAATGTCCACATTTCCAGGAGCATTCTATTCATTATGATAGAAGCTTTCTCTACAGGTCTCCTCGTTTCTTTCTGAGCCCTTACTAGAATCTCTTTTCAGGTCCGTAATTCTGCCAACAGTCTCTTCATGGTAACGTAGACCTTTACTATAAAGTGCCTGAAAACTCTTCCAGTCTCTACCACTTAACCAATTCCAAAGCCATGCCCAGATTTCCAGGCATTTGTTAAAGCAACACCCCCACTTTCTGGTACCAAATTCTTAGTCTCCTCAAACTTCCATAACAAAGTACCACTAAGTTGTTGGCTATAAAGAACAGAAATTTATGTTCTCACAGTTCTGGAGGCTAGAAATGCAAACTTAGGGTATTAGTAAGGCTGTCCTCTCTCTCTCTGTCAGTTCTAGGGGAAGATCCACTCTTGTCTCCTTCAGTTTATGTAGCCCTGAGCATTTCTTGGCAATCCGTGACTTGTAGATGGAGCCTCACATGCTGTCTTTTCCTTATGTGTGACTCTGTGTCCATGTCTTTCCGTCTCTTCTATCAGAAGCCACTCAGAGGGAATTGAGATTAGGATTTACCCTACTCTGATATGACTTCATTTAACTTAACTGATAACATCTACACATAAAAACTCTACTTTTCCAAACGAGGTCACATTCACAGGTACAGGGGTTAGGGCATTGATGGTATTCTGGTTAGCAAATGGTTAATGTGCTCAGCTGCTAACTGAAAAGTTGGAGTTTTGAGTTCACCTGGAGATTCCTAGGAAGAAAGGCCTGGTGATCTACTTGTGAAATATCAACCATCAAGAACCTCATGGATCATAGGTCTACTCTGATACACGGTCATCATGAATCAAAATTGACTCAATGGCAACTGGTTTTATGTGTGTGTGTGTGTGTGTTTAAAAGACATTTTGACCTCAATTTATTTTCTCCTTATTTTTGCCTTGTTTCGTAAAAAACGTACTTTTTGGCACCTATGTGGAATCCTAAAATACATTTTCAAAAAACGTTTTGTTTCCTATAGAAAATTACTTGCATGGGCCAGCTCTTTCTGAATGTAAAAGCCCAAACCCTTTCTATGGTCTAGAGCACCCCACACCATCAGGCCCTCTATGATCTCTTTGATGTTATTTCCAGCTGTGCTTCCTTTAGTCTCTGAACTTCCGTCTCCCTGTCTGGTTTTCTGTACCTTAATATGTCAGACATAGTCCAGTCTTTGGGCCTTCATTCTTCATCTCCTCCCTACCTGGAAGGTGTTAGAGTAGAGCCTGAAACAAAGAAAGAACTCAATAAAAGTTGTTGAATTAATGAATAAGTCCTTAAGATGATGCTCACATTCTCTTGTGGGGAATTGATTTATAAACTCCATGTTAATTGCTTTTTTTCCTATTTGAACCTATTTCCTATATATAAATTAAATCACATTTATCTACATCCGTGGCTTGCCAAATATAGATGTAGGGATTTTCCTAGATTCACATTCTGTCTCCTTAGGAGTTGTTCAAATATGTTTTTTTGTTTGACCATTTTCATTGCCCTTTAGGTGGAAGGTAACAGAGTGAATTAGTTTCCTATTCCGTAATTGATACACCAATTGTTCCATGATATTGGTTGCAATCCCTGCAATGTGTCAGCATTCTCCCCTTTTCTACCCTGAGTTCCCTGTTTCCATTCATCTGGTTTTCCTGTCCCTTCCTGCCTTCTCATGTTTGCTTTTGGGCAGATGTCACCCTTTTAGTCTCCTATGGTTGACTGATCTAAGGAGCACTTTCCTCACGGGTGTTATTATTTATCTTATAGGTCTGTCTATTGTTTGGCCGAAAGGTGATCACTAGGAATGGCTTCAGTTCCAAGTTAGAAGGGTGTCTAAGGTCCATAATCTGAGGGGTTCCTGCAGTTTCTATCAGACCAGTAAGTCTGGTCTTTTTTATGAATTTGAATTTTGTTCTACATCTTTCTCCCACTCTAACTGGGACCTTCTATTGTGATCCCAGTCAAAGCAGTTGGTAGTGGTAGCTGGGCACCATCTAGTTCTTCTGGTCTCAGGCTTATGGAGGCTGTGGTTCATGTGGACCATTAGTCGTTTGGACTAACTGCTTCCTTAAGTCTTTGGTTTTCTTCATTCTCCTTTGCTCCAAATGGGAAGAGACAGATAGCTGTCTCTTAGATGGCCACTTGTAAACATTTAACACTGCAGACACTACTCACCAAAATATGATGCAGAACGTTGTCTTTATAAACTGTGTAATGCCAGTTGACCTAGATGTCCCCTGGGACTATAGTCTCCAGCCCTCAGGCCCAGTAAGTCAGTTCCGCAAGCTGTTTGGTTATGGCTAAGAAATTTCTACGGATGTGCACCCTGTGTGGTCTATCGTATATATGAATATACATGCAGCACGTACAAATATATATGTAGCCTAATCTATACATGCACGCGGGTGTACTTCCATACATATCTACCTATATATCCACTTGCAAATTATTGTTATTACTGTTGCTGCAGGATTGTGTCATTGTGCCTTTTATTTTTGCCTACCTTTCAGTGTCTTTCTTTGCCTTGGTCATGTTGTGCTGACATCCCCCTCTATTGTGTATTACCTTTCCCTTTGCCAGCATTAATATGTGTCTACTATATGGTTATTGATTCTCCCTGTTTCCCCCCTTCCACCCCTTGTAACCAAGGGCATGTTTCTTTGTGTGTAAACATTTTCTTGACTTTTTATAATAGTGGTCTCATACAATAGTTGTCCTTTTGTGATTGACTTATTTCACTTAGCGTAATGTCCTCCAGATTCATCCACGGTGTGAGACGTTTCACAGACTCATCGTTATTCTTTATCATTGCGTATTAGTCCATTGTATGCATGTACCACAGTTTATCCTTTTATTTGTTGATGGGCACTTAAGGTTGTTTCCATCTT
Source organism: Dugong dugon (assembly GCA_030035585.1). Lineage (NCBI taxonomy): Eukaryota > Metazoa > Chordata > Mammalia > Sirenia > Dugongidae > Dugong > Dugong dugon. Next base: position 4,064,325 of record CM057478.1, on the reverse strand, counting down.
TCTGCCATTGTGAATAATACTTCAATGAACATGTGTGTGCATATGTCTATTCGTGCGATGGCTCTTATTTCTCTAGGATACATACCATACCTAGGAATGGGATTTCTGGATCATACGATAATTCTATTTCTAGCTTTTTAAGGAAGTGCCATATTGTTTTCCATGGTGTTTGTACCAATTTACATTCCCACCAGCAGTGTATAAGAGTTCCAGTCTCTCCACAACCTTGCCGGCATTTGTTGTTTTCCTTTCTTTTTCTTTTTTTTTTTTTTGATCAGTGCCTTTATTGCTGGCGTGAAATGGTATCTGATTGTAGTTTTGCTTTGCATCTCTCTAATGGCTAATGATCGTGAGCATCTCTTCATGTGCTTGTTAGCCGCCTGAACGTCTTCTTTGGTGAAGTGTCTGTTCATGCCCTTTGCCCATGTTTAAATTGGATTGTTTGTCTTTTTGTTCCAAGGGGTTGAAGTTTTATATACATTTTAGAGATTAGACCCTTGTCGGATATGCTGTGGCCCAAATTTTTTCCCAGTCTGTAGGTTCTCCTTTTACTCTTTTGGAGAAGTCCTCTGAAGAGCATAAGTTTTTAATTTTTAGGAGGTCTTGCTTATCTAGATTAGATTCTGCTGTTTGTGCATGTCAAATATCTTTTAATATATATAGCTGGGTAGTTGACTGATAAGCATAGTTTCTAGCCCAATTCTCCTTGTCTAGCAGGTTTTCCTTTAATATCTTTCTGCCATATTGAGGGTGATTATCTTCTGTCTCACTGCCTGGCTTGCTGACTTGTTGATCATATGGATGTCATTAATTACTACAATGTCCTATATGCATTGCTCTCAGGATTATTACCATTTTAGCAACACTATAATTATTGGGTCTGTAGCTCTTAAGGATGAAATCTACCTCCGTGACTCCTTCACCTTGCTTCTTATCACATTGTTTTCTGAGTGTAGAGAAGGATTTTAAAGATGTTGTAGGGGAGGCATTCTGGATCCTCCAGAAAAAGGGGATGGTTGTCTAGTTATACTTACTTTTCTCCCTCCCTTCTATCCTTCCTTTCTCATATATTGGCCTTATACTCGTTAATATCCATTGCTGTTGGGTCGATTCTGACTCACAGCAACCCTATAGGACAGAGTAGAACTGCCCCATAGAGTTTCCAAGGAGCACCTGGTGGATTCGAACTGCCAGTCTTTTGGTTAGCAGCCATAGCCTTAAACACTACGCCACGAGGGTTTCCACTGGCCTTATAGGAAGAGGAAATTCCTCCATGATTCTAAAAACATCAGCCTAAAGATTGTGAAGCCTGCATTTTGATGACACCAAGAAGTTTTTGTCATTTCCTGAAACTACATGGATATTTCATTTAAAACTTGGGTGGCTAGTTAGATACCATTTTATTGGAAACTAAGAAATATTTCTACTCCATTGTTTTTAATATACCTGACTCATTATTTTTGGTGGCATACACCAGCGCTCAGTGATGCAACGGGTTAAGTGCTCGGCTGCTAACTGAAAGGTTGGCAGTTCGAATCCACCCAGCAGCTTCACAGGAAAAAGACTGTTAATCTGCTCTTGTAAAGATTACAGCCTAGGAAACCCTATGGGACAGTTCTACTCTGTCACATGGGGTTGTTATGGGTCGGAAACCTGCATGATGGCCCCTAACACAACAACAACAAAGACCAACTGGTAAGCTGGAATGGCTTGCCTCCCTCATTCTTTCAGGCTACTGTTGGTCACCATGGTTCCAGAGAATTACCAGATTTTTTTGCTAACCCATGTTATTTCTAACAGTTTTGCTTTTTGTGATCTATTTTGTTCAAGGAAGTATATACATGTAAAAACACAGAAGTGTCATCTGAAATCCAAAGAAACTTAGTTTCACATAAGATACATTTTGGAAATATTATGTATTATTTCTCTGGTATATATGTGTAATAGCTCTCATATATCATGATTTACTAATATTGTTTAAAACTGGGTAAATTTTATTGAGTACTCCTTTTTAAAGGTGCTATCAGTGCTGAAGCATTCACTGTTGTCCTACAAGCAACCTAAAGTCACGAAGATGTTGAAACTTTACTTCTTGTTTTCTTTGCAATTCCTGGCGAAAGAGGTAGGATTGTACTTTGGCTTTTTCTTCTGTGTGATTACTGCTCTGGCGATTTCTTGACACGCTCAACCAACTGAATTCTTTACAAGCGATATCTAATGGTTGATGGTACTCACCATTGATATGATTATCAAATGAGGACAGATAAATTTGATCAGTTACTCTTTTTTTTTTAAATTATTGTGCTTTAAGTGAAAGTTTACAATTCAAGTTAGTCTCTCATACAAAAATCTATGCATACATTGTTTTGTGACCCTAGTTGTTCTCCCTACACTGTGATAGCACACTCTTCTTTCCCACCCCAGACTTCCCGTGTCCATTCAACCAGTTACTCTTACACTAAATAGTATTTTCCTGGTAAACAACTTAATGTTGCTTATGAATTTAAATGCATAGTAAGTTGAATAAAATTAAATATTTAATTTTCATTTTTAGGGCTATTTAAATCAAAAAGGTAAACCGATGAGGTTTGCAGGACTCGTAGCACGTTTGTGTGGCCATGAACCGTCTAATTTTATCTTTGTGAGTTTTCTTGAGAAAGGGCTTTTCCATAAACTCTGTCAGCCAACCAGGAGAGGTAAGCTTGAGGTTTCTTAAGGTTTTATATAAGTAGTTCAAAAACAGCATATTTGTAAAATAACAAATGCCTCAGAAATCTTTTTTTTTAAATGAAGAAATACTAAGTAAATGTTCAGATTTACAGATGTCAAAAAAAATTAGATACTGGATGTCAACTTATTTTTATTTATTCTAATAGAGACCATTTGGGAAATATTTATATATCATCTAATTAATTAAGACTATTTACAGAATCTAGAGTAGGGAAGTGTATACAGACCAAAGTTTATTTAATAGTTACCAGGAGTGGGCAGGAGGGTGAGGGGAAGGAGGACTCATTGCTTAGGGGACACTGAGCTTCTGTTAAGGGTGTTGGAATGTAATAACGGCGTAGGGGGAATGTTTGATCTCCTCTAACTTCACAGGGGGAGGGAGAATCAAGATGAACAGCCCAAGGCTGATTCCTATGAGGCGGAGGTCAGACATGCCTCCTCTCTCTACCATCTTTACCAATTCTGACACCCACCATCCCTCCCACAGCACTCTCTACTTCTCTGCCAGGTTCAATAATTCATTGCAATGGTTACACAGAACTCATAGACAATACTGAACAATTATGGGGCTTATTAGGAAAGTAATTAGTTACAGTTCAGGCTTAGGAACGCTCAGGATATAGTTCTTCCATCAGGACTGCCCCTTCCCAGCTGTGCTTGCAGGCATGCCTCTGCCCAAAGACATTCAGCTTTCTCTCTTGGTGGGCCGGGAAGCCCACCATGCTGTCTCTTGCTTCCAGGTTTGTGCTGCTGGGTTTTGCTGCCTTCGGTGTTACAGCTCACTTTCTCTCTGCCTCCTGGTTCTAGGAGCTTCTCAGGGCAGTGATCCCGGGTCCAAAGGGCTTGCTGGCTCCTGGCTGTTCTCCCTTGGTGGTGGTGGGATTCTCTCTTTTCCACCTCTGAGATAGCTCATTTCAAGCCCAGCAGGATGGCAGAACTAAACGATCCCTTTGGTGGGCCACAATTACCCTATCATACAGTCCTGCCCAATCGCTTGGGTGGGAGTTACAAGACCATGGCTGGAAAGGCCACACAAAAGTGATCCATGACACCACATGGAAAAATGTGAGCATGGGTAATGATGATGATTGCACCACATAACGAGCAGAATTGACGTCATCGAACTGTGCGCGTGAAGAATGTCGATATGGCAAACGTTGTGTTACGTGTATATTTACCACAACCGCAATAAAAGCTACTTATGGAAGAGAAAAAAAAAGAATATTTGCAGAAGAGAAAATTGAGACACATAAAAATTGAGTAACTTTCCTGTGGTCATTCAATTTCAGTAAGTGTTAGAGCCCAGTTAATTAAAACCAGCAATTTACTAAAGACTAACTATATAGTGCTCATGTATTATGAAGAGCGGAGAGTAAGTCAAGATGAGCAGACCCTAGAGTGAGTTTTGGGAAGTATTGGTGAGTAAGGTTTGGAATTTAGTTATGAGCTGGACTTTGAAATGCCCTAAATGCCAGGCGAAGGAAACTGTATTTTATTTATTAGGCGTTGAAACACCATCAGGAATTTTTAGGTGGAGGAAAGACATGATCATAGTAATGCTTTGCAAAGATTGATCATCCTCAAGGATGGCCTGAAGCAAGGAAAGTCCAGGTCAAGAAACCAGTTCTTAGGCAATCTGGGGGTAGTAACTGAGGTGAGGGTAGCAAGAATGGAAAAGAAGGTACAGAATGTAAAACTGCCTGGATTTACTAGAAAATAAATGTGTACATAGCATAGCAGATAGAGTCAGTTTCTTAGGTATATATTTACTAGAAATATTTGCCTTCCGTGAAAGGAAATATAATATAAAAAATTAATAACAAAATACATGGAATCAACACTTTTTTATAATAATACTCTTTATTTGGATATGCTCAAAAGGATTTCCTCAGAATGTGGTGGAGACTCTGATGTTAGTATTGGCCAATTTGTTTGGAAGAAAATATATTCCAGCGAAATCTCAAGATGCTAATTTCACATTTTCTCAATCAAAGGTAAGGTTTCTAACACTTACATAATAAAGATGGTTATTAAATATATACTACTGGAATAGGTTCGGTTGCTGCAGGGTTGTGTTGATATAAGCTATTCCATTCATTTTTCTGTAATGTTAAGTTGGTCTTCCTAGAATCAGTACTCTGTTGAATTTTTAATTCAAGTAGCTTCCTTTACTAATCTAGCAAATGATTACTGTCTTAAGTTTTGCATTTTATTGGAGCAAAGTATAGCATTCAGTGACAACAGAACTAGACAAACAGTCTTTTAAAGAAAACCCTGCGTAGCCCCATTGCTAGGTCTATAGTTACACCTATGGGAGGGAATGCAGGGAAGGAATTTAGATCATGAGCTCAGATGTTCTCTTGAGAAGATGTAGGGGTGGTCACCTAAGAAAGAATCCCCTAACACAAGGGTTATTTAAAAGACTATAAGCAGGAAAATTATTTTCTCATTCTATTTTCCACATTTTATTTGGTCGTAACTCTTTTTTAAAAATAAACAGACAGAAAGGTCCTACAAAAAGAAAAAAAGAATTATAAACCATGACCAAATAAGGTGTATCCCAGGAATGCAAGACTGGTTTAACACCCTAAAATCAATTAATGTGTTACATCATATTCACAGAATAAACAAGAAACAGACATATGATCATCACACTAGGCACAGAAAAGGAATTTGGAAAAAATTCAACACCCATTCATAATTTAAAAAAAAAGAAATTCAAAAAAACTGGGAATAGAAGGGAATTTCCACAACCTGGTTAAGAACATGTATGAAAAACTCACAGCTAACATCATGCTTAATGGTGAAAGACAGAATGTTTTCCACCTAAAATCAGGAGTAAGACAAAGATGCCTAATCTTACTACTTCTGTTCAATATTGCACTGGAGGTTCTAGCCAGGATAAATTAAGTGGGGGGGGGGGGGGGGAGAAGCCATCCAGATTAGAAACTATATCTGCAAATCACATAATCTTGCATATAGAAATTCTTAAGAAATTCACTTTAAAAAAGCTGTTAGAAATAATGAGTGAGTTCCACGAGATTGCAGGATACTAAATCAATATACAACTCAATTGTATTTCTGTACACTAGCAATGAGTAACCTAAAAGTGAAATGAATCAAACAATATCGTTCAGAATAGTGCCTAGCAACTGAAATGCTCATCTACTCTTGGTAGGTATTTAGATAGAACAACAACAACAACAAAAAGTCCTACAAAAACAATGACAAATAAGCAAATTAAAGAAAAACAAAACAAAACAAGAAAACCTCCCTTAGAACGTGAGAATGTAGGTAAAGCTACTTTCTATCAGATAACCCTAATGAATAAATGACCAAAAGGGGGTTCTTGCTAATCTGTGCTTTCCAACTCCATAACAGTAAAGCACAGAGCTGTTCCACCACTGATACAGCCCCAGTCCTGCTGGCCTAACTTTAGTACCGGCATATCTCTGTGTCTTCAGACCACTGGAACTATTACTTTTTTTCTTAAATACACCTTGGTTTTAAACTGTTTCAAAAGGAGACTTTATATTCGCTGCTGTAAATGGAACACCAGCGTCCCTGGTCTTAAAAATAAAGTAACCATAGAAATAAATGCAATTAATATGATTCTCAGCTGAGGCTGCTCTCCCTTTGCTATAAAAGAGCTTATCAAGTGTTATGATACAGGCCATCCTCCATTAGACATTCTGGGGTTATCAGAAAGAGCTAAAAAGAATTGGAAAGAGGACAGTTTTTTTATTTTTATTTTTTGAAACTGATGTAATAATTACCTAATGCTCTCTCTGTGTGACATGCAAAAGTCATCTTATGTACCACTAATGCTAAGTGTCTCACGGTTTTGGAATAACAGCTCTAGATTAGTTCGTTAACAAAGATTCATTGAGCGATCACTATGTGAAAACTGTCATAGAAAAAGCAGAGTTCCAAGACATAGTTGCTGCTTTCAAAGAGCTTGCCCTCCAGCTTGGACCAGGTGACATGCTCACAGGAAGACATGGCTCAGAGCCCAAGGGTGTGCATGATAAACAGCAGATGTGCCCTAGCACGGTGCCCAGCAGCAGGTACAGTGGGAGGCATATGGAAGGTGGAGCAGTAAATATTTGCAGAATGACTGAATAAGAACCTTGTCACATGGGCCCTACTGTAGAATTGCCCTCCTTGACCTGCTGTTTGCTCTGAATCCATCCACAGATGGTAAGAGTCTCGTAAGCAACAGCCCTATGAAAATTGTCATATTGTCAATTGTACGGAATTGATTAGGGATGTTATATCCACACAGTGTGCTCTTTCTAAGAATCTCTCTGAGAAGTTCTTATCTGGTGTTAGGCTGAGAAAAAAACAGTTGCCGTGGAGTTGACTCTGAGCCATGGTGGCCCCACGTATGTCAGAATAGAACTGTGCTCCATAGGGTTTTCAATGGTTGCTTTTTCAAAGTAGATCACCAAGCCTTTCTTCTGAGGCACCTTTCTGTAGACTCGAGCCTCTAACCTCTCAGTTAACAGCTGAGCACATTAACCATTTGCACCATGAATAGGTGTTTATCTCAAGGACATTGTGAAATGTGTAACTGATGAGGTTTTCTTTTCACACTTTTGCTGCTGGGAATCTTGGAATATAATGTGTGGCCCATCCGAGACTCTCTTTATTGTTTTCCTTTCTTTTTTTAACCTCATTTTAACTTACTGTATTAAATTCACCCTTACAAAATAACTTCATTCTTGGAAAAGTGCAGGGAATGAGTAAATTAAAGAAAATAACAAACTAATAGTAAAAGTACTAATTGCAATAGAAGAAAACCGAGGACTTTCCTAATGTCACAGCTTTGCACCCCATGCTATCTAAGCTTACTAAAGAAACTTCTAGTGCTAATTCAGAAAGACTTTGTTTTAATGTATGACATGTGGGAACTGACCCAGTTTGCAATACCAGCTGCTTCTCTGCTGGCCACCTATGTGACTTGGACCAACCAAATTTCCCTCCACCAGGCTTCCTTCCCTCATCTGTAAAATCTGAATGAAAATGCTGATTTCATAGGGTTGCTCTACAGATTAAGTGAACTAACCTACCCGTGTGCTTGGCAAAGCTTGGTGCCGGCACGTAACAAGAGCTCAGTAAGTAATTGAAGCCCAGTGTCACTACCCTGGAGCCCTTGTGGCGTAGTGGTTAAGAGCTTGGCTGCTAACCAAAATGTTGGCAGTTCAAATCCACTAGGTGCTCCTTGGAAACTCTATGGGGCAGTTCTACTCTGACCTTTAGGGTCACTGTGAGTCAGAATCGACTTGATTGCAACGTGTTTGGAGCCCTGGTGGTGTGGTGGTTAAACGCTCAGTTACTAACTGAAAGGTCAGCCGTTGGAACCTACCAGCCGCTCAGTGGGAGAAAGATGCCGCAGTCTGCTTCTGTAAAGATTTACAGCCTTGGAAACGCTATGGGGCAGTTCTGCTCTGTCCTGTAGGGTCGCTATGAGTCAGAATTGACCCAACAGCAGTGGACTACTACCCTAACTTGTTGACTGCTTTCTAAAAATGCCCTTCACGCAAACTGTGAGAGAAACACGAAGTTAAGATCAGTTTAGGGCATGCGTCTCTTCAAATGGCGGTTTTTATTAGGTAGAGTCAAAGCAAATTGTTAAGATGAAAGATATTTGCATTTATAAATGTTGGCTGAAATGAAAAAGAAATTTTACCTTGAACTCTCAAGTGAGTAAGCAGTAACCTTAATGAGGGAATATTAATCTAGAAAATTATGCCGCAACAATTTCCCAAGCAGTTTAATTCTTTTAATGAAGGTAAAGAGGCCTTTCTGAAAGTCTTTTGCCTGTAGGTGATCCTTGACGAACTCCCAGAGGATTTTAAAGCTGCTTTACAGGAGTATAATTTGAAAGTGGCAAAGGACTTTGCTTCCTTCCTACTGATTTCTTCCAAGCTGGTGAACGTGAAAAACAAATGTCGGCTCCCGTTGTCAAGAATCAGTAAGTGCATTTGAGTTCCACTTTGGGCAACTTAATAAATATCCTTGCCCAACAATGCCTTTGAATCTCGGATGCTTCAAAACCGGAAAAAAGAGCTCGTTACAGACAGAGCAACTGTATTTACCTGAGCATTTTATCCTGGAAGAAAAAGTCAGCCCCTCATAGAGTGTGGTAATACCTTTTGCTTCTCAAAGAAAGAAACTTTACAATTACCAACTATTAACTGGACAAGGGAGGAACAATTTTGAAAGGTCATTCACGAGCAGTTTTGAATGAAGGTCGCTTATTTGTTAAGGTTATAAAATGGAACCAGAAAACATGACAGATGAGGGAGAAAATAGGCAGGATTTCTGTCACTCTTTCTCCTGAGAGGCAGGGTGGCTTACTGGTTCAAATACAAACTCTGGAAGCCGAGTCAAATCAAAGAAACAAACACACTGCCGCTGAGTCAATTCTGACTCACAGCGACCCTACAGGACAGAGTAGAACTGCCCTATAGGGTTTCCAAGGAGCAGCTGGTGGATTCGAACTGCCGACCTTTTGGTTAGCAGCCAAATGCTTAACCACTGCACCACCGGGCTCTGGAAGCGGAGTACCAGGATCCCAAACTGGGCTCTGCTACTTATTACCTGTGAGATCTTATGCCAGCTACTTAGCTTTGTGTGTCTCAGTTTTGTTATCTGTAAAATGATACCTTACAGGATTGCCGGAGGGTTAAGGGAGTGTGTTAATGTTTGCAAAGTACTGTAAACCGTGCATGGCGTATAGTAAACTCTGTAAGTCTGTTCCATCCAATGTGTTAGTTACCACCCACATGTTGCTACTTAAATTTACGTTAATTAAAAGTAAAAAATAAAATAAAAAATTCAGTTCTTCAGTCACACTAACCACATTTCATGTGCTTGATGAAATGCAGCTGCTGACTTCCACATTGGACATGGCAGAGACAGAACACTTCTATCACTTTTTCCCCAAGAAAGTTCTGTTGGGTAGTGCAGATATCACTGTTTGCTTTTATGGTTATTTTTTATTGTTTAGAAATTATTGGGTTAGGAACCCTCTAGGGAAGAATAAACGGAGAGAAGAGACTAGGATAACAGTAAAGATGGAGCTGTGGGGGAGTAATTCCTCAGTTCCTCTGTAGCCTAACTTGTCCTCGACTGGAATAAAAGACAGAGGTGTATTGTAGCTCTCCAGTTGACATAGGAAGCAGCATCAGCAAAAGCAGACAATAATGATGGAGCAGAGAGAACATCACAGAGACAGCATTAGAGCGTGTGAACAGCCTATCTCCATCATAAAAAGGAGCCATACGTGAGTGTATGACCTGGTGCTTCACAAGTCCAGTGAGACAGTACCTAGCACATGGATGGAAAACATGTTTCATCTCGTACAGCGTACCCGAACATTGTGTCTAGAAGGATTCTGAGGTTATGTCTCTGTTCCTAGGAAAAAGGAATAGGTAATAAAAAGGGTAACGACAATAATGTTAATAGCCAACATTGACTGAATGATTACTCGGGACCAAGCTGAGTTAATAACTTTATGCTCAATATCTCAGTCAGTCTCCATTATGTGGTCTGCCATGGGCAGATGGACATCAACCACTGTGGTATGGATCGTTAAAACCTAACCTGACCCAACCCGTTTTGGTCAGAATTCACAGGTGAAGAATATGAAGACTCCCAGCTGGTGTCTAACTTGATGAACCGCAGGGAAGGAAGAGTGGCCATTTCACCGTTTGCTTGTCTGTCCGGGAATACAGATGGCAATTTGCTTCAGCCAGAGATTGTCAACCACGTAAGCGGAGAGTCCATCTTATAAATAAAACTTCTTTAAGAGGGAATGGAGTTATACTGCTTTACAACCTAGACAGGACTTTAGACCCCAACACTGAATAGTTTCCTGTCACCCCAACACCAGTGTCCAAGAGAGCAAAGCCCTGGAGGCCAGTATGATGTCAATGTCAATGGAGTTGAACTGAGGGACTCTGCCTTTTTTGGAGAATTCCTAGGCACTCTCTTTTTTCTCCCAGATTTTCTGTGGGAGGAACAAATGGAATTATCTCACCTTTTCCCAAAATTGATTATAGACCCTGTAGCGCTGTCACTACTTCAAACCCCATAGATCCTTTGGGACAATGGTCTCCATAGTGGCACACAACACACTAGAACTCTGGGAGATTCTGGACAAAATATTATGTGTTGGAAGATTTTACAATTAATCTAAATATATTTAGCTTTAATAATATTTAATAATATAGATCGCTACTTCTGCCTTTACTTGGTTTTATTCCCTGGTCAGATATCACATTTCAGGTAAAACAGTGGTCTTCCAATATATTTGCTTAAGTAACATCTAAAAGAATTTGGAAAAATTATGAATCCTCTTACACACTTTGAGTTGATGTCTAAACTTTTTTTAACCAATGTTTAAAGAGTTGTAATGTTATATTTTCTGGTTCATTACACATATTGACATTTTGAAATGGAACTGTTATATCATACTTTTAAGTGTATCAGTACAGTATAAATATCAAAATTATTTAACACTCATAAAATCAAATTAAAAAAATATGTGTATATGATCACACAGCTTCTTTAAAGTTACAAATTCTGTGTCATTCCTTTTTTTACTTGAACTTGTATTTTCCTCCCATTTCTCACAGAGTTTAATTTTATACTCCCACCAACAGTGTATAGGAAATCCTCCTGATTGCATACATTTTATTTGCAAAACATGCCTGGAGCCCTAGAAGCATAGTTTTTCTGTTCGCTTTGCTCTCTTCCTCTTGCCCCTCTTCCTCCTGTTACTTCTCCTTTTACCTCTTCCTCTGTTTCTCTCTTTTGGGTAAGTGGGGATCAAAAGGTGGCGGCAACTATTCAGTTGCATCCTGATCTTTGGGCCTACAGAGACCCTAGTCACTTAACACTCCTTCCAAGTTTTTGTCTAGTTCCATCTTCCTTCTACCAGTTAGATTATGATGAAAAGTCTACCTTAAAAGTCAGCTTTAGATTATTTTTGCTCAGTGAATCTTGCTAACAGTATGGCCGTTGGAATTGCCCTCAGTATGCTTTGAAGGTTCCCGTTTTCCCAAGTGGGGTAACCTATTCTCAAGGTATGTTTGGTGTGGCACTGCCCACTGTGTGTGAGACACCCCTTTCCCTCACCATGATGAACCCCTGCTTCCCTTGATCTCTGTAAAGGTCCACATCTGCCTGCCCCCTGCCACTCCAGTCTCTTCACAGTGTGCCTCAAGAAACTGGGGTTCGCTAAAGAAACCATCAGCTGTAAGCACTTATCCTTTACAAAGAAACGATGACTTAAGAGAAAATGTATTTTTTCAGGTCGTTCTGCGCACAATTGGTGTCAATGTCATGCAGGCTCCTGTGCTGTGGTCGCAGAAGATTGATAACCAAGGAAGAAGAATGCCACTTAGTGCTTATGCTCTTGACTTCTATAAGCATGGCTCCTTGACAGAATTAACACGAGATACTGGGTAGGTTTGTATGTGGGGTGTATAAGATACATATCTAGCTCTCTCTCTTTCTCTTTCTCCCTCCCTCCCTATCTTATACTCTAATACACTATTTTTATTTATTTTATTATTTATATAGTAATAATTTATATTATGTATTTAATAAATATAATATTAATCATGTAACACATACTAGATCTCTTTCTAGAAGACTAATCCCTAGTGATTAAAAATGTTAGCATTAATTCGATTTTGGATGTACCACCAAAATCTTGATTCTTGGGCTGGCTCCATTGCACATAACCCTGAAGACAAAAAGAATTTGGTTATACCATAGGGCTCAAAAATGCATTTTTATTGGTTATTATATACTATTTATTCATTAAATGGATTATTTAAAGCTTAAATAAAGAATGTATAATTATATCTAGGAGTATATCAAAGGTCATTTGTTTGTGTGTGTGTATGAAATAAATGAGTATTTATTTGTTTTCCACAAATGGGACCTGGAGGAAAAACATTCTGGAACTTACTTCTAAGTGAGGAAGTTAACTTGGCAGTTGTCTGTTAGAATGTGACACTTGTTCTATTCTTTGGTAAGAAGATCATTTTACAAAGCAGTAATTAGGGATGAATACTTGTGGATTCACGTGGAGAGTGGAGACTCTGGTCCTGGAACCTGGTAGGTAGAAACTGGGAGAACCATGTTGTTAAACAGAGCTTCAGGAAATCAAGGTGTATTTATATAAATAAAATAATTCAGATTGAAATTCGTTTGAAGTGTTCTGACGTTCTTGCCAAACCTTGAGCTATGGGTCGGTTTTTCTTATATCTCATTCCTAGTTGCCAGTAAAGTAGACATGACACTAGTAAGTAAACCTGTTTTTTTCCCCCATTTTAATCTCTTGTCCCCACTCACTTGTCTAAGCTTTTCTTTTATATTTTGTCACCCCACCCAGAAGGTCAACATCTCTATCAATTTATTATAGTTGGCTGTCACATTTGTGACTCTTAACTTCGTTATGATTAATACAACAGAATGATTCATCTACTGGGTGGGTAGAGTAGGGTGGTTTCTAGTATAAAATTAAAAGGTTTCTAGTACAATAAAACTTGCAAAAGCCAGAAGCTGTGAAAGGTGGAAACCTGTCAGAGAAGCAAAACTCAAATATTTCCCTCTAAAACAAGCAATAGAGAAATGGTAAGACTGCACTCTATCAAAGGCGGAAAACTTTCCAGACCCAGAAAAACAAGGCAGTCTCATAGAGTTTCGGCTTTCACAGTTTTCACTGTATAAAGTTAGTTTTGACAGAAAAAATTAAACTATCCTGGACAGACCCACTACTTACATATGCGTTAATGAATTTTTTAGTTTACATATTTTTTAATTAAAAATTTTGATTTCTTTAGGATGTCTTCTGGAGAACTTTTAAGACTTCTAAAAGATTTTGCATCCTACATCCAAACTATCAGGTATGTTATAAGCTGACTTTGATTTTCTCAGTAATGTAATGGCAGTTGAGCAAACGTTGAGCTCTTCCTGTGTGCCAAGTTCATGATACTCTTGAAGGAGCATACCCAGAGATACCATTGAGCATCCTAGCTTCTATGCAACTCAGCTTCCTAAGGCTCTGCAGGCCCTGCCCTCATAACCTTGTTGATTAAGATTCATCTCAAAGTCCATTTGGAATGAAGTTCCACCCAGACCAGAGCATCAAAGGCACTATCCAAGTCCCGATAAATCCCCAGGCCTGATTATACCCAATTCTACAAACCCTGAGCATTCACTCTGAGTCAGATAAAGGGACTCCAGAGGACCACACCGTTAGACTCCGTTAGGTCTATAGCATATATCCACTTTATTGCACTGAAATCTCTGTCATACTCAGCATTTTCCACAGGCCTATCTGACTCAAGCATCTCCTATTGGATTCCTGTGCCCATCGGTACAGTGACCTGTAGGGGTCCCAGCAATTATGAACTCTATAGCCACGCCCACCCTTAGGCACCACTGATCATCTAGTTTTTGTCTAGTTCCATCTTCTCTGAAACCACTATCCTTACCCACGTCATACATGAGCAGGTGTGCATGATCTTTCACTTAATTAATTTTAAGGGGAACTTTTATTTGGGGGTCCTTGTTAGTGAGAATATGTTTGTCATTTTCTTTGGTCAGAGCTGAGTCAGACCCTTTGAGGAACTCTCTACAGGGATTGAGATTCTTAGGATGACTTTCTAAGGCAGTTGGGAGTTGCCCACCTGGGGTACCTCTACATAGTGAATTCTTTGAGTGCCTCATAGTTTCAAAGCTGCAATCACCACAGTAACCTGAGAAGTTCCAGAGACTTTTAATATATCTCGAGAGGATCAGAAAAATCATTCATTCACATATTCATTCATTCACTCAACCATAAATGTATAAAGGTATTGCTTGTGTTAGAGGGACTCCTCTGTGCACTTCAGCTATAAAGACTCATCTCTACTGCAGACCATCTTGTAGATGGTTATATGTGGTAAGTACTATGATTGAGCTACCCACAGATTACTATGTTAACACAAATTACTGAATGGCTAATGCTACTGGAATAAGAGAAGTCTTTATAGCAGCAATGGTTTTTCAGGCAGACCTTAAAGGGTAAGTAAGAATTCATAAAGTAAATTAAAAAGGAGGTGGTAGGAGACGATCCCAGGTGGAGGGAGAATGTGTGTAGGGTACAGTAATGCTGACATTCCTGATGTGTTAGGGATAGGCCTTGAGCACACTGTAGGTGGAGAGTAGAATAGGGGGATTATGATAAGGGCGGGGCAAGATGTTGATGGTGAGTAAAGAGTCTTTAATTCAAGAGCCAATTATTGTCTGCTTTGAATTTTTTGTCGATACCATGTGTTTTCATTAATGGAAGCATGCTGGATCATTGAGTGTGTCTGAATTTTTGGTAGGTAGTATGGATTTTTTTTATTACCCACCCCCACCACAAGCCTACCCACAGAGTTCAGTGGGACAATTCTACCACCCAGAGTCTCAGAGTCCCACTGGAGTCCAGTGGGACATATGTGTCCCAAGTAAAGTTTTTTGATTTTTCCTACCACAATTTAGACACCTCGTACAATACCCTGTAAAAACAGTAACTTGCAGCACGTGCCTGTTTCTTCAATTTCAAACTGTTATGCAGGCCCTCTCCTAATGGCTGCATGTGCTGTCAGTAGGAAAGCAACTTCCCAAGAAACTTGAGAGACAGAAAATGTGGGTAGGCAACCATATATCCCACCAGTCATGAAAGAGTTAAAGGGAAATTTCGCTCTACCTGGGGAAGGGTCTTGATCGTTACATCACGGTGTTTGGATTTAAAGTTGTAAGCAGTGGTGAGACAGGAAGTTTCTAAGGATGAGTGTGACATAGATCTATGTTTTAGAGATATTACTCCGGCAGGTATGTAGATTGACTCAATAGATAGAGAAACTGAAGGCAGGGAGCTAAATTGGGGTGTGGGGAGACCCTAATCGAAGGCAGACAGAATGAAAGCTTGAATTAAGGCAGCACCAGTGGGGATGGGTGGAGGGTATTAGAGAAATATTTAGGAAGCAGAATCCATGCAAGTGGGGCAAGAGGTACTAATGGTAACTAAAGTTTCTCATTTGGTTAATGATAACATTCTCAAAAATAGGGAACACAGGAAGATGATGGTTTGGAAATTGGCCACACAAATTTGCAAGTTGGAATTTAAAAGTATTGTAGTGGTATCTCTGGGACATTTCAGGGGAAAATGTCCAGTAGTCAGAAGTACAGGTATGCAACTCAGGAGGAACGTCAGATATGGGGATAAAGATGTGATCGTTTCTAGCATTCAGGTAATAAGGACTGGGAAAAAACCAAAACTGGTGTAAATAAGATGGGGTGTGATAACAAAAGAGGTGACAAAATGTCAACCACAACTGCTTTCAAAGCCTGAATAACATGTCAGATAGCTGAGAGAGCCACTCTTGGAGTCTCTTTCCTCAGTTTCACCCCAGCTTCCTGGTTCCTAAGTTATATGGGTAAGGACAGAAGTTTCTTTCACTTATTTGGTGACTGTGGGTTTCATAAAAAATGGTCACCATAGTGGAAAAGCCAGAAGATGGCTCCAAGGAGATTCGTGGAGAAAGGAAAAGGAGTTGAATAACTGCTGCTAGTTGCTTGGGACATGGAATTCGGTTGTTTCTCAAACTTACCGGGTGAGTTTAGAGGTAAGATGGTTAACTGTATAAGGAGGCATCTCTATCTTTTCTCAAACTCTTTATCACATATTTTGTAAGGATTTTATAAGGTAAATGCACATCTTATTATCGTTGTACGTATTTTCTCTACGTATATACATCAAGTGGATCTTTGGGTAAAATAATCACTTCTACCAACATGGAGAAAGCCTTTTTTATAATATCAATTGTTACCAACCTGTGGGCTTTTTTTTTTTTTTTTTCTATTCTACAGTTATTCTTTGAGTGAACTATGTAAAAATAAGGATGACAATGTTGTCTTGGCATTTAGACAACTGAGTAAAATCTTCTATGAAAAACTTCAAAAAGTCCAAAACTGAAATGCATCCACATCCTTGGAATATTGCTGCAAGAGTGTTTCAAGTCCAATTATGTGGTTTTCATCCCTTTGCCAGAAATGCGTTTGAGCCGATGCAATGAAATGGAAAGAAGAATCGTCTTGGAGTCAAATAGAATTGGACTCAAATACTAACTCTGCCATGTCTTAGCTGGATGACCTTAGTTTCCTTTTGGTAAAGTGAGAGTGGAAATACATACCTCTAGTTGTTTTAAGGATTAAGTGAAGTAATGCATGAAAAGGCACTGGAATAAAGCACTGACTCTATTTTTTTGTTGCTAAAGTTAATGCAAAGCAGAATTTTAATTTCACATTGTCAAGTTTTTCAGTATGTTTCTAACCTATTGATCTTTCCATCAGTGATCCATAAAACAAAAAGGACCAAATTAATTTCAAGCAATAAATTAGTTGTGTAAAAAGAACTTCTGAGACTACAAGACAGCCACATAGAGGAGTTACAAACTACTCTCCTAATGATAGAACATACTGATTGAACCACTTTTTAAAAATAGCTGTGAGAGATTTTGAGTCTCCCACACTTTGTTTTTCCCAGATGATCAACAGTACGTTTTTCTGTTTCCTGGCAGTGATTAAGGATGATGATATATGCAACTGAAGGAGTCCCTGGGAAGTACAAACAATTAATGCACTCAGCTGCTAACTGAAAGGTTGTAGGTTTGAGTCCACCCAGAGGCACCTTGGAAGAAAGGCCTCACGACCTACTTCAGAAAAATCAGCCATTGAAAACTCTACAGAGCACAGTTCTACCCTGACACACATAGGGCTGCCATGAGTCAGAATCAACTTGACAGCGACTTGTTTATGTGACTGAAAAAAAAAAATCACTCTGTGGAGCTGAGACAAGTATTAAATTTAGAGTATTTTCCTCCTCACTGTCATACTTGGAAAACAAATCGAAAGAAAAAAAAAATAACACAATTTAAGGACTATTAAGGCTCTAATAAATGAATATAGTACTCTGAAGAGAGAAAAAAAAAAACTTCTTTCCAATGAATCTAACCAGCAGTGGATTTAGAAATTAGGGAATATGAGTCTCAAAACTATTAAAATAGTTTCAGCTAGCAAATGGCAAGTAATTTTTTTTTTTATGGAAATGTGTTCTTTGTATAAGATGTTTTAAGAAAACAATTAGCTCATGATTTGGTATTATTGCACCTGTGTAAGTAAGCGACTGGACAACAATAAAGAAATAAAGAGTTTTAATATGTTTACCATTGTCTCTTTGTGCTACACCTGTTTGTCATTCAATCGGTTAGATAAGATATTGGGCTTTCACCGTTTTCTCTCTGGCCTGCAGCCTCAGCTTGCAGATTGCAAAACCTGTCCTAGGCCCAGAGCACCTCATTCTCAGGGCGGAAGGCCTAACCTATCTATCATCCAGAAGGCTTCACCGAGATACCCTCTCTAGTATGAAATTACTTAGATATATTACGTGGGCTCAGAAAAGCGCCAGCATTTCACTTTGTCTAGAAATGGAAAACTCACTTTTCATTAAAACTGACTCATAATTTGCTTTTATTAGGCATGTGCCACAATCAGGCGTGACTCTTTTCTTTGAGCTGATCTTAAATTTTTATTTTAAAGTAAACGTGAAGACTGCAGTTTTAGAAAAACAAAGGCGTCTGCAGACCCTAAGGATTTCCATTGTCTCATTTTCTATTCAAAATACTCTTCATGCATCAGAACATTAGTTTTCACCATCTACTTGTAGTTCCAGGTCTCTGGTTGGGAGATGAAACCTTTTATCTTTTTTCAGATTGACTGAGCCAATCTGGAGCCCTTCTGTTTTGGAAGGATAATAGAGGGTGTTGGCTGCAACCTGGTGTCTGTTCAAAGAGGGGAGATATTCCTAACCTTTTTCAAAGACTCTCCTTGGGTAGATGTTATTGGCAGTGATGATGCTCAATCCTAATCACATTGGTTCATTTGAGGGCCCAATAGGCAGTCCCTCTCTGCTTGTTCTTTCTTTCTTCCCTCCTTCCTTTCTTTCTCACACTTTCTTCCTTTCTTTTCTTTTTCCTCCTTCCCTCCCTCCCTTCTTCCTCTCTCTCTCTCTTTCTTTCCAGGAATATTAAAAAGCAACCTGGCACAGTGACTTCAACAGAACTCTGATAGCCTTTCATGTTTCATTTATTATAATAATGTGAAATTTCTCTTTCAATGAGTTCCTTCCCTAAAATTTTTTGGGTATGGAAATACTGAATGGAGATAGTATTTCTCGGGTGGGTAAAGCAGTAAGCTATAAAGCTCTCTGCTTTGGAGCAGAGAAGCAGAGTTGGCTGGTTGGCACAAAGAGGAAAAGAGTGAAATATTTGCCTGCTGAGAAGCAATAATAAAAGCCAGAAAGACAACATGGGTGACACGTAAGTCCCTAGTTCATTCTTCCCGTCATAAACGTATATTGAACACCGACTATGTGTCAGACACGGATCTAAAATCTGGAGATAAACCCGTAATTAAGATAGCAAAAAAATTCTTGCTGTTAAGCAGTTTGCATTCTACGGGATAGGCAGATAATGAACACATAAGTATATATATATATGTCTATATAAACCTCGTTGCCATTGAGTCAGTTCTATAGCGTTTTCTTGGTTGTAATCTTTATGGAAGCAGATCACCAGGACTTTCTTCCATGATGCAAAGACGATATAATTTTATGTAATAATAGATTCTATGACAAAATAGAGAGTGACGTAGAAAGTAGGGAGAGGAAACAAGCTACACAAGGTTTGGTAAAAGAAATTTCCAAGCAGAAGCAACAGCAGTTCAACGCTTTGAGGAGAGATTGAACTTGTGTTCAAGAGATAGTGAGAGGGCCAGCATGTGGAGGGATAGCAGGGCGGTGGGGGGGGGGGGTCACATAATGGGGGGTCTTGTGGACTGTGGATTTGAAATATTAAAGAAAACCATACCATTTTGGCCATGATATTGACATGATCTGATTTGCATTTATAAATAGTGTTTCTGGTGACTGTGAGGATATACAGAAGGAGGAGGTATGAGAAGAAGCCTGCTACCATGATAGTTGTGAAGCTTGGATTGGATTGGATAGAGCTGGAAGGGGAAAACTGCTCAAATTCAAGCAAAACTGAAAGAACTTACAGATGGGCCATATAAGTAATATGGGGTTAAGAGAGGAATCAAGGATAACCTTAAGGATTTTGACTCATGTTCAAGTGAGCACTGTTTAGTAAGATGGAGAAGAGCAGCTGTGGGGGTGTGAGGGACCAAGAGTTGTATTTTGCACTCACTTAGTTAGAGAACCCTAAAGATTAGGGCTTGAGATATAACTATGGGAGTGTCTTAGTTATCTAGTGCTACTATAACAGAAATACCATAAGTGGCTGGCTTTAAGAAAGAGAAATTTAATATCTCACAGTCTAGTAGGTTAGAAGTCAAAATTAAGGGCATCAGCTCCAGAGGAAGGCTTTCTCTGTTAGCACATCCTTGTCTTCAATCTTCCCCTGGACTAGGAGCTTCTCAGCACAGGGACCCTGGGTCCAAAGGATGCACTCTGTTCCCGGTGCTTTCTTGGTGGTATGAAGTCCGTCACTCTCTGCTTGCTTCATTTTCCTTTTATTTCTTGTAAGATAAAAGGTGGTGCAGTCCACACCCCAGGGAAATTCCCTTTACATTGGATCAGCGATGTGACATTAGTAAGGGTGTTACAATCCCACCCTAATCTTCTTAACGTAATCTAATCTTGCCTCATTAACCACAGGTGGAGATTAGGATTTACAACACATAGGAAAATTACAGTCACAAAATGGAAGACAACCACACAATACTGGGAATCATGGCCTAACCAAGTTGACACTTATTTTGGGGGGACACAGTTCAATCCACGACACTTCACCCTTTGGCCCCCCAAAATGCATGTCCTTGCCACGTGTAAAACACATTCACCCCATCATATCATAGCAAAAGTCTTAACTCCAAGTCCAAAATCCAAAAATTTCTTTTCATCTGTGAAATCTAGAATACAAGTTATCTGCTTCCAAAGTACAGTGGTGGAACAGGCACAAGCTAGACATTTCCATTACAAATGGGAGAAACTGGAGGGAAAGAAGGGGTAACAGGCACCAAGCAAGTTAGCAGAACACATTACATTAGCCCTCAAGACTTGAAAAATAATCCGCTGTTCTCTGAGACCATGTACACAATGGCCCTGCCCTCCAGACTGTAGGTATTGGCCACACTCTGCAGATTCTGAGTGGAGGCCTCTCGGCCCTGGGCTTCAGCTCTGCCTTCCAGGCCCACTGGGACGGCAACTCTGCTCCCTCAGCTTTAGGCACACTGTTCTCCTAGTCGATCTGAGTGACGACTTCACCCTTAGAAACACCAGAGGCCATGGCTCCACCTTTTGAAACCCTAGAGGTCATGGCCATACCTTTTGAGACTGAGGCAGCTTGGCTTCTTATGTCCCTTGTCTCTTCAGCTTCTGCTTCCTGGTTCCTTGGCCACTCGGCCTCAAGCCTCACACCCCATCTGCCCTGCTGGGGCAAGTGTTCCAACGCTCTGTAGCTCCACCAGTAACTGCCTGGAGGCACTGCACTCTGCCAGTAAACTTCAGCTGGAAGGCACTCAGCTCTCTTGCTCCCTGGGTGGTCAAGCCTATCTCTACCAACAAGTGCCCAGAGGCACCCTACTTCACCTGGAAGCCTCCTGCACACAGGCACTCAGTCTCTCACTCCGTGGGTCGGCTCTAGCACTGACTGGCCCTAGTCTCCTGGTTCTGCTGCTTCCAGTCCTCTGCTGCTGGTTCTCATCATCTGCATTGTCTCCAGTGTTAACCATTCTCTTCACTTCCTCCTGAGTCCTCTATCCATTCACAGTTTTAAAACTACTTCCACATTTTAGGTATCTGTTAGAGCAGCACCCCACTCTCAGTAAACAAATTCTGTCTTAGTTATCTAGTGCTGCTATAACAGAAATACCACAACTGGATGCCTTTAACAAAGAGAAATTTATTTTCTCACAGTCTAGTAGGCTAGAAGTTCAAATTCAGGGTGTTAGCTCCAAGGGAAGGCTTTCTGTCTCTGTTGGCTCTGGAGGAAGTTCCCTGTCATCAATCTTCCCCTGGACTAGGACCTTCTCCACGCAGGAACCTCAGGTTCAAAGGACATGCACTGCTCCCAGTGCTGCTTTCTTGGTGATATGAGGTCCCCCACTCTCTGCTCACTTCCTTTTCCTTTTATCTCTTGTAAGATAAAAGGTGGTGCAGGCCACACCCCAGGGAAACTCCTTTTACGTTATATCAAGGATGTGACCTTAGTAAGGGTGTTACAATCTCACCCTAATCCTCTTAAACATAATCTAATCTTGCCTCATTAACCACAGGCAGAGATTAGGATTTACAACACATAGGAAAATTACAATTACAAAATGGAGGACAACCACACAATACTGGGAATCATGGCCTAACCAAATTGACACATATGTTTGGGGGACACAATTCAATCCATGACAGGGAGTTATTAGCATTCAAATATAATATAAAGCCATGGGAGTGAATGGGATTTCTGAGAGTGAGTGTAAATGGAGGAGAGATGACACTTGGTTCCGTCCAATATTTAAAATTTAGAAATCAGTGGAGAAGGTAGAAAAGGAGACTGGGAAGGAGTGGCCAGTGAGGTAAGAGAAAAACAAGGAGACCGTGGTATCCTGTAGGTCAAGTGTTGCACATGTAGAAAGTGTTTCAAAAACGAGGGAGTCATCAACTATGTAGACGTTTGAGTATAATGAGAATGGATGTAGCATGTGGAGGCTGCTGGCTACCTGGACAAGTACAATTTCACAAGGAGAGTGATGAAAATAAGTGTTGATGGAGTAGGCTGAGGAGAGACGAGGAAGTAGAGAAGACAGATACAATTTTTCAGTAGTTTTTATAATAAAGGAAGCAGAGAGATGGAGTGAGATTGGGGTCATTTATGAGATCAAGGGAGGCTTTTTTTAAGATGGGAGAATTAATAGTGTGCTTGGAGCCCTGGTGGTGCAGTGTTTAAGAAATTGGCTGCTAACCAAAAGGTCAGAAGTTTGATTCCACCAGCCGTTCCTTGGAAACTCTATAGGGCAGTTTTATTCTGTCAGGGTTGCTAGGAGTCAGAATCGATTCGATGGCAATGGGTTTGGTTTTTGGTTGTATGCCGTTAATTCATTAGCAATGTGTTAGTATAGAAGAAGACGTTGATAAAGACAGTGTCTTAGTCATCTAGTGCTGCTCTAACAGAAATCCCACAAGTGGACGGCTTTAACAAAGAGAAGTTCATTCTCTCACAGTCTGGTAGGGTGGAAGTCCGAATTCAGGGCGTCAGCTCCAAGGGAAGGCTTTCTCTGTAGGCTCTGGAGGAAGGTCCGTGTCATCAATCTTCTCTTGGTCTAGGAGCTTCTCTGCGCAGGAGACTCAGATCCAAAGGTTACGCTCTGCTTCTGGCACTGCTTTCTTGGTGGTATGAGGTTCCCATGTCTCTCTACTTGCTTCTCTCTTATATATCTCAAAAGAGATTGGCTTAAGACACTATCTAGTCTTGCAGATCTCATCCATGTAACTGCTGTTAATCCATCTTATTACATCATAGTGATAGAGTTTACAACACATAAGGAAATCCCAGCAGATTACAAAATTGTACACAATCATACAATACTGGCCCAGCCAAGTTCACAGATATTTTGGGGGGACACAATTCAATCCATGACAGGTATATTAGCTTCCTATGACTGCTGTAGCAAATTATCGCAAGCTTGGTGGCTTAAAACAACGGAAACTAATTCTCTCACAGTTCTGGAAGCAAGAAGTCTGAGATCAGTGTCACTGGACTGAAATCAAGGTGTCCCATGCTCACATTCTCTAATGGTTAAGACTGGCTGTCAACTTAGCTGAGCCATGATTCTCAGTGTTCTGGCAGTTGTATAATGGTGTGATCGCTTCTCTGTTGAAATCGGATATGTGATCACCCCCATGATGGAATCTGCTGAGTGGTACACGCAGGGGAGAGGCCTGTGACAAGTCACTGCCCCTCAGCCTTTCTCTCCCGGCTCTCCCCTCTTCTGCCTACTTCCTTCCTGCTTACCTTGCCAGGGCTTTTTGCTTGTTCCAGATCCTGCAGCTGGCTTCTGTTCGTCTGGCCTCCCATTCTTGGGACTTGGGCTGGCAGCTTGCCGGTGGTCTTGCCTGTTAATTGTAGATCTTTCCAGCCCGCCAATCTTGGGTTCACCAGCCCCTGTGGCTACGTGAATCAGGAGAATTTTCTTTCTTGCCTCACGGACTTGAGACTTACAGCCTTTAGAAAGTGTACATATATATATATGTGTGTGTGTGTGTGTGTGTGTGTGTGTGTGTGTGTGTATACACACTTTACTGGTTCTCCTTCCTTAGAGAACCCAGCCTAAGGCATATTCTCTCTGGACACTGCAGGGGAGAATCATTCTCCTGCAAGTTCCGGCTTCCAGAGCTGCATTCCTGGATAAGGGCCTTTTCCTCCATCCTCAAAGGCAGCAACCTAGCATCTTCCAATCTCCCTCTGCTACTATGGTCACACCACCTTGTGTAGTCAAGCGCCCTCTGCCTCTCTTTTATAAAAACACCTGTGATTGCACTTAGCGCCAACCCAGATAATCCAGGATAATCTTCTTATCTCCAAATCTTAATTTAATTACTTCTGCACAATCACCTTTGCCATATAAAGCAACCTTCACAAATTCCCCGGGTTAGGATTTGGGCATATTTGGGGGGCCATTATTCAGCCTTCCACAACAGGAGAGCTGGGATTATTCCAGGAGCAAAGTCTTCGACCAGGGAAGAGTGGTTGGGTTTGCCTAAACAAGAACAACAAACAGAGGACGAAATACTGATGCGGAAGGTCAGGCGTATTTAGTGGTGGGAAGACCATAGTACTTGCTCCAGAAACCCAGAGAAATTCCAGTCATTGAATTCTGTGAGACACTCCAGAATCCTAGTAATAAATTCCCTCTTTGCCTAAAATACTTCGAGGAGGGTTTCTGTCATTTGTAACCAAAGGATTCCTCATTCAAAGTTAGTTATTTAACTTTTTATTTGAAACCACATTTCCTTTATAGTTACTCCCAAAGAAATTTCTTATTTTTCAAATTTACAAAAAGCAAGTTTTTTTTTTTTTTTTTTTTTTGGGCTGTGCTCATTTTCCGTTTCAAATCAATGACATTTTGATCTTCTGAAATTAGATTTGTATTGATTTTGATACCAGGTAAGTATGTCTTCTGTGCTTTCTAGGAATGTATAATGATGTATTTACAAGTCTGCTCGTTGACCAAATAAATCTCCCCTTTGCCTACAGATGAGCAGTCCTGATTTTATCATTTTGGGTAATTCAGTTGAATAGTAGAGCCCTTACTTTATTTTCTTGAGCTGTTTTCTCAAGCTCTTCATTATAGCCAGATAAGATAAAATCATGGGAAGGGATGTTTATCATATGATAAATATGTAATTTCTGTGCAAGAATGATTGCCTAGATTTTTCGTAGTGATACAGTGTCAGCAAATGGCAACATTTAAATAATTTATAAGAGGACATATTCTTCATACTTGTAGTCAATTAGGAATTTTAGCAAACGTCAAAAAGTAATACGGGCCTAAATCTTTCCCTAGCAAGCTCATGCTGGATTCAAGAAAATTTCACTTATAACTTAAAGCAATGTGATATGAAAATACACTGTAATATTTTAATTTAACTGGAATCCAGATGCTATATACTAGTTTTCCTTAGTAAGCTTGAACTTTTTGAGAGATAAATATGTAAACATCGTGTATTAGAACTTAAAATACCTGCTAGTAATGTCTCAACTGATTTCTTACGTCCAGTGAGTTATTTTAAAAATTCTTTGAAAATATAATCCACAAATTCAAATCTCACTAAAAAATGCAGCATATCATTTTAAGCTACATAACTGCATTCTTATTTTCCGTGAAACATAATACACACACAATCTTGATAAAAATTGGCTCCATTTAATTGTTTTGGAATTGACAGCACCCGTGTAGCATGGTTAAGATTGTAATTAAAAATGTTCTCCTCTGACAGCATAAAACCAAAAAAACCAAGCCCGTTGCTGTCAAGTCGATTCCAACTCATAACAACCCTGTAGAACAGGGTAGAACTGCCCCATAGGGTTTCCAAGGAGTGGCTGGTGGATTCGAACTACCAACCTTTTGGTTTGCAGCTGAGCTCTTAACCACTGTGCTACCAGGTCTCCTCTCAGACAGCATAGGTGGATATAAAGCATGCAGGTACATCTTGTGTGTTATTTACTTTGGAACGACTACAAAATTCCCATCGCCTTTCCTCTCCAAATAAAAGCAAAATCAAGGCATCTTCTAAATAGTATCATAATTTCAGGAAAATGACTATTATTATATTTCTAGCCATTGAAAAAATTTCTTGAAGTGTTGCATTACTAGTTGGTACTTTAAGATACACCTTACAGACCTTTTCAACGCTTGGTCAGTTTGAAGACTCCAAAAGGAGAGAAATTTCAGATGAGCATTTCTTCTTCTCTGGGAGAGTAGCAGTTGGCCTTGCCTGTTCATTAAAGACTGCTTGGTCCATGATCACTTTGAGGGGACTGTGGCCTCAGATTGCCAACTGTCCTCTTACTCCACTCAGCTATATTTGGTAACTGAACTCATGTTTCAGCAGACTGCCTCCATCAGGAATTCCAGCAGTGGGCTGGGAAGCAGCACCATGTCTGAAGGCTGGGTTCTTAGCAACTAAAGGCACTTACTGTAGAAAAGAACCATATTTAAGGATCTAATAAAATAGGATTTACACGTTCCTCTCTTCTCTGACTTTGTGGCTGGAAATCACTGCCTACCCTTTAAACATGTTCTTAGTCAATTAAAAGATCTACTTAAAGACAAGATCTTTAAGTAGAAACGAAATTGACACTTTTAAAATAAATGCTAATCTCTCTATAGAAAAGGTTGGTGGTGCCAACCAGAGGCACCTAGGAAGAAAGGCCTGGCAATTTACTTCCAAAAATTCAGCCATGAAAACTCCATGAAGCACAGTTCTACTCTGATGCACTTGATGGCAACGGTTTTTCTGTAGGGTAGTATGCTTGTTCACGAGAAGTATGGGTCTTCCTATAGTTGTAAAAACACTTCATAACAAACTTATTACCTATTTTGTAATATCTCCTTCTGATGTAGTCTAATATTTTGATCCTGCAAATAGAGGTAATAAGAACAAAATATACCTGTTCTCAGGTCAGGTAGCAGAACCCTATCTAAGGGAGGACAACGTAATTAAAAAACCCGTTTCCAGTCTCCTGGTTCCAATTTCACAACTTCAAAGTATTAATCTTTCTTTATCTAGATAATGCCTTTCTATCAGATTTGATCCAGTTTATTTCACTGAGTTTCTTAGCGATGAGGGGAGGCTTATGGAGTTCCTCTTTTCTCAAATGATTGAGCCACAGGACCTTTCTTTATCGTGAAGTACGGGCCTACATTTTTCTGCAATACAGACACTTTAAAAATATGATCCTTGTTGAAACTGGAAACTCTTAAGGCCATTTCATACTGAGGACCTTTATATTTATTAGTATAATAATCTGACAATTCTTCAGGAAAAAACTTAGGTGATTGAACAAGTTTTCCTCCTAAAACTCCCCAAAAGAATTGTGCAAACCTGTAACGACAGAAATCGGGAGAGGAGATAGTAAAAAAATGTCAGAAATCAACAAGATTGTTGGAAAATGGCACATAGAGGTAGGAGTGGTCTAACTATGAGAGCTTTGTTGTCGTCTTCATCAACTGGTACGTTCCAGTTGATAGTGACCCTATAGGACGGAGCAACTGCCCCATGGAGTTTCCAAGGAGCAGCTGGTGGATTTGAACTGACAACCTTTTGGTTAGCAATGAGAGAAGGTCAAAACTTAAACTCCTGCAGGAGACACTGACAAGAAAACCAAGTGATTGCTTCACAGAACCCCAGCGAGGCTGAGATACTGGGGTCACCAGACACACCCATGCAAATCATTTTAACTGGAAATTATGAATACATGCAGGTGTGAGATCGGAGCTGAAAATGGGACTGGTTGAGACAATCCCTACGGAACAGTTAGAGCCCCCTTTTCCATCCCCCACTTACAGGGACCCTGCAGGATAGAGTAGAACTGCCCCCCCAGCTTCCAAGGCGGTAATCTTTATGGAAGCAGACCCACTTCGTTCTCCCGGGGAGTGGCTGGTGGATTGAACCCCCGGACCTTTCGGTTAGCAAGCGAGCGCTTTAACCACTGTGCCATCTGAGTCAGAATCAACTTCACGGCATGGGGTTTGGGGTCTGGTGCCCATCCCCACTTCAGGCAACCAGGAGACTACTCTCCCTTATGCCTGGAGGAAGGTGGAAAGGGAAAGCTTATTCTCCAGAAAAATTGAACTGGAAAGGCCTCAGCACTTAAGGACACAACATCTGGGAGACAGCAGATGAAATCAGTGGGGGCAATCTGAGGAACTGCATCAGAGAAAGGAAAATGGGGGGAGGGAGTCCAACTGTCCCTGTAATTTTATTTCTTACAATATGACGGAAATACATAAAGGTGTTAACATTTGATAAATCTCAATGGGGTTGTGTTTGTTACACTATCGTCCGACCATTTTGTGTTTGAAGATGTCCTAATGGGAACACAACACAAAAAAGTCTTTGTCCTAAGACACAATGAATATAGAAGAGATTATAGGAATCAAAATATTTTAACAACTTCAGGATATTTGTTTTGTTAGGAAATACAATATCCAGTTTAATTGGTTAGATGGTGAATAACAGCATATACAAAATGTTACTTTCAAATAAAATAAATGCTAAGATTTTCTCAACACAATATAAATCCACCCTGTATCAACGTTTTTAAATGTTTTATTGTTGTACTGATAGTACATTGTTCAGTCTTACGAGTCCTTCCCCCCGCCCCAACCCCTAGTCTTAACTGTATCCACGCTGTAACTTTTATCAGGTTAGCATTACAACCCATCTCAATGTGTGTGCTTAGAAAATGCACTCTCATTTTAGAGTTTTCTTTCATAAAATATTACTCCTGTGGTCTTATTGGCAAATGAGTAAAAATAAAGATTTCTCCTTCTCTAGGATTGAGGAGCCCTGGTGGTGCAGAGGTTAAAATGCTTGGCTGCTAACCTAACACCATTCGCTCCTTGGGAGAAAGATGTGCCAGTCTGCTTCATAAAGATCCACAGCCTTGGATGCCCTATGGTGCAGTTCTACTCTGTCCTATAGGGTCACTATGTGTGGGAATCGCCCCTACAGCGATGAGATTTTTTTCTTGGCACATCCTGGGGAGGGGGTGCTGATTCACACCTTTTTGTAAGCATAAAGAAGTTACAAGTTTCAGGTGTAAAAGCCCTCAAATGACATTGTTATGTGTGATTGAAATAATCCTGTTGAATTACCTTAGAGAGATAGGGGCTGGTGCTTCTAGGGAAGACAGGACACCTCCAGCTGGCCCCAGCCCGGGAGACAGGAGGGTTCTCAGACCCTGCAAGGACAGAGGGGTGGTGGGTTCTGTGATTGGCCAGGATGCTCATGCCGGATAGGAAAGTGCCCAGCCACAGCAGGACCTTGGCAGAGATGCCCGGACACTGAGCAGTGGACGTAATGGCCTTGGGAACTGCAGTGAAAGTGGTGGGTTCATCCACTTTCCAGCCGACTGTGAGGGCTAACACAGTGGTTATCAGTGGTGGACATGGTGGTCTACTGACCAGAGAGGGGGGCCTCTCCCACATTTCCCTGGATTGCCTGGCCTCTAAGTCCTGGTTTAACCCATGGAAGGGAGGAAGCCATGAGAAGAACAAAGAAAGCCAAAAAGCTTATGAGCCCTAGAGGGATCTCACAGCTGGGTATGACTTCATTCAAAAAGAGAAAGAAATGTATACCGTGCACATTTCTTATATATTGTGCACAATGAAGCAAATCACACTCGTTTAAGCATATTATAATAATCTGACAAACCAAAGTTCTTTTTCTTAGGAAACTTGCACCAGTGGGTTTTACAACAAGGCTGAACTTGTTCATTAAGGATGGGATTAGCGAGTGGACAGTAATACTGCTTCCCCTGCACCTTCTTATTTCATCATCCCAGGTTGGGAGGTGGGACCTGTGGCCCTTTCACTGGGTCCCAGCACCACATCCAGATGATTACTTCTCCATCTTATGAGAATTGTTGCTCCTTTGAAGCAGTTGCATTTGAATTGACCATTCTCCATCCTACCTTATTCAATCAAGACTTTGCATAGTTTTGGGTTCTCAGCTCTCTCTTCACCTCAAGTCCTGCCATTATTCTGGGTGACTTCAGCACGTATTTGTCTATTTATTCCCTACCCTGGCATATTGGTTCTTTGACCTGCTCGTCTCTATTAATGTTCACCTCTATCCCTCTTCAACCCCCTAGTCTATAGCCACGCTTGGAAGTGCTCCCTGTCCAAAATCCTAAATCAAAATATGAATTAGGTAATTAGTTATCTGTAACTCGGTAACAAGTTACCCCAAAACTTAATGCCTTAAAAAAATAAACATTTGTTTTGAACTTAGTATGTTTCTATCCAGAGGATCAAAGATGGCCTCACTGATTTCTATTGTTGTAAAAATATAGATAACACATTTGCCGTTTCAACGTTTCCCGTGTGAACAATTCAGTGTCCTCAATTCTATCAATCACGTACCACCACCAATGCTGCTTATGTGCAGACAAACACCTCATGAAATTTATTTCTTTGGTTCAAAGAACTTAGGGTCATGGTTTCATTGGTTATTTCAGGCAAGTGGCCTAATATAATTGTTAGTGTTTCCGTTTGACTTCCTAGTTTGCTGTGTGGTGCCTGGGATCTTAAAAACCAGATGATGCCCAATTACCATTTACTGAGCATTTTTGATAAAAGATTCTATAGCAAGATCATGACCCAAAGGAAAGAATGATGACTGAGTAGTATGTAATTCTCCTGGAATCCAGGTTTCTGGTTTTCATGGAGGTTGGCGCAACCCACACAGGGCATTGCCTTTGGGTGTCCTTTTGAATCTTGAGCTTTGAGAAAAAAAATGGTTCCTGAAGCCACTTTGAGTCAAACAATGGTCCAGATAAACTAATAAGACCATTTTGCTCTGGGCATTGTGCTTTTTTTTTTTTTTTTAAAGAATTCAGTCTGTTTTAGGAAACTTAAAAGATCAGACTAAGAGTTATATTTAAGGTAAATCAGTAATTTCTATAATCAGTCTTTAAGACGGTGTATGAAATATCTGTCTAGTGTTTGTAATCAAACTGTCACCCTCTTAGGATACAGAAAATTATGTCTCTTAAAGAAACCAGAAGAGGAGATCGACCTCATGGCTCAGACTCCGTTCTGTCTTAGGTTCCATTTCTGCTTCTGAGAAAGTGACCCCTGACTGTTAATAGGTAAACCAAGGAGGGGCAGCTTGCCCTTGGGAAGAACACTTAGTATATTTTAAACAGACTAAGTGAAGACCTCCTACAGGAGAGGTCCATCATGTATTATCTTGCTAATCATTAGTTCTCTAACGAAAACTTGTTTGTCATACGTAAATTTTTCTGTACCTTCTGTTTTCTCTAGGCAAGCTTTGAGTGCTCTTTATGGATATACACATTTGTGGAATAGATCCACCTGCACTAGTTTAGATGATCCCTTTCCAACTGACAGTGAATTTATGTGGGCAATCTCATTTAAACTCCTGACGAATGAGTGGACAATGCACTTTGGAAACTTTAGGATTATCTTTAGACATTCATAGTTATGATGCTAGTAAATATTGGAAAGGTAATGTGAATTTGTTACACATTGTAAAATGAAAGTCAGAAGAAAACTCATTGGTCCAACGCTCAGGGTATGGTTGGTAGTTTTAATTCCTAGTTATGGTATAGTTGAATTGGAGAAATATTTAAGAAATTTGTCAATTGCTATGGGACAAATAGACAAAGTTCCGAAGGGGATGGAAGCACAACAGTGAGTTCTGATCTCATAAGCCAAGCTGACATAACAAAATAACCTTAGAGTTTTGTATTAGTCCAAGAAAGTGGTAGTCTGTGCTGTAGACAAGATATACATACAATTAGACAGCAAGCTACTTGGTTACACACTGTAACACCCTTACAGACACCAGATTTGTTTGGTTGGTTACCATCAGGAACAAGTACACGGGCTAAATCACTATTGCAAAGAATAGTAATATTCTTAGTCTATATCCTGACAGTATCGGGCATGATAAAATTTATCCTCTATTGTCTTACACACCCAAAAGGTAAAAGAAGGCCTCGGGCTGAAATGTTGATGTACATTGAGTCTGCTCTCTCCAGCAATGCGATTGATGAAGATATCTCTTACTTAATAACCTGGTGAAGAACCAAATGGTAAAACCCGGTGGAAAACTAGCGCCGTGAGTTTAAAGAGCCTGCCATGGCCACCATCTAGGAGCTCGACTAAGTCCAGGTATTGATCACCAATGTGTTATCTCCAATCTCTGATCAAAGGGAGGGAACGATCTAGGAAATAATACTGGAGTTATTATTCCCCGTCCTTGAGCATAGAGAATGTGACCCAGCTGGAGCTGGGCTTACAGGGACTCATAAAGACGCATCAACTGGGCCCTGAGGTATAAAGACAATAACCAAGATAATCTTGGAAAATTCTTTTAGGGAAACGTTTACATAAAGCCAATCAAACAGAACACAAAAGACTTTCTACTCTTATCTTTTTCTATTAGCATTTAGTGAATAGAAATTTGTTGAACCAGTGAAGCCCCTCCTGACTGTTCTTACTGAAACCTGTACCAACGATTGTTAAGAAAGACAATTCAAAATGTAAGACCACAGTTTCTAGCCCATCTGTGAAAAGGTGACGTTTTAATGGCGTTGCCCATTTGTAATGTTAATATGTACTGATGACTCCGTAGTGGTCTCTGGACTCGGGCAGACGTGGCTGTGGCAGCATGGCTGTCCGTTTTCCACTCTTGCCTTTTTGAATACGTGCTGAAGAAAACTTTCTTTTTGCTTTACTAGACTTTGTGATGTTCTTCCCCTACAACAAACCAATGTCACAAGACAATTTATGTACAAATGTT
Source organism: Dugong dugon (assembly GCA_030035585.1). Classification (NCBI taxonomy): domain Eukaryota; kingdom Metazoa; phylum Chordata; class Mammalia; order Sirenia; family Dugongidae; genus Dugong; species Dugong dugon. Next base: position 4,031,414 of record CM057478.1, on the reverse strand, counting down.
TGAATGAGAAACTAAAGTCTCACCTAAAGCACAATAAAATTTAAAAAATATATAGCATATAAATTAAAAAAAACAAAACAAAACTTCACATCCCAACAATTTTAACTGTAACATAGTTTTTCCTTAGGATGTTGACTGAACAGTTTTGAGGACATGACTGGAGGCTGGTCTGGTTTCCTTCTTGAGCAGTTGATAAAATCCATTCTCCATCCACTTCCCTTATCTGGCTTTCTATTTCTGGGCTACTATGCCCCAAGGCTAATTTTCCAGGGGCCAGATACCAACACCTAAGGACAGCCTTAGGTGCCTGCAGAATTACCCAGTCTCCAGGAAGTCCGGGAGACCTAGCTAACCTCCACCCTGCTCACCAGATGCAAACCATCTCCTACAATTGCAGCTTGTTACCCTGTTACTGGATGCTATGTCCTGTGTGGCCCTGCATGCTGTGTTCTCCCCTAATGAGGAAAATAAAGCCTTTAAAACTTTCGTGGTTTCTCTCTTGCTACAGAAGGTAGGAAGTTACTCGCTAATGATTAGCTTCTCATAATACAGACTTTAAGTCCATGCATGCTTCTCTACACACTAATTTTTTTTTTAATTTATTATGTTGTTTTGCATCAGCAAGACCCCACATCTCACTGTGGAATTTCAGATTTCAGGGTGTTTTATATTTCATCTGTTTCTAAATTCTACCTCTTTTTGGTTTTTATCTTGTTTAAACGGCCCAGATTTCTCTGCCTCAATCCCTTCTATATTTACGCCCAAATTACAAAGCCCGTTATTATTGCTTGTGCTACCACTCCCTTACGGTTCTGACTAAAGGAAAGAATGTTAAGCTTCACTTTCCCCAAATCTTCCTCCTGCAATCTGTGAAGGGAAACTGAAACTTATAATGAACCTAAGGCTGAAAACGAAACCGAAATCCACTCGCTTGGTATAAGACCGGCTGCGGAGGTGCTGATCTTCGCTCCCCTTCAGCTTCCACTCGGTCGGTCCCCGAGTTCTCGGTCCCTTTCCCCGGGTCCCCACCGCGGAAAGCGCTGCGCTGGCTCTTCCGACGTTGCAGGTGCTGGCGTCTGGGGTGTGGGGAGGGGGATGAGAAGCGGGAGGTGCTCCGTGTTGGAGGGTGGATGTAGGGGTGTCTCCAGAGAGCGGTCTAGAGCGGAGCTGTCCCGCGGGGGTTCTAGGTGTGGTTCTAACCTGGACTTGCCGGACCGGCACCCGCTCTACAGCGCGCTGGGCGCGGGGTGCCGGGAGCCTGGGGGGCTGCGGGGAGCCGGAGGGTTGGGGAGGAGGAGCTGGGGGGTCAGGGGTGCGGGCTTGCGGGAGCGGGGCGGGGTGGGGCAGGCCGGGGGGCAGCCGGGGGCGTCCAATGAGGTCTCCAAGGCGCGGAGCAGGGCCCTCTGCAGCCGTGAGGAGACTCCAAGTGAGCAAAGGCAGAGGACGGGGATGTCTGCTGCTGACTGCGCTGTGGCTTGAAAAACCGGGGGGTGGGTGGGGGTCTGTTCAGGCTTTTAACGGACCCTCTTCATGGGGCAAGGAGTCCTCGTGGCGCAGTGGGTAAGCGCTCGGCTGTTAACCGAAAGGAAAGGTTGGCAGTTGGAAGCCGTGAGCCGCTCTGCGTTCTGCGGGAGAAAGATGTGGCGGTCTGCTTTCTAAAGATTTACAGCTTTGGAAACCCTATGGGGCAGTTCTACTCTGTCCTATAGGGTCGCTGTGAGACAGAGTGGACTGGACTGTTTTGTTTTGTTTTTTTCCCTTCAAGTGGCGGGGGGGTTAGGTGCGTTGGGGATTAGGGATATTGAGGAGAAAGTGAGGGGGTTCACATATGAGCACAGCCAGTGAAACCTAGACATTCACTTCAGGAATGTGTTTCTCCGCCTGTCCCGAAAGCAGAACATCTTCTTCACCTAAATCAAAAACCCATTGCCATGGAGTCGATTTTGACTCATAGCGACGCTATAGGACAAGGTAGAACTGCCCGTAGGGTTTCCAAGGAGCGCCTGGTGGATTTGAACTGCCAGCCTTTTGGGTAGCAGCCGTAGCTCTTAACCACTCTCCCACCAGGATTTCCTTACCTAAACCAGCATTTATCATTTCCCCAGAATGGACTGTCCCTCCCCTAAAAATTTCTTTTGTTTACGCTTTTGATTATAAAGGTGCATTTAAAGATTGATAATTTATGCCCCCATTTTTCCATTATCCTCATCCCACTCTGGAATCTTAGTTCTCTCCTGGAATTATTTTTACATGGCTTTAGAACTATTTGATCCACCCTCTATAATTCTTAGAACTTTCTCTTTTCCCATTTCTTGGTCTTTTTCTTCTGTCTTCTAAGACATTTCTTGGACTTTGACCACCAGGTCACCAGCTTGGAGTTCACCATGCCCATTTTATTGATCTGTCTGCTGTTTTTTTTTTCCTAAAATTATGTTTTGAATTTTTATGAGCTCTTCTTCTCATTTTATTTTGTTTTATTTACTTATTTTGCTGTAGGAGTCTGTTATTATTTTATTAGATATTATCATTTTAGTTGAGAAGACTTAATTAGACTTTTTTGAAAGATTATTCTCTCCCTGAATCACCTGTTTATTTCATCTGGTTTCTTCTTTTTAATGCTTTTTTTGATTCTAGTATCTAGTAATTCTAATATGGCTGTCTTCCTTCCTTCCTTCCTTCAGAGTAGTCTCTGGGTAGTGAAAATGGTTAAGGAGCTAAGCTGCTGATACCAGGCAATCTGCTTCTGGGGAGAAAAAAATCAGCCGTTGAAAACCCAGTGGAGCACAGTTCTACTCTGACACACATGTAAGGTGGCCCTGAGTCAGAGTCCACTCACTGGCAACTGGTTTATTTTGCCACAATGACTGTTATGGAAAAGATGTTCATTGCCCAGCAGTACACACATCTCTTTAGTAATTGTGGTTATTTAATAATAATAATAAACTTTTTTATTTCTATTTATGTTTATTATATTTTTTCAAATACTTAGTTGTTAAGACATAAATAGTTATTAATTTGTTTGCACCTAACCACCCAGTAAGTGAAACTATTTTTTTTACATATTTATTTTGTCGTAGGAGTGCCACAAAAAATACTCCTGGGATACTAAGATGGGGCAGATACCCAATAACCAGGGTACGCACAGGCTTACTTGTGTTTACTTACTAATCTATAGTGTACAATTTCACATGGGTTTCACCACCCATCAGTTGAAATTGTGCACTACGGATTAGCAAGTAAACACAAGTAAGCCCATGTGTACCCTGCTGATTGGGTCATCCATCCCTGTACTAAAGGCCTCATGAACATGTGGGCATGTATGACTTATTTCATCTTGTGGAAACTTAACACTATTTTTTTTGGAAACCTTCCTCCCTTCTGTAACATCCTTGGGCTTACTTTTCTCTTGTCTGCTCTATTCTCCCCGACTCATCTTTTCTCCATCAGAGCCTGGTACAGTATGGACAATTGAATGCCAACAGTGTTTCACGTGCAATTAGTGAGGTTGAGAATTTCATAGGATGAATGGCAGAGAGTTTTCAGAAAAATGTCCAACCTCCTTACATGGACACAAGATCCTTTGTAATCTGTTCCGTACCTATCTTTTCAACCTCATCTCCAATCCAGTCACCACGTGCTGTGCCATGCGGAACAACCTGCAGAATCTCAACCATGTCAAGTAGCCTCATCTTTCCGTGCATTAAACTGGTGCGGTTTCTGCTACGTGGAATGACACCCTCTGTATCTCTTACCTTCCCCAGCACACTTCCATGATTCTTCAACTTTTCAACTTCTTCTCAGAACACAGTACCCAACCCCTCCCATCTGACTGAGGAACTCCTCAACTGGCTGATGGCTTGCTGGGCCATTTCTGCCAGAGGACTAAACACGTTATAGTGTTTAGTAATTCTCAGTAAGTCTTCACCAGGTTGTAAGGGAACAGGACCACAGTTGATGCATTTTTGCATATCTTGCAGCAAGTACAATGCTTGGTGATGAGTAGATGCTCTATACATTTTTGAGAAAAGGGGGACTAACTGGGTGAATGGATATATCTTCATTAAGTCTTTCCTAACCACTGCAACTTACAATTATTTCTTTTTCTTATGAGTGTGCTCATTTTTACAGTCATATACTTCTTTGCATTATTATTTTCATGTTTCATATCAGTGTGTGTCTCCCTGTTATATGTTCCTTAATGGCATGAAATACGAACCTCTATATCTATCTACATATTTAATGTTTCAAAGTCCTATCACACTGGTATATTTGAGGAATGTCTCAGTAATTGGTTTCCATGACATATCACTCAAGTACATTCTCTTCTACGTCTTTGGTAGTTCTTTCTCAGTTACTCTTGAAGACTCTTTTCTCTCCTGCCATTTATTAAATATTAGTGATCCTCAAGACTGGACTTTCGGTTCTCTTTTCCCATGATGCTGTCTATGCTTCTGTCCAAGCAAGTTCATCTATATCGAGGACCTCAATTACCATTAATACACAAATGACTCACAATTCAGATCCCACGCAGACCTTGTGTTTGACTTTAGACCTATATATTCAACTGCTTATGTGACGTGTTCTATGGTAACCCAAAGCAACTCAAACTCAGGCAGTATGCAAATGAATTCATAATTTTTCCCTGAAAGGTAGCCTTGTTCCAAAGTTCTCTATCCATGGAATGACTTAGTCACCCATCTGTTGCGTAGGATAGAATCCTGAGTCATCCCTGACAGCCCCCTCTGTCCTCTCCTGTCCACCCATATCCAATCTATTCCAAAGTTAAATCAAACTCATCTATTAAGTGTCCCTCAAATAAATCCACATATATCTAGCTCTATTAGATCAACCTGTCATTAAATCATACAGTCAGTCCCCAAGTTATCAGCATCCGACTTATGTATAACCCATAGTTACAAACCAACCCCCATAAAGCCTATTATATTAAAAATTTGAGGTACATATACAATAGTTAGTAATAACAAATGGACACTACTTTGGCACACATCAAAACATTATTATTATTACTGTATTATTATGTTAAAGATTTTTTAGTTTATCTGGAGGTGTTCCTTTACTGTTTTTTATGCATAGAAAGTTACACTATATACTGTATACTAAGACAAACATTTGACTAACTGATGTTAGTTACGAACTATATCTAACTGTTCCAGCTTACTACAAATTAAAGTCAGATTTAGGAACGGAACTCATTCATAATCTGGGGACTGCCTGTATTACACAAAATTACCAAGTTACTCTCCTGGACAGCAACTTTCTCTCTACCAACAGGGATTTGAACTTTGCTTCTGCCCTTTCTATTTTCTATACCTTGTTGTTGTTGTTGTTGTTGTTGTTGTTGTTGTTAGGGGCCATCGAGTCCGTTCTGAATCATAGCTACCCTATAGGACAGAGCAGAACTTCCCCATAGGGTTTCCAAGGTGGATTAACTGCCGACCTTTTGGTTAGCAGCCAAGCTCTTAACCACTGTGCCAGCAGGGCTCCCTATATACCTTAGCCAGAGTAATCTTTGAAAATACAAAGCTAATCATAATACCACCTGAGTAAAACCAATCAATTGCTTATTTTTTATTTCACTTATGAAGGAAAAAAAAAAAAATTCTATAATATGCCCTTAAAGGCTCAGCATGTCCTTCTATTTCTTTAGACCTCTTTAGCAGAGGTAGTGCTTCCCTTCACTCTCTCTACTCCAGCCACAATGGCTTCTTCTGGGGGCCTGGTTTCATCCACACACCTTCATGATACATGATTTTTGCATATAGTATTCCCTCTGCCTGTGAAGTTATTTTCTCTCTCTCTCTTTTTTTTTTTTTTTTCTTAATTAATTCTTGCCTTAGCCTTCAGAACTTAGCTCAAGCATTACTTCTTTAGGGAAGTGTCCTCTGACCTCTTTGACTTAGTCCATGTGCAGTTTTCTATTGTGTCTTTGATTATCTGATAGATTTTAAGTCCTTGTAAGCCCATGAGGACTAATATCATGTTAACTTTTGTTCATTCTTGTATTCCCAGTGCCTGACGTTTCCCAAGGTGATGCTCAGTTTCCCCATGGTTTGTGTTTGACTGCTAACCTAAACATTGGCAGTCTGAACCCACCCAGTGGTACCATGGAAGAAAAGTCCGTTAAGATTACAGCCAGGAAAACCCTATGAAGCAGTTCTACTCTGTAATACATTGGGTCACCATGAGTTGGATTCAACTCAACTACAAGTAACAACAACAATAACATTTTACTTAACATACAGTGGTCATTCAATATATATTTGTTGAAGGAATAAATGCATTTTTTATTTTTTCTTCTTTTATTGCAGGTTTGCCATTTTTATTAATAACTGCCATTTAAAGGTGCTGAAGTAAAGAAAACTTGCTACACTTAATATTTACCCGTTATGACCAGAGGCTCATAGAGCAGCAAGAATGGGTAACTTTCAATATATAATTTTTATAGATTATAAAACAATGATTATGTGAGCTACACAGATTTAAGGGAATTAAAATAATTGTATTACTGTTTCTTTTTTCCCAAATAATAACCAAATGATAGCTTCATTAAAAAGTATTGATGTTTGAAAATAATCCCTTTTCTTTCTCTCCTTTTCATGTTTAGAAAAATACACAAAGTTTTTAAAGAAAATTTCACAGTTAATTTTGGAGGAAATACCAAAAGCCAAGTGAGTATTTTGGTAGTAATAAGTAATAAATAAAGAGTTGGGAAATCATATTCCCTGTATATCTTATTTGTCCCTAGAGATATATTTTCTCTCTCAAGATAGCCTTTTTAGAGTTGTTTGGTGGTGGTGGAAAAAGTTTGTTCTTGCTTCATTTACCCATGGCTATCAACGAACATATTGCTTCATAAAGGGATGGGATGGATGAAGTAATAAGGTAATGTAATACCTTCTATATTCAGAATAAGTCCTCAGGTGATGCAAATGGGTAGGGTGCTCAGCTGCTAACTGAAAGGTTGAAGATTCAAGTCTGCTCAGAGTGGGAAGAAAGGCCTGGTGATCTACTTTTGAAAAATCAGCCCTTGAAGACCCTATGGAACCCAGTTCTACTCTGACACACGTGGTGTTGTCATGAGTTGGAGTCAATTCACAGCAACTGATTTCCAGTTTTATACTCAGAATACAGATACTAAAGTCAGGTATTCTTGAGTACTATCCAGACGATGCCGCATGGCCTTGGATAATTTGCCCTATCTTTCTGAGCCTAAGTTTACTTATCTATAAAGTAGTAATGATCCTACCTTCTCCCTATGAAGGATAGTTGTGCATATGAATACATTTGAAAAGCCTTAGCATAGAGCCTGTCATAAGATAATTAACAACTTCAGTTGTTGATCGTAATAATGATGGGATAATAATAACAATGCTGCTACTTTTACTGGGAATTATTTAATCTGTATGTGATTTTTGTCTTTTATTTTAGATATTCCAGTTTATTCAATGATTTTGTTGAATCTGAATTTTTTCTGATTGATGGGGATTCACTACTTATCACATGCCTATGTGAGAAATCATTAAACTGGGGGCAGAATCTCCACTTCTTCTATCTGGTGGAACGCTATCTTGTGGATCTTAAGAGTAAGGGAGGACAATTTGCCATTGTTTTCTTCAAGGTAACCTGTAACAGTTGAGAGTTGAATTATTTTCTATGATAGGAGAAAAAAACTAAAACCCACTAAATTATAAGTAATATTTTCTTGTTACAAAGTGAACTATATCTATAAAAATCCAGAAATTTTCAAGAGAAGAATAGAAGAACGTTACTCAGAATCCTGGTATTGCAGAGATTATCACATTAAAGATTATCTTTTACTGATAATGGTGAAATATGTTGTAAGGACCCAGAGCACGAGGAATCTCAACAGCAGCCTGGTTCGTTTCTGGATTCTAGTCCTCCAACTCTTGAGAATTACTTTTATCTTCAAACCTCAGCAGTTAATTTATTTGAGCCCAAAAGAACGGCAGACTTACTAACCTGCTTCATTACTCTTTACTCTTTAGTGAATATCCCCAAGAGAATACCATGTCTTGTTTTTCTTTTTTAAAATTATGGTATAATTCAACCAAATATTAGCCATTTAAATACAGATATTATTGTCTTAAGTTTCTCTAGAGAAACAGAATCAGTGAAAATATGTATATATATGAGAGAAACACACACACACACATTGATTGATTTACTTCAAGGATTTGGCTCACAGGATTGTGGGGGAATGGGCAAGTCCCAAATCTTTAGGTCAGGCTCTTGGCTGGAGATTCCTGCAAGCTTGTGTTCCAAGATTGTAGGTCAAGGGCATAGTGCATAGTGAAGAAAGAGAGAGTTCTGCCAAAATATCTATTTATAGTCTGGAGGCAGACCACATATTTAGGAAAGTCTCTTTTCAACTGATTCATTGATTATATTAGTTTACATTGTAGAAGATCATTACATCACATTATGCTGTGGAACAGCAGTTAGACTCGTGTTTGGCCAAACCCCTGGGAATCATAGCCTAGTTAAACTGATACATGAAATTCACCATCACTGATATGTATATAACCACTACTATGCTCTTCCCATCCTATTCCTAAAGGTAACCCATATATTACTCTTAAGGGTTTTGGTATATATCTGTTCAATCATTTTGTAATCCAGATTATTATTAATTTTATTGCTAGTGGCAAGTAATGTTCTGAGTAAAGAGCCAGGACACTGATCTAATGTTTATAATCAAGCTTAATGAATGACAGATTTTGGTCTGCTGAGAAAAACCTCTGCTGCTTAATGAAGAAGAGGCACGATGACCTGCAACAATCCTCCCTAACAAAGACATCCACCTCAGCTTCCCACTCCAGATAATTTATATCCACTGTTTAATTTTTTCTGGAGCCCTGGTGGGGCAGTGGTTAAGAGCTAGAGCTGCTAACTAAAAGGTCGGCAGTTCGAATCCACCAGCTGCTCCTTGGAAAACCTATGGGACAGTTCTACTCTGTCCTGTAGGGTCATTGTGAGTTGGAATTGACTTGATGGCAGCAGATTTTTTGTATTTTATTTTTAGATTTTTCTGTCCCTTTTCTTTTTGAATTGAGGTTGGCGAGGAAAAGAATTAGAGAGTGGGAAAGAAAAGTGTGATAAACCCTGAGTACTCTGTACCTGTTTTAAGGAACAAACGTGATCCAAATTGTGGTTTATGGCATATATTGGTTGAAATGACAGTCAAGGCTTAGGAGTCTATTTCCTGACTTTAAACCAGAACAAAACTGGGTTGGATCCTATTCCTTTAATACCTTTAACGATATGTGTTAACCAACTAAACTAGTAAACTATTAAGTGATAATTTCAAAATAATGTACTCCCTTCTACCCCACAGGATGCTGAATATGCATATATCAGTTTTCCTGAACTTCTTCCTTTGAGAAGCGCTTTAATTCTTCATCTTCAGCGTAATACCACCATTGATGTTCAAACTGAATTTTCAGGATGCTTATCACAAGAGTGGAAATGTTTCTTGGAAGAGCGTTACCCGTATTTCCTGATAGTTTCAGAGGAGGGCCTGAATGATGTACAGACACGCCTTTTCCACTTTTTAATCATACAGTCCTGGGCAATGAAGGTCCATGTTGTGCTGTCTTCAGGACAAGTATCTGATATGCTCCGACTTTATGCGTACCTTATGCCAAGCACGTATAAAAACCAAACATTTTTCAAGAAGGTAATGTATATCTCATTGGCAATTTTCTCCTGGGATTTTACAGAATTTCCTAATGACTTGGTTCAATGTTCTTCTTCTGTGGAAATTATCACAGGTCTAACAGAGAGGTGAATAAAAGTAATAATAATTACAAAGTAGTCATTTATTGAGCACTGTTGCTGTAACGGAGCCCTGGTGATACAGTGGTTAAAGCACTCAGCTGCTAACTGAAAGGTCGGTGATTTGAACCCACCAGCCGCTACCATGGGAGAAAGACATGGCAGTCTGCTTCTGTAAAGATTTACAGCCTTGGAAACCCTATGGGGCAGTTCAACTCTGTCCTGTAGGGTTGCTATGAGTCGGGATCATCTTGACAGCAGTGGGTTTGGCTTTGGTTTTTATTATTGTAACAGTAGTCCTTGGTATTTCCCATGAATTACTTTATTTAGCCCCTTTATAACAGTCCTCTAAGGTAGCTGTGTTAGTTTGCTCTGTTTTACAGATGAGGAAATGGGTACTTGTATGAGTCATTCACTCCTGACCAACAGTAAATGAATAATAGAGAAATGATTTGGAAAGATACAGACTCCAACCAACCCTTTTGTGTTTAATTGCTTTGTCATATGCTGCTTCCAAGCCAATGAAGGCCAGAAGTGCATTGAACTGGAGGCAAAAGTTATGTCTGTGCTGCTTAGACACGCTAGTGAAATGATGGTTAACGTGGTGACCTTTAATGAGAAAACAATGAAGGAGCTTAATGGAGAAGGAAAAAAGCAAATTGGATGATTTTATTTTTTAGTATTAAGTTATTCTGTAGAATTTTCAAAGTATTTAGAATTTTAGTTCTGTGATCTTACTGTTTTGCTATGTTTGTATATTTGATAATTGCTCTATTGAAATTTTGAGAGTAAAAAATGCATGCTGACTTTGTGAATAAAGTTAGTTTTTGTTTTAATTTTCACTAGTTACAGTGAATTCTGAATATAAAGATAATTCTATATCTTATCAAAATGATTTTTGAATCAATTAACATTTGTACTCTTTGATAATTGTGTGACACAGCTCATCGTGTTTGGAGGTATCCAGTAGTTGTCATGATATGTGATATGGTCGTTATTTGGCCTTAGTTTGCACTCCTATCATTAAACTATTTCCAGCTCAGCTTGCCCACTGTGAACAGAAATGGTCCAAGGATTCAGTTTTATACTGGGAGAAACTACCGTTGTCAATTGATCTTCTGTTCTGTTAGAGCAGTTCTTGAATCTGAGTTTTAAGAGTGCTTTACAAACATCTTACCCAATCTCTCCTTAAGAAGAATTTTTTTTTTTAACTTGAGGAATGTATTTTTTGATAAAATAATTTATATCCTAATTTACTGAATACTCAACAAGGTTATTTCATTTATCGGTTTGAGGACTGTGAAATACAATTAAAAACCATTGTGTGTTGATAATGGCTGTTGCTGGCTGATAGGTATCTGGGAAAAAGATACGTTATTCTTAATTTATATGCTGCTTGAAAATGTTCGTAATAAAAAACATAATGCCCTTAATGGGTACGGTGTTTCTTTATGGGATGTTGGAAATACTCTAAAATTAGATTGTGGTGACGGTTGTACAATTCTGTAAATTTATGAAAAATCACTGATTTATACACTTAAAACGAGTCAATGTTATGTTATAGTAATTATACCTCCCTGAAACTGTTAAAATCTTAAATGCACTATATCCCTAGACAAAAATTAATTTAGCGAAGAGAAATTAGTGCTTTTCAGCAGGCTTTAAAAACACCGTTGACTATGCAGATACATGAGTGGATATGTTTTTTACTTAGAAATATATTGTAACATAATTGTAACAGATATCTGATTTTCTATAGCTAGAAAATAATTAAATATTTTGTTTATGACCGTTTATGTGACTTTCCTCCCTTTTCCAGAGTGAAAAGATGGTGGAAGGCACTTACAAAACCCTGATGGAACAATTGGAAGACAGTAGAGTTTTAACATTAGCACCTCTTTTTAGAGATGTTACATGGACAAATATGATGGAAGAGGTACTGAAACTTTTTAGAAACCTTTTTATTTTAAACTAATTTTTTAATTACACAAAAGTTGCAAAAATAGTAGAGTTCCTGTATTCCCCTCACGCAGCTTCTCCTAAGGTTAACTTCTTACACGGCTGCGGTACATTGATCCAAACCAGGACATTAACATTGGTACAATACTATCAAAGGAGTTCTTGTTACCCAGTAGTTAAGCGCTGGCTGCTAACAAAAGGTCGTGAGTTCCAACCCACCAGCTGCTGCGTGGGAGAAGGATGTGGCAGTTGGCTTCCATGAGAATTACAACCTTGGAAATGCTGTAGGGCAGGTCTACTCTGTCCTCTAGGGGCGCTATGAGTCAGAATTGACTCGACAGCAGTGGGTACAATACTATTAACTAACCTTTAGAATTTACTTGAATTTCACTTGCTTTTCCACTGATGTCCTTTTTCTCTTTCAGAAACTTCTCCAGGATCCTGCTTGCAGTCAGTTGTTATTTCTCCCTATTCTCTTCCAACCTGTAACAGTTCCTCAGTCTCTTCTCATCTTTCATGTTCTTGACACTTTTGAAGGGTGTTGGTCAGTTAATTTTTGAATGTCTCTCAGTTTGGCGGTTGTCTGATGTTTTCTTATGATTGGAATGAGGTTGTGCATTTTTTCCAAGGATACCACAGAGTTGAGGTTGTGTTCTCACTGCCTCATATCAAGGGGTTCGTGATATTGATGTTCCTTAATACTCGTTAAGGTGATGCAGCCAGCTTTCTCCACTGCCAAGTGGCTATCTTTCCCTTTGTAAGCACATATCTTGCAGGCCATGCTGTGAGACATGACAACTATGCTAATTAATTTTAGCATCCATCAGTGGACCTTGTCTGCAACAGTTATTACTGAGGTTTTTGTCTCATGTTGATTTTCTATCTCTCTCTTTCCTTAATTGGAATTCCACTCTAGGGAAGTCCTGTCCTGTCTCTCCCGTTTATTTATTCTGTAAGAATGTTTATTGACTTGTCCAACTAAAAAATAAGTATCTTTTTGGTGCTTTTATTGTATTAAATTGAATTTACAGATTAAATTAAGGAGAACTGGTATCTTTATAATGTTGAGTCATTCTATACAAGAAGAGGGGATGTTTTTACATCTTCAAGTTTACTTTTGTGTCTTTCAGAAGTATTAAAAGCTTTTCCTCATATACTTTTTGTACATGTCTTGTTAATTTTATTCCTAAAGAATTTGATCTTTTTGTTGCTAGTGTAAATGGGATGTTTCCTTTATTGTTTGTGCATATGAATTCTATAGATTTTTGCATGTTAATTTTATAGCCTGATACCTCATTGATTTTTTTACTTTGATTTTTTTGAATTACTTTTATCATTGATTCTCTGGGGGTTTCCATGTTTAGTATCATATCACCTGTGGATAGGATTGGTTTTCTTTTCTTTTAACCCTTTGTTACACCTGTAATTGCTTTTTCATGTCTAATAGCATCAGTAAATCAATCTAGTACAATGTTAATGGTCGAAGAGATAGTGGGCATCTTTGTCTTTTCCCTGATCTTAGTGGAAATGTCACTCGTACTGCCCCATTCAATAAGCTACTGGTTTTAGATAATGTAAAGAATGTAGCCCTCAATTCCTCTTTTCTTAAATGTTTTTTGTCATGAATAGGTATTGAATTTTGTCAAAGGCTTTGCTTTTTTCAAATTTGCAGGTATAATTGTATGTTTTTTTCTTTAGCTTTATTAATATGGTATACAATATTACATTATTTCCCAATACTGAACCAATTCTGCATTCTTGGAGTGAATCCCACTTGGTTATGGTGTATTATTTTCATTACACAGTGTTGGATTCTGTTTGTTAATATTTTGTTTAGATTTTTTGCATCAATATGCATGAACGGTATCATCGTGTAGTTTTTTTCTTTGTACTGTCTATATCTGGTTTAGATACTGGTATTATTTGCTCCCTTCATAAAAGAGATTAGAACATTTTCCCTTTCTTTTCAATATTCTGAAATAATTTGTAGAGCATTTGGACTATCTGATCTTTGAAGTTTTGATAGAATTCTCCTGTGAAATCATCTGAGCCTGGAGCTTTTTTGTGGGATAGTTACTTAATAAGTAGCTTTTATGACTTTTAACTGAATTCTTATATTTCAGTAGTTATTTTCCTTTGTCTTTTTTTTTTTTTTTTTGTATATTAGTGATTTCTCTCATTTTTTTCCTAACAGAAACTTTTTTTTTTTTTGTTTAGTAAATTGTACTTCTATTGCATTGTGATCAGACTGCTGTTTGTAATAATTCTAATTATGGAAGTTACTGGTGTTTTCTTTGTGATTTAATATATGATAAATTTTTGTCATTGTGCTAGGAACACTTAGTAAGTATGAATATACCTTTCACCAGAATGTAGAGTTTGATCTATAAGATCTACTCTATTGCTTTATTGATTATGAGTTATCTATCTCCTTACTTATGTTTGTCAACTTAATTTCTATTGTACTGAAAGTAGTGTATTAAATTCTTTATATTAGTGTGCTTCTGTCTATATTTCCTTGCATCTTGTGTAGCTTTTGCTTCATAAAGATGGCTGCTGTATTATGTGGTGCATAAATATTTATAAGGATGATATCTTCATTAGATATTGTGGCTTTTGGAATAATAGAGTGTTCTTTTTTCACATTTAATGCTTTTCAGCTTACATTCTACTTAACATGACATCAGAATAGCTACCCCTTGCTCTCTTCTTGTTTCTATTTGCCTAGTATACTTTTTTCCATTTTTGGTCTCGACTCTATCATAAACTTTTTCTAATTATGTGTATTTTGGTATATTTGATATGTTTCTTGAATGATGAGATTTACGTTTTGTGCTGTTTTATTTCAAATAAGTTTTGGATGTAGGCGGTTTTGCGTTTTTGTTACAGTGATTATGTTTGTACTTACACCTTTTTTAATGCCCCTTTTTCTTATTTTAGCTTTCATTATCGGTTTTTTGAGCCCCTTCCCCCACCCCAGTCTCCTTTAACAACCCTCTGTTGCCTGTGGTTGGTTTTCTTGGACTGACATTTTCAATATTAGCTCTGTTCTGTTGTTTTGTTGTTCTTCTGCAGGGTCTCCAAATACTACAAATATAGTTTCATCTGCGTCACCTTCTATTTTTACTGTTTTCTCTCTGACTCTTTTTATGTCTTTCTTTATGTTATTTTCATATCCTTGGTTATCTTCTTACTGTTCTTCAGTGCCTCTTACTATCTGTTTATTGAGACTGTTCTTTGGGCATCTTGCAGTTTGGTCTTTATTTCTGAGAGAACTGCCATTTACTAACATGACTTTTATGAATTAAATGAAAGAATTTGTTTGTTTTCTTTTTTTGCAGTTCTGTTTCTTGTTCCCAAGTTGCTAAATAAAGATGGTTTTTATATTTTCAAATGATTGTTTGAGTATATTTAGTTACATGTGGTACATGGAGTTAGATATTTCTTCTGCTTTATGGTGGGTATTAAATGTTTTTAATGGTGGTGGAATAGATTTTCCTGTTGATTTGTGTGAAATTTGTTTTTTTTCATTAGTCCTCTAAGTATTCTTCTTTCCTTTTATTATTTTTATGACATTGAGATGTGTTAAAAGATTTCCAACTTAATGATGCCCTTTCCTGTCTGTCTAGCAAAGTTCAGGCATGATTGACATGATTTTTGTCTGTTGGGTTATTTATTTCCGTGGAGGATGAGGGGTTGTGAGTTCTCTGATGTTGTGGTTTTCTTTCATCTCTCAGAGCCCTAAATATTCTCCTTTGTTTTTCCCTCCCCTTCACTACTTGATAGCTAAAGGATACTTCTCCCTTCCTTTTAGGAACGTGCACCACCTTCCCCCACCTCTTAACCATGTTTTTTGAAAATTGCCTCTTTAAATAGTTCCTATCCTGGTTTGAACCCATCAGTGGCTCCATGGGAGAAAAGACCTGATGGTCTGCTTCCATAGAGATTACAGCCTAGGAAATCCTATGGGGGCAGTTCTACTCTGTCCTGTAGGGTCGCTATGGGTCGGAATTGACTCAACTGCACACAGCAATAATAACAACATCCTTTTAACTCACGCTTACTTTTTTAAATTGAGTCTTGATTCCTTAAATCATACGTTTGGCCCTTTATATAGTATCTGTCTCTTTAAACCGTTTGTTCTGTCCCTTATATGCTAAATAACCCTTTACATTGTACATCCATTGAAGTTCCTTCCTTTAGTCTGTGCTCCATTCTGCCTGATTCCTTTTTAAATATTTCTGGGCTGAAGATAGCTTTAACCTTTCTAGTGGTTATTCCAATTCACTTTTTGCCAGCGTCCCTCCTCTGCGTTTCCTGCAGTTTGCTCCATCTCTCTTTGGCCACTACAAAGCCTTGAAGTGGGGCAGGAGTATGAGGGATTGCAGACCTGGACTTCGTTGATGATTTATTACACACAGTTATTTTGCACCGTTATTATTTTTTCTGCTCAAGTTATTTGTAATTATAAAAATACTGTATGTCATTTGGAATGGAGTTCATGGGAAGTAGATTACTACAGACTGTACTGTCTTCAACTGTACGGAAGTCCCAAAAACTATGTATATATGTATTTATGTATGTATGCATGCATGTCTAGATGTATTAATTTTATGAAAATGTATGGTAGAATTGGAAAAATATAAAGGCATCCTGTGACTAAGACAGTGTCTCGCATTGGAATATAAGGTGACTTAATTTTTAATCAGTGGGTAACATTCCCCTAATGTTTAAATTGTTTGAAAAATTGACTCTTACAGATAACTCTGTGGTGAACATCTGGTTGCATAAATATTTGTGTACATTCTCTATTATTTACCTGGGCTAGATACCTAGAACTTAAATAATCAAAAAAGTATCAACATATTTAATGATAGTCATATGTCTTGCCAAATAGCTTTGCAGTCAGTTAGGACCTATTTATACTCTCATTAGCAAAATATAAGAAAAATGACGCACAACATGATTTCCAGTGCTATTATCATTAAAAATACTCTGCTAACTTGAAAGTAAAGATATGGTATCTAATTTTTTTTCCTTTATTGCTAAAAGGGCTGAAAAAATTTTTTATTTTATTAATATTTATGTTTATTTTTTTGATTGTCTGCTCATGCCTTATATTATTAAGCATTTTCTTACTGATTTATAAGCGCTCTTTACATATTTAAATTTTTAATGGTTTCATGACATAATTGTAATTGTTTTCCCATTTTTTTAATTACGTTTATCATTTTTTAACAGAAATATTTACAGTTCTGTGTAGTCAAATCTTTCTATTTTTTCTTTATGGCTTCATCTAATAAGATCACTTATGTTGTTTTGTTGTTGTTCCTCGGGGTCTCCGATAATACAAATATTCTTCCATTTTTGTCTTCCGTTTCTACTTTTTATACAATTTCCATTTCTATTATTTATAGTATTCTACTATTCTACTATTATTTCTCCTGTTTTGCAAATACCACTACATCTGAAAATTTTCTTCTGTGACAGGCACGTAAGAGTTTGTCTCTGCTTAAGGAGCTCTGGGCAGAAGGATCTGACATCCGGCGTGTTCTTTGCGTTACTTCCTGTTCCCTGTTGTTGAGTATGTACCATCATTTTTTAGCGAACAGAAAGGAGACCGCGTCTGGTCAGGTAACTAAGATGCAACAGGAGCACTGGTAGCACCTTCCTGGGCGTTGCCATGGCTCTCCACTTATGCAATTTTATTGATTTTCATCTACCATTTCCTTCATTTGGTACTTCATCATATTTATTTCCCTAATTTATTTACGAAAACTTTCAAAACTAGGAAAAACCCTGGAATTTGTAAGAAAACATCTGTTGTGCTGTTATATGATTTAGTGTTTTACTGCTTTATGCTGTGTTTCACTTAGTACATATTTAATCTAATTTGTCTAATCACTCAAAAAAAAAAAAAAGAAATGAGAAGAAAAGAAGTTGGCACTTGTTGGGAGCCTACTACATTGCTATGTTCTGGGCTCTTTACAAGCATTGTGCGATTCAGTTCTCACAACAGTGTTTCAATAGAGGTATGATTGTCCCTGTTTCACAGATGGGAACACTGAGTCTCAGATAGTTCAGGTGACATTCCTGAGATCATAGGTAGAAAATCACAATCTGAATTGAACTCAGTTCTGTCTTGCTTTGGTTCCAGAATAACAAACTGTCTTTTAAAAGAGCATTCCTGCTCTAGTGTCTTGGTGTCATTCCAGCGGGAAAGACTCTAAAGTTCATAACCTTCTTTTTGACTAGTAAGGCCCATTACAAATCTGTTGACTAGTATGGATTCTCTCCCCAACTAAGCATTCAACCCTGCATAGATGTGCTCATACATGTGCCTGCAAACACACACATGTGTACACTTACTATTTTGTACACAGTCTGAGTACTGGGGGAATCTTGGCTGAAGATTCCTATTTTAAAAAAATGAAGTTTTGCGTCTTTTTTCCACAATTTCAGAATTGGACAAGACTCACCATTTTTTACCTAGCTTCCTTTCTGTTTTGTTTACCAATATGTGCTTGAATCTTTTTTAGTGAAACATTTCAACATGATCAGGCATGCCATTTTTAATTGTTCTCACACAAAATGATACCAAGCCAAATCCATGTCTCTGGAACTTCTATTCATTAGCCCCTGTTTGACACTCTCGAGATAACCTGAGTAACTCCTAGTCTCAGTTCACTGACAACCCTACATGTTTGGAGCCCTGATGGCATAGTGGTTAAGAGCTCAGCTGCTAACCAAAAGGTCAGCAGTTCGAATCCACCAGCTGCTCCTTGGAAACCCTATGTGGCAGTTCTACTCTGTCCAACAGGGTCGCTATATGAGTTGGAATTGCTATGAGTTGGAGCAATGGGTATGAGGTGTTTGTCATATGCTGTGAAATATGTCCACTTATTTCCTCTTTTTCTCAGTGGACATGTTCTTCAGATATGTTGCCATCCTAGTTACCTCACACTGGACATTTGAAACCTTACTTTAAAAATAGGATGCCTCACATGGAATAGAGCCTTCAATGTGTGCCTCATGACTTCATTAGCTCTTTGAAGTCTGGCTTAATGGAAACTCCTGAAAAATGCTTTATATGGACTGCTGTTAAACTGGAGATTTCTCACGTCTCTTCTCCCGCTTTTGTATAAATGCAGTTGTTTATGCATAAAGAGAAGGACTTTCTCAAAAGCATAGATTGAAAAATGTAATAATACGTAATTCCACACAACAAAATGTGGCTGCCCACTTCTGTTTTGCTGCCTGTTGATAATGCTGTTTCATAGCCTGTTCTCTGGCCTACCCTCCTTTTTCATTCAGGTGGCTAATAACTGCCCAGCCCTGCAGAATGTGGAGGATTTGTGTAGAATGCATTGCCTCAGTGTGGCTTGTCTGCTCCACTTACCTCTTTCTCAAAGAGCTCGTGCTAGATTCATCACTTCCCGTTGGATTAAGGAAGTTAATTCTTTCTTTCAAATGGTAAATATGCCCTTTATTAGGTTTTTTTTTTTGTTGTTGTTGTTGTTTTGTTTGTTTGTTTCAATGGTTTGGTAGATAAAAACCACAATCACCTTCAAAAGTAGATTTATATTGGAACAATGTCAGTCCTTTGGGGACTTCAAGGTTTCACGGCCTAAATCAATCATTTTCTGGTTTTTAACAGCCGTATTTATAGTAATGACAAAGAACATGACATATACCTGACCTATGGGGAAAAGTCTCTTTGTTTTTCCTTCCTCAGATCTCTGACATGATCAGAGTTTTGTGTCGTCAGCTACAGAAGGTTGTTTGTGGCTATCATATTTTGTCCTTGAGAGGAACTGAAGAAATGGGTGTATTGGTTGATTGCTTTTGTCTGTTATAAAAGACATTTAGAGAAACTTGGAGACTTTAGGAATAGTTCTGTGACGTTTCATGTAAATCTTGACACCTGCAGACCACACTAGAGGCACATCTTGTGTGAAGTGAATAAAATGAAGAATTTGTACTGTGCTGTTTCCACATATGATTGTTTACCCAGTGGCATGATGGGAAGGATCAGGGAGAGAAACCTACCTGGTGGTGGTTCTTAAACAATGTTCCCCGGACCAACAGCATCAGCATCACCTGGGAGTGTCTTAGACGTATATATTCTTACGCCTCCCCCAGACCTACTGAATCAGAAACTCTGAGGATGGGGCCCAGTGACCTGTGTTTTAACAAACCTTTCCAGTGAGGCTGATGCATGCTGCAGTTTGAGAACCACTGCTTTATGCTTCTCTCGCTCTGTCTTTATTACTTAGTTTGTAGATAAAAACTACAGTCTAGGTAGGCAGTTCCTCCTCCTTTGATATTAATGACTTCAGCATGAACTTTGAGTAGCCCCTCTCACTCCTGGGGTTAAATGTGGGCTGTTCATACAGTAACTGTTCATACAGTTGAGTATTTGAAATATGGGTAGCCTGAATTGAGATGTGCTGGTAGAATAAAACACACACCGGATTTCAAAAACAGTATAAAAAAAATGTAAAATATCTTGTTAATATTTTATGCTGATTACATAGTGCAATGATGATATTTTGGATATATTGGGTTAAGTAAGTTAAACTATTAAAATTAATTTCTTTTTTTAAATGTGGCTTGTAGAAAATTATACCCTATGGGGCCATTCTACTCGGGTCGCTGTGAGTCGGAATTGACTCGACGGCAATGGGTTTGGGTTTTCTGGTTGTAGAAAATTTAATATATGCAGCTTGTCCGTATTATATTTCTGGGGGATGGCACTGGTTTAGAGTTCCACAGCAATACAGAGAAATCACTTGTTCCCATTCGGAAAGGAACTTGTGTTTCATCATCAAGGGAGAGTGGATCAGAATCACCTCAGTTTTCACCCTCTCAACCTCACTCCCCATACAGTGCCATTGACTGAGAGGCTGAGTAGACTCTTACTTGCTGGCGTTGCTTACTCACGTCTGCTCTGAACTGTGAGGTGTGGGCAGTGAAGACATTCTGCTTGTGCTGGGTAGGAGCGTAGCTTTGTGATTATAAACATGACAGGTGCACACAAGTATGGGTGGAGGCAGTTCTTTGAATGATTCAGCATCTTCTTGATCTCTGAACAATCAAAATTGCTCTTAAAAAAAAAAAAAAAGCTCTTTTAACCTAAAAGTAAAATCGGAAAATACTAAAACCTAAGTAAAGAACAGAGATGCATTGTGGATCACAGTGTGAGGGGAAAAGAAGTATTAAGAGTCAAATACTGATCGCCCCTATTAGGGGTAAATTCGTTTTTTGTTCATTTTTGGTTTTATTTTATACTTTAATCTTTTGGAGCCCTGGTGGCATAATGGTTAAGAATTCGGCTACTAACCAAAAGGTCAGCCATTCAAATCCACCAGGTGCTTCTTGGAAACCCTATGGGGGCAGTTCTGCTGTGTCCTATAGTCAACCCTACAGGACAGCAACGGAGTTTTTTAATCTTTTAAGCCATGAAACCTTCGTCCCTACTCAACCTGAGTGGGGTTTCATTAATTAGAAATGGAAAAGTCCTTTCATTTGGGTTATAGAAGTGTCTGAAGGCATTCTGTGGTTTATTGCTAATATGAGAATTGTTAATAGCTTGGATTTATTTTCAATTTTCAGAAAAAGTGGTGTGAGCATTTCATCCTAAATAATATAGATATTTTTGAGAATCTGAATTTAACTCATCTTTCTGACTTAAGTGATGAGCCTTTGCTGAAGAATATTGCTTTTTACTATGGAAATGAACATGTGCAAGGTACCAAAATGATTATACTTTTATCCAGAGATGAACAGTATAAAGTATTGAAAATTTCAAAAGCACTGTTATTCCAGCATATAGCTCAGCATTTTCTTCTAGTCTTTGTTTCTATATGTAAATAATTTTTGTTTAGTTTTAATCAGAGTGTACTATTTTAAAATGTTGTTTCACTAATATTTTTCCAAAATATTTTTGGAAGAAAACCTTTGTTTGGGTGTTTGGCATCTCTGTATCATTTTAACAGTTGAAGTTGTCATTTAAATACACGTATAATAGTTCTTCAAGACACTGTCTTTAATTAATATTGTAAAGAAATATCAATTAATTTTTCATTAAACTCTTAAATGATTAAGTATTAATTTAATTAATCAGAATAATTACTTAAATATTAATTAAATTGGCTAACCTAATTAAATAATTAGGTCGACAGTTTGAACCCACACAGAGGTGCCTCGAAAGACAAGCCTTGAAAAACCTAAGGAGCAGTTCTACTCTGCACACATGGGATCACTATAACTCAGAATCAATTCGACAGCAATTGAGGGCAACATTATTAGCTAAGATAGTTATAATTTTAAAACTTAGTTATCAAATATGAGAAGAAGATACATTTTAAAAATTTACAACCTCACAGACAGCACTAGTAACGTTTTTACTTAGATGCAGCGTGAAACTCACTGAAAATTCACTGTTTGACAGTCATTTTAGCTCTGCGAATTTAATTAAGATGTGTGCTTGTTGTCTATGTATGAAGGACTTTTAACATTGAGTGTTTTAATTGTTATGTAGGCCTACATTTGAATTTGGGAAGCGCCATTGCAAAGGATTATGAACATCTCTGGAATACTGTGTCAAACCTGGTTGAAGGGTATGAGGTTGGAAAGCCACTTCCTCTGCGAACAACCAAACTTCATTTTCTCAAAAAGAATCCTTCACCCATTAAAGGTAATAAATTCCTAGATTAATTTGAAATAAAAACATTATTCCTCCGAAATGATTTGAAAACACCACTAATTCAATGTTAAAAGTATAAAATCATTTTTTGGCAGTATGCATGTTAATAATAAAAGTAAATTACCTTTATTATAGTATCTCTGGGTGTAGTATGTTATGACTGTAATTCTGAAGAAGGAGCCCTGGTAATGCAGTGGTTAAGAGCTTGGCTGCCAACCAAAAGGTCAGAGGTTCCAACCCAACAGCTGCTCCAGGGAGAAAGATGTTGCAGTCTGCTTCCGTGAAGATTACCGCCTTGAAAACTGTATGGGGCAGTTCTATTGTGTCCTATGTTTCGCTTGTAATTAGTGTTACCAGTTTTTAATAAAAGCCAGATATATGTGACTTCCATTAGCAAAAATATGACAGTATAAACTAGAAAGTCTCTTTATTCAAAACTTTAAAATGCGAGATAAGAGACTCCAAACCAACATCTTCTTATATGATTTTAGGTAAGCTCAAAACAGATTTCCCAATAACAGTGATAGACGTTAAATATAGTGGAATCATGTACAATTCTTAAAATATAATTGAAGAATGAAGGAATAACATAGACATTTTCAGAGAAACAAAAATTGATCATCCATCATCATAGCATCATTGAAGATATTTCTAGATGATGAATTTCAGAAACAAGGACACCCTAGAAGGAATGTGAGGAAGAAGGCTACTGGGAACTTAGGATACATTGATATAAAGATAGTTTTTAGAATATGGGGGAAGAACATACATCCTTTTTCTTTCTGTTAAGAGGGGTTCCATCAGACAAAGGCCCTGAGTGCAGATAGTTTATTGATTACAGGAAGATCCAATTTGGGGTGGCGAGGTAAGATCAAGAAGGGAAGAAATCAATGCAGGACGCCTTAATGAGTAGGTTACCACAGTGGGCAAACCAAAACCAAACCCACTGCCATCGAGTTGATTCCGACCCACAGCAACCCTATAAGACTGAGTAGAACTGCCCCACAGGGTTTCCAAGGAGTGGCTGGTGGATTTGAACTGCCAACCATTTGGTTACCAGTCTTAGTGCTTAACCACTGCACACTGGGAATCTCTGGAAATGGTGTAGAAACCACTTCAGAGCTGGGATATTTATTCTCCAGCTGTTGCCATGTTTCTCATGTCTTTGGTTGAGGACGGTCCCCGAATGTATTAAATCCTAGCACTCTGGTCTGCTTCATATGGGCTCTAAGAAGTCAAGTGCTCAGGCAGAGTTGCCGTCAAAGGCATCAGTGTGAACACAGGAACAGTGAGCGCCAAGGGGATAATGGGCGAAGCAAGAGCAGTGACTGCTATGCTGACCTAGATTATCAAACTAATGCTGGATGAAAAGTAATTTATTAACCAATTATCATGTTTGGGATGTAATTTGTCTATATCTATGAAAGTACATATATGTATATTTGTATAGGTTTTTAACCCACCCTTTGACAATATTTTCCATTTTCAGGAGTTCTATTTGTTGCTTTAAAATGTGACTCACGCTTAAAAATAGAGATGGAAAAATATTAAAGAGATGTTATGTATGTATTATATATATGTATTTACATTTATACTTATATACATATGTATATATGAATATTATATATCTATACCATGATAAAATCAAAGAGGACCCACGAGGATATTGTAATGATATCAAATAATTTCATTATCACCTGTAGCTTCCCTTGTTTTTAAAATTGTATTTTCATCTAAGTGTGTATATGTAGGCGATCTTGGAGTGAGATACCATTTCAAGATTCTTGCCTCGTAATACCAAAAAAAAAAACCCCAAAAAAACAAACCTAAACCCATTGCTGTTGAGTTAATTCTGACTCCTAGCAACCTTACAGGACAGAGTAGAACTGCCGCATAGGGTTTCCAAGGAGTGGCTGGTGGATTTGAACTCTGACCTTTTGGTTAGCAGCTGGGCTCTTAACCACTCTGCCACCAGGGCTGAGAAATACATATTTGGAAACAGGGAACTTTGGTGTCTTTCTGTGTGTGTGTCTGTCTTTCTGTGTGTGTGTCTGTCTGTATCTATCATCATCTGTCTATCACCTACTTATCTGCCGATCTACCTACCTACCTGCCTGCCTGAATGCCACCTATTTGTTTATACTCTGCTGTGATCCAAAATGTTTTAATGTAGGAAATCATTTTATGGGAAGGGATGACAATAATAAATGTAAATAAATTCAGTGTAAAATTTGTCTTATTGTGAAGTTTTAGAAAATAATGCATAACTTTCCTATAATCTTTCCTAATGCAAAAGTTTCATATTTGACCTTATCTTGATTTTTTATTTGTTTACAGAAAGCTTCAACGTAAAGATGCCTAATTTGGGTTTTATTCCAGTGTCGTGTAAGCTGGTTGATGAGTTTGTTGGAGACATTTTAAAAGATTTGCCTTTTCTAAAGAGGTATATTGCCTAAGTTTGCCTCAGTAACTGTTTAGGAAAGAGTTGATCTACTCACTAAAGATTCTTTGAAATGAAATAAATTAAATACAGTAAATTAGATGTAATATTGGTTTGTAAATCATAATGAGTTTCATATCAAACTTATCAGTGCCGGTTGAGCATCACGAGGTAAAAATCTATATGGTTTTAATCTCAGAGTCAAAACACGCTAGTAGGTTTTGAATATGAATATTTGTTGATGTTGATGGGAGTGTTAGAGAAATGGAGTGGGTTCTGTGTTCTTACACTTCAAAGAAACCACTGTTTGGATTCTACCATTCACTTCATGTCACAGAAGGACAACAGGAGGCTATGATTTTTTTTTTTTCTTTATTGTTGTAGTTTAAGTGAAAGTTTACATTTCAAGTTAGTCTCTCAAAAACAAATTTATACACATATTGTTATGTGACCCTAATTGCTCTCCCTATACTGTGACAGCACACTCCTCCTTTCCACCCCTGATTTCCCATGTCCATTCAACCAGCTCCTGACCCTCTCTGCCTTCTCATCTCACCTCCGGACAGGAGCTGCCCATTTAGTCTCATGTGTCTACTTGAGCTAAGAAGCACACTCTTCACGAGTATCATTTTATGTCCCATAGTCCAGTCTAATCTTTGTCTGAACAGTTGGCCTTGGGAATTGTTTTAGTTCTGGGTTGACAGAGAGTCCGGGGGCCGTGCTTTCTGGGGCCCCTCCAGTCTCAGTCAGACCATTAAGTCTGGCCTTTTTACTAGACTCTGAGTTCTGCACCCCACCTTTCTGCTGCTCCATCAGAGACTCTCTGTTGTGTTCCCTGTCAGGGCAGTCATTGGTGGTAGCCGGGCACTGTCTAGTTCTTCTGGTCTCAGGCTGATGAAGTCTCTGGTCTATGTGGCCCCCTCTGTTTCTTGGGCCAAGACTTCCCTGTGTTTTGGGTGTTCTTAATTCTCCTTTACTCCAGGTTGTTGGGACCAATTGATGCATCTTAGATGGCCGCTTGCCAGCTTTTAAGACCCAGACGAGGAGGGTATGATTTTATAAAACACTAGTATAAGATGAAATCTGTGCTGTGTTGTATTTGGGGGCATGCAGTTTGAAATATGCATGCATCTCTCTTTTTCCTCATAGAGATGATCCTACTGTTGCTTCACTGGTTAAACAGAAGGAATTTGATGAACTTGTGCACTGGCATTCCCACAGACCGCTGAGTGATCAATATGACCAGGCCAAGTGTCAATTTGACGGTGAGCTCAGGGACTCTGGTTAAATAAATTTAAATAAATGTCACTCTCTGATTTTTATGGACCAGCGAAAAATTATCTTACTATGAGTCACAAAATTATTATTTTTGAATAAATTTAGTTTGCAAGACATATAGATGCACATCAAGAAGGTTCAGAATAAAAATTTTCCACTTCGTTGACTGTCTTGCCTGTGCAGGTAGGTCTGAAGATTTTGCAGGAAGAAGTGCACAAGTATGACATTTGTCTCCAAAAATACCAGAAGCTGTTTTAAGGGAAGAAGTTGTGTTGTTTAAGAAATCTGTGTATTTCTTTATCTTAAATATGTTGACAGAACCATAGTCTTTTTAGCCATTACAGCTACCTTATACTATTCAGTTAATTTCTTGTGACAAGCACAGGTATTTTGTCTGCCTTCATTCTCAGGGTAGATGAAAGTGTGAAAATGGGCCCCGTATCCGATAAGAGTAGATCAGCAGAGACTAAACTAGGGATCTTGCCTCTCTGGCTCATGCCTTGTATCATTTTGTCTTTTTCTACCGCGTGTTTACCCCGGGGCCCGGGTGGCGCAGTGGTTAAGAGCTTGACTGCCAGCCGAAAGGTTGCCAGTTCAAATCCACCAGCGATTCCTTGGAAACTCTGGGGCAGTTCTGCTCTGTCCTGTAGGGTGGCTATGAATCAGAATTGAATTAGGACTGACAAATTTACTTTCAGAAGAATCTGGAAGCGTGCATAGTAAGCATGCTCATATGCAGTGCTTATCGGTCTGCTTATATAGCTAGCCACTAAAACACTGTAAGGTGTGAGGGAATACTTTAGAGGAACCCGCTAACAACCTTCAGGGTGGTTTGATTTGATACGTGTAATACGTAGGCATAGGAAAATTCATCAGTTTAGCTATTGCCTTTATAAGTGAGTGCAATAAAGGGTTTTGTCTGGTTATGAGAAAAATCATATCTTGACTACTGGGATTTCCTGTGCCATTGGATTCTACAATAGAGGAAGAGGTTGTAGGGTATCAGTTTCGGGGCTCCTGACTCTATGGCCGTGATCTGCAGTAAGGACTTTCCTATCCAGGGATGCAAGAAATCAGAATACTCTAGATGACTGTCTTCTGGACTCTACCTTCCTCTTCTTAGGTCTGTCTTCTGCCATGTGAATGGGGTTAAGGCCCAGAATCGTCATTTTTTTTTTTTTTTGTGGTACCCTGATACTTGCTTTTGGAGATAGACGATGAAACAGTGCTTTGTCATATCCATCCTTTAAATAAGATAAGGAATTACCTTACAGAAAAGAGAGAGCCTGAGCTAGTATTCCCTCTTTAGCAAAGATAGTTAGACTAAATCATTGTTTAAAACTGCAAAGAGAAGTGCAGGTCTGGATGGGATGGTGTGAAGCAGTTAGAACATTATTGAAAAAAATATAGTAATGTTATATGTGAAGTCTTTCCTTTTTCAGAACATTCTAGAGATCCTCGTGATCTTAGATCCATGCAAAAGTTTCATGTTTTTCAACGACTTTATGGGAATTCATTAGAATCGGTCTCTTCAAAAGTCATTGTAACTCAAACCTTCAAGCTGAAGAAGAATTTCAGTGGACCCCAAAGCAAAAAGACCCATGTAGGTTCCACAAATTTTATCAAATGTTTTTACTTTGTTCTTCCTTTTCTTAATGGGATATTTATATTTGTTCACCTCTTTGGTGATTTCTTTCCATGCTTTGGTTTTTCTTTTTCATAGATGATCACTTACTCTTTTACTTACTTTCTAAGAAAGTCTAACTTGCACAGAAAATGTTACACATAGTCCTCACGTGGGGTCACCGTGAGTTGAAAACAACTTGATGACACTGATCAACAGCAACATACAAAATTAAAGATGAATTTATTTGATGAAGAACAAAAAGTATCACATTATTAAAGGCTTGGATTTAGAAATTTTGAATTAACATTGGAATTGTTTATTAGTTAATGGCAATGAAAATCTTTTTTGCATATACGTGGTAAAAGCAAGTATGAAGTACTTATCTGCTTTGTTTTTTTTTTTTTTTTTTTTGCCTGAGTTATGAAGATTGTCTACACTTTTCCCAAGTATTTACATAATTAACCAATCTATCACCTTTGTTTGGGTGAAAGGTGAGAACTCTCCACTTTCTGTGTAGATTTGACTCCTATAAGCTTCTTCCTTCTTGGGATGCCGTTCTTCTAGCTCTTTCCCAAGGGCCAGAGCTGTGGATGAAGTGTAGGGAGTAAATAAGGAAAGGTTAAGCCTATTACTGAAATACTAATATTAATAACTTATGATATGAAAAATGGTCAGTTAATGCGCCTGATCATATCACTATCTGAGTAAATACAGTTTATGTTGAAGCTGTATTTACTGCTAAAGAGCCCTGGTGGTGCACTGGTTAAGTGCTCGGCCACCAACTGAAAGGTCGATGGTTCGAATCCAGTAGCTGCTCTATGAGAGAAAGATGTGGAAGTCTGATTCCCTAAAGATTAGCATCTTGGAAACCCTATGGGGAAGTTCTGCTCTGTCCTATAGGATCACTATGAGTCGGAATTGACTCGATGGCAAAGAGTTTTAAGGGAATGATTTTACTATTTTTGGCAAAAATGGACACTTCGTTAGGCTTCAGTCTATTTCTGCTGGCCTCAAATTTGGGAGTTAGGGAAAGATATTTATTTTCATTGAAAGAGCTTCCTAAAGTCAAAGGTTTTAAATATTAGAGAGAGTGCCAACTTAACAACGGATCACGAACAAAGGCACTGGTTGCAGTCACCTGCCTTTCCAAACTGAAGTACACAAGGTAGAGATATGGGAAATGAAACCCATAAAGGCCTGCCTTAGTCATCTAGTGCTGCTACACCAGAAATACCCCAAGCGGATGGCTTTAACAAAGAGAAGTTTATTTCCTTACAGTAAAGTAGGCTAAAAGTCCAAATTCAGGGCGTCAGCTCCAGGGGAAGGCTTTCTGTCTCTGCTGGCCCTCTCGTCCATGTTCCCCTGGACTAGGCGCTTCTCTGTGCAGCGACCCCTGTCCAAGGGACACGCTCTGCTCCTGGCGCTGCTTTCTTGATGGTATGAGGTCCCCCTGTCTCTCTGCTCACTTCTGTCTTTTGTATCTCAAGAGATTGCCTCAGGGCACAATCCAATCTTGTAGATTGAGTCTTGCTTTACTAACACAACTGCCACCCATTCTCCCTCATTAACATCATAGAGGTAGGATTTACAACATATAGGAAAATCACACAATACCAGGAATCATGACCCAGCCAAACTGATACACACATTTTTTGGGGGACATAATTCAATCCATGACAAGGCCTGAAAGAACATTTCATTCCCACTTTTGAATACTGATTTCATGGGAAAGTTTTCGGCAGATCAGTAAAGTGCACGGGCTCTTTGTCAGGCCTCCACCTAATTAACAAACAGGGAGTGGATGTGTCAGATCTCCAACAGACAGATGCCTCTCCTGGGATTTTTTTTAAACAAAGGTCCTTTATTTTCTGCTGAAGATAACATTAAGTAATAATCACTACTTCATTTCCAAGGTTCTCAGTCCTCTGGGAAGCCTCTAGCCTTGAACTGTATCAAACGGTCAAGCAGAAATGGAAGTCACTCCACCTTCACCTCTGTTCTACATGTCGAAGGAAGTTTCTGTAATGCCCATCATGACTAGTAAAATCACAACTGCAGTACGTGGTGATTAGTGCTTTCACAGAGCAGGTATAGCAGAAGGGAAGAGGAGGGATACCTAACTCAGGCTTGGGAGAATCAGAGAAGGCTTCCTGGAGGAAGTATCTTGAAAGATAAATAAGGGCTTGGGAAGTGACTGGGGAAGAATGGAAGAGGAAAGACGATTCCAGAGAGGGCAGCAGGTATCATGCACGCAGACAGGAAAGAACAGTGGCCTGGTATCTCTTTGATTTTATTATATTTACTCCTTTATTTATAATCTACACTGCTCAGAAATCTAGAAAATTATCTTCAGAGGTTTTATACTCATTAACTTATGTAAGTTTTCAATTAGCAGAGGCTTTAATTTTAAGAAACGAACACTGAAAGAGAAATTGAACTTATTCAAGAATGGGATGATGGTCAAAGTTATCAATACAGCTTAAAAATACTGTCTCACTAATGAATTGTCATCTTGGAATACTTCCCACTTGTTTCATGCTGTGTTTCTTTCCTTTTTGGGCAGGAGACAAAAGCTGAAATAATCACTGCAGAAAATAAGAAGAGGTTGTTTGCCAAGGAAGAACAGAAAGAAGAGCAAAAATGGAATTCTCTGTCATTTTCAGTTGAACAGGAACTGAAAGAGAATTTAAATTCCGGAATAAAGAACCTGGAAGATTTTTTGAAGTCATGTAAAAGTAATTCAGTGAAATTTCAAGTTGAAATGGTAGGGTTAACCGCCTGCTTGAAAGCATGGAAAGAACATTGCCAAGGTGAAGGTATGTGGCTCTGTGTTTTCTTGATTTGTGAATTGAAGAATCAACAAAAATATGATTATAGCTTCCATTTATTAACTAGAAATTTGTACTAGAAGCCTTGCCTGCATTATCTTATTTTATCCTCCACAGTAAGTATTAATATGCCTATTTTTCCAATGAGAAATGGAATCTCAGAGAGGGTCTCAGCATCAAATATGCAGCATATTTGAAAGCACAATCAAAGATAACATTCAAAAAGGGCTGTTTACAAAAGGGAACCCAACAAGATGGTGAGGTACCCAGGGAGAGTCTGTTCTTCATCCTTGACACCCAAAGACTGCATGTTTACTTTCTGAGTAGAACGAGGACCATGGCTTTCTGCCATACTTAGTTCTTCTGCAGCTTCCTGTGGCTTCCCATAGACTCTGTCCGTTTCTACAGCGGGTAGTAGAAAAGAAGAAAAGGAGAAGATATGGAGAAACTGTATGTACTATGACAGTGTGAGGCATAAGCTTAAGCGTCTCAGTTGTTCCCCACCCAGAGTGTTTTATCAGTCAGGATCAGCCAAGTCCGAGTCTCCTGAATCTGAGACTTGGAATAGACTGGCTGAATTGAAGGGCTCCAGTGATTATTCCAAATACTTATCTGTGGTCATCAATAAATGTTGCTAGGTTTTTGACCAGATATTTAAAGTCATATGGATTTTTTTTTTCTTTGAACGTAGTAGAGAAGACATCTGAGGATAACAGATGGAGGAAAGATTGGTTCCCTAGAAACTTATACAAACCTGAGGTTTAAGAATCATATTTCTGTTTCAAGGAGCTCTAGAAGCACGGTGGTTAAGTGGCTGCTAACCGAATGCTGGGCAGTTCAAACCCACCAGCCACTCCGTGGGAGAAAGATGTGGCCGTCTGCTCCCACAAAGATTAAAGCCTTGGAAACCTGCGGGCAGTTCTACTCTGTCCTATAGGGTCGCTATGAGTCGGAATAGGCTCAGCAGCAATGGGTTATGGGATTTCTATTACAAGCTATGAAGGATTTCTTTTTTCCTAAATACTTACAGAGCTATTTCTCAGTTATCTGTGGAGATGATGAAATATGTATGGATAGATGTGCTTTAATTTTATTTCAGTACTTAAGTTCAATTCTCTGTATTCTACAACCTCCATTAATGTCAGTTAGATAGTGAGTTTAATTAGGTCAGATTAATTGATAGGTGGGATGATTAATCATGGATAATTAAACATTTGTTATTTTTGATGGTCTCTTTGACAGTTTTATTGCTTACTCTTTACCAAGGTAAAAGCTCAAAAGATTTAAGTATCGCTGTTGAAATGATGAAAAGGATCCACTCCTTGAAGGATAAATACCCAGAACTTTTGCAAGAGGCAGATCATCGGTTCATAGCCAAATGCCTTAAGTGTTTAGGATTTGATGAGTTGGCAAGTTCTTTACGTCCAACCGAGGTAATATTTTTATAATACCTCCATTTCTAATACACTAGAGGAATTATTAAAACCCGTTGCTGTTGAGTCGACTCTGACTCATAGCAACTTTATAGGACAGGGTAGAACTGCCCCGTAGGGTTTCCAAGGAGCAGCTGTTGGACTCGAACTGCTGACCTTTTGGTTAGCAGCCGAAGGCTTAATCATTGTGTCACCAGGGCCCCGGAGTAATTATTAGGTCTACATGAAGTATCTATAAATATAGTTACTAGTTCTAGATTTTTTTTTTCTTTTACAGAGAATATTTACTCTGAGTTCCTAATCATTATTAGTAAACCAGTTGCCCAAATACGAAGTACTATAGAATTAGAAAATCTGAGTAAATGCTTGCCTGGGAAAACATTAAATGCCAGATAGTCTCTGGACCCTTAAAACCAACTCTGTACTTAATTCTAATAAGATATCTCAAAACTGTAATGTAATTGTTCAATAGTCTTTAAATATATCAGGTTGTAGCTTCCAGTACTCTGACGTAAATGATGAAAATCTTAATGTCTGCTGATTTATTCATAGTTAAGACAATGATTTAGAGGTAAAGGACTTCTTCAATAAATATTAAACATTTTAAAAGGCGGGAAATTGCTTTTCATACGGAAGAGACACAGTAAAAATATTTCAATAGTTTAAATGGTAGCATAATTTAAAATCACTTTAAAAATAATTTAGGTTTCAGGAGAGGAGATAAAGGAGAAGAAAAAGAATAAATATTCAGTTGACATTGGACCTATTCGATTTCAACTACAATTCATGGGCCATTATTTGATACGAGATGAGAGAAAAGACCCAGATCCTAGAGTCCTGGATTTTATTCCTGACACATGGCAGGTAATGATGTGAAATGGAACAAACATCTGTTATTTTCCGATTAAGTGTGATTTCAATAATTTCTATTATATTGGGCTTGAACTTCTTAACATTGTATCATGCCATTGAAAATAGTTTTGTCATTAAAAATGTCAAATGTAGATTCTTTCCCCCCACCCGCCACCACCTCCATTTAAAGAGAGTAAAATTTTTATTTAACACATAGACTGGTTCCTTGGAGGCACTTTGGTGGATCCACATGTATGTTTATGAGGTTCTGTCTGTGTCATTCAACCTCATTACTATGGAGCAGCCTCCAGGTTTTGCCTGTATCAGTAGGAGTTCGTATTTAAATATATAAACATGTACGGAGAAATTTGGGTAGTTTAAACAGTGTAGACGGCTGTTTAGATATTTACACACTGCATCTGTCACCGTAGTAGCTATTCTACTACAGATGTATGTGAAGTTAATATTGACATATAAAATTTGGAATAAAATAGTGTGTTCTGTATCGATTGAACAATGTGAAATTGCTGATAAATTAAACATTTGTACCAATAATATGCAGTTTCACAGGTTCAATCTAATAGACTTTTGCATTTGGAATCCAGTTTGACCTTTCTTCTGTCGTTGGTGGTGGAAAACCTTAAAAAAATCATGCTTCCTTTTCTTGAGCAGAGCCCTGGTGGCACAGTGGTAAAGGGCTCGGCTGCTAACCTAAAGATCAGCAGTTCAAATCTACCAGTTGCTCCTTGGAAACCCTATGGGGCAGTTCTACTCTGTCCAGAGGGTCACTATGAGTCGGAGTTGACTCGAAGGCAATGGGTTTGGTTGTTTTTGGTTGTTCTCTCGAGCAGGAGGACCCAGTTCCTCCCTTTGGTGCAGGAGACAGCAGACGAGTGGTCTCCATCAGTTCCAGGCACATCGTGATTCCTCTGATGCTCACTTCACTATGAGATGTGGCTGGAAGTGAACTAGACTGTAGAGGGTATACAGTGTGGGGATTTGGGATGTTTTCCCATCTTCTGTACAGGGCTATGATTCTTTGACCAGTCATCATTTTGAATGATAAAAGCATAGGCTGAAGGGATAAGAACTCGTGAAGCACTCGCTCGCCCTCCAGGATAGCAACCTGGCACTCTTACTTACAGAAAATAGGAGGAATAAAGTTATTAATCTTTGATTTTTTTGCCCTCAATCATTATTCACCGTCAGACAACTACATATTAGGTACTTCTTAGAGCTTAATGTCTCACAGCCATTCTACACTTACTGAATAACAAGTAATTACAAAAAAAAAAAAGTCTTTCCAATAAGAAATAATATTTGCTTCAGTCTCACGCTACATTTTTCAGATACAAAACTCAACTTCCAGTCATTCAAACAATAAAAATAAATTCAAAAAGCTCTCTTCTGAGAGAATGACGTGAGCTCTTTAGATTTTCCAGGAAATCTCTGTGTGTTTGCAACATCCATTCTGTGTGAAGTTTCAGAGAATCTTATAGAAAATTATTTTAATATGTTTGTTTTGTTAACACTCTGTTCATTTGCTTGACACAATGGGTGCTCTTCAACCCGCAGCGAGAGCTCCTGGATGTTGTGGATAATAATGAGTCAGCAGTGATTGTCGCCCCAACGTCCTCGGGCAAAACCTATGCTTCTTACTACTGCATGGAGAAGGTGCTGAAGGAGAGCAATGACGGTGTGGTTGTGTATGTGGCACCGACAAAGGTAGAGCTCCAGCGAATATGATTTTCTCTCTCATTCCTGAGCCTCGTCTTTCAAAATAATGCATGTGGTCACGTGGTGGATCTAGTTCACTTTGCTTTTTAATCTGCATTTTCACCTTACGGTTTCAGAGGACATAATAACACTTTCCTCAGAACCATGGTCTTCAGACATTATGCTTGGATTGAAAGAAGTATCTGCACTTCGTTGGGCAATGCTGGGAGTCGCCTAAGAATGTAACGCTGGCGTTACAGGCTTTATGGGATGCGTCCCGTGGGTTTTTGGGAATTAGCGACTGGCCCTGGCTTGTCTCTCAAGCTGGGTTATTTTGCCATATTTATTTTATGTCCACCAGGGCTTGATTTTGAACTTGAAAACAGAAAGAATGATCTTTGCCATTCAGGAGAAACTCTCATTTACAGGAAAAATCAATTTGTGTATTCTCATGAACAACGTCTTGCATTTAATGAGGTTAAGGAGCCCTGGTAGTGCAGTGGTTAAAGCGATGGACTGCTAACCGAAAGGTTGGTGGTTCAAAACCACCAGCGGCTCTTCAGGAGAAAGATGTGGCAGTCTGCTCCTGTAGGATTTACAGCCTTGGAAACCCTGTGAGGTCGCTATGAGTTGGAATCGACTCGATGGCAGATTTAGCTGAGATGACCAATTCTTTCCATTTTAGTCTGTAGAAAACTGTGTGGTGTTGAGTGATTTGTGGTTACTCAACCAAACTGAGTCATATGATTAGCTGAAATTGGTACTATAGTTTTTTTTTTTGTGTGTGTGTGTGTGTATGTGTGCGCGTGTTCCATCAACTTTATTATGGTGGACCTAGCTACGTAGATAGACTTTTTTTAAATTTTTTTTTACCTTTTTTTTTTTTTTTATTGTACTTCAGGTGAAGGCTTACAGAACAAATAGTTTCTCATGAAACAGTAGTACACATATTGTTTTATGGCATTGGTTAACAACCCCACAACATGTCAACCGTCTGCCTTCTTGACCTTTTTTTTTTTTTTTTTGGTGAAAATATATATAGCCAAAGATACGCCATTTCAAAAATTTCTACATGCACAGTTCAGTGACATCAACTACACTCTTCCAATTGTGCTGTTATTCTCACTTTAGATGAAGGCTTACGGAACAAAATAGCTTCTCATTTAACAGTTAGTATACATGTTGCCCTATGACAATGGTTAACAACCTCACAACACATCGACACTATCCTTACTCAACCTTGGGTTCCCTATCACCAGTTTTCCTGTCCCCTTCTGCCTTCTGGCCCTTGTCGCTGGACTGCTGTGCCTCATTAGTCCTATTTGGTTTTATGGGGCTGGCCACTTCCCGGCTGAACGGTGAACCTAAAAGGGTGTCTGGGGGCCATACTCTCGTGGTTCCTCCAGTCTCCTTTAGGCCGGTAAATCTGGTCTTTTTTTTTGTGAGTTAGAATTTTGTTCTACATCCTTCTCCAGCTCTGTCCAGAACCCTGTCTTGTGATCCTGGTCAGAGCAGTGAGTGGTAGTAGCCGGGCACCATCTAGCTATATTGGACTCAGTCCGGTGGAGGCCTTGGTAGCTGTGGTCCATTAGTCCTTTGGACTAATCTTTTCCTTGTATCCTGTTCTCTTCATTCTCCCTTGCTCCCGAAGGGATGAGACCAGTGGAGTATCTTAGATGGCCGCTCACAGGCTTTTAAGAGCCCAGACGCTGCTCACCAAGGTAGAATGTAGAACATTGTCTTTATAAACTATGTTATGCCAATTGAGCTAGATATTCCCCGAGACCATGGTCCCCACAGCCCTTCACCCAGCAATTCAGTCCCTCAGGGAGTTTGGATGTGTCTATGGAGCTTCCATGACCTTTCCATGTACAAGTTGTGCTAGTTTCCCCTGTATTGTGTACTGTCTCACCCTTCACCCAAGATACCACTTATCCATTGCCTGTTTAGTATTTCCCACCCCTCCCATCCCTGGTAACCAACAAAGATTGTTACATTTTGTGTGTGAACTTTTTCGTGGGTTTTTACAATACAGGTCTCATACAATATTTGTCCTTTTGTGGTTGACTTATTTCACTCAGCATAATGTCTTCCAGTTTCATCCATGTTATGAGATGCTGCACGGATTCATCATTGTTCTTTCTTGTTGCATAGTACTCCATTGTGTGTATGTACCGTAGTTTGTTTATCCATTCATCTGTTGATGGGCATCTAGGTTGTTTCCATTGTTTTGCTATTGTGAACAATGCTGCCATGAACATAGGTGTGCATGTGTCTATTCGAGTGACGACTCTTAGTACTATAGTTTTGATTATAGTTTTTCTTTTTTTTTTGCTTTTCATGATTATAAAAGCAGTAAGCACTCATTGCAGGAAATTAGTAAGATATGTCAAGAAGAAATTAAGATTATATAAATGGAATTACTAAGTCAAATGCAATACATACTGCATACTGCTAAATTACTCTCCTAAGAGTTTGAATCTATTTTTATTCCCACTGGAAGTATATGGCCGTGTCTAGTCTCTTTCCTTATCCAACATTCCATGTTACCATTTAAAATAAGTTTTTGCCATACTCATAGGTGAAAACCATTATTCATATTTAAACATGCATTTCTGTGATTACAGTGATTTGGATATCTTTATGGTTTTTGAGCATTGGAATTTATTTATTTATGAGCTAGTTATTGATGCATTTTGCCTATGTTTCTTTTTCTTGGGAAGGGTTTTTTTTAATTGATTCATCAGAACTTTGTATAATAAACATATTAAACCATTCTCTGACATAAATACAGCAAATATTTTTAACATTTATCATTTTATCATATTTAAGGTCGTTTTAATTATAACAGTATTTTAGTAATATCTTTGTATAGTCAGATGTTAATATCTTCATTTAGGGTTTCTGTGTATGTGCTCAAATAAATGAGAATGTACGAAGATGTTCAGTTTATAGTACATTTATGGTTATATATTAAAATTTACGCTTTAATCTACATAGTATAATTTTGGGGTGGGGGGGACTAAAGTGTGAAATAGATATTCATAGGTCTCTCCTCACTCAGATTCCACTGGCCAGGCTACCTCCTTGGTCTAAAGCCCTGTCTAGTTATTCGTGTAGACATTTAAATTGAAGAAGTCAAGGAAAGTCCCCAAACACAGGAACCACACATCTGTCTTTGCTGTCTTTCACATGACCTTCTTTCTATAGAAGATTCAAGCTCCTCTCTAAGTCTCAGTCATCCAGGCATTCAGCTGTTTCATCTCATGTGTGGGGTCAACAGAGTCTGTTGTGTGTTAAGGTTTCACCTGTCTGTACTCTGTTATGTTGCTAATAGATCTCTTTCCTTGTCAATCAGGCCCTTGTGAATCAAGTGTCAGCAACTGTTGAAAATCGTTTTTCCAAAAACCTGCCAAGTGGTGAAGCTCTATGTGGTGTTTTTACAAGGGAGTATCGTCATGATGCCCTCAACAGTCAGGTAGGGTATATTATAAATTATGGAACAGTGCTTATACATCTCTTTCACTAGGATTTCAGCATCTTCACAAGGCCATGTGAAATAATTTCCTTGAATTTACGAAAGGTAAAATTGCTTCAGAGAAAATTTAATATCATTACATTCCAAAGCATCAGAAATAGAACACATTTTTCTCTAATGATGCTTATGTTTTGATTTCAGATTTCAGTAAATACTCACTGCATCTTGGTTTATAAAAGAATTCAAAGTTATATGGAAATCCCAATAAGTAATAAGAAAATTAACAAAAACCACTTTCCAATCATAATTTCTTTTTCTTGGGAAGTCAAAAATGTTGTATTACTGATAGTCTACTTGGTGTTAGGCAAATCA
This sequence comes from Dugong dugon, assembly GCA_030035585.1. Classification (NCBI taxonomy): domain Eukaryota; kingdom Metazoa; phylum Chordata; class Mammalia; order Sirenia; family Dugongidae; genus Dugong; species Dugong dugon. The sequence continues at coordinate 3,992,907 of CM057478.1, read as the reverse complement.
TAGAGAAATACAGATTTTCCTCAGTAAACTCCCAGGTAAACAATTAAGACTAAACAAAACAATGGCTGTAGTGCATTGTGTGGTAGACATGGAGATGTGCTAGCCAGATTGCCCTTCCAGGAAGACTAGCTGCCCAGCTATGGGGAGTGTGGTCAAGACAGATACCAGCTGTCAGCTCTCCCAGGTCTGCCTGTGACGTCCTGAGCTAGACAAGGGTATAAACATCCGGCCTTAATGCCTTGGTACGGGACAACTCTGACAGACAACACTCACTCCAGAACTCTAAACAGGATACCAAGGCTTCGTCAGGCCTGCTTTACAGTTTGACGTCCCTTTTGCCCCAACTTGTCACAGTTGTTGATCTTTAATGAACTTCTTGTACTCCAGAGTCTATCTCACAGTTAAGTTTTGGAGAACCAAACCCGAGACAATGAACTATTTCTATTTTTAATACTTGGAATGCTCATACATTTAAACTTCAAAGCTGACATTTTACTGTTTTTGACCTACAAAAATTGCAATTTCATGTTTTTCAAACTAATACGTCACAATTTTAATGAAACTCATTTTCAGAGGCATTATTATAGCTTAGGGTCTCAGGTGGTGCAAATGGCTTCAAGTTGACTGCTAACCAAAAGGTTAGCAGTTTAAACCCACCCAGTGGTACCATGAATGAAATGCCTTGCTATCTGCTTCCTTCAAGATTATAGCCAAGAAAACCCTATGGAGCAGTTCTACTCTGTAACTCCTAGGGTCACCATGAGTAAGAACTGACTTAACCTCAACCGGTTTGGTTTTGGTATTTTATCCTAACTATCAGCAGATCTTCTCTGTCCCACAGGGCCACTATGTGTCAGAATTGACTCGACGGCCGTGGGTTTGGTTTTTTGGTTTCCAGCAGGTACATTCAGTGACTCAAACTTTTTTTTTTTAGATATATATATATTCATATAACTGTCTGCCCATAGTTAGTGCTGGAATGTTAGTTCACACGCTGTTATTATTTTTAGGTACTTATTACAGTGCCTGCCTGCTTTGAAATTCTGCTCCTCGCTCCTCATCGCCAAAAATGGGTGAAAAAGATCAGATACGTTATATTTGATGAGGTACGTTTGGTGTTTATTTCTCTGGGTTGATGTCCTACTGTGCATACATGCTATAAGGAGGATTTCTGGTGCTTCGGGACCTCAGCCCCCTTGGCTGACGTTCAGGTTGGAGGGACACTTCCTTTGGAACTGTCTCGCCAGTGAATCACAATCAATCTTTTGGCTCCATTTTCCTGTTGTGACCCCACAGGGTAGATCGGTACACTCTGTAGATCTCCGTATGAGAGAGGAACTTTCCATTGGTGACTGCTATTTCAGGGGAAAAGAATTCACCCACCATATCATAAGTTTCCATGGATAGAGATTTCAAAACCCAATCTTAGATCTCTAAGGCAAAGAATATTGCCTTACAATTGCCAACAATATTGGGAATTATGGAATGTATATCATCAGTCATGGTCCCAACAGAGAACGGATAGCATGTTCAAAATTCAAGAATTCAAGAAGGGTGTGTTTTTAAAAGGTATGTATACAAGGGAAACTATAAGAGTTAGTTCAGTAATCCAGAAGTAGAAGCTTACCTTAATCCTAAAAGGACGAGGTGAGGATGCAGTTATAGAAATTCAGAAGGAGGTTCCTGTTGAGTTGACCACATTGTAAGGAGCTCATCTTACCGTGGTTGATGTACACAGCCACATCAAGATAATCTTCCAGGAAGGGAGACAAGGGAGTAAAGACCTCAGCTTCATTCTACCCCCTTCCTCTGATCAATAGCCAGGGCTCTCCACTGGCCAAATCCAATAGAACCAGATGGTATGGGAGCACTTTTGAGGTAATCCTTATTGGTCAGTTTCCCTGGATGGAGAGAACAGGGTGGAAAATAGTAGATATTTATAGAGACAAAGAGAAGATATTTAGCAAAGATACGAAGCAGCATTACTAACAATACTTAATAATGACAATACGCCAAGTGATTTAACATATTAAAGATATATGTTCCTTTGCTGCAAGGTTTTGTCAGCTTAAAGGGGAAATAGATGACAAACCTCTATTTAATGTACCTTTTTCTTGTTTTATACTTTGGAGCTACAAATAGTAGAAAATACTTTTTGATTTGTTTGATCCTGAATAGATTTGTTTGATCCAGAATAACTCCTTGTATTAGTTATTTTTGGTTAATCTGCATAAATTGTTTCTCGAAGGCCTTGACTATTCCTTAAAAAAAAAGCAAAATAAAAACAACTTTGCCTTTGCACTCTGGAACATTGAATTATAGTCTAATCTCAAAACTCTAAAGTCATATGACATTGGGTACCTCAGTTTTCCCAATTTTACATAAGGGTGAATCTGATGGGTTTTGAAGGGTAATATCTGGTCCATCAGAGTCAAAGAAACGTGCCAGCTAGTACAAAGCGTAAGGTTAATATTCAGCAAAGTGGTAAATTTTCTGGCCAGGACAAAGCCAATGAGTAGTTGAAATATTCTTTTTTTTTTTATTACTAGGCTTCTCTGAGAGTAAGCCCTTTTCAGTTGATTGTCAGGTGTTATAATCTGTTTAATGAAGACCACGTTTGAGAATCTTCCCTGACTCCACCTCAGTTTGCTCTGTTTGGTCAAAAGGCATTCATTCATTTATTCAGGAAATATTTATGGGGTATCTTCTCAGCGTCAGGCACTGTATCATCACTGGGGATACCCAGGTGTAAGGTCACAGTTTAACTGAGAAAGAGGAATTAAACAAGGAAGTGCACACAGGACTGTATTAGTCTGCATTGGTCCATTCTGTGGAGAGAAAGAGCAGGCTGTCATGTCTCCAGTAATGGCAGGATGGGCTAGGGAGGACATCCAGAATGGGTGGTCAGAAAAGTGTTTCCTAGGAGGTGACATTAAGCTGAACTCAACAGATTAAGTGGAAGTAGCCTGAGTAAGAGAGTGGGTAAGAGCATTTTGAGCATAGGGAACAATAAGTATGTGAAAGCTCCAAGTAGAAATGCAACAAAGCAAAAGCCAGTATGCCTGGAGCAGATTAAATGTGGGGAAGAGTGGCTTGAGATGAAGCTGGAAAGGTAAGTAGGGGCCAAATTATGCTCGGCATTATATGCCCTGTTAAGGAGTTTGTGAGGAAACCCTGGTGGCACAGTGGTTAAGAGTTTGGCTGCTAACCAAAAGATCAGCAGTTCGAATCCACCAGGTTCTCCTTGGAAACCCTATGGGACAATTCTACTCTGTCTTATAGGGTCGCTGTAGGTCGGAATCAACTCAACAGCAATAGGTTGTGGTTTTTGGTAAGGAGTTTGTATTTTGTTCCATGTGCAATGGGATGATAGTGAAGAAATTTAACTAGGGACATGAACTGACCAATATTTATCTTTTAAATGTATCATTTTGGTTGTGTTTGAAGAATGTAGGGGTCAGGAATGGAGGCAAGGATAACAGGCAGGATATTGTGGTAGATGAGGTGAGATGTAATGGTGGCTTGGTTAGAAATGGAGATGGAGAGAAATACGTAAATGTGAAAAAAATTCTGTAAGTAAAGAAAAGAGGAATTTGGGATAGAGTGACTAAGGGAATTGAAAATTTAGGTGTCGAGATTTATTGCCAGGATTTGACAAACTCTGAGTTTTGGGAAACCCTTGAGTATTTCAGGCTTCCATATCTTATTTTCATTGATAATTTTTAAATCAGCTTTTCAACTGAGAACCTTTTTTCTTTACTAGGTCCATTGTCTTGGTGGAGAAATTGGAGCAGAAGTCTGGGAGCACCTCCTTGTTATGATCCGATGCCCCTTTTTGGCCCTTTCTGCTACAATAAGTAACCCTAAACATCTCACTGAGTAAGTGTTGGGTCCACTTGGGACAGAATGCTTATCTATTTTGAATGTTTGAGTTTTATGCTTTCTGTATGGGTTCTGAAGGGTTTTATAACTTTTGGGTGAATTTATTAACTTATCTCTTCATCTTCAAAGAACAGAGCCTGTCTTTTGCATCCTGGCAGGTACTGACCAAAGTCATCCTCTAGAAAGAACAGTCAAGGACTTCCCTAGGCAGATCTAAAATTGAGTAGGAAATGTTCCCTCTTATTTCAAAAAAGGTTCACCAGAAATGATATATTTATATCCCTTTTTCTTTGTCCTTCACCAAGAAGTGAAAAATAAAAAGGTATAATGACGTACTCAGCCAGGGACCCTGAGATTTTTTCATAATATCCCACTTGTAGAACGTATTTAGAAAAACAGCAAAGCCTTATTATTGATAGCCACAGATTATTTTGTCATGGAGCTTGATTTTTTTTTTTTTTCTCTGGTAATAATGGCAATTATAGCAAAGACACCTGTAAGGCTTTCTCAGTGCCAGGTCCTGTTCTGAGGGCTTTGCGTATCCTAATGTAGCTTATATATCTGTCAGTCTTAATGGAAAATTAGGCACAGAGAGGTAAAGGGACTCAACCAAAAGAGCCACAGCTCGTCGATACAGAAGCTGAGATTCAATCTCAGGTGGTTTGACTCCAGAGCCTATTCTCTGAAGTATAATTTTCAGGGCATATGAAATTTATTTATTTACTTATAAATGTTTTATTTCGTGTGAAAGAACTCCATGTTCTACCTCAATAATATGTAAATTTATTTTTTTAAGGTGGCTACAATCAGTAAAATGGTACTGGAAGCAGACAGACAATACAATCGGAGAAAATTCTGCTTCTAAGAGAAAGACTGGCTCTCATTCCAGTGTTCACAAAGACTCCTTGCAAATGAAGCAATCATATAAAGTTAGACTTGGTATGTTTGATATAGCCATAAGCATTTTTATATTTTACTGAGGATTATTCTAGTCATTGCGTGTCAATTGATTTGGAAATTCTTGTACTTCATGTTTTAGTCCTCTATGAAGAGAGATACAATGATTTAGAGAAGCACGTATGTTCCGTGAAAGACGATGATGTTTGTTTTGATCATTTTCACCCATGTGCTGCACTTACAGCAGATCATGTAAGTAATGCTTTAGCCATGTTTGCTTTGAGTAATATAAATTTTTAGTGTATGTATCATAATTGAAAAGCTGCCTGATTCTTAGCAGAATCGCAGAAAACATACCCTGCAACAGATATTTTAACCTTAGTTTTAAGGATGGGAGCCTTGGTGGTGCGGTGGTTAAGAGCCAAGGCTGCTAACCAAAAAGTTGGCGGTTTGAATCCACCAGCCATTCCTTGGAAACCCTCTGGACAGTTCTACTCTGTCCTATAGGTTCGCTATGAGTCAGAATTGACTCCATGGCAACAGGTTTGTTTTTTTTTTTGATACCCAGGATGGTCTTCGTTGGTTTCTCAGTGGTGTCTGAATCCACACAGCCTGAAAATGACTAAAAGTTTTACCTTGAATTCTTTGGTTAATTTACCTTATTTCTGGACATTATTTTTGCCCACTTTCCTTCTTTGCTACGCCAGTGTCATTCTGTCCACCTCTCTGCCACTAACTCTTCCTTCAGTGTTATTAGGTGCCATCAATCAACTCTGACTTGTAGCGACCCCATGTGATAGAGTAGAACCACCCCATAGGGTTTCCTAGGCTATAATCTTTACGAGAGCAGTTCACCAGATCTTCTCTCCCGCGGAGCAACTGGTGGGTTCGAACCACTGACCTTTTCGTTACCAGCCAAGCACTTAACATTGGCCACCAGGGTTCCTTCCTGGCAGATTAATCCTTCTGAAATATAATTCTGATCTAGACAAGCCTTTAATGGCGTTCCTCTGGAAAAGGATAAATGTCAACATTTTTAGCTTGGCATCTATGGTCTTCTGTGGCCTGGCCCCAACCTCCTTTCTACTCATGCACTTGTATTTTACTGCTAGAGGCCCTCATGCCATATGTTGTGCGTGGAATGTTGCACCCCCGAGTCCAGTGCCCGTTGTCCAGATCCTGTTCTTCTCTCGCGACTCTTCTCCTGCTTTCCTTTCTGTCCTCCTTGATTCCTTCCCTTCTCTTTTACTTTTTTCATTTGCATTACCTTCTTCCCTCCTTCCCTCTTTCTTCCTTCCTGATACCCAGTGATGATCTTATTTCCTCCAGTGACTACCTTATTTTCATCTGTATCTGACTTTTTTTGACTGCATAATATTTTTAAAAGTCCTATGTTCTCCTTAGGATGGTTCAAGACAGGTTCTCTTGAAGCAGCTCTGAGTACAGTGGTTTAGAGCTTGGCAGGATGATCATTTTGGTACAAGAGCCTTTGCCCCCTTCTCACTAGCTATTTAGGGAATAACTGGAAAGCAACAGCTATGCTGCGGTGTGCTCTGACCCTGTATGACTTCTGCAAAGGCCCTGCTCTTGCAAGAGAATTCTTAAGACTTCTAGACTTCTGTAGCAGGAACGTAAGAAGAAAACAAAGGCTGAGGCGTTACATTATGTTTGGACAGCTGTGGTTAAGGGTGTCTAGCGTGTGCCTTTTTTAAAGTAGCGGTGATAAAAAGTAGGTCGACCTTTCCAAATGAGTACATCGTTCCTGATCTTATGTTGTACACTTCGGATCAATATGAAGGAGCTGAGTGGCAAGTAAAAGAATAAACTGTGGCAACTTGAAGAGAAGCACCTTCTGCCTTCATCCTCTCCTCTGTGCCTCTCTCATGGAAATGGTTCAGAAGGGAAGCGATGGGGCAGGATGAGGGAGCTGGCCTTAATCCAGCTGTGGTGAGGGATTGCCTTCAATCCATGTGAGACTTGTTCCTGGACAAAGAGCAGAGTTATTTGGCCTTTGTCACCAATGATGATGCCATACAGGAACAGCTGCTTGGCTCTGGGGAGAGGTCAGCCCTGGGCAGTCCCTGAAATAACTGCTGTGTGGCTCTTCTTGCTCAGCTTGGAGCAATGCTTGTCATCATGTATAAGATTAGGATCAATAATATGGTTGGCAAAAAGAGCATCATGTTATAATACAATTGTGTGTTTATGAATGAAGAATAGTATACATCTATGACCTTTTATTTACCTTCCTTCTCTGCCTAGACTGACTTTTTTGCCAGCTCGTTAGGTACCGTGTAGTAGAGAGCAACTGAATTGAATTCCCAGCTTTTATCCTCAGAATTATTAAACTGATTTAAAAAATTAAAACCTGTAAGTTGAAAATTAATTTAATTTGATTGAGACATCAACCATGTGCCAGTTAGGCCTGTTACATAGGTTATGTAATTTAATCCTCACAGTAAACCTATGGCATAGGAAGCATTATGCCCCATTTTAGAAATAAGGAAACTCGGGCCTCTGTAAAAGGCTAAGAGACCTTAAGAAACTGTAAGAACTCTCGTAACCCAACCAGAAGATTTTTATGTTAAATATCATGATAATTCCCATAAAGCACATGACAATTTATTTTAGTTAGACAGAATAAGTAATAACTTCAAGTGATGATTAATTAGAGAAAAAATTACCAACATTCAAAAACAATATATGCATTTATTATTCTGGTATAATGTTGTTTTTGCCATCTAGCTGGCTTTAAGTGCTCAGACTGGGAGATGCTAAATGAGGACTCTGTCCATTTATTTGCATGTTTAAAAAGCATCCGCTGATACATTAATCTCATTTGTGCATGTTTAAAAAGCATCTGCTGATACATTAATCTCATTTGTTCCTAACACAATCCCTAAGTGGGAAGTACAGGTATATTCATTCCTATATAATGGATGAGAAAATAGCAGTTAGAAGTGGGATTAGAATAGACATTCTAACACAAACTCTTCTGTACTTTCCATTCCACCAAACATCATCTCCATTTTTTTTTCAACTGGGTTGTGTTTGGAGTGGATTCTTTAGCTCAGAATTTCCAAATGAGTGTTTCATAACCTGTTAATAGCTATTTATTAAAACAAGTATCTTATTGTCAAATAATTTTGGGAAAAAAATCTGCATACTATAATTCCTTCTTTGAGATTTTAACACTTCCAATGAGAAGTCTTGGAAAAAGCCTATTTAATAGAGCACCAATGAAATTCCTGTTTTTTTTTTTTTTTTTTTTTTTTGAAGAAGGTTGTTGTTGTTGTTAGATACCATTGAGTTAGTTCTCACTCACAGCGACCCTACATACAACAGAACGAAACACTGCCCAGTCCTACACCATCCTCACAATCGTTGTTATGCATGAGCCCATTGTTGCAGCCACTGTGTCAGTCCATCTCGTTGAGGGTCTTTCTCCTCTTCACTGATCCTCCACTTTATCAAGCATGATGGCCTTCTCCAGGAACTGGTCCCTCCTGGTAACGTGTCCAAAGTATATGAAACAGAGTCTTGCCATCCTCGCTTCCAGGGTGCATTCTGGCTGTACTTCTTTTGAAGAATACTTATTAATGTTTCAGGGACCATGGTTTCACACACAACTGATTCATAATACTAGAGGTTGAAACCAGCAGAAGATACTATGCGTAAACTTTTTGAGAATAGGAATTTTTAATTTCCGTTTTAAAATATCTGTGGATTAAATGAATGGTAAACACATCCAGAAGGCTTAAGGCAGAACCAAATCAGCAATCTTGTGAGAAGTTTCTTTGCATGTCTAAAGATGGTCTTAGAGTCTTGTCTTGAAGTTGGCCTAGCTCTTATCTTTGAACTTACTTAAGCAAATAAACTTTGCACCTTTTAGTCTGGCCTGGTACCCATTAGTTCACCGGGTGGTGCAAATGGTTAAGCACTTGACTACTTACTGAAAAGTTGGTGGTTCAAATTCACCCCTCAGGTGCCTCGAAAGACGGGCCTGGTGATCTGTTTCCAAAGGGCACAGCCTGAACAATCCTTTGGAGATTGCCATGAGTCAGAATAGACTTGATGGTAACTGTTTTTTTGGTACCCATAAAAACAAAGAATCATCTTCATCGTTAAGCGAATTTCAATTTTAGTTACAGGGTAGAGGTTGCATCTTCTTGTCTAAACCAAGTCCACGTATCTTCCAGCTATCCAATATCCCGTTTTGAGCTCTGGAGGCAGTCCATAGAGAATTAGCTGAGCTAAAGGTCTTAGGAGGTATAAAATCTTTTTGGTAGGTATTTGGGGTTTTTCTACTTTTGTATCTCAGGGGTCCTCTTGGTTAATATTTTGTTAGCATTTGGCACCTATTAGCATTTAAATATTTTTAGCTTAGTGCCCCTTAATGTCTTTGACAGTGACTATAAGCAAAGATAGGATGTAAGATAAAATAGAAAAAAGAGTAAAAAATTCCTTTTTTTTCAATATATAACAATGAATTTAATGCAAAATATTCATTAACCTAATGCAGTTAATTTAGTTGAAAACAATTTAGTGCAAAAATAGTATTACTCCTATTTGATTAAAGTGCTAATATATTAATATTTTCAAGGTTTTGTTTGCTAGTTAAGGTAATCAGATTTAATTCCAGAACTGAAGACAGAGTCTTGAATCATTAATGCCATTTGAACCTATACTATTGCAAACAGATAGTCTCTTCGGTGTAATTACATGTTAAAATACAGTCTAGAAACAGATTGAATATAGACCCTATGTCACACACCTTCTAGGGCGAATAGAGTTTTTCATCAGCCTGTGTTCTGTGGTGAGAGGGAGTACCACTACCTGTTTGCTGGTTTCTTGCCAACCCCCGTGACTGGAGCTCAGGTCCTGCTTAACTAGCCTCCCTGATGGGAGATGCTTACTTCTTCGATCCATAGCCCTGAACATATGGAGAGAAGCCCTTGTCTCTCAGTTGGTGGGGAGATTGGTGCTCAGTGTGTTCTTCCTAAACTCTTTAGGCAAGTCCGGGCTGGCCACACACCCTGAGAGAACAGTCCACGCTCATCCTACAGATAACCCATGTGACCAGAGTGATGATTTATTTACTTTCAACTTGCTCCAAAAGAATTTAAGTCAGGTTAAAAATAAAGATGCAAATACTGGTCAACAGGAATCAGAAAGGGAAGAAAACCAGAAATGGGGAAAATAAAATCAGACTTTCACAGAATGTGAGAGATAAATTTGCCCATAACCTTTATAGCTGCCAATACAAAAGGAAAATTCGTTTCCCATAGCAGTTGCTTAGTTGTTATTTTTATATAACCATAGGAACAGGATGAATTGTAATTTATTCCCTTAATTTATCAGTTTTTAATTTGAATTTACATGGTTTATTCTTGGAGGCTGTTATGTTTGACACCAATAAATTAGGTATCTTTGATTCATTAATCTCAAACATTTCTGGTTTATCTACTAGTCCCTTCTGCTTAGAAAAAATCTCAGAAGGGAGAAGGAATCTTAGAAGGGATGGTTGTGTAATTCTCATAATATTCACAACATTGTCATATTTATGTATTGCTTTATAGTTTGTGAAAAGCACCTGTATGCCTTGGTTTCTTACCTGTGGAGTACACTGTGAGTAAGGAGGGACTGCAGCAGGCTGGGCTTTATGGCACCTAGTGTTATACCAACATCTGTTATGCTCAGGTGTTTCACTTCGAAAAAATGATAAAGTGACTCAAAATTACATGCCCTTAAAGCAGAATTTTCCTCCTTTTCAAGTTAGGAAAAATATCTTCCACTACAGAGCTGAGAGACCTTAGATACGATCCTATTATCTCCATCTTTCAGTACTGACAAAAGAGAGATTCAAAGTGGAGAAGAGATACTAGTAATTAGTGGGGCAACAGGTGGTCAGTTCAGCCCTCTGCCATCACCCAGTTCTGTGTTCACTCCATATCACACAAATCTCTTATACAATAATTTATGCTAGTTCTATTTTGCTTACTTCTTAGTGGAAACAAAACATCTCTAAGATATACCTCTGAGTCTTTTTTTTTTTTTTTTTTTGATTTAACAAATAATAATTTATTTTCTCACAGTCTAGTAGGTTGCAAGTCAAAATTCAGGGAGTCAGCCCAGAGGAAGGCTTTCTTTCTCTGTCGGCTCTGGAGGAAGCTCCTTGTCATCAATCTTCCCCTGAACTAGGAGCTTCTCCACCCAGGAACCCAAGGTCCAAAGGACACACTCTGCTCCTGGCACTGCTTTCTTGGTGGTATGAGGTCCCCCCATCTCTCTCTGCTCACTTCTCTCTTTTATTTTTTAATTTTTTTAAATTATACTTTAGATGAAGGTTTACAGAACAAATAGTTTCTCATTAAACAGTCAGTACACATTGTTTTATGACATTGGTTAACAACCCCACGACATGTCAACACTCTCCCTTCTTGACCTTGGAGGATCTTTTTTTTTTTTTGGTGAAAATATACATAGCCAGTGATACACCATTTCAAAAATTTCTACATGTACAATTCAGTGACATTGATTACGTTCTTCCAGTTATGCTGCTATTCTCACTCTCCTTTTCCAAATTATTCCATCACCATTATTTTCAACTCACTGTCCCCTAGGCTTCCCATCAAACCTTTTGAGCTGCTGTTGTCAATTTGATCTCACGTAGATAATTCTTTTTTTTTTTTTTTTTGTACCTTAGATGAAGGTTTACAGAACAAATAGTTTCTCATTAAACAGTTAGTACACATATTGCCCTATGACAATGGTTAACATATCCATAACATGTCAGCACTGTCCCTTCTCAACCTTGGGTTCCCTATCACCAGCTTTCCGGTCCCCTCCTGCCTTCTAGTCCTTGTCCCTGGACTGCTGTGCCTCACTAGTCCTGTTTTGTTTTATGGGGCTGTCCAATCTCCAGTTGAACAGTGAACCTCCAGAGTGACTTCACCACTGAGCTATAAGGGTGTCCGGGGGTCATACTCTCAGGGTTTCTCCAGTCTCTGTCAGGCCAGTAAATCTGGTCTTTTTTTGTGAGTTAGAATTTTGTTTTACATCCTTCTCCAGCGCTGTCCAGGACCCTCTGTTAGGATCCTGGTCAGAACGGTCAGTGGTGATAGCCGGGCACCATCTAGCTGTACTGGACTCAGTTGGTCGGAGGCCTTGGTAGCTGTGGTCCATTAGTCCTTTGGACTAATCTTTTCCTTGTATCCTGTTTTCTTCATTCTTCCTTGCTCCCGAAGGGGTGAGACCAGTGGAGTATCTTAGATGGCTGCTCACAGGCTTTTAAGAGCCCAGACGCTACTCACCAAGGTAGAATGTAGAACATTGTCTTTATAAACTGTGTTATGCCAGTTGAGCTAGATGTTCCCCGAGACCATGGTCCCCACAGCCCTCCACCCAGCAGTTGGGTCTCTCAGGGAGTTTGGATGTGTCTCTGGAGCTTCCATGACCTTTCCTTGTACAGGATGTGCTGGCTTCCCCAGTGTTGTGTACTGTCTTACTCTTCACCAAAGTTACCACTTATCTATTGTCTGTTTAGTTCTCCCCTCAACCCCTCCCATCCCTCGTAACCGGCAAAGATTGTTTCTCAGCATAATGTCCTCCAGTTTCATCCATGTTATGAGATGCTTCACAGGTTCATTGTTGTTCTTTCTTGTTGCGTAGTATTCCATTGTGTGTATGTACCATAGTTTGTTTATCCATTCATCTGTTGATGGGCATCTAGGTTGTTTCCATCTTTTTGCTATTGTGAACAAGAAGAGTAAAAAGTTTCATTTTATTTTAAACACAGATTGAAACGTATGGATTCCCTTCTGATCTTAGCCTCTCACCTCGAGAAAGCATCCAGCTTTATGACACCATGGTTGAAGCCTGGAAAACTTGGCCCAGAGCTCAGGTAAATAATAATCATGGAAATGAATTTGAATTGATGTAGTTAAAGAGGATGATAACATTACTGTTCAGGTAAACAAACTCATCCTTTCTAATTAACTTGAATCTGATCTTTTAAAATCATTAGTGGCCCCTTTCTGAAATAAGTGGCCCCTTTTCAGACATTATTCTTAACATTTTATGTTTTATTTTAATGGGGTGGAGCACCATTGAATCCTGAATGTCTTTCTTCTTTCAATTTCTGCGATACGTATTTCAGGGTCCTTTACCTCTGGGATTTATTTTACTTCATTTTCTTTCACTGCAATCTTCTCCTTGCTCTGCACTCTGCTGGTCAGTTTTCAGCTTCTCCTAGCCCTTCCTCTGCGTTTTGTCCTTTGGAGAGTTCATCCATGTTAATACGTATGGAGAGGTAAAAAGAAGTTCAACAGCTCTACCCTTAAAGAAGCTTGTAATGTTGTTAATAAAACACATAATGAAGAAGCATCTTTGGATGTTCTTGTGTGATTTTCTTTAATTCTGTGGTATTTGTTTTCAAGGAATTGTGTCCAGAGGAATTCATTCATTTTAAGAACAAAATAGTCATTAAGAAGTTGGATGTTAGAAAATATGAAGAGAGCTTAAAGGCAGAGTTAACAAACTGGATTAAAAATGGCAAGATAGAGCAGGTAATTTTCACACAGGTGGCATTGTTCAGATAATATGATTTTCTGTTTTTTCGTTTAATCTTTAGTTTTCATTTTAGAATTTTAAGTGGAACTTAAAGTCTGGTGACTCTGAAGTATGGGGAGAAAAGAGAATGAGAGAGAGGAGCAGAATTGATCTTTTTCGTATCCTCAGTGTCTCCTAAAACATATGCCAGAGACTCCTGGGTCCTTCTAGATGCGCTAACAGAAAAGAGCAGAGGACTTACGGTCCACAGAGACAGGCTTGCTGGTGCCTTGGCAGTGGAGCAGCTGGTCTCAGAGTAACAGAAGCTGGGAAGGATTTTTTACCCCTTTCTCTTTTTGTCTTAGAGTGTGAGTTTTAAGCTGTTCTATTTCAAGTTGTAGGAGCTATTTGCGTATTAGAACCTTAACCCAGAGCCATGTTAGTTATGAATATTTATTTTAAGTAGGTTGGTGGCCTTTATATTTTGATTTTGCTCTATTGTCGCATGCTGAGATTTCCTAGAAAATCGGACCATGTATATGTCATATATATCAGACTTTTCTCGTATAACTGTCCATTATTTTTAACTTAGAAAACCTGTTTCCACCCAGAAACAAGTTAATGCAATTAACTTATATCTTCTTCTAGTTATTTTGTCATTAAAACAACAAAAACAACAAAATACCAAAAAAACTTTTAAGTGTATTTGGAAGTTATTTTTCTACAGAATAGGGGAAGACGCTTTTGTCCACTCCTGCAGAGCCAACACCATCACTGAACAATCCTTCTCCTGATTTGTGCCACCTTAAAAAATCGCATATAGAAAAATATGGGCACACGTTGATGGATGAACAACATAACGAGCATAATTAATGTCACTGAATTGTACGTGTGAAGATTGTTGAAATGACTACTGTTTTGTCACTCATATATGTACCGCAATAAAACATTGCACGGCAATGTCATATATAATATATATGTATACATGTATTTTTTTAGTATATTGGTTTGTCTGCTTCCATAAGACTATTTTAAGGAGCCAAAGAAACATAGGTCAGACAATTATGAGAATTTTAGCTAAAAATATTGTTTTCTTTGTTGTACAGAACTTGAGTCATTTTTTATTCACTGCTGCAGGCCAAAATGGTACTGAGGAAGCTTAGACCAGCTAAAATTGATAATTCAGAAGACATGGTACAAATGTTTCCGCTTCTTGTTGAGAAACTAAGAAAACTGGGGAAGTTACCTGCACTGTTTTTTATGTAAGTTGCATAATTTGTTTTTGTTTGTAATTTCTATTAGACTCATTCTGTTAAGGTGAGTAGAGTTATAGAAACTTTACTTTTGAAAGCTAGCATTCAGTAGTATTTATTATGCTTGTTAATTGTTAAAGATCTTATTTTAGAAAGCATGCCTTTTGAGTCCAAGTATTGTAGAATATTTTTACTTGTGCTATTAGAAATTACTTTGTCTGCTACTCCATTTTTTGTTTTCCTTTTACTGTAAACAGTTGTATTTTTATTTAGATCTTATTAATCTTCAGTAACTCCTAGTTTTTTTTTTAAAAATTAAATGCCTATGCACACAAATATCACACATGGAATTAAAGTATCCTCATAATATGCTATTTATTAACAGGGTATGTTTCTGTTTTTCATTTATCATAGTTATCAAACTATGCACTGATTCTTTGCTAAGTTTTATATGATGTAACACAAAATTGCTTCAAATAGAATATAATTGTCCAGTTTTGAAAGTGGAAAGCATAATTGGTTAAATAGACAACACTCTACCGGTGATGTTTTGTTACTAATTACTGTATGTCTGTTTACATGTGAGCATATATATCATTAAGATTTGCAACCTGAACAAGATTCTGTGACTTTATATAAAGCTTCCATGACTTAATGCAGTTTTGAAATTATTTACAATAAGGAAAGTCTTGTGTTCTGATCCCAGACTATGTTATAAATGTTATTCCAGGGTATAGAATGTTGTCCATTATACAGTACTGTTGGGAAAAGGAATAAATAATTGTTGACTCTCAGGAAGTTACAGTGCTCACCTTGATTATTTTCTGGCATGGCTATAGATTTTAGTTAGAAACAAAAGCAGTTCTATACCTCTGGGATATTTCTGAAAGACTGCCCACCCACAAAATAGAAATCCCAAAAGAACTAGCTTCTTTAGTCATATACTCGTACAAAATATTTAAAAAGTAAAATAGTACACAAAAACATTAAAGATTTGATTTTACTCAGAGAATTAGATCTTGGCACTTTTCTTTGAAATTTTGGACTCTTCACAAAACATACTTGAAAATCCTTGGTCTTACACAGTTTGATTTATTCCTAAGTAGCCTTGGTGGCACAACGATTAAGCACTTGACTGTTAACTGAAAGGTTGGTGGTTCGAATCCACCCAGAGGCTCCATGGGGAAAAGACCTGGCAGTCTGCTCTCATAAAGATCACACCTAGAAAACACTATGGGGTAGTTCTACTCTGTAATACATGGGATCTCTAGGAGTTGGAATCAACTCAACCGCATCTAACAGCAGAAGCCCCAGTTCATCAAGAACTCTGAAGACTTGTTGACACTCAAAGTAGACCTCTGGGAGGTCTACCCTAATTGGAGCAACCTGCTCTAATTGGTTCTAGAAAGAAATGCCTGCTGCTTGACACCTGTATCAGGGCATTCTGAGGAACACACACTTCATGGCCAAACCCAAGTCTGGATCCCAGCTCTGTCCCCTGTTAGCTGTGTGATTTCTAGACAGTTACATTACCACGTTGAGCCTTATTGGCAAAATGAGATGATAAAAACAATAATACATAGGATTGGGATGAGAATTAAACAAAGTGTAAAAGCATTTAGTACTCCAGTCTCTAGACTGCATTCTTTATAGACATGTTATCAAATAAATTTAAGATACAAAAATATCTCCGTGTGATCTAAATTTTAAAAATGGAGTAGTGATAAAATGATATCATTTAATATCAGTAATGATGTGCCTGGACCATAGTAACTGACATTAATGCAAAGAGACAGGCAGGCAGTGTAATGCCCTCATTAAGAACATGGGCCAGACCCTGTCATATACCAACTGTGGGATTTGGGGCAGGTCACTTAAACTCATTATGTCTCCGTTTTTTCATCTGCAAAGTAAGGGTAATAATAACACCTTGGTCATAGGGTTGTTGCAAGGATTAATTGAGTTAAAATATTTGAGCCCTTTAGGTTAGAGCTGACAATTCTAAGTACAATGTAAGTGTTCACTGTTGTTATTATCTTATTGTCTACCATACCAAATATCTTGCCACGTGGATTTGACCGTGACTTTCTTAATCTTTACTTCGCCAGTGTGTCCATTCATTCACTCTTCTCCAGCTAGCAACATTCCCTATTAATGCTAGCTCTGTAAAGACTTTAGAGAAGCCTTTTGCCTCACAGTTTAAGAAGATTTATTGTGTAAACACAATCTAATAGTTGCTGTAATAAGCTATGGGTAGAACAGTGATGTAGGCTGTTGGCTACTTAGAGCCACAACATTTTGCCAACAAGGTACTGTAGGCAAATAAAACTTCCCTGGATTTTTCAGTGCTCCTGGAAGATGGCCTAGCTTCCTGCCACAGGGAAATGCCAATGATATAACGATAAGGAATATTTGATTTTATTCCCCTATAAACATTTTACTCTTCACATACCATGAGAATTAGATCTGTAGCTGTTTGTCTAATTAATTGTCCAGATCAGAGATTGCCAGATGGTTTCAGCCTGGGCTAGGTCCCTAGAGTAAGTCCCAAGGTATCAGGAAGACTGGAGTGCTATCTTTATAGGTGTTTACATTTCAAAAGATATAAAGCCCAGACCCTGAAGACATCTCTAAGTCATAAAGGCCAAGGACCCCTGGGTTTATCTGGTCCCTGGAAAGAAGTAGTCACATTCCAAAAGGGTAGGTTGAGGATCTGTGATCTTTTTCTCATGTCTTAAAGAGCAAACGTTTGCCTTCTGTTCTGGTTTTTTTTTCATCTTTTAGAAGGGGCCCGTTTGGCTGTCTCTCTCCTGTATATAAAAGGAGAAAATCTATTGTCCTCTGTCCCTCACCTATGGTGTGTCTGATCACTCTTATGGGAAAAATTTTCATTGACTCTTGTTGCGTTGCTCCAACAAGAAAAAATATTTATCTTCTACCTGTTGTATGAGTAAGGCCTGGGTAAAGGGAGCTGATGCACTTGTTATTTACTCTAAAGTGGTTGATAAGAAGTCTGTCTGTGATCCATAATACTTAGTATGTGCATTATGGAAAAAATAAGGAATATTAAAAAACCAACAAGTATACGTTAAGATGATAGCAGTATTTGGATTTATGGTTTGAGTTCTATGTGTGGTATTATTCTCAAGGCAAACATTCTTTTCATTTGTTTCAAGGTTCAATTTAAGAGATGTAGAAGAAAGGGCTCTCAGTGTAAGCGCTTTTCTGGAGGACAAGCAGAAGACAAAAAGGCCTCCCAAAGCTGATAAAGAGGCCCACGACATGGCTAACAAACTTCGAAAAGTTAAGAAATCCATGGAGAAGCAAGGGATAGCGTAAGTATTTATCTAAACAAATGGGCCATTAAAGGGTTAAAAGACAAATTCCAAAGGGAAACATACTTGGGATGTGGTACACGAGGTGGATCCAGTCATTGCTTGACCTTCTTTCCAAAATGAACAAGTTTGGATGGGAGAATGGAGCGAAGACAAGAGACCATAATCGTTTGTTCCTGACTTGTGTAGCTCAGTCTCATTAGTACTTGGGAGAGGCAGGACCATAGCCTACAAACCTAGGTAGATTATATAATCTGACAATATGTTCAATTCGTCCCTCAAAATAAGTGTATCTTTGACACATATGTGACTTATAACTCTCAGTCAAGCCCCTGGGAAGTCTAAACTTAGTCTGCACACATTGATTTGAGTTATAACATGGAAGTCTCACTGATTTACTATCACAGTCACATAGGTGAGTGTAGAATGGGTTCTAGAATGGATTGAAATGCCATTATACTTGATAGGACTTTGCTGTGGTCACTCCACTTCCTTGTTCCTAATGTCTACTTCTGATAATTCTATGTCCCGAGTATCTATTTTCTACTTATTTTACTTTCCATCTTTAGCTACTCACTAGTTTAGAGGCAGAGGTTCTGTTTTTTGGAGTATAGATTGGCCACTCTCCAATCTAACCAACATATGATCTTTCTGACATTCAAATTGATCAAAATGTTCTATGCTCAGTCTTCTTCCTTCTTCCTTGCTGTGCTGATGAAGTCTAAAATGCATGATTATTGTTGGTATGCCAACGTGTTTTGGTCCTTGCCTTTATGTCTTTAGCCTCACTTCCAGTTACTCCTGGTAATGTTCAGCATTGGTGGTTTACCTCCCATGACTTGTTGTTCCACCTCTGTACTTTTTATGAACTGACTCATGTACCTAGAGTGCTTTCCTTCCTGATTGCCCCCAAATCTTGTACTTACAACTTCTACTATGTCCTCTTTGAATCTTGCCCTGATTCCCCCAGATAGATGTAGTACCTTCCTTCTGAGATCTTCCTACACTTTCAAGAGTCAGTAGATCAATTATTATAATGAATTGCGGTTGTTATTATATCTTTTTTATTTACCCTAAATTGTAAGCGTCTCTATCAAGAGACCATGTAATTTCCTCTTTTTATCTCCACTGCTTAGCACATTGCCCAGCAGGTAATAGTTGTTCATTGTCTGACGGGTGGTACTTGTTTCATGAATATGTATTTTTTAAATAAATGGTAGATATTTCACTCAAAGTTGAACTAGCTCTTATAAGGAAGGAGAATGCTCTGGATTTGGCAATATGGAGCCAGGAGGACACCTTCCTGACCTCCACGCCTAATGTCAGAGACTGAGGAAGATAAAATGATCATCATGTTAGTGAGTCGCAGGGAAAGCAAGATCCTCTGAAGAGAATTGCATTTTGTCTACAACAAAAATGGAAGGGAACATTCAGAGAAATGTACTATGAGTACATAGGGGAATTCTTTTGGTGAGATACCATAATTCCAGAGGCTAATGAGGAAGTGCGTTAGAGGAAGGAGGGTGAGTCAGGATAGGTTCATGGTAAGTGTGAACGTTTGGGTGATGAATATGATCTGGAAAGTCTTGAGCTTCCTAGGGTGGCTGAATATGAATATTCATTACTTAAAATTTTATTTTTATAAACAGAGATGAAAAAAGTCAGAAAAAGCCCAGAAAAATGGATCAAAGCTTAATACTTGAAGCTGAACGTAATAATCTACTGAAGAGTCTGGAGAAGAACCTGGGAATTCCTCAGGACTGCACATATGCTGATCAAAAAGCAATAGACATTGAGGTCAGCGCTTAGAATTGGAACCATTCTCTAGGAAATTATGTCCTCCATCAGCTATAATTGTTCCACGTAGCTGCAATGCATGTTGAAAAGGATTTATAGACTACTTCTTGTTAGTTAACAGTTTACCCCTGAGAGTGTCTGTCCTTTCATTATTTCTGTCTATTATACCGGTTTATAGCCTAAATTCTAGAATTCAGTCTCATGTATTTTATTTGAATGTTGGCCATATTTGAGAATACGTGGTCAAATACACTTTTAGTAGTATTCACAGAATTTCTCAAAATCAGAGACTTCTATAATATCCAGGTCTTTCACACACGAGTCATTAAAATATCTAAAAGTGTTATGCCATTTCTTCTTTAAAATGTTTTGTTATGAAAATAACTAATGCTCATAGTAGACAAGTTTGAAAATACAAATTAGCAGTAATAAAAGCAGTGTTATCACTTAGAAATAATCATTTCCCCTCTGGATGAAACTTTTTCTGTTCCTTTACATGCACCAAGCACGCACGCATGCACACACACACACACACGTTTTAAACATATACCGTATTTTTACACAAATAACGTCCACCTTCTATGTTCGTTTGGCAACTGCTCCCTCCCCCCGAGGGTATTTTTATAAGCATGCTATGCTAATTTTTTTAAAGCAACACGTAAAAAATATTGGCATAGCTGTGCTTACGAAAATACCTCGTGGGGGAGGGAGAGGTTGGCAAAAAAGTAGAAGACACGTGTTACTTGAGTAAAAATACTGTAGGTACTCATTGCATGTATTTTTAACAAAAATCAGATTTTATTGTATATGTTATTTTGTAATATGTTTTGTCTGTTACTAATGTGTTCATTTTTAATAGTCATGCACTTATAATTTTAATGACTCCCTGATAGTCCATTGTATGGATAACTGTAATGTAGGTAACTAGTCTTTTTTAAAATTTTACTATGTTTTAGGTGAAAGTTTACAATGCAAATTAGTTTCTCATTCAAAAATCTATACACAAATTGTTTTTGTGACATTGGTTGCAATCCCTGCAGTATGTCAGCCCTCTCCCGCTTTCCCTTTCCGCCCTGGGTTCTCTGTGCCCATTTGTCCAGTTTTCCTGTCCCTTCCTGCCTTCTCCTCTTTGCTTTTGGGCAGGTGTTGCCCATTTGGTCTCATAATGCCCATTTAAACTAAGAAGCACATTCCTCACATGTGGTATTGTTTGTGATATAGACCTCTCTAATCTTTAGCTGAAGGGTGAACTCCCGGAGTGGCTTCAAATCTGAGTTAAAAGGGTATCCGGGGGCCATAGTCTTGGGAGTTCGTCCAGTCTCTATCAGACCAGTAAGTCTGGTCTTTTTTTGGTGAATTTGATTTTTGTGCTACATTTTTGTCCCACTCTGTCCAGGACCCTCTATTGTGATCCCTGTCAGAGCAGTTAGTGGTGGTAGACGAGTATTATCTAGTTCTTCTGGGCTCAGGCTGGTAGAGTCTGTGCTACTTGTGCTCCGTTAGTGTTCTGGACTAACATTTCCCTTGTGTCTTTGGTTGTCTTTATTTTTCTTTGCTCTGGGTGGGATGGACAAGTAGATGTACCATAGATGGCTGCTTGCAGGTTTCTAAGACCTCAGACGCTACTCGCCAAAGTAGTATGTGGAACATTTTCTATGTGACTTTTGTGATGCCAGTTGACCTAGATGACCCCCATAACCATGGTCCTGAGCCCTCAGTCCCGGTAACTCAGTTCCTCAGGGTGTTTACATGTGTCTATGAAGCTTCTATGACTTTGCCTTGGTCAAGTTGTGCTGACTTCCCCTATATTGTGCACTGTGTTTCCCTTCACCAAAGTTAACACTTATCTGCTACCTACTTAATGATTTCCCTATCCCAGCCCTCCCCTCCCTTGTAACCATCAAAGAGTGTTTCTTTCTGTGCGTCAGCCTTTTCTTGAGTTTTTATAATAGTAGTCTTATACAGTATTTGTTCTTTCTGTTGACTTATTTCACTCAGCATAATGCCCTCCAGATTCATCCATGTTGTGAGATATTTCACAGATTCATTGTTCTCTATCATTGCGTGGTATTCCATTGTGTGTATGTACCAAAATTCGTTTATCCATTCATATGTTGATGGGCATTTAGGTTTTTTCCATCTTTTTGCTATTGTGAATAATGCTGCAGTGAGCATGAGGGTGCATATGTCTATTTGTGTGATGGCTCTTATTTCTCTAGGATATATTCCTGGGGGTGGGATTTCTGGATAGTAGGGTGTTTCTGTTTCTAGCTTTTAAAGGAAGTGCCATATATTTTTCCATAGTAGTTTTAGCATTTTGCATTCCCACTAGCAGTGCATAAGAGTTCCAATCTCCCCACAACCTCTCCAACGCTTGTTATTTTCTCTTATTTTGATTAGTGTCAGTAATGTTGGGGTGAGATGGTATTTCCGTGTAGTTTTGATTTGCATTTCTCTAATGGCTAATGACTGCAAACAGTTCCTCATGTGTCTGTTAGCTGCCTGGATGTTTTCTTCCGTGAAGTGTCTGTTCATAAGCTTGCCCCATTTTTTAATTGGATTACTTGTGTTTTTGTTTTTGAGGTATTGCAGTCTCTTGTAGATTTTAGAGATTAGACTGTTTGTCTGATATGTCACAGCCAAATTGTTTTTACCAGACTGTATATTCTCTTTTTAATCTTTTGGTGAAGTCTTTTGATGAGCACAAGTGTTTAACTTTTAGAGCTCCCAATTACCTAGTTTATCTTCTGGTGTTTGTATATTGTTAGTTACGGTTCATATTTTGTTTATGCCATGTACTAGGGCCCCTAGCATTGGCGCTATTTTTTCTTCCATGATCTTTATCCTTTTAGGTTTTATATTTAGGTCTTTGATCCATTTTGAATTAGTTTTTAGTATGGGGTGAGGCATGAGTTCTGTTTCATATTTTTACAGATGGACATCCACTTTTGCCAGCACTGTTTGTTAAAGAGACTGTCTTTTCCCCATTTAATGGACTTTGGGCCATTGTTGAAGATCAGGTGACCATAGGTGGATTTACACCTGGGTTCTCAGTTCTGTTCCATCAGTCTATGTGTCTGTCTTTGTACCAGTACCAGGCTGTTTTGACTACTGTGGCTGTATAGTAGGTTCTGAGATCAAGTAGTGTGAGACCCCCTACTTTTTCCTTCTTTTTAAATAATGCTTTACTTATCCTTGGACTCTTTTCATATAAAGTTAGTGATTAATTTTTCCATCTTGTTAAAGAATGTTGTTGGTGTTTAGATTGGAATTGCATTATATCTGTAGATCGCTTTGGGTAGAATTGACATTTTCACAATGTTGAGTCTTCCTGTCCATGAGCATGGTATGTTTTTCCATTTATGTAGGTTTCTTTTGATTTATTGAAGTAGTGTTTTACAGTTTTCTATGTACAGGTCTTTTACGTCCCTGATCAGATTTATTCCAAGTATTTTATTTTTTTAGGAGCAATTATAAATGGGATTGTTTTCTTGATTTCCGTTTCGAAGTTCTCTTTGGTGGTGTGTAGGAATCTAATTGATTTTTGTATGTCAATCTTTTATCCTGTAACTCTGCTGAATCTTTCTATTATTTCTGGTAGTTTTTTTGTGTGGAATCTTTGGGGTTCTGTATGTGTAGTGTCATATCATCCATGAATAAGGATAGTTTTACTTCTTCTTTTCCAACATGTGTGCCCTTTATTTCTTTTTCTTGCCTTATTTCTCTAGCAAGGACTTCCAGCGCAGTGTTAAATAGGAGTGGTGATAAAGGGCATCCTTGTCTTGTTTCCGTTCTAAGGGGGAATGCTTTCAGCCTCTTTCAGTTGGGAATGATGTTGTCTGTTGGTTTTGTATAGACGCCGTTTATTGTGTTGAGGAATTTCAATTCTGTTCTTGTTTTGCGGACAGTTTTTATCAGGAATGGGTGTTGGACTTTATCAAATGCTTTTTCCGCATTGATTGAGATGATCATGTGATTCTTTTCATTTGTTGTATTTATGCGGTGGGTTACGTCGATTGATTTTCTAATGTTGAATCATCCTTACATAACTGGTATGAATCTCACTTAGTCATGACGTATTTTTTTTTATATGATGTTGAATTGTATTGGCTAGAATTTTGATAAGAATTTTTGCGTCTATATTAATGAGAGATATTGGCCTGTAGTTTTCTTTTATTGTGGTGTCTTTGCCTGGCTTTGGTATCAGGGTTACGCTGGCTTCGTAGAAGGATTTCAGAAGTATCCCTTCCTTTTCTATGATCTGAAATATTTTTGTAGTACTGGTGTGAGCTCTTCTCTGAATGTTTGATACAATTCTCCAGTAAAGCTGTCCAGGAAATGGCTTTTTTTTTTGGTTGGGAATTTTTGTTATTACCTCTTCAGTCTCTTTTGTTATATGTCTGTTTAGGTTTTCTATCTATGTTTGTGTTTGTTTAGGTAGGTGATGTGTTCCTAGAAGTTTGTCCATTTCCTCTAGGTTCTCCAATTTGTTGGAATACAGTTTTTCATAGTATCCTGTTATGATCCTATTTATTTCTGCTGGGTCTGTTGTAATGTTCCCCATCCCATTTCTTATTTGTTTTATTTGCTTCCTCTCCTGTTTTTCTTTTGTCATTTTGGCCAGCGGTTTGTTGATTTTCTTGATCTTTTCAAAGAACTAACTTTTGGTAGTGTTGATTCTTTCTATTGTTTTTCTGTTCTCTGTTTCATTTATTTCTGCTCTAATCTCTATTATTTCCTTTCTTCTGGTGGCTGTGGGTTTCTTTTACAGTTCTCTTTCTATTTTTTAGAGTTGTAGGGCTAATGTTTTGATTTTGGCTTTTTCTTCTTTTTTAATGTGTGCATTTATTGCTATAAACTGACCTTTCTGCACTGCCTTTGTTTTATCCCAAAGGTTTTGGTATGATGTGTTTCCATTCTCATTTGATTCTAGGAGTTTTTTGATTCCATCTTTTATTTCTTCTATTTCTTAGTTGTTTTTAAGCAGGGTGTTATTCAGTTTCCATGTATTTGATTTTTTTTCCTTGCACTTCCTCTTATTGATTTCTATTTTTATGGTGATCAGAGAGAATGCTTTGTATTATTTCAATGTTTTGGATTTTATTGATGGTTGGTTTGCAGCCTAAAATGGTCTGTTCTGGAGAATGTTCCATGTGCATTGGAAAAGAATGTATACTCTGCTGCTATTGGGTGGAGTGTTCTATATATGTCTATGATGTCAAATTGGTTGATTTTGGCCTTTAGATCCACTTTATCTTTGTTGTGTTGCTTTCTAGATGTTCTATCTTTTACCAAGAGTGGTATGTCTGTGGAACTGTCTATTTCTTTTTTCAGTGCTGTTAGATTTATGTATTTTGGAGCCGTGTCATTGGGTGCCATGTCATATTTATTAAGGTTATGTCTTCTTGGTGGCTTGCCCTTTTAATCATTATATAATGTCTTTCTTTGACTTTTATGGTTGATTTTGCCTTAAAGTCAATTTTGTCTGACATTAGTATTGCCACTGCTGCTCTTTTTGGTTACTGTTTGCTTGATGTATTTTTTTCCATCCTTTGATTTTTTAATATATTTATATCTTTGTTCTAAGGTATGTCTCTTATAGACAGCATATTGATGGGTAATGCTTTTTGATACATTCGGCCACTCTCTGTCTCTGTACAGGTGCATTTAAGCCATTTCCATTCAGTATGATTATCGATAGGTATTAGTTTATTGCTGTCATATTGTTTGGCTTTTTTTATGGTGCTGTTGTCTTTGTTCCTTTTACTCTCTTTTGCTGAGTTCCTTTTGTTTGTTGATTTTCTTTTCTTTCATTACTATAGATTTTGTGTTTATTGAGGCTTTATATTTTTCTTCTTTTTATTCTGATAGTAGGTTTGTTTACTTTCTTTGTGGTGACCTTGAAACTTACCCTTATCTTCCTAAGTTTGAGCCAGTCTTTTATTACTTATATTGCCTTGACATCCTCTGCATTTGGAAGTTCTATCCCTGCACTGTTTATTCCCCCTTTTATTGTTTTGATGTCATCATCACTTCCAGATTGACCTGTTTCTCTGTTTTAAGCCTTTCAGCATTGTTTTATTATTGAGAGTTCTTTACCTTGTTTGGTATCTGGCTGATGCTGTCCCGCGTTCTAGACTCTGGTTGTTGTCTGATGTTGTTAGTTCTCTAACTGAAGGACTCCCTGTAATACTTCTTGTAAATTTGTTTTGGTGTTTAAGAATTCCCTTAATTTCCATTTGTCTGGTAATGTCCTAATTTAACCCTCATATTTGAGAGAGAGTTTTGCAAGATATATTAGTCTTCGTTGAAAGTTTTTTTCTTTCAGAGTTTTATATATGTCAACCCACTGCCTTCTTGCTTGCATGGTTTCTGCTAAGTAATCAGAGTTTAGTCTTACAATTTTCCCTTTGTGACTTTTCATTTTTATTGAGCTGCTATCAGGATTTTTTCTTTGTCTTTGGTTTTGTCAGGTGTGATTATGACATGTCTTGGTGACCTTTTTGTGTCTGTCCTATATGGGGTTCATTGAGCCTCTTGGGTGGTCGGCTTTTCTTCTTTCATGATATTTGTGAAGTTTTCTGCCAGCAAATCTTCAACAGTCTTCTCTGTGTTTTCCATTTTCTCCCCCTGTTCTGGAACTCTGATCATGAGAAGATTTTTGCTCTTGATTGTGTCCCACAAAATTCTTTGGTTTTCTTCATTTTCTTTGGTTCTTTTCTCTGATTTTTCCTCAAACAAAGTGGCATCCATCAATTTGTCTTTAATCTTGCTGATTCTGTCTTCCATTGTTTCAAATTTGCTCCTAAAACATTCTAGTGCTCTGTCTATTTCAGAAATGTTGTTGTTTCTTTCAGGTTTCTAGTTCCTGTTTTTGTATGATTTCTAACTGTTTATTTTGACTTTTTGTTCTTGTATTATTTTCCTGAATTCTTCTGTTGTTTTGTCTGTGCTTTCCTTGATATTGGCTATGTTTTCATCGATTTTCTTTTCCCTTGCTCTCTGTCTTAGTTATCCAGTGCCATTATAACAGAAATACCTCAACTGGATGGCCTTAACAAACCATTATTTTCTGTCACAGTCTAGCAGGTTAGACATCTGAATTCAGGGTGCCAGTTCCCAAGGAAGGCTTTCTCTCTCTGTTGGTTCTCAGGGAAGGTCCCTGTCATCAGTCTTTCCCTGGTCTAGGAGCTTCTCAACACAGGGAACCTTGGTCCAAAGGATGTGCTCTGCTCTCTGTGCTTCTTTCTTGGTGGCATGAGGTCTCTCCTCTCTGCTTGATTCTCTGTTTTATATATTAAAAGAGATTGACTCAAGATACAACCTATTCCTGTCAATTGAGTCCTGCCTCATTAGTGTAACTGCCTCTAATTCTGCCTCATTAACATCATAGAGATTAGAATTTACAACACATAAGATAATCACATCAGATCTCAAAAAGCTTTACAACTACACACTACTGGGAATCATGGACTAGCCATTTGGACACACATTTTTGGGAGACACAATTCAATCTATAACAATCTCTTTCCTAGTCTCTTGGAGAGCCCTAAATATTAGTCTTTTGAATTCTATCAGGTAGTTCCACTGCCTTTTCTTCTACTAGAAGGTCATCTGACTCTTTTTTTGGTCACATGCTGGAGCTATCTTGTCCTGCTTTTTAAAGACATTTTGATATTATCTGCTGTCTCTGGGACGTTAAGGTATTCTTTTCTTTACTTACTCGTTGTGTGTTCATTTCCTTCATCCTGCCTCTTTGTTTTGTTTTCTTATGCCAGGTGGGCAGGCCAGGTGTGCTTTGCTGGTTGCTTGTCTGCTCGCTGCTTGTACTCACCACCTTGCCCATGCGGGCAGGGCAAGACTGCTTTGCTGTACATTGGTTTGGCGAGGTGACTGAGGGTGGACTGGGTGCGTGCTGTCTGCTTCCTGATGTTGGTCCAGGGAGCATTCACAGCCTCTTGCCATAGAAGGAGGGGTGTCAGCAAGGAAGTGGTGTGGGCTCACTTCCCACCATTCAGCAGCTGGTCAAGTGGTAGGAAGGAAGGGGCAGGGTGGGCCTGGTGCAGCTACGAGCCAGAGTGCCAGGAATGCCCTAGTTGTGGCAGAATGGCAGAGGCCGATGGGAAGAGGGGCGGCGTATGGGGCTAGCTGGGGTGGGGGCTGAGGAGAAAAGAATAGAAAAGGGTAGCTGGCAAGTAGGGGTGGAGCAGACCTCGGGGCTGGTAGGAAGTGAGGGGGAGGTGGAATACAGAACTAAGTGGAAGAGAGAAAGGAAAAAAAGAACAAAAAAGAAAAATATAAAATAAATGGCAGGGCAGTGTGGGCCAGCAGGTGGGGGCAGGGCAGACCTTGGGCAGTGGTGGGCTGGTGCGCTAGTAGTATTCTATTCACGGTGGCACATCTGAGGCTGGTGGGAATGGGGAGAGGTGACATACAAGGCTAGGTGGGAGGGAGAGGAAAAAGGAAGAAAGCAAAAAAAAAAAAAGGCACAGTGGGAGCAGGCGGGTGGTGGTGGGAGGGATCTGGGGTGGCGATGGGCAGGTAGTCATCTAACCTAGGTGGGGTGATGTGGCCTGATGGGAAGGGGTGGAGGTGGTATACAGGGCAGAAGGGTAAGGTGTGGGAAAGCACCTTTCTCTGGTTACCAGGTGCTCTGTCTCCTGTTGGGAGTTCCAGGAAGTTGCCTTCCCATACTCCCTGTCTAAGGTCATTGCTGGCTGTGTCCCAGTGTGACAACACTCTGCCATGTTTTTTGGCAGGAGATCTCCACTCTGTATCTGTCGTGGTTCTCTGTTTTCTTCTTCCATTTGGTGCTTTATCTAGTTCCTTATCCCTTCATTTAATGCTTTGGGTTCCAGGATTGACGTTTTTATCTGTTTTACTCAGCTTTTCAGGTCTTTGTTGCAGCAGGAGGGCACCGTCTAGGGTGCTAACCACTGTGTCACCAGGGCTCCTTCACTAAATATACAGGACTGGAATAATCAGTTAAGAACTTGGAAAAAATTAAGTTAAAGTGGTCATCACACCATATACAAAAATCAATTACTCCACATCTCTGTTACTAGTCTTTTGCTTAAGATAGTTTTTTTCTCCTCTCATAAGAAATGCTTATCTTTGTGCATATAACTCCGTATACCACTGAATTTCCTCCTTAGAGCATGGATATTTTAAAAGCCGTTTGTGACTGATTTGAAGTGAGAATTAATCTTTCCCTGACCATATAGGGTAGGGAACCAGTTCTGCCTTCATGGTGGAGTCTCTCTCTCCCCAGGGAGAACTCCTAAGGCTCCAGGAGAAAACTAATCTCCCTCAGGCCACCACAGGTCACATACTCACAGCTACCCTGGGTGTTTTATCTACTGCTTTATCAGTATTTTTTAAATTATTTTTTTGTTATTGTACTTTAGATGAAGGTTTACAGAACAAATAGTTTCTCATAAGACAGTTAGTACACATACTGTTTTATGACATTGGTTAACAACCCCACAACACGTCTGCACTCTCCCTTTTCGACCTCGAGTTACCTATTACCAGCTTTCCTGTCCCCTCCTGCCTTCTAGTCCTTGTCCCTGGGCTGTTGTGCCCCATTAGTTTCATTTTGTTTTATGGGGCTGTCTAATCTTTGGCCGAAGGGTGAACCTTGGGAGTGACTTCATTACTGAGCTAAAAGGGTGTCTGGGGGCTATACTCTTGGGGTTTCTCCAGTCTCTGTCAGGCCAGTGAGTCTGGTCCTTTTTTGTGAGTTATAATTATGCTCTACATCCTTCTCCAGCTCTGTCCAGGACCCTCTGTTGTGATCCCAGACAGAGCAGTCAGTGGTGGTAGCCCGGCACCATCTAGTTGTACTGGACTCAGTCTGGTGGAGGCCTAGGTAGTTGTGGTCAATTAGTCTTTTGGACTAATCTTTTCCTTGTATCTTGTTTTCTTCATTCTCTCATGCTCTTGAAGGGGTGAGACCAGTGGAGTATCTTAGATGGCTGCTTACAGGCTTTTAAGACCCCAGACGCTACTCACCAATTTATCAGTGTTTTTCACTTCTGAAGTGAGATGAAGGCACTCTGTTCAAAGAACTGAGAAGATTTTCCCTATAGTTTCTGTTACTGCCATGCAGTATTCTCTTTACTAGAGTGGATTTCCAACAGTTGCTTCATTAACCAAATTATTACATAATGTGTGTGATATTTTCATTTAAACATTTTTAATTCTGTTTTAAATTAAAACCAGATAAGAAACAATCAAAATCCCTAAACCTCTTTCTTCTTTCAGAGTTTGCAGATGGTGTTTGATCGAGTAAAATTCCAAAGAAAAGGTGAAGAACTGAAGGCTTTGGCAAAAAGGGGCATTGGATATCATCACAGCTGTTTGAGCGCCAAAGAAAAACAGTTAGTTGAGATTCTTTTCAGGAAAGGATTCATTAAAGTAGGTATATTTTTTCATTCTAAAATCAACATTGTGTGTACATGAAGCTGAATGGCAATGAAAAGTAAACCAAAAATTATCATTCTTTTCTCATCTAACTTAAATGCATTTTTTTTAACAACTCGTGATGTGACTGTGTATGCCCCATTAATTTAATGGGGGAAGAGGATTTGAGGTGTATCATTCCCTTTGTCTATAACCTTTTCATGAGAATAAAATGTTTCCTTAAACTGATACTTTTCCAATTATTTCTATAATGACGTATTACTATGGTGATTTAGGCACAACTGCTTGCTTTTTCATTATTTAATATCCAGAAAATTTTGTCAGTTGTTCACATCATTTTGGTTACAGATACCCTTTCATAGGTTTGGGGGACATTTATGATAGAGTCTTGGTCAGATCTTTTATGACGTACTAGCTGAAATAAGAGCAAGCTTGCATCTCTTCCTCGGGGCCCACTGCAGATCTACACAGAGGTTTTAGATGTGTCACTTGACACTTTCTGTGCTGTCACTGATAGCAGACAAGGGGACCAAACCAGAAAACCAAGCCCGTCACCATCGGGGCAATTCCAGCTCAGCGACAAAGGCAAGATGACCTTAAATAGCTTTGTTATCTTTTGTTTAGTATATGTGCATGAAGATCGTCTAGATTAATTCTCAGCAATTTCCTAGTAAATTTGGAACCTGACTAATATTTAAAAATAGTCTCTGACTCGTCAGATTTTCCATATTAAAGGTTGTCTGACATACATTATCTTTTGTGTGTGTGTGTATGTATGTATGTGTGTTTATGAGAGAAGAAAAGACAGACAGGCAGAGACAGAGAAGTTGACAGTCATTCTGTTACCCTACATAGCATCTTATAGTCTTAATAAAGGAAATATTGAGGAAAGTCTGATGTAATTAAATAGTAATTTCTGTTACCTGACAAAACAAAATGTATCATGAACAACTTTGCTTAGTTCTATTCAGTAACAACCAGTGATTTATTTGTCATTCTAAAGGTCAGTAACTAGAGACAAGTTTTTATACAGGAATGTAAATTGAGGGCAAGAGGCACACCTATTTTGATCAGGATATCCAGTGTCTAAAATAATAACCTGTGAAATAATAGTTGTCAATTACTACTAGTTTAATGAATGAAGACCAGATGTTGTAGGAAGAATATGAGGAACACACAAAACAGAAACAAAACCATTACTGTCGAGTTGATTCTGACTCACGGCAACCCCACGTATGTAAGATTAGAACTGTGCTCCATAGGGTTTTCAACGGCTGAGTTTTTGGAAATAGATCACCAGGCTTGTCTTCCAAGGCACCTCTGGGTGGACTTAAACCTCCAGTGTTTCAGTTTGGAGCTGACCATTAACCATCCGCACCACCCAGTGACTCCATTATAGAAACAGTGATAGCTTTGTTCTAGAGAATACATTTTAAAATAGGTTTTTATTGTAATTATTTTCTAAATTTAATGTTTTTACTCCCTTTTTTGTTGTTGTTCTTACTGTAGAACTTTAGAAGAACAGTTAATAAATGATGTGTTGTACCTTGATGGGGATAGATACAGATGTCCAAAACAATAATTAGAGAAAAACATAGACTTAAAATTTTAAAATTAATTATGCCTATGTTGATATCAATATAAAGAGAAAAGGAGGCCAATTAGAAATCTCCAGCATTACATGACAAAAAATGAACAAACAGCTAGATTATCTAGGCAAACTTTAAAGTTTGTCATGCTCCTATTCCTTCAGTGATCATAGCACTTCAGGGAAAAAAAAATGAAACTCTCTTTTGCTCTTTTTACTTAGATATGTTATTTCCACAGATACAACCTCTGCAAACAATTTATAGTGCAAGAAGGTAGGCAGTTGCCCAGAAGTGTGTTTGGAAAGGGGAAATTCTTTTCTAGTCATTTATTCAAAATGCATCTATTGACCACCCGTCATGTGCCAGGAATCCCTGGTGCCAACGATTAATGCACCTTTTGGTTAGCAGTTCGAATCCACCCAGAGGCACCTTGGAAGAAGGACGTGGTGATCTACTTCCAAAAAGTCAGCCATTGAAGACCCGATGGAACACTGTTCTACTCTGATGCACAGGGGGTCGCCATGAGCCAGAGTTGGTTAGAAGGCAGTTGGTACTGGTATCAAGTGCCAGGTGCTCTCCTTGGTGCTGACAACACAGCAGTGAATGATGTTTGGAATTTGTTGTGGGACAATTAAACAAACAAGTAACATACCTTCAGGTAGTCACTAATACTATGAAGATAAATGTTGTAGGATAGAAGGTGAATCATACTGGTAACAGGAGGTTATTTTAGATTTGGTGGTCCAGAAATTTGACATTTGAGCAAAGAGCTGAAGGAGTCAGACAAATGAATATTTGGAGGAACATATTCTGTGTCAAACAGTGACAGTGTGACCCTGAGTCAGGAAAGTGCTTAGTCTTTTTGTGAAATTGCAAGAATACCAGCGTGGCTACCTCTTTGGCTTTCCCACTGTGGTTTAATTGAAGTTCACACGTTTTTTTCAGAAACCGTCTAGCAGAATACGCTTGTATTCTACTGAAATGCTGGTGTTTGAAGTAATTGTTTCATCCTCTTTCTAGGTGGTGACAGCTACAGGGACGCTCGCTTTAGGAATCAACATGCCTTGTAAATCTGTGGTTTTTGCTCAAAACTCAGTCTATCTGGATGCTTTAAATTACAGACAGGTATTGCAGTGTACATAAACTCCCTTACTTGTCTTGCTGAAATATGACCACAGAATAGTAGAAGCTGTGAATCTTTAGCTTGTAAACATGCTGCAGTTCAGACTTGCATGTGTCTGCGTTCATCCTTGCCTGGCTGTTATTTTCCGCTGGGGTACAATGGAAAGCACTTGGGGTTATCTGACTGTTGTTAACCAGGTGTGTGACCTTGGGTGAGGTATCTAAACTGCCAGATCCTTCATTCATATCTCCAGGATAGGTGGGATAACTAATATCCTGCAACATTCGGAAAAATCAAATGAAGTTACGTACAGGTAGTCTGCGACTTACGATGTATTCGAGTCACGACAAACCACACTCACAACCGTCTTTCTTTTTTTTTTTTTTTGGTACATCTTACAGTTTGTAATATGTGCTACATACAGTGTTGTAGCACGTAATTTGCTGATGTCATCATTCTCAGCTGTTCACTTGCAGATGTTCAAATCACTCACAAGCGTTCAAAGATCAAATACTGATAATAAAAAGGCAATAATAATGAAAACTAAAAAAAAAAAAGTATTCAAGTTACGTCAGAACCGACTTATGACAGAGCTGTCAGAACAGAACCCCGTCGTAAGCCAGGGACCGAAATGCTTCAAGGTGCTCGTTCATTTATCGTGCACACAGTTTTGCTCTCTAGAGTTCTATTTGATGCTTTGCTTCCTCTTCTGTGCTCCTAATACCCAATCTATTACCGAACTCATTTATCCCCTGTAATGGTATTCGATTTCTACCCCACAGTTTGGGTTTCCATCACCCTTCCTCACACATGCTTGGTCTTGTATTATTATATTTTTAAAATTTATTTTATTTTTTGTAGTTGTTGTTGAATATATACACAGCAGAACATACACCAATCCAAAACTTCTACATGTACAAATCATTGACTTGTTCATATTCTTCAAGTTGTACAACTAATCTCACCCTCATTGTCTGAACTGTTTCTCCCCCATTAACAAAAACTCACTGCCCCCTAAGTTTTCTGTCTAATCTCTTGAGTGGCTGTGTCAATTTTATCCTATATAGATAGTTCTTAAAAGAGCACAATGTTGAAGGCAGACATTCTTTACTAATGAAGCTAAATTATTATATTGTTAAAATAGTTTTCCTGATTTTGTCAATTCTCCTTATTCTAGTCTGTCCTACAGATAACTCACAGTGTCGTTTTCTTTTGTGTGATACTCTTGCTCAGGAACATTTGATGAGTATTTCAAATTTTTATCGAAGAACCACTTCTCCCGACCTCTCTAAACACTTACTTTTTCATTCTCCACTCTGTAACTCTTTCCTAACCCATGTAATACTGTTATTTCCCACCACTTTACCAGTCCTTGTTTCTTTGATTTCTGCTCCTGTTGTGCTTTGCAAGGACTGTCCTCCCAGCTCAGTTTTGGGAATCGCATATTTAGGATTCTTGAGATAGAGTGGTATGATTTTGGAATGATGGACTTGGCAAACAAGATGCCAGGGTTTGAATTCCGACTCTTCCTCTTCCTGGTTGGTTGACTGTGGACGAGTTTCTTATATGCCCTGTGGCCCTGTTGCCTCATTGTACAATGAGGATAATGATCGTATATGCCTCATACGGTTGTTGTGAGCTTTGGAATAGAAATTGTGTATGTATAAAGGACCTAGTACATTCTAAGGATTTAATAAATGAGAACTAATACAACTTCTGTAAAAAGTTAATTTTTTGTTTTTTAACTTGCCTTAACCAAGTTTTTTATCTTACTCATGCATGTCATTCCTTTGTGCTCTAGCGGCTTAGGTACACAGTTTTTATTTTATAATTTGTAACTCAGCACATTCGTATGTGAGAGAGGGAGCAATAGACGGGGAGAAGGGAGAGGGGAGAGGGAAAGACAAAACCGGTTATCATAGAGTTCAGCTGTAAGCTCCTTGAAATCAGGGTCTAATTTGCTGCTTGTTTTATTTCTTCTGTATATCATTATAGAAATGCCTGGTAGATTTATTGGCATACACTAAGTACCTCAGAATGATAGATACCTCACTTTCAGCTCTGTATCAGCCACGGTAAATTTTCTAAGTGCTACATAGTTGGATATTAATTTCAGTTAATTAATGCTGTGGCATATGCATAATTTACGTATTCCAACCCAACGTAAAGAGCTCATTTCTTATACTTTGGTGGGAAGAATATTTAGAGGAGCCTTACATTGTGGTGTTACTCTGTTTCCAGATGTCTGGACGTGCCGGAAGACGAGGTCAAGACCTGCTGGGAGATGTGTATTTTTTTGATATTCCACTACCCAAAATAGAAAAGCTCATAAAATCCAATGTTCCTGAGCTGCGAGGACAGTTCCCCGTCAGCATAACCCTGATCCTGAGGCTCATGCTGCTGGCCTCCAAGGCGGATGACCCGGAGGACGCCCAGGCCAAGGTGCCCTGTTGACGCTGTGTGAGGGTCAGCCTGCATCGCTGGCCTGGCTGTGGTCTGGCTGCTGTTCTTTACAAGCCTGTAGCCATATCTTCATTACGTTAGCCCTTTCACAGTTGGTAGCGTCGTGAATAGTACGGGAATGGAGGGTGGCAAGAATGATAGTTAGCTTTGTTTCACTGTCAGACATAGGATTTGTGGCTGGATGGGCTTTGGGAATCACCCAGGATTACTGCTGTCGTGTGTGATAGGCTTTGTCCTGCAGTAGCTAAGGGCCTGGCTGTAGATTTAAAAAGATCTAGGTTAGTTTTCAGTTTCTACCGTTTACTGGTTAGGTGACTGTAAGTTCATTAAACCTCAGAACTCTCAGCAGTAAAATGGGAGTAATACCTACCTACAGATTATAGTGAGACCTAACTAAATCAATGCATGTAAAGACCTTAGGTTCACACTTGGTTCAGAGTAAATGAATGATTATGAGTTACTATGATCATTGACGTTGACTTTCCCTTTTGCAGTATTATTTCAGAAGTACGTTTTTTTTTTTAAATCTTTAAAGGCAAGAACAAAGTGATAAAGTAAACAGATTTCTACTTTTCCCCCCCCTCTTATGGATCGGTTTTTCATGGAGAGCTGGGGCTAGAGAATAGAACTAGATTTATGACTGTATAAGTGTACATTGTGGTAAAATAGATTTGCTTGCATCTTAAATCTGCTTAGTATGTCAACTTTCATTATTTTGCTAATTAGGGTTTTAAATTGATGAGAAATTTATACATTTTAGAATAATTAAGGAAGATGTAATTGGAAAAGGCAGATTAATTCCGTTTTTCCAAATGGATCACTGTCCTAAATCATAAAAATTAAAAGAAAAGGTTTGTCATTTAATGATTTTCTAATAAAAGGTTTGTTTTTGCATAAAATAACACAAGTTTATTAAAGAATATTTGGAAAATGCAGAGAGTTGAAAGAAGGAAAAAAGCACTCATATCTAGTTCTACTACCCAAAGACAATCAGATTAGCATTTTGGTATTGTTTTCAGTCATTTTCCTAGGCATGGATGTGCATTTGGCTTTTAAACACTGATGTATGTTTAATTTAATTTCTATTGTCCACATACCTTATGCTGGTGTGCCTTGTTTCACAGAAGCCATATATTTTGGCATCCATCGAGAATGCTAAATAAATTTTCCAAACAAATGTTTGCTTCACATAGAAAACAATTCTCATAGGCTAGCTCTTTTTTGGAGTAAAAGCCAGTGTCCTTGTCATGCTCTATGAGACTCTGCAGAATTTGGTCCTAGTTACCTCGTTGATCTCGTCTCCTTTCGCTTTCCCACGTGGACCCGCTACCTGCTCCACGGACACTCCAGAAACAGTCCATCCTGGGGACTGTTGCTCTTGCTGTTTGCTCTGCCCGTAAGATCTTCTCCCAGATGTATGCCTGGCCTCACTCTGTCACCTCCTTCAAGTCTTTGCGCTAATGTTACTGTCTATCAGGCTACAGTGACCAGCCCTTCTATTGTAAGTGTATCCCTGTCTGCTGCACTGGTAATACTCCCTACTCATTTCTGCAAACAATGTATCACTTCTTACATAGCATCAAATCTATCTGTCTGTCTGTCTGTCTGTCTACCTATCTACCTGTCTTTATCTATCTTGTCTGTCTGTCTAACTACACTGTCTATATCCATTTATCTATAGGGTCGCTATGAGTAGGAATCGACCTGACAGCACACAACAACATCTATCTTTTTAAAATTTGTTTTCTATTCCAAATAGAATGTAAGCACCCTAGGGGCAGTGAGGTTTTCTCATTCCCCTGGTGTATCACAGTCTCTCAGAACAGAGCTGGAACATAGTTGTCATTAGCTGCTACCGGGTCCATTCCGACTCATGGCGACCTCGTGTGTGCGGAGTAGAACCGCACCATAGGGTCTTCAAGGCAGTGATCTTTTGGGAGCAGATTAGCAAGCCTGTCTCCTGAGGTGCGGCTGGGTGGGTTCAAACCTCCAACCTTTAGGGTAGTAGTAGAGCATTTAACCATATGCGCCAGCCAGGGACTCCCTGGAACATAGTAGGCATTCAAAAATGTTTGTAGAATGAAAACAGTTTTAGGAAGGTAATAACGTTTTCTTATGAAATATTGTTCCATAAACAACATGCTGTGGGCTTTTCTGTTTTCTCACTTTTGGATGAAGGTACATCTGTCCAAATCTGGTGATTTGCAAAGCAATAGGGTGTATGGATTTCTTCTGGCTTTACTCTCTGCTCACCAAAATGCTCTTCAAATACGTTTTCAAAAGCCCACGGCACGCTGCAGCTGGATTCAGATAGGTAGGCACAGCTTCTAGCTCAAATCTCAGTACTTGGCGGATTTTCATCTTACGTTGACTTTCTAGACTGAAAGGTCGTCATCCACGTCTACTGCCAGTCTCCCTGACGCCTTGAGCCCATGAAAGCCTTAATTACTACAAACTCCAGTATGCGTTGCTGTTAGGACTCTTACTGTTTCAGAAAGACTTGATTATGGGGTCTACACCTCTAGGGTTACAGTGAACCACCACGCGTTCCTCCTCCCCTTTACTGCTCTGCTGTTTTCTGGCGCTCTCTCTGGTATCCTGCAGTCTGACGAAATGGACAGTGAGACAGAGAAAAGGGTATAGAAAGAGGCACTTCGGTTCCCTCAAAAAGTAACACTTCACAGTAAGAGAGATGGATATTACACCTCCTCCCCCCTCTCCTCCTCCTCCTCCCCCCTCCCTCCCTCTCCTCCCCCCTCCCTCCCTCTCCTCCTCCTCCCTCCCTCTCTCCCTCTCCTCCTCCCTCCCTCTCTCCCTCTCCTCCTCCCCCCTCCCTCCCTCTCCTCCTCCTCCCCCCCTCCCTCCCTCTCCTCCTCCCTCCCCCCTCCCTCCCTCCCTCTCCTCCTCCTCCCTCCCTCTCTCCCTCTCCTCCTCCCCCCTCCCTCCCTCTCCTCCTCCTCCCCCCTCCCTCCCTCTCCTCCTCCTCCCTCCCTCCCTCCGTCTCCTCCTCTCTCCCCCCTCCCTCCCTCTCCTCCTCCTCCCTCCCTCCCTCCCTCTCCTCCTCCCTCCCCCCTCCCTCCCTCTCCTCCTCCTCCCTCCCTCCCTCCCTCCCTCTCCTCCTCCCTCCCCCCTCCCTCCCTCTCCTCCTCCTCCCTCCCTCCCTCCCTCTCCTCCTCCTCCCTCCCTCCCTCTCCTCCTCCTCCCTCCCTCCCTCCCTCTCCTCCCCCCTCCCTCCCTCCCTCTCCTCCTCCTCCCTCCCTCTCTCCCTCTCCTCCTCCCTCCCTCCCTCTCCTCCTCCCTCCCTCCCTCCCTCTCCTCCCCCCTCCCTCCCTCCCTCTCCTCCTCCTCCCTCCCTCTCTCCCTCTCCTCCTCCCCCCTCCCTCCCTCTCCTCCTCCCCCCTCCCTCCCTCTCCTCCTCCCTCCCTCCCTCTCCTCCTCCTCCCTCCCTCCCTCCCTCTCCTCCCCCCTCCCTCCCTCCCTCTCCTCCTCCTCCCTCCCTCTCTCCCTCTCCTCCTCCCCCCTCCCTCCCTCTCCTCCTCCCCCCTGTCTCCCTCTCCTCCCCCCTCCCTCCCTCCCTCTCCTCCTCCTCCTCCCTCCCTCCCTCTCCTCCTCCCTCCCTCTCTCCCTCTCCTCCTCCTCCCTCCCTCCCTCCCTCTCCTCCTCCCCCCTCCCTCCCTCCCTCTCCTCCTCCCTCCCTCTCTCCCTCTCCTCCTCCCCCCTCCCTCCCTCCCTCTCCTCCTCCTCCCTCCCTCCCTCTCCTCCTCCTCCCTCCCTCCCTCTCCTCCTCCCTCCCTCTCTCCCTCTCTTCCTCCTCCCTCCCTCCCTCCCTCTCCTCCTCCCCCCCCTCCCTCCCTCTCCTCCTCCTCCCTCCCTCTCTCCCTCTCCTCCTCCTCCCTCCCTCTCTCCCTCTCCTCCTCCCTCCCTCTCTCCCTCTCCTCCTCCCCCCTCCCTCCCTCTCCTCCTCCTCCCCCCCTCCCTCCCTCTCCTCCTCCCTCCCCCCTCCCTCCCTCCCTCTCCTCCTCCTCCCTCCCTCTCTCCCTCTCCTCCTCCCCCCTCCCTCCCTCTCCTCCTCCTCCCCCCTCCCTCCCTCTCCTCCTCCTCCCTCCCTCCCTCCGTCTCCTCCTCTCTCCCCCCTCCCTCCCTCTCCTCCTCCTCCCTCCCTCCCTCCCTCTCCTCCTCCCTCCCCCCTCCCTCCCTCTCCTCCTCCTCCCTCCCTCCCTCCCTCTCCTCCTCCTCCCTCCCTCCCTCCCTCCCTCTCCTCCTCCTCCCTCCCTCCCTCTCCTCCTCCTCCCTCCCTCCTTCCTTCCCTCCCTCCTTTCTTCCTTCATTTCCTTCTTCCCCCTTTCTTCCTTCCTTCCTGGCTATTTTCCTTCTTTCGTTCCATTTTTATCTTCCTTCCTTTGAGCTAGTCCATTGATCTTACAGTGAGAGTAAATTCATTCTAGAGTCTATAAACTATCAAACTGAAAGCCAGGTAGGCTTAAGTTTTGGTGTTGTTGAGTATGTTGCCTTTTATTGGAACTTCATGGACATTTTAACAGGAAGTTGACAGAGACCTGAACTGCTTCTTCAATGCCATTTACACTGGAAACCAAGAAATGTTTTTATTACTTTCATTTAAATCCACCTAGTTCCATTATTTTTATAACAATAGGTCAAAACATAGAACAATATAACTTATTTTCTTCCAGAATAATTTAAGAGCTGTACACTCTCAAACTGGATTGGCTTTCATGCTTTCTTCTTCCAGTCCATTTTTGGTCACTGCTATTGCAGAGAATTACCAGATGATTTGTCTCAGATTGTTTCATTTCTTAGGGTTCTGTTTCATGTGCTCTGTTTTGTTCAGGGAAGGATGTGTCATATAAGGTCATGGTAAAACAAATAATACAAAATCTAATGAATCTTATATAATTGCTGTATTTATTTGTGTAGTATAATATATGTGGGAAATAACTATTCTGTATTACCACTTATGAGTATATTTCATAATAATAGCATTGGGTGAATGAATGTGCTCTTCTTTGAAGGTGCTGTCGGTGCTAAAGCATTCATTGCTGAGCTTCAAGCAACCCAGAGCCATGGAGATGTTAAAGCTTTACTTCATGTTTTCTTTGCAGTTCCTGATGAAAGAGGTAGGATTGTGCTTTGTCTCTTTGTGAAATACTATTGCTACTATCTAGATTTCTTATCATGCTGAACGAACTGTAATCTTTAGAAGGATATGTTTAATAATTAATATTGTCAATATGGTTCAGTGGTAGAATTCTTGCCTTGCACGCAGGAGACCCAGTTTCAATTCCTGGCCAAGGCACTTTAAGTGCAGCCACCTCTCATCTCTCAGTGGAGACTTTCATGTTGCTGTGATGCTGAATAGGTTCAGTGGGGCTTCTAGACATGGAAGAAAGGCCTGGCAATCCACCTCTGAAAAAATCAGCCGATGAAAATCTTACGGTTTACAGTGGGCAAGTCCATTGTGCGTGGGGTCACCATTAGTCTAGGGCTGAGTGTGGCAGCGGACAACAGTCGTTGTCGTAATTATCAAAGTTGGGCCTGGTGATGTTGATCAATACCTCTTACGCTGGCATCGAATACTGTTTTAAACTCATGCTTAGTACGTTATTATTAATTTATGTAAATGGTGAGTTGAGTCAAACTAATAATTTGTTTTTATTGTTTAGGGCTATTTAGATCAGGAAGGTAATCCGATGGGGTTTGCTGGACTGGTATCACATTTGTTTTATCATGAACCTTCCAACCTTGTTTTTGTCAGTTTTCTTGTGAGAGGCCTTTTCCATAATCTCTGTCAGCCAACCCGGGAAGGTAAGTTAGAGGTTACATATCTATAGTCTGAAACTAGTGATAGATTTGTAGCAAGCTAGCACTTGGGGAACTTCTTTTCTACATAGAAAATATAAATAAATTAGAAAGTTTACATATCCCCAAATAGATACTGAAAATAACGTTGCATATCTGCTAATAGATTACATGGGATACAGTCATATTTTAGGACACCTATTTAAAAATGTCACCTTCACCAGAGAATTTGAATGGCTCAAGTATATTTACTGAAAAAGAAAGAAAATCCAGGAATCACATAGTACTTAACTTCAGGGATTCACTGCCTCCAGGTTTCAGAATATATTAAATGATACACAATTTTTAAAAGAATAACTTCTCATTAAAAACAATATATGCTCACCATGGAAAAATTTAAAATGTATAAATTTAGAAAAGCCATATGTTAGAAATAAAAATTACTCATAATTTCACTGTCCACAGGTAATCACTATTAACACTGGTGAATATTTTCTTATAATCGTGTTTTCTTTGAATGCAATCATATAATATGTATTTAAATAACTGATATGATAATAATTCTATACTCTAGAATCCTGTTTTTCCCTAAACATGTCATAAGTTTTGCCCATATAATGTACATTTGAAAATAAATTTCATCTGTAATTCCCACCTATTATTCCATTTAACGTAGCTGTTATTAAAAGCGTTTCTTTTTTATATTTAAGAACAAATCTGTTACATACTGTCCTTTAAAGAAATGTTCCCACTTTGTAGTATTGTGCTAAAACTTGCATATTTCTTACTGTCTGGTGAACTAAGTGCTTTTCACAACATCATCTTTATCATAAACGATAGGAATACTCTAGTTTGCAAAACAGGTCTAGTCATTATGCTCTGAACATGCATTGTTCTGGGAAACAAAGTTACTCTGGAATTTATGCTGAGTAAAAGAAGAAATAATCTCAGGCAACAGGAAATGCAGATGTGTGTATCAGAGACAGAGAGAGAAATTGTGTGTGTGTGTGTGTGTGTGTAAGCATAGTGATAGAAAATTGGATAACCTTATGAGGTAGATAATATGACTGTCACCATTTTGTAAATGAGGAAACTGAGTCATACGGAAGTTAAATACATGGCCAAGGTGACACAGTTTTTATAAGTGTCAGAGCTAAGATCAAATAGGTAGCAGGACTTCAGAATCCGAGGTATTATATATGGCAACTTTGTAACCATTAGGATGAGTGCTTATATGCTATGAAGAATAGAGAGTTGACTGTAACTTAATATGAGTGACAGGAATATAAGAAGGTAGATAAGGTCGGGAGGTTATTTGTGGGCTGAATTTTGCAGAGTCTTAAATGCTAAGCTAAGGAAACTGGATTGTGTTTATTAGGCATGGAGATTTCATCAGAGATTTTTTGGTAGGGGAGAGCTATGATCATCAAATGCTTTAGGAAAGCCGATCGCCCACTCAGATGGACTAAGGGAAGGGGGTGTAAAACTGCCAGTAGATGTAGTCATTCCTCAGTTGCAATAGTTGCAAAATTTTAGTTTCCATGAAATGAAATGTATTGTAACGTTCGATGTATCTATGAAAGTGGGATCAACACACTGTTCTTGTTTATAATAAGACGCTTTGTTTTGAATAGGCTCAAAACACTTTTCTCAGGATGTTATGGAAAAGCTAGTGTTAGTATTAGCACATCTGTTTGGAAGAAGATATATTCCAGCAAAGTTCCAAGATGCTGCTTTGACGTTTCATCAATCAAAGGTAAAATTATGGTTCTTATAAAATTTAATAATTAAGATAATGTGTGTTACCAGAAGTAATTAAGCAGCAGTAGATTTTTTAAAAAAATATAGAACAGTGTATTTGTTTTGTGGAATAATTTGTTATTCTGTACTTAGGGTTCTGTTGAATCTATAATTCATAAGTCTCCCCCGTAAATGTCTTAAGGGAAAAAAGAGTCAAAAATCTTATTTATTTACGGTTTTCACTTGATGACTTCAAATTATAGCATTCAGCAAATAAAGAAAAGACATAAATAGTTATATATTTAAAGGAAACAAGGGGCTCTACTGGCGGTGGTTAAAGCACCAGGCTGCTAACTGAAAGATCGGCAGTTGGAACCCACCAACCGCTCCACAGGAGAAAGATGTGGCAGTCAGTTTCCATGAAGATTTACAGCCTTGGAAACCCTATGGGGCAGTTCTATTCTGTCATACATTGTCGCTATGAGTTGGAATTGACTTGATTGCTTTTTTTTTTTTAAGGAAGCAACAGTTCCTGTAACTGAGTCTATAGTTCCTTTGGGATGGGGCTGCGGGGAGGTAGTCTTTGTTGTGAGCCATTAACGTCTCTTTGAGAAAATCTTAGATTAGTCAAAGAAAGCAGCTTTTGACTCCCAGAGACCAAAAGCAGGAAAACTCTTTTCTGCTTTATTTTCAATGTTTTATTTGGTCATGATTGCTTATCATTAAATCAATTAAATGCCACTACTAATGTACTCCATTAGAATCTGAGAAAGTAGATAGGCTGGTTTTTACTAAATAACCTTAGTGACAAGATGACAAAGAACAAAAATAGAAGAGTTAATCTATGTTTCCCAGTTGCCGACTTATAAATCTATGCCTTCACAGAATATTCTCTAGGTAAGTGGACAGAACTTTAGCCATTGATCTATCACCTTCATATTTTTCACCTTATAGCTATACTTGTTGAACTATTATTTGTTTAAATATTTAATTTATAAAAGAAATATCAGTATGTCTATTCTTTAAAAGGTCATCATAAAAATAAATACAATGCAAGAATTTTCTGAGCTGAGTCCTGCTTCCTCTCTGTAAAGATCCTTGACAGTTCTCCACTTCCAGCTAGGACATAGTAGATGGCCTTCACTCCTTCTGCTACAGAGAGCTGTGGGAGGGAGCAATGAGGACTAGATTAACCAAACCTTTTTATTGGCAAGAACTTTTCCAAGGTGTGATTAAAAATCATCAGTCATAGTTTTTCTCAGAGAATTTGTCAATTCTGGACATGGGCTGAGAAATTATCTTAGCCTAGGCAGAGGACATCTTTGTGAGATTTAAAAAAAAAAAAAAATTCGATAAAACTTTTAGTGCAGGCTGGAAACTTGAGAGGCTTCAAACAAATAGCAGTTTTCACCACGGAACACTTACTGAGTACCATGTCTGCATGAGATGTGGTGGAGCTACACCAAAATTTTGAAAAGATAGAGTAATATTTTCCTGCAGTCTTGTAGTGCTTGTGCTAGAGGGAGAAGAAGGTCTTCCTTCATGTGTAGGCTTGTCTCCTTGTCAAGGTATTTTCTGAAGCCATTTAGGGCTGGAGGATGAATAAGCAGGCTGGAACCTATGAAGGGAGGAGCTGCATGGCAGTGTTTTAGGGCTAAGAAGACTGAGACCC
Source organism: Dugong dugon (assembly GCA_030035585.1). Lineage (NCBI taxonomy): Eukaryota > Metazoa > Chordata > Mammalia > Sirenia > Dugongidae > Dugong > Dugong dugon. The sequence continues at coordinate 3,948,364 of CM057478.1, read as the reverse complement.
ACCTGCCTCATAATAAAAAATCTCAACAGGGACATGACCTAGAAACAGACACAAACAAGATATAAACTCAGTCTTACTAAAACTGCAAAACAATACCAACCCACTTCAGTTTCTACTTGGATTGAGGTGATCGCTTTCATTCTCTAGGCCAAACAGAAAAATGGGGAACCCATTCGGGTGAACAAGATCATCAAGATATTCTATAAATACTTTCCAAACCAAAAACCAAACCCATTGCTGTTGAGTCGATTCCAACTCAGCGACCCTGTAGGACAGAGTAGAACTGCCCTATAGGGTTTCCAAGTCTGTTATCCTTATGGAAGCAGACTGTCACATCTTTTTCCCACAGTGTGGCTGGTGGGTTCAAACCACTGACCTTTTGGTTAGCAGCTGAATGCTTAACTAGTGTGCCACTAATGCTCTTCGAATACTTTCCAGTGTAAAAAAATATTTAAAAAGTGAGTTAGGAAGAATCTATGACCAGTAAGTATGAGGAAAAGCAGGCAAAGGAAGCAGGCCTACAGATGATCCAGCTATTGGAGTTAAGATACAAGAACTTTAAGTACGATGAATATATTTAAGAAAATAGGAAAGTGATAGAAAATGTAAGTGATAGGATGGAGAGTTTCACCATATAATTAGAACATACAAAAACAATTAAAGGGACATTTTAGAATTAAAAAATACAATATCCCAAATTCAGAATATACATATCAGAAGCCAAGATGAGTGAATTGGAAGATAGCGCAATCGAAAATATTCAAATTGTAGCAGAGAGAGCGAGAGAAGTAAAATAAAAGCAAATAGTATTAGACACACGAGATCACGCTCAAAAGATTTAATGCACATATAATAGAAATCCCAGAAGAAGAAGAGGAAGAAAAGCAGTAGAAGAATATTCACGAATCTAATAGCTGGGGATTTTCTGAAGCTGATGAAAGGCAGCACTCCATAGTTTTAAAGCTTGGTCAACCTCAAGAAGGATAAATATAAAGAAAAATTAAAGCTGCTGAACACTAAAAACAACCAGAAAATCATAAATAAGCCAAAAAAGGAAATAAAGAGATATATTTTTTTCAAAGAAGTAACAACAAGAATTACATCTGACTTTTTAACCAAAATAATGGAAGTTAGAAGACAATAGAATGATATTTTTAACCCTGAATTCTGCACACATAAAAAATATTATTTAAAATAAAGGAGAAATTAAGATGTTGTTAGACATATAAAATTTGAGATTGCTTGCTACTATCACATCTTTACTAAAAGAAATGCCGTATAGTTTTAGAAGAAGGAACCAAAACTAAACCAAACCCACTGCTGTCGAGTCAGTTTCGACTCATAGCAACTCCACAGGACAGAGTAGAACTGCCCCCTGAGGTTTCCAAGGAGCGGCTGGTGGATTCGAACTGCCGACCTTTTGGTTAGCAGCCGAGCTCTTAACCACTGCACCATCAGCGCTCCTGGAAGAAGGAAAACAATCCCTAAATGGGACACATGGAAATGCAGTAGAGGATGAAATATGGCAGAAACAGAAATGTGTGGGTAGACATAAGTTAATACCGTTCGTATTAAAAAAAAAAAATCGTACTGTGTTGTGGAATTTGAGACAAATGTAGAACTATATTGCATGATAATCATAATGCACGAGTTGAGAGGGGTAAGTAGATAAAATCAGAAGGTTGTAAAGTTCCAGCTGTATTAAGTGTTTTCAAGTCAATAGTATTACACTTTAGTAAGTTAAAGATGCACCTTGTAATCTCCGAGTAAACAGCTAAAACACTAGTAAACAAATGCACAACTAAATGTTAATGAAAAAGAAAACGCTGAATAACAAAACACAATAAGGGAGGAGAAAGGAACATGTAACAGATGATCCAAATAGAAAATAAATACAATAAACCCTGTGAGAGCTGGAAATTGATGAGACTGCCTTGTTTTTCAAGGTCTCACAAGTTTTGTGCCTTTCACAGGGTGCTTACCACTTTCCTATCCCTCTCTATTAAGAAGCCTACCTCATGAACACCCAGTGAGTTTTATATATATATTTATATATATATATAATATATATTTTGTATATATATATCCAGAGCCCTGGTGGCACAGTGGTTAAAGTGATTGACTGCTAACCAGAAGGTCAGCGGTTCAAAACCACCAGCAGCTCTGTAGGAGAAAGATGTGGCAGTCTGCTTCCGTAGAGACTTACAGCCTTGGAAGCCCTGTGGGGTTACTATGAGTTGGCATCGACTTGATGACAGTGGATTTGGTTTGGGTGTGTATATGAATATATATTAGTTTGCTGTACTGTGGTGGCTTTCGTGTTTTTGAGATGCTGGAGGCTATGCCGCTGGTATTTCTAATACCATCAGGTCACCCACAGTGGACAGGTTTTAGCAGAGCTTTCACATTAAGACACACTAGGAAGAAAGGCATGGCTATCTACTTAAGATTAGCCAGTGAGAACCCTAGGGATCACAACAGAACATTGTCCAACTCACTTACTTTGGACACGTCATCAGGAAGGATCAGTTGATGGAGGAAGACATCATGTCTGGTGAAGTACAGGGCTAGTGATGGTAAAGAGACCCTTGGTGAGATGGATTGGCACAATAGCCCCAGTGATGAACTTAAACATGTTGACAATCATGAGGATGACACATGACCGGGTAACATTTCGTTCTGTTGTGCTGAAAGTCACCATGAATTGGAGTCACCTCAATAGCAATTGTCTACTTATCTCTGCATAAGTAATTGCATTAAATCTAAATATACTAAATAGAAAACTAAGATTGTCAGGTTAGATTTAAAAAAAAAAGCAAAACAAAACCACATGCTTTTTATATGAGTCATACCTTAGTTATAAGATCCCAGACGGGTGGAAAGTAAAATAACGGGAAAAGATATGCCAGGTAAACACTAATCAGAGGAATCAGAAAGATCTCAGTGGCCTGAAAATTAAACAAATTCTTTTCTACATACAGATAGGTGAAAAAAGGAATAAAATGTAAATTATGAAATATTTTTAATTAAATAATAATGGACATAACTACCAGTGCTCACAGGATGCAACTCATGCAAAGACTAAAGGGAAATTTACAGACTTAGATCCATATATTAGGAATAAAAACCAACAACTCAGTGACTTAACCTTTCATTTCAAGAAGTTAGGAAAAAAATTCAAATATGAAATCTAACCTAAGGAAAACAGAAGGAAAGAAATAATACAGATGAGAACAGAAATAAAATAAATTGAAACAGTTGTACAGAAGGAAAGTTAACAAAGCCAGTGTTGGTTCTCTGTGAAGATTAATAAAATTGATTTACCTCTAGGAAGACTCATTAAGAATAAAGGGAGAAAAGTTACTAATTACCAACACCAGGAGAGAAAACGGGGCATTACCACAGATCATATAGCTACCAAAAGGGCTAAAAGAGACTTTATGAACAAACTTACGTCAGTAAATATGACTCTTTGGATAAAATGGACAAATTCCTAGAAAAATACAACTTTCCAAAATTGACCAAAAAGATGTAGAAAATCTCAAGCGTCTGATAACTATGTATTTGCTAAAGAAATTTAATGTATTATTTAAAAACTTTCCCACACAGAAAGATAGCTTCAGTGGTGAATTCCTTCAACTATTTAAGGAATAACACCAATTTTTTCACAAACTCTTCTAGAGAATAGAAAAAGAAGAAGTACTTAACTAACTCTTTCTAAGAACACAGCTTAATCTTAATGCAAAATCTGGCAAGTACCTCACAAAAAGTAAAATTAGAGATACACCTGTTTCATGAATATAGGTACAAAAATCCCTAATGAAATATTCACAAAACGAATCTAGCTAGATTTTAAAATATGAATAAGTGAGATTTATTCCAGGTATGCAATGATGTTTTAACTTCCTGTTTTCTCCCCAAATGTGTCACTAAATTCTTTTAAATATTCTTAAATCTAATGTCACTTGAAGGCAACCTTCTATTTAGAAAGTTGTTTTAATTAGGTACTATCAAACCATATTATTAAAAGATATTTTCTTTTATAAATGCAAATAGAAACTAAAGGTGAATTTCACCTCAATTTCACAAGTGAGGGAACTGAGCAGTGACGTTATTAAATAAATAGAAAACTACAGAATTATATTGCAATGGTCTTTATCCCTCCTTTCCCAAAGTTTGCATTTTCGATGAAGGTATATAGATCTCTCAAAAATATTTGGCCTATAGGTGTTCCTTGATGATCTCCCAGAGGATTTTAATGCTGCTTTACATGAGCATAACATGAGCGTGACAAAGGACTTTGCCTCTTTCCTAATTACTGTCTCCAAACTGGCTGATATGAAACAGGAATATCAACTCCCATTGTCCAATATCAGTAAGTATATTTTAGTTCCATTGTGGAACAATTTAAAAAATAAATAATCTTGCCTAAGTATATTTTATCCCAGAAGAATAGTAGAGCCCTGGAAAGGTCACCCATCCTTCGAATAAGGGAATCCCTTCTGTTTTCCAAAGAAAGACACTTCATGATTACTGGCAGTTAAAAAGGCAGTGGAGCATGAACTAGAGTCATTTATAAACTATGTAGATTGAAGTTTGCTTTTGAGTCAAACCTGGAAAATGGAGTCAGAACACCTATGAGGTGAAGAGAAACTAGGCGCTCTTCTGTCAAACTTTTTCTTGAGAAGGACTATGCTTAGAGTTCATAAACGTAGACTCTGGGCAGATTATCAGGTCCAAACCCTCATTCTGCTACTTATTAGCAGTGAGGCTTTGGGCAGATGACTCAGTCTTTTCCTGCCTTACTTTTCTCACCAGATTTATAAGAATGAGAATAGCGTCATCTAGTTTTGGTGAGCTTGAACTGAATAAGTTAATGTATATCAGTATCTTCAAATAGTGCCTGGCATATAGTAAAAATCCTTAGTGCTTGCTTTTGTTTTTCTTTTTCATAAGCTATTAGATGGGAACGTCTAGAGGGGAAGAGAAAAGAAAACAGGCAACAACAATAAAACCAGGAGCTGCGACAAAGGGAAAACAGTTTCGCTGGGGTAGCAACCTTTCCTTTTCAGTATAACCTAACAGTCCAACTGGAATAAAAGTCAAGGAGATGGAAGTTTCATTCCCTGGGCCCTAGTAAAGTAGGAACAGCTTGAACAAAAGCAGACAATGATTGTGCTGTGAGCATCGCAGAAGCAGCAAGATGGGAGTGTGTGAATCTTCCGCCTCCATTACAAATTGGCGCCAAGCTTGAGTGCATGATCTGGTGCTTTGCAAGAGCAGGATTGGAGAATATATTTCTTCTCGCATGCCATTTCCAAACCCTCTGACAGCGGATGCATGGAACACCTGTCTAGACGGATTCTGGGGCCAAATCCAGGTTCCATGGGAAAAAGTGCCAAGCTGATAACAATAATACTGTTTAAAACAGTATTTAATTTAAATTTCATCTTTCATTTCCTGTTCGTCAAAGCAACTCAAAATAACAAATTCTGATGATAGTGATAATAGCGTTAATAGCTAACATTTAGTGAATGTACTGTGTGCCAAGCTGTGCCAGCCACTTTATGTATATATCTTATCAGTGTTCATTATAATGTCTGCCTTGGAAAGGTGAATGATTCCACATATAGCATGGTCTAGAATAAGTACATAAGGCTTGACAATGTGCCTGATGCTTACAAACTAATCTATCCCAATCCATTCAGATTTCGCAGGTGAAGAATGTGAAGACTCCCAGCTTGTGGCTCACTTGATGAGCTGTACGGAAGGGAGGAAAGCTATTTCACCATTTGTTTGCCTTTCTGGGAGCACAGATGGCGATTTGCTTCGACCACAGGCTATAGACAATGTAAGCGGAGAATGGGGTTTATGAATACGGGTCTCGGGTGTTAAAGAGAGAATGGATTTCCTCTGCTAGGAAGCCTAGGAAGGACTTCAGAATCCCCCAAATCGATAAAAATATCCAGGAAAATGGTACTCTTGAGGCCAGTATGAGTTCAGAGTTGACCTGAGGGACTCTGCTCCTTTATAACAAATTTCTGGGCACCACCATTTTTGAAGACTCCAAAGAGACTGGCATAGGTTTGCTGCTGGAATAGCACATAGAACTATCTTCAAGCTTTCTCAGTATTACTGTAGATGTTTAAATCCCATTTATACGCTGGATAAGTGGTATCCAAAGTAGAGTACATAGAACTAAACACATTTAGATGATCCTGGATAATCCACTTGAGTTTTGGAAGAAACTTGGTAGAAATTTAATTTTTTATTTTAATACAAATATGAAAAAGAAAATAAGTTTTATTACATTTGCTCTTACAGATTGACACTGGTGTCCCAACTCTATTCTATTCCCAAATCAGATAGTCACTTATTAGGTCAGACAGTCATGTATCACCTAAAAGAATCTTGAAAAACTATATACACCCTTGTGCATTTTAAATGGATATGTGCACATTTTATCTTAAGTTTAAATAGTTTCTAATGATTTTTCCAGTTTGAGAAAAATGTTAATATGTTAAAACAAAATTATTGTATCAATCTTTTAAATGTATGAAATGGAATATACACACCAAGGTGTTTTGATACTCATAATCATCAAATATTTATTTAAAAAATCATAACTAAACTTTTAAAATAAGAGTTTAAAGTTTTGTATAGTTCTCTTTCTCTTCAACCTGCATTTCACAGTTTTACATAGGATTTGTCTTAATATATTTTTATATCACCCTCTCATGTTTCTCTGCTAAAATATTCTACAATTTAATGTTTACTTCTTGTTAATCTCAGCAACTTAAATGTAATAAAATTTTGATAAGTAATTGTTCAATATAAAAGTAATATAGTATCTGACATACTTAAGGAGATAGATTTCTTTTTTAATTAGTACATATGTCCATTGATGAATAGTACTTATTTCTAGAATGAAACAGTGTCAGCATCAATTCTATGATGTGAGTGTTGAGAAACTGTCTTCTTTCTCCTGTTCCCCTTCCTCCCTTCCTTTTTCCCCACCTGCCTTCACTCCCTCTTCCTCCCTCTCTCCTCCTCCTCCTCCTCCTCCTTTATGGTAACTGAGTTTTAAAGACTGTTAGAGTTGTTCATTTTAATTCTTCTCTTGTGGACATACAAGCTCCTTGACATCCTATTTGCAAAGGTATTCTCTGCACCAATTAGGATAATGATATAATTTTAAGTTAGCTTTTCTTTCTTAGTGAATCTTGCTGAGAATTACTGAGGGTGGACAGTTGAAATTGCCAGCCATATGCTGGGAAGACAGTAATTGTCACAGATGGAGCTAATCCATTCTGTAGGCTTGGTCAGGTTGGTGCTACCATATGTATGTAAAAGACACTTCTCCCTGTGTCCCCTTGGAGTAATTATCTGTCCTCTCCTGTGTTTTGAAGCGTGTGCTTTAAAAACATTGACTAAAGGAAGTAACTACGAAGCACAATGTAAGAAGTCATACAATGTCTTTACACATAAATGGCACATTAAGAGAAATGTATTTCTTCAGGTCGTTCTGCGCACAATAGGTATCAGCGGCAATCAGGCTCCTGTGCTGTGGTCACAACAAATGGATAACAAAGGAGGAATAATGCCACTAAATGCTTATGCACTTGATTTCTATAAACATGGTTCCTTGAAAGGATTAGTCCAGGACAACAGGTTTGTTTTATCTATCTGTATCCATATACATAGAATGACTTTAAAGAAATTTAGGACAAGGTCCTCCCCCCCCCCCCCCCCCCCAGTATCAAGTATAGATTAACCATGCTAAATGCACTGGATCATTTTCTTCAAACTAATGGGAAGAGTGAATAACAAATTCTGTGCTTTTTCTCAGTGATTTACCAGAAAAATCTTGGCCCTTGGGCTGGTTCACTTGACATAAAGATACTCTAAATGTATAAATGTTTTCACATACTCAAAGATATTTCTATTCATTCTTATTCTACTTACTCATTATTATAATTAAAAAATGTTTGAATAACAATACCATACTATCCATTGTCTGAGAGGAATATGAAGTTCTTTAATGTTTATATATCATTAATTTTCAAAATGTTGTTTCGTTTAGGATACTTGAAGGTGAAGCTTATTCATTACTGAAAGATTTTGCACTCACAATTAAATCTATCAGGTGTGTGATATATTTTAAATATTGATTTCCGATTGTCTTACTAATTTAAAGGTAATTTAAAAAGTGTTGAGCTCTTACTATAAGTCAGTTACGTGGAGGTGCCATTTAGCCTCCTGGGTGCTATGCATTTCAACTCCCAGGTCTGTGCTGGACTTCTCCTCCATAACCTGTTGCATGGTTTCTGAAATAGAATTAACGCCAAAGACCATTTGCGATAAAGCTCCATCTCTCCAGAACCTCAGTCCCAGGCACCACGTACCAACAGGCAACAATATTTCAAAACCTCATTGACCCCTAGACACAATCAGCGTATGTCAGATACATGATGCTTCAGAGGGCTCATTAGGTCTGCCTTAGGTCTCTGGTTTACATCTACTCATACTCTTGAATCTCTGCCTTTCACCACTGTTTTCTTCAGACCTCACCCAGTTCTGATCTCTCATACTGGCTTGCTATCTTCATCTGTAACAGATCCCAGTGGGAACCCAGGCAATTCTGCTCTCCATGTGGATACCCCAGTCTCTAGGTGCCGTAGATCACTGGGTGTTGCCCAGTTGAATGTCCATCTTCCTAAAGCCTTCAGTCTTATTGCACTTCATTACTTGATAGGTTTCTCTTCATTCTGTCTATAAATTTGCCATGAATCCCTTCTTTATGAGGTTGTTGCTAACTGGGCCATGGTTCTTTATTTCTGTGGTCTATCTGAGCTGAATCAGGTCCTTTGGACTTTTTCTACAGAGAATGAAACTTTTGGGATGCTAGAGCAAAAGTGGTTTGCTTTACCAACCTGGGCTATTTCTAGTTAGAGTTTTTCTTTCTTTTATTGAGTTTTTGGTGCAAGTGTCCACAGCAAGTTAGTTCCCACTTGACAATTTCCATAGAAATAGTTCAGTGACGTTAGTTACACTTATCACAGGGTCAACATTCTCTTTAATTGTTGTTCTGTTTGTTCCATTTCCAGTACTCTAGTTTCCCTGCCCCCTTCTTTTCTCATCTTTGCTTGTGAGTAATTGTTGATCTTTTGGTTTCATACAGTTGGTTTTGACATAGAGCACTGATCTTACAAGTAATATCCTTTATTTTGTGTGCACTCTGCTATTTCACTAACGGGTGATCTCAGGGGATAGGCTCGGTTCTAGGTTCTAAGAGTGTCTCAGGGCGATAGTCTCAGGGAGTCCTCTGTTCTCTACTGTTCCAGTTTGTCTAGATTTTTTTTTTTTTAGTAAGAATTTGAGTTCTCCACATTTTTCTCCCATTCTATCTGAGACCATCTATTGTGACCCCTGTCAGAACAGTCGGTGGTGGTAGCTGGGCGCCATCTAGTTCTTCTGGTCTCAGGGTAGATGAGGTTATGGCTCCTGTAGACTTGTGTCTTCTCTGAGCTTTTGGTTACTTTCTTACTGTTTTGCTCCTGGTGAGTAAAGACCCATAGTTGTGACTTAATGGCCTCTGACAAGCTTTTAAGACCCCAGATACTACTCACTTCACTAGGATGCAGATCATGATTTTTCTGAACTATGTTATATCAGTTGACCGAGTTGTCTCATGAGACTGTCATCCTAAGCTTTCAAACCCAGAAAACCAATCTTGGAAGGTGTTTGGTTATGTCTGAGGAGTATCCGTATTTGTGTCTTCAATGATTATATGTGCCTGCACCCACATATTTGTATTTACACATACCCATAGATACTTCTCTTTGTTCTCACCTATGTACACACCTGTACCTGCTTATATACCAACATGCCTATACCCATCCATATGTGCTCCAACACTCATTTATACTTTGGTTGTGTTGTGCTCACTACATCCACATTCGGTGCCATTTTTCCCATCACCAAAAATAGCAAGTCTCTATGATCGAAATTGTACTTTTCCTCCCCACTTCCTCTCTCTGATAACCACCAATGACCACTGGTTTTTATATATATATATATATATATATATATATATATATATATTTGTCTTCTTATAACAGAAGGATCACACTAGATTTGTCTTTATATGCTTGCTTATTGCACTTAGCATTATGCCCTCCAGGTCCATCCATGTTGTGTTTTGCGGACTCATCCTTGGTCTTTACTGTTGTGCAGTGTTCTGTGGTATGTATGTGCCACTATTTGCTTATCCATATTCGTCTGTTAATGAGCACTTCAGTTGCTTCCATTTATTTACTATTTTGAATAAAGCAGCAATGAACGTAGGTGTGCATATGTCTGTCCTTGTCTTTATTTTTAGGTCTCTAGGTGGTTAAGATCTCAGCTGCTAAACAGAAGGTCCACAGTTCAAACCTACCAGCTGCTCCTTGGAATCCCTACAGGGCAGTTCTCCTCTTTCATAATGGGTCACTATGAGTAGGAATCAACTCAGCAGCAACAGGGTGGTAGGGCATATACCTAGGAGTAGGATTGCTGGATCATAGGGTAGGTTTATTTCTAGTTTTTTGAGAAAGTGCCATACCATTTTCCATAGTGGTTGTACCGTTTTACAGTCCCATCAGCAATAGATAAGGGTTCCAGTCTCTCCACAACCTCACCAACATTTGTTGTTACCTGTTTTTTGTTTTTTAATCACTGCCATTGTAGCTGGGGTAAGATGGTATCTTACTGTAGTTTTGATTTGCATCTCTCTAATGGCTGATGATTGTGAGCATGTTTTCATGTGTTTGTTGGCTGCTTGGATGTCCTCTTTGGTGAAGGTTCTGTTCATGTCCTTTGCCCATTTTGTGATTGGGTTGTTTGTCTTTTCATTGTTGCGTTATTGCAGTTTTGTACAGATTTTAGAGTTAGACCTTTATCAGATAAGTCATTTCTGAAGATTTTTTTCCCAGGCTGTAGGTTGTCTATTTACTCTTTTAAGAAAGTCTTTTGATGAGCATAAGTTTTAGTTTTTATGAGGTACTATTTATCTATTTTGTCTTCTTCTATTCGTGTGTTTGTTGTTACGTTTATTATCTGATTTGTACAAAAGATCAGGTACCATAGTTTTCTTCTGGGAATTTTATGGTTTTAGGTTTAACATTTAAGTCTTTGGTCCATTTTGAGTTAGTTTTTGTGTATGGTATGAGGTATGGGTCCTGTTTCATTTTTCTGCTGGTGGATATCCAGTTTTGCCAGCACCATGTATTAAAGAGACTGTTTCTACCCACTGAATGGACTTCGACCCCTTGTTGAAAATCAGTTGTCCCTAGATGGCTTAGTTTAATTCTGAGTTCACAGTTCTGTTCCACTTGTCTATCCTTGAACCAATCGCAGGATGTTTTGATTACATGGCTGAATAGTATGTTTTGATATCAGTGAATGTGCAGTCTCCTGCTTTGTTCTTTTTCTTCAAAATTACATTGGCTATTCAGGGTTTCTTTCCTTTCCGTATGAAGTTGGTCATTAGTTTTTCCATTTCAGTAAAGAATGTTGTTGGGATTTGTGTTGAGATTGCATTGTATCCATAGACTGTCTTAGTTAGAATCGACATTTTCACTATATTAAGTCTTCCAATCCATGAGCATGGGATGTCTTTCCATTTTGGTAGGTCTCTTTTAGTCTACTGTAGTAGCATTTTGTAATTTTCATTGTATAAGTCTTTTATGTCGCTGTTTAGGTTAATTCTTAGGTATTTTATTGATTTCAGGGCTGTTGTAAATGTACTATTTTCTTTATTTCTTTTTCAGAGTACTCTTTGTTAGTGTAGAGGAACCCAACGATTTTTATGTGTTGATCTTGAACCCTGCAACGTTGCTAAATTCTTCTATAACTTCCAGCAGTTTTCTTGTGGAATCTTCTAGGGTCTTCTATGTATAGGATCATGTCACCTGCAAATAGAAATGGTTTAACTTCTTCCTTTCAGATTTGGATACCTTTTATTTGTCTTTCTTGTCTTATTGCTGTGTCTAGGAATTCCAGTACAACGTCGAATAAGAGTGGTGGTAATGGGCATCCTTGTCTCATTCCCATTTTCAAAAAGAAAGCTCTCAGTCTTTCTCCTTGAATATAATGTTGGCTGTTGGTTTTGTCTATATGCTCTTAAATATGTTGAGAAATTTTCCCCAATTCCTATCTTGCTGAGGGTTTTTATAAGGAAAGGGTGTTGAATTTTACTGAATTGAATGCTTTTTCTGCATCAATTGATATAATCATACAGTTCTTTTCATTTGTTTTATTTATGTGGTGAATTACATTGATTGATTTTCTAATGTTAAACCACCCTTGTCATGCTGCTATGTATCCCACTTGATTCATGGTGTATGATTTTTTTTTTTTTTTTTTTGGTTATGTTGCTGAAGTCTGTGGGCTAGAATTTTGTTGACAATTTTTGCATCTGTGTTCATAAAATATATTGGTCTGTAATTTTCTTTTTTCGTGATGTCTTTGCCTGGTTGGAAATGCTGGTGGCATAGTGGTTAAGTGCTACGGCTGCTAACCAAAAGGCTGGCAGTTTGAATCCATCAGGCACTCCTTAGAAACGCTATGGGGCAGCTCTACTCTGCCCTACAGGGTCACTATGAGTTGGAATCAACTTGACGGCAATGAGTTTGGTTTTTGGTTTTGCCTGGTTTAGGTATCAGGGTTATTCTGGCTTCATAGAGTTTGGTAATGTTCCTTCCTTTTCTGTGTTTTTGAAGAGATTGAGTAAGATTCGTGCCAACTCTTCTCTGTATGTTTTATAGAATTCTCCAGTGTAGCCATGTGGTCATAGGCTCTTTTTGTTCTTGGCAGTTTTTTGATGACATCTTTAATCTCTTCTTTTGTAATGGTTTTGTTTAAATTTTCTACCTCTGTGTTGGTTTGGGTAGATAGTGTGTTTCTAGGAATTTGTCCATTTCATCTAGGCTTTCAGATTTTTTGGAGTTCAGTTTTTCATAGCGATCAGTTATGATTGTATCTCTTTCAGATTGGTAGTTACATCACCAATTTCATTTCTTAATTTGGTTATTTGCCTCTTCTGTTTTGTTTTTTTTTTCCCTCTTGTCAGTCTAGCCAGTGATTTGTCTATTTTTTTGATCCTTTCAAGAACCAACTTCTTGTTTTGTTGATTCTTTCCATTGTTTTTCTATTTTTTATTTCATTTATTTCTGGCCTGATATTTATTGTTGCCTTCTTTCTGGTAGTTTTTGTCTTCTTTTGCTCTTCCTTTTCTATTTGTTCAAGTTGTCAGTTTAAGTGAATGATTTTGAGTCTTTCTTATTTTTTAATGTAGGCATTTATTGCTGTGAATTTCCCTCTGAGTACTGCTTTTGCTGTGTCCCAAAGGTTTTGATACGTAATTTCACTTTTGATTTCTTATATGACCCAATAGTTTTTTAGTAGTGTATTATTTAGTTTTCATGTTTTTTTCCCCCATTATTTTTCTTGTTGTTAATTTCTAGCTTCATACCGCTATGGTCCAAGGAGATGCTTTGTATGATTTCAATCTTTTTAAATTTGTTGAGACTTGTTTTCTGACTTAACATATGGTCTGTTGTGGAAAATGATCCATATGTGCTGGAGAAGAATGCATATTGTTCTGATGCTGGGTGGAGTGTTCTATATATGTCCGTTAGTTCCAATTGACTTATGGTTTTATTTAAGTTCTCAGTGTCCTTAGTGATCTTCTTTTCAGATGTTCTGTCTATAATTAAAAGTGGTGCATTGAAGTCCTCTACTCTTATTGTGGAGTTGTCTATTTTTCCTTTCATATTAGTATTTCTTGGAACATATATATTAGGAGCATTTATTTTGGAACATTCCTATTAGGTGTATATATATTTATAACTGTTACATCTGACTGGATTGACCCTTTTATTATTATGTAATGTCTTTCTTTATCTCTTGCAATAGACTTTGATTTAAAGTCTATTTTATCTGATATCAGTATGGCCACCCCTGCTCTTTTTTGCTTATTGACTGTATGGAATATATTTCTCCATCCTTTTATTTTCAGTCTGTTTGTGTCTTTATGTCTAAGGTGTGTTTTTTGTAGACAGCAAAAGGATAGATCATGTTTTTTATCCATTCTGCCACTCTCTGCCATCCGCATGGGGCATTTAGACCATTTATATTTAAGGTTATTACTAAAAATGAAGTGTCTACCTCATTTTCCTATTTGTTTTTTGGATGTTTTGTATCTTCTTTGTTTTTTTTCCTTGCTGTTGTTGTTTTTCTGATTTTTCTATTTGGCTGCTTTCTCATGATGAGACTTTCTTCTTTCTTCCTTCTTCTGAATGTTTTTTCTTGGTGATTTCTTAGCAGATACGACACACGGTAGTCCCCGGGTTATGAATGTCTGACTTATATACAACCTGTAGTTACAAATCAACCTCTGTAAAGCCTATTATATTAAAAATTCGAGGTATGTACAGTGGTTCATAATAACAGACAGGTACTACTTTGCAATGTACATTAAAACTTTTTGTTATTATTATTATTACTATTATTATTATGTTAAAGATGTTTTAGTGAATTTTGAAGTGTTTCTTTAATTTTTTTATGCACAGAAAGGTAGACTATATACTATATACTGAGACAAACATTTGACTAACTGATGTTAGATATGAATTGTACCTAATTGTTTCAGCTTACGTACAAATTTGCCTTAAAGACAGACTTTGGAATGGAACTTGTTTGTAAGCTGGGGACTGCCTGTATATTACACAATTTACAACTGCAAAAATGTTTAACATAGGAACAACAGTTAACGTACAATAAATACATAAAGAATAATAAGTTTATTCCTAATATATCCCTCCCTCCCCACATTTCTGTGTGTCTCCATTAACAACAATATACAACCTACATTGAATAAGTTTACCTGATGTATTATTTGCAAGAGTTAATTATTAAGTTTATTCCCTGAAAATATCATATATTTGGCCCTTACGACTGCCTGAGTTGTTGCGTTTTTTGGAGCTCTCTCTCTCTTATTATTTATTTCTCCATATACAGATATGCATAATTATTTAATGCTCTTGCCTTTCCATTTGGAGTACTCCCTAGAGTAATAATTGCAAAGCTAGTCTGGTAGTGGCAAATTCCCAGAGCTTCTGTTTGTTTAGGAATATCTTGATTTCCCTCTCTTTTTTGAATGACAACTTTGCTGGGTAAAGAATTCTTGGTTGGCAGTTGTTTTTGTTCAATATTTTATATATGTCTCCGCATTGTCTTCTGGGCTCTAAAGTTTCTGGAGAGAAATCCTCACTGATTCTTATGAAAGATCTTTGGTATGTTATATTGCATTTTTCTCTTGCTGCTTTCAGAATTCTCACCTTGTCTTTTGTTTTCAAGAATTTTATTAGGATACGGCATGGAGTTGATCTTTTTGTGTTTCTTCTAATTGGAGTTCATATGGCTTCCTATATTTGCAGACTTGGTTCTCTCTTCAGGTCTGGAAAATTCTCTCTGATTATCTCTGGAAAATAGTTTCTATGCCATTACTGTTGTCATGGTGCTCTGGGATCCCAATGATTCCAATGTAAGATTTCTTAATTGAATCCTGTATTTCCTTTTGGGTTTGTTTGCTTTTCTTCTTTTCTCTTGAGACTTGATAAATTCAGTTATTTTGTCTTCTAGTTCATTTATCCTATCTTCTGTCCATTCAACTGTTGTTGAGTGTTTTGCTTTTTCCAGTTCAACTGTTTTATTTGTCAGTTGTGGTAGTTCTTTTTTTGTTGTTTTCAGTTTCTTTGTTGCGTCTCTCGTGTTGTGACGTCATTTGTTTTCTAATCTCTGCTAGTTTGTTTTCTGTGTACTTTTTGCTTTATTTAAACATAGTTAGTACAATAGTCTCAGAATTTTCAATTCTTTCCATTAATCTGGCCTCCATAGAAGAAATTGCCTCATCTTCGTGTTTTGCTTTTGATTGATTCTTCTTCTCTTGTGATTTTGTGTTTTCCTATTTTTTTGTTGACCTTGGGCCATTTTATTATCTTTTTTGTTGTTGTTATTTTTACCTTAAATTTTGTTTTCTACTTTTTGTGGGAAAATTTTCTGATTGGGTGCCCTGGTGGCAGAGCAGCCAAGCGCCCAGCTGCCACTTGAAAGGCCAGCCGCTCCATGGGAAAAAGATGTGGCAGCCTACCTCCACAGAGATTCACAGCCTTGGGAATCCACGGAGCAGTGCCAGTCTGCCCCACAGCATTGCTGTGAGTCACAATGGGCCCAGCGGCAGTAAGCTTGATATCTTCTCCTGAGAGCCACTAGAGGGCACTCTTATTAATAGGTTTTATTCAGTGCTGATTCAGTTCTGGAGGCTTGATCTCTGGAATTCAATATGCATGTTCAGGCATGGGAGAGGTTGTTTAGCTGGTCACAGATACTAACGTAAGCAGAGGGGCTCAACTTTCCTGAGGTGAAGGTGGGGGCTCTGTATGTCTTTCCCTCACAGGTGCCCCTGCACAGGCTCTTCCAAGGTGTCCCGCTGTGATCAGGGAGCCAGGCATTTCCCTCTGCGTTGCCCATCTATCCCTAGTATTCCCTTGCCCTTGCAGTTCCTCCCAGTCCTAGTGACACTCCCAGGCCTCAGTGAGATTCAGTAATGCCACAGTCTCCCTTCACCCCTTCCCAATTGCACAGCCTGTGAACTCCCAAGGCCAGTCTGTGCCTCTGTAAAAATTCGGGCTACAGCTTCCTCAGATTAGCTCCCTTTATGTGTTCCTTGTTTGGGATGTTGCCCAACCCTGTCCCAAACTGAGTGCTGCAGATGTTAGCAGGTAGGATCTCCCGGCTTCTGTGCCATCTCTGCTTCTCCCCTCCCCTGCTTCTGGACTCACCTTGACTCTCCAGCACTTCAGCTGCCATCTGGAGTTCTGAGTTTCGGTCTGTGCTTGTTTTTATTTGTTGTTCGGGGGGTTAGTTGCTGAGTGAGTAAATGAGAGTGTCCACTCACTTCACCATCTTGCTCCGCTTCTCTAGTTAGAGTATTTCTTGGGTGGCTCCTTGTTATCCTTGTTAAAATTTCCAGGGCACCCCAAAAAACTCCGGAGACTTTGGAGTGATCTCAAGAACCAGGCCTGGGAAAATCATGCATTTGTGTGTTCAGTTATTCACCTAACAAATACCAGAGTATTGTTGGTTTGAGATCTACTTCTAGGCATTTAAGATATAAAATAATGAAATCTATTTCTGCTTTAAAAGATTTTATGGTATGGTGATAGAAACTGACTAATAGTAATAGAAATGTAGTAAGTGCTCTGAGAGCATGGGTAAAGGGTGAATAACTCTACCCTGGATTCAGAGAAGGATTCTTAAAGTTTTTAGCTAGGTCTTACAGGATGAGTGAGAATTTATTAAATAGGAAAAAAGGAAGATGGGAGAAGATTCTAGGCAGAGATAATAGTGTTTCCAATGTACAGAAATGAGAAAAGGCCTGACTTGTCGGGGATGGGCTTCAAGCTCACTACAGTGACAGGCACAGTATGGATGTTGTGGAAGGGATGGGGGAAGATGCTGAGTTGCAGTAAAGGGAATTTGTATGCATATGGGAAGGGTCTTAATTATTACATTATAGAGCTTGGGCTTAATATTTTGAGCAATGTGTAAACAGTAGGTAAGCATGAGTGTGACATAGCTCTATGGTTTAGATATGTGGCTGATGTGTGTAGGGTTAACTCAAAGGATAGAGAGACTTAAAGCAAGGAGCTAAGTAACCAGGCTGAAACAATAGTCCTGGTGAGAGTGAGTGAGATTCTGAATTAAGGAAACAGAAGCTAAAGATGGAGAAGAGGGATTAGAGAAATAATTATGAGGTAGAATTCATAGAAATGGCCAATAAATTTTGTGTAGGAGGTGAAGATGACCGACATTTCTATTTCAGTTAATGATACATAGGAAACATAGCGTGAGGGTGAGATTTGGGGACTGAGAACAGAAAATGGTGAGCTGGAATTTATATATGTCATATGATGTCTATGTGATATTGTTCAAGAGGAAATGTGCAGGTCTGTAACTCAAGAGAAAATTCAAAATTGTAGATACAGAGCTAACTATTCTTTGTGGTAGGCCAGTGAAGACACTAGAGAAAAAACTGGACCTCTAGTGGAAACAAGGAAGTTATAAATAATAAAAAGCTGACAAAATGTCAGGTCCTGATTGTTTTCAGTGTTTGACCAGCACTGCTGAACTGCTCATTCTTGGATTTATTCTTTCTTTTCTTGGCCCCTGTGTATGAGTTTCTTATTGCTGCTTTAACAAATTACCACGCAATTAATGACTTAAAACAACGCAAATTTATTTTCTAGATGTCGGTAGTTAGAAATGGGTCTTACTGGGCTAAGATCAAAGTTTTGGCAGGGCTGTATTCCTTACTGGAGGCTCCATTTAAGGGAGAATCAGTTTCCCTGGCTTTTCCAGCTTCTAGAGACCACTTGCATTCCTTGATTTGTGATCTTCTTTCAACTTCAAAGTCAGCGATAGCTGGTCAAGTTTTTCTCACATCACATTGCTCTGACACTGACTCTCTTCTGCCTCCTTCTTTTTAGAACAACCTCGTGATTATATTGGGCCAATCCAGATAATCCAAGATAATCTACCCATCTCAAGGTCAACTGATTAGCAGCCTTAATTCCCCTTTGCCTTGTAACCTAACAAATGTTCACAGATTCTGGAGATTAGGAAATGAGTGTTTTGGGGGGGCCCACCATTCTGCCTGCCACACCCTGTTTTTTCTATTTTCTTACACATCAAGGTAAAGGAAGAAATATTTTTCTCTTAATAGAGGTAGCGTCTGTATTTACTGGACACAGTAGCAGAAAAACCACAAAATGGCTCCGTAAGTGATATGCAGAGAAGAGAATTTGTGTTGCTGCTATTGAAGCGAGGTGGGGATCAGGTTACGTGGAATTTGGTGGCCTTTCAAACTCTCTTGGTAATAGAAATGGAGAGGAATTGCATAAGGATTATTCGTTTTCTTACATTATTTTAGAAGGGTTTTTGCAATAAATATGTTTCTTATCATTATTCCTCATATTTTGCTACATTATTTCATCGTCTGGTGGAACTCACTTATTTCTGCCTATTTGGGGAAAGTCTTATAATGTTGAATCTTGGAATCTTACCAAAATGCATGCTGTATGTAATTTTTTTTCTTCTCCTTTTACAGCGTTTCCTTGCGTGAACTCTGTGAAAATGAAGATGACAACGTGGTCTTAGCATTTGAACAACTGAGTGCAGACTTTTCTGAAAAATTTAACAAAATCTAAAACAAGATCTCCTCCAAACTACTTAAAATATTGCCATGGGTGTTTTTAAAGTCATATTTTATGATTATCAGGGCTTTGCCAGAAATACATATTTGAGGCTCTATGAAGTGAAAAGAGCAAGCATTTTGAAGTCAGAGCTATGATCAGACTGGCCATGCTCTATCATGTGTGCCCTTGGACAAACTATTGAATACCTCTGAGTCTCCGTGTCTTTATATAGTTGACTAATAATGCTTCCTTTTCAGGTAGCTTGAGGACTGATTAAGAAAAATGCATGGAAAAAAGCTTGCATAGAGTAATAGATCAATAAATGGTAGTTTTGTTATATTTTTAGTACTTTGAAGTTATTTATAGTTGAATTTTAATTTCCAAATTTAACATTTTTAATTATGCCCTTATTTTATTGAGGACCCATGTTAATACAAAACAATCAGTTAAGTATATATGCATTAGTTATGGAAGAAGAAAGAAAATAACATTGAGTCTGCAAGGGACACACTGCTCTCTTTTGGAAGAAGAATCCGAGACTTGAAGTATCTTTCTAACGTCAGTGATAGCTTTACTCTGAGTCACCCACATTGCCTCTTTAGACTTCTCAAAGATCATCAGCACAACTTTCTAATTCTTGGCAGTGGTTAAGGATTTGTACGTGACTGAAGAACGGTTTTCACTCTGTGAGGACTAAGCGAATATTAAATTCTTATTATTTTTCTCCTCAGTGTCATAATTTGTAAAAGGTCTCCTAAGGGTAGAATAAGTGATTAAAGTAACCTAAAGGTGATATATATTCTTTTAATATAATCACTTAAATGGGATTCCATGATGCATGTATAGCTATCAAATATTTTTAAAATATAAAACTTTTAGTCTAAATGAGTATTTTGTTACAAATTCTGTGATGCTTTAAAGAAAACATACAGCTAATGATTTTACTTTGTTTTAATTGTATATAATATAGAACTGGGAAACTATAAAGAAAGACAATGAGTTCCATCTATTTACCACTGGTCTCTGTGTGTTAATCTAAGCGTCTGTCACGGGGTTTGCAAATATGTGTGCATTTTATATATAATAGTTGATATATAACAGTTTCCTTCCCTAGCCGAAGCCTCGGGTCACAGTTGTGGAATCTATTTTAGACTCTTAACTTGAATTGAGAGCATTTTATTTTCTGAACAAAAGGCCTCTCTCATCTAATACACAGATGTCTTACTGAAAGAACGTAATTGTATGACATTATTTATAAATAGGTTTACACTGAGAAAAACACTCATATTTCATTTTGTCTGGAATAGAACTGACCCATCATTGATTTGTATCAAGCATGTGCCACATTGGGGGTCTCTGCTTTCTTAGGATTGAACCCTTCTCACTATTTTACAATAAGCCCTGCAGCAACAATTTCTGAACACCAATGTATTTAGAAACCAGTGTCATCTCTTCTGCCAGTTAATGCCTACTAGGGGCAATCACAGGCAATATTAATATGTTGTCATGTGGCTTTCCACACCCTACTTGTAGTTTCATGCGTCTGATTGAGAGATGAACTTTTTTTTTTTAAATAGTTTTTTTTGTTTCTTTTTTTTTTTTTTATTGTAGGGGATGAAGGTTTACAGAGCAAACTAGTTTCTCATTAAACAAATAATACACATATTGTTTTATGACATTGGTTGCCAACCCCATGACATGTCAAAACTCTCGCCTTCTGAACCGTAGGTTCCCCATTACCAGCTTTCCTGTCCCCTCCTGCCTTCTCATCCTTGCCCCTGGGCTGGTGTGCCCATTTAATCTTGTTTTGTTTTATGGGCCTGTCTAATCTTTGGCTGAAGAGTGAACCTCAGGAGTGACTTCATCACTGAGCTATAAAGGTGTCCAGAGGTGATACTCTCGGGTTTTCTCCAGTCTGTGTCAGACCAGTAAGTCTGGTCTTTTTTGTGTTTGTTTTCGGAGTTAGAATTTCTTCTATATTTTCCTCTGGCTGTATCCAGAACCCTCTATTGTGAGCCCTGTCAGACTAGTTGGTGGTGTAACCGGGCACCATCTAATTGTGCTGGACTCAGTCTGGTGGAGGCTGTGGTAGTTGTGGTCTGTTAGTCCTTTGGACTAATATTTCCCTTGTGTCTTTGGGTTTTTTTTTTCTCCCTTGCTCCAGACGAGGTAAGATCAGTGGATTATCTTAGATGGCTGCTCACAGGCTTTTAAGACCCCAGATGCTACTCACCAAAGTAGAATGTAGAATGTTTTCTTTAGAAACTGTGTTATGCCAGTTGAGCTGGATGTTCCCTGAGACCATGGTCCCCACAGACCTCAGCACTCTGGGAGTTTGGATGTGTCTGTGGAGCTTCCATGACCTTGCCTTGGGCACGTTGTACTGGCTTCCCTAGTATTGTGTACTCTCTTACACTTCACCAAAGTTACCACTGATATATTGTCTATTTTATGTTTCCCCCCTCCCCTCGTAACTATTAAAAATTGTTTCCTTTTGTGTGTAAATGTTTTCATGAGTTTTTATAATGATAGTCTCATACAATATTCGTCCTTTTGTGATTGACTTATTTCACTCAGCATAATATCTTCCAGATTTATCCATGTTGTGAGATACTTCACAGATTCATCATTGTTCCTTATCTTTGCCTAGTATTCCATTGTGTGTATGTACCATAGTGTTAATCCATTCACCTGTTGATGGGCACCTACATTGTTTCCATCTTTTCGCTGTTGTGAACAATGCTGCAATGAGCATGACTGTGCATACGTCTATTCATGTGATGGCCCTTATTTCTATAGGATATATTCCTAGGAGTGGGATTGCTGGACTGTGTGATATTTCTATTTCTAGCTTTTTAAGGAAGTGCCATATCACCTTCCAAAATGGTTCTACCATTTTGCATCCCCATCAGCAATGCATAAGAGTTCCTAACTCCCCGCAGCCTCTCCAACATTTGTTATTTTCTGTTTTTTTTTTTTTTTTTAATTTGTGGCAGTAATGTCGGGTGAGATGGTATCTCATTGTGGTTTTGATTTTCATTTCTTTAATGCAAGTATTTTCTCATGTATCTGTTAGCAACTTGAATATCTTCTTTGTTCATATCCTTTGCCCATTTGTTAATTGGATTATTTGTCTTTTTGTTGTAGAGTGTTGGATTTTCCTGTAGATTTTAGAGATTAGAACTTTGCCAGATTTGTCATAGCCAATTTTTTCCCCAGTCTGTAGGTTCTCTTTTTACTCTTTTGGTGAAGTCTTTTGATGAGCATAAGTGTTTAATTTTTAAAAGATCCCGCTTATCTAGCTTATCTTTTGGTGTTTCTGTATTGTTACTTATTATTTGTATCCCGTTAATGCCATGTATTAGGGCCTCTAGTGTTGATCCTATTTTTTCTTCTATGATCTTTAGAGTTTTTGGTTTTATATTTATGTCTTTGATCCATTTTGAATTAGTTTTTGTGTATGGTGTGAGGTATGGGTCCTGTTTCATTATTTTGCAGATGGACATCCAGTCTTGCCAGCACCATTTGTTAAAAATGCTGTCTTTTCCCCATTTGATGGACTTTGGCCCTTTGTCAAAAATCAGGTGACCATAGGTAGATAGATTTACATCTGGGTTCTCAATTCTGTTCCATTGGTCAGTGTGTCTGCTGTTGTATCAGTACAAGGCTGTGTTGACTACCATAGCTGTATAGTACCTTCTGAGGTCAGGTAGTGTGAGTCCTCCTACTTTCTTTTTCTTCTTCAATAGTGCTTTACTTATCTGAGGCCTCTTCCTTTTCTATATAATGATTAGTTTTTCCATCTCTTTAAAGAATACTGTTGGTATTTGGATCAGTATTGCATTGTATTTGTAGATTGCTTTGGGTAGAACTGACATTTTCACAGTGTTAAGTCTACCTGTCCATGAGCATGGTATGTTTTTCCATTTATGTAGGTCTCTTTTGGTTTCTTGCAGTAGTGTTTTGCAGTTTTCTTTGTATAGGTCTTTTCTATCCCTAGTTATACGTATTCCTAAATATTTTATTTCTTTTAGGGGCTATTATAAATGATGGGAAACCCTGGTGACGTAGTGGTTGAGAGTTTGACTGCTGACCAAAGGGTCAGCAGTTCAAATCCATCAGGTGCTCCTTGGAAACCCTATGGGGCAGTTCTACTCTGTCCTATAGGGTCGCTATGAGTTGGAATCAACTAGATGGCAACAGGTTTGCTTGTTTTTTAATTATAAATGGTATTGTTTTCCTTTTTGTAGATCTCTTTATTGGTGTATAGAAGTCCAACTGATTTTTGTATGTTTATCTTGTATCCTGCTGCTCTGCTGAATCTTTCTTTTAGTTCTAGTAGTTTTCTCGTGGAGTCTTTTGGGTTTTTTATGTATTGTATTATGTAATCAGCAAATAGAGACAGCTATATGAAGTGTTTTCTTTTTTGTTTTGTTTTGTTTTTTTCCACTCAATTGAGTCAATCTGGCTTCCTGATATTTGAGAGGAAAATAAGACTATTTATTGTGATCTGTTATCTTCTTAAAAGAGGGGAGTTATTCCTAACCTCGCTGAGGAACCACTAAAGGGCAGGCCCCCTTCTGATTATAGCAAGTATGTCAAAGACTAACCTGGAGCAATTTAGGAAGAATGAGTTTACATAGGAACTCTGAAAACATTGATATATTGAAGAAACAACAACAAAGCTTTATTTGGAAGCCTCTGGGTGGTGCAAATGGTTAAGTTCTTGACTACTAACCAAAATATTGGTTGTTTTAATGCACTCAGAGGCACCTTGGAAGAAAGGCCTGGTGATCTACTTCCTAAAGGTCACATTCTTGAAAACCCTATTGAGTGCAGTTCTACTCTGCACACACGGGGTCGCCAAGAGTTGGAATTGAGTCAGTGGCACCTGGCTTGTTTTTCTTGGTTTAAGCTTTATTTACTTCGATAAAATGGCAATAATAATAGCACACACCTCATGGGATTTTTGTGGTAATTAATGTCAAGGGCTAGCATGCTGCCTAGCACATAAAAAAAGCTCAGTAAAAGCTATTATAACAAGACCTAATTTTTTCCTGTTAGCAAATGTGTTCTGGTGCTGCGTAGGCCCAGTACAGTACCTGATACTAGTGAGAACCGACGTAAAATAAATTCATGACTTAATAATGAGCTAAGTTCCAGGTTGTTCAGTTTTCTTCTCAATATCGTCATCATTAAAAAACACACTATTTCCAATCAAAGGAAGAAAATCTGACAGAAGTGAGAAATGTTTCCACCTCCTTTTTAAAAGAACTTGATTTTCCAGCTTCTAGTAAGAAACTCTTTGCTCTTCTGGGCTCTTTCCATTGTGGACAAGCCACCCCTACCCTTTCTTTTCTTTGAAGAGAAAATTGGTTTCCACTTTTCTCCATTTATTACCCAGTTCCACTCTGGAGTTCTCACCACCACCTAGAATTCCAAGATACTCTGCATATGCACAACAGTAGGGAATTAAGTGCCTGGGACAGTAAAAAGGAAAGATAGGCTGGCCCTGAAACCCTAATTGCAAACATTAACAGGTACATGACAAAAAACAAAGAGCATGTTTTTTCTCAATTTAACTTATTTGTGTTGTATTATTGGTGTTACAGATGTTCACACTGGACAGCAACACTAAAGTTTTTCATAAACATGAACTTCTTAAAATAGAAACTCAAAGACCATGTCCTATTTTATCCCACTTATACGTGCCCAGCATTGGAACAGGGAAAGGAAATTTCCACCACTTACTGTGCAATTTCAGATTCCACAGCATCCTGTGAAATTTCTCCACCTCTACATTTTCTTAGTTACATTTTATTTAGATTCCTCCCAGATTTCTTGTGTTCATTCCTGTTATCACCTCTGCTATTTGTGGTTGTTAACTGCCATAGAGTGCATTTGACTCACTGCACCCCATGTGTGCAGAGTAGAACTGCTCCATAGGGCTTTCAAGGCTGTGACCATTAGGACGCAGATTGACAGGCCTGTGTTCCTAGGCACTTCTGGGCTGTTCCTGTGGGCTGTTCCATCTGCCTACCTTTTGGGTAGTAGTCCAGTGCTTAACTCTTTGCCACCCAGGGCTCCCGCCTCTGCTATTCCAAAACCAAACCAAACCCATTGCAGTCAAGTTGATTCCAACTCATAGCTACTCATAGAACAGAGTGGGATTGTCCCATAGGGTTTCAAGGAGCAGCTGGTGGATTCGAACTGCTGACCTTTTGGTTAGCAGCCCAATTCTTAACCACTGCACCACCAGGCTCCGCCTCTGCTATTACTTTCTTAAAATTCTCAAGTGGAAGAGGTGACTGACCTATCTCAGATCAGTATTCTGCGTGAAGAGAATTGTTTAAGAAGGAAACTGAAATTTAGGGGAAATTGGGGAAAAGGAAACCAAAATGGTTCCAGGTTAGAGAAACGAATCTGAAACTCACTGATTTGGTAGGAGTCTGGCTAAGGCTGCTTGGCAGCTGGGAACGCCCAGCTGGGCTCCAAGGTCCTGGGCACCGGTCGCTCCCCTGCTCCCTCCCAGCAGCGCACTCAGCAAGATGACTCATTGTAGGCAGCAAGTCTGTTTCCTAGATGAGGAGCGAGAGGTGCTCCCGGCCAGGCCAGCGAGGGGCTGGGGGGCTGAGGGGTGTCGCTAGGAAGGAGTCTGGAGCGGAGCTGTCCCGCGGGGATTCTAGGTGTCATTCTACATCTGGCGAGGTGGCGCGGAAGCCGCTGGGGAGCGCGCCAGGCGCAAGCTGCAGAAAGCTGGGAACCGGGAACGCCCACCAGGCTCTCAAAGGCAGGAAGAGGCCTCTACCCACTGGGAAAGGCAAGGCGTGGGGAGAGACAGAGGAAAGGGCCACCTGTGGATGATCTCTGAGGTCTGAAGACGAGGGGAGAATGCTCAGGCATTTAAGGACCCTCTTCAAGGACTTGTGTGTCAGGTGGGGCCGTACTGTGGGGTATTGAGGGGAAAGTAAGGGGAGTCAGATCTGAGCACAGCCAGTAACACCTGGAATTTGATCTCAGGAAGCCTACTTCTCCTCCTGGCCCGCATATACGGTATTTTCAACGCCTGTTTGGCTTTTATCATTTTTCTGGAAAGGTCATTCGTTTGTTCCTCTCCTTCTGCCTCTACCTTTTGTTTACAAAGCTGCATTTAAGAATTTCTAATTAATTTCCCAAGGTTTTCCATAACCAAAGAATCTGATGTCGTTATGTAGGGGCCTTGGGAATCATAAAAACTTCTAAAGGCAGAATTACAGGTCCAAAAGTAATACTGACGTGACACAAATCTTCAGGGCTTGAATCACTTTCCTGAAAAGAAGAACGTACCATTCAAATCTAAGGTTTGCCATTTGTAGTCTAAGAGGAAAAAAACAGCTGCAGGCCGTAGAAGGTGTTAAAATAATTGAGGGCATCCAAGGTTCCTGCTCTCCCCTAACTAAAAGATTGTGAATAGTTTAGTGTGTACCCTTCCTGGTATTTTCTACTCAAAAACAAGTTTATGACTGTACAAAAAACCAACTGCTGCAGGGCAACCCCATGTGTGTCAGAATAGAAGGGTGCTCCATAGTGTTCTCAATGGCTGATGTTGCAGAAGTAGATTGCCAGGCCTTTCTTCTGAGGTGCCTCTAGGTGAATTCGAACTGTCAACTTTTTGGTTAGCAACTGAGCAAGTTATAGCTCTTATCTGTCTGTCTATCTATCTATGTATCTATACATCTGTACAATTTTAAAACACGTTTGACTGTTATGCTGCTGATGTGCAACATGCTTTTCTTGCTTAGTGGTTTATTGGTTCATATCAGTCTCATTTAGGAACAGCTGTATAATATCCCATTGTATGCCATAATATAATTGATTAGTTTAATTAGATTAGTTTTTTATACCAAAGCCAAACCCACTGCTGTCGGGTGGATTTCCACTCATAGCGACCCGGTAGGGCTTCCAAGGCTGTAAATCTTTACAGAAGCAGATTACCACATATTTCACCTGAGGAGCCATTGTTAGTTTTGAACTGCTTACCTTACAGTTAGAAGTCAGGCCCTTTAACCATGGCAACCCAGGGCTTCTTAGTTTTTTATACACATGGTTAAAAAAAAACAAACAAAAATCAGAGAAGGACATAAAACAAAACAAAAGAAAAATGCCTTTCTTTGCTAAATTCCCCCTCATACTTAGTCCCACATTTTTAGTTCTCTTGAGGGTTACCATTATAAAGATATACTTATAAATCTATTTCTTGGCTACTTATATATTTATAACTTTATTTCTTAAGGAGCTTTGGTGGAGCAATAGTTAAGTTCTCAGCTGCTAACCGAAAGCTTGGTGGCTTGAACCCACCAGGCTGCTCTGAGGGAGAAAAGACCTGGCAATCTGCTCCTGTAAAAGATTATAGCCTAGAATACCCTGTGCTGCAATTCTACCCTGTCACATGGGGTAGCTATGAGTCGGAATCGACTGGGCAGCACCTACCAGCAACAAACTTTATCTCTTGGTTTATCATCTTTAGTCTATTGACTCCTTGCTGTGAAAGAAAAGAGGTTCACCACGTTTATACGCCTACTACTCCATCTTCCAATGTGGGTCATATGTTTTTAAGAATTCTTCTCACAGTTAACTTTATGAGCATGAATAATAGGTCAGCATTAAGTTATCCTCCGTGGCTATCCTCCAACGTGGTAGTTGAAGTCTCTGCCTTCCTTGGGATGCAGACTTATTACCCGCTCCTGTAAGTTTGGATACTGAGGGGGGCTTTACTGACATAATGTCTTTTAGGCCAATTTTGGGAATAAAATTCTCTAACACTGTATCCAGCTTCTGATTTTATTTGTTCAAGGCAGTTCCCTATGCCAGTGACCACACTCAGAGTTCTTATCTTTGCTTCCTTAATTCTCAACCTCCTGTCTTAAATTACTTGAGTCTATTGGATTCTCTGGATTGTGCAAACAATTAACACCTTCAGCTTCTAACTGAGAGATTAGAGGTTGGAGTCTACCCAGAGATGCTTCAAAAGAAAGGCCTACCAATCTGCTTCTGAAAAATCATCCAATGAAAACCCTATGGAGTACAGTTCTACTCTGACACACGTGGGGTCACCACGAGTCAACTCGACGGCAACTGTTTTTCTTTTTTTTTAAATCTTAAATTCATTTGA
The DNA here is from genome assembly GCA_030035585.1 of Dugong dugon. Classification (NCBI taxonomy): domain Eukaryota; kingdom Metazoa; phylum Chordata; class Mammalia; order Sirenia; family Dugongidae; genus Dugong; species Dugong dugon. The sequence goes on along the minus strand of CM057478.1, from coordinate 3,919,915 downwards.
AAAGATGGTCCACACCTTACTCTGGTCTTTGCAACAAGGCTAAGACTTTCTGTTTAATTGAGAAGCCTTTATGATCTTTGTTGAGCAAGCTTTTTTTTCCCATTCTTATGACTATCAGTAAGGTGTACAAACAGTTGCCGTGTGATATCCACATTTCTTGACTTCTCCCATCTAACTCAAACCAGCCAGTTCTTTCCAAAGATATTTCTCCATCTCACCTTCTTTCAATCTCTTCTTTGGTACTAGCTTCCTCAAAACAGCAAGGCAATAGACACTGATGTTAGGACTTTTTTCAACCAGTTTCCCTAGATCCTTAGACTTAGCTGGTGTGTGGTTCATGTCCTAGTTTTGCAGGAGATTGATTTCACCAAATATGGCAAATGACAGCATTACATGGGTTATAAGGGCTAAAGGGTAGGCTCCCTTCTGATTATAGTAAGTACCTTAAAGAGTGACCTGGAACAATTTAGGAAGAATGAGTTTACATAGTGTTATGGATTGAATTGTGTCCTGAAAAAATACGTGTCAGCTTGGCTAGGCCATGATTCCTGGTATTGTGTGGTTGTACTCCATTTCGTAATCTGATGTAATTATCCTATGTGTTGTGACTCCTAACCTCTGAGGCAGGATTAGAAGCAGTTATGTTAATAAAGCAGGACACAAACTACAGGATTAGGTTGTATCTTCAGTCAATCTCTTTTGAGATATAAAAGAGAGAAGCAAACAGAGAGGAGTGGGACCTCATTACCACCAAGAAAGAGGAACCAGGAGCAGAGTGCATCCTTTGGACCCAGGGTCCCTGCTCTGAGAAGCTCCTAGACCAGGGGAAGTTTGGTGACAAGGGCCTTCCCCCAGAACCGACAGAGATAGACAGCTTTCCCCCGGACCTGGTGCCCTGAGTTTGGACTTCTAGCCTCTTAAACTGTGAGAAAATAAATTTCTGTTTCTTAAAGCCATCCACTAATGTTATTTCTGTTATAGCAGCACTAGATAACTAAGACACATAGGAGCTCTCAATGCCTTTATGTTTCACTGGATGTAATCATGTGAACTTTTTATTTTTAAGAATCAGGCACAGAGAACCTGGTGAGATTTACCGGGAAACAATTATTACAGCTGTATTTTATTACCATTTATTTCTAAGAGAGAGAAAAATCATATTGGCATTGGGCCTGTAAAGGGTCTACTGGAATAGCCATTTATTACAATTTTTATTTTGATAAAATTGTAGATGCCTCTGCAGGTACAAAAAGTAATATAGAAAGATTCCATAAACTTTTACTCAGTCTTCCCTAATGGTAACATCTTGCCTAACTATACTACAATATCACAACCAGAAAAATTTACAATGATATATAATCCCTTGACCGTCTTCAGATTTCATCAGTTTAACATGCATTCCTTTTGTTTTTAAATTTTTTTTATTGTACTTTAGATGAAAGTTTACAGAACAAATAGTTTCTCATTAAACAGTTAATATACATATTGTTTTGTGACGTTGGTTAACAACCCCACGACATGTCAACACTCTCCCGTCTCCACCTTGGGTTCCCTATTACCAGTTTTCCTGTCCCCTCCTGCCTTCTAGTCCTTGTCCCTGGGCTGGTGTGCCCCTTTAGTCTCGTTTTGTTTTATGGAGCTGTCTAATCTTTGGCTGAAGGGTGAACCTCGGGAGTGACTTCATTACTGAGCTAAAAGCGTGTCTGGGGGCCATACTCTTGGGGTTTCTCCAGTCTCTGTCAGGCCAGAAGTCTGGTCTTTTTTGGAGAGTTAGAATTTTGTTCTACGTTTTTCTCCAGCTCTGTCTGGGAACCTCTGTTGTGATCTCTGTCAGAACAGTCAGTGGTAGTAGCCAGGCACCATCTAGTTGTACTTGACTCAGTCTGGTGGAGGCCGTGATAGTTGTGGTCCATTAGCCCTTCGGACTAATCTTTTCCTTGTATCTTGTTTTCTTCATTCTCCCTTGCTCCCGAAGGGGTGAGACCAGTGGAGTATCTTAGATGGCTGCTCACAGGCTTTTAAGACCCCAGACACTACTCACCAAGGTAGACTGTAGAACATTTTCTTTATAAACTATAGCATGCACTCGTTTGTGTGTGGATATTTAGTTCTACAAAATTTCATCTCATGTGCAGATTTGTGTATCTACCACGACAGTCAGTATGCAGAACAATCCTATCACCCAAGGATTTTTTTGTTACCCTTTTATAACTGCAATCACTTTCCTTTTACTCCCTTCTCATGTCTCTCCTTCTCCCTTCCCACCGGCCCCCCAATTCCCTGTCCATAACTTGTGGCAACCACTAACCTGTTTTTTTATTTCTATAATTGTATCATTTAAAGAATGCTATACAAATGCAATCATACAGTATGCAACCTTCTGAGACTGTCTTTTTTCACTTAGCATAATTCCCTTCAGACCCATCCAAGTTGTTGCATGTATCAATAGTTTGTCCCTTTTTTATTGCTGAGTAGCATTACGTAGTAGGGATGTACCGAAGTTTGTTTAACCATTCACCTATCAAAGGACATTTAGCTTGTTTTAAGTTTTTGGTTATTAGAAATAAAGCTGCTATGGCACATTCATGTCTCCTGTGTCTGTCTGTGCCTTCCTGAGGGTTACCCGAACATTTGCAACATTCTACCCTGATTTATTTATAGTGTTTTTGACTATATCCCATTGTATAGTTTTCTTAGTGGTTGCTGTAGGTATTACAATATACATACGTAACTTATCAAAGTCTACTGGTGTTGACATCTTATCACATTATTTTCATTTAGGGCCCTTTTACCCTCCCCATTTGAAAAATGTAATTGTCTTAGGTGTTTCCTTTACATACATGGAGCACCGCATCAGACATTGTTACAATTTTTGCTTTCAACCATCAATTATGCTTTAAGAAACTCATAGGAAGAATATTCTATTATACTTATCTTTATCTGATTTTCTTCTTTTCTTTCTGATCTTTTTGTAATACGTTTCTTTCTGTGTAGAGATCTTCCTTCAGTCATTATTTAAAGATATGTTTTCTAGTGACAGATTATCTTCTTTTTCCTTCATGGGATAATATCTTTATTTCTCCTTCATTCCTAAAGGATATTTCACATTCTCACTGAATATAGAATTTATGATTGACGGCTCTTTTATTTCTGTTCTTAAAAAATGTCCTACGTCTTTCTGGCCTCCACAGTTTCTAAAGAGAAATCCACTGTCATTTCTGTTCATGTTCCTCTGACAGTTATGTGTCATTTCTCTGTCTTTTTCCAAGATTTTTTATTTGTTTTTAGTTTTCAGAAGTTCGATTATGATGTTCATTAGCACTGATGTTTTAAATTTTATTTTATACTATTTTGGACTCACTTGGCTTCTTACGTCTGTAGGTGTATGTATGACTTTAGTTAAATTGGAGGCGTTTTCAGCTGTTGCTTCTTTGAATCCCTTTTCAACTCTGCCTTCCTTTTAGTCTCCTGAGACGTGGCTAATATGAATGTTATTGTCTTTGTTATTGTCCCACAGGTCTCTAAGACTCTGTTAATTTCTTTTTCACTTTACTCTCTCTGTTCTTCAGGTTGGGTAACGTCAGGTGGTCTGTCCTCAAGTTCACTGATTCTAGCCTATGTCATCTCCACTCCTCTGCTGAACCCATCGGCCATTTTCGTTACAATTCCTGTTACGGTATTTCTCAGTTCTGTAATTTGTATTTGATTCATTTTTGTAACTTTTATCTCTTTGCTGAGAGTTTTTATTTTTCCATTTGTTTCCAGAGAACGTGCAATAGCTTGCTGAAGCATTTTTTTCAATGTTTATTTTTATTTTTTTAGTGTTGTAAAAATTATATAATACATTTATCAATTCAACATTTTTTAGGTGTACAGTTTAGCAACATGAAATACATTAATCATGTTGTGCAACCATCGTCTGTGGTTGACAACTTTCCCATCTCCATAAGAAGAAAAAAAAAAAAAAAACACTCTGATTCCCAAACAATTGTTTCTCCTTTTTCCCTCCCTCCTATCCCTGGTAAGCAGTAATAAATGTTGGTTTCTATACACTTGCCTGTTTTTGTTACAGGCATACCTTCTTTTATTGTGCTTCGCAGATACTTCATTTTTCACAGATTGCTGGTCCGTGGCTACCCTGAGTCTACAAGTCTATCAACGCCATTTTTCCAACAGCACGTGCTCACTTCATGTGTCTGTGTCGTGTTTTGATGATTCTCATAATATTTTAAACGTTTCCATAATTGTTATATCTGTTATGGTGATCTGTGATCAGTGATCTTTAATGTTACTATTTGAATTATTTTGGCGCACCACCAACTCCTCCCATATAAGATGGAGAACTTAATAAATGTGTATGTCCTGACGGCTCCACCGAGCAGCCGTTCCCTCTTCTCTCTCCCTCTTCTCAGGCCTCTCTTTTGTCTGAGACACAACAATATTGAAATTGGGTCAGTTAATAACCCTACAACCCTCTACGCGTTCAAGTGAAAGGAAGAGTTGCATCTCTCTCTCTTTAAATCAAAAGCTAGAAATGATTCTGCTTAGCAAGAAGGGCATGTCGAAAGCTGAGATAGGCTGAAAGCTAGGCTTTTTCCACTAAACAATTAGCAAAGTCGTGAATGCAAAGGAAAACTTCTTGAAGGAAATTAAAAGTGCTACTCCAGTGAACACATGAATGATAGGGAAGTGAAACAGACTTATTGCTGATATGGAGAAAGTTTTTGTGGTCTGTATAGATGATCAAGCCAGCCATAACATTTTCCTTAAGCTAAAGACTAATCCAGAGCAAGGCCCAGCTCTCTTCAATTCTAAGAAGGTTGAGAGAGGTGAGTAAGTTGCAGAAGAAAAGTTTGAAGCTCGCAGAGATTGTTTCATGAGGTTTGAGGAAAGAAGCCATCTCCATAACATAGAAGGGCAAGGTGAAGCAGCAAGAGCTGATGGAGAAGCTCAGCAAGTTATCCAGAAGATCTAGCTAAGATAATTGATGAAGGTGGCTACACTAAACAACAGATTTTCAATGTAGATGAAACAGCCTTATATTGGAAGAAGATGCCATCTAGGACTTTCATATTCAGAGAGGAGAAGTCAATGCCTGGCTTCAAAATTTCAAAGGACAGGCTGACTTCTGTTAGGGGTGAATGCAGTTAGTAACTTTAAGTTGAAGCCAATTCTCATTTAGCGTTCCGAAAATCCTAGGGCCCTTGAGAATAATGCTAAATCTACTCTGCCTGTGCTCTACACCTGGAACAAGAAAGACTGGATGACAACACATCCATTTACAACATGGTTTGCTGAATTCTTTAAGACCACCGTTGAGAACTACTAATCCAAAAAAAAAAAAAAAAAAAAAGATTCCTTTGAAAGCATTACTATTCAATGACGATGCACCTGGTTACCCAAGAGATCTGATGGGTATATACAAGATTAATGTTGTTTTCATACCCGGTAACACAACATCTATTCTGCAGCCCATGGATCAAGGAGTAATTTTGACTTTCCAGCCTTATTATTTAAGAAATACATTTTGTAAGGCTATAGCTGCCCCAGATAGTGATTCCTCTGATGGATCTGGGCAAAGTAAATTGAAAACCTTCTGGAAATGATTCAGCATTCTATATGACATTAAGAACATTCGTGTCTCATGCGAGGAGGTCAAAATATCAACATTAACAAAAGTTTGGAAGGAATTGATTTCAATCCTCATGGATGACCTTGAGGGGTTCAAGATTTTAGTGGAGGACGTAACTGCAGATGTGTTGGAAATTATGTCTTCGAGTTGCACGTCTCTAATGGCTAATGATGCTGAGCGTATTTTCATATGCTTGTTGGCATTTTGAACATTCTCCTTGGTGAATAGTCTGTTCAAGTCCTTTGCTCATTTTATAATTTTTTTTTGTCTTATTGTTATTAAGTTGTAGAAGTTTTATATATATTTTGCATTTTAGATCCTTATTGGATATATGGTTCCCCCAAATTTTCACACTATGTGTAGGCTGTCTAATCACTTTTTTGATAAAGTCCTTTGATGACTAAAAGTATTTAATATCTATGTAGGTCCCTTTTAATTATTTTATGTTTTGCTGCTCATGCTTTTGTTATAATATCTGATAATCCATTGTTAAAAAGTAGACCTCACGTTTATGTAGATCTTTTTTGGTTTCTTGCAGTAATGTTTTGTAGTTCTCTTTGTATAAGTCTTTTATATCCCTGGTTAGATTTATTCTTAAGTATTTTATTTTTTTAGGGGCTATTATAAATGGTACTGTTTTCCTGGTTTCCTTTTTATAGATCTCTTTATTGATGTATAGGAATCCAAATAATTTTGCTATGTTTATCTTGTATCCTGCTACTCTGCTGAATCTATTAGTTCCAGGAGTTTTCTTGTGGAGACTTTTGTGTTATCTATGTATAGTATCATATCCACAAATAGGGACAGTTTAACTTCTTCCTTACCGATTTGGATGCCCTTTATTTCTTTTTCTTGCCTTATTCCTCTAGCTAGGACTTCCAGCACAATGTTAAATAGGAGTGGTGATAAAGGCCCATTTGTCTTGCTTCTGTTTTCAAGGGGAATGTTTTCAGCCTCTCTCCATTAAGAATGATGTTGGCCGTTGGTTTTGTATAGATGCCCTTTATTATGCTGAGGAATTTCCCTTCTATACCTATTATATTGAGAGTTTTTTTTATTAGCAATGGGTGTTGGACTTTTGTCGAATGCCTTTTCTGTGTCAACTGAGATGATCATGTGATTACTTTATTTTATTTATGTGGTGGATTACATTGATTGATTTTCTAATGCTGAACCATCCTTGCATACCTGGTATGACTCCCACTTGGTTGTGGTGTATTATTTTTTGATATGATGCTGAATTCTATTGGCTAGAACTTTGTTGAGAATTTTTGCATCTATATTTGTGAGAGATATTGGTCTGTAATTTTCTTTTTTTTGTGGCGTCTTTGCCTGGCTTTGGTATCAGGATTATGCTGGCTTCATAGAATGAATTTGGAAGTCTCCCTTCCTTTTCTATGTTCTGAATAGTTTGAATTGTACTGGTGTAAGCTCTTCTCTGTTTGATAGAATTCTCCAGTGAAGTCATCAGGGCCAGGGCTTTTTTTTTTGCTGGGAGTTTTTTAAATTATCTTTTCAATCTGTTCTCTTGTTATGGGTCTGTTCAGATTTTCAACATCATTTTGTGTTAGTTTGGGTAGGTAGTGTGTTTCTAGAAATGTGTCCATTTCCTCTAGGTTTTCAAATTTGTTGGAGTATAATTTTTCATAGTACTCCATTATGAACCTTTTTATTTCAGTTGGGTCTGTTGTAATGTCCCCCATTTCATTTCTTATTTGGGTTATTTGCATCCTCTGCTGTTTATCTTTCGTCAACTGAGCCAATGGTTTGTCAATTTTCAAAGAACCAACTTTTAATTTTGTTGATTCTTTCTATTGTTTTTCTAGTCTCTATTTCATTTATTTCTGCTCTTATCTTTATTATTTTATGTCTTCTGGTGGCGGTGGGCTTCTTTTGTTGTTCTCTTTCTATTTGTTCGAGTTGTGTAGCTAGTGTTTTGATTTTGTCTCTTTCTTGTGTCTTGATGTGTGCATGTATTGCTATAAATTGACCTCTGAGCACTGCTTTTGCTGTGTCCCAAAGATTTTAGTATGATGTGTTTTCATTCTCATTTGATTCTAGGAAATTTTTTATTCCATCTTTGAATATTCAATGTGAACATTCTCCTTGGTGAATTGTCTGTTCAAGTTCTTTGCTCATTTTATAATTTTTTTTTTTTTTTGTCTTACAGTAGTTAAAGTTGTAGAAGTTTTATATATACTTTGCATAGTGGATCCCTATTGGATATATGGTCCCAAAAATTTTCACAATACGTAGGCTATCTAATCACTTTTTTGATATAGTCCTTTGATGAATAAAATTATTTAATATCTACAAGGTCCCTTTTATCTGTTTTATCTTTTGCTGCTCATGCTTTTGTTATAATATCTGATAATCTATTGTTAAAAAGTAGAATCTCAGCAACCCTCTTATATTTTCTTCTAGGCATTTTATGGTTTTAGTTTTCACATTTAGGCCCTTGATTTATTTTGAACTGGTTTTTGTGTATTGTGTGAGACATGGATCCTGATTCATTCTTCTGCATGTTTAAATCCAGTTTTCCTAGCACTACTTACTGAAGACACACTTCCTTTCTTATTGAATAAACTTTGCACACATATTGAAAATCAGTTGACCATAGAAGTATGGACTTAGTTCTGAACTCTTAATTCTACTTTACTGGTCTTTGTGTCTATTATACCAGTACCAGACTGCTTTGATTACTGTAGTTTTGTAGTATGTTTTGAAATCAGGAAGCATGAGTCTTTTTACTTTGTTCTTCAAAATTTCTTTGGTTATTTGGGGCTTCTTCCTATTCCATATAAAATTGAGGGTTCCTTTTTCCAATTCTGTAAACAAGGCTGTTGAAATTTTGATCAGGGTTGCTTTGAATGTATAGTTCACTTTGGGCAGTATTGACATGTTAACGATATTAAGTCTTCTTTTCCATAAACATGAAGTATCTTTCCTTTTTTTTGGTCTTCTTTAGTCATGTTCAGCAGTGTTTTATAGTTTTTATGAACTTTTCACATCCCTGGTTAAATTTATTCCCAGTTATTTTATTCTTTTAGATGTGATTGTAAATGGAATAGTCATCTTAATTTTCTTTTTAGATTTCTCATTGCTAGTGAATAGAAATCCAAGAGATTTTTGTGTGTTGATCTTGTACCCTGAAACTTTTCTTAACTACCTGATCAGCTCTAGAAGCTTTATTGTGGATTCCTTGGGATTTTCTTTATATAGCCTCTTCTCATCTGCAAATAGGGTTAAATTTACTTGTTTCTTCCCAATCTGGATGGCTTTTATATCTTTTTCTTGCTGTATTGCTGTGGCTAGGACTTCCAATACAATATTGAATAGCAGTGGTGATAGCAGGTATCCTTGTCTTTGTTCCCAGTGTTAAAGGGGAAGCTCTCAATCTTTCTAAATTGAGTATGATGTAGACTGTTGGTTTTTCATAAATGCCTTTAATCATGTTGAGAAATTTTCTTTCTTTTCCTATCTTGATAATTTTTTTTTTTTAATCAAGAAGGTTGCTGGATTTTATTAAATATCTTTTCTGCATCAAGTCAGATGATCTTGTTGAAGGATTTTAATGATGCCTGCTTTAAAATCCTTGTCAGATAATCCAAACATCAGATTTATCTTGGTGCTGGCATCAACCGATTGTATTTTCTCATTCAAGTTTTTATTTTTCTGATTATTGGTATAATGAGTAATTTTTTAGTCTGGAAATTCTAGATAATAGATTTGATGGATTGAACACTAATGACCAAAGACCAGACAAATTGTGAGATGACATCGAGGACATCATACATGAAGAAAGCAAAAGGTCATTAAAAAGACCAAAAAGACAAAAATAGATGCCACAATAGACTCTGAAACTTGCTCTTGAACTTAGAGTAGATAAAGTGAACAGAAAAAATGATGAAGTAAAAGGCCTGAACAGAAGAAAGGGCAGCTTAAGAAGACAAAGTAAAGTATTATGACGAAATGTGCAAAGACCTGGAATTAGAAAACCAAAAGGGAAGAACACGCTCGCATTTCTCAAGCTGGAAGGACTGAAGAAAAAATTCAAGCCACAAGTTGCAATACTGAAGGATTTTATATCAGTCCCTGGAGAAGGACATCGTGCTTTGTAAAGTAGAAGGTCAGTGAAAAAGAAGAAGACCCTTAATGAGATGGATTGACACAGTGGCTGCAACAAACAGCTCAAACATAGCAAGGATTGTGAGGATGGTGCAAGACTGGGCAATGTTTCGTTCTGTTATACATAGGGATGCTATTCAAGAACCAACTTGACAGCACCTAACAACAACATAGACAAAATATTGAAAGACACAGGAACCATCAAAAGAAGATGGAAAAAGTACACAGATTCATTGTGCTGAAAATAGTTGGTCGACAGTCAAACATTTCAGGAGATAGCATGTGATCAAAAACCAATGGTATTGAAGGAGAAAGTCCAAGCTGCACTGAGGGCATTGGCAAAAAACAAAGCTCCAGGAACTGACAGAATATTAGTTGAGATGTTTCAACAAATGGCAATGCTGGAAGTACTCATTCGTCTATGCCAAGAAATTTGGAATGCAGCTTCCTGGCCAACCAACTGGAAGAGATCTATATTTGTGTCCCTTCCAGAGAAAGGTGAGCCAACAAAATGAAGAAATTATTGAACAATATCATTAATACTATATGCAAGTAAAATTTTGCTGAATTGTAATTCAAAAACTGTTGTAATAGTATGTCGAAAGAGAACTGCCAGAAAATCAAGCCGGAATTCAGAAGAGGAAGTTGAACAAGGGATATCATTGCCGTTGTCAGATGGATCTTGGTTAAAAGCAGAGAATACTAGAAAGATGTTTAACTGCCTTATTGACTATGCAAAGAACTTCTACTGTGTGGATCATAACAAATTACGGATAACATTGCAAAGAATGAGAATTCTAGAACACTTAACTGTGCTCATGTGGAACATGTACATAGACCAAGAATCAGTTGTTGTAACAGGACAAGAAGATACAGTGTGGTTTAAAATCAGGAAAGGTGTGCGTCAAGGTTGTATCCTTTCACCATATTTATGTAGTCTGTATGCTGAGAAAATAATCTGAGAAGCTGGACTCTGTGAAGAAGAACATGGCATCAGGATTGGAGGAAGACTCATTAACAACCTGTGATATGCAGATGACACAGCCTTGCTTGTGGAAAGCCAAGTGGACTTGAAACACTTACTGATGAAGATCAAAGACTACAGTCTTCAGTGAATTACACCTCAACATAAAGAAAACAAAGATCCTCACAACTGGAACAGAGAGCAACATCATAATAAAATGAGAAACTATTGAAATTGTCATTGATTTCATTTTTCTTGGACCCACAATTAACACTCATGGAAGCAGCAGTCAAGAAATCAAATGATGCATTGCACTGGGCAAATCTGCTGCAAAAGACCTCTTTAAAGTATTCAAAAGCAAAGATGTCACTTTAAGGACCAAGGTATGCCTGACCCAAGCCATGGTGTTTTCAATTGCCTCATATGCATGTGAAAGCTGGACAATGAATAAGAAAGACTGAAGAAGAACTGACTCTTTTGAATTATGGCAGTTGACAAAGTATACTGAATATACCACGGACTTTTGATATGAAAACTGATGATTATCATGGCAAGCATGTCACTCTCTTCTGAATTCAAAGCAAGTTTCTATTCTTAGTAGCATTGTGGTCGCATGCCATCTAGTTATTGAGACTCATAGTGACCCTATGTGACAAAGTAGGCTAGAATCTTCACAGGAGTTCATCTCCAGGTCTTTTCTCCTGAGGAGCCACTCCGTTGGGTTGGTTTGAGCTGCCAACCTTGCAGTTAGCAGCTGAGCGCGTAACCCATTGCACCACCAGAGCTCCTTTTTTTCTTAGTAGTAGAAGATAAAAAACTTACCTCAGGAATGATGAACTGCAATGACAATATTGTTTTCTTGATAAGCACGTGTCATCTGTGTGGTTGTGTAAACATATCAGGGGTTGTGTAAGCACATGAAATGAATACTTGCTTATTTTTCCTCATTTGACACAGATGGAGCATAGTGAGTGGTGTGCAGAGCACACAGGCAGGTGTTGATACCTTTTTTGTTGGCTCAAGAAGTACCCAAAGTAGAATAACACTCTGCTTTGGTTACCTTACAGAATTAACATCACGACCATATGGCATGAAATCTTTTGTTTGACCTATACCCCATGTTAGGATTGCCAACCTCAGATTTTGGCTCCATCTTCAACACTTGGCTTTAAACTATGAAATTTTTAAAGTACTAAGAGTCATATTCAGAGGGTCAGCAAAAAAGAGGAAGACCCTCAGTGAGATGGACTCACACAGTGGCTGCAACAATGGGCTCAAAAATAGCAATGACTGTGAGGATGGTGCAGGAACCAACCGCCTTTCCTTCTCTTGTCCAGAGCGTTGCTGTGAGTCAGAACCGACTCAATGGCACTTAACAACCACAAATATATGAAACAAAACGTACATTATTCATTGCTTTCAGCGTAAGTTAAACACTGAAGAAATTTCTAAAATGTCCCGGACACTTTGTTTTGTCTGAGCAGTCTTTCAATTCTTTTTATTGAGAATCAACCCTACCTATATCCATACAGTATCATGGCAGCAGACAATTTTTTATACCAGAACTCTGCAGCCCTGGCCACTGTGGCTTCGTTTTATAATTAGCACCTGATTCAGCTGACTCAGGATGGGCCAATGAGGACCTTTCCTGAGATATCTTGGACAGGGAAATACCTGAACTGAGATAATAGTTCTCTAATGGGTAAAGCAGTAAGTATTTCTGGAAGAGAGAAGCAGAGGTGATTGGCTGGCACACACACATACAAAAGAAAAGCAGGAGACAAATGTCTCTAAAGCAGCTATAATTACAGGCAGATAAACAGTGTTGCTAGCATTTGTGTGTCTAGTTTATTCTTTGATTCACAACATATATTCTGCATCAGATACTGTTTGAAGCCAGAGGCATAAATAAGTATGAGAGAAAAAAAAATTCATCCTTAAATAGCTTGGTTTGTAATGAGATAAGCAAGTAATAGATAAGTAAGCACATAAATAGATCATGTAATTTTATGTAGTAATAGATTCTTTGACAAAATAGGATAAGGGACAGAGAGTGGCATAAAAAGTCAGGGAGGAAACAAGCCACACAAAGGTTTGGAGAAAGAAATTTCCAGGCAAGAAACGGCAGTTCAAGGGTCCCGATAAGAAAATGAACTTGAGTTCAAGAGATAGTGAGAAGGTCAGTGTGGCTGGGCTGGAGCAAACAAGAAGAAGGGTAAGAGATGAACGTGGAAGAATAGAAGGGGCCATATAATGGGGAACCTTGTGGACTGTGGATGTGAAATATTAAGGAAAACCACTGGAACATTTAGACACGATCTGGACTCGAACATACAAATGATTATGAAGATGGTGCAGGACTGGGCTGCATTTCTTCTGCTATACATACGTAAGGTCTCCAGGAATCAGAGTCGTCCCTACAGCAGCTAACAACAACTGGCACAATCTCATCTGCATTTACAAATAAGGTGTCTGGTCACTGTGTGAGAACAGACTGGGCGGTAGATAGGGGTGAAATGAAGGAAGAGGCAAGAAGGCTGCCATGATAGTCAAGATGAGAGATGTCTGTTGCTTGGATTAAGTTAGCTACAGCAGAAGGGGAGAAAGTGGCCAAATTCAAGCAGAACTGACAGAATTTGCTGACGGATCATATAAGGAATATGAGATTAAAAGAGTAAAGGATAACCTCAGTTTTTGTCTTATGATGGACAGGTTAGTTAGCAGATACCTATGTTTGTCACCTTCTGTTGTACATACTCATGTCTGTTTTTTCTCAACATATATGACTACTATCATTCCCATTATTTTTCACCTTGACCTAGTCAGTTAACATGTAGATTCATCCTGTCCCCAGTCCAGCAAGGAAATATATTTTCCTCTAGAGCCTCCAGAAGGAACACAGTATTGCCCAGCCTTTGATTTTAGCCCAGTGAGACTTATTTTGGACTAGTGACTTCCAGAACTGTAAGACGACAAATTTTTGTTGTTTTAAGCCACTATGGTTGTGGTAATTTGTCACAGCAGCAATAGTAAATGTAATATAGTAACAAAGTTGACTTCCTTTTTTCCATTTGTCTAATGCTTGTGTCGTATCTCAATAGATTCCACATCTGGAGAGGTCAAAGGGGTATTATATAAAATCCCAGCATAATTTATGTTGCTGGTTTGGGAGATAAATTGTAAGAAGAATATAAAAGCAAAGGAGCATCCAATTATGAAAAGGAGCGGTGATCATCTGTCAGCACTAGAAAAGGGAAAATTCAGAGAAGACGTTCAATGTAGATCTCAGTGTGGGCTCCAAACATGTTCCTTCTATTGGTTTTTCATCGTTTTATTTTACTCATTTATTTTAAAGGCCTCTATACACACACCCACACACCCACACACCCACACCCACACACACACACACACACACACACACACACACACATATATATCTATATATAAACCTAACCTATTGCCATTGAGTCGATTCTGACTCATAGTGACCCTGCAGGACAGAGTAGAACGGCCCCATAGGGTTTCCATACTACATATGGAGCCCTGGTGACACAGTGATTAAGAGCTCGGCTGCTAACCAAAAGGTCGGCAGTTCGAATCCACCAGCTTCTCCTTGGAAACTCTATGGGGCAGTTCTGCTCTGTCCTACAGGGTTGCTATAAGTCATGATGTTGCTTTCTGGTCTAGTTGTGAGGACTTTAGTTTTCTTTATGTTGAGGTGTAATGCATACTGAAGGCTGTGGTCTTTGATCTTTGTCAGTAAGTGCTTCAAGTCCTCTTCACTTTCAGCAAGCAAGGTTTTGTCATCTGCATATTGCAGATGGTTAACAAGTCTTCCTTCAATCCTGATGCCATCTCTTTAAAGTGTTGAAAAGCAAAGATGTCACTTTGAAGACTAAGATGTGCCTGATCCAGGCCATGGTATTTTTAATCAACTCATATGTATGCGAAAGCTGGACCATGAAAAGGAAGAAGAAAGGAGAATTGACACCTTTGAATTATGGTGTTGGTGAAGAATACTGAATAGACCATGGCCTGCCAGAAGAATGAACAAGTCTGTCTTGGAAGAAGTACAGCCAAAGTGCTCCTTGGAAGCAAGGATGGCGAGACTTTGTCTCACGTACTTTGGACGTATTATCAGAAAGGACCAGTCCCTGGAGAAGGACTTCATGCTTGGTAAGGTAGAGGGTCAGCGAAAAAGAGGGAGATCCTCAAAGATATGGATTAACACAGTGGCTGCAACAATGGGCTGGAATGTAACAAGAGTCGTGAGGGTGGTGCAGGACCGAGCTCTGTTTCATTCTGTTGTACGTAGGGTGGCTATGAGTTGGAACCAACTCGACGACACCTAACAACAAAAAGATGCCATCTCAAGGGAGGGAGTCCCTGGTTATCGAAAACAGTTAAGTGCTTAATTACTAGCCAAAAAGTTGGCTGTTCGAACCCACCCAGAGGCACCTTGGAAGACAGAACGGGTGATTTGCTTCCAAAAGATCACTCTGCACTGTGGAGCTGACACGAGTTGGACTCAACTTCACACCAATGAAGAACAACAGCGCCATCTCAGCAATTTCTACGTGTACAATTCAGTGACATTGATTACGTGCTTTAATTTGTGCACCTAAAAGTCAAAGATAATGAAGGCAAAGCCACTGCGCTCACGCATGTTCACAATCCAAAGGAGAGAATTTTTGCATGGATTGACAATAATATTCAGTAAGTTTCAAGACCAATGAACCATCTCAAGCTTTCCTCTATCCTTGCTTGATCTTTGTAGAATTAATTTAAAAAGAAGTAAAGGAAGGCAGAGGAGAAGGAGAACTAGCTGAAGCCATGTGAGCTTAAGGGGATGAATGACTAGGAGCAGCTGGTGGCCAGAACATGCCCTAGACTCGAGTGTATGTGTGAGAGTCTACTGTGGACCTTTGCCTTCAGTGTTCTCCACCTACCCTTTCTCAGAGGGTATTGACTAAATGAATGGAATAAAGTTGAGAATCTGTGATGAGCTGTTTAGCCTTCCTCTTTTCTCAGTTTCTCTGGGATAGAAACCTAAGGCTTTATGACTCAGCTGCAGAGACGGTGGTGCCAGAGATTCAGAGAGAGGAGTGTTGTAGCTGTTTGCCTTTCCAGATCTTCTCAGGAGACCTCTGAGGACTGATCCCATCTGTCCTGGGACTGCTGCTGGATGTCGGGCTGTGAGAAAGAAAACTCCAGGCCACAGGTAGAGGGGATCATGGTGCCTTGAGGATAGATGAAGTGGTGAAAAAAAGGAGTACATGCGCTTGGGTTATTTAAGAAGAAAGATCTGACTGCTAAGACCTAAGCTAAACTTCAAAGTTAGGTTTGGGGCAGGGTAGTGGTGGTGGTTTCAGTCCCAGGATAAAATAGTTTATTTGCAAATAAAATAACTCCAAGATTCATTTGTGACTGATGTTCGAATGACCCCTTTAGATTGAATTCACATTTTTCAAGCAGGCTATAACTTCCTGGTACCAGCTTGACTATGTAAAAAACACAAGAACCCACGATACACAAATTTACATTTTCCGAGAGCTTATAGTTCAATGTAACTGGCAAGACACACATACAACAAATACAATTTTTTTTTTTTTTTTAAGTGACTATCTCTAACCTTCCTGGTAAGTTTAGGGATTGGGCATTGAGGAGTTTAGCAGAATGGATAGAGAAACAATGGTTTTAAGAAAGGGAAATCCACCTTTACTGGTGGGTTATAAACTTGGATGTTAAACTACTATTGACATAAATATCTTGGGTATACTTCTAAGCTTAATAGTTAGGAATTGTGTTTTACTTGCGGATTTGTTGTTGTTTTGGTTGCAACTGAGTCAGCACCAACTCACTGCAACCTTAATGTATAACGGAACTAAATGGGTCACTGATATATGACTCAACTAAATTGAGATTCTCTGAACAAGGAAAACTGTATTTTTGCAATGTTTCACTAAAACCAGAAACCAAAAGTAAAGTCAGTTGCTGTCTTGGTAGTTACTTCTAAAATATAAGGTGAGGCTAAGTGGAGTTGCCACTTACCTTTTAATGCAGCATTGCTAAGCCTATGGGGAAGGGCAGAGGACTTGGAGCAGACAAACCCAGCCCCTCCATGTACTAGCTGCCTGTCCTTAGGCAAGCTAAAAAACCTCTAGGATCCTATATTACTTGTCTGTAGAATTAGATGTAATTCCAACAAAGTGGAATTATTCAGAGGATTATATAAGAATGTGTAAAAAAGATTTTTCAAAACACTACGTACTTATACTTCAAAACAAATACTGATAAATTGTCTATAAGAATGCAAAATTCACATATATTTTTATTTAAAAAATAAAGCGCAAGATGTCAATAAGATCTTATGGTTGCTAGGGCTGCTGTTAGATCTTTCCTTAAATCCTTCTTGGTTAGAGTACTTCAGGAGAAATATTTGAGGAAAAGTGGTATTTGTGCTACTCAGTAATCAACTGTAAAGTTCTAGGACATGCTTCCCCTTGTTTCCTGATAAAAATGAACAGTAGGTTCAGTAAAATAATGTTCATGCATATGCTATCTGAAGAATAGGGGAGACTTGGCTTCTCTTTAAGAGGTATAAAAGCTTGGTGAGGTGCTTCCATCCAAACTCTGCCTTCTGAGAGCAGCCTTTGACAATGCTGCTCTGGTTTGCTGGAATGCTCTTGCTCTGTCTTCATCTGTTAAATTCCCGACCTTCCTTAGAGATCAAGCTCAAATCTCATCCCTTGTGAGAAGCCTTTTTCAGTTCTCCCAGGCACATCCCCCTCTGTGCTTCCATAGTACCTAGTTCATCCACCAGCTATCATACAGCTTCCACCAGACTGCCTTATCATTGTTCTGCTCACTTTTCTTTGTCCTTCTCTAGACTGTGCTCCTTGCGGTTGGTGACTTTTAGGGTATTTTCCTAGAACAGTGTCTGGCATATAGCAAACGCTCGAGAAAAGATGGCTGACTGATTTAAATAGTTAATGAAAGAAACATTCATCAAATTGAAATTATACTTACGGGAAATTGTATTTGCTGAAAACAACCAGAAACAGGAAGTGCTGAAAATTCAGGGATGTGGGGAAGAGTGATCAGCATTTCCATTTTATATTTATACTTTTTTGCTTTTGGGTGAAAGTGTTTTTTTTTTTTTTTACAATAATTTCCGTGTCAGCAACAAAAGAAAACAAACAAAACTTGAAACAGAGACGTCAAGTTATCACCACGTATTATGAAGTTATTGCATTTCCTGACGACAGTTGAGAAAGTGCCTTTCCAAAACTAAGGCTCCTTGGCATGACCGGAATTTCTGGCTAAGGTCTGAGCCAGTCCTTTCTTGTCCTCAGCGACTCTGTCTTGGAGTTCTTCTTTGTCATATAATGCGGTTATAATGTACTCATATAATGAGTGATCACATGCGTGAACTTAGTATATTTCTACATTTATTCATTTTTCTCCTGTAATATTTCATAATTATTTCCTTCCTAATATATTTTGTTAGATTTATTCCTGAGTATATTTTAGTTTTTATTGCTATTTTAATGGTTTCCATTATTTTAATACATTTTCTACTCAGTCTTTGCTGGTGCTTAGAATCAGTATTGATTTTTTAAGTGTTGATCTTGTATCAAAAAATATTTCTCTCATTTTTCAATTGTGTATAGATTCTCTTGGACATTTGAGGTAAAAAAATTTTTGCACTCATATGGGTTGAGCCAATTCCAACTCATAGCAACCCTATAGGACAGAGTAAAACTGTCCTATAGAGCTTCCAGGGCTGTAATGTTTTCTACTCACATGGAGTGGTTGGTGGCTTTGAACATGCCAACCTCTCAGTTAGCAGCTGACCACTTAAATGCTGAGCCACTGGGACTCCTTTGGCGATACGTAGAGAGAGAGAAAAATCGAGCAGATTTTGCTTTAGGAAGGAGTAAACTATATTGAGATATGGTATTTTAAATAAACAAGTGATGATTCACAGCTTTGTTTGTATAGATCATGGCTTCTCCGTCTACCTTGCTGCATCAAACTTCAAGCACGAGCTACAGTGGCAGTGGCAGTGAGATGGGAAGCCATAGCTGTGGAGATGATGGCAGCACTGAAAGCTTGTCCTCGTTTGATCAGTCTGAAGAGGAAGATGATCTGAGCTCTGACAGCGTAATGGAAGGATCAGCTGCTGGGTGTTCACAGAGTGAGTTTGAAGACGGTGAAGAGAAGCCTCTAGAAGCTGAAGAAGTTACGGATTTTAGCAGTTCTGATTTACAAAGATCAGGTGAGGCATTATCCACACATATATTTCACTATAAATTGGATGAACTACAGTTGAATAATCCAAGGGAGATGGCTCAAGAACGAAGAAAAAATTGACATACTATCTTTTGGAGTTGAAACGGCCTGTTTGATTTTATTGCAATGTTTTTCCTCTACCAGCTGTTTCGTGACACAATAATATATATGTTTTAAATTTGTATCTATTTTGAGAATTAAATTGAACTAAAAATTTACCTCGCTTTTAAAGATAATTGAAAAAAATCTTTGGTTGTCAAGAAATCTGGCCTGGAAGAAATGGATGCATTGGACTGGATGCAATCGTCCTTGGCCATTTCTTTTTGAGCAAGTAAAATGATATAATGTGTGTCATTTAATACTCTTTAAGGAAAATAACATCTCAGAGTATTGGGAGTAAGAAAGTGATGTAGATAACAATTATAACTCATTTGACAAACATAAAAATTGAGCTCTGAGAAATTTTAGTATTCCGGAGGGAAATCAGGGCCTACAACAGAGATCTGCTGACTCTCAGGTAACGTTCTAGTTTACTTCCTGATGGAAAGTTTACCGAATAATGGGTACATTCAAATTTTCAAGCCTCTCAGTGCTTTATAGCTTTTTCTCAACTAGATTATTACTTCTTGCTTCTAAGACATTTACTTAAATTTTATGTGTTCGTCTAAGTATGGAGAATGATAACTTCTTAATTTTTGTTCTTTAACATTAATTGGGCTTAAATTGGTTGAACCAGAAAAAGTCACAAATGTTTTCTGTGGCCATTCTTTTGGTCTATGTTAAGTAACAAATTATGTCAGGTATCATATTATGCTGTATCTTTTTGATGCAGAATTATTTGCATTAAAATTGAGAAGACAAATTCATCATCTGGAAATATTTTGTTTTATGCTATTGAAGATTTTTAGGTCTTTGGTCACTAAACTTTGTTCACCATGCACCAAGTCAGCAAAATTATATTTTAATCACAGTTCCATATATATATATATATATATATATAAATATATATAAAATACATATATATACATATAGACACACATACGCAAAGTATATATATGTATATATACCCAAACTTGTTCCATCGAGTCCATTCTGACTCATAGTGACCTTATAGGACAGAGTAGAACTGCCACATAGGGTTTCCAAGTAGATTTCACCTGTCGACCTTCTGGTTAGCAGCTGAGTTCTTAACCACTGCACCACCAGGGCTCCAAATGTATATGTAGCATAAATGAAAATAGAAATTTTAAAAGAAGGAGAAAAATAAAATACAAATAGATATTCTAATATTCCTGCATTTTCTTCCTGGATGCTAATGAATTGTCCATGCAGCCCCTGGAGTTCATGTATCCCATTATTAAGAACTTGGACCTAAATGACTAGATGCGAATTGTGTAGACAGAGACATTATTTTTGGTATATTGAGACACACTTTATTTACACCCACACCAACTGGTTCCTAGTTTTTAATTAAAGAAAATATGTAACATGACTGTGGTGAACTTTCCCCCATACTGAACAATTGGTTGTCAGAGCTCTACAGAGGTTTCTGAGCCTGATCAGCGGGCCAGCTGCATCAGGTCACCTTAGAGACTTGTCAATACATGGTTAGGTTTCAAGGCCAGAACCAAGCTGAGACAAAAATTATCCTTGAAAATTCCTTATTTCACTACTAAAAACAGCTCTCCTTCCTTCCTCCCTCTTTCCCTCCTTCCTTCCCTCCTTCCCTCCTTCCTTCCCTCCTTCCTTCCCTCCTTCCTTCCATTCTTCCCTCTTTCCTTCCTTCCCTCCTCCCTTCCCTCCTTCCCTCCCTCCTTCCTTTGTCCCTCCCTCCCTCTTTCCTCCTTCCTTCCTTCCTTCCCTTCCTCCTTCCCTCCTTCCCTCCTTCCTTCCATTCTTCCCTCTTTCCTTCCTTCCCTCCTCCCTTCCCTCCTTCCCTCCCTCCTTCCTTTGTCCCTCCCTCCCTCTTTCCTCCTTCCTTCCCTCCCTCCCTCCTTCCCTCCTTCCCTCCTTCCATCCTTCCTTCCCTCCTTCCTCCCTCCTTCCGTCCTTCCTTCCCTCCCTCCTTCCATCCTTCCCTCCTTCCTTCCCTCCCTCCCTCCTTCTTCCCTCCTTCCCTCCTTCCTCCCTCCTTCCTTCCCTCCTTCCCTCCTTCCTCCCTCCTTCCCTCTTTCCTTCCCTCCTTCCTTCCATCCTTCCCTCCTTCCTTCCCTCCCTCCCTCCTTCCTTCCCTCCTTCCCTCCTTCCTCCCTCCTTCCTTCCCTCCTTCCCTCCTTCCTTCCCTCCTTCCCTCCTTCCTTCCCTCCTTCCCTCCTTCCTCCCTCCTTCCCTCCTTCCTTCCCTCCTTCCTCCCTCCTTCCCTCCTTCCTTCCCTCCTTCCCTCCCTCCCTCCTTCCTTCCCTCCTTCCGTCCTTCCTTCCCTCCTTCCTTCCCTCCTTCCCTCCTTCCTTCCCTCCTTCCCTCCTTCCTCCCTCCTTCCCTCCTTCCTTCCCTCCTTCCTCCCTCCTTCCCTCCTTCCTTCCCTCCTTCCTTCCCTCCTTCCCTCCTTCCTTCCCTCCTTCCCTCCTTCCTTCCCTCCTTCCTCCCTCCTTCCCTCCTTCCTTCCCTCCTTCCCTCCTTCCTTCCCTCCTTCCCTCCTTCCTCCCTCCTTCCCTCCTTCCTTCCCTCCTTCCATCCATCCTTCCCTCCTTCCCTCCTTCCTTCCCTCCCTTTTCCTTCCTCCCTCCTTCCTCCCTCCCTCCTTCCTCCTTCCTTCCCTCCCTCCCTCCTTCCTTCCATCCTTTCCTCCTTCCTTCCCTCCTTCCTTCCCTCCTTCCATCCTGCCTTCCCTTCTTCCTCCCTCCTTCCATCCTTCCTTCTTTCCCTCCTTCCTTCCTCCCTCCCTCCTTCCCCCTTCCCTCCTCCCTTCCCTCCTTCCCTCCCTCCTTCCTTTGTCCCTCCCTCCCTCTTTCCTCCTTCCTTCCTTCCCTCCCTCCCTCCTTCCCTCCTTCCATCCTTCCGTCCTTCCATCCTTCCCTCCTTCCTCCCTCCTTCCCCCTTCCCTCCTCCCTTCCCTCCTTCCCTCCCTCCTTCCCTCCCTCCTTCCTTTGTCCCTCCCTCCCTCTTTCCTCCATCCTTCCTTCCTTCCCTTCCTCCTTCCCTCTCTCCCTCCTTCCTTCCCTCCTTCCTTCCTCCCTCCTTCCTTCCTTCCATCCTTCCGTCCTTCCTCCCTCCTTCCATCCTTCCCTCCTCCCTTCCCTCCTTCCCTCCCTCCTTCCTTTGTCCCTCCCTCCCCCTTTCCTCCTTCCATCCTTCCTTCCTTCCTCCCTCCCTCCCTCCTTCCTTCCCTCCCTCCTTCCTTCCCTCCCTCCCTCCTTCCATCCTTCCATCCTTCCATCCATCCTTCCTTCCATCCTTTCTTCCTTCCTCCCTCCCTCCCTCCTTCCTTCCATCCTTCTGTCCTTCCTTCCCTCCTTCCATCCCTCCTTCCTTCCTTCCTCCCTCCTTCCTTCCTTACATCCTTCCCTCCTTCCTTCCCTCCCTCCCTCCTTCCTTCCATCCTTCCGTCCTTCCTTCCCTCCTTCCCTCCTTCCATCCTTCCTTCTTTCCCTCCTTCCTCCCTCCTTCCCTCCATCCTTCCTTCCATCCTTCCTTCCTCCCTCCCTCCTTCCCTCCTTCCTTCCCTCCTTCCCTCCTTCCTTCCATCCTTCCCTCCTTCCTCCCTCCCTCCCTCCTTCCTTCCCTCCCTCCTTCCTTCCATCCATCCTTCCTTCCATCCTTCCTTCCTTCCTCCCTCCCTCCGTCCCTCCTTCCATCCTTCCGTCCTTCCTTCCCTCCTTCCCTCCTTCCATCCTTCCTTCTTTCCCTCCTTCCTTCCTTCCCTCCCTCCTTCCCTCCTTCCCTCCTTCCCTCCTTCCCTCCTTCCCTCCTTCCTTCCCTCCCTTTTCCTTCCTCCCTCCCTCCTTCCTCCTTCCTTCCCTCCTCCCATCGTTCCTTCCTTCCTTCCATCCTTCCTTCCCTCCCTCCTCCCTCTTCCCCCCTCTCTCTCCCCCTCCCTCCTTCCTCCCCTACATTCTCTCATCCCTTTCTTCTTCCCTTCCTTCCTTTTCCTCCCTCCCTCCCTTGCTTGTTTCCTTCTTGTCTCTCCTTCTCTTTCTCTCTCAACAATATTGGTATTTCTGTCATTATTTTTATTCTGCACCGCTACAAAATATTCTTTGTTGTTGATGTTCTCTGATTAAGAGTTGAATTTTCTTAGCATTTATGTTGTTTTAAAAAAAAAGTAGTTTTTTACAATAAGTGTACATAGCTGAATTTATTTACATTAAATATAGGTACACTTATAGTGACTCATAACAACCCTATAAGACAGAGTAGAACTGCCCCATGGGGTTTGCAGGGAGTGGCTGGTGGATTCGAACTGGTTAGCAGCCGAGCTCCACCAGGACTGTGAGTCAGAACTGACTTGACAGCAGCAGGTTTGGTTTTGGGGGTTTACAGGTATATTACATTCTACTCTAAAATATTTTCCTGAACACTGCATCGTAACTAATAAATCAACAAACCCCTGACGGTTACAGTTTGGAAAGCAATAAGGTACCCATGTGATTTCGATTACAGAACTATGAATTTAACAACAGGTTCAAATGATTTCACTTGATTCAAAAGACTGGAAATAGTTTGTGAAGCATTAACTTCCTAAATTAAGGACTAACATAACAAATCCAACTATATTTAAAAGAAAATAAATGCCATGCTAAGTCTCAACATATACTCCAGCATTTAAAACATATTAATGAAATTCTACATATTAACAGAGTAAGGGAAAAATATTATCCTTTCATTTCAAGATGCTGAAACACATAAAGTTCAATACTCATTCATGATTAAAATTTTTCATAAACTAGAAAATAATAAAATTCCCTAAACCTAGTAAAAGCAGCCTCCTGAAAAACACCATCAAACATAAAAAAACCAACTGATAAAGCACTACAGAATTCAGATTAAAGTGAGGGACAGGAGAGCGTACTTGCTGTCAGCACCTCTATTCAACATTATATTGGAAGTTATAATGAGTACAATAACACAAGGAAACTCAACGGAAGTTGTGAGGATGGGGGAAGAAGAGAGACAAGATAGCAAAATGGCCAACAATTTTCTTCCCTCCAAATGTCCAAGAGAATCTATACACAACTGAAAAATAAAAGAAATATCTTCTGATACAAGATCAGCATTTTAAAAACTCAATACTGCTTCTAAGCATCGACAAAGACTGATAAGAAAATGTATTAAAAGAATGGAAGCCGTTAAAATGGCAACAAAGACTAAAAATGCTCAGGGATAAACCTAACAAAATATATGAGGAAGGAAATAAATGTGAAATATTACAGGACAAAAATGCATTGAATAAATGTAGACTGATAATAAGTTCATGCATGTGGTTATGTATTATCATCAATATGTCAATTCTTCCCTACTTAGTCTTTAAGTTCAATATATGTTCAGTCTGAATTTTTCCTTTTATCTCGCTTTACAAAAAACAGAAAATATACAACAGAATATTTTAAGGATCTTGGGATGGGACTGGATTTTTTAAACATGATAAAAGAAAAAAATATCAGGTAAGAAATAAAAAGGTTAGTACATCTTACCATTAAAACCAGAAGTTTCTGTATAAAAAATATTCCAAGCCAAGTTAGGATACATAAAAGGATAAAAAAACATAAAATACATAAACAGATACTATGTGCGTAATATTATAAAATAATGATTTAGAAACCTTGCAATTTGTCTGTGTCAGGCAGAATGGGAATTCAACTGTGCATTGGCAATGTCTTCTTTCTCTTTAATAAATACATTTGAAGCAAATGAACAAAGTTTTTTACGTTTGTCAGTTCTGGGTGTTAGAGTACACGGGTGTTTGCTAATGACTCTCTGTACTTGGTTGTATTTTTAAATTGCCATCATTCCCCAGCTGGCCCAAATTATCAACCTAAATTTAGAGTTACTCTTCAACCATTATATTGCCAACTACATTTTTTTGTTTTTTTTACTTTGATAAAGTTATCAGGAGTTTTTACACTCTTCATCTGAATGATGTGAGAATAACATTTATCAAAAGCAAGTGTTAATAATTATCTTAAGCTCAAACTCCAGAATTTCTCACTTATTTGCAAAGAAGCAAAAAAAAAAAAAAAAACAAAAAAAAACACCAAACCCCTTGCTGTTAAGTCGATTCAGACTCATAGTGACCCTAAAGACAAAGTAGAACTGCCCCGTAGGGTTTCCAGTGAGCAGCTGGTGGATTCAAACTGCCGACTTTTTGGTTAGCAGCCATAGCTCTTAACCACTGTGCCACCAGGGCTCCTACTTGCAAATGAAAATAAAAACAAATAGATAAAAAATAAATACAGCTTACCAATTAAAACAGTTGTGCTTCTAAAATTATGGTTGCAATCAAAATACAACTTGAAAATATTTTTCCAAATGAACATTTTCACATGACTCCAGCCAATTAAACCAAAACCCAAACCCAATTAGGCCAAAGTTTAATAAGCACAACCTAGCGACGTGACCTTACTCTGCCACTTTACCCACACAAGTTTTTTGAATTGTGAATCTGTAACTATTTACAATGCTAGTTTGTTGGGTCACTCCTTTGCACAGATAGGAAAATAATGAGGATAGAATGGGATTATGGAATTCTAGGGACCCAAAATGCTGAAGGCATTTGGAGACCTTTATACAGTTACAGCAAATGCTAAAAAAAGTATCATTTTAATGACAATGAATATCTACAGTCAAGTGTAGCCTTATAATTTGGGTAATAAATTCCAACATAGCTTTTAGAAATGAGGAGCCATGTAGTCTCAGCAAGTCTGGCCCTTTTGTATGAGTTTGTCTAAAGATCACATAATACTAAAAATCCTCTTTTTCAATAAGTTATTGCTGGTTTCTGTTGAGTTGATTCTGGCTCATAGTGACCCCATGTGTGCAGGGTAGAACTGCTCCATTGGGTTTTCAAGGCTGTGACCTTTTGAAGCAGATTGCCAGGATGTACTTTTGATGAGCCTCTGGGTGGGTTTGAACTGCTACCGTTTGGTTAGTAGTCCAGTGCTTAACCATTTGCACCACCCAAGTACTGTTTATTGTAACTAGTATAGTCACGTCATTTTGAACATAGCTCTTTATCCTGTAACATGCATGTTGAGTATTTCAGTAATGTATATGCAGTCTTGTATAAAATATCAATATATTCAAAATGAGCAACCAAAATTATTTACTACTTTACAGTTAATTTAAAATTGCGTATGAAGCAGCCTCTGTTATTTATTTTTAAAGGATTCACTGAATGTAAGGAAGTTCTGAGGAAGCTCTCAGAATTGATCTAGAGAACTCTGTCAAAATCTCAGTAAGTATAGCACAAATTACGCAAAGTAGTATACCACTAGAATAAATTTATATCATCTATGTAGCATAATTGTTGCTATTTTCTTGCCAATAAGTATTTTATAGAAAATGTCAGTGGAACAAGAGATTGATATTTCTGAGAATCTTCTCTTTTCTTGGGGAGTGTTATGCTATACAGCTTCATTTATATGCAAGTAGGAAGAGTCCAGAGGATTTGAAGAGACGTAACAGCAGAGGAAAGATTCAGCGTTTAATATTGCACGTTAATGTAGCAATTTAGCTGACATGATATTCCAGAAAATGGCGCAGTAGTTCAAGACAGGCCAAGGCTTGTCTTTATTAAGGAGAGAATAGTGTCAAAATCTTATGCAAGTTTCATGATATTGTCTTTCGTATGCTTTGACTAATATCAAAACGTTATGTAATATCAGCAGTGCATTAACTCATTCCCTCAACAATTATTTTTTGTGGGCCTGTTAATATGCCAGGCACTGAAGATATACAGGTAAAGAATATAAATGCTTTTCCTGTTATTGGTGGTTTATTGAGTCTTATGGCATTAATCTACACCTTCCAATTTTCTTAATTAATTTGTAATCCAAATCAAACCCACTGCTGTCCAGTGGAATATGACTCATAGCGACCCTATAGAATAGAGTAGAACGGCCCCATAGAGTTTCCAAGGCAGTTACTCTTTACGGAAGCTGACTGCCACATTTTTCTCCCATGGAGAGACTGGTGGGTTCCAACTGCTGCCCTTTCGGTTAGCAGCCGAGCACTTAACCACTGTGCCACTGGGATCCTCTAATTTAGAATAGGTATACTATAATACCAATTTTATACAATTACCAAAACAAAACAAAAAAGACCCAGCACCAAAACATCATACTTTAAGCACGTATTTATGACCTAGCGATAGTTCCGTTTTTATCCCTTTGTATTTATCTCATTAATCCTCACAACAGCCTTATGAAGGAGGAGCTGTTGTCAATCGCCGTTTTACAAGTCGAAAAACTGTAGCACAGGATATGTAAGCGATTTATCTCAAGTCATAAACCTTTTTAAGTGATAGAGATTCTCACCCAGGCTGTCTGACTCCGGAGAAGGCACTGGCATCTACTTAATCATGCGTTAGACTATGCCAGGAGGGGAGGCTGAATGAATACACAGCAGCGTTAACATGCATTCCCGTAAGGTTTCAGTTTCTTCAAAGCGAAAGCATACTGCTTCCCCACATGAACCAAACCCGTTACCATCTAGTCGATTCCGACTCACAATGACTCTATAGGACAGAGTAGAACTGCCCCCATAGGGTTTCCAAGGAGCGTCTGGTGGATTCCAACGGCTGACCTTTTGGTTAACAGCCACAGCTCTTAACCACTTCGCCACCAGGGTTTCCTACCCCACGAGGTGGTCAAAAAAAAAAAACCAAAACCAAAATTAAAACTATGTTTCATGTTTTATAAAACACCAAGTGCTGGAAATGATGTGGATGAGCTGAAATTCTGATGTCTGCCGCTGGAAAGTATGAACTGATACAACAACTTTGGAAAACAATTTGGCATTACCTCATACTCTGCCAACGAGTAATTCCCCTTGGGTCAATACACCCAAGCGTCTCCTTTGTGTGTTAGGAAACACCCACAAGGGTTGTTCCAGCATAGTTTTTAAAAGGAAAAACTGAAACCAAGAAAGAAAAAAAAAAAAAAACAACCCAAATACCCACTGACAGGAGAGGAGTGAAGAAGAAATTGTGACGTAGACATCTAATTGAATATTATACAATTATCAGAGAATTGCTTCCTACAACCATATTCAAGAATTTTAGTAATAATTAGTAATTAAGTTTAAAAAATATATCCAGAAGACACATATAGTATGAGGTCCTTTTAATAAAGACTCAAAAATCGGCATATGTATATGTTACAAAAACTTAAAAATTAAAGCAACGGAATGATGTAAACTAAATTCAAGACAGTGGTTGCCTCTGAGAGAAAAGGTAGCAAGGTGAGATTGTGGAAACAGATTAGAGGGTAGGTGTAAATTATAGAAAATCTTTGATTTCTTGGGGGTGAGTTAAGAGGTCACAGGTGTTCATTACCAATTTATTTAAAAAGTCAAGTGGGATAATTCCATGAATGTCACTGATCAAGAATAATGATTGACATCATTTTTTCAAACCCAAAGTACAAAAAGGATAAGTATGTAAATAATCTAAGATATATTTAGAAATTTTTTTGAATAAAACTTATAATTATAAATTTCAATTTCACTCTGAGATCTGTCATATCTTTAACTAAAGGCTTATTCTATTATTTTAATGTTTGAATAATGGTGAGCACTGGAAAATTATTACTTCAATGTAACAGCAATTTGTGACTAAGCCTTCTTTATATTTCATTTTTAAATTAGAAGAAAATTTGTGCTACAAGCTGAATTATAGAATTTTGTCTTAAGCTTCCATTATGTTTATAATCTTTGCATTATGCGCTTTATATTTTAATTCAGGTTTGTAAGCTTACTTAAAGACTTTGTTGAGTCTGAATTTTTTTTAATTGATGGAGATTCTTTATTTATCACTTGCTTTCTCAATGTGAACTTCAAGAGAGGACAAACTCTTCACTTCTTCTACATAGTGGAACAATTTCTGTCTGATTTCATTCAAAAGGAAGCCAGATTTGTAATTGTCTTTTTTAAGGTAACAAAAAGATCTAATTTTCCATTTTAGTTTTGTGAAGTCGAAGAATTCAATAATTTTTAAATTTGATCAACCATTACTTAATCTTTTAGATATTTTGCTTCTTCAGATAAAATTAAAGTCTCTACTAATAGGAATTACATCAAGTATTAACAGTGGAAAACAGCTAATGAGTCTATATTTATCTCACGATTTTATATGATGCAGAAAATCTACTTTAATCATCTTGAAGTTCTTACTCTTTGTATGACATTATACAAGTTATATACAAGACTTATCTTTAGGAAAACAGTGGCTCTGTTTTGTCTCTAATATTGACATTGGTTTACTTTTTCTACAGGATGTAGAAAATATGTATTTTAATTATCCTGAAATTTTAGCCCTTCGTACCACCTTGATCCAACATTTAGAACACAGTACTGATGTTCAGATTCACACGGAATTTTCCAATTGCTTGTCTCCGGAATGGGAGATGTTTCTTAAAGAATGTTATACATATTTCCTAATTATCACAGATGAAGGATTAACATCTCGTCACACAGACTTTTTAAACATTTTTGTCATTCATGCTCTTCAGAAGAAAATCAATATTGTACTGTCTTTGGGACAAGACACTGATGTTCTTAGAATTCATGGCTACTATGCCCCAAGTGTGTATTTACACAAGTAGTTTTTTGAAAAGTTAAGTCATGTTAAATTGCCCAGAAGAAAATATTTTATCACAGCAACACACGAGCCACCACAGTACAACAAACTGACAGACGAGTGGTGGAGTGAGAGATCATGGTCTAACACATCTCATAATCTTATTATCTTTTTGATTTCGAATGGGTACAGGTAGGTTTATTGCACTCATGTATTTCTTTATAATTAGTACAATTTTTAGGTTGTAAACTGTCCGTTTGTTGTACTGTGGTGCTTTGCATGTTGCTGTGATGCTGGAAGCTATGCCACCAGTATTTCAAATACCAGAAGGATCACCCATGGCGTTCAGGTTTCACTGGCTCTTCCAGATTAAGACAGACTGGGAAGAAGGACCTGGCGTCTTCTTCTGAAAAAAAATCATCCAGTGAAAACCTTACAGACAGCAACAGAACACTGCCTAAAATGTAGTGCTGGAGGATGAGCCACTCAGGTTGGAAGACAATGAAAATCTGACTGGGCAAGAGCTGCCTCCTCAAAGTAGAGTCAGCCTTAATGATGTGGATTGAGTCAGGCTTTCAGGACCTTCATTTACTGATATGATATGACTCAAAATATGAAGAAACAGCTATAAACATTCATTAATAATTGGAACGTAGAATGTACAAAGTATGAATCAAGGAAAATTGGAAGTCCTCAAAAAGGAAGTAGAACACTTGAAGATCAATATCCTAGGCACTAGTAAGCCGAAATAGACTAGTACTGGCTATTTTGAATTGGACAATCATATGGTCTACTATGCCAGATATGACAAATTGAAGAAGAATGGCACTCACATTCATTGCCAAAAAGAACATTTCAAGATCTACCCTGAAGTGCAACATTGTCAATGATAGGATAATATCTATACGCCTACAAGAAAGACCAGTCAATAAAATTATTATTCACATTTACGCACCAACCACTAATGCCAAAGATAAAGAAATTGAAGATTTTTACTAATTTCTGCAGTCTGCAACTGATCAAACATGCAATCAAGATACATTGATAATTACCAGTGATTGGAATGTGAACACTGGAAACAAAACAGAAGGATCAGTCCAGCACAACTAGATGGTGCCCGGCTACCACCACCCACTGCTCTGACAGGGATCACAATAGAGCTTCTCAAAAGAGCTGGATAAAAATGTAGAACAAAATTCTAACTCAGAAAAAAAGACCAGACTTACTGGCCTGACAGAGACTGGAGAAACCCTGAGAGGATGGACAGCCTTCCAGCTCAGAAATGAAGTCACTCCTGAGGTTCACCCTTTAGCCAAAGATTAGACAGGCCTGTAAAACAAAATGAGGTTAAATGGGCACACCAGCCCAGGGACAAGGACTAGAAGGCAGGAAGAGACAGGAAAGCTGGTAATGGGGAACCTAAGTTCAAGAGGGGGAGAGAGTTGACATGTCGTGAGGTTGGCAACCAATGTCATAAAACAATATGGGTATTAACTGTTTAATGAGAAACTAGTTTGCTCTGTAAACCTTCATCTAAAGTACAATAAAAAAATATTAAAAAAAAGAAAAAAAGAAGGATCAGTATTTGGAAAATATGGCCTTGGTGATAAAAAGACGCAGGAGATCACATGATAGAATTTTGCAACCCAACGA
Organism: Dugong dugon; assembly: GCA_030035585.1. NCBI lineage: Eukaryota > Metazoa > Chordata > Mammalia > Sirenia > Dugongidae > Dugong > Dugong dugon. The sequence goes on along the minus strand of CM057478.1, from coordinate 3,888,511 downwards.
CTTAATCATCGGAAATATCTTTTTCAACAACATAAAAGAAAACTATGCACAGAGGCCTCACTGAACAGAATACTCAGGAATCAGATGGACTACATCTGTGGAAAGGAGCCATGGAAAAGCTCAATATCATCAGTCAGAATAATCAGTCAGGGACTAAGTGCGAAACAGACTATTAGTTGATATACGTGCAAGTTGAGGCAGAAGAAAATTTAAACAAGTCCACGAGAGCCAAAATATGACCTTGAGTATATCCCATCTGAATTTAGAGACCGTCTCAAGAACAGATTTGACTCATTGGCCACTAATGACTGAAGACCAGAGAGCCGTGGGATGACGTCAAAGATATCATATATGATGAAAACAAAAGGTCATTAAAAAGACAGAAAAGAAAGAAAAGACCAAAACGAATGCCTGAAAAGACTACGAAACTTGCTCTTGAACATAGAGCAGCTAAAGTGAATGGAAGAAATGATGAAGTAAAAGAGCTGAAAAGAAGATTTCAAAGGGTAGTTTGAGAAGACAAGTTACGGTAATGACATGTGCAAAGACCTGGAGTTAGAAAACCAGAAGGGAAGAACATGCTTGGCATTTCTCAAGCTGAAAGAACTGAAGAAAAAATTCAAGCCTTGAGTTGCAATATTCTACAGGGAAAATACTAAACGACCCGGGAAGCGTCAAAAGAAGATGGAAGGACTACACAGTGTCGGTGTACCAAAAAGACTTGGTCTGTGTTCAGCCATTTCAGGAAGTAGCATATGATCAAGTACTGATGGTAATGAAGGAAGAAGTCCAAGTTGCACTTAAGGCACTGGTGAAAAATAAGGCTTCAGGAACTGATGGAATTTCACTTGAGATTCTTCAACAAATAATTGCAATGCTACAAGCACTTTCACTTGTCTATGCCAAGAAATTTAGAAGAGAGCTATCTGGCCAACTAACTGGAAGAGATCCATATTTGTGCCCATTCCAAAGAAAGGTGATCCAACAGAATGTGAAAATTACCTAACGATCTAATTAATATCACATACAAGAAATATTTTGCTGAACATAATTCAAAAACACCTGCAGCCTTACAATCAATAGGGAACTGCCAGAAGTTCAAGCGGGATTCAGAAGAGGATGTGGAATCAAGAATATCATTACTGATGTCGGATGGATTATGACAGAAAGCAGAGAATATCAGAAATATGTTTACTTGTATTTTATTGACTATGCAAAGACATTTGACTGTGTGGATCATATCAAATTACAACTAATATGCAGAGAGTGGGAATTCCAGAACACTTAATTGTGTTCATGAGGAACCTGTATGTAGACCAAGAGGCAGTCATTTGGAGAGAACAAGGGAATACTGAGTGGTTTAAGTCAAGAAAGGTGTATGTCAGGACTGTATCCTCTTACCATACTTTTCAATCTGTATGCTGAGCAAATAATAATGCAAGAAACTGGACTATATGAAGAACTTGGCACCAGGACTGGAGGAAGACTTATCCACAACCTGCGATATGCAAATGAGACAAGTTGCTTGCTTACAGTGGAGAAGACCTGAAGCACTTACTGACGAAGCTGAAAGACTACAACCTTCAGAATGAACTACACCTCAGCATAAAGAAAGCAAAAATACTCACAATTGGACCAATAAGCAGTATCATGATAAATGGAGAAGATATTGAAGCGTTAAGGGTAAATATTTCATTTTACTTGAATCCAAAATCAATGCCCATGTAAACAGCAGTCGAGAAGGTAAATGGTGTATTGCATCATGCAAATTTGATGCAAAAGACCTCTTTAAAGTGTCAAAAATCAAAGATATCACTTTGAGGTCTGAGGTGCACCTGACCCATGCGGTAGTATTTTCAAGCTCTTCCTATGCATGGGAAAGCTGTACAATGAATAAGGAAAACCTTAGAAGAATTCACTTATTTGAATTATAGTGTTGGTGAAGAATATTGACTATACCATGGACTGTCAGAAAAGCAAACAAATCTCTCTTCGGAGAAGTACTGAAAGAATGCTCCTTAGAAGCAATGATGGTGAAACTTCATTTCACTCATTTTGGACATGTTATCAGGAAGGACCAATTCCTGGAGAAGGACATCATACTTGGTAAAGTAGAGGGTCTGCAAAAAAGAGGAAGACCCTCTGCAAGATGGACTGGCACAGTGGCTGCAACAATGGGCTCAAGCAAGGCAAAGATTGTGAGGCTGGCACAGGATCTGGCAACATTTTGTTCTGTTATACATAGGATCGCTATGAGTCAGAGCTGACTCGTTGGCACCTAAAAACAAAAAACACAGTAAAGTTGATGTAGTAAAAACTGAAAATAGTTGCACATAATTAAGATTCCTTATAGTTTGGGAAATGGCAGACATATTCATGTTGCAGATCTATGATACACTCACTTAGCATCTATCTTATTGAGACCTACTATGTGTTCTGAGGAATCCCTGGGTAATGTAAACGTTTAATGCATTCAGCTGTACCTGAAAGTTGGTGGTTTGATCCACCCAGAGGTGCCATGGAAGAAAAGACTCATGATCTACTTCCAAAAAATTGGTTGTTGGAAACTCTAGGGAGCACAGGTTTGCTCTGACACACCTGGGGTTGCCATGAGTCAGGATCTACTCAACAAGTGGTTGATAGTGTGTGCCCTGCATTGTGCTAGGTTCTGAGAACACTAAAGGGAATAAAAAAGATCTACTTCCTCTTCTGTGATCACAGTCTAGCAGAGAAAAGTGGTAATGCACAAACCCTTACAAGAGATAGTTGTTTAAAATCATGATGAGTGCCTCAAATCAAAAGGAAAGGGTGTGCAGAGAACCTGGGAGAAGGATGGGGGATTTTCAAGACAAGATCTGAAGGACAAAGAGAGTTAGCTGGGTAACCTAGACGTGGTGGGAATCAGGAGAGGGACATAATGCCTGAAGTGAGAAGTGCCATTACATGAAGAAGCCAGCAAGCCTGGAGTACAGAGAGGGATGTGAGATGAGTCTGATCATGCAGGTCTCTGCAGGCCCTAGTGAGGATTCTGAATAATAGAAGAGCAATGGGAAGCCACAGAAATGTTTAAAGCATGTGACCAACATGTTCATGTTTACATTAAAAAAAAAAAAATCACTTTGGTGGTAGCACGGAGAAAAGATGGTATGGGGAAGGTACAGTTAAAATGTAGGAAAACCAAGCTATTGAAATAAGCTTCAAAAGAGATAAGTTTGGGCCTTTGGAGGCTGGTAGTAGTGGCAGATAGCAATAGCCTTGACCCTAATGTGCTATCAGAGTTGGGACCCGCTATTGTAGGAGCAGGTGGTGGTGGCTGGCCCTCAGCGTCTGGTCAGTCCTTACTTTGAAGGATGCAGTTAGGCTGTGCTCTGGTGCCAGACGGTGAGGCTGGTGGGAGAGACAGAGATTCTGGTACAAGAGGCTGCGGCATTGGTAAGGGTCTAATTCTGGGAGTCTTAGCGCATTTGGTGATAGGAGGCCACTCAGTGCCTTGGGCAGCCTGCATTGTATTCTTGGATCCTGGCATTTTCTGTCCTCATTGCTCAGTTGGGAACTACTCAAGCACTCCCCAGGAATGGTCTCAAAAGTGGACACAGAAATTAGAATAAGTGAATAGGATCTGGTTAGGTCTGATTAGAGCATGACATAGGTATAAGACTGTTGGATAGGTAGACAAATTGCAGAAACTCACTTGGAGCTTTTGGTGTTAACATGATACCTTCCTCTAGGTTGTGCTTCAGACTGAGAATATTCTGCCCATTGGCAATATCTTATTTCCAGGGTCCATCCCATGATATAATCAGGAATTTCACTAAGTTGTTGTAGCCAAAAATTTCTGACCTAAGTTTTAGGGAGTTCTGTTTTCATGGACTGGTACAATGTGTCCGCATGCTGTTTTCATTATCGTGTGCCATTTTCTCATTTAGGTCCTTCTATGATAAGTCAGAATTGACTTGATGGCAGTGGGTTTGGGTTTTTTGTTTATGATATTTCAACATGGCTCAAGTAACTTTATCTTCTGTTACTATATCTTCATTTCTAACATGTCTAAAATTAGATTAATGTGAGTTTTCATGGGAATTTGTCAAGGCCTTTTTCATGAATGTTCTAAGAGTGGAACTTCTATTTATAAATATTAATGCCAGCATATTTTAATCATTTACTTCCTACAGCTAAGTCCAAAGATGCCAAAGGAAGAAGAGATATACAGAAATTACATCATTTTTATTATGTCTTTGGAAAATCTTTGATGGGAAGTAACAGCTCTCTAACGGTTGTGAGAGAAAAGCCTCTGAAATCTCCAGCAAATTCTTCTGTGCAAAAGAAAAGGAAATGCCAGGTACATTCTTGATCTAACAGGGCATGGTGATGTGAGGGTGCCTGAGGCTATACTCTTTGCTTGTGAGTAGTCCATGGATTGGTAATCTCATATGTTGTTAGAGAACAAGAAAACGCCCCCTTAAAAAAAGAACAGTATAATTGTAAAACAAAACATATGCTAAATAGTAGCCATGAATCACAACATATAAAGCAATTCATTCTCGTTTTAGAACACTTTGCAAGTGTGAAAAAGTGTAATGGAGAAAACAAAATTCTAATAGGACCTTCTTACAAAGTTAAGCATCTTTAACACTTTGGTGCATTTACTCATAATCTTTTTTCCCTTCATATTATTAGTCTTTTGAAATAAAATTTTATGGTTGCATAATCTGCAAAATGGCCATGATATTATTAATTTAACCACTTCCTTGTTGTAATATAAAAAAATTGGTAAGAAAAAAATAGAAGAAAAGAAAAAAAACCTATAATTGCACAACTTGCTGGTAACCACTATTAACATTCTGCTGTTGTTAGGCGTTATCAAGTCAGTTCCGACTCATAGTGACCCTATGCACAACAGAACAAAACACTGCCCGGTCTTGCGCCATCCTCATAATCATTGTTATGCTTGAGACCATAGTTGCAGCCTCTGTGTCAATCCATCTCATTGAAAATCTATCTCTTTTTTTTACTCTACTTTACCAAGCATGATAGGATAATATCCATTTGCCTACAAGAAAGACCAGTTAATATGACTATTATTCAAATTTACACACCAATAACTAAAGCCAAAGATGAAGAAATTGAAGATTTTTACCAATTTCTGCAGTCTGAAATTGATCAAACATGCAATCAGGATGCATTGATAACTACTGGTGATTGGAACACAAAAGTTGGAGACAAAGAAGAACTGGTAGTTGGAAAATATGGCCTTGGTGATAGAAACGATGCCAGAAATCGCATGATAGAATTTTGCAAGACCAATGAGTTCTTCTTTGCAAATATCTTTTTTCACTAACGTAAATGGCAACTATACACATAGACCTCACCAGATGGAATACATAAGAATCAAATTGACTACATCTGTGGAAAGAGATGATGGAGAAGCTCAATATCATCAGTCAAAACAAGGCTGGGGTAGACTGCGGAACAGACCATCATGTTCATACGCAAGTTGAAGCTGAAGAGAATGAAAATAAGTCCACAAGAGCCAAAGCATACTCAAAGAGACCTTGAGTATGTTCCACCTGAATTTAGAGATCATGTCAAGAATAGATTTGATGCATTGAACACTAATGACCAAAGACCAGACCAGTTTTGTGATGACATCAAGGACATACATGAAGAAAGCAAAATGTCATTCAAAAGACAGGAAAGAAAGAGAAGACCAAAATGGATGTCAGAAGAGACTCTGAAACTTGCTCTTGAACGTAGCGTAGCTAAAGTGAATGGAAGAAATGATGAAGTAAAAGAGTTGAACAGAAGGTTTCAAAGGGCAACTGGAGAAGAAAAAATATTATAATAAAATGTGTAAAGACCTGGAGTTAGAAAACCAAAAGGTAGAACATGCTTAGTATTTCTCAAGCTGAAAGAACTGAAGAAAAAATTCAAGCCTTGAGTGGTAAGATTGAAGAATTCTATAGAGAAAATACTGAACAACACAGGAAGCACCAAAAGAAGATGGAAGGAATACAGAGTTACTCCACCAAAAAGAATTAATCGATGTTCAACCATTTTAGGAGATAGCATATGGTCCAGAACTGATGGTATTGAAGGAAGAAGTCCAAGCTGCACTGAAGGCATTGGTGAAAAACAAGGTTCAGGAATTGAAGTGACACCAATTGAGATATTTCAACAAGTGGGTGCAATGGCTGGAAGTGCTCCCTCGTCTATGCCAAGAATTTGGAAGACAGCTACCTGGCCAACTGACTGGAAGAGGTATATATTTGCACCTATTCCAAAGAAAATTTATTCAAAGCAAGGTGGAAACTATTGAACAATGTCATTAATATCACATGCAAGCAAAATTTTGCTGAATATAATTCAAAAACAGCTGCAGTTGTACACTGATATGGAACTGCCAGAAATTCAAACAGGATTCAGAAGAGGACGTAGAATGAGGGATATTATTGCTGATGTCAGATGAATCTTGGCTTAAAGCAGAAAATACCAGAAAGATGTTTACCTGTGTTTTATTGACTATGCAAAGGCATTCGACTGTGTGGACCATATCAAATTATAGCTAACATTGCGAAGAATAGGAATTTCAGAATGCTTAATTGCGCTCATGAGAAACCTGTACATGAACAAAGACACAGTCGTTCGAGCAGAACAAAGAGATACCGTGCGGTTTAAAAACAGGAAACGTATGTGTCAAAGTTGTATTCTTTCAGCATACTTATTCAATCTTTATGCTGAGCAAACAATATGAGAAGCTGGACTATATGAAGAAGAACTTGGCATCAGAATTGGAGGAAGACTCATAAACAAACTGCAATATGCAGATGACATAATCTTGCTTGCTGAAAGGGAAGAGGACTTGAAGCACTTACTGATGAAGATCAAAGAACACAGCCTTCAGTATGGATTACACCTCAATTTAAAGAAAGCAAAAATAATCACAACTGGACCAATAAGCAACATCATGGTAAATGGAGAAAATACTGAAATCGTCAAAGATTTCCTTTTACTTGATCCACAATCAACACTCATGGAAGCAGCAGTCAAGAAATCAAACGATGTATTGCATTGGGCAAATCTGCTGCAAAAGACCTCTTTAAGAGAGGTGGGGCCAAGATGGCTGAGTAGTCAGACACTTCCAGTGGACCCACTTACAACAAAGACCAGAAAAAACGAGTGAATTGATTATATATGACAATCTAGGAGCCATGAACATCAAAGGCAAAGTTAAGGAGCCGGACTGAGTGGCAGGGGGAGGGAAGGGTAGTTTGGAAGCAGCAAGGAGTTGCCAGACCTGACCTGGTGAGAGCCTGAGGACTTCATAGGTGACTAGTGGTGAGGCAGGCAAGCAGCCGTGCTCAGGGGGCATGTTTTCCACTCCAGGAGAGACCCAGGGGAAGAGAGTATCATCAGCCACCCAGAAGCACTGAGAAGCAGCCCTTGATCAGCGAAAGATAAGTACTTGCATCTGGTCTACTGCTTGGTTCAAAAATAACCCCCTTAGGGAAAAACCTCTCTCCCGTTTACATCCTCACTCCCTGCACTGCATTGGGTCCCAGACTGGCTTCAGCAATTGCCAAGTCCCCTGAACAGGAAGTAGGATCCGTCACATACCCTGAGCCATTCTCCTGGCTTTGGAGAGTGAACAAATTAACAAATAGAGGAAAAAATAAACTGCTGGCTCCCCTAAGCCAGGAACTCAGGGTAGGCACAGCTCCTTTGCCTAGGCAAAGGCATAGGGGATCCACGGACTTTGAGTGTCTTTCCACCTGCATAGACTTGTGTGGGCCCATTTAAACAGTGTAGGCCCTCATTTACTGCAGTACAACAGGGTATATACCTGAAATCTAACTTCAACTCTTTCAGCTATGAAGTGGCAAGTTCTTGACATTTGACACTGTTCCGCCCATTAAGCAGGATCTTCACCTACCCACATCAGGGGCCTGAGGACTGGTGGCTCCACCAATGCCACCTACCCACCTACTATAGGGGCCCAAGAATAAGAGGTGCCCCCCAGTCTTACAGCCAACAGCTTTAGGTGCTCATAGTCCAGATGCAAAACCCACCCACCTATGCGCTCTAGGGAACAGGGACACGTCTTCCTCCTGGACACTCAGGGGCAGCTGTCAGCACCCTGCCTTGCTCAGAGTGTGTCCTGCTGCTGCAGCCAGATGCATGTGCCTGCACCAATCACCCATGCCTGTCTAGGACTGTAGATGAGAGTCTGCAACGCACACTTGGTGGCTATCTACCTGGGCACCTGAGCTGAATCCATACAGGAGGAGTGGGCGGACTCCTGAGCTCACATACCTAGTAACAGATCTAACCATCTGGTGACAGGACATTAGAGCTTCAAAGTTGCCAATAATCAAACTAGCTCACGTGAGCAGCCTATTTGGGCATGTCAAAACAAAACAAGAAGCTAGGACACAGTAAGCAAACATAAAATAAATAAACATAATAACTTATTGATGGCTCGGAGATTACAGTCAATATCAAATCACATAAAGAGGCAATCCATGATGGCTTCAGTAAGCTCTGGAAATAAAGAATTTAGAAATTTTCCAGAGGAGGAAAATTTCTTGGAATTACCAGAGACAGAATACAAAAGATTAATATACAGAACTCCTCAAGAGATTAGGAAGGAAATTAATCAAAATGCAGAACACACAAGAGAGGAAATTTAAAAGATTAGAGAAGAGCATAATGACAAATTTAACAGGCTGCAAGAATCCACAGAGAGACAGCAATCAGAAATCCAGAAGATTAACAATAAAATTTCAGAATGAGACAACTCAATCGAAGTCAGAGGAGCAGAAATGAGGCAATGAAAGTCAGAATTACTGAATATAAAGCACTTGACACAAACTTACTTGAGGAAAAATTAGATAAACAGTTTTTAAAAAATGAAGAAATGCTAAGAATTATATGGGATTCTATCAAGAGGAATAACCTATGAGTGACTGGAGTACCAGGGGGGATAACAGAAAATATAGAGAGAATTGCTGAAGATTTATTGGCAGGAAAATTCCCTGATATCATGAAAGATGAGAAGATATCTATCCAAGATGCTCATCAAACACCATGTAAGGTAAATCCTGAAAGAAAGTCATCAAGACCTAATATAATCAAACTTGCCAAAACCAAGATAAAGAGAGAATTTTAAGAGTGGCTAGGGATAAATGAAAAGTCATCTACAAAGGAGAGTCAGTAACAATAAGCTCGGACTACTCAGTATAAACCATGCAGGCAAGAAGGCAATGGATGACATATATAAAGCCTTGAAGGAAAAAGATTGCCAGCCAAGAATTACATATCCAGCAAAACTGTCTCTCAGATATGATGGCGAAATTAGGGCATTTCCAGATAAATAGAAGTTTAGGGAATATGCAAAAACCAAACCAAAATTCCAAGAAATACTAAAGGGAGTCCTCTTGTTAGAAAATCAATAACATCAGATAATAACCCAAGACTAGAACACAGGACAGAGCAACCAGATATAAGCCCAGATAGGGAAGTCACAAAAATAAACCAAAGCTAAAACACTGAAAATAGGGAAACAGATGTCAACATGTAAAAGATGACAACATTAAAACAAAAAATAGGGATTTAAAAAATGTAGACATAGATTTTTCAGATGGAGAGGAAGTCAAGGTGATATAAAGGAATAAAAGACTGGTATAAACTTAGAAAAATAGGGGTAAATATTAAGGTAACCACAAAGGAAACTATCATTACTACAAGTCAAAACAAAAAACTAGAAAAATATAAAGACTCAGCAAATACAAAATCAACAACAATGAAAAAGATGAAAATACATAAAGAAAAACGACGCAGCACAGAAAATTAAATGGAACAAAGAAAGTGCGAACAACACACAAAAATAGACATCAAAATGACAGCACTAAACTCATACCTATCAATAATTACTCTAAATGTAAATGGACTAAATGCACCAATAAAGAGACAGAGAATGGCAGATTGGATAAAAAAACACGATCCGTCTATGTGTTGCCTACAAGAGACACACCTTAAAGACACTTAAAGACACAAACAAACTAAAACTCAAAGAGTGGAAAAAAAAATATATGAAGCAAACAATACTCAAAAAAGAGCAGGAGTGGGAATATTAATCTCTGACAAAATAGACTTTAAAGTAAAATCCATCACAAAGGATAAGGAAGGACGCTATATAATGATTAAAGAGTCAATGTACCAGGAGGATATAACTATAACAAATATTTACACACCCAGTGACAGGGCTCCAAAATACATAAAACAAAGTCTAACAGCATCAAAAAGATAGACAGCTCCACAATAGCAGTAGGAGATTCAACACATCACTTTCAGTGAAGGACAGAACATCCAGAAAGAAGCTCAATGAAGACATGGAAGATCTAAATGCTACAACAAACCAACTTGATCTCATAGACATATACTGAACACTCCACCCAACAGCAGCCAAATGTACTTTCTTTCCCAATGCACATGGAACACTCTCCAGAATAGAACGTATATTAGGCTATAAAGCAAGACTTAACAAAATCCAAAGCACTGAAATATTACAAAGCATCTTTTCTGACCATAAAGCCATAAAAGTAGAAATAAATAACAGAAAAAGCAAAGAAAAAATATCAAACACATGGAAACTGAACAACATCGTGCTGAAAAACTAATGGGTTATAGAAGACATTAAGGACAGAATAAAGAAATTCATAGAATAAAACGAGAATCAAAACACATCCTACCAGAACCTTTGGGACACAGCAAAAGCAGTGCTCAAGGGCAGTTTATAGCAATAAATGTACACGTCTAAAAAGAAGAAAGGTCCATAATCAAAACATTAACCCTACAACTGGAACAAGTAGAAAGAGAGCAGCAGAAGAAGCCCTCGGGGGCCAGAAGAAAGGGAGTAATAAGAATTAGAGCAGAATTAATTGAAATAGAGAATAGAAAAACAATTGCAAGAGTTAACAACACCAAAAGCTGGTTCTTTGAAAAGATCAACAAAATTGACAAACCGTTGGCCAAACAGACAAAAGAAAACAGGAAAGGAGTCAAATAACCCATATAAGAAATGAGATGGGTGATATCACAACAGACCCAACAAAAATTAAAAGAACCATAACAGAATACTATGAAAAATTGTACTCTAACAAATTTGAAAACCTACAGGAAATGGACAAACTCCTAGAAAGTCACCACCTACCTAAACTAACACAGAGGTAGAACAACTAAATAAACCCATAACAAAAGAAGAGATTGGAAAGGTGATTAAAAAACTCCCAACAAAAAAAAAAAAAGCCTTGACCCAGTTTCACTAGAGAATTCTACCAAACTTTGAGAGAAGAGTTAACATCACTACTACTAAAGGTATTTCAGAGCATAGAAATGGACGGAATACTCCCAAACTCATTCTATGAAGCCAGCATAACCCTGATACCAAAACCAAGTAAAGACACCACAAAAAAAGAAAATTACAGACCAATATCCCTAATGAACATTGATGCAAAAATCGTCAACAAAATTCTAGCCAATAGAATTCAGCAACATATCAAGAAATATTCAACATGATCAACAAACAAATCTGTTTTGGAAGAAGTACAGCCAAAATACTCCTTAGAAGGGATGATGGCGAGACTTTTCTGACATTCTTTGGTCATGTTATCAGGAAGGACCAATCCCTGAAGAAGGACATCATGCTTGATAAAGTAGAGGATCAGAGAAAAAGAGTAAGACCCTCAATGAAACAGATTGACACAGTGGCTGCAATAATGGGCTCAAACATAGCAATGATTGTAAGAATGGCACAGGATCAGGCAGTGTTTTGTTCTGCTGTACATAGGGTGGCTATGAGCGGGAACTGACTCAAGGGCACCTAACAGCAACAAGTTACATAGTGAGTGACAGGGCCAGGATTGACTCTGGAGCCTGCCATTTTAAAGACTCAGCTCTAATGTTTATGATTATCAAGATATGAGAGATCTTTCTTGTTGGTTTTTTTTTTTTTTTTGGTATTCTTACAAATAATGATTTTTAATATCAATTTCTTTGATCACTGGGTGATATGAGTATATTTTCAAATTTTACATTCCATTTATATTTCTTCCTCTATCATTCTCTTTTATCTCCTTTACTGTTTACTGTAGTATTTTTCTTTTGATTATTGATTGCTGGATGCTTTGTGTATTTAGATTGTTGTATTCTTTGTTATGTACGTTGAAAACATGTTCTTAGTGTCTATTTTACACTCTATCAGTGTGTGTAAGGAAGTTGAATTTTCTGGCTGTTGTCCCTGAAGACCACAAATTTTGAGGATATCTTTTTACATAAGGTTAGGCTTTGCCATTCTCAAGAAGATCTAATATCACTAAATCAGTGATTTAGAGTCCTTGAGATGATCCAGTGTTCCCAGAGTGAGAGGTAGAGGATGGTGGAATGCTAACTAATATACACATGTCCTGGATTCTGGATAAGAAAGGTTATGGCCTTGAAAACTCCATGGAGCAGTTCTACTCCACACACATGGGGTCACTATGAGTCAAAATTGACTCGATGACAACTTGCAACAACAATCAGACAGTAAAAGAAATGGCATTAACCGCACGTTCCGATTCTTCTGTCATGTACTAATCTGGGGAGCTACTTTTGATGTCTCAAGAATAGGAGGATATGCTTTTGCTTGATCCAGTAATAACATCACAGTTGTAGTATGTGGTAGATTTTGGTGGATAGATTTGATTTGCAATTCAATTGAGCAAACAATTCTTCAAAGCCAGCCATGAGTACTGAGTACCAGGTTGGGTGCCTATGGTACTTCTGAATGGAAGAGCAAAGTCCCTGCTCTTAAGGGTCTTTTTAAAATTTTTTATTGTACTTTAGGTGAAATTTTACAGCTCAAGTTAATCTCTCATACAAAATTTTATACACGTATTGTCATGTGACACTAGTTCCCTACAATGTGACAGCACATTCCTCTTTTCCACCCTGAGTTTCCTGTGTCTTTCCTGCTCTTAAGGATCTGAATGATTAGTTTCTCAAGGGACTTGGGCACATGCTCCACCTACGTCACCCCACATGTACCAGGATACAATAACCACAACCAAGACAACAACAAGACTGATGAATATTTAACAATCGTTTGCTATCTTCTAAGAAATACATATGTCTCATTAATTGAAATATATGAATTATACATATCATTTAATTCTCACAATTCTTTGAGGTAGGTTCCATTACCCTGATATTACACACAAGAAATAGGGATTCCAGGAGGACTAATTATGTGTTTAAATGTCAATGACAGAGCAAGGAAAATTTTAACTCACAACCTTAGCTCCAAAGTATATGCACAAATTAAATAATCCTTAAATTGGGATACAAACACAGTTTTGTGGATGAAGGCCAGAGAATGAACATTTTTGATCAGATAGAAGATGAAAGTACTTATTCCTTAACTGGGGTCACAGGAATGTAAGTATTAAAAGTAAAACATGGAATGGCCATCTTCTTAAAAAAGAAAATCTTAGTTCAGCCCAGACTAAATCTAAATCCTAATGATTTTAATAACTATTGTCCTTATCATAGTTGTTTGACCTGGATTGTTTTCTTCAATCCTTCTAATGCATTTATAAGATAAGACCTATTGTTAGTATCCCCTTTATATAAAGAAAATATAAAGAAAATAAGGCTTAGAGAGGTAGCTTTCCAAGGACCTAAATGAAGCACAGATAAGTTAAATCTGAATTTCAGACAAACAATGAATAATTTTTTTTTAGTAAAAGTGTATGCCATGCAATATTTGCCCCCAAATGGGTATCCTCTATTTTTGTTTGTTAAAGCTGGAGAGTCTAGCTTAACTCCTGAGTCCACACTCTTAACTGGTCTGCAATACTGGTAGTTCTGAGTCCCTTGATTCTTTTGAGTGATTCATAAGAATAAGGTTTTATTTTTCCTGTAATAAAGCTAAGTGCATTTTGTCATCAATATCTGGCCTGACTTAAATTATGCACACAAATGTTTTACTTCAACAGAAGCAGAAACTAAAGATGTAAGCATAATAATTCAGATGATGAAAAGGATTCACATAATCCATGATAAATACTCAGAACTATCACAAAATTCACGTTGACAAAAATTAGCTAAATATTTAAAATATATCAGATTTGACAACGTGGCACACTCATTTTGTCCTCAGGTAAATGCTGTATAACATGTTACATGACATTCATGTGTGTGTGTATGAAGTATTTTATGGAATGTATTTAGAATAAATATATATTAGATTCAATCAATAGTTAATGGTTAACTACATATCATCATGGATAGGTACAGATCTAATATTGTTTTGGATATATATGTACCTAGAATAAATTTTTTATTCATATAAGAATGTAGCATGTCCAAATATATTTATAGTAGGTTGCCTCGAGATCTTTGTAATTTATTCACTCAACAAATATTTACTGAGCACCTAGCATGTACCAGAGACTGTTTTAGGCCCTGGGGTTACTATCGTGTCTTTTGTTTTTTTTAATTTTCCTCTACAGAGCTTACAGTGGAGTTTAACTTTGAATTCTATACTTCCTCAACAGGCAATCTCATCTAATTAATGGACTTAAATTCTCTTCTCCCTGTTTGCAAATGAATTCCGAATGCATATCTCCATCTCTGACTCCTCTCCTCTCCTCTTCGGATTTATGGATAATTCATCAATCCAAGGAGGGACTCAGTATCTCCACCTGGTTATTGAATAGACATATCAAAGTTAAAATTTCTTATCAAGGATTAATTTCCCCACCCCTAACTGCTCGTCTTCTAGTGTCTTCATCTCAGTAAATTCACCACTGTCCACTCAACTGCTCAGTCCCCAAACCTAGGAATCCTTCATTTCTTTCTTTCCCTCACAGACCTTTATTTCCAATCCTTCAGCACAACCTGGCCCTTCCATATTCAAAGTATATCCTAGGTCTATTAATTCTCTGCCTCCACTAACTCAGTCCAATCTATCATTTTTTTGGCTGTAAATACTACAATTATTTCCTGACTTTTCCTTCAATTTCTATTCTTGATTCCCATACAACTCATTCCCACTATGGTGGCAATCTTGTACATCTTGAGTCACAACATGTTCCTCTCCTACTGAAAATGTTCTAGGGACTTCCCATCTTACTTAGAATGAATTCTCTCCCAAGGCCCACAAAGCCCTTCTTATCTGGTTCCTTTTTACCTCTCCAATTCCATTTCCAAACCTTCTGTTACAGACTGAGCAGATCTCATTTTTACCTCAGTGTTTTTGCACTAGCTGTTTCTCCTGTATGCGTGTTTGTTCCTTCAGCTCTTAACCTAGCTGGCTCTTTTGTTTGTTAATGTTTTAAGTGAGACATCACCTTATCAGAGAAGCATTTATGGTCGTCTGGTTTGAGACCATCCACGGACGCATATAAGACATTTCCTTATTTCTTTTTCTTAACAGCATATATCACGATTTGAATGTCTTTGCTTATATTTTGTTCATTTGGTTGTTGTTTGTTTCCCTAAAGTAGAATGTAAATTCCAGCAGAGCAGGACCCTTCTCTCTATGGTTTCTTTCTGTGCCTCTCATGCAGTTAAGTTTTAAAATATGTGTTCAGTAAATGAAAGGAAGAAGGGAAGGGGGATGGGTGAAGGAAAGGAAAGAGTTCGCCTGTAGATGTGATTGTTGTCTGCAAATCATATTGTCTACTTACCTTCAGAAATTTCTGAAGACCTCTGGAAAGAATTAAAATTAATCCTCAGAGAGATGGATCGGCTTCATTTTTTTTTCTTGGAAAATCTCAACAATTATTTCTATTGAATATTTTTCACATATACTGACTCCTTTAAACTCCTTATTTGTCATCAGATCTTACTCTTAGTGAATGAAGAGAAAATATGTTTTAAGATAAAATATCTCTCTAAGTAATGATATGAGAACCACAAATATAGTATATTTAGGAAAAGGGGGGCTACACTCCAGCAAATACTTGATCTCAGTAAAGTGAGGATACTTTTTGTTAAGACAGGAATAGAGAGTGAGAGGCATCAACTCAGGATAACTGGCCAGTGAGAGAAGGCATAGTTAGCCTTACACTTTGTCCTCAACCAGTAGTTCCTGTAATGGCTTTCAAACTTCCCTAAGTCTCCACGCTGAGTGGCCACAGGAATTCAGGCTTTGCTATGTTGCCCATTCCTGAAGATTGCTAACATGGTCCACTAATCCTTTCTAGGTGGGTCTTGCTCCCTTAGCTTCCAGATGACTTTGAACAACTCCTTCGCAATTCTGCAAATGCCTCTGGACTGCTTGAGACCCATTTTCTCAGGTGGTTTTTCTTTTCCTCTACTACACTTCAAGGGTCCTGGGTGGTGCAAATGATTTGCACTCAACTACTAACCGAAAAGTTGGAGGTTTTAATCCACCCATCAGTGCCAAAATTACAGTCATTGAAAACTCTATGGAGTTCAGTCTACTCTGACACACATGGGTCGCCATGATTCAGAATCAACTAGATGACAGTGGGTTTGGTTTTGGCTTATTATGCTTCATATCACGCGTGGACACAGACCTGAACCTTGATCCCCAAGTCCCATAGCTGAAATCTGACTGCCATATTTAACCAGGCTTTTGAGGTCTTGTGGATATAGAAAGAGATTACAACAGAGGACAATATCTTAACGCAGAATGTGAGATGAGTTTATACGTCAAACCCAACCATAGAGTGAATTAGACGTCTCTGTCTGTGGTCATTCTGTCCCTGCCTCATATTACAAAGCCATATAGCTTATTTTCCCACAGAGGAGGGATCATAATTTTCCATTTATGGAAAACTGGAAGCAAGGGTTTTCCTAAAATAAACTTATAAGCTTTAGGAAAGCAGTTCCCTTTAAAAGAAAACTTGTTGATGAGGATGAAGACAGACAGAAATCTAGCTACCCACTGTTTGAAAGTGCTCCAGATCTAGAAAGAATATTTGCTTTCTCTTTGCATAACAGAAGTTCTATTACTTTTTTTCCCCCCATGATCCAGAACGTAAATGGAAAACAAAATACTGGCAATTGAAATAATATATTTTTTTGGCAATATGTAAGTGGAAGTTTTTCTTGCTTTCAGCCATCAATGTTTCAAAACATGTTTCATGGTTGATTCTCAATGAGAATACCTCAATATATAAGTTTTCATTTCCCAAGCTTTGATAATATTACCATATTCAAGGGTTATCAAAATTTTAAGAATGGAGATTATACAAATATGTGAATTTCCTGTGATGGTGGATTTCTTTGTGGCGGTGGTTGTTTACCATTGAGTAGTATATTTTGAGTAAAATAATTTTATTTGTAAGATAATGCACACTAATTATGTGGGTCCCTATAAGAAAATGTTCTTTACCAAATACACCCTTTTAAGATTAGCATGAGTTCCTTAACTGAAACACAATTTTATTTGGGAATTGTTCATAAGTTAGCAATAATAAAGAATAAACATATTGTAATTAAAAAATAATTTTATATATTGCATTTAAATACATTCTTAAAGCACATGGTTCTGCCACATAAAGCTGCATTTTTTCTAAACATTATAGTGAAAATACAGTATTTATTTATGCTCCATGTATCAGAATAGTGAATATAGTAAAAGGAATACACTCTTCCTTGATTTCCTCCAGTTGTGTCATAAAGCTTATTTAAGATGTGTCAGATACCGAAAGAAATATGAAGTAATGATCGTGTGGAAATAAATAAAACTATAATATGGTTGGTAGTACGTTTTCTATGTCCAGAGTTTAAAATTATAAAATTGCCTGAAATCCTAATATATAATGCATATTTTAGGTAAAGGAGTCAGGTATTGAGAAGGATATTTCTAAATACTCAGTTTGCATGGGAGCAGCAGGGTTTCAGTTAACGCACATGGGCCCGTACTTATTTCGAGGAGAAAGAAGTGATCCTGATCCCAGGGTGCATCACTTCATACCAGACACACGGCAAGTATTTATCTAAAAGATTTGTAGCCTGGAGTATCAAAGAAACTTGATGGAATCGGTTGGTTTGGACCTTATTGTGTGTATTGTGGAATGTAAATCATTTCATAATGGAACACAATGACAATGAAAGTAGACTGTGCCTTTTCCTAACAGATAAGGGAACCCAGCAAAGAGTCAATTGAAATGAAATATATATACATATATATATACATACAATAGGCCATATGTTTATAATATATTATGAATGACTCTGGTGTTTAACATTTGGATAATTGGAAAGCACCACTACTTAAAAAAAAATGATAGATTTTGGATTAAAAACTAGAGAGTCTTAACCACTACTCTAGGTAATTATCGTATATATTCACTTAATTTCACATATAAAATGTAGTGCTTCATGTTTAATAATACATATTTGGCAACAGTTTCCGTTTTCTTTTTTTTAAGTAGTGATGCTTACAGATTATCCAAATGTTAAACGGCAGAGTCATTCATAATGTATCAAACATATGGCCTGTTATACGTTTTTTTTTTTTTTTGAAAACTGCTCTTTTCTGACTCCTAATTTATGGATAGAAAAATGGAGAGGCAAAGAACAGCAGATTGTAGTTCCAATCCTAGGTTCAGCTGGAGATCCCCCAATTTAAGTTAAAAAGATTGCTGAGCGCTGGGCTGCAAAGGATCCCAAGCAGACATCTTGCAATGATGTCTTTCTTATTGTTTTGTTAATAGATGCTATTGAGTCACTTCTGACTCATAGTGACCCTGTGTACAACAGAACAAAACACCTCCTGGTCCTGTGCCATCCTCACAATCATTGTTCTGCTTGAGCCCATTGTTGCACCACTGTGTCAGTCCATCTTGTTGAGGGTCTTCCTCTCTTTTGCTGACCCTCTACTTTACCAAGCATGATGTCCTGTTCCAGCGACTGATCACTTCTAACAACATGTCCAAAGTATGTAACACGAAGTCTTGCCATCTTTGCTTCTAAGGAACACTCCAGCTGTGCTTCTTCCAGGACAGATTTGTTTGTTCTTCCAGCAGTCCGTGGTGTATTCAATACTCTTCGCCAACACCATAGTTCAAAGGCGTCAATTTGTCTTCCATCTTCCTTATCCATTGCCCAGCTTTTGTATGCATATGAGGGGATTGAAAACACCAGACTGACAGATCGTCGGGGTCTGACTTATTAGGATATTTATTTTATTTTTTTAAAGCTAAGTGAGGGGTTTTATAGGAGAAGTTGGGATGTGAATTGAGTTATTTACCAAAAAAAACCCAGAAACTAGTGATTCCCATAACCAACTGTCCATTTTAAATACTTATCTGTCTCAGAAGGAGCTGTGAATACTAATTAGCTTTAGATATTAATTGAAGTTAAATTAAAATTTGACATTAAACGTGTATTTTCAATAAAAAATGTGATTTTTTTTTTTCTTATTCAGAGCGAACTTCTTGATGTTGTAGATAACAATGAATCTACTGTGATTGTTGCTCCAACTTCATCAGGGAAAACCTATGCTTCTTTATCTTGTCCATATGACACTGTATATAACCTATGGTAATTTTTCTCACCGGTGGTCATATGCCCTAAATCATAGGGGGTACCCCAGTGTACAGGTTCCAATGTTACAGTCAGGGGTTTGAGGGCTCATACACTGTGTAGACTTGAGCCACATTCTTACCTTAGTTTCTTCATCTACAAACTATTGTTCTGAGCATTAAATGAAATAACGCACGTAAATCTTCTAAAATAGCGTCTGGGTCCCAACGACGATCAATAAGTGCCTAAACCTTCTTAGAAATTTAGGTTCAGCACTATAAGACAGGACTTGACAGTTTTGCGAATCCTGCTAAAGCAAAACATTTGAAATCTGGAGCAGGGCCAAGTGACTTAATATGGACAGATCCATCAGAGGGAGAGAGAACAGTTGTTCTCAGTTTTGCCAGCTCTGTGGTTGGATAAATATCTATGGAAAGGGTTAAAAAATACTGCCTTGTTAGACATTTTGGAGTATTTCTAATAATATTACTGTCTTTTCCTGACCCAGTTTTAAGTGAATGTGTAATATGTTCAGAGCAGTGAGAAATTCAGCATAACATGCCTTCTTTTTCTTAACAACTGTTGTTTAAATAAATTATACTTCCCTACTAACTGAAAGGTTGTGGTTCAAACCCACCCATGGGCACTGTGGAAGAAAGGTCTGGTGATCTGCTTTCGTAATGATTACAGCCGAAGAAACCTTACGGTACAGCTCTACTCTGTCACACATGTAGTCGACAGGAGTCGAAATCCGCTCTATGGCAATGGTTACAGGTGGTTGGATAAATGCTCTGTAGAGTAATTCCTGATTTTCCCAAGTGGCTATAGATACCTTTCTTTATGGCAACATGGGCAAAATAAAGTCAAGTGACTCTTGACTAAATCAGAATTTTTCTCTTTATTTAGAAAAGGATTCAGGGTGTTCCTCGTCTCGCTTTCTGTAGGAGAATATTTAATCGCCAGTCTTAAAGATGTCCTGAGAGGAGAAAAGAATGAGACTGTTAGGCGTGAGACGGAACATCTCTGTCAGAGGGTCCAGTCCCCTCAGTTTACAGATGAGGAAACTGAGGCTCACGAAATTAAGTAATGTACACAGAAAATCAGATTTTGTAATAGAGTATATTACGATAATCAAAACATTACCTAATTTTACCTGTGCAAATATTCATCTTGTTGATGTGGCATAAAAATTTTTGGGGGGGTTGCTTTCTAGATATAACATCAGTAAACTCTGTGTGTGATGTATTGTACATTAAGTAAAACTTTAAAATAGACCTAGTGGGGAACATTTCATACATAAGGATTATTTTATTTAATACACTTATACAAAATCAGTACAGTCTTTTCTTTACTTGTAAACTGTTCCAGACGGTCTACTTTAGACAAATTTTTTTCTATTGTCAATAATTACTGAATAACAGTTTATTGTGTCTTTTATGACTTCAGGCACTAGTTAATCAAATGGTGGAAACTGTCTGCAATTTATTTAACAAAACACTGCCAAAAGGCTTAGTGGTGTGTGGGGTTTTCACAAGAGATTACCGTCATGACACCTTGAATTGTCAGGTATGTCAAGCACATGCACACATGATGAGTAATGGTGCGTGTTTTTATGTGTGTAGATATATGTGTGATGTGTGTATGTATGTGTATATGCATGCGTGTATGTATATGTATATATATATAGGCAATGGTGGTTCTGTGGTAGCATTTTCATCTTCCTTGAGTGAGTCCTAGGTTCAATTCCTGGCCAAGCTACTCAAACACAGCCACACTTGCCTGTCAGTGGAGGCTTGTGTGCTGTATGCTGCTGAACAGATGTGAGCACAGCTTCCAGACTAAGGCCTGGTGATCTACTTCCGAGAGTCAGCCAATGAAATCCCTATGGATCACAATGAGGGACTGACTCACAGGCAGCTAACAACAACTGTGTGTGTGTGTGTGTGTGTGTGTGTGTGTGTGTGTGTGTGTGTATGCATATACATACGTATTATAATCACCCACCTTACTGCATTGCAGTTAGGCATTTCAAGCTTTTACTGTGATGATGAGTTAAATTTAAAATTACCCTGATGAATATATTCATATTTGAACAAGTTATTTATATGATTTTTTCATTTAATAATTTGGTTAACTTTCAAACTCACATTTTCTGCTCAAAGTAGAATGCTCCTTTTCTGACATTTCAACATGAACAAGCAGCTCACTGTAATGCTGAGGGTTTCAAATTGTGATGATTTTATGTTCCCAATGTAATGTGTACAAGAATATTTTTAAATGAAATAAGTTTAACTTCTTTTGAATGCATCAGCTACAACATACACAGGGATCTTTCACACAAATTCATTTTACTTTCTATAAGTGAAATTGTTGATTAAACAAGGAAATGTCATTGGGAACCTACTGCGTCATCTAAAGTTTCTTATTAATGCTTAAATGTTAAAACTAAGCTTTATCAAAAAATCAGTGTAATGGTTCTCTACTGTTTGTTGACAGATGTTGGTGACAGTCCCTCAGTGTTTGGAAATACTTTTGCTGTCACCTCATGCACAAAAGTGGGCGAAAAGGATTAGAAGTGTCATATTTGATGAGGTATGTCACTATCCGTCATCCCAACTAGATAATTTTGTTAATAACATAGTGCATGTAAGTTCTGTCTTTAATAGAGATGGCATCCACTATGAATATTATTAAAATAAGCATTAATCTGGTTTATGAAAGGGATAGACTTTATGAGCCAGTGGTAAAAGATAGATCTGGAAGGAGCTGGGAATTGGAAAAATGGGTAAAAATTTTGAGATTAAGAGTGAAATAGTGGCAGAGAAAAAGGATCCTAGAAATCATGTCATTGACTGGTATCCTCGACTAACTAGCAATAAATCCCCCCCCCCCAAAAAAAAACCACCTGTTGCCGTCAAGTTGATTCTGACTCATAGCAACCCTATAGGACAGACTAGAACTGCCCCATAGGGTTTCCAAGGAGTGGCTGGTGGATTTGAACTGCCAACCTGTTGGTTAGCAGCCAAGCTCTTAACCACTGAGCCACCAGGGCACCGATAGACTCTTTTTTATTTTCTTTTAGCCAAAGAACTTTTATCGCACTGAACTGACTATCATTTAAGAGATACTTCCCTACTTACCTACCACCAGGGACACTGGTGGCTAAAATTAGGCATCGAAGGCTGGAGAGTAAAAAGGCTTCAACCTTCTAGCTAGCTTTGGTTTGCTGACCACTACCAGGCAGGAAACAAAAAGCAAAATATAAACAACAACAAAATCAAATCAAACCCAACCAAAACAAACAGAGAAGAAGGAGCAAGAAACAAAAAGAGAGGCTGCAAATTTAGGAAAATGACATATAATTTGAACAATAGTTTATCGGTTCTTACCTAACATATGTATTTAAGGGTATACATTAATCTTAAAATACTATTTTAGTAACACTTGTTAGGTTTTATTGTTTTCATCATTTAATTCAAAATATATTTTAATTCTTGTCATGATTTCTTCTTTGATCCATGGGTTGTTTAGAAGTATATTTCTTAATTTCCAAAGGTACTTTTTTTTTTTTTTTTTTTACTGTTTATCTTAGGCTTGGTTCTCTAGAAGGGCAAAACCAATGAAGTATATATAAAAACAGAGAGAGAGAGAGTGATTTATTTCAAGCAAATGGCTCACACAGCTGTGGAGACTGGCAAGTCCCAAGTCTGTGGGTTGGTCAAGTGTGAGGCTGGTGGCTTCTCCTGACTCACGTGGTTGCAGGGGCTGAAGAACCCAAAATCGGCAGGTCAGACAGCAGGCTACTGGCTCACAAACCAAGAACCGGAGGTCAGAGGATGACAAGTCAGAGGCTAGATCAAGAGAGAGACAGAGCTTTGCTAGAACATCGGTATATATTGGAAGCAGGCCACACCTTCCAGGAAATTCCCGTTTCATCTTATTGGCTACTCATATCATATCCCAAAATGGAGGATGATTGCATAATAGCTGGTAATCCACTGAGAAGCAGGCCTAGCCAAGTTGACAAATCACCTTAAGCATCACAGTATTTTTTTGTTTCGTCTTTCTTGCATAATTACACTCTGGTCAAGATCATACCCTTATATTTTCGATCCATGGAAATTCAAATTAATGAATAATTTTCAAGTCAGCAACACCTTGAGAAAATGAAATATACTAGCAATTTAAATAGCATTTATAATACATAAAATAGCTGAAGTCCTTGGGACTAAATCTGCAGAAACATTTGCAAGGTTTTTATAAAGAAATTTTTAAACTCTACTAGATGATATTTAAAAAAATAAAATAAGTAGAAAGATATGGAGAGAAATAGTCCAGTTTCTTGTAATGGAAAGTTTAATATTATGTTTATGATTGCCCTAAACTTGTAGATCAATTTGGACATATTAAGTCCCCAAATTGTTCTATAGATTCCATGAATCACAATCTACAGATTTTTTTTTCTCTCCCTCTGTGGTGTGTGTCTGTGAGAGAGTGTGGGTGTGGGTGTGTGTGTGTAGCGGGGGTTGATTATCTGATTCTGAAATTTACATGAAACACAAAAGGACAAAATGATTCATTTGAAAAAGAATGTCAAGGTGGGTAGACTTGCTCTATCAGATATGAATGTTTATTGTAGTCTTGTGGTTATCAAGGGGATGTATTGAAACAGGGATAAACACACAGACCCATGGGCCTGAAAGCCCACAAACAGAACCACGTGTATATGGTGCAATGGTTAAGCACTCAGCTACTAACCAAAACATTGCTGATTCAAACCCACCAGCGGCTCCACAGGAGAAAAAAAACCCCGACAATCTGCTCCCATAAACATTACAGCAAGGAAACCCCATGGGGCAGTTCTACTGTGTCCTAAAAGATCACTATGAGTCAGAATAGACTTGAAGGGCTAGAATAACTACAGCATGGTCATATAATAGAATACATACAGCAATGAAAATGAGCCAACACAGATTAATCTCAAAATCATAATATTGAGCAAAGGAAGCTGAACACGAAAGAACATATTCTATATAATTCCATTTATAAAACCTTCAAAAACTGTCAAAGCCAAATTTACATTGCTTACAAATGGATCTAGATACAGATTTAAATTTAGATGTAGATTTATACATAGGCAGGTTGTCTTGGGAGAAAAGTATGTTGAAAAGCAGAGGAATCATAATAAAATAGCATCACAGTAACTCCAGAGAAGGTGAATGCTCTATTCCGAATTTCTGAAGTGCTCCCAACATCATTTATCTTAATTATGGGAGTGGTTACAGAGATGTTTGTTTTATAATACTGTGCTAATCTGAAAATTTGTTTTATACAATTTACTGAATGTTGTATTTCACAATAACACAGACGAAAAAGAATGCAAAAATTGACTCTCAGATATAAATAATCTTCTACACATATTGCCATACATGTCAAATGATAACAGCTACCATGATTTTTAATATTTCCTATGGGCATTTATTCTAAACAATTTCCAGCTATAAATCCATTTAGGCTTCAGAGACAGCCTGTGAAGTAGGTACTATTATTATGCCCACAAAACTGGCACAAGGGAGAGTAGCTGATTTTCCCAAGTGTGCACAGTTTTAATAGCAGGCCCAGAACTGGAACGCAGGGAGCGTTCTACACTTTTGATGCTGTGTCACGTTTCGGCAGAATTATAAAGCCATCTCTACAGTCAGACGGTAAGACTTAGCGTTCCCAAGCGTAACACTGAATTAAAAGCTGCAAAATGTTTATGTGAAACTATTTTACTCTTCTTTTCCATTTTCGGTCAGGGTCCCGCTATTTGATCAAACCACAAATCACAAAATGCGAAGAACCTAACAAC
This sequence comes from Dugong dugon, assembly GCA_030035585.1. Lineage (NCBI taxonomy): Eukaryota > Metazoa > Chordata > Mammalia > Sirenia > Dugongidae > Dugong > Dugong dugon. Next base: position 3,863,118 of record CM057478.1, on the reverse strand, counting down.
ATTAATCTCATAGCTCTAATACAGATGCATAGGGATCTAGAAACTTACTCATTTTGAAAAGCAGTTTCTACTTACGTGATTGACTGTTCGGGCGCCACAAGGGGGATAATGTTCAATGACAAAGTCATTATCCTTTATGGAACACACATGCTTTTCTAGATCATTGTATCGCTCTTTGTAACGTACTGTAAATACAGGAAAGAGGAGTCAGTGTTCCTATCCTGTGTATCCGTGTGTCACTTTTCCCACTGGTCTTCATCTTATATTACCTTCTGTAATTCTTCTTCAGGTCCTGGCTTTTAATTTCAATTGTCTACTTTATTTTTGTATGTGTTCTTGTAAAGCTTGCCTTTGTATAATGGAATATAGGATGAATAAATAACCATGCGTGTGTGTGTGTGTGTGTGTGTGTGTGTGTGTGTATGTACATTTAAGAGTTGTCACTTCAATGTCATAAATCCCACACTGTCACTCATTTATCAATTATTCTTTGATATATCAAACACACATTCATGTTACACTATATTAAAATATCCTTGTTACCAATATGTTTCTGATTTTCTTTATGTTTTTCTCTTCCCTTTGTTTTATTTTGACTAAAAGCTATGCAAAAGCTTCCATTTACTTCTCCATAATGCCAGCTTTATAATTCATTGCCTTCAAGTCAATTCCCACTCATAGCGACCCTATAGGACAGGGTAGAATGGCCCCACGGGGTTTTCAAGGCTGTAATCTTTACGGAAGCAGACTGCTACCTCTTTCTCTGAGGAGCAGCTGGTGGTTCCAACTCCCAACTTTCTGTTAACAGCCGAGTGCTTAAATCATTGTGCCGCCAGAACTTCTGACAGCTTTATAGTGATCTATAAAGGACACATTCTTTCGTAAAAATCAGAGACAACTCATAACCATAGGCCTTTTGAAACTGAGTTATTTGATTTCATTCATGTTTTATTAAAAATAAGGTATAACATACATAAGGTTCTAGTTTTAGTAGATGAAGGTTTATTATTAGTTGAGAATTTTACAGAAAGTATTCAGAATCAAGTCTTACAGGGTTCATGTCATGTTGGTGAATTAATGATGAATGAGTTTATCACTGAACTTGTCTCCATTTGTAGGCAGGGCACTCAGGCTTTCTAACTGTTTTCTAGTCTTAATTTCTAACTATGGTACAATAAGTGCTCTGTACACATTTGCAGACTGAGTAACATCCTGGTGAAGCTTATTATTTCAAATCAATTCATTTCATAAACATTTTTTGTCTATATTTCAGTGGTGGGATTAGTGACACATGAGTGAATATTTAATTTTTATAGAGGTTTTTCTGCATCTTACTATCTTTCTTTTTATGACAATCTCTGTAATTTAGCCAACATTTTGTTTCGAAATAAGACATATACAACTTATTCTTTTGCTCATCTTTTTTCTTGTTTATGAGCTTTTGTTACTAGGGGATGTAATAATCTCTTTTAAAAAAAATAGTTCAGCTATTATAGTGCAAGATGGAACAAGTAATATCTGGATTTACTATCGGTAAAAGTCTCAAATCCATGTGAAGTCTGCTCGAAAGCACGTTGGATTCATTGACCTACTTTGGATAAATGTATGTTACCGAATGAGTAAGGAGAAGGAAATAATAGACCCTGGTAGCATAATCTCCGAAAATGTTAGAAACGTTTAAACTGTTTTATATTAAACTATTTTTATACATCAACAGGTTCACTGTCCTGGGGGAGAAGTGGGAGCAGAAGTTTGGGAACATCTTCTTGTTATGATTCCGTGTCCCTTTTTGGCACTTTCTGCTACTATCAGTAATCCTGAAGATCTTACTGAGTAAGTTTAAATTGTACATTGTTGCTATGAAGGGATACCTAATTCTGTCTGGTCACGGGTTAATTCTAATAATCTCTAAAACAAAACAAAATGCATAAACCTTTTCAACTGAGATTTATTTCCTTTGATTTCAGTTATATTTAACTAGAAAGCATCTCTTCTTATTCTTTGATACAATATAATGACACGTACTTACCTGGTCCCTCATGAATTTTATGTAAAAACAATATAATTTTTTGTTTATTCTTTGATAGTTAAGTTCTTGTAGAACAGCATAATGAAGTTTCAAACTATCCTTCAAATACCCTATGCATACTACTAAGTTCCCCATGCAAAACTTCAAGAAGAGTTTTCACAACGGGTCAACATTTGATTTGACAGAAATGGAAATGACCACTATATTTGGTCAGTACAATTTATAAGGAACCTGAAAGTACCAGTCCTTGGTGTTTATTTGAAATTCACAATTGATTAAACTATGCAATATACAAATCGTTTTAGTATATGTTCAGAATTTAGAGACAATTTTGATTTTCTTAAAATCGCTGTGAAATGATTTTTTTCTTTGAAGACAAATGATGTTGTGTATTTGTTTTTCTGTGACAATAATATCTTTATTTTTATAACTAGATGGTTAGTGCTGATTAAAAGATACTGGCGAGATGTTGAGAGCACAATGGAAAATTCTGGTGCATCACAAAGTGCCTTGAAAGGTTCAAAGAAACAAGAAAGCAAACGGAGAGAAAAGCCATCTTACTGAGTTAGATTGGGTGTGGGTATCTTAACACGGGAGAAGGGGGACTCAGAAGCAGTGAGCACACTCTGTGTGCTTCATTGTATTGTCGATGTTGTTGTTGCCTTATGCCATCACGTCCATTCCAACTCATGGCAACCCCATGTGTTACAGAGTAGAGTTGCTCCGTAGGGTTTTCGTGGCTGTAATTTTTACAAAAGCAGATTGCCGGGCCTTTTCTTCTGCGGTACCGTAGGGTGGGTTCAAACCACCAACCTTTCAGTTATTACCAGCTGCACACAAACCATTTATGCCACCCAGGGACCTTTGCATCATTTTAGGGTCTCTTGTATATGCAAAACAATTTAGTTCTTACTATAGCCCTGAAAAGAAGTCGATTTTATTTTTACTTAGAGTAGGAAACTAAGTTCTAGGAAGTTAAGTAGCAACTAATTAATGGTGGATCTATTAAACTCAGTGGTCAAGCTCTTTCTCAAAAATATCTATTTCAGTAAAAAGTAAAATCCTTGCATAATTTCACTATGATTAAGGATAGAGTATGGGACAGCTATGGTAGTCAGAACAACCTGGTAATGGTACAAAGACAGACACATTGATCAATGGTACAGAATCAAGAACCCAGATGTAAATCCATCCACCTAGGGTCACCTGATCTTCGACAAAGGCCGGAAGTCCATTAAGTAGGGAAAAGAGAGTCTCTTTAACAAATGGTGCTGGCAAAACTGGATGTCCATCTGTAAAAAAATGAAACAGGACCCAAAACTCACACTATACACAAAAACAAATTCAAAATGGACCAAAGACCTAAATATAAAACCAAAAACTATAAAGATCATGGAAGAAAAAACAGGTCAATGCTAGAAGCCCTAATACATGGCATAAATAGAATACAAACTGTAACTAACAATACACAAACACCAGAAGATAAGCTAAGTAACTGGGATCTTCTAAAAATTAAACATTTATGCTCATCAAAAGACCTCACCAGAAGAATAGAAAAAGAACCCACAGACTGGGAAAAAATTTTTGGCTATGGCATATCCAACAGAGGTCTAAAATGTACAGGAAAATGCAACGTCTCCATAACAAGAAGACAAACAATCCAATTAAAAAATGGGCAAAGGGTATGAATAAACACTTTACCCAAGAAGATATTCAGGTGGCTAACAAGCACATGAGGAAAGGCTCTCGATCACTAGCCATTGGAGAAATGTAAACCAAAACTACAGTGAGATATCATCTCACCCCAACGTTACTGGCATGAATTAAAAAAAAAAAAAAAAAAACAGAAAATAACCAGTGTTGGAGAGGCTGCGAGGAGATTGGAACTCATGCCCTGCTAGTGGTAATGCAAAATGGTACAACCATTTTGAAAAACAATCAGGTGCTTCCTTAGAAAGCTACAAATAGAGATACCATATGATCCAGCAATGCCACTCCTACGAATATATCCTAGAGAAATAAGAGCCATCACATAAATAGCCATATGCACAACCGTGTTCACTGCAGTATTCTTCACAATGGCAAAAAGATGGAAACAACCTAGATGCCCATCAACAGATGAATGGATAAACAAACTATGGTACATACACGCAATGGAGTATTATGCAACAATAAAGAACAATGATGAATTATGAAACATCTCCCAACATGGATGAATCTGGAGGGCATTATGCTGAGTGAAATAAGTCAATCATAGAAGGACAAATACTGTATGAGACCACTATTATAAAAACTCATGAAAATGTTTCCACACAGAAAGAAACAATCTTTGATGATTACTAGGGAGGGGAGGTGTGAGGAGGGGAAAACACTACCTAGACAATAGATAATGGTAACTTCGGTGAAAGATAAGACAGTACACGGTACTGGGGAAGCCATCACAACTTGACCAAGGCAAAGTCATAGAAGCTTCTTAGACGCGTTTAAACTCTCACAGGGATCGAGTTACTGGGTTGAGGGCTGGGACCATGGTCTTGGGGGACATCTAGCTCAATTGGTGTAACATAGTTTAGAAAGAAAATATTCTACATCCTACTTTGGTGAGTTGTGTCTGGGGTCTTAAAAGTACGTGAGTGGCCATCTAAAATACGTCTAGTGGTCCCACCCCATCTGGAGCAAGGGAGAATGAAGAAAACCAAAGACACAAGGAAAACATTATCCAAAGGACTAATGGAATACAACTACCACAGCCTCCACCAGACTGAGTCCCGTACAACTAGATGATGCCTGGCTACCACTACATACTTCTCAGACAGGGATCACAATAGAGAGTCCCGGACAGAGCTCAAGAAAAATGTAGAACAACTTGCTGGTCTGACAGAGATTGGAGAAACCCTGAGAGTATGGCCTCCAGACACTCTTTTAACTCAGTACTGAAGTCACTCCTGAAGTTCATCCTTTAGCCAGCGATTAGACAGGCCCATAAAAGAAACAATAATACACGTAGCTCAACCATATATATTACACTAAATGGGCACTCCAGCCCAGGGGTAAAGACGAGACGACAGGAGGGGACAAGCAAGCCGGACGAATGAAAATGAGGAACCCAATGTCAAGACTGGAAGAGTGTTGACACATCGTGGGGTTGGCAACCAATGTCACAAAACAATATGAGTATTAATTGTTTAATGAGAAACTAATTTGCTCTGTAAACCTTCACCTAAAGAACAATAAAAATATAATTATGTGATTATATATCTACATGTACACACACACACACACACACACACACACACGCATGGTTATTTATTCATCCTATATTCCATTATACAAAGGCAAGCTTTACAAGAATGCATACAAAAGTAAATCAGAAAATTAAAATTAAAAGCCAGGACCTGAAGAAGAATTACAAAAGGTAATATAAGACGAAGACCAGTAGGAAAAGTGACACACGGATACACAGGATAGGAACACTGACTCCTCTTTCCTGTATTTACAGTACATTACAAAGAGCGATACAATGATCTAGAAAAGCATGTGTGTTCCATAAGGGATAATGACTGTCATTGAAGATTATCACCCTTGTGGCACACTAACAGTCAATCACGTAAGTAGAAACTGCTTTTCAAAATGAGTAAGTTTCTAGATCCATATGCATCTGTATTAGCGATATGAAATTTATGTGTGTGGTTTTTTTTTTTTTGCGTTTTGTGATTTCTAGATAAAGAAATATGGAATCCCTTTAGACCTTGGATTTTCTCCTTGAGAAAGCATTCTGCTTTATGATGCTACGGCACATATTTGGCCAGAATGGTCAAGAATGCAGGTGTGTGTGTATATGTACAGAGAGAGATTTATAGATATACAATGGGTACCGCTTTGCAGCACATCGATAATGAACAAATTGGTGAATGGCATTTATCCTGCTACAGATGAAGGCAACATTACTCATTTATAACAACATAGACTCTGGAGTCCCAGTGCTGCACAACTGGGCAAATTAGTTAAATATTCTGTTTTTTCAGTTTTTTTTTCTCTGCTACGAGGTTATAATCATACCTACTTTGCAGAGCTGTTGTGAAGATTGACTGAATTGTTATCTGTGAAGTGCTTATAAGAGACCCTTGTCAAGTTAACTATGTATTTTTTAAATGAACACTTTAGCAATTTTCATTTATTTTCTTTCTAAAGCAAAATGCAATACTTTATTAAAAATCATTTATGTGTTTTGAATGAGAAGCTAGTTTGTGTTGTAAACTTGCACGTAAAGCACAATGAAATTAAAAAAAGACAAAATTAGTAAGGTCAAAATATTGATTAAAAATTAAAGTTGATGTTTGTTTCATTTTTGAAAATTTAATTTCATCTTATTTTATAAAAATATTTATAAATTCATAATTAAGTATAAGTAAAATCATAAATTTAATTTTATAAAAATAAAATTCTTTGAAAATGTAAAAAAAAATCATTTGTGTGTTGGTAGGTTCTCATTAGAACAGAATAATGTAGTATTCAACCAATACAAATAGAACAGAACTGGTCAGCCTATATGCAGTTGACTGGGTAACTGAATATGGATGGGTATTAACTGTATGATAGATTGACTTTATAGTAGTGTATGTGGAAAACGTTAGAAAGGATAATGTTTCCATTCCCACTGGTATTTGTCGGTCTTCATTTTCAAGGAGTTAGAATCTGAGGAATTCAGTTGCTTTAAAAATAAAGTAATCATCATGCGAACGGATGCAAAGAAATATGAAGAGGAACTCAAAAAAGAAATGATTCGTTAGATTCAGCTGGACCCAGACAAGGTGGTTAAAACCATTTAGGATTTACTTAAATAGGAGATTGAAATGAAATGAATCTGATTTCTTTACTTAGGTACAGGAGTATTGCCCTTTTATAAAGCTCTTCAGAATTTGAAGATGTAAATTCCATCACCATGCCATGATATTCTACCTTTAATTGAGCTAGCTAGAAGCCCAGGTGGTACAAATGGTTAAGCGCTTGGCTTATCTAAAAATATTTAGTGCAGGATTTAGATTTAATACCCAACTTTCTTCATAAGTTGTTATATTTTCACTATTTTGATTTCCAGTCTCAGATATGAACTGATTTTGTTAACTAGTTTTCAAAATCACAAATATTTTATGATCTACCTATTACTTACACACATTTTATCCAGGTGGATCAGTTACTGAAGTACCTTAAGCCTCAAACTTTTGACAGTGCAGAATCTGAAAAGCGAAGAATGTTTCCCTGTTTTGTGGAAAAACTTAAAGAAATGGATAGACTGCCCGCAATATTTTTTTCATAAGTAATGTTTTACACAGATGTCATTACACTTGAATTTGTATGAATTTGAAGATGGTTGAAAAGTATCATTAAGGAAGGATATATAATCTCTGCTTTGTATTTTGTGGAACTTTGAGGAATTTTAACTCTATTTATGTTGAAGTCATACTTACTGTACCAAATTGGGTATGATGTGATAGGATGGAACACCTCTCTTATACAGTTATACTTCAAAATCTGATTATACAGTTTGGTGGAGTGGAATTCCCTAGTCCATCAGTTATTTAAAAAATTCTATATATGATCTAAGTCAGAGAATGGAAAAGGCTAAGACCATATTGTATGTTCACCAAAAGGGGGTATGTACAGTAACAGACTTGCACATATACACACCTGACCACACACTGAATATCTGCTCTGTACCTTGTTTTCAAAATGTACCATAGCTAAGCCCTTTAGTACAAAGAAAAGATCTTAGAAGACAGCTCCCTAGTCGCCTCTTTCCATTTGTCCCTTCATAGAATTAAAAGAAAACCGAGGTGAGGCTTGGAAATGACATCAGATAGTTAGCCATCATATTTTCTCCATTCTTAAAATAATGATTTTCCTTCACAAAATGTTTAGCCGGTATCTTGAGCCCACATTCATATGACCTGAATCAGTCAGAAACAATAGTGTAGCCAGGCAGTTCATAAACATTTACTAAACATTTACAGTGTTCAGGGCATTCTGTAGGTACTGTAGGGGATATAAAGATGCATATGTCACCTTTGGAAACACAGCATAGCAAAGTAGTACATTATTAACTGTAAAGCATAGTCTGCCCCTCAAGGGTACTTAACATATTGTGTGTTCTAAATAAATATGTGAAAAAGACACTAAGTGCTTTATATTTTAGCTGGAAGAGATAGTAGAATGGGCTGGGATGGTCAATGAAGTTTTTACAAACCAGCAGGGTCTCAAAATGTAGATATGCTAGACAGGGAGAAGAAAGAAGGACTTCAAGCCGAAATCTGATTTATTCCATGCCATCTGAAATAGAACAAGACCTGTGGCCACCCCCCAACCAAAAACAAACAAACAAACAAACAAACAAAAAAAAAAAAACAAAGCAAAGCAAAATCTTTTGTCAGAAAGGTTAGGAGCAAACTTCCAAGGAAGATAGCTAGATAGCGAGATCGAGAATAGCTTTGGCTGGAGACCATAGGGTTGCGATGAGTCAGAATTGACTCCACACCAACAGGTTTGGGGTTTTTTTTGTTTGTTTGTTTTTGGAGGTGAGTTTAATTTATGCATGTGTATATATGTATGGAGCCCTCGTGGCGCAGTGGTTAAGGGCTCGGCTGCTAACCAAAAAATCTGGCAGTTCGAATCCACCAGCCCCTCCTTGGAAACCCTATGGGGCAGTTCAACTCTGTCCTATACAGGGTTCCTGTGAGTCGGAATCGACTTGATGGCCACGGGTTTGGTTTTTTGGGTTTTTATGTATGTACGTATGCGTCCACACATAACCTTTATACATATATACATTCAAGGAAGACAGTCGGGTAATTTATGCCAAATTGTGAACACCTGCAAACGCCTATAAAAAAGGAGTGTGCATTTTATCTTGTAGTAAATAGGAAAGTTTTTCAGCAAAGACATGATAAAAAGGATAAACCAGAAATGATGAAGTACAAAATTATTCATTGAAATTCCCTCAAAATTAAAGTCCCAACTCAAACTGCATTCACAGGTGAAAACGAACTGGGAACAACCGCCACAAAGGTACTGGTCTATTCTTCGCAGATACTCAGAATTCTTTATAGTGGGACTTTTTAAATGGGAAGGGAGCAGTTTTAAGCCAGCAAAGAGCCCTTACCTAACTTTTTTATTTGTCATAACCAAAAATCAAACCAAACCCGCTGCAGTCCAGTCGATTCCCAATCATAGCGACCCTACAGGACAGAGTGGAACTGCCCCATAGAGTTTCCAAGGAGCCCCTGGTGGATTCCAACAGCCGACCTTTTTGGTTAGCGGCGTAGCTCTTAACCCCTAAGCCACCAGGGTTCCCTTATTTGTCATAGTTACTGCTTAAAAATTAACCTGTCTAGCTGACTCTGTTTCTTTCACTTAGATATACTCTAATTTAGGAACCAAGCGGGCCTCAATAAATGGAAGGCAGAGAATAATATTGCCTAAACAAATATTCTTGCTGACAAAAATTCGCTTTAGTGATGTAGATGGGTCGAGTGATGTGGGCATACGATCATCAAATGTTGTCACCAATTTTTAACATAGATTCAACATTCACTCTGGAAAATGCAGCTTGAAAACTTTTTGAGAATTTGATAATGAAGCAAAATGATCTTAAATATCCAAATTCTGAAAGACAGAGGAAAAATTTGGAAAAGAAACTACAGAAAGCCGGAAAATCTCAAAAGAGAAACTTCTCTGTGTGAGTATGATTTCTACTTGAAATATGGAATTAAATGTGTAATAAGCCATATGAGTTTTTCTGGCTTATTATACAACTCAGCTGTTTTTATCATTCAAACTTATTTTCATAATGTAGTGATGTAATTTCTGTCTGTTTTTAGGACAAATCCAGTTAATCTAATCATAGCTCACTTTGGGGCTGTATGAAGAAGAGAATTATTGAGTATTTTAATGATTATTCAATGGTTTACAGTACTTTTTAAAAATTTTACTAGCTTATTTCTTTCCTTTTTTTTAGGGACACAGAATATAAGTCTGCTTTTTAGAAATTATAAGCTTGCAACTTTGCAGAAAATAGAGTGCATGAATGTATATATTCACTTATAAAGAATAACCATTCATAATATCACATACCTTATTGGAACAAATTATCAACATATTTATCTTTTAATATAAAAATCAAGAAATATGATTTTAGTATTTTTATGTGTTTATTGTCTTCAGATCAAATATTGTCTTAGGTTAAGATATGCCTTTGTTATTTTTGTTTTGTTCTAAAGTATAAATTAATCCAGGAAACAACATTCATTGTAATAGTTAGAAAATTCCCACTCTAATCCAGGACTCTTCTCTGACTTTTGAGAGAAATAACAACCACGATGGAATAAATCTTTCTTTTCTTACTGTAACATGTGCACTTCTGAGATGAGGGTGATCAGATAGAGTAAACTCAGGTCTGAAGAGAGCCAAGTTGCACACATCTGTGAGGGTCTATGTCTCAGTGGCCCAGGGGCCAGTGGATCTTTTACATAATAAACCAAAAAAGCCAAACTCATTGCTATTGAATTGATTCAGACTCATGGTAACACCATGCGTGACAGAGGAGAGTGCTCCATGGGACTTTCCTGACTGAGCTCTTAACGGAAGCAGATTGCCAACGTTTATGCCGTGGTACAACTGCGTGGCTTTGAACCCCAACCTTTAATTTAGTAGTCAAGTGCAAACCACTGGTACCACTCAGAGACATCTTTTACAGAATAGCTGACATAAACCAGTTACCTTCTGCGTGATATAGGTGACCCTGTGAGGGATATAGGTGACCCCATGTTGATATAGGTGACCCCATGTGTGATACAGGTGACCTCGTGTGTGATATAGGTGGGGACCCCGTGTTGATATAGGTGACCCCGTGTGTGATACAGGTGACCCCATGTGTGATATAGGTGGTGACCCCATGTGTGATATAGGTGACCCCGTGTGTGATAGAAGTGACCCTGTGTGTGTGATATAAGTGACCCCGTGTGTGATATATGTGACCCCATGTGTGATATATGTGACCCCGTGTGTGATATAGGTGACCTCGTGTGTGATATGGGTGGTGACCCCATGTGTGATACAGGTGACCTCATGTGTGGTATAGGTGGTGACCTCCTGTGTGATATAGGTGGTGACCCCATGTGTGATAGAGGTGACCCTGTGTGTGATACAGGTGACCTCATGTGTGATACAGGTGGTGACCCCGTGTGTGATACAGGTGACCTCGTGTGTGATACAGGTGACCTCGTGTGTGGTATAGGTGGTGACCCCGTGTGTGATAGAGGTGACCCGTGTATGATATAAGCCTGTTCCAATAACCCAACAAGTCTGGTTCCCCTTTCTCTTCATGTCATTCTGCCCAAGTGATGACCATCCGGCTCAGTTGATTCAGAAGGGAGCCAAGGTTAATTGCTTCTTAACGCATTCATTTAAAATGTGTTTACACTATAACCTCATCAGAAGAAACCTGAGGTCATTAAGGACGGATTAATACCTTCTAAGAGGGACAGTTGTGTCTGGGGCTTGAATTACCGTCATTCTTTTCATCTGTCATGTAGACATAACCTCAAATGTAAAAAATAAAAGAACATGCTGAAATCACTATGTTTGCTGATTTTTCTGATATTTTCTGTTAAGTTTTTTAAATTCAGATTCAAATGCTAGAATTCAAAGAATTATTTTAGGAATGGCTGAAATAAGTGAGATAAAGAAAAATCTCAAGAAACATACAAAAGTTTCTCCAGATTGTACGTATACTGATCGTACAGGTGTGGATGACCAGGTAAGAGAAAATAAAGGGGGATACATTTTAGCACGTGCATGCGTGTGTCTATAGTGCGCTACTCAATTTATAAGGTATATGGCATACTTTATCTAAATTAATCTTGAATGAATAGATGGAAGAATAAAGGTGAAGGCTACAGAAATTGAGATAATTTGTATAATAAGTTTGTATAGCTATTAAAAGCAGCCCAGAAAGTCCCACCAAAGTAAAACTCCAATATGTATAGCCTTTTTTACCTTATGAAATTGTCTTCATGTATTGAAACTAAAACCAAAGCAGTTACCTTTGAGTTGCTTCCAACTCATGACAGCCCGATGTGTGGCAGAGGAGAACTATGCTCCACTGGATTTTCAATGGCTTGTTTTTTGAAAGCAGATTGCCAAGATTTTCTCCTGAGGTACCTCTGGGTGGACTGAAATCTCCCACCTTTTGGAAAGCAGCAGAGTGCATTAATCATTTGCACTACCCAGGGACTCCATATTAAAATTATTTATATCTTATTCTTTTATGTAGGCAGAAATACAAAAATTAAATGTAAAATCTCTTTTATGAACTACAGTCTTAACAAATTACTCCAAGAACATTAAAATCAGCTATTGTCTTTCTTCTGAAAACTCTTCATTCTCTCTTCTGTACCTCATAGTACCTCACCACCCACAAAGTGCCTAGGTCTCCAAATCAGAAACTATGGAGTCATGCTTGTCTATCCTCTTCCTCACTCTGCATCTCATTCAACAACTTAGCTCCAGAACAGTGAGGCACACCCTAAACAATGGGTTCTCATAAATGTTTGTAGGCTGATCTAATTTAGTCTTCATGTAGTCTAAGACCTATCATTGTTACTTGTACATACTTTTATCTTTACTTAAGTTATAAGCAAAAAGGAAGCAGAAAGAGAGAAAAAGAGGAGAAAGAGAAATAGAGAAGAGGCAGAAAGACAGTAACTGACAGAGAAAGAAACCAGTGACATAGACAGAAGGAAATTGCAGGGGAGGGTGGGAAACAGAGTGACAGACAGACATAAAGATACAAATGCAGAAAGACAGACAGGAAGACAAAGACAGAGAAGGGGGGGGGAACATTGATCAGAAATGATTGGAGATAATAATAGAAAAAACCTAGTAGATTAGGTTCAAGTCAAATGCGGAAATAGAGCAAAGTGAGTGTGTTGGGAAATCAGACTAATCAGGAGCATGGATGATTTTTGGTATGTTGTAGGGAAAAAACATCACAAAGTTTAGTAAAGCAAAAAGAAAATTTTATTTGGTATATATTCAAAAAGGCAAAAGTGGGAAATGGACAACCATACTGCCACAGCCACGTCTGCCCGAGTCCAAAGACCATTACAGAGTCATCAGTATATTACATTACATAACATTACAAATGTGTAAAACCATTGAAAGCTTCACCTTTTCACAGATGGGCTAGAAACTGTGATCCTACATTTTGAATTGTCTTTCTTAACAATCATTGGTACAGGTTTCAGTAACGACAGTCGGGAGGGTCTTCATTGGTCCAACTAATCTCTATTCACTAAAAGCTAATAGAAGAAGATAAGAGTGGAAAAGTCTTTTGTGTTCTGTTTGGTTGGCTTTATGTGAAAGGTTCCCTGAAAGATATTTTCCAAGATTATCCTAGCTATCGTCTTTATACCTCAGAGCCCAGTTGATGTGTTCTTGTGAGCCATTGTGAGCCCAGCTCCAGCTGGGTAAAATTCTCTTTGCTCAAGGAGAGGGAATAAATGATTCCAATATTATTTTCTATATCAGGTGTTAGCCTCAGGGCACTTTGATCCCTTACCCACCTTCTCACCTCTTAGAATTCTAATTTTTTCCCTTCATTGTCTCCAGATTGCCCCAGCCTGCGCTGGAGACCTTTGTTTGGTCCTGTAGAGCTACCACCAGTGATTAAAAGCCCTGAGAGGGAGTCCAGGCTTCCACGACCCAGTGGATATGGGGGAGAACATAGGGAGCACATAGCCGACAAGGAACATAGATGAAGAAAGGAGGAGCATGTTTGAGATTGGATTGCATTCTCTTCTACGAGATGCCAGGCATGAGCGTCAGATAGTTTGGTACTATTACATTTAAATACCATCTTATTGGTCAAATAGGCTTCAGATTCTGACCTAAAAGACAATTACTCTTCTAGAAGATTCTTTTCATTGATTTCTGAATGTTGCCCGATTACGGTCCTTGCCCTGGAGCAGTCAAGCCAATGAAATGTACTCCAAGTCAGAAAGAATGAGAAAGTTTATTTAGGAGGTGGTCACCAACGGGGATCTGACAGCAATGCAGGTTGTCTCTGTGGAGTCCCAAAAGGTCTTTTTACATTACAGCTTATATATGATTTTTACAAACATTAGAAGTGTCTTTGTAGCCCACAGATGGTAGGCCGGACGAATTATTCATTGCAAGGTAATTATAAGAGACTCTTTACCATACTTAAGAGGTACTTGCCGGACATCTCCTTATCAGGCTAAAGAAACACAAGTCAGACATCTGGGCTCTAAGCTTCCTGTGGGTGGGGTCATAAACCACAGGTGCCCAGACAATGCAAATCAAAGTCATTAACAAAGGTATGCAGAAAGGAGAAGGCAAAGAAAAAAAAAAAATAACAGGTTCATCATGATGTTAGTTATGTCAAGCTCTCAGTCACCCATTTTGAAAAGGAGAAAACATGCTGGGGAGTATTAGGGTCACAGAAACAACCCCTTAACACACTACACATTGCTAAATTGAAGAATAAATGCTTTAATTTGACACGAAAATGCTTTGTTTGGATATTTCAGACTTTAAGGAAGATCTTACACAGAATTAGAGGAACAAGACAATACCGCAAACTGTGCAATCTGTTACGGAGGGGCATTGGATATCATCGTGGCTCAATGGAATATAAAGAAAGACAAGTTGTGGAGATGCTTTTCAGAATGGGGCATGTGAAGGTTGGTGAACTTTGAGGATAACTTTCCTAAAAGTGCTACCTTCACCTCCTCCTTTGGAATGAGTTGTTGCTGTTAGTTGCCGACAAGCTTGCTCCAACTTATGGCAACCTTAAGTATAACAGAACAAACCATTGCCTGGTCGTGCAAACTCTCCATGATCTTTGATATGGTTGAGCCCATTGTTGCAGCTAGTGTGTCAATCCATCTCATTGTGGGTTTCTCTCTTTCTCTCTGACCCTCTACTTCACCAAATATGATGTCCTTTTCTAGGGATTGGTCTTCCGTGATGACATGTCCAAAGTAAGCAAAATGAAGTCTCACCATCCTTGCTTCTGTGGAGCATTGCTGTTGTATTTCTTCTAAGACTGATTTGTTTGTTCTTCTGGCAATCCACAGAATATGATTAGGGGGCAATAAGCTACCTTGACAGCTAAGATAGAATCTACTCTATCCATCTCCCTTATAATCCTTCCATTTAGAGGGAAGCTTTGCTAACGTTTTAACATATTTTATTCCCTTCTATTTTATACAATTTTATATAGTTAATGTCATAATGTATATATCATTATGGATTCTGTTTACTTTGCATAATATTAAATAATCAATTACATTATTTGATAATTACATAAGCATTTTATGAACACATAATATAGACATTTACTTAAACATTCCACTAATGTTGAAAATTTTTTTTTGTTTATAAGTGTATATCAGGGAGTGCTGGTGGTGCAATGTCTAAAGCACTTGGCTGCTAACTGAAAGGTCAGCAGTTGGAACCCACCAACGACTCCACAGGAGAAAAGACCTAGCAGCCTGCTCCAGTAAAGATGATAACATAGGAAACCCTATGGGGCAGTTCTACTCTGTCATGTACGGTCACTATGAGTAGGAAGTGACTCAACGGCACACAACAACAACACACGTGTATCAGCTTCCTGATTATTGACTTGGGATTGATTGAGTCTGCAAAGTGAAATTAATGCCTCAGAGTGCAAAAATAATTTTAAGACTAGAAATCTATCACCAAACATCCTTTCAGAATGACTTTATTTTACTTTACCTTGCCAAATTTTGAGTATATGGTTTGTTGTTGTTGTTAGGTGCCACCGAGTTGGTTCTGACTCTTAGCAACCCTATGTACAACAGAACGAAACACTGCCAGGTCCTGGGCCATCCTCACAATCCTTGTTATGCTTCAGCCCATTGCTGCAGCCACTGTGTCAGTCCGTCTTGTTGAGGGTCTTCCTCTCTTTTGCTGACCCTCTACCAAGCATGATATCGTTCTCCAGGGACTGATCCCTCCTGATAATATGTCCAAAGTATGTGTAGTCTCGCCATCCTTGCTTCTGAGAAGCATTCTGGTTGTACTTCTTTCAAGACAAATTTGTTCGTACTTTTGGCAGTCCATGGTATGTTCGATATTCTTCGCCAACACCACAATTCAAAGGCGTCAATTCTTCTTCAGTCTTCCTTATTCAACCTCTAGCTTTCACATGCATATGAGTATATGGTTAAATATATCTGATTAGATTAAGAAATATGGTTTCATTGTTTTTATTGAATTGTCTTTATTATTTGTGAAGTTGACCTTGCTTTTTCAGGTTTTTATTCATTAATGAAAAGCTTACCCAGAGCCAGGCAATGTTTTAAATGTTTTACATCATTTAATTCTCACCATACCCGTTGCCTTTGAGTTGATTATGACTCACAGCGACCCTATACAACAGAGTAGAACTACCCCATAAGATTTCCTGGGCTGTAATCCCGAGGGGAGCAGATCGGCAGGTCTTTTCTCCCACAGAGCGGCTGGTGGGTTCAAATCACCAACTTTTCAGCTAGCTGCCAAGGGCTTAACCATTGTGCCACCAGGGCCCCTTAGTACAAATGTAAGATGTTTAATAATAGGAGAAAACACGCACAGAGTATATGGGAAATCTTTGTACCATGTTCTAATTTCTCTATAAATCTAAAGCTATTCTAAAAAAATTAAGTTTTCAAAAAAGTGGACCAGATGCGTTCTAAAAGATGAATTCTCTTGATACTGACTGCGATGTTTTGTCAAGTTTATTAAATGTTTTGTTCAAATCTAAATCATTAGTGACTTTACTTTTTTGCCTTCTATCAATTACTGAGAATGGAATTATTGAGAGTAGAGTGCTTAAACCTTTTAACTCATATTGTAGATTTCTCTGTTTCTCTTTGTAGCACTGCCATTTTTCTCTTTATTTTAATACATACAATATAGTGTAACTATAGAAAATTAAGTACAAGACACCTTAAAAGCAGGCTGAAGAAAACAGAGATTACTATAACAGATAGATTGACATCTGATTTCCCAACAGCAAACATGGAAGCTAGGAATAAATGAAATTTTACCTTTAAAAAACTTTACAGAAATAATTGCCAACCTTGATTTTTATAAACTGCACAGATATCCTCAACAATGGGAGCTAAGTAGAGATTTTTTGGGAAATAAAATTATTTACCATCTCCTCTCATCACTAAAAGAAAATTCTAAACAATATACTTAAGGT
This sequence comes from Dugong dugon, assembly GCA_030035585.1. NCBI lineage: Eukaryota > Metazoa > Chordata > Mammalia > Sirenia > Dugongidae > Dugong > Dugong dugon. The sequence goes on along the minus strand of CM057478.1, from coordinate 3,845,797 downwards.
GGAATAAAAGTGATTTCAGGAGGACGGTCAAAAATACTTGAAAAAATGATCTGAGAGTGGTAAACGTAGGCAAATCAAAACATTTATTGTTCATTTGAAAATTAAAATAACATACTGGAATGAAAAGAGACAAAATTAAAATACTTTACAACAGCCTATTTTTCAGAAGGGGGTTTCTTGAAGTAAAGTCCATGGGCAGGATAAAATTATCGATCTATTCAGGATTTTAAAGTATGAATTAGGTCATTTTAACAGTACCCTCTAAAGCAAAGAATAGAATTTGAATGTGCAATATCCAAATTACAGGGGAAAAAATGCTATGTGAAAAATCTAAATCAATTAAAAAGTAATCAAGAAAGGATTTCAAAATTTATAATGCTGTGAAAAATAGAAAGCACAATAGCAAACTAGACAGTCACAAATCCAATGATGTTACACATATTGAATGCATATGAACTAAACCACTGTAATTAAGACAACCAACTCAAGCTTCCTAGATAAAGTATTCATGGTTGTCTGTATGGAGACACATTTAAGACATAAGGATAGGGCAGTGATTGAAAGTAAAAAGAAATAAAATTCAAATTATAATCAAAAGACAGCTGCTGTAGCTATGCTTATATCAAACCAAATATATTTTAAAGTTAAAAACAATTATTACATAAACAGAGCCACACTCTACAGAGATATTATTGTTAGGTGCCATTGAGTCGGTTCCAACTCATAATAACCCTATGTACAATAGAACGAAACACTGTCTGGTCCTACGCCATCCTCAAGAAAGATACACCAATTGTAAGTTTTTATATAATAGTACTAGTTCAAAATATTTAAGATAAAAATGGCAGAACTACAAAGAGAAACAGACAAATCTACATTAAGAGAAGGAGCTTTTAACACACTTTCTACTCTCAGCAATTCTATTCTCAATAATTGATAGAAGACAAAAAATTCACCAATGGCATAGATATGAACAAAACTATTAAGAAGCTTGACAGAACATTGTAGGCAATATCTTCAGGAAACATTTTGAAGTATGGAACACTTTTAAAATTAAAATATATTTGGTCTGAAAGCAAAGCTTAACATATTTCATAGGGCTAAAATCTGAAATCATCAAAGAATGTACTTAAATTAGAATCCAACAAGATAAATATAGAAACTTCATATGTTTAGATATTAAGTATTAATTAACGGGTTAAGAAAGAAATTACAATGGAAATAAGGAAATATACTGAGTTGATAACTGTCTTGGTTATCTAGTGCTGTTATAACACAAATACCACAGATGGATGACTTTAACAAATGGTAATTTATTCTCTCACAGTTTAGCAGGCTAGAAGTCCGAGTTCAGGGTCCAGTTACAGGGGAAAGCTTTCTCTCTCTGTCAGCTCTGGGAGGCAGTCCTTGTCATCAATCTTCCCTGGTCAAGGATCTTCTCTGCGCAGGGACCCCAGGTCCAAAGGATGTGCTATTCTCCTGGCTCTTGTTTCTTGGTGGTATGAGGTCCCGCTATCTCTCTGTTTGCTTCTCTCTTTTATATTTCAGAAGAGATTGGCTTGAGACACAGCCTAACCTTGTAGTTTCAGTCCTACCTCATTAACATAACGGCCATTAATCCCACCTCATTAACATCATAGAGATAGGATTTATAACACTTAGGAAAATCACATCAGATGCCAAAATGGTGGACAATCACACAATACAGGGAATCATGGCCTAGCCAAGCTGACATATATTTTGGGGGGACACAATTCAATCCATGACAATAACCCACTGCCGTCTAGTCAGTTCCAACTCATAGCATCCCTGTAAGACAGAGTAGAATTGCCCCACAGGGTTTCCAAGGTTGTAAAACTTTACAGAAGCAGACTGCCACATCTTTCTCCCGTGGAGTGACTGATGGGTTCTAACTGCTGACCTTTCAGTTAGCCAAGTACTTAGCCACTGCACCTCCAGGCTCCTTCATTGAGTTGATAGATGAATAAAATATGTATATTCTACTGTGGGATGCGATTAAGCTAGTACTTAGAGAAAAATGTATTACCATTTATGTGTCTATTTTGAAAAGAAGTGCTGAAAAAGAGGTAAGAAAGGACATGGGCAACCTCAGGTAGGTGAGGTGACATAAGGCCGAGATAAAGCAGTTTCCAGTTGCTGGCTTCATTTTCTCTAGAAATGTTATCAATATAATAATATCTTCGATCCAGTTAGGAAAAGTAAAAATCTTAGGAAATATTCTTGAATAGTCTTTTTCCTTATCTTACACATCTAAATAATCAGAATTCATCAGCCACTGTTATCGACTCAAAATCCAATACACAATATAGTGTAGTATAATATAACATAATATAATAATTTTTTTCTTATGAATGCATATATGTATTCTGTGTTATATTTTTTTTTTTATTCCTCTGCCCCTAGTTGGTAACAGCTACCTCATCCCTTGCTTTGGGGATTAATATGCCATGTAAATCTGTTGTTTTTACAGAAGGTTCTGTTTATTTGGATGCCTTGAACTTTTGACAGGTATTTAAACTATATACCTTGTATTATAAATCAGTATACACAGGGATCTGGAACAACCATTCAGTACACCAAGATAAACCATGCTTACTCTAAAATGTTTATGTGCTACAAAAGTATTTGGAGATGGGGTCTATATATGACAGTTTATGAATACAGTTAAATTTAAAGACTTTTCAAGTAATCATTGACTGGCTAAATAGGTTAGTTGTCTTGAGAATGGCCCCTATTTGGTATATATTATTAGATTTAAACAAAAATAATTTTAACAGGAGGTAATCACATCTTTCGAGCACCCAGTTGGTGCCAAGCACTATTGTATTCATTTGTTCACTCATTCAGTGATTACACATTGAGTGTCTACCATGTTCTAAGTTCAGGCTAGTTTCTGGAAATACACAAATAAATAAGACAGAAATTGTCCCTGCTTTAAAGGTCGTGATCTTTAAACAGGAGTTGAGGCACCATTACTTAAAAAGCAACACATTAAAAGAAATGTATTTGTAAAACAGTTTTTTTTTAACTTTGCTAAAATTAATGTACCAAGAAACAAGTTACTAAAACTTCAGGATTTATTTTTGAAAGTGTAATGTGTCAGAGGCATAAGTCAATCAAAAATGTACCATTTACAGTGTTAAGTTTTGAAATTATTTAAAAGTCACTAACTATCCCTTTTAGATGTCTGGTCGTGCAGGAAGACGTGGAGAAGATCTTATAGGAAATGTGTTCTTTTATGACATCCCGTTACCCAAGAGAGAAAGGCTCTTGAAGTCGGACGTGCCTAAACTGAAGGGTCAGTTTCCTCTGAGCATACCCCTGATGCTCAGACTTATGCTGTTAGTGCCCAAAGCAGATGACAAATAGGATGTGAAAGCTAAGGTACACTGTTACATATTATTTAAATTACCTAAATAAATATGGTCATTTAGCTCAATTTTCTAATAAGCTGCATAAGTTATATAAACTGAAGGGAATAAACAAGCAATACGATAAATAAACTCATAGCAATGGTCAATTCTATTTCATTGTTCTTTCATCCAACACAAAAACATGCTTTCAACTTACTTGTTTTCAAATATATGGAAAACTAAGTCCACAGTTTTCCTGTTATGATTACTCCCATCCCGAATCCTACAAATATTGAAAAAAAATTTTTTCTGTACATGTATCCGGTCCAAAACCTTTTAAAAATCAAATATCAAAAAAAGTAATTAGAAGTTGAAAAATGTCCAAGAAACTGAAATGTTCCTGATTCTTGGTTCTACATTTTTAAACCATATGCATACTTCTCACTTGTAGTATATAAAGTTATAATTGTTTATCTCTCCTCTTAAATTTACCTACCTTTTTCTGTTGTACACACAAACACACACATATACATAAAATTTAAAACATATTATGGACTACATAATTATAATAATAAATATTATAATAATTGTTATAAATTACATAATAAAGCAGTATGGAATGTTTAATTTAAAATCTACAGATATACATTATATATAGTATATAAGTATTTATGACTATGTTCTATAATGGAAACGTTTTATTGTCTTTTTGGATATTGCAGTTGGAAGGCACACTACAACATTCATTTAATATCTAACTTGATATTTTGATGTATGTATATATAGGCATTATCAGTGCTACAACATTCATTGATGTCCTTCAAGCAACCAAGAATCAAGTGCGTGTTAAAATTTTACTTTATATATTCTTTGCAATTTTTGGCCGCAGAGGTAAGATTTAAACCTAATTTTACTAAATGACAGCAGTTAGCTCTACCGTCCTACAATCTCCTGTGTTGATGACTTATTTGTTTGCTCTTTCTGAGCTCTAGGGACTCAGGTTAACATGCTAAGCTTGGTTTTGTGGGGATACCTGGATGAGGACTGTATTCCCAGGGGATATTCTGGACTTGTGTGCCATTTGCACTACTGTGAACCTGCAAATTTTGTTTTAGTAAAGCTTCCTGGGAAAACGTGTATTCCACAAGCTGTGCAAGCCAATGAATATAGATGGTAAGCAAATATTCTTTTCCCAGAAATCTGCTTATTAAATTGCACACACACACACGTATGTTTACATATACCCACATATTCTCTAGAACTGCAGTCACTCTGGCAGGATGGTGTCCCGTTTCCTCACTACTTTTTCTCAATATATTTGGAACTTCTGGAAAATTTTTATATCATTATATATTTAAAAATATTAATGTATGCATGATGTATGTGCAGACCGGAATAATGTAGATATTATTCTTGATTAAAATCCTTCTGGCTTTTAAAAATTAAAACCCTTAGGTTCATTTCAGATGATGAACATTCTTCTGAAATCACAAGGTATTTTCATGTATAGCAATTTTTAAAATTGAAATAATACATGTGAAATCACCAATGTCATCCTTTGTAAATCTGGTCATTGATATGAAAAATAGTCTCACATATAGGTCATAATCCTTATATGTATTATAGTTAGCTATGAAGATAACAGCTCAAAGTCAAATATGAATTACAGGAATATATTGGCAACATGTTGGCAACATATGTTGCAATCTTGATTTCTTTTTTTAAATTGTAAATCATATTTTTCCATTTTCAGTAACTCTAACATATTGCCATCAGCTAAAGAGAGAAACCCAGTGCTGTGGTTCAAACTTAAACTCAGACGACTGGAACTGGATATGTAATTAACATTCCATCACTATATATATTTTTGAAACTTAACTTTGTTAAAAGAGTAAAACAAATAGTTAAAAATCATATTATATACAACTACTAATAGATCAAATCATAAAGCCTTTGATCCATATGAATCTATATTTTTTTCACTAAAGAATCATGGAAATTTATTATCACTGAATTTTACTTATTGTAAAAATATTTTGTGTAATGCTGCATCAAGGAGCTCTAGTGGTGCAGTGGTTAAGTGCTTGGCTGCTACCCAAAAGGTTGGCAGTTCAAACCCACCAGCCACTCTATAAAGATGTAGCAGTCTGTGTCCGTAAAGATTTACAGCCCCAGGGGTCACAATAGAGGGTCCCGGACAGAGATGGAGAAAAATATAGAACAAAATTCTAACTCACACACACAAAAAAAGACCAGACTAACTGGTCTGACAGAGACTGGAGAAACCCCAAGAGTATGGCCCCCGGACACCCTTAAAGCTCAGTAATGAAGTCACTCCTGAGGTTCACCCTTCAGCCAAAGATTAGACACGCCCATAAAACAAAACAAGACTAAATGGGCACGCCAGAGTAGGGGCAAGGGCAAGATGGCAGGAGGGAACAGGAAAGCTGGTAACAGGAAACCCAAGGTTGAGAAGGGAGAGTCTTGACATGTCGTGGGGTTGGCAACCAATGTCAGAAAACAATATGTGTGCTTACTGTTTAATGAAAAACTAATTTGCTTCATAAACCTTCATTTAAAGTACAATTTAAGAAAAAAAAAAAGATTTACAGCCTTGGAAACCCTGTGGGACAGTTCCACTCTGTCCTATAGGGTCACTATGACTTGAAATTGACTCAACGGCAAAGGGGTTTGGTATTTTTGGAGTGTTGCATCATGGCATTAAAGGAATAAAAAAACTGAAAACAATTTGTTTCTAAAACACAGATTCTGTAAGTTTCAGTCTTAATGCTCTGCATTTCTCCAACACTATGAGGCAGTTGTTGCCTGTTTCCGAATTCTGTCAGGGATCATCATGATTTACTCGTTCATTCCCTGCCTAGTGATTAAGCGGTATTAGTACGGGCATGGTGCTCTGCTACTTACTGTGGCAGATTAAAGATCAGGAATCAAACATCAAGGAGATTGACGCCCTAAAATGCTATAAAGATTGGGCATTTAAAAACATGGGGAATAAATATTCCAGAGAGGAAGTATCGGGAACAAAGTTCTGGTGATGGAGACAGAAGGAGTGAGTTCGTTTTGGACCATCATGAAGCTAAAGAGACACAGAGTGGGTGTCAGCTCACAGCTGGCTTCCAGTGGTAGATAAGGAGTTCGGAAAGTAGCAGAGGGCCTTTGCTCCTTGGGGGTTTTTGAACAGAGGTCGATAAATTGAGTGAAACTGAGAAGTATAAGGAAGGTTTGAAGTTGATGACGGGACCCAGAGAAATTCCAGAACCAATGACGGTTTTTTTTCCTCCCCCAGATTGCTGCAGCAAAGAGAGGGTACAAAAATATAAACCCTTTAGTGTCAGTAAGGAGTCATTCGGTTTGCATTATTATAAAGTAATATTGTAATGTATTAAAAATTCACCAAATGTCTGGAAAGTGACTTTTTTAAACGCGTTTTATCTTGGAATTTTAAGTTTAGCTATTAAGCACTGGCTCAGCATACCTTATAAAATGATGAATTTTGTGCTCTAAAGTTTTGAAAATTAAAGTCTTTATTTTAAACAGGCCCAAAGAAATTTTCTGAAGATGTGATGGAAACCTTAGTGGTGAAGTTAGCACATCTCTTTGGAAGACGTTATTTACCTCCATGTGTGGAAAAGTATAAGAAAAAATCTTCTCATTCAGTGGTAAGAGAAACAAAAATACTACAGTCTTGCAATTCTTGGTAAAATCTTCATATTATAACATGAAATGTAATAGCATTTTGCCTGTAACAACGGTTTGTCTGTGATTCATGAGAGTTTCTTCTTCCTGCCTTAGCCAATTCTTGGTATATACAACGGCTTCTCAGATGAGGAAAAGACGGAGGTCTTGCTTTAAAAATGGAAAGCCTTTTGTAATTGACTAATTTCGCTCTACATGTTTGCCAGGTTCATCCATGTTGTAACATGTACCAGGACTGCATTTCTCTTTACGGCCGAGTGGTATTCCATGGTAATCTACAATTATCTCAACACAAAAACTTTAATTCATTCAAAAATAAAATGAAATAGAAAAATTGAGGGGGGGGGGGAGAAGGAAAACCTATTCCTGTAAGAGAGTCTTAGTAAGCTAGTAACACAACAGTTTTTTTTTTTTTTTCATTACATTGAAGAGAATACCAAACAACATTGCCTTACATAGGAAATAACAGCTATAGTAACATTTATGTATGAAGAGAGAAAACAGAAATGTTCAGTTTAAGAACCATTTAAAAGTATTGATCTGGGCATTCAGTCATTGCCAAACGAAAGACATGAAATTGTGAGATAACTATTAAAAAGGTAAGCATAGGGAGCCGAGGAGTTACCAAGCTTAATGCCAGGTGCTTAGACTTCATCCTGGCTCTGCCACTTAGCAGATGGGCAGCTTTCCCGCTGACTCATGGCAACCCTGTAGGACAGAGCAGAACTACCCGATAGGGTTCCCAAGGCTGTAATCTTTACAGAAGCAGACTGCAAGTCTTTTTCACTCAAGTCTGTTTTCTTACCTGTAAATTGAGAATCATAATAGTATCTACTTCAAAGGATTGCTGTGAGTGTTAAGTCAATTAACATCTGCAAAGTTCTAGAAAAGTGTCTGGAACATAGGAAACATGCAATATGTGTTAGCTCTTATTCTTGTAATGATTGTTATTTACACTTGAAATAGCTGGGTGCTGGAAAAACCAAGAGAATCAACAGAAAAAGGATTAAAATTAATAAGAGTTTACTAAGTTTTCAGATGCAAATAGCTCTAATGGAATGTATAGCTTTTCTGATACTATAATAAAGAAAATAAAATGTGAAATGATCATGCCAATATTAAACAAACAGGAAATATATATAATATATACTCTATTTCAAGGGTCAATTACAATTAAGTTACATTGATAAAAGAGTAAAAAGATATATATCCTTTAAAAATATTCTTTACTGTGGTATTTTTTCTTCTAAGGATTTATACTAATGATATACTCAAAGCTACAAGCAAGAATGTTGTAGAAATATGTTAATATGTTAAATTAGAAATAATTTAAAATTGGAATCCATCTCCATATCAACAATAGGAGAAAGATTAGATGAATTTTAGCAGGTGTAGTAGATATGAGATTATATTATATATAAGTAAATGTATATATGACAGTACTACGCAGCCACTAAAACTTGACTTTTCAAAGAATATTCTATGACATGAGGAAATACTCTAGATATAATGTTGAGTATAAATATTAGACCATAAAACTGAATACTGTCACATAAATTTGCACAGAAAAGTCTGGAGAGAAATACTATATACACCAAATTCTTTATCACTGATTCCCTGAGTGATGAGATTAGAAGTGATTTTAGTTTTTACGTTTACACTTTATTCTAAATAATAGGATTTATACTTAGAAATTTATCCCCACCCCAACTTTTTAAAATATTTTAACTCTGGTATCTCAGAGATCTGAGTGATCCTCTGCTTCTGTTTTCAACAGTTGTTGCTGTAAGGTGCCATCAAGTTGGTTCCAACTCACAGCAACCCCATGTACAACAGAAGGAAACACTGCCTGGTCCTGTGCCATCCTCACAATTGTTATCTTTGAGCTCATTCTTGCAGCCCCTGCGTCAATCCATCTCGTGGAGGGTCTTCCTCTTTTTTGCTGACCCTCTTCTTTACCAAGCACGATGACCTTTTCCAGGAACTGGTCTCTCCTGATAAGATGTGCAAAGTACACCATCCTCACTTCTAAGGAGCATTCTGGCTGTATTTCTTCTAAGACAGATTTGTTCATTCTTCTGGTAGCCCACGGTGTATCCAGTATTCTTTGTCAACACCACACAATTCAAAGGCATCAATTCTTCTTCTATTTTCCTTATTCACTGTATAGCTTTTGCATGCATATGAGGTGCTTGAAAATACTGTAGCTTGGGTCAGGCACAGCTTAGTCCTCAACGTGACATCTTTGCTTTTTAACACTTTAAAGAGGTCTTTTGAAGCAGATTTGCTCGTGTAATACGTCATTTGGTTTCTTGACTCCTGCTTCCATGGGCGCTGATTGTGGACCCAAGTAAGATGAAATCCTTGACAACTTAAATATTTTATCCTTTGATCACTGTGAAGAGTTACATTCATCCATTTCACTGTTTCTAAGCAGTTCTAGATAAACTTCCCAAGGACTTTGCTGACGTGGTGGAGGAACACAACAACAGCATCCACAGGAACTTGGGTTCTTTCCTCCTCACAGTTTCTAAGTCGCCGGACATGAGAAAAGAATAGCAATTACCTCTCTCAGAAATCGGTAAGGTTATGAACATACATGAAAAAAAATGGAAGGTCAATAAAAGAAAATAAATATAAATTTTTGAGTTAAAATTAAATTACAGAAAGTAAGAACAGTTGCAAAAAAAAGAATACACCCTCTCTTCACTTGTTGACTATCACATTATCTGACATTTCACATTTACGACAATAGTAAAAAGTCTTCTAATATTTTGTGCATTAATAATATGTCTGGCAGTAATGAAGGCCAAGATGTGAGGAGAGAGTGACATTGGCTTTGATGGGTAAGGTTGTGCGTTAACTTGTCTGGGCTATGATTCCCAGTGGTTTGGCAGTTATGTAATGATGTAATTTAACAGTTATGTAATGATGTATTTTGGCACCTATTTAATGATGTAGTATCTTTCATTTTGTGATCTGATGTGGTCATCCTCCATTTTTGCTTGACACCTGTTTCATGTATCGACCTGGTCTTTGGAAGCTAACTGTGTCGACAAGTGAGGAGAGAGTATACAGTGGAATTTAATGTAATCCTTCAGATTTATGCTGTGGAAATTATATAACTGAAAATATATTATTTGAAACCAGCTAAGCCACCATGATTTGATTTGACACTGAATGTTTGAATTATTTTTATATATTCTAGTGTCATTATTAGCTAATAGAGCATTGCATGGTCTAAGTTTATTCTAGAAAACTCCTTTCCACTCTTAACTAGTTCAACTTTCACATATAGACAAATTTGGAAGTATAGGAAAAGGAGTATTGGAGTATTTATTATGAATCACCAGTATGTTGTATTTCCTTGAGTTCAATGGAAGATAACAAAGAAGTTTTTAAGGTATTGTCCATGTCTTCAAGGTGTGGACAGAGTGAATGAGATAGAAATATTACAAAGATATAAGGAAAATTGAGTAAACTATATCAGATAAAATAAAGGCATTGCTGAATAAATGAATAAAAGATACTGTATTTTAAAGAGTTTTTTTTTAAATTGTACATTAGATGAAGATTTACAGAACAAACTAGCTTCTCATTAAACAGTTAGCACACGTATTGTTTTATGACATTGGTTACCAACCTCATGACATGTCAACACTCTCCTTTCTCGACCTTGGGTTTCCTATTACCAGTTTTCCTGTCCCCTCCTGCCTTCCAGTCTTTGCCCCTGGGCTGGTGTGCCCCTTTAGTCTTGTTTTGTTTTATGGGCCTGTCTAATCTTTAGCTGAAGTGTGAACCTCAGGAGTGACTTCATTACAGAGATAAAAGGATGTCCAGCGGCCATACTCTTGGGGTTTCTCCAGTCTCTGTCAGGCCAGTAAGTCTGATCTTCTCCTGTGAGTTAGAATTTTGTTCTAATTTTTTTCTCCAGCTCTGTCTGTGACCCTCTGTATTGATCTCTGTCAGAGCAATTGGTGGTGGTAGCTGGGCACCATCTAGATGTGCTGGACTCAGTCTAGTGGAAGCTGTGATAGTTGTGGTCCATTAGTCCTTTGGACTAATCTTTCCCTTGTGTCTTTGGTATTCTTCATTCTCCTTTGCTCCAGAAGTGGGACCAGTGGACTATCTTAGATGGCTGCTCACAAGCTTGTAAGATCCCAGATGCTACTCACCAAAGTAGGATATAAAACATTTTCTTTATAAACTACGTTATTCCACTGAGCTAGCTGTCCCCCGAGACCATGGTACCCAGCCTTCAACCCAGCAATTCGATCCCTCAGGGCATTTGGATGTGTCTGTGAAGCTTCGATGACTTTGCCTTGTACAAATTGTGCGGGCTTCCCCAGTACTGTGCACTGTCTTACTCTCCACCAGAGTTATCACTTACGTATTGTCTAGCTAGTGTTCTTCCCTCTCCACCTTTCCCATCCCTCATAACCATCAAAGATTGTTTCTTTCTGTGTGTAAACCTTTTCATGAGTTTTTATGATAGCAGTCTCATACCGTATTTGCCCTTTTGTGATTGACTGATTTCACTCAACATAATGTCCTCCAGGTTCATCCATGTTGTGGGTTGTTTCATGGATTTCATCATTGTTTTTTAATCGATGCTTAGTATGCCAATGTGTGTAGGTACCATAGTTTGTTTATCCATTCATCTGTTAATGGGCATCTAGGTTGTTTCCATCTTTTTGCTATTGAGAACAATGCTGCACTGAACATGGGTGTGCATACGTCTATCCATGTGATAGCTCTTATTTCTCTAGGATATATTCCTAGGAGTGGGATTGTTGACTCATATGGTATTTCTATTTAAGGCTTTTTAAGGAAGAGCTATATTGTTTTCCAGAATGGTTGTGCCATTTTGCATTCCCACCAGCAGTGCATAAGAATTCCGATCTCCCCACAGCCTCTCCAGCATTTGTTGTTTTCTTTTTTAATTTTTTTTACTGTACTTTAGATGAAGATTTACAGAACAAATAATTTCTCATTAAACAATTAGTACACATATTGTTTTATGACATGGGTTAACAACTCCATGACATGTCAACACTCTCCCTTCTTGACCTCGGGTTCCCTATTACCAGCTTTCCTGTCCCCTCCTGCCTTCTAGTCCTTGTCCTGGGCTGTTGTGCCCCATTAGTCTCGTTTTGTTTTATGGGCCTGTCTAATCTTTGGCTGAAGGGTGAACTTCGGTGTTCCATAGCATCTTAGAAGAGTTAACTAATACCGAATTTCATATTACAGTATAGGAGGTTAGTATTGATTTTTGGCCTGGAGTCCTCAGGTCCACTAATGTGCAAAATGAGGCATATGTTTTGTACTTTGTAAATGATGTCTATCTAATTTCTGAGTGGATATATTCATAAGAATTACCCAAGCTGTCCAATTGGACTCAGTGGTGTCTACAAATAATTGAACCATTAGCAGATGCCTGAATGAGTTTAGTTCAGGAAGAAAGCCTTCCTAGTGATGATTTGGGAATATAATTCTCAAATTTTCTTCTGAAACGCTTTCCTTTTCAAGAACTTTAATAGTTTTTCTAGTTATAATGGAATATACAAGTAATATTTTCTTAAATAATTTATGTTTTATAGGAGAATAGCAGTCCCTGGGTAGTGCAAATGGTTAACACATTTGGCTGCTAACTGAAAGAATGGAGATTTGAGTTCACTCAGAGGTGTCTTGGAAGAAAGGCCTGGTGATCTATTTCCAAAAAATGAGCCACTGAAGCCCTGTGGAGCACAGTTCTACTCTGACACACATGGGGTCGCCATAAGTCAGAATCGACTGGATGGCAATTGGTTTTTCTAAATAGGAGAACAGTTTTCCATTGAATTCTTATTTGACTTTTCTGTTCACTGCTTCCTAGACTTTTCAGGTAAAGAATGTGAAGACTCCGAACTGGTCCCTCATCTGATGCCGGGATCAGAAAGCAGAACTGCTGTCTCCCCATTTGCATGCCTGTCCAATATTACTGACCAAGATTTATTTGATATTAATGTGGTAAATGATGTATGTCAATTGTAGTGTGAAATTTCCTTTCATTCTGTTTATTCATTTATGAGAAATAACGTTTACGTGATTATGATACTAGTTAAACGTCCAGGAAAACAAAGCTATCTCACTCCTATTCCAGAGTTGTAGTACTTTACACTGAAACCAAAAAACCAAAGAAAAAAACCCTGTTACTCTCGAGTCGATTCCGACTCATGGTGACCCTATAAGACAGAGTAGAACTACCTCATAGGGTTTCCAAGGAGTGGCTGATGGATTCTAACCATCTGCACCATCAAGCTTTCCTTTTGTATACTTAAGTCTTTTTTTTTTTTTTTTTTTTAATGAATTAGACATTAAAAAGAATGACTGGTACTTTCTCAATTAATCACTATGTATAAATAATATCTTAATATGGGCATCGCTGGGCTATAAACCCTTGCTACTCAAAGTGTCAACCACAGACCGACCTCATTGGTGCCACCTGTTGGAAATACAGAATCTTGGACTTTATCCCAGACTCAGTAGGGCAGAATCCGTATGAAAGATCAAGAAGCCCTACAATAAGCCAGTGGAGGGAGGTTGATGGTTGTCTCTCCTCATTTTTGTGTTCCTTGCACCGTGAAATGGTACATGGCACAGAGTAGACACTCAATAGTGTATCAGACACTTCATCTATACTGCCTCACATGAAGCACTAGGCAGGCTCAGGAGGAACAAGACCCCCAATTCTAGCTGCCCCCCAATGGCTCTCTGTAGCATTTTGTTGCATTTCGGCAGGAACAAACCTCTTGAGTTTAACTGTAATGACTGTGATCCAATCATTTGCCAAAATAAGATACTCGTATCCTAAAAGACAGTATAAAAAAAAAAATTAAGTGTATGGCAAAGGAAAAAATAAGCACTATTAAATATAGCTAATGCCAGTAGAAGTTTTGTAGGCTCCAGAATATTTTTTTCAGAAAAATTAATCTATAAAATATCTGTAATGTATTTCTGAGTTTGTTAAAATGCCTATTCAACTTTAAATTTCCAACTAATTGGAAGGTTAGTTTCCATGATATCAAAAATAGTTATAATATTTTAACTATTGACTTTTTTACTGACGTTGTTGGGATATTTATACTAAGGTTTGGAGAAATTTAATATACTGTTTGAATATTTGACAATGCTTTGTTTAAAATATATTGGGATATTTACATATATACGTATGTATTTTAGTTTTAGTTAGCTGGATGTGATTAACCAAGTATTAACTTGATTACAAGTTTTGTAATAGATTAAGGCACATCTTAAAAAATGCTAACAATCTAAAATTTCTGCCTTTCTTCAGGCTATACTACGAACGCTTAGTGTGAATGTAACAGATATTCCTTTCCTTCAGTTGAATAAACGTGATAAAAACGGAAGGAAATGTCCATTGAAGGGCTATGCATTGAGCTTCTGCAAACATGGTTGGCTGTTAGCCCTGACTTTGGATAACTCGTATGAACCTTTTCTATTTTAACATCTTTAACTACGTGTGTGTATGTGTAAGGAGTGTTTCTTGTGCTCTGGCATTATGACTTACAAAGAATAATTTAAGATGCATTATGCTGAGTTTATTTGGCACTATTTTCAATGTATGCGAAATATTTAACATTAGTGACATTAATATGGTGATGCATAAGAGCCCTAAGTCTTATTTTTTAACCAAATGATCCACATCTTTACTAGCCCAGTCATTTTAAGGCTAAACTCACAATGGTGAAATATTGGATGGAAAGGATGCCAGCACTTCTCTGCACTGCTTCTATGTCTGGTTTACTGTGTGCCTGAGCTCACTCTGGCTGGGCACGTTTTAATGAGAACGTGGTCAAATGCCAGCAATTCTGTGGTAGTTTATTATTTTCTTTACCATAGGTTGGGAGCACACACAGACGCACAAAGAAGGTGCATTCCATTAAACATTACTTGTCTATTTATTCTCTAGGTTAAATATGGGAGATGCTTTTAATTTAATCAGAGATTTTACGCTTGTTATCCAAGCCATCAGGTACAGTAAACATTTCCATATTTGAAGATCATATAAGCACTTAATCACAACGATAATAATTTTAAAACTTAATCTTCTATAGGCTTTCACTAAGTGAATTATATGATGATGAAGATAACAATGTTGTGTTGGCATTTAAACAACTAAGTGAAGCATTCTGTACAAAATTTTGGAAGAAAAGAAGATACTGACGGTGTTGAATCTTACCTGAGTCCTGTGCTCCTGGAAAACAGGAATGATCAACCCATCCTCCTACTATTTGTGTTCCAGGAAATGGCTGACTGCAAAGAACCACCCTTCCCCATGTGACTTAGATAAGACTCGAGGATGCCCCCTTTATTGACCTATACAAGGCAGGACACAGACTCTTCATATTCCTATTCTTTGTCTCATTGATGATTCGCTGAACTGTTTGTCCTCACTGGCCAATCTGGACAAAATATTCGCTAACTTGACTGGATCAAACTTTAGTCAAGCTTCTCCCTTCACCACAGGCCACTGAATTTTGACCCACCCGCAAACAGAGCCAGCATCCGAATGTCAAATTGCCACTCCTTAAGGACCCTCCGCAAAATCTTCTGATCGCAAAGAAGGATACTCTGTAATCAACCGTCATATCCACCACCTGCTCTCCTCACTCCCCCATGCCTGGTTCCTTCTATCCTTATTTACTGCCACCTATAGAAGAAAAGAAGCCCTGGTGGCACAGTGGTTAAGAGCTAACCAAAGGTCAACAGTTGGAATCCACCAGCGGCTCCTTAGAAACCCTGTGGGGCAGTTCTACTCTGTCCAATAGGGTCACTATGAGTGGGAATCCACTGGATAGCAATGGGTATAGAAGAAAAGCCCCTCTCTGGCTGGCCGTTGAGGTCCTAGCAGGTCCTGTGCTCTCCCTATTGTCTTCACACCCACAATAACCCCTCCCCTTATTGCAATAATGTTTTCTAATAAATTCTCTCCTTGCCTAGGCCCGGACTTCTTTTTTTTTTTTTTCATTTGATAACACCTTGCCATGCCAGAAAAATAAAATGCATTATCTAGCTAAGTATAGATTTCACAGTTTCTTGGGCTAATTATAGAAAGACTTCCTAGTGAAGAAATTTATCAGTTAAATATCTAAATTCTAAACAGATATTCTAAAAACACTTTTTCTTTTTAATTAAAAATTTGAGCTGGCAAAGTGACATCTATGCTAAATGTTTCAAGCAAATTACTGTTTTTGACTTGAATTATGGACTATGTTTTTTTTTTTTTTTTAAGCTAGAAGTCAAACCTAAATTAAAATAATATAACATCATACAGCATAGCAGTAAAGTAGTAAATCTTGAAGGTGATTTCAGAAATCTAGTTATTTCTAAATCTTTCATGTTGTGTCCATTTTTTCTGTTCTACATGTTCTGATTCATCCACGATGTGTTTTCATTTACCTTAAGACCAGTAGAGGTAGCTCCACAGGGGTGGGGCCATTAGCTAGTATAAAATGTTACATACAGAATACAGCACTTCTATGCAACCTGGTGATGCAGTGGTTAAGAGCTACCCCTGCTAATCACTAAGGTCAGCAGTTTGAATCCACCAGCTGCTCCTTGGAAACCCTTTGGGGTAGTTCTACTCTGTCCTGTAGGGTTGCTATGAGTCGGAATCAACTGGACAGCAACGGGTTTGGTTGTTTTTTTTTTTTTTTTTAGTCAGCTTCACCAGTTTATTTACAACTATTGCATATGCATCCTCGTTTATTTTGCCTGGCTTCATCAACTGCGGCTTTCTATGATCTCGGTTTTTGTGTTACTCTTGCTTTGACTGAAGTTCTCTGTCGTGGGCTCTCCCTTTCCCTCCTCTGCTGTCATACGCAGCTAGGCTGTGGCTTAGATCTAGATTCTACCCAAAATTTGATCTCCGTGAGTATGTTTTCTTTTCCTGATTCCAATTTGCTGAATCTTGAAAGACAGAAGGGACCAAGCTCTACTGAATGCACAAAGCACCATAATTTCCCAACGACGTTAGTACGTACGTTAAGATGTAAAGACAAAACACGGTGAGCAGTGACTTTTCCGGCATTGCTTGGGCAAGTGGTTTGGTTAGACAATGACTCAAAAAAAAAGAAAATTAGCTTGAGATGAATTGCTTTTACCAGAGTTGTTGCCAAACGCACACACAGACACACACACACACACACATACCTGCACACATACACCTGTTTTTACCTCGAAGCTCCTTGTAAATATAATCCTACCAAATATATATCAAGTTGCATTTTGCTATTTGCTATTTTTATTTTCTTTTAAAAGCTGCTTTAGGTGTTCACTTTAGCTTTATTGTATTTGTACAGAAGTCCTGAAAATTCTTCTGTGGGGGGTGGTTGCACGCTGTATTTTCTTTGACCTCCCAAGACATGCTTGGGACCGCTTTGGGAACACTCTGGTAGAGTATCAATGGTTCACATTGAAAAGATTTCAATTTCAATGAAATTTTTTTATTAATCCATCATACACAATTTAATAAATTGCTGATTTGGATAATAGGTGAAAACCCAGTATTACATACTTTCATCAAGAGAATTTTCTTCGGTTTGGAGTAATTTTAAAGATAGATGAGAAAACATGATTCTATAGCAAAACTGTATCAGAAAATCTTGACTTTTGATGCGTCTGTGAAGAGGCATGCGTGGTCCTCCAAATTCTCTATCTCAGTAGTCGTCAGCATCCCCAGCGCAGATGGCAAGCAGTGCTTTCCTATAATGCCCTGAAGCAAAATTCTGAAAAGAAAACAATACGTGTTTGAAATACTATGTCACAGTATTTCTAGAAGATAACTTCATTTCCTCTGAAATGCAGTTTGAAAGACCCATGATCCTTCCCAAATTTATATACTTTTTCATCTAAAGATTTAAAGTGTCCTGAGAACTGTTGCCAGTGGGAGTTATTTGAAAAACTATACCATGTTTACCGTCAACATAACATGGTTTAGATAAAGCTGATTGACTTCCAGTATGTATTTATGAGAAGAATAACTTGCAGCTGAATTAAATCATCTCCTCAACTTTAGAAATAAGTACCCTAATATTATTGTTCTAAATCAGTATAGAGCCCTCTGGAGAGAAAATTAACAATGTATCTCAAAAGACTTAATAATATTTATACTCATAAATGCAGTGATTCGACTTCTAGAAATATATATATCAATTATTGATGATCACAAATATTTATGCTAAATAATATACACCTTAATATTGTTTATAATAGTGATAAAATGAAAATAGAACAGAAAGTATAATAATATGGGGTAGTTTATGTACTTTACAGCTCACACGATAGGATATCATGGCCCAATAAAAATATCCCTTTAAGTAGTAAAATAAATTATCGTTTATATATGTGTATATATATATTTTAAAGACTGAAAACCCCTGAAACAAAATTTCATTAATGGTTATCTGTGGTAGATAACTAGAATAATTTTTATTTTCTTTTTATAGTCTTCTATCATTTTCTGAAAAGGTGCCCTGTTGGCACAGTGGTTAAAGCACAGAAAGGTTGGCGGTTTGAACCCACCAGCCGCTCTGCAGGAGAAAGATGCAGCAGTCTGCTTCCATAAAGGTTACAGCCTTGGAAATCCCATGGGGCAGTTCTACTCTGTCATATAGGGTCGCTATGTATCTAATTGACTTGAGGGCAATGGTTTTTTTTTGGGGGGGGGGGGGGGTTGGGGGAGTTATAGTTTCTAAATATTCCCAAATGATAAAAACAATAAATAAATAACACTATAAAACCAGTTTTTGTTAAAAATCAACTATCACATTAATGTTCTCTTCCACAAGATCATGTGATTATAATTCCTTGCTTTAAATGCACATGGTAAAGTTGCACTGAGTATTTGTAAATATTAGTAGACTTTGAGGTGGTTGTAATTACTTGCAGTACATATCTAAGAACTACTTTATTTATCTAGAAAATAAGTTATGACATGCAGTTTTCAATGGAAAATTTTTATCACCACGAAGCAGGGTAAGGTCTCTAGGTGGAGCAAACAGTTTGCACTCAGCTAGTAGTCGTCAACATTCCCAGCACAGGTTAGTGGTTCAAACCCACCCAGAGGCACTGCGGAAGAAAGGGCCTGGCAATATACTTCCATGGCAAAGAAAACCCTATGGGACAGTTCTACTCTGCAATATCTGTGGTTGCTGTGAGTCAGAATCGACTCGACAACGACCCAAAACAATAACAAAGACAGTGTAGGGTTTTCAAGGTGGTGTGAAGAGAGTTTTATCTCAAACAAAGAAATAAGATTTTTCTTAACTGCTCCATCAACTCTTACTCTTGGAAACCACCACGGCTACCCAAGGACCCACAAGGTTTTCTTCTGTGGTTTTGTGGTCTCTTGGTCTTTGCCGAGTTGCTTCTGGATTACTCTTTCACTAAACTAAAAAGCTATTTCTTGCAAAGGAAAATTTCAATTGAAAACCATATGAACAAGGTGCCAGCATTTATCTATGCTCAAAATATGAATTAAGATATATTCTCAGGACCTGCTTGTTCTTAGTTTATTGCTCAGCTGTCACCATCATGAAATTCTTAATAATATTTTGAACAACGGGCCAAGCATTTTCATTTTTCACTGGGTCTCAAAAAAATATGTAGTCACGCCTGTATATTCTGAAAATACCTCGCTAGGTTTCATCAAAACCCTTGGGAAAGCTTAGAAGTATCAGAATGGAGAAATTGGCTACTTACTTTTGAATCACCCTCCTCTGCTCGTCAGGAGCTGAAGAGAAAATTCTCCATAAGCAGCAGTGCTAGATTTCTCCAGATTACCAGTTTCTGAGATTTGGCTGCCTGCCCTGCCTTCTATGGGATGAGAGGCAGGCTAAACTGATTTAAGACCCCTCTTCACAATCAGCGTTGTCTTGCTGAAAAATGTTTTTTTTTTTTTTTCCTGAGAAGTGCCTCCTGCTGATCCTGATCATACTTCAGAATTAAGCCTCTAAAGCACTATTATTGTGGCTGAGTATTTAATAGGGGAGCCTTGGTGGTGCAGTGGTTAAGTGCTATGTCTGCTAACCAAGAGGTCAGCAGTTTGAATCCACCAGCCGCCCCTTGGAAAGCCTATGAGGCAGTTCTACTCTGTCCTACAGGGTCACCATGAGTTGGAATCAACTCGACAGCAATGGGTTTGGTTAGGTTTTATTTTACATGACCACAGCAATGGTTTTTGCTTAAGACACATCAAAGAAGCATAAATTCTGTCACTGAGATTAGTTAGATGTACTAACGGTTCTCTGAAGTGCTAGATAATCCCTGCTTGATTTTTAGCTTCTAGTATCAAGTTATTGAAATTAAAGCTATTGTCTCAGTTTTGAAAGGGGACCTTACGTGTCTAAATAAATGGCTAGTGGGGACTTACCCTGATGTCGTGAAACAGGGATTTTCCGTATCTCTCTTTGTACCGTTTCCTGATGGTCCGCAGGTCGATTTCACTTCTGGCGATTAGAATCCTGATTACGGTTTTATTATGGAAACCAAAGTCCTAACGGATATAGAAGAGGGGGAAAAATGAGACAACGGTACCTTAAATTCAGTCTAAAAGTGGGAATCTCTGGGTGGTGCACCCAGTTAAGCGCTCTGCTTGTAACCCAAAGGTTTGTTGTTGGAGGCCACCTAGAGGCACCTTGGAAGAAAGACCTGGCAATATACTCCAAAAAAACCAGCTGTTGAAAACCCAGTGGAGCACAGTTCTGCTCTGACACACACAGGGCTGCCGTGAGCTGGAGTCAACTCGACAGCGACGGTTTTTCTGTTTTGGTTTAAAATAGACTCATTTCTTTTCCTGCACCAATTTGCTCTTCTTTCTGTATCCTCAAATGCTGATCTCCATTCATGTAGCTCTCTCTCTCACTGTGGACATACCTATAGTTATTTTACTTCTAAAATTTTCCTGTAAACTCTGTTTCCAGCGTCACAGCCTTCCATGCAGTCTTTATCATTTCACGCTCAGATTCTGCAGGAGTCTCTCCCTTTTCCAGCCTTGTTAACCTTCACACTGTTTCCTTCCCACTGAATTTCAAAACAGATCTGATCACGTGGTTCTCCTAGGTAAAAAAGCATCCTCAGGGTGGTAAAAACAAATCAACTTGCACTCCTTGCTAGATGCATGTTGCACAGTAAGGCAGCAATTACATTTTTATTTTTATTCTATATTATGTTATATTCTAAGCTATAAAGAATAAGAATTTCAGGTATTTGAAATATTTGCTGATTTAAACTCAAATACTGAAAAATACAAAAATCAATTTCTGTATACAAGACCCAGAAATAATGCCACTTAAGCTAGTTAGGGGAAACCCTGGTGGTACAGTAGTTAAGAGTTTGGCTGCTAACCAGAAGGTTAGCAGTTCAAATCCACTAGGTTCTCCTTGGAATCCCCATGGGCAGTTCTACCCTGTTCTGTAGGGTCGCTATGAGTCAGAATCGACTCAACAGGGAACGGGTTTGGTTTGGCTTGGTTTGAAGCTGATTAAGAAGTCAGCTTCAAATTGTCTTTTCATATGGTGTAGTGGTGACATCCAGTGGCCAGGAAACATAATTTTTGACGTCAATGTTTTGGCTGTTGACCTACTAACAAACTTTTCATAATTTGAGGTGAGTAAAATGAACGATCTAACCAAGTCTCTATATTTAAATTATGGAGAAGTGTTTAGCATGCACTGGAAAAAAATTCAGAGGTTTTCTTTGGCTTAGGAGGAGTGAAAACAATTTTTTTTAACAATATTTTATATTCAAGGTCCTCATGTATCAAAAATTTGACCACTTGGGTTCCAATCCTGCTGTTTGCTTCCTAATCATTTGTGAGTGTTCCTCCCTTCCTTTTTGCCTTGCAACACAGCCACAGCCAGGATACAGTCTGCATTCATTGTTAGAATCAGTAGCCCCCAATGTAGGCAGAGTTGGAATCAGGGTAATTGTGATTCTTCTCCATCCTAATCTGTGGGTGAAATATCTGTTGGGCCAGTGGTGGGTTCTTTGAAAAAGGAAACTGCTGAAATCATCCCGCAGCATTGCCCAACGCACTATTTTAAATAACTTTTTAATCAAATGCACTTTTCTGTTTGGAAATTGAATAAAAGAGAAGCAGCAGGACTGTGAGAGCTGATCTTCCCCCTGTGTTCTCAGGTTACATAGACTGTTCCTGCACATAAATAAAAAAATGTGCTTTACATAAGATATACAAGAAAAATACTTATCGTGATTCACGTATGCTCACACATACTGCCTACTTTAAAGAAATTGTCCTGTAAAATTACTTTGGGAGTAAACCCTCTGATTATTACTCTGATTATTTTATTAGTACAGTAAGTATAAAATTACTACTGGATTTTTAGAACAGTTATCTTTGAGTTTTCAAGGCTATGACATATGTATAATAATGAGCACCAGACTATTTCTTTTTCCAAATGTGTTTCAAGCACATTATGGCAAAGTTGCATATTATCTCATGCATGTAGGTGTTTGTTTAAAAACAAATGCACCAAAAGATGTGTGATTGGAAAACACTCTTACGCACGAAAAACATTCCCATTTAATTGCAAATATAGCTTTAGAATGTGTTGATGTCAACCTATCTCTTTAAGTATTTTTGGAAAATAACACTTCATGTTTAAAAATAGCCACTGATATTATTTTATGTTTTAAAACTTCAGAAGAGTAGCAATTTCTTGGGGAGACTTTGTAATGTTTTGACATTTTCTGCTTGATGCCATATGCTTTGTACTTGCATAAGTGTGATGTGGGGATCTTTGGAAATATACAAAAGTATTTGGATTTACCAGTTTCGGAAGATGCTAACAGATTCTAAAGCACATGGAGGAGACAGACCTCAAAGACATCATATTCTTAGCTGTCTAAATTTGCTCCAGAAAGCAGAACGTTACTTTTATTTAATGGGTCTTATTTCTGATGTATAACATATTTTTCACTTGAGCATACTGTCTTTGAAATGTATATATTTATATACAAGACCAAAACTAGCAATCAACATTTTAATAATTGAAGTAACAGTTTGGAGAATTAGACACAATTTCTGGAGAAATTTTAAAAATACATGGATTATACTTACATGGATTGCACTATATAATCTGTAAGCAAAATAGGCTGGTTTATCTCGAACACAGAGAACTGGGAGAAATCAGAGAGAAAAGAAGAAACTTTGAGGGTGACAATGCATATTTTTCTTCAGAATTTGTGAAGCAAACATTTTTCATGTTACAGTTCTGAAATAGTGATTCTCTGAGAGTTCTAGGGATGTGGGATTCCGGACTGTAAACTGGATTGTAATTTCCACACTTAGAATGGTAATGAAAAAATATAAAACTACAATATTATAATGATTTATTCAGATTTTCATTGGAAGTCTCTTAGTTCCTTCACACACTCCAGTGAAGAAAAATGTATCCACTGAAGATTACATAAAGCCAGGAAGAGACCCAGTTTATCACCACAATTATAGATTTTTATCATTGTAGGATTCAATGGGATACAGCCCCACCCAATCCCTTCATCTTCCCTGGCGGGCTTGTGAGGAGATCTGAATATATTTGCAAAGAATTTGTATGAACCATAGGTGCCTCAGACTAGTTTTAGAAGATGTCGACTCAATCGCTATGGCATTAAAACAGCCTACCGCCAGGTCCACAGGTACCTTTGATGAATATCAGATGTTAATTGCAGACATTCAACAGCGTTTATTTGAGTGAGTAAATTAATGAATTACCTATTCTAGGCAAAATAAAATCATCATATAAGTGTTTTCTCTGTAGCTGAAGTAATTATTCCAGGTTGTAAAGCCATGCCTTTCTCTTTTCTTCTATTTATAACATAATCACTCTGGAGTCTCTGCTACAATGTAAGCTCGTTGAGGGCAGGGACTCTTGTTGTCTGCTACAATGTAAGCTCGTTGAGGGCAGGGACTCTTGTTGTCTGCTACAATGTAAGCTCGTTGAGGGCAGGGACTCTTGTTGTCTGCTACAATGTAAGCTCGTTGAGGGCAGGGACTCTTGTTGTCTGCTACAATGTAAGCTCCTTGAGGGCAGGGACTCTTGTTGTCTGCTACAATGTAAGCTCCTTGAGGGCAGGGACTCTTGTTGTCTGCTACAATGTAAGCTCCTTGAGGGCAGGGACTCTTGTCTGCTACAATGTAAGCTCCTTGAGGGCAGGGACTCTTGTTGTCTGCTACAATGTAAGCTCCTTGAGGGCAGGGACTCTTGTTGTTTCAATGTTTCAGTGTCTGCAGTACCTAAATCAGCCACCAGAATAGCAGGTGCTCCGTAAATGTTAGTGAATGAAGGAATGAATCCGTTAAAGGTTTTCTAGTACTATTGTTGTTCACTATTTCTTCTCTCACGTCCGCTGCTTGGTTTTTAGCTTTGGTCTTTGGCAGAAAGACAGTTATACTGAGATTCAGATGACATGGGCTTTAGTCATACACTTGTTGCTAATTAACGGACAGACTTGGAAGCAGACATTTAACCTCCTTACATCTTTTTTTTTGTAAAACGAGGGGCTTTGATACATGGTTTTAGATTTTGTTGAGAATTTGCTGGACTATACACACGTTCTTCTCAGAAAATTGCACAGATGCAAATATTCATATTTTGCATGCTATTTTAAGAATTTTACAGAACGCTCAAAAGCATTTTCATGGAACCTCGAGCTTAAAACCCTTTTACTAGATGAACTATAAAGATTCTGTTATCTTTCAGCTCTCACGGTGGATTTATGAATACCTGCCAGTTTTTTCCTCTTAGAGGTAGACACCATTTCTAACTTAGAAAAGAAGGAGCTGTATCTCTCTCTCGTGATAGCCTGCAGAAATCACTGCTAAGTAAAAACTTTGGAAATCTCTTTTATGGTAGGATTTACTCTTGAAAGCAAGTTTTTTAGCAAGGGGTGGCAAAAAACCCTTTTGCTCTTGCAATAAAGGAAGCCACATTACTGGTATTTAGCTGCTCTTGAACAAGGGAATGGCAGTGAGTAAATATAAAGTAGATTTAAAGGTGTCAGACCCCAATTACCTGAGAAATAAGAACTGAGGATTCAGTGTTTCCTAGCATGAAAGTTGATGCAGCTATTAGGGTAGGGTATTAGCTTATTAAAGGCATCAGATTGCCAGTTTGGTTCTTGTATCAGTAGCTGATAGACCTCTACTCTATACAGTTAGCATTTCATTTACATAATTAAACTCAGGGAAAAATACACTGACCAATGCTTATATTTGTACCTTAATTCAGTCAGAGCCTGTTGGGTTTATTGTTGGAGCAAAGGTTTGCGGTACACCAGGTAATTTACCACTTACCAATCGCAACTAGCAGTTGCTGAAAGTATCCATCGTAACATTCATTAATGGCGTCCACCATGTCTTGCCCAGAAATGTTTTGAAACTCCTGGAAAACTTCAACAAATCGATGTAATTCAAAGGAGATTTTGTACATATTGTAAATTTAAAATACAAATATTGATTATATGGCTATACATGGTGACAATAAAGTTTTCTTAAAATGATGGAAAGTATTACTGCTCTCAGTTGGGTTTGATAGAAGAATGACTTGAAATAAATGTAAATGCTCTTACTAGAGTCTTCGTACAAGTTGTGCATCGATGAGCATTAGAGAGCCTTTGCTGCTCTCCTCTTTTCGGGAACAATTGTCATTTCTAGTGGGAGCCACTAACTCACTGGGGATTTAAATTGAGGGGAAGCTCAGGGCCAGCCGTTAGATGAGGGACATTTGTTTAAGACACATTATTAGTCAGACTCTTGTCAACATCAAACTTTCTACTAGAGCTTACATCTGAGAACTAAGTGTGAAAGTCCTCTGAGTGATGATTCAAGTGTGATTATAAAGCACAGGAAGAGTATTCTGAAAAATACGGTGTCACCTTTAGGGTCATAGACTAGAGTTTACTAACTTAGAACTGGGCTACATTAAACTTCTTATTTCAAGCGCTTACTTATCTGGGCTTCTCCCAAGCAACTTTCAGTTCTCACTTACTGTTTCAGCAAGTTAGAGGCTGGGAGGCTTTTTTTTTTTTTTTTTTTTTAACAGCATTTCATATACAAAGTGTACGGTGCGAGTGAGGTTGGGGTAGGTCATCTTTTAAAAGCTTTATAGAACTTTGTGTATTTTATATACATAGAAAAAAGGTGGTTTTTTTTTAAAAATGTAAGGGAAAAAGAAAAGCGCATCAGTTTGGGAAAAGTTAAAGTGCAAACTAATATGACTGTACCTCTAAGACCAATAAGGCAGCATCACATAAATCGTGACATTAATAATAATTGCTGTGATTTATTGTTATGAATTGAATTGTGTCCACCCAAAAGTTATGTGGAAGGTCTAACCCCTGTGCCTGTAAATATGACCCTGGTTGGAAATAGGGATTGTCTTTTATTAAGTTAATAAGGCCATACCAGGGTAGGGTGGGTCTTAAACCTAGCCCCTTCTGAGTGGTGTCTGAAACAGGGGAGCGCAGGCACAGAGAGACACGCACACATTGGGGGAAGGCAGAGGCCATGTGACAATGCAGCTGTGAGCCCAGGAACAGCAAGGATTTCCAGAAGTCATCAGAAACTGGGAGAGAGGTCCACAGAAGGAACCAACATGGCTGAGACCCTGATTTAGACTTGAGCCTCCAGAACTGTGAGACAGTCAATTTCTGATCTTTAAAGCCACCCACTTGTGGTATATTTTTTGTTACTGTAGCACCAAATACTGAGACACTCATTATAATCCTTGATCCCAACTCATAGCGACCCTATAGGACAGAATAGAACTGCCGTGTAGGGTTTCCAAGGAGTGGCTGGTGGATTCGAATGGCTGACCTTTTGGTTAGCAGCCGTAGCTCTTAACCGCTAGGCCAGCAGGGATCCAAGACACTCATTAGTTAAACTATGGTCACTACACTTTTTCAAGACAACATACAATAAACCAAGTAGGAAATAACTACCAATTTGAGTAAATTCTCCTCAAAAAGAGACAGTTTTTTTAAAAGGTTCAGTATGTGAAGGTTATATAACTTAGTTATTGGAGAAAATAAAATTGTACAGAAAACTGCACTTCTCAGTAATGTCGTTAAATGAGGCCTGTCTGTATAAATGTAATTCAAAATAAGCTCCTTTGAAATAATTGGCTTTTCTCCCATTTCTGTATAACATTTCCCTTTGTGTTTTGTTTTGTTTTGTTTTAACTATTGTAGAATCAGCTGAGCAGCTGGAAAGCGACCCGATCAGAATTACCCAGCCACAGCTGCTGGTAGTTTTTGTTGCACAGGATCATTTGCAGCAAGGTTTTGTGCTCCCCCGTCCTCTGCTGGCAGGCCTCCCACAGGACCTGAAACATCATACCAAGAAGAAGTAGTATTGGAAGGACCCCTGAGCGGTCTACAAACGTTCTTTACTGTCAGTGTGAGAGCTGGTTCTAGTTACCATTGCATCCTGAGCAGCCAGAGCAGGGTCTGCATATCCTTCCTCTCTGGTTCCCTGTGAAGTAAGCACAGATTCCCTGTCATCAGGGTTCTTAGCAGACAACCATCATGGCGTCCCTGGGACCAAAACCCTGGAACCACCGTAAACACACCAGCAATTCCTGAGAAAGTTCTACCGTTATTTCAAACAAGCTAGTCTCTTATTTCCTGAATACTTTATGAAATATTACATAGGTTTTTTTGTTTGTTTTATTTAGTTTTTTTCGCAGCTGTGATAACCTTTGCAAGATGTTGAGGTGTTTTTCACTTTTCCAGTTCTCTGTGCTGCGTCTTCCCCGCTATCAGCATGAGCACCCACTGCCTGACAGCGGGTGATACGGCTGGGATTTACCATTGTTAGGGTGAAAATGCAGAGAGAAAGAATGAGTTAATATTTAGTCTCTGACTTGTCAAATAGGATTTGTGTGGCAAATCCAGACTTTGTGAAGTGAGAAGATTTTTAAAATCCCTCCTGGCCATTACCATATAAAGAGTAGACACAACCAAGTTAGCTGTAGAGTTTTACATACAGGATGTCTCCTTCAAACAGGAGAGGGAGGAGGGTTGGCATGCATGGCCCGCTGGTCCCAGATCATTATGAGGAAAAGAGGAGAGAAAGAGGTAGGGGAAGCAGAGAGGTTAAATAACCTCCCCCTTTAAGTCAAGATTTGCAGGGACAGGTTTTTTGTTTGTTTTGTTTTTACGTTTGAATACTGAGAGTACAATGACTTCTGCCCTGTCATCTTTTACTCATTGCTGTCCAGTAGGTTCCAACTCATAGAGACCCTATGGCGAGCCTGGAAAGAGCCACACTGCAGTGAACTCAGCGACGCAGCAAGGTTGACAGAGGGAGGGCATGAGGGTTACTCCTTTGAATTAAGCTCAATCCCTCAATAGCAAGACTGGGACTCAACAGTTCATACCTGCTCCTGAGTGGAGGAACTTGTATTCTAGCTGAGAACCCGGTGGGACAGCTTTCCAGATGGAGTTGTTTGTGACTATGACAGGGACCAGGTGTTCCAGCGCTACCGGGTAGACACCTCAGCTAGAACTGTGTGGGAGACACAGCTAGATCTTCGAGGGGGGTTTCAGCTCCGTTGAGAGCAGAGGTGATGCTAAAACATCATGAAAGTCTACTTGGCTGTAACCAAACTGAGACAGTAAAAGGATTATAAATTAACCAGCTGCATGTTTTGGCAACTAGCACTTCAGAAACTCTCATATCCTGGGCATCTGTAACTTATGGGTTACTTGTCCAGAATTGTCCAGTACTGCCGTTCTGTATCCACCAGCTGCTCCTTGGAAACCCTATGGGGCAATTCTGTTCTCTTACAGGGTTGCTATGAGTCACAACTGACTCTATAGCAACGGGTTTTTTTAGCCTTTTTGTTGCTGAGACCAGCAAAGATGCAGAAAATATCTTGATGATTAGGGGACACTATGACTCTCCTGCTGACGAGTGATCTTCTAAACCACACAAACACCTGTCCACCAGGTGCTTCCTGGAGAGGAGTGGGAGCCCCAGAAATCTGAGAGATTAGTATTTAAGTCAAAGGAATCGAACATTTACCCACATTGACTATTCAAACTCTTGCATGAATTAAATTTACCGTATTAGATTAAATACTAGTTTTATTTCTCATTAATCAAAAGCCTGAGGCTTATGAGCTAGTTCAGTTCATTTATAGAAATAAATCAGCTACATTTTCCTTATGAGTAAATTTGTAGCCCTGGAAGATTTAATATTTTGAATTCTAAGTCAGAAGCTGTGTATTATCTAGAATTGTACAAATGAGGGGAGTAGGCATGGGCCTGCCGGACTCCCTTCTGCCTCATCTCTTTGCTTAAAACACCAGGGGCCTAAGAATGCATGCATGCAATTGATATCTTTAAAATACGTGCATTTATGTAAATATGGGTGTTTTAATGCATGTAGGAGCAAGGAATAGAAGACAATATTTACAGAGTGAAAGCTACTTTATTGAGTGGTAGGATTACGGGTGCTATTTTGGTTTCAAATCACGAAAGTATTGAGCTACAGGGAACTTGGGGATCCTGCACTTCCTCCCTTTACATTGGAGATAAAAATAAATGTGCAGTGAGGTGTTAAGTGAATTTTCCAATGTCGTTTCTTTAATTGTTAGAGAAAGATGATGATTACATTCCAGTGTCATTTCAGCCTCTTGAGGTTTGGTTACCATACTCTTCTCTTTGCCTAAAGAACTCATTACTTTTAGACAATCTCCTCTAGTCACTTTTCAAATTCCTTCCTTTTGGTTTTAATCTACACCAAGCAAGACATGAATGAAAACAATTAATGTGTGTATCTTCTGGAGTTAAACGCAATTTATCTAATAAAATAAACTTACGGTGATTCTTCATCTTCTTATTTGACGGAATCGATCACTCTCTACTCCCTGACACACATTCATCATTTGGCTTCTACGGACCAACACTTTTTCTCCCCCTTCTACTTCATTGGTTACTCCTTCTTAATCTCATGGTTTCCCTTTACTTTTGATAAAGTAATCTCATGATAATGGAAGATCCAGTACTCAATCTTTAGTCCTCTTCTTATCTGTACCTACACTCCTTGTCAATTGCCTAGAATCATGCCCAACACATAGTAGGTATTCAATAAATGCTAACTGAATCAATAAATGAATGAAGGATAGTGAAACAAATAAATTTTAGACAGCAGAATTCAAAGATCATTAGTAGTAGACATGGAAAGATTTTATGGGTCATTGAAGTTCCCTCAGTGATGTCCCAATCAAAACACATAGCTAAGTAAACATCTACCCTTGCAAAGTTTGTCAGAAATATTTAAGAAGGTTGATATTTTATCATTTTTCCGCATTTTTGCATAGCTGAAATCTTTTTATTTTTTGAAAGATAATATTTTTGGACATTTAACTTGAAACGGTGCCCATATGTTTACCTTCCTAGGAATTAGTTCTCAAGAGTGCCTTAAGCAGACTGGTTCACTAAAAAAAAAAGTGAATAAGTAAGTTTGTTATTTGGCTTTTTCCAAAAATGGAAAAGTGAAGCATATTTTGTCATATAAAGAGCCTAAGACAGCAGTGTGGTGTGTTTAACTGATGTCAGTATCAGAGAAATGGTATAAATGGGTGGAGAACTTGAGTTAGGGGCAAGATAAAAAAGTGAAGGAATGAATTAAAGAAAATTAAAATTTGACTGAAAATAGTTGGAACAGATAAATTCCCCACAGGTGATTACTGAAGGTTGACAGCAATAACATCCTCAGCTCACAAGCCTCACTCTGTTTAAGTTAGAGAAAATGTCATAAAGAAAATTCTGAAAAGCAATTCAATGGGGCAGTTTCTGTTCTTTCTCTCTGTGCAAACACTTAGCATCTCCAGTGTGATTTTCGTATGTTGATTAATTAATTTCTAACTTACTAACTTTTTTATTAGTTGACAGATAATTAGCTGTCTGTAAATCCATCTTAATAAAACCATATGCAGGAAGTGTTGTGAGTCAGTTTAATGATTCACATTCTTTTTCAAGAAGAATGTGTTCTGGCTGAGTTGTTTCCTTATTAGAAATAGTCCTGTCGGAAAGCACTTTATAGATTAACTAAGACATCATTTTTCTCCAGAAACTATAAAATGATTTTGAATATTTTCCATTTTGTGAATACCTCAAGGCTCCTAGGCTTCAATGCCCCACCCCTTAGTCTCTATTGATTCACACACACAGAGAAAGTGTGACTGAATTTTCATGACGCTAGAAAGACAAAGACATGTGCAGTCTTTACTTCAATTCTGAAAGTGAAAATGCGCCAGGAGGTGAAGGGCATGTTTATAACAACGGGAGAATTGTAGACTGAGTGTTGGGAGGGAATTGGGAGAAGAATGAAGTCACATCCCTTAATTTATAGATTAAAAACCTGAATCTCATGGTTGTACGACAAATCCAAGGACAAGCAACTGAAATATAACAATACTAAGAAGAAAAGAGACATACCTTGTTTTATACAGAACATGATATATATGTAATATAGCTATAGGGTGTGTATGTGTGTGTTTGTGTGCATGTGTGTGTGTGATATTGCCTTCTGAAATAGAGAGAGATGCACAGAAAGGATAATAAGCCTAGCTAGAGTGTAAGAGAGATTTGATTATACACTCCTGTTAAGAGGCTGGAATTCGTCATCAGTAAATTTTGTTTTAATACTTAAGGAAAGAATTCAGTCTCTTTTTGTGTAAAAATATCTACCCTGAAATGGTGTACACAGATAGTGGTCAGGAGAAGTGATGGATGTTTTTTCAATTCCCTAACTCACTTTGCATCTTTTTTCAATTATCCAAATTTACTAATCCAAATCCTAAATCAGGGATTCCAGACTGAAGAACCATTAATGTAGAAGTTGGTAATCAAAGACAAATCTTCAAAAAATTTAAAAACCTAAGAGAAATCATATATTTTGCCAAGCAGTATGAAATACCATGGGACTTCTCATCTTCAAAAAAACGAAGACAAAACAGTTGGCATCAAGTCAATTCTGACTCATAGCAATTCCTTTTGTGTCAGAGTAGAATTGTGCTCCATAGAGTTTACATTGACTGATTTTTTAGAAGTGGATTACCAGGACTTTCTTCTGAGGTATCTCCAGATGGACTTGAACCTCTAATCTTTCAGTTAGCAACCGGGCAGTGCATTAACAATGTGCACCATCTAGGGACTCCCATCTTCAAATAGATTATTAAAGGAGATTACTAAATATGTCTTTTATGAATCTATTTTCCATTCCGAGTTTAGTAATCTCTATGTATATACATTATATTTGTAAAGTGTGTTTTAAATTTTAAAAGAAATTAACTGTGAAATCCTCCACTGATAAAACAATTAAATTGTTGTATATTATTTTAAAAAGTGTGTATGTCTACACAGATTATTTTATTATATACACAAATATACATACACTCTCACACACATGCCCTATCAATAATAAAAGATCATTGTTTAATTTCAGGAAAAAGGAACTGCAAATGTAAGACTGATTGTCCTAGTACATCAAGAGCAGGCACTGTTCATTGATTTTTTTTTTTTTTTTTTGGTCCTTACCATTTATTTTCTCTATGTTTCATATTCAAAGTGGGTTTTTTTCTCTAAATTAACAGGATGTTTATAAAATACACAGTTATTCTGATTTTTAGATGCCAGTTACTTCTAGGTGGTTTGAGTTCAACCTTTAAAGAAGAGTTGAGATTCTAAGAGGTTATTTTGAGAATTGATGACTTGAACATTTTATTAAATAGAGGTAGAATTGAAACGGAACTAAAAGGGGTTGGAGGTAGGAGAAAATTAAATTTAACAATAGAGGTAGAGTGTACTTATGCTTGGTTTTATGTTACCTTTCTCATTAGGTAGATGTGTGGGCAAAAAACTTAACCTCTCTGAGTGTCATGGATTGAATTGTGTTCCTGCTCAGAGAAGCTCCTAGTCCAGGGGAAGATTGATGAGAAGGACCTTCCTCCAGAGCTGACAGAGACAAAAAACCTTCCCCTGGAGCTGACACCCTGAATTTGGACTTCTAGCTTACTAGACTGTGAGAAAATAAATTTCTCTTTGTTAAAGCCATCCACTTGTGATATTTCTGTTATAGCAGCACTAAATGACTGAGTGGGGTGCTGCTCTAACAGATACCTAAAATGTGGAAGCAGTTTTGAAACTGTGAATAGATAGAGGACTCAGAAGGAAGTGAGGAGAACTGTTAACACAGAAGACAGTGCAGATGGTGAGAAGCAGCAGCAGAGGACTGGCAGCAGCAGAGCCAGGAGACCAGCACCAGACAGTGCTGGAGCTGACCCACAGAGGGAGAGAGCTAAGTGCCTTTTCGCAGGAGGCTTCCTGGTGGAGTAGGCTGCTTCCAGGCACTTATCGGTGGAGCTAGGCTTGCTGACTTATGGAGCAAGAGAGCTGAATGCCTTCTGGCCGAAGTTTACTGAAGAGTAGGGTGCCTCCAGGCACTTACTGGTAGAGCTACAGAGCTTTGAACACTTGTCCCAGTAGGGCAGACGTGAGCTTGAGGCCCAAGGGGCCAAGAGGACAAGGAACCAGGAAGCAGAAGCTGAAGAGACAAGGAACACAGGAAGCTGAGCTGCCTCAGTCTCAAAGGGTATGGTCATGACCTCTGGGTCTTCAAAGGGTGGAGCCGAGGCCTCTGGTGTTTCTAAGGGTGGAGTCACCACTCAGATGGATTAGGAGAATGGTGTGCCTAAAGCTGAGGGAGCGAGCTGCTGTTCCAGTGGGCCTGGAAGGTGGAACTGAAGCCCAGGGCTGAGGGGCCTCTACTCAGAATCTGGGGACTGTGGCCAATACCTAGAGTCTGGAGGGCAGGGTCATTGTATAAATGGTCTCAGAGGACAGAGGATTATTTTCAAGCCTTGAGGGCTAATGTAATGTGTTCTGCTAACTTGCTTGGTGCCTGTTATCCCTTCTTTCCCTCCAGTTTCTCCCATTTGTAATGGAAATGTCTAACTTGTGCCTGTTCTGTCATTGTACCTTTGGAAGCAGACAGTTTGTATTCTAGATTTTACAGATGAAGAGGAATTTTTAGATTTTTGAACTCAGAGTTGATTTAAGACTTTTGCTATGATATGATGGGGTGAATATGTTTTACTTGTGGCAAGGACATGAATTTTTGGGAGCCAAAGCGTGGAGTGTCATAGATTGAACTGTGTCCCCCAAAAATATGTGTATCAATTCGGTAGGCCATGATTTCCAATTTTGTGTGATTGTCCACCATTCTGCCATCTGATGTGATTTTCCTATGTGTTGTAAATCCTAATCTCTGCCTGTGGTTAATGAGGCAAGATTAGATTATGTTAAGGAGGATTAGGGTGGGATGTAACACCTTTGCTCATGTCCCATCCCTGATCCAATGTAAGGGGATTTTCCCCAGGGTGTGGCCTGCACCACCTTTTATCTTACAAGAGATAAAAAGAGAGGGAAGTGGGCAGAGAGGGGGGACCTCATACCACCAAGAAAGCAGCACCAAGAGCAGAGCCCACCCTTTAGACCCAGGATTCCTGCACAGAGAAGCTCCTAGTCCAAGGGAAGGTTGATGAGAAGGACCTTCCTCCAGAGCCAACAGAGAGAAAAAGCCTTCCCCCAGAGCTGACCCCCTGAATTTGAACTTCTAGCCTACTAGACTGTGAGAAAATAAATTTGTCTTTGTTAAAGCCATCCACTTGTGGTATTTCTGTTATAGCAGCACTAGATAACTGAGACACTGAGCTTCAGTTTCCTTTTCATACAAAGAGGGGCTACCACCAGTTGGGTACCCTGGGAAGCTGACTCTGAGATGGAGATTAGTATGCAGCCTGTTTATTATTGAATGTCCTTGGGATCAACCCCTGTGGAAGGGAGAGAAAAGAAGCAGGATTGTCAGCGCGTGAAGCCGGGCTGTGATGTAGTCCTAATGAAATTAAATGTAGTCCTAATGAAATTAATTTTTTTCATACTAGAGGGCTTACTTTTTTTTCCTGTGAATTGAAATACATGTCTAGTGGAATGTTAAGAAAGTAAAATGTTGTTTGATATTAGGATACAGCCCATAGATTTATAATTTAATAATTGGCTTTACTCTAGTAGGAGCAATATCTATGCCAAGAACAACTTTTAAGTGAAAGCTGTTATTTTTAAAATAATATACATATATTCATTTGTATATTAAAAATAGGAAGTAAAACATAAGGGAAAAATACCATTCACAACACCAGCCTAAACATCAGATAATTAAACATAAAGATAAGAAACTGCAGTGCCCATGTTTTAAAAAAAAGATGAACTAGAAAGATATACCATACTCCTGGACTGAAAATCTGGAAGCTTTCATTTTAACTTTTATTATATGCCCCCATTTTTTCAAAACAGAAAAATAACGAGCCTTTTTAATTGGAAGAATGTTTTAATTAAAGTTAATCTTAGAAAATACTCAATTGACATGTTGCCAAGATTATTTTAAAATAATAATTATTATTATTAAAAGTGTCTATTTTCCTATAAATGACTTCAATGTCTGTTAAAAATTAAAATAAGCTTATTTCTAAAACAATTTACACAGAAATCTCAAATTGAATTATGAAACATCAAATTATGTATCTTCTTTCCACTGGTGGTGTATTCCTAGAGATTAGAATCCTCAGTTAGGATTTGAATAATTGAGACTGGTGATATAGCCAGTTCTATGGGCTATGCAGCCAAAACATGTAAAGCCAAATCAAACCAAATTAAAACAAAGCACAAAAAAAGCCAATGCTTGATTTTATTAATAGAAATTCACTAAAAAATTGAAAATTTTAGCCAAAGAATTTGCTTAGCCATATAGTTTTTTTTTTTTTTTTTAACTGAGCAATGTGAAGAAATCCAATCAGTCCAAGTTACCAGCCTGTCCTCAATGTGGGGCAGTTAAATTGGCTTTCTCAGCAATGTTTTCTTTTGGATTTATTTATTCTGAATTCAAAACAGACAATAACTTGGGCACATACACACACAAATAGATTAAAAAAAAAAAAAAAGAATTAAATCCAGGTTGCCTGGCAATGGACGGAATTATTAGCTTCTGTTCCTATCTGGCATATATATTTATTCATTCTTTAATTAAATCATACAAAATATGAATGAATCACAGTATGAAGTTTTTATTATTTTCTTTATTATGCTTCAGGTGAAATTTTACAGAGCAAATTAGTTTCTCATTAAACAATTAATACACAAACTGTTTTGTGACATTGGTTACCAACCTGCAATATGTCAACACTCTCCCCTTCTCAACCGTGGGTTCCTCATTTCCATTCGTCCAGTTTTCCTGTCCCTGCCTTCTCGTCTTTGCTTTTTGGTTGCTGTGTCCATTTAGTCTCATATACATGGTTGAACTACAAAGCACATTCCTTACATGTGTTATTGTTTCTTTTATAAGCTTGTCTAATCTTTGGCTAAAGGGTGAACTTCAGGAGTGACTTCAGTACTGAGTTAAAAGGATATCTGGAGGCCATACTCAAGGAGTTTCTCCAGTCTCTGTCAGACCAGCAAGCCTGGTCTTTTTTGTGAGTCTAAACTTTGTTCTACATTTCTCTCCTCCTCTGTCTGGGACTCTCTATTGTGATCCCTGTCAGAGAAGTCTGTGGTGGTAGCCGGGCACCATCTAGTTGTGCTGGACTCAGTCTGGTAGAGGTTTTGGTAGCTGTGGTCCATCAGTCTTTGAACTAATCTTTCCCTTATGTCTTTGGTTTTCTTCATTTTTCTTTGCTCCAGATGAGGTGGGACCAATAGATGTATCTTTGATGGCTGTTCACAAGCTTTTAAGACCCCAGATGCTACTCACCAAAATGGGATGTAGAACACTTTCTTCATAAGCTGTGTTATTCCAATTGAACTAGATGTCTCCTGACACCATGGCCCCCAGCCCTCAGCCCAGTAACTCGGTCCCTTAGGGAGTTTGGATGTGTCTATAAAGCTTCTATGACTTTGCCTTGGTAAAGTTGTGCTGACTTCTCCAGTATTGTGAATTGTCTTACCCTTCTCCAAAGTTACCACTTATCTATTATCTGGTTAGTTTTTTACTGTCCTCACCCCTCCCCTCCCTAGTAACCATCAAAGATTCTTTCTGTGTGTAAACCTTTTCGTGAGTTTTTATAATAGTGGTCTCATACAGCATTTGTCCTTTTGTGATTGACTTATTTCACTCAGCATAATGCCCTCCAATTTCATCCATGTGGTGAGAAGTTTCCCATATTCATCATAAAAAATTCATTAATTCTAGTTACCTATTTATTTGGTTGGCGCCCTGGTGGCACAGTGGTTAAGAGCTCAAGCTGCTAACCAAAAAGTCAGCAGTTTGAATCCACTAGCTGCTTCTTGGAAACCCTACAGAACAGTTCTACTCTGTTTTAAGTGTCACTGTGAGTTGGAATTGACTCGACAGCAATGGGTTTGGTTTGGTTTTTGGTATAAGGTTCGTACAATCGGCTGTGAACAGTTGTCCACTTTCTACTTCTGCAGACTGGGAAGGACAGGAGTTATGCAATTAGAAGCCAGGCATGAAGACAGATTAGTCACTAGATGGAGGCTGACTGAGTGGCTGAATCACCACTTGGACCAGAGCTGCTCACTTGTCAGGAGCACCTAGTCTGGTCTTTAAGTCATCTTGACATGGAGGTCAACTTATGCTTTTAGCCAGCTAGTACAAGAAAGAGACGGGCTCAGTAAATAATTGGCTGGTTTGCACAGAGAAATAAAAATCAGTAGAAAGAAATTCCAGAAATTTGGTGTTTCTTGCATTTCTCAGCGTTAGAATGGGAATCATTTATTCTAAGCAGTATGAGCTGAGACTTAAAGAGGCTTCGATGGCAAAGGCCCTTTAAGATTCAGTCCTGCAGTCAGTATCCTGCCAGGCTTATTATCTGTGATGATCTCAAGTCACTGACTTAAGCTGTGAAAAACAGAGACATAAGGCAGTGTAAACATGCAAAGAAACAACTCACATTTGATAAATATATCTAGGAAAGAAATTTGGGTCTGGCTATTTAGTACATGGAACTGAGTGGAATCAAGCAGATCAGAATGATTCTAATCTTTTTAGGGATTTGTATTTCTAAAGATATAACAAACCCAAATTAAAAAAAAAAAAAAAGACAATTCAAGCTGTAAAAATATCCTTAATCTCTGAATCAGCCAAATTTGGGCTATGAAAGATATACCCACAAGGCACCACCTCAGATACAGCCATGGAGGATAAAAGACAAGGAAGAACCCCTCAGAGTTAGGTACCAGGAGCCTCTGAACCAATGATGTAGGAACTCATGGAGGCAGTTGGTACTGGAGTAGTTCATAGAAAAGGAGGAAAGAGTAGGCAGAGAGTTTTTACGTGTGAGGCATTGGAGCTCAGAGGACGTAGGCAACATTCTCAATCTAGTCTCTTCACCTTGATTCTTTCTGTCTTCTCTTAAGTACCACTCTTCCACCCTTATCTCCACTAAAGGAACTTCCATTTTTTTCTTCTTCTTTCAAAGGCCATGGAATCTTTTCACAATGTCACCTCCTATGTACAACATTCTATTTACCGACAGCTTATATCATACCAGCGATTGTGAAGGTGACTCAGGACTGGACAACGTTTAGTTCTGTGGTGTATGGGGTTTCCATGAGTCAGAGCTGTCTGCACAGCAGTTAACAGTGACAACAAGGTTAATTGTGAAACTCTATGCAACTACGCAAAGTTATGTTCTTGACATATAAAGGAAAGTTTTGAGAATTTAGAAACTTTTGTTTTATCATACACCTATACACACACAGTGGCGTAGTGGTTAAGAGCTATGGCTGCTAACCAAAAGGTCAGTGGTTTGAATCGACCAGGCACTCCTTGGAAACTCTATGGGGCAGTTCTACTCTGTCCTATAGGGTCCCTATGAGTCAGAATCAACTCAATGGCAGGGGGTTTGGTTAGTTTGGGTTAGGCACACACTCATACAAACACACAAAATGCTGACTCTTAAAACATTTTCCCCAACTATCGAAGTGGTTAAGCATTTGGTGCTAACCAAAAGGTTGGCAGTTTGAATCTGCCAGCCGCTCCTTGGAAACCCTATGGGGCAGTTCTACTCTGTCCTATAGGGTCACTATGAGTTGAAATGGACTCGACAGCAATGGCTTTGGTTTTTTGGTGTGAGCTTCCAGATTATCTTTCGGTAGTTAAGCGTTGAACACTGACTATTTTGTTGCACTCCTGAATGCCTTTGTTCAATAGGATTACAGGCACATTCAAGAATATGTGTAAGACAAAAGATAATTATATTGTTAAAAATATTATTCTTATGACAATGCTACTATGTGGAGTGTTTCCAAGAAATACTAATTGAATGGAAATAATTACACATCATTTAGTCAGTACAGGAATATAAAGTAGAAAATCTAATTCTAATTTGAAGTAGTTTTCCTTTGTGGTAAGTTTACAGGCAGCACTGAGGATCGTGGGCTGGTACTTGGGATTCTGTAGGATTAAATTCAAATTCTAAATTTCTACCTGCTAGCTCTTCAGACAGTCAGAGAGTAAGAATCTTACACTTTTTGATTCTCTGTTTCCTCATTTCTAAAATGCTCATAATAATACTTAATTACAGTTGTTTTTGTAGTTAATAAACGAGAAAATATGCTTCTCTCCTTTCGCATTGCTGCGCGCTTAGTACGAGAGACGTTAGCATGTTCCAACCTGTTTAGTGGTTCTAAAAAAATGGAATTAGAAACAGAATATTCTAACTGTAATATTTTAATCTTTTAAATCCCTTGGTATATGTAGTTGTGTGTATATATATATAAACCTAAAACCCTTTGCTGTTGAGTCAATTCCGACTCATAGCGATCCTACAGGACAGAGTAGAAGTGCCCCATAGGGTTTCCAAGGCTGTAAATCTTTATGGAAGCAGACTGCCATGTCTTTCTTCCATGGAGAGGCTGGTGGGTTCAAACCACCGACCTTTTGGTTAGCAGCTGAGTGTTTAACCATTGAGTCACCAGGGCTCCTTTATATATATGTGTATGTATACACACACACACACATATATATACATATTAAAAAAAAAACACACACCAAAAAAACCCAAACCCATTGCCGTTGAGTCCATTCTGACTCATAGTGACCCTATAGGACACAGTAGAACTACCCCATAGGGTTTCCAAGGAGCGGCTGGTGGATTGGAGCTGCCGATCTTTGGTTAGCAGCCATAGCTCTTAACCACTGCATCACCAGGGCTCCCATATAATACATATAGAGAGAGAGAGGGAGAGAGAGAGAAAGGCTTAACCATTTGTACTACCCCAAAGCTCCTATATATGTACATACGTATATATGTATATTTATAATCATCTTAAGTAGATTTTTATCTTTTGAGAACAGAGCTGGTGTGCTATTTACATTTGTTTGTTCCTGCTCCCAACCTGAGTTTCTAGTACAGTGCCTTGAATTTAGCTCGTATTCAGTAAATGTTATTATATGGAAGTTACTATTAAACTTTAATAAACTTAGAGTTTTCTGTCTTAGTTTTTGAAAATAACATGACATACGTCTATTTTTTTTTAGTAGTGCAAAGCAATTTGAATTTCGGAATGCCATACCTGAACCAAGTTCATGAGGGTGTCTCTGAAGTGTCCTGAGGTCTCTGAGTAAATGTCTCCTTGAAGGTCACTGCCGTATTCTGGGAAATAAAATGTCCATTTTAAGGGATGAGTTAGTATAGAATCACATACCAATGAGCTTTGAGTAAGTTGATACTAGTTCCTGGGCTGTGAATGGAAAGCTTAGGAAATACAGTCTATATGTTGCTATTTCTTTGTCTTTTGCTACCTTCTGTAAAATATAGCAATAAACAGTCACCAGTGAAACCTGATACCTACTAGTAACATAAGCAGAGGTCTTAAAAATATTATCTACTTTTTTCCAAAATTGAAAACCAGCATTGAGAGGCATTTCATATTCTCTAATTCTCTAAATTAAGAATCATGCATTCCATTTCCCATAGACTGCTGCCCAGACCACGGCCCTTCCAAATGCTTTGTCTCATTTTACTATTAGAAGGGAAAGCTCTTACTTCATCCCCCTTGGGTGAATCTTGTTTTTGTTCAAGTGCAATAGAGCTGTCTGGAACATTTTCTTGACATTCAATTTTACGTAATACATAATGCAATGGAACTTAAGGCATTAAACTTTTTTGAAATGAAAATAGTCCAGATAGTCTACTTTTCAAAAGTGCAAAAA
The DNA here is from genome assembly GCA_030035585.1 of Dugong dugon. Classification (NCBI taxonomy): domain Eukaryota; kingdom Metazoa; phylum Chordata; class Mammalia; order Sirenia; family Dugongidae; genus Dugong; species Dugong dugon. Next base: position 3,804,385 of record CM057478.1, on the reverse strand, counting down.
GATGATTCTGAGGCAGACTACAGGGATTATGAAATTCATGTAAAGTGAATTTATATTTAAATTCTATATCTATGTTTTAAAAAAATCACTGAGCAATTGTTCTGCTTTGCTTTATTTTGTCTAGATATTTGGTCTCTCCTGGGTAAGAGATAATATGCCCCCTCAGCCAACGTGCTGGACCCTTACCTGTCTTAATGAAAATATCCACCTCTTAGACACTGGTCATTTTTCCTGGAAAATTTGGTTAATTTGATAGTCTAGGGAATTGTTTTCTTTTTAGTAGACTAATCATCAATTTTACTTAATGAGTTCATTGGTCTTGAGGAAATCATATTTAAAATATGAAAGTGCTCCATAAAAAATCCTTATAATACACACACTGGAATATTTTTGTGTGTTATTTGGAAATATAAAGTTTATATGTGTGTAAATTCCCTTACGCAAACAGTAGGCGTCTCGCATCTGGAAAATTTCTCCATTTGTTCTTGAAGCTAATATATCAATGAGACAATTCTCATCAGTGCCTACTCCCTAGAAAGACAGAGAAAGAAAAATGTAAAGGTATTTCTATTGAGAATAAGAGTCATCTTCTGTACAATAAAGGGATATGACATTTTTGGTATTCTGAGAGGTTGTGCGTTTGGGATTGAGAGAGACTCAGTTTGAATTCTGCCTCTACTGTTTACTCCCCGTTTGACCCTGAACAGATTATACTATCCATTACTCTGTTCCTTTAATTCAAATAAGCAATATGGGAATTTATAAATAATGTGGAGAAAGACATGTTTACACATTGGTCATGACATTGAGCATTTCTATTTTTCTGCTGGACTAGGACTTCTTTGGCAAGCTGAAATTTAGAACATAAGCCTCCTCAGATGTCTCAGGAACTTGCCCTTTCCTCTCCCGAGATGAAAATTTTGTACAGCTTTCCTAAACATTTGGAATGAGTGCTTTCTATGCTCACTTACAGCAATATGCATATATTTGTCTCTGATAAGGGTTTTAAAGATAACACATCTTTTCTAGGAAAGCTTCAGAAATCCTTAGCATTCTAAGAAATATTGATAAATTATGTCAGTTTCGTTTAAACAGCAACAAATAACTTCATTCTTATAATTTTTAGTCACATACTTTTGCAAGAGGTAGACATTGACATATACAACTTTTTTTTTTAAGCAATTAGTAGAAACTCACAGGAATTTTGTACAATGTCTATGCTGAGCAGCGAACATGATGGCCACAACCCAGGTTGCCTTAATTTTTTTTTCTTTCTAGCCTGTGCTTTGTCACACACTGTTCACACGCTGTGGTAATCTGGTCATTGGCAGGCATTACACTGGAATAATTTCAACCATTCTGCAGGTGTTTAATATCAGAATTTGGGAAGAAGGAGAAGGGAAAGACTCTCTTTCTCCCCGTCCCTTGACAACAAAATCTGTAACAAATCTGCAGTCAGTTTATTTCACAGAAATGACAATTCTGTAAGAAAGAACTATTCTAAGCCTTCAAAAGTAAAATTCTGATACATTGGAGCAATAGATTTTCTAAAGGACTAACTTAAGGTCATAAAAATAAACAAAGAGGGAATCTCTAGTTTGATTCAGGGTTCTGTTTTTACTTTATGAGCCAAATGTTTACAAATAGTTTGAAGAGATTCACCTGATTTATAACTTTCCCCTTAATATTACCAATAAATATTGAGAAGAGGCCATCTGAATGACTATTTCTTCTTGCCTTTTGGTAGCTTAGCAAGTAGCTGGCTCAGTATATCTGAGTTTGTACCACAGATGAGCAGACTCATGCCAGATCCTGGGCTCTGGGGGCTTCTCCCTCTGTCTTTCTAACACAGCCACCTCTCCTGACCATAGTGTGTTCACTGTAAAATTGTTGCTCAGATATCTCATCCCCCTCTCCCAATTCTGTAAGTCTGCAGAGACTCACAGAGCAGGTCCCCTGTACTGAATTATCTGTCTGAGTCTGCTACAGGTGTGTGTTTAGGTGAGGGCACTACCTTCATGGCATGCCAGAGTTCATGAGCGTCGTAAGATGGTGGTGGGTACATAAGGCCAACCATAACATCTTTGAAATGATCTGAAAGTGTCTCCTTCAGGTCACCAATCAGGTCCTATGGGTGGAAAAGTAAAACATTTTATTAAATCAGTTACCACATTTACAAGAGAAATGGGATAGTTGCAGAAAATCCTCCAGTAACAGTTCCTTTTCCCTACCATTTCACACAATAACAAGTCTGGTTTCAAGTCATGTGCATGTAAGTGGATCTCCCCAGATTATAGACTTCATGGAGCCCTGGTGGCCCAGTGGTTAAGAGCTCAGCTACGAACCAAATGTCAGCAGTTCGAATCCACCAGCTGCTCCTTGGAAATCCTATGGGGCAGTTCTACTCTGTCCTAGAGGATCACTATGAGTCGGAATTGACTTGACGGCAACAAGTTTGTTTTCTTTTTGGTTTTATAGATTTCATAGTTTGAAAATGACTGACTTAATGATAGTCTTTTCTTAATCCTTATCCCCAACCCTTCTTATGATTTCATTATGAAAATGAATAAAGTTGAAACCTAAGAACATTCTCTCTTGTGCCAAATTAGTAAACATTATTTCTTTAAAAAAGTTTTTTATTTTATCATTGTAACAGTCCCTTAACTGAAAATCTCGGTTTGTATTACTGTAAAGAACATACTTAAATGGATTTAGTAAGTAATCTTAGAACTTTTTTCAAATAGCACATTAATATAGTTATTTAAAATATTGAAAGCTAAACATGAAAGAAAAAGACAAGCATAACAGATTTTTTTCTTAAAATACAGTACAAAGACACAAAATTGATGACTTTAATTTTTTTACTTTTAATTTTTTTCTAGTACAGGGTACAATTAAAAAAATACATTGAATTTATTTTCTGTAGAATTACAAACATATCTTTAAATATAAAGATAACAAAAATAAACATATAAAAATAAAGATGTTTAAGATATGTTAAAGAAACTTCAAAGATTTACAATATCTTGCTAAAATATATACAGATTTTTCAGAATTACATTTAAAAATATGCAATATTTTAGTTTTAGTTTTAAGGTGGTTCAATGACGGAATTCAAGTATAAGATGCAAGGCGCCATAAGCATTATCAGCATAAAAACAAAGTAATCTTAATTTTTTTTAGTATAAAAGCATTCATTATTAGGTGATAATTAATAACAGAGAGGCTATTGAATATGTGCTTGGGTCAATGCAGTTCACTTAATGAGCAATTGGTAAGTGTCCAGAGTTGTCCCAGGTACTTGGAGTATACATAAGAAGCATGTAATTTCCCCCTTTCATGGAGTTTGTATTCTATTTAATTCCCTCATTATTCACCATTGTATATTCTGAGTTCCTTAACAATAAATTGTAAGGTTCTTTTATAAGCCAAGCACTCTTGTAGGTGCTGGGGCTAGAGCAATGAATAAAACAGATATAAACGTATGATCTTGTGGAGCTTGTATTCTCACCTACACAGAAGAAGCGCAATAAATATATGTTGAGTGAAAGATTGCTGTTATTCAACAGTTACGTATTGAATGCAACAGTAAGGGTGGAGAAAGACAACACAGAGTCTCTGTTTTCGAAGAGACTCACCTTCCATATACCCAGAGACTACATAAGTAATGTTAGCTAATATATTTTCTAAGTCTTTTAATATCATTTTTCCACATTAAAAGATCCTAAAGTTAGTACATTTGAACGATGGTGTTGGCAAACGATATTGAATATACCACGGACTGCCAGAAGAACAAATAAATCTGTCTTGGAAGAAGTACAGCCAGAATGCTCCTTAGAAACAAGGATGGCAAGACTTCATCTTGCTTACTTTGGACATGTCATCAGGAGGGACCAGTCCCTGGAGAAGGATATCTTGCTTGGTAAGGTAGAAAACCAAAAACCAAACCCGTTGGTGTACAGTTGATTCCAACTCATAGCGACCCTATAGAGGGTCTGAAAAAGAGTAAGACCCTCAACGAGATGGATTGACAGAGTGGCTGCAACAATGTTCAAACATAGATTCTGTCAAGCCTCTCCTGACCTCTGGCTAACTTGACGTCTAAAAGATGATCTTGATCTGATTTTTTGGGTTTCAAACTTACGTCCTCTTGTGTGTCTTGACAATCTTCCTCCAAACTTCAACTTTGACCTTAGGATCATTCTCTTCTAGATTTGGAAGTAGAGGGCGTGGCATGCTATCTATGCTGTTCTGATGGGGCTTTCTTTGATTTATCAATCTTGCTGCTTCACCTTCTCCCATGATGAAATCTTGCTAGCTCACTTTCTCCATGACCACCTACAGCTTCTTCCCAACAGTGAGCATCTTGTACCATTGGAGTGGGGCATGGTTGAAAAATTTCCTTCAGTACGGCTTGTGATGTGCCCATTTGTGAATCTGAGGAAAAGTATTAAGCACCCAACTTATGTTGAAATAGATATAGCTGAAACAAAATAATAATTACTGTATAAAGCCTCTTGTTCCAGTATTTCCAAAAATAAAATGTAAAATATTTTTGAAATATATTGTTACTAAGCTAGGATGTAAAAAAAAAAATTAAGAACGTAGCTTAAATTAAAAATAACTAGATTCCTGAAGAGGCCATCCATAAAAGGTACTGAATTCTCTTGAGATACATTTGCCAACTACTAAATCACAACAGGGATATAAATTAACTCATTAATGCATTTTGATACTGACAACATGCCTGGAGAAACAGATTAGCAATAGGAGTTAAGATCAATTAAAAAGTATCCCTTTTGGTGGATAGCGTCTGGGGTCTTAAAAGCCTGTGAGCGGCCATCTAAGATACTCCACTGGTCTCACCCCTTCGGGAGCAAGGGAGAATGAAGAAAATAAGATACAAGGAAAAGATTAGTCCAAAGGGCTAATGGACCACAACTACCACAGCCTCCACCAGACTGCGTCCGGTACAACTAGATGGTGTCCGGCTACCACCACTGACTGCTCTGACAGGGATCACAATAGAGGATCCTGGACAGAGCTGGAGAAAAATGTAGAACAAAATTCTAACTAAAAAAAAAGACCAGACTTACTGGCCAGACAGAGACTGGAGAAACCCTGAGAGTATGGCCCCAGGGACACCGTTTTAGCTCAGTAATGAAGTCACTCTGGCGGTTCACCTTTTAGCCAAAGATTAGACAGACTCATAGGACAAAATGAGACTAAAGGGACATACCAGCCCAGAGAAGAGGACTAGAAGGCAGGAGGGGACAGGAAAGCTGGTAATAGGGAACCCAAGGTTGAGAAGGGACAGTGTTGATGTGTCATGGGGTTGTTAACCAATGTCGTAAAACAATATGTGTACTAACTATTTAATGAGAAGCTAGTTTGTTCTGTAAACCTTCATCTAAACTCCAGTTTAAAAAAAAAAGTAACCTTTACAATCAGACCCAAGATTGATGAAGAGTGTTGAGAAGTGAGGATTGTAGATTATCATTATTAATGATTTAAATGATCATTTTCCGTGATATAATTGCAAGAAGAAAGTTTAGATATAAATCATGTTAAAGCTTACTTGAAAAGGAATTGCTGTATTAATGCTTTTGAATATTTCTCTATTTCGTTTTTCTTATTCCCAAATTGGCGTTCTTGCAAAGCCAATTTAAAGATACTCTTGTGATTTTAATGATAAGGGAACTGATAGTTATTGAATTTCTGTTAAGAGGTATGTACTCTGCAAGATACTTTACACATGATTGTTGATTAAACGTTATAAGAAATTTGCTAAGCAGATCTTAATACCTCAGATTTATAAGTGAGAAAATGGAATTTCTGATTAAGTACTTTGCCAAAGATAGTCAATGGCAGTGTTGAGCTTTAGGGCCAAGATTGCCTGCATCTTTCCACTGTACCCATGGTTTCTCCAATTATACTTTTATTTACCTGTTTTATTTTTCTATCATACAGCAACATGTTATTCTGATAAGATGCTTAAAAGTTGCATAAATAATAATTTAACAAGAAAGAGAGTAAAGATAGCATTAGAATTCTCATTTGTTAGAGAATCCCCTTGTTGTCTTAGCTATTCTTTCTTAGTTTTAAACAGTTTCTACTTTATTGAGGTCTAATTTATGTAAAGTGATATATACATACTTAAAATGATGAGTATTGACATGTTTATACCCTGATGAATATTGACATGTTTATACATCAGTGATACCATTACCAAAATCAATATACTAACTATTCTAATTGCATACAAATGTTTCCTTGTGCCTCTTTACAATCTCTCTCTCCAGCTAGGATCCTAGGCAACTACTGATTTATTTTATGTCGCTATAAATTAGTTCGCATTTTCTAGAGGTTTTTATAACTGAAATTAAGCAGTATGTACTCTTTTTAAAATCTGTTTAACTCAATTTAATGAGTTTTGGTATCCACACCTGTTGCTGTTTCGGTATTTTTTTTTTTTTTATAGATAAGTAGTATTCCACTGTATTATGAATATACCATTTTTTAAAATTATCTGTTCACCTGTTGGTGGATGTTTGGTTATCTCAAGGTTTTAGGTATCACAATACACCTGCTATAAACATTCATATACAAATCTCTGTGAGATAATATGCTTTCATTTCTCTGCTAAAACACTAAAATTGGAATGGTTGGGCCAAGTGGCTGATGAATGTTTAACTTTTTAAGAAACTGCAGTCTCAAAAGTTGTACTGTTTTATATTTTTACCAGTAGTATATTAGGACCCCAGTTGCCCTGGTGGCACAGTGGTTAAGAGCTTGACTGCTAACCAAAAGGTTGGCACTTCAAATGCACCAGCGGCTCCTTGGGAACCTTATGGGACAGTTCTATCCTGTCTTATAAGGGTCACTGTGAGTCAGAATTGACTCTACGGCAATGAGTTCGTTTTGTGAGTTGCTATATATTCTCAACAACACTTAATACTGAATATGTTTTTAATGTTAGCCATTCTACTTCCTGAATAGCAGTATATTACTTTTGTGTTAATTTCATTCCTCCAATGATTTTTACGTTGAACGTCTTTTCTAGATGTTTTATAGTTTTACATTTAGATCTAGGACTCTTTTCAATTACATTTTTTGTGTGCTATTATCTTAGGGTTTATTTTGTTATTTTCTTTTTGTTTTCACACAAATATCTAGCTGTTGTAGTACCTGGGTAGTGAAAGCAGTTAAAACACTCGGCTGTTAACCAAAAGGTTAAGGGATCAAGTCCAACCACAAGTGCCTTGGGAGAAAAGTCTAGTGATGTACTTCGAAAACTCAGCCATTGAAAACCCTTTGGAGCACTGTTCTTCTCTGACACACTTGGGGTCATCATGAGTTGGCATCAATTTGTTGCTGACTATTTTTTTTAAACCAGTTGTTACTACAACATGTGTTGAAAGGACTTTCCTTTCCTCAGTTAATTGCTTTGGCAACTTTGCTACAAATCAATGGGCTCTATTTGTGTGCATCTATTTCTATGTTCTCTATTCTCTTCCCCTGATTTATATGTCCAATCTTTCACAATTATAAAGTACCTTGAATAATGTAGCTTGATATTGTCTTGAAATTAGGTGGGATGTCTACAACTTTGTATTTCTTTATAAAAATTTCTGAAGCTATTTCATAATGTTTCCATCGACATATATTTTAGAATAATCTCCATTTACAAAACATAAGCCACTGGGATTTTCATTGTGAATTAGTTGCGTCTACAGATCAATTTGGTGAGAAATGACATATTAAAAATATTTTGGCTTCTCATTCATGAACATGGTATATTTCTCAATTTATGTAGGTATTCTTTAATTTCTTTCAGTTAACTTTTGTGAATTTTAGTGGCAGATATGGAACGTATTTGTTTAGATTTATTTCTAAATGTTTCTGTTTTTTGGTGCTATTTGAACTAAATTTGTTTTTATAATTTCCTTTCTAATTGTTTGCAGCTAGCATGTGAAAATATTTTTAATATTAATATTAATTTGTATCCTGCCAACATGCTAAATTCACTTATCAGTTCTTATAGTTGTTTTATAGATTCCTTGGGATTTTGTAGATAAAATATATAATCACAAATAGGGATAATTTTACTTCTTTCTTCCCGATTTTTAGGTCTTTTGTTTCTTTTTCTTGCCTTATTGTTGCGGCTGGGACCTCCAGTCCAATGTCAAATAGAAGTGGTAAAAGTTGGGGAAAGTATTCAGTCTCTCACCATTACATATAAAGCTAACAGTATATTTTGCTTATATGCCCTTTATCAGAATGAGGAAGTGACCTATTATTACTAACTTGTTGTGACTTTTTATCAGAAATGTGTGTTGAAGTTTTCCAAATGTTTAGAGTTTAAAGTTTCAAATGTTAATCTATATAAAGAAGAAAGATCATTGGTTGCCTTGAGCAGAGGTATGGTGGTCTGCGAAGGTTCAGGGACAAAATCAGGGTGTATTAGAAATGCTCTATAAGTTGATTGTGGTTGTGGTTATACGAGTATATACATTTGTGAAAACTAATCAAACTTTATGATAAAATGAATTTATTTTATATAAATTACACCTCAACAATGTGGATTTTTCATTTTATTTTAAAATGTGAAAATGTTAAGTTAGCATCTATAAAGTGAATATGTTCCAAATCTTCAATTTATTTAACTCTTTCTAATAGATACTCTACTATATTTATGTGCCACATTGAGTAATACCTGGTCTCAAGTCATTTATCATTTAATTTAGTGTATTTTGGTATTTTGTCCCACGGTACTGCACCTTAGGAAAATTATACACCCCTTTATCAATATTATGGAGCCCTCATGGCACAGTGGTTAAGAGCTTGGCTGCTCACCAAAAGGTCACCAGTTCCAGTGAGTTGAAGATAATGAATAATTTGGAAAAGGATAGTGAGAATAGCAGCACAAATGGAAGAATGTAATCAATGTCACTGAATTGTACATGTAGAAACTTTTGAAATGGTGTAAATTTGGCCATGAATATTTTCACCAAAAAAAAAAGGTCCTCCAAGGTCGAGAAGGGAGAGTGCTGACATGTCGTGGGGTTGTTAACCAATGTTATAAAACAATATGTGTACTGAGTGTTTAGTGAGAAACTATTTGTTCTGCAAACCTTCATCTAAAGTACAATATAAATAAATAAATAGAAAGTTTGCCAGTTCAAATCCACCAGCCTATCCTTGGAAAACCTATGAGGCAGTTCTACTCTGTCCTATTGGGTCGCTATGAGTCAGAATTGACTTGACAGCAATGAGTTTGGTTTGGTTATATTAACATTGGTGCCATAAGGCAATTTTTCTTTTAAAAAAAATATTTTACTGTGTTTTAGGTGAAAGGTTACATTGTACATGAGATTCGCATTTAACAATTTCTGTAAAGATTTTTCTGTGACATTGGTTACAATTTTTCTAATGTTGTCAGCATTCTGATTATTTCCATTCTGTTTGTTCTGTGTCTATTTATCTAGCTTCCCTGCCCCTCCTGGCCTTCTCATCTTTGCTTTTGGGTAAATGTTGACCATGCGGTCTCATACAGTTGATTGTTTAAAGGCTGGGGTAGGGGGCCATCTGAGAATCACAGGTGAGAGAAAGAGTTGGTGAAATTATTAGGATGAATTTGATGTAGCATCATACACGTCTCACAAATGTTCCTAAATTCAGCATCTAGCTTTAGCACAGGGCCAAGTATACAGAATGTGCAAAGCATACTGTAGATGTTGTTGTTGTCGTTGTTAGGTGCCAGTGTCCAACTCATCGTGACCCTACAGGACAGAGTAGAACTGCCCCTTAGGTTTCTAAGGAGCAGTTGGTGGATTTGAACTGCTGACCTTTTGGTTAGCAGCTGAGCTCTTAACCAGTACGCCACCAGGACTCCAAACTACGTATATCACTTATAAATTAATGTGTAAACAAAAGTAAGAATAAACGAATGAATGAATGAATTTGGAAGAAGAAAACACCCTATTTGTTGATTAGATGTAAAGGATAAAGGCAGTGTTTAAGTTGAAGATCTTTTTTCAGTCATTGCAAAAGTCTTCTATTTAAGCTAATTCACGTTTCTTTGATCACTATCGTTCCTGACATTTACAGCAACATTATTAGTTTCTTTATATCTTTACACATTATATCATTGTACTAATACTGAATGTCTACTCATGTATTCCATATTGTATAGTATGTGGAACTTAATACTGCCACTAGATGGAGCTTGTATATCTTTGTTTTGTTACATTGTGTATATGTAATGTTTTGTAACATGTTCAATATATACATATATAAAATACATATACGTACATATGCACATATATACTATAGCGAATACGTATGTATACTTAATTGCTATAGTAAACTGAGTTATTGAAATATTTCAGTAAAAGAGTATGCTTTCTGTGAAAGAAACAGTAACAAATATTATCTATTGTCATTAGGCTATGCAAGTTCTGGAGGTAGAATGTTTAGATTTCAATCCTGGCTGTGCAAAGTGCCAGCTGTGAGTTCATGGGAACATTCCTTAACCTCTGTGTGTGTGTCTGCTTCCTTGTGTGTAAAATGAGAATAATAATTGCACCTACCTCATAGAGTTGGTACATTAGGTGACTATCAGATGAAACTCTTAAAATATTTTATAATGCATAAAAAGTCATCAAAAAATGTATTTTTTTTAAAAAATCGATTGAAGAAACTGTAACAAAAAATAAGAATTTTACTCCAGATTAAAAATGGCTAATTATCAGCAACACCAATATTCAATTCTCTCTGTCTCTCACCTACTGTCTCTTCCTATCTCTCTGTCTCTCCACTTTAGAGACCTATGATACTATATTTCTTGCATCCAATTGTCAGTAAATTCTACTGTTTGCAAATATATCCAGAAATTGATGATTTCTTACTACTTCTACTACTACAACGCTTGCGCATGAGCCATCATCACTCTCCTATGTTAACGGCATAGCCCCCAAATGAGTTTCCCTTCTCTCCTTGGTCCTACAGTCTTCCCTCAACACACTGACAGCATGGTCCTGTAAAAATACAAATTGGGTTAGTCACTCCCCTGCTTAAGATGCTCTCTCCCACTCCAAACACCAGGACAAAATAGAATGTTCTTTTGTATAGCTGGTCTCAGAAGAAAGTGAACACTCCAGCTGTTTTATCCCATGTAAATACCAAAGTCCTTATAATGGCTGACAAGGTACTACGTGGTGTGGTCTCTGTCAGTTTTCTGCCCCTTATCTCCTATTACACGTCTCCTTCCTACTGATATCTCACCTCCACCTGCAGAGGTCTTCTTACTGATCCTCACATAGCAGCCCTGCCCTGGCCTGATGGCCTTTGCCTTTGCTCTTCACTCAACCTTGAATTTTCTTCCCCCAGATACTCACGTGACTGCCCCCTCCCTGCCCTCAGGCCTTTACACAGGCATCAGTTTCTCCATGAGACTACCCAGGTCACCCTATGGAAAATTATATCTGAATCTAGCACTTTCTATATTCCCCTCTGGCTCCAGCTCTTTCTCATAGTACTTTTTGTTTAACATATGACATACTTTACTAATTTGTTTTATTTACTGTTTGTCCTATCCCAGTAGAATGCAAGCTCCATTATGGCAGTTCTACTCTGTCCTATAGGGTCGCTATGAGTTGGAATTGACTCAGTGGCAACGGGGTTATATTTTACTTGCACATAGAAATGTGTCTGGTACATAATAAAACACTAAAACCAAGCCTGTTGCTGTCATGTCAATTCACTGCCCCGTAGGGTTCCCAAGGAGCAGCTGGTAGATTTGAACAGCCAACCTTTCGGTTAGCAGCCGTAGCTGTTAACCACTACAGCACCAGAGCTGCTCCTATGTACATAGGGCTCCCTAGTACATAATACACACTTACCAAATGGGTATTAGAGGAAAGTGAATGAAGACCACTTGTAATTCAACAAGTATTTCTTTGGAGTCATTCTCGGCAATTCAAAAATAAACCAAAGTCCTTGCCCTCAAGCAGTTTCATTTAGTAAAAGGTGCTAATACGCAGGAATCACGATGGCATTACAATGCAAAATGCAGTAGTGGTAAAGACATGATATTATTTGGATGCTGGGAAGGAGATTTTACTTTCAGGTAGGAAGATAAATATTGAATAATATGTTTAAATAACTAAACTACGCAAGTTCAAAGAGGGACGTTTAAATAGGTTCTCTAATTAAAATCTTAAATTCTCACTTGGAGTTATCTAAATAAGTAGGCAGATGCACAACTTTGGAGCGTGACTCCCCCCAGCCTGGCTGCCTAAAGCGGACTCTGCAAGAATCCCAGCTTGGCCTTACGTCGAGCTAATGAGTACTTGCTTTTCAAATTGAGCAGTTCTGTGTCGTTGATGAAACCGCAAATTGCCGATGGTGCAGCTCTTCTGACCACTCCATGGAAACTAAAACTAAATTCGCACTTTCTTCTCTGTGGTCCCCCTTAGCTTTCTCTAATTACGGGTAAGCAGGGATAAGGAGACTAACATTTGGCTTGTCAGAATATGCTCAGGAGAACAGTTTCTTATGCATTGAACTTATATGCCCTATTCTATGATCATAAAAATGATAGTTGCTGTTTAAACACTCAATGATGCAGGCTATATAAAATACAAGTTAGAATTTGTCTTAATTCTATCTACCCCAGCCCAAACCAAAAAAACCAAACCCATTGCTGTTGTGTCTATTCCGACTCATAGTGAGTGACCCTATAGGACAGAGTGGTGGGTTCACACTGCAGACCTTTTGGTTAGCAGCCGAGCTCTTAACCACTGCACCACCAGGGCTCCACCCACCCCAGTAGCCACTGTATAAATCCTTGGACAATTTTATACCGTATTATGAAAATATTTCCACAACCTGCTTTTTTACTTAGCATTGATTAGTGAATATTCTTTTGAACAGCTTCATTTTACGAATGTTTTTGAGGTTTATTCAGTGATTCAATTATCGAGGGACACTTGCATTGTGAATTTTTTTCTGGTGATAAAAATAAAACCTTTGTCTGTAGGGAAGATGAAAGCTAGAACTCTCCTCCTCCAAACACCAGGATAAAATATAACAAAAATTCTTTCAAAAGCATACTTGATCTCAGAAGAAAAGGATTCAATGGTGTAAAAACCACGGGAGGAATAAAGACCAGAGAGTAAGCAAATGATCTGACCCAGAAGATGATCTGCAGGGTCTGGGGAAGACAGGGTTGATTTGAGAACTATTTGATTGGGCTTTAATACCCAAGAGCAGAAGAACAGTTATTGAGTTTGTTAACATAGGGAATTAAGTCTGAAACCGTTCATAATGAAGTTAGGACCCTCAAAGGATTATACCCTCAGTAGAAGTGTTATTCAGTGTCACAGATTGAATTGTGTCCCTCCAAAAAATATGGTATCAATTTGGCTAGACTATGGTTACCAGTATTGTGTGATTGTCCACCATTTTGTCATCTGATGTGATTTTCCTATGTGTTGTAAATCCTATCACTATGATGTTAATGAGATGGGATTAGCAGCAGTTATGTTAATGAGGCAGGACTCAATCTACAAGATTAGATTGTGTCTCAAGCCAATCTCTTTTGGACTATAAAAGAAAGAAGCAAGCAGAGAGATATGGGTACCTCATACCACCGAGAAACAAGAGCCAGGAGAATAGTGCATCCTCTGGACCTGGGGTTCCTGTGCTGAGAAGCTCCTCGACCTTGGAAGACTGATGACAAGGACCTTCCCCCAGAGCCAACAGAGAGAGAAAGCCTTCCTCTGGAGCTGGCACCCTGAATTCAGACTTCTAGCCTACTAGACTGTGAGAGAATAAACTTCTGTTTGTTAAAGCTGTCCACTTGTGGTATTTCTTTTATAGCAGTGCTAGATAACTAAGACAACTGGGGAAAAAGTAGCATTCAGCATTGGAGGATGGGCAGAAAGCTCAAATATCATTGCATGCGTTTTGAGTAGAGGAATATTCTCCCTGAGAATCCAAAATAGTAGAGCTGTGTGTCACTTGGGCTTGAAGTTCAAATTTATTCTATCCACATGGACTGAGACCTTCTGTAAAGAGATAATATCATCATAAGAGTTGATCCTGAGATGGTGATTCTCCTGGGACACCAGGAAGAAGTGAGTGCAAAACACAACTAGAGACATTCTCTGACTCTACAGAGCAAAAATGATTCTTACTGTAAAAAAACCAAAAACTCAACTTAAAAGTTTTTACAATAAAAATACCATGAAATGCACTTAGAAATAATCTCCCAGAGTGAGAGTGGACTCTACATCAGCAAATTAGAACCCCATGAATTTGAGATAATGAATAACCGTATGAAAACACACTATAAAAAATAACAGAATTAGCACAAAAAAAAAGAGCAAATAAAACTGCTAGAAATTAAAACGTCCTAGAATTTAAAAATGTAATACATATTTTTTAAATCTTTTTTATTGTGCTTTAAATGAAAGTGGACAGAGCAAATTAGTTTCTCATTACACTACAACAAATTTTAAAGAGTCGTTACAAGCAGCTAATAAACGAATTAGTCAACTGAAAAGACATCAAAAAGTAACAGAAAATTTAGAGAGAGACAAAAAGATAGGTAATATGAACCCAAGATTAAGAGACACAGAAAACTTAACGACAATGAAAAATGTTTGTCCAACAGGATTTACACAGGAAAGACTGTAGACAATTAGAGAGACGATTTCAAATCTCAGGCAATATGTGAATTCAAAGCTGTTTAGACAAAAATACCCAAACCTATTGGTTACCACAAGGAAACTACAGAATACCAAAGATAAATAAAAATATTTTAAAGCAAACAGCTATAAAAATAACAGATAACTTACAAAAAAGAACTCTTGTTGTGAGAAGAGATTTCTCAAAAACACCAACGAAGACCTGAAAAAAATTGGATATCTGCAAAGTTCTGAGAAAAAGGAATAGAATTTAGCCTAGAATCATATAGCCATCTAAACTAATATTCAGTAATGAACAACAAATAAAGATATTCTCAGGAAAAGACCCAAAGAGTGGAACATTCACTTGTTATTTCTGGAAAAAAAGAGAAGTGCTAATGAATGTTCTTTTGGGAAAATAAAATTGAAATCAGAAACAAGGAGTTGGATGTTAGAAGAAATATGAGCAAAGAAATTGAAAATCATGAATAAAAGTAAAGCACTAACTTATAAAACAGCAACAATATTAATTAATTTGGAGGAGTGTATGCACTGAAGTGCATCTCCCAAGATATATTTAAGTCCTAACTCCTGTACCTGCGAATATGACCTTTTAGGAAATAGGGTCTTTGAAGTTATCAGTTAACATGAGGTCATATGGAGTAAGGTGGGTCCCAAGTCAATCTGAGTAATGTCCTTATGAAAGACAACGAGAGACACACAGAGGGAAGAACCTCTGGCTACCCAGTTAAACTTTATCTGTAAACCAGAATGCCTAGGGCTCCTAGAAGCTGAGAGAGACAAAAAATGATCTTCTGATAGAGCCTTTGGAGAAAATTTGACTCTACTGACACCTTGGCGCAGTAGTTAAGAGCTTGGATGCTAACCAAAAAGGTTGGTGGTTCAAATCCACCAGCCTCTCCTTGGAAATTCTATGGGGCAGTTCTACTCTGTTCTATAGGGTCACTATGAGTTGGAATCAACTGGACAGCAATGGGTTTGTTTGTTTTTTTTAATACCCTGAATTCAGACTTCTAACCTCCAGAATTTACCTGGATTTAGTATCCAGATGATAAATTTGTTTATAAGCCACCCAGTTTGTGGTATTTTGCTATAACAGCCCCAGGAAACTAATACAAGGAGAATGAAAGAAGGTGGAATAAAAATAAAAGGCTACCTGGAAAGTTCCCCTAACTCTTATGTTAAAACCAGGCAAAAACCTGCAGCATCATGAAAATGGGGTGGCAAATTCTGTGGATTCAGACGGAGCCATTAAAAAAAAAAAAAAGTTGCTGTTGTGTGAGTTAAGCTGGTGTGAGTCAAAGGGTGCACATCCCTTAACTGCAGCCATAAAGAAATGTGTCCCTGGTTACTAAGTCCAGGGCCACCAAAGCAAAGTATATGCTGTCAGGAATAATGACCATACAACCTGATACAGGGCTTTGTATGAACTGAAAACAAAAGTTCAGATGTCACACAGAAAATAAGTATGCTTGCTTACTGGTGCAGAACAGGTCTCTCCCTCACGCTTCCCGATCTTTCCCTCCTTCAGCTATTTCAAGCGGGAAGATATTTAGGGGTGTGACCGAGGTCTTCTCTCCAATGTGGGTGAAAGTCTTGTCTGAATATTCTGACGATACTTGTCAGTTGATGTACTGCTGCAACCCTACAGCAGTACATGGACAAGGAATTGCCAGAAATCCAAGGTGGATTCAGAAGAAGATGTGGAACAAGGGATGTCATTGCTGATGTCAGATGGATCTTGGCTGAAAACAGAGAGTACCAGAAAAATGTTTACCTGCGTTTTACTGACTATGCAAATGTAGTTGACTGCGTGGATCATAAAAAATTATGGATAACGTTGCGAAGAATGGGAATTCCAGAACATTTAATTGTGCTCATGAGGAACCTGTACATAGACCAAGAGGCTGTTGTTCGAACAGAACAAGGGGATATCATGTGGTTTAAGATGAGGAAAGGTGTGCGTCAGTTTTGTATTCTTTCACCATACGTATTCAGTCCGTATGCTAAGCAAATAATTCAAGAAACTGGACTATATAAAGAAAAACAGGGCATCAAGATTGGAGGAAGATTCATTAACAAGCTGTGATATGCAGGTGATACAACCTTGCTTGCTGAAAGTGAAGAGGACTTCAAGCACATACTGATGAAGATCAAAGTCTACAGCCTTTAGTATGGATTACACCTCAACATAAAGAAAACAAAAATCCTCACAACTGGTCCAATAAGCAACATCATGATAAATGGAGAACAGATTGACATTGTCAAGGATTTCATTTTTCTCGGATCCATAATCAATGCCCATGGAAGCAGCAGTAAAGAAATTAAACAACATATTGCACTGGGCAAATCTGTTGCAAAAGATCTCTTTAAAGTGTCAAAAAGCAAAGATGTCACTTTGAGGACTAAAATGCACCTGACCCAAACCACGGTATTTCCAGTTGCCTCACATGCATGTGAAAGCTGGACAATGAATAAGAACACCAAAGAAGAACTGATGCCTTTGAATTACGGTGTTGGCGAAGAATATTGAATATACCATGGACTGTCAAAAGAATGAACAGATCTGTTTTGGAAGAAGTACAGGCAGAGTTCTCCTTAGAAGCGAGGATGGTGAGAATTTGTCTCACATATTTTGGACATGTTATCAGGAGAGATCAGTCCCTGGAGAAGGACATCATGCTTCGTAAAGTAAAGGGTCAGCGAAAAAGAGGAAGCCCCTCGAAAAAATAGATTGACACAGTAGCTGCAACAATGGGCTCAAGCATAGCAATAATTGTGAGGACAGCACAGCACTGGGCGGTGGTTTGTTCTGTTGTACATAGCGTCTCTTCTAGTTGGACCTGACTCAACAGCACATAACAATGACAACAACAAGCTTGTCTGAGTATGCTGGGGAGCATTAAGAGTAGTAGAAGGACTCAATTTTTACGAATCTTTCGGATGCAGATCCCTGAGTCACATTCTACCTCGATCCATTGGTGGGATAGTCCTTGAGTTCAGCTGATAGGGTTTGGGCAAAGCTCACAGTGGAGACAGGAAGTAACATGACCTTGTGATTGGTGCCCTTGAGCTGATTCACTGTACTATTATTGTAGCTTCCACTGCTAAATATATTTGCTCCGAATGCTTATAAGTCCCAGGGGGGGTGCTCTCAATAAGGAAGAGCCATATATAGGGAAGTGATTCTACCTTTGGGGCCCCATAATGCTAATAAACACTTTTAGCTACAATTCTCTGTGATAGATGATTTGCCGACTGGAGCCTCTTGCAAGGGGAGGCAGCCTCCCAGAGGTGCCTCTTGCTGTTGTGAACTTGTCTGTTGTGTGAGTTAAGCTGGTGTAGGTCAAAGGGTGCGCATCCCTTAACTGTGGCCAGAAAGAAATGTGTCCCTGGTTACTGAGTCCAGGGCCCCAAAGCGAAGTATATGCTGTCAGGAATGATGACCTTACAACCTGTTTTCAGCTCTGACAAAACTGCCAGGTACACCAGTTTTGAAAAGAGGCTATTAGATTACTTCTGTAATCTTGTCAAAGCTGAACACCTGACCTATGGAGGCCTTGTGACTCTTGTGCCTGATAGATATTCCCATTTTGAGGTGGGTCAACTGTAACTCAATGACTAATATGTTAGGAATGCAACTTACCTCACTTGGCCCCCGCAGCATCTCACCTTTACATGAAAAAGTGGCAGCTGTTCCTCTGAGTGAAAATTTAACCTCCACTCTGCTGCCTGAAGCAGAGCTGCTGAATTAATGGATGTCAAGCAGTTCCCCTAATTGCCTTGGCCTGGTAAACTGATGGCTCATCTAAGATGAAACAAAATGGTATCCACTTGGCTTTTGTCGCTGTTCATCTCAGTAACTGCTGTGCAGAGCCAAAATAGACAAGGTCATTCTGCTCAGTGAACTGAAATCAAGGCTTTTTTTCATAGCTCTGGCCAGTATTCCCTTTAATTAACATTATTATGTTTTTACTCACTCTTTGGTCTAACACTTGGAAAAGTACAGACTGGCATATTAAAGAAGGGTCATTTTGGGGCTGTAAAAATGTGGAAATAAATTGTGGCTGCTGATAGGCACTTCTGAGTCTCTCTTGCAGGTGTCCATGGTGCAGGCTCATTCTCTGATGAGACCAACTGGAATCCAGCTGCTGATCAGCCCTGCACTGCCCAGATTACACTATTGCTGCCTCGAACCATCATTATTTTGGACATCACAACACATACACCATCATAAACTGGACACGAAGAAAAGTATCTATGTTTCTGATGCCAAGGGAATGACTGAATGCCAGACTTGTCATTCTTGTCAAAAGTTAACTTGATTTTTTTTATAGTGAAAGAAGGGCATTGCTTCTGCACCATCCTAGCAGATGGATTGCATGAGACCTTTGATGCCCTCTTGGGGTTACTGACAGGCTTCACCACTTTTTCAAATTACACTGCTGCTGTTCTAGTTCAATTAGCCAGCTCCAGACACACCATGTAGTCCTTAAAACTAACCTGTATCAAGTTTTTGGCTTTCCAGCCTACTTGCAGTCTGACCACTGTGCGTCCTTTATTGCAAAAGCCACTCGACCCTACACTAATTGTCAAACAAGGTATTTGGTGGACTTCCCATGCTCTTCACCACCAACAGGCTTCTGGTATTGTTGATCATTGGAATAGCCTCCTAAAACATTAACTCAAAAAGATTTCTGACTCTATCTCCTATACCTCCTTTTGGTCTACACAGCTTAGCAAGGCAGTTTTATCAATGAATACAGTTGTTCTAGAAAAGGATCACTTCCTCTCGACCTCCTCCAAGATAACAATCAAGATGAAAGTGGAGGGCTATATAGACCTATTCTGAAAATAATAAATTTCACCCTGACCATTACTGAGCATGATGTTTCTTTCTTTCTTTGAACAGAAACCTCAGGGTCTATTGGTTGGTCCACTCTGTGGCTGCAAATCAGCTAAAACTTGGCACAGGTGATTCAAACTTAATTCTCATTTAGTCACCTGGATTCCCTTTGGACTCTCATAATCCTGGATCATACGTAATGGCCACTTGGTTGAGTACACTGCTTAAATGTGCGACATAATGACGCTCTAGAATTTTTATAAACATGATCTGCATCTGATCCTCCCAAATGAAAGTTCTGGCTGTGAGTTGGAGATGATTGGAAAAAAAGGCGAAGTTACACCGGTTGGAATGGGACTTGGCAATTTTCTGGTGGTGAAGCAAGAACAACAAACTTAGCACTTGGGAAGGAAACACCTTAGGCCTCTCTACGTATGGAGGAAGAATGGACATTAATAAACCTGGCCTTTCAGTTCCATCCCTGTATACTTCCTCATGAAGGAAAAAACATTGGTGCCACTTTCCCAATTCATTGTAAGCACCTTACGGTTTACTGATTGTTGGATCTGCCTTCTCCACCGGCACAATCATTCCCCTTAACTGGAAATATTTGCAACTGACCCTTGCTTCTGAACCTCCCACAACACCTCCAGATGTCTTCATGTCTTCCCATCCCCAGTCCCATGCCCATTGCTCATTTATTCTGTGGGGCAGACAGATGTCACCTGGCTGGTGGCATGGATGAGCAGGACAGGTTGGATTGACTTTCCTTAGGCAGTTCTTCCAAAAATAAGGACTAGACTTGATTATCAGTGGAAACCCTAAGGCTGTCTTAGAGGTCACATGAAAGGCTCTGTCAACTTGTGTCCCTGACTGAGCTAGATCCTACTTGGCAACTCCCAAAATTTCAAAACACTTTATTTTCAGGGACAAATAAAGATAGATATGTTGGGAGAAAATACTCTGTGGGTCTCATATTTTGGTTAATTTATCTAGGTACTAAGCAAGGCACCGACTGCCCTTTGTTCTAGACTATCTTTCCGAGGGTGTTTGTAAGGTGAATAGCCTTGGAAGACAGAAATAGTGTCCTGAGTAAAAGATGGGAGGCAGTTTGCCTATTATAAATGATTCAAGTTTCCTAAGCTCCTGGTTTCTCTTCTTCATGAAATATACTACTTGTACAATGCCATCTGGTCATCTTTGCAATGGTTGGTGGGAATTGAGGTTGACAAATGATAATAATATGTAAGTGGATTATGTAGTATGTTAGAAGATAATGCATGTTATGGACAAAAGAAAAAGAACAGATAAGGAGGATCTGACGTGCCAGCATGGGCACTGAAGAGGGTTACAATTCTAAATAGGGCAATCAGAGTAGGCCTTCTTCAGAAGTTGACATTTGAGTAAAACCTTGAAGGAAGTGAGGCAATCAGCAGTACAGATATCTGCCTTGTTAAGCCTGGTGTTTATTTAGTTGAGAAGAACTGGCATTTTTGAGAACGTATAGCAAGAGAGAAACCCTGGTGGCATAGTGGTTGAGAACCAGGTGCTCCTTGGAAACTGTATGGGGGAGTTCTACTCTGTCCTATAGGGTCACTATGATTAGGAATCAACTTGATGGCAATGGGTTTGGAAACCCTGGTGGCATAGTGGGTAAGAGCTATGGCTGCTAACCAAAAAGGTTGGCAGTTCGAATCCAGCAGGGGCTCCTTGGAAACTCTATGAGGCAGTTATACTCGGTCCTTTAGGGTTGCTATGTATTGGAATCGACTCAATGGCAATGGGTTTGCTTTGGTTCGGTTTATAGCAATACATGACTTAAGGTCAGATAACCTTGGTTCAGGAACTACCTTCGTGTGACTTTGGGTAAGTCAGTCTCTGCACTAAGTTGTATAACCAATGCCACAGGTTAAATGAATGTCAGAAACCAGAGTGTTTCAGAGCTAACCATTCCTGTTTTAGATGAGAAATGAGAAAATAAATTCCTTTAGTGCTTAATCTGAACTCTGTTAGGAACCATTGTCAAATTGTCCAACATATAATGTATGAGAAACCCCCTCCTCTCCTACCAGAGGCATTTGACTGTTCATTAGTTTCACTGCATCGTCAATAGACTAGCACTTGCTTTCGTGTGGAAGATCAGCAGTGAACATATTAATTACCTTGATAAATATGTCAATCAGAGGCATTCCAATGAGCTTTTTAGTTGAGTCTAGAGATTAGTTTCTGCTGTGGGTAATGCAAAGCTGTTGATGAAATTTAGCAGCTATTCACTAATGTAAAATATCAAGTAATAAGTACTTGTGGAGCATGTCTAGAATTGTGCTTTACTCAGCATCTAAGAAAGCAATTCTCTCAATTATTACACTCTTGATTACACGTGTTAATAAAAATAGAAAACATCAACGATTAACATACAGGATGATCTGTAAATACTTGCCACAGAAAGGGGGAGATAGCAGGAAAGACACCTCGGCCAAACAGAAGAAGTAATTTTGAGTGTGAGCAACACGGGAGGTCAAGAAGACCTAGCATGAAAGTCAGTCAACTTAACCCGGGAGCAACCAGAGCAGGGAATGAAGGAAAAGAGAAATTTAGGCAATTTAGGAGCATTTATTTTAACTATATAGTGAATAACAAGAAAACGTTTTCTTTTTTTAATTTATTTTTTCTAAGAAAAAAAAGCAAATAGGCAGAATACAAGCCTTTAGATTCACTTATTTTGCAAACTGAGTGTCTCTTCTATGTCAGGACTCAGGATGAGGTCTGGAGGAACAGCAGCAAATAACCCAGTCCCTGCTTTCCTAGGAGATAAAACTCTAGTCAGCCATTAAATCCAACCAACACCACCCAGTATGGTAAGAGCTATGGCCGTGACGTACATAGAAGTTCTGGGAACCCAGCAGAAAGCACCTAGCACAGAGCGAGGGTGAGTGTGGCAGGCTGGGAGGGTTTCCAGGAGCAGCCAGAAAAGAGAAGTGGCAGTAGGCTATGCCTTCATGCTGTCATTCAAGAAACATTGATTAAGCAATCTTGGTGTGTTAGGCAGACATTTGTGCCAAACTCTTGGAAAGTACAAAGTGTATTCCCAGCCTTCAAAAATTTGCAAGCTGTAGGCGTAGTCAACATGGCAGAGTAGTAAGATGCTTCCTATAACCCTCTTACAAGAAAGACCTGGAAAAACAAGCGATTTGATTCTATGTGAATATCTGGCAGCCCTGAACAAGGCAAGGCTAAGAAATCCGTCTGAGTGATATGGAAGAGGAAGACCATTTGGAAGAGGTGAGGAAGGCTAGAACCATGGCAGCGAAACTGCAGAGACACAGCCACACTGGTCCACAGTGAAGCAGGCAAACAGCTGTGCTGTGCGTGCACTTGGGAAGCAGTTTTCACATCGAGAGAGAGCCGGCAGCAGAGATTCTGCTTGGATGCTCCCAAGAGGCTAGGACAAGTACATGTGTGCACCCTTTCGCGGGGATTAAAAAAAAAAAGCCCATTTGGGAAAAGCCTCTCTCTTTGTTACCTCCTCCCTCCACGCTCTGCACTGGATTTGGGAAAAACCTCTCTCCCTTTTACCTCCTCCCTCTGCACTCTGCACCGGGAGTCCGCTGGGCCAGAAGTAGATCCCAAAAGGTGCCCTGATCCACTCTCCTGGCCTTGGAGACTGAACAAATAAGCTGCTGGCTCCCTTAGGCCAGGAACACAGGGTCGGCACAGCTCCTTTGCTGGCCTCAGGTATCAGGGGTCTGCAGACTCTGAGTGCCATACACCCCTGTATAGACTTGTGGGGACCCATCTCAACAGCGTTAGCCCTCACTGCCACAGTACAATAGGGCAAACATCTGAAGTTTAACTTCAACTGCTTCAGCTGTGAACAGGCAGATTATTGACCCTCGAAACAGCCCTGCCCCTTAAGTATTTTATCAATCTGCAGCAGGGTCTTAAGGACTGGAGGTAGCACCTAAAGTGCCTAGTCACCTGCTACAGGAGTTCAAGAAAAAGTGGTGCCCTCGAGTCTTTACAGCCAACAGAATGAGGTGCTCTTAGTCCAGCTGCAAAACTCACCAACCTACTCACCCTAGAGAATAGGGACACGCTTTCCTTTCAGACTCTCAGGGGCAGCCGTCAGCCCCCTGCCTGACTCAGTGCATGGTCCCCTACCACAGCCAGAGTCCAGTGCCTGCACCAATCACCCATGCATCTCTAGGACTGGGGGTGAGAGCCTGCATCACACACTTGGTGACCGACTGCATGAACACCCGAGCTGAACCCATATAGGAAAATTTAACGGACTCCTGGCTGCACATACTTAGTTATAGAACTAACTACCTGGTAACAGGACGTTAGAGATCCAAAGGTGTCAAAAATCAAACTAGTGCACATGAGCAGCCTATTTGGGCATATCAAAACAAAACAAAATAAGAAGCTAGGTCTCACTAAGCAAACACAAAATAAAAGTATAATAAACTATTGATGGCTTGGAGACAACAGTCAATATCAAGTCACATAAAGAGGCAGTCCATGATGGCTTCAGCAAGCTCACAAAATAAAGAATCAATAAATTCTCTGGAGGAAGAGAACTTCTTGGGACTACCAGAGGCAGAATACAAAAGATTAATATACAGAACTCTTCTAGAAATAATAAAGGAAATTCTACAGAATGTAGAAACAGCCAGGGAACACACAGACACAGTAGTAGCGGAACTTAAAAAAGTTATTCAAGAACATAATGCCAAATTTAATAGGCTGCAAGAATCCGTAGATAGACAGCAATCAGAAATCCAGAAGGTTAACAATAAAATTTCAGAATTAGACAACTCAATAGAAGGTCACAGGAGCAGAATTGAGGCAGTAGAAGTTAGAATTAGTGACATTGAAGATTAAGCTCTTGACGCCAACTTATTTGATGAAAAATGAGACAAAAGAATTAAAAAGAATGAAGAAACTCTAAGAGTCATGTGGGACTCTATCAAGAGAAGTAATCTACGAGTGATTGGAGTACCAGAACAGGAGGGGATAACAGAAAATACAGAGAAAATTGTTGAAGATTTGTTGACAGAAAACTTCCCTGATATCATGAAAGATGAGAAGATATCTATCCAAGATGCTCATCGAACCCCACATAAGGTAGATCCCAAAAGAAAGTCACCAAGACATATTATAACCAAACTTACCAAAACCAAAGATAAAGAGAGAATTTTAAGAGCAGCCAGGGATAAAAGAAAAGTCATCTACAAAGGAGAGTCAATTAGAATAAGCTCGAACTACTCAGCAGAAACCACGCAGGCTAGAAGGCAATGGGATGACATATTTAAAGCCTTGAAGGAAAATAACTGTCAGCCAAGAGTTATATATCCAGCAAAACTCTCTCTCAAATATGATGGCAAAATTAGGGCATTTCTAAATAAACAGAAGTTTAGTGAATTTGCAAAAACCAAACCAAAATTACAAGAAATACTAAAGGGAGATCTACGGTTAGATAATCAATAACACCAGCTAACAACGCAAGACTAGAACACAGGACAGAGCAACCAGATATTGACTCAGATACGGAAATCGAAATTACATCAAAGCTAAAACATTGAAAAAAGGGAAACAGATAACAATATGTAAAAAAAAAAAAAAAAGGATAACATTAAAACAAAAAAAGAGGGACTTAAAAAATAGAGACATTGATTTTTTATATGAAGGGGAAGTTAAGGTGATATAAAGTAATAAAAGACTGGTATAAACTTAGAAAAATAGGGGTGAATATTAAGGTAACCACAAAGGAATCTAAAAATCCTACAAATCAAAATAAAAAAGTAGAAAAACATTAAGACCCAGCAAACAAAAAATCTACAACAAAGAAAAAGATGAAAAAAAAAAAAACATAAAAACGCCTCAGCACAAAAAATTTAGGAGAACAAAGAAGCTGTGAACAACACACAAAAAGAGATATCAGGATGACAGCACTAAACTCATACCTATCAATAATTACGCTGAATGTAAATGGACATAATTCACCAATAAAGAGACGGAGAGTGGCCGATTGGATAAAAAAGCATGATCCATCTATATGCTGCCTATAAGAGATGCACCTTAGACTTAAAGAAACAAACAGGCTACAACTCAAAGGATGGAAAAAAATATACCAAGCAAACAACACTCAAAAAAAGAGCAGGAGTGGCAATACTGATCTCTGACAAAATAGACTTTAAAGTAAAATCCACCACAAAGGATAAGGAAGGACACTGTATAATGATTAAATGGTCAATACATGAGGAGAACATAACTATAATAAATATTTATGCACCCAGCAACAGGGCTCCAAAATACATTTAAAAACTCTAACAGCTCTGAAGAGAGAGATAGACAGCTGCACAATAGTAATAGGAGACTTCAACACACCGGTTTCAATGAAGGACAGAACATCGAGAAAGAAGCTCAACAAAGACACAGAAGAACTAAATGCTACAATCAACCAACTTGATCTCATAGACACATACCCAACTCTGCACCCAACAGCAGCCAAGTATACTTTCTTCTCCAACACACATGGAACGTTCTCCAGAATAGACCACATAATAGGCCGTAAAGCAAGCCTTAACAAAATCCAAAACATCGAAATACTACAAAGCATCTTTTCTGACCATAAAGCCACAAAAGTGGAAACCAACAACACAAAAAGCAAGAAAAAAAAATCAAATACATGGAAACTGAACAACACCTTGCTCAAAAACTACTGGGTTATAGAAGAAATAAAGGATGGAATAAAGAAGTTCATAGAATCAAACGAGAATGAAAATACATCCTACCAGAACCTTTGGGACACAGCAAAAGCAGTGCTCAGAGGTCAGTTTATAGCAATAAATGCACATATCCAAAAACACGAAAGGCTGATAATCAAAGCATTAACCCTACAACTGGAACGAGTAGAAAGAGAGCAGCAAAAGAGAGCAGCCTACAGGTGACAGAAGGAATGAAATAATAAGAATTAGAGCAGAATTAAATGAAATAGAGAATAGAAAAACAATTGAAAGAGTTAACAAGTCCAAAAGCCGGTTCTTTGAAAAGATCAACAAAATCAATAAACCATTGGCCAAACTGACAAAAGAAAAACAGGAGAGGAAGCAGATAACCCATATAAGAAATGAGATGGGTGATATCACAACAGACCCAACTGAAATTAAAAGAATCATAACAGAATACTATGAAAAATTGTACTCTGACAAATTTGAAAACCTAGAGGAAATGGACAAATTTCTAGAAACTCACTACCTACCTAAATTAACACAGAGGCAGAACAATTAATTAAACCAGTAACAAAAAAAGAGATTGAAAAGGTTATTAAAAAACTGCCAACAAAAAAAAGCCCTGGCCCGGATGGCTTCACTGGAGAATTCTACCAAACTTTCAGAGAAGAGATAACACCACTACTACTAAAGATATTTTAGAGCATAGAAAAGGAGGGAATACTACCGAACTCATTCTATGAAGCCAGCATAACCCTTATACCAAAGCCAGGTAAAGACACCACAAAAATAGAAAATTGTAGACCAGTATCCCTCATGAACATTGATGCAAAAATCCTCAACAAAATTTTAGCCAATAGAATTCAGCAACATATCAAAAAAATAATTCCGACTTCTGGCAAAATGGCGCTCTAAGCAGAAGCACCACACCATCCCTCAACAGCAAATATCCAAAAAACTAAGCCAAACAGAGAAAACAACAATCCTGAAACCCTAAAATATAAAATAAAGAGATAAAGAACTCAGCCAAGCACCAAATGGACTGAGAAAACTGACAGAGAACTGAGAGCGAGGAGAGATTCATGCAGAGGTCCCCTAACAGCTAACTCAGTGTGGATCCACCATCTTGGACTCTTACCGGAGACCAGCAAACAGGGGGTACAAGAAAGCAGCTTCACGGAGCTTCCAGCGGAAGACAAAACAACCGGTAATTTGTGATATACGCTTTCCCTCCCCCCGCCCTTCTTCACCCCCACTCGGCCTCCTCTGCTTCCCGTGGCCACAATCACTTGTCTGGGAAGCACCAGCTGCTTGGATTCCATCCTCCCACATGGGCCGACTCTCTGAGTGCCATTTGTTGGCTGCTTGTGTTGCTTTTTCTGCTTCTTTTGATTTCTTCCTTAACTCTCACCACCACCTCCTCCTTTCACTCAAATACTTGGCTCTGTGCGCCACCTTTGCTTCTTCCTGAGGGGCTGCAGAGCTCCGTTCAAGTGTGGAGCTGCTTCCCGGTCTGGGCTACCGTGCTGGTGGGATCCCAGGGCTTTTGTTTATTTGCTTGTTTGGGGTTGTTTGTTACTTTTCTTTTCATTTTCTTGAGTTGGGAGCCCGTTCTTTCCTGGAGGTGCTGTGCGGCTTGGAGCCTACCCCCTCGGCTTGAGCAGGTGTGCAGAGGGATCCCTGAGGGCATTTCTTTTATCTTTGTTTTTGCTTTTTTTGTTTTTTTGTTTTTTGGGGGGGGGGGGCTTTTCTTCTTCTTTTTTTTTTAAATTTGTTTTGTTTTGTTTTCCCTCTTTTTCCCTTTTTGTCCTTCTTCATTGCTCAGTTTCTCATCTCTCTATATCTTCCTTCTCTTTCTGTTCCCTGAATAACTGGTGTTGTATACCTCTACGCCTTCTAGCCAGGCTGTACTGCAACACCTGAGACAAACTTCCCCAGACCTCATAGCTGCACTGGTGGGATCCCTGGGAACTTTGCTCTTCTTTTCCCTTTCCGATTTTTATTTATTCATTCTTTTCTTTTTTTATTCCTCTTTCCCTTTTTGTTTTCCTCCATTTCATGGTCTCTCATCTCTCCACTCCAATGGCAAGCTCCCCTAGCATTCTTTTTCATTTGTTTCAATGTTTTTGGCTCCTGTTCCTCTCTCCTCACTCCCATATCCATCTTAGCTCCACACATAACAATCTCCCTACTACATCCTGCCTACCTGCACTGTGCGCTTGTCATCGCACTGCCAAGCAGTAGAGGCACAGCCTGCTGGAACTTGCCTTGCACTGATTGCAGGCCTGCCCTGGTGGCTGTAATAAGTGCCACAAACAACCCAGCCCACTGGCTCCTCTTCAACTAGACCTGCCCTGCAGTACCATATCTGAGTGACTGACCCTGCCATTGGAGAAGGAGGCAAAAAGTATTGTGCCCACAGATGAGCAAACAACAAAGAACACACAGCCCGCCTGCTCAGACATAGCCAAATTTAAAAAAAAAAGCGGGGGGGGGGGGGGGGAGAAACAAACAAATCTACAATCAATAAATGAGAAAAATAATTACTAAATGCCCCGAAGACAGCAGACAATATCAAAACATTTATAAAAACAGGACAGGATGGTTCCAGTAGGCGTCCAAAATAAAACAACAGATGACTCTCCTGTGGAAGAAAATGCACTAGAACTACCTCACAGGGAATTCAAATCTCTAATACTCAGAATTCTCCAAGAACTGAAGCAAAAAGCTGATAAACATGGGGAAAAAACAGACAAATTCATGGAAAATACAGACAAAAAATTGGAAGAATTCAGGAAGATAATGCAGGAACAAAATGCCAAAATAAATTCACAACTAGAAATTATACAAAGACAACAATTAGAAATCCAAAAGATAAACAAAAAGATTTCAGAAATGGATGATGTCATAGAAGGGCTGAGAAGCAGATCTGAAATGGTGGAAGACAGGATCAGTGGAATTGAAGACAAACACTTGGATACAACTCTGTTTCAGGAAAACTCAGAAAAAAGAACAAAGAAAAATGAAGAGACCCTGAGAGTTATGTGGGATACAATCAAAAGCAAAAATCTGAGAGTGATTGGAGTTCCAGAACAGGGGGAGAAAAAAGAAAACACAGAGAGGCTCATTGAAGAACTGCTGACAGAAAACTTCCTCAATACCATGAAAGATGAAAAGCTGGCCATCCAAGAAGCTCAGTGAACCCCATATAGATAGAACCCAAAAGAAAATCACCAAGGCATACCATAATCACACTCACCAAAACCAAAGACAAGCAAAGAATCCTGAGAACAGCTCATGAAAAACAAGAAGTCACATACAGAGGAGAAACAGTAAGACTAAGCTCAGATTATTTGGCAGAAACCATGCAGGGAAAAAGGCAATGGGATGACATATAAAAAATCTTGAAAGAAAAAATTGCCATCCCAGGATAATCTATCCTGCAAAACTCCCCTTCAAATATGATGGTGAAATTAGGTCTTTTCCAGATAAACATAAATTGAGGGAATATGTAAAATTCAAACCAAACTTACAAGAATTATTAAAGGGAGTTCTTCAATCTGAGAACAAACAACTTCAGTTCACAGGCAGAATCTAGGATGCAGGATCATACCAGCCAGATACCAATCCAGGAAATGAACTCTCAAAGACTATCCAAAACCAAAACAACTACAACAGGGAATCAGAGCAGTTAATCAGTAAATGACATCAACATCAAAACAATAAAAGAAGGAATAAACAGCATAGGTATAGAACCTTCTAATGGAGAGGAAGGGAAGGCGATACCAAGTACTGGTAGACTGCTTCAAACTTAGAAAGATAAGGGTAAAATTCATGGTAACCACAAAGAAAGTTAACAAACATACTAATAAAAAAAAAAGTGATAAAACATAAAGTCTCAGCAAAAACAAAACCTACAAAAACAAAAGAAATTAAAAAAAATCCACAAACAAAAGTAACTTAGCACATGAGAGTAAGAAGAACAAAGACAATGTCAGCACCACAAAAAAAAAAGAACACTACAAAATGACAGCAACAAACTCACATCTATCAATAATTACAGTGAATGCAAATGGACTCAATGCACCCATAAAGAGACGGAGACTGGCAGAATGGATAAGAAAACAGGGTCCATCAATATGCTGTCTACAAGAGAGACACCTTAGAAACAAAGATGTGAATTTATTAAAAGTCAAAGGTTGGAAAAAAATATATCAAGCTAACAACTACCAAAAAAGAGCAGGAGAGGCAATACTAATCTCAGATAAAATAGACTTCAAAACAAAATCAACCATAAAAGATGAAGAAGGACACTATATAATGGTAAAGAGGATGATCCATCATGAAGACATAACCATAATAAACATCTACGCACCCAATGACAGGGCTCCAAAATACATAAAACAAACTCTAACAACACTGAAAAGAGAAATTGACAGTTCCACAATAATAGTAGGAGACTTCAACACACCACTCTTAGTAAAGGACAGAACAACTAACAAGAAATTCAGCAAACATAGAGAAAACCTAAAGGGCACAGCCAACTTGACCTCACAGACATATATAGAACACTCCATCCAACTGCTGGAAAGTACACATTCTTTTCCAATGCACATGGAAAGTTCTCCAGAATAGACCACATCTTAGGCCACAGAGCAATCATCAACAAGATGCAAAACGCTGAGATAATTCAAAGTATCTTCTCTGACCACAATGCCATCAAGGTAGAAATTAACAACAGAAAGAGCAAGGAAAAAAAATCAATTACATGGAAACTGAATAATACCCTGCTTACACATCACTGGGTGTCTTCGTCATCTAGTGCTGCTACAACAGAAATACTACAAGTAGATGGTTTTAATGAAGAGAAGTTTATTTCCTTATAGTCAAAGTAGGCTAAAAGTCCAAATTCAGGGCGCCAACTCCAGACGAAGGCTTTGTCTCTCTCTTGGCCTTTTCATCAGTGTTCCCCCAGACTAGGAGCTTCTCTGTGCAGGGAAATTATAAAAAATTAATAAATAAATAAAATAATTCACCATGACCAGCAGGGATTTATACCAGGTATGCAGGGATGGTTCAACATTAGAAAAACAATCAATGTAATCCATCACATAAATAAAACAAAAGACAAGAACCATGTGATCTTATCAATCCATCCAGAAAAGGCATTTGACAAAGTCCAACACCCATTCATGATAAAAACTCTCAAAAAAAATGAGAATAGAAGGGAAATTCCTCAGTATAATTAAGGGCATTTATACAAAACCAATAGCCAACATAATTCTGAATGGAGAGACTTTGAAAGCATTCCCCTTGAGATCAGGAACCAGACAAGGATGCCCTTTATCACCGCTATTATTCAACCTTGTGCTGGAGGTCCTAGCCAGAGCAGTTAGGCTAGAAAAAGAAATAAAGGGCATCCAAATAGGTAGGAAAGAAGTCATGAATCTCCATTCACAGATGATATGATCTTATACACAGAAAACCCTGAGGAATCCACAAGAAAACTACTGGAACTAATAGAAGATTTCAGCAAAGTTTCAGGATACAAGCTAAACATACAAAAATCAATTGGATTCCTTTACACCAACAAAGAGAACCTTGAAGAGGAAATCACCAAATCAATACCATTTACAATAGCCCCCAAGAAGTTAAAATACTTAGGGATAAATCTAACCAGAGATGTAAAAGATCTTTACATAGAACACTACAAGGCACTACTGCAAGAACTAAAAGAGACCTGCATAAGTGGAAAAATATACCTTGCTCATGGATAGGTAGACTCAACATAGTGAAAATGTCAGTTCTACCTAAAGCAATCTACAGATACAATGCAATCCCAATTGAAATTCCAGCAGCATTTTTTAATGAGATGGAGAAAAACGTCAACAACTTCATACGGAAAGGGAAGAGGCGCCAGATAAATAAAGCACTACTCAAGAAGAAGAACCAAGTGGAAGGCCTTACACTAACTGATTTTAGAACCTATTATACTGTCACAGTAGTCAAGACAGCCTGGTACTGGTACAACAACAGATACATAGATCAACAGAACAGAGTTGAGAATCCAGATATAAGCTCATCCACCTATAAGCAGCTAATATTTGACAAAGGCCCAAAGTCCATTAATTGGGGAAAAGACAATCTCTTTAACAAATGGTGCTGGCATCACTGGATATCTATATGCAAAAAACTGAAACAAGACCATATCTCACACCATGTACAAAACTAACTCAAAATAGATCAAAGACTTAAATATAAAATTGAAAATGATAAACATCATGGAAGAAAAAAATAGGGACAACGCTAGGAGCCCTAATACATGGCATAAATACAATACAAACCATAAGTAACAATGCACAAACACCAGAAGAGAGACTACATAAATGGGAGCTCCTAAAAACCAAACACTTATGCTCATCCAAAGACTTCACCAAAAGAGTAAAAAGACAACCTACAGACTGGGAAAAAATTTTTGGCTACGACAAATCCCATCAGTGTTTAATCTCTAAAATCTACAAGATACTGCAAAACCTCAACAGCAAAAAGACAAATAACCCAATTAAAAAGCGGGCAAAGGATATGAACAGGCACTTCACCAAAGAAAATATTCAGGCAGCTAACAAATACATGAAGAAATGCTCACGATCATTAGCTGTTAGAGAAATGCAGATCAAAACTACAATAAGATATCATCTCACCCCAACAAGGCTAGCATTAATCCAAAAACCACAAAATAATAAATGCTGGAAAGGTTGTGGAGAGACTGGAACACTTATACACTGTTGGTGGGAATGTAAAATGGTACAATCACTTTGGAAATCGATTTGGCACTTCCTTAAAAAGCAAGGAATAGAAGTACCATACGATCCAGCTATCCCGCTCCTTGGAATATATCCTAGAGATACAAGAGCCGTCACATGAATAGATATATGCACACCCATGTTCATCGCAGCACTGTTCACAATAGCCAAAAGATGGAAGCAACCTAAGTGCCCATCAATGGACGAATGGATAAACAAACTATGGTATATCCACACAATGGAATATTATGCAACGATAAAGAACAATGATGAAGCTGTGAAACATCGTATAACTTGGTGGAAGCTAGACCTTATTATGCTGAGTGAATTTAGTCAGTCACAGAAGGACAAATACTCTATAAGAAGACCACTCTTATAAGAACTCAAGAAAAGGCTTAAACACAGAAGAAAACATTCTTTGATGGTTACAGGGGTGGGGAGGGAGGGTGAGGATTATTCACTAACTGGATAGTAGATAAGAATCATCTTAAGTGAAGGGAAGGACAGCACACACTGCAGGGGAAGCCAGCACAACTGGACTAAACCAAAGGTAAGAAGTTTCCTCAATACAATCAAATACTTTGAGAGAGAGAGTAGCAGGGATGCGGGGTCTGGGGACCTTGCTTTCAGGGGACATCTAGGTCAATTGGCATAACAAAGCTTATTAAGAAAATGTTCTGCATCTTACTTTGGTGAGTGTTGTCTGGGGTCTTAAAAGCTTGCAAGCAGCCATCTAAGATGCATCAATTGGTCCCAACCACTTGGAGTAAAGGAGAACAAAGAACACCAAAGACACAAGGAAAGTACTGGCCCAAGAGACAGAATGGGCCACATAAACCAAAGACTTCATCAGCCTGAGACCAGAAGAACTAGATGGTGCCCGTCTACCACTGATGAACGTCCTGACAGGGAACACAACAGAGGGTCCCTGATGGAGCAGTAGAACAATGGGATGCAGAACTCAAATTCTAGTAAGAAGACCAGACTTAATGGTCTGACTAAGACTGGAGGTGCCCCGGAAAGCATGGCCCCTGGTCTCTCCATCACCCCAGAACTAAAACAATTTCCGAGGCCAACTCTTCAAACAGGGATTGGACTGGACTGTGGGACATAAAGTGATACTTGTGAAGAATGTGCCTCTTAGAATAGTAGATACAAAAGACCAAAGGGGCGGCTTCTGTCCAGAGGTGAGAGGGGAAGGCAGAGACAGTTAGAAGCCAGTTAAATGCTCATGGGGAATCAGGGGCGGAGGGGAGGAGTGTGCTGTCGCAGAATGGGGTGAGTGGTTGGGGTCTCATAACAATGTATGTAAAAAAAAAAAATTCTGTATGGGAGACTAACGTGAAATGTAAACTTCATTTAATTACAACAATAAAAAAAAAAGTAAGAAAACAAACTTGCAGGCTGGTAAAGGAAACATAAGGCAAGCTCACCAATGGTACTCGGGTGCTGTGGGAAGTTATGTGAAGGATTCAGTGGCACCACAAGTCGGCCCCACTCCGTTTTGGGAGCGGTGGTATAAGGAATGGTGTCAAACATCTGGGAAGAGGAGTGGGTGTGCAGTAGGTGGAATTAAGAAGCAGGTCATTGGAGATGGATGATGCACCGTGACTAAAGTTGAGAGCACAGACTTGGTTAGCGCAGAGAAGTTTAAGTACAATTGAAGGTGAGCCCTGGTGACCCAACGGTTAAGTGCTTGGCTCACCAAAAGTTTGGAGGTTCAAGCCCACCAGCCGCTATGTGGGAGAAAAGACCAATCTGTTCCCATAAAGATTGAACCAAAAAGCAAAATAGGAGGGTTTAACAAACTCTAAGACTTTTTATGTATAGTGAGAGACTTTATATGTATAGTGAGAGATTCTTCATGAGATTATAAATTCTTCTATGGATTTTAAATTCCTTGAATCTATGTACCTCATTTCTTAATTATTTTATAATTGGCTTGACACGGATTGAATTGTGTCCCCCCAAAATGTCTGCCAACTTGGCTAGGCCATGATCCCCAGAATTGTGTGATTGCCCACCGTTTCGTCATCTGATGTGACTTGTTTATGTGTTGTAAATCCTCCCTCTATGACGTTAATGAGATGGGATTAGCAGCAGTTATGTTAATG
The DNA here is from genome assembly GCA_030035585.1 of Dugong dugon. Taxonomy (NCBI): domain Eukaryota; kingdom Metazoa; phylum Chordata; class Mammalia; order Sirenia; family Dugongidae; genus Dugong; species Dugong dugon. The sequence goes on along the minus strand of CM057478.1, from coordinate 3,769,174 downwards.
AGGCAGGACTCCATCTACAAGACTGGACTGTATCTTGAGTCAATTCTTTTGAAATACAAAAGAGAAAAGCATGCAGAGAAACAGAGGGACCTCATACCACCAAGAAAGCAGCCCTGGGAGCAGAGTGCATCCTTTGCACCCGGGGTCCCTGCGCCTGAGAAGCTTCTAGACCGGGGAAGATGGATAACAAGGAATTTGCCCTAGAGCCAACAGAGACAGAAAGCCTTCTGCTGGAGCGGGCACCCTGAATTCGGACTTGTAGACTACTAGACTGTGAGAGAATAAACATGTGTTTGTTGAAGCCATCCACTTGTGGTATTTCTGTTACAGCAGCACTAGATAACTAAGACACTGCTTTCGGGTAATTTTGTAGAGATTGGCTACGTAATGCTTTGACCTAAACTACCCTGATATGTAAAGAGCAAAGATGTATATATACATTGTGTTTTTTAAAAAATTTACTAAAAAAAGACCTCCCGTATATCACTGTGTATTAAAAAAACATTAAAAAAAAAATGCCATCGAGTCAATTCCAACTGAAAGTGACCCTCTATGACAGAGTAGAACTGCCACATAGTGTTTTCTAGGCTGTAATCTTTCCCAGAGCAGATCTGCAAGTCTTTTCTCCTGCATAGCTGCTAGAGGTTCGAACCTTCGACCTTTCGGTTTGCAGCCTAATGCTTGACCACCGAGCCAGGAGGGCTCACGAAAATAATCTTAGAGTACCAATGATACAACTTTTCTAGTTTCCATCTTTACACTCAAAACAAAGCTATCTGTAGTGTCATGGGAATACGAGAGGCGGGATGACAGTTCTGTCTGGAAAAAAATGCACACATCGAGCCTCCTCCTTTGGATTAATTCAATTAATTTCACTAGCAGGAGTGATCTTTTGGGAGCATTAATTCATTCTACAGCTGAGGGATATTCTTTAAGTCATGTATTATAGTTATTCAAAGAGGGAGGCTTCAACATGGAGTAAATTTACATGGGACTAACTCTATAGAGAATGTTTTATGATAGGGTTACATCAGTAATGCTCAGTTTACAAAGTAATTGCTATTTTAGGTTCTTTTGGCCTGAAGAGTTTTTCTTCTGAATCTGTGGTTCAGATGCACAACAAAAGAAAGGAATCTTTATTGATACTTGCTTGGAAATTAGAATGTGATTACTTTAAAACACTATGGATAGTTTTATTACCTTCATCTAGTTTTAAACTGCCTTTCTTTGCTAATGGTCTTTATAACTGCGTGCTGTGAGAAGGCAAGCTGGTAGAGAATTCACTTCTGTTGAGAGTGAAGGGAGGCCCCGTGGAAAATGGCAGATCTGATTTTTTGACCTGGTGATCTTTAATCCTTTCTATGCCTCCCTGAAGCTCTTCATGGGGGCGTTTCCAGGGCAACACTTTAGCCTAATTGGACCAACTGGCAGTGTAAGGCTACCGACCCTTTTCTTTTTGGAGGCTGTGTCATTTTTGCCAAGGGACTAGCGGATCACTGAGAGCGTGAACAAACTGCACACATAAATGACTTCGTGATATGTTGTTCTTTTATTCCCTGAAACATGGTGGAGGGATATGAGCTCTTTCTAACATATGGCAGGGCCTGAAATCCGTGTAATCTGTGAGACTGAAAACGTAATATTACCTGTTCGCTGGCAGTGCTGTGATTTCGGACACATTTGGCCCTAGGAACAGGTCAAGGTGAAGAGGTCTTACCCGGCCTTGTATGCTCTGGTACGCCTCCGCGATCATCTGCCTTTGCGCATTGCAGCGTTGAGTTAGAATGTCGATCAGCATGTCTTTGTCACAGTCTGGAGAAGTATAATATTTGAAGATTAATATAGTTGCTATCCTGTAGTTAGGAAGAACCCTAAGAATCAAATCAATATGCAAACTTTATCCCTGATGGTACTTTATCGCAGAGAGCAATTTTAACTTACTGTTGATGGAGCCTGCCTCTCCTTTCTCTTATTTTAGTGCTATCCCTACATATTGCCTCCCTTCCTTTAAAAAGATCCAATAAAAAATCCAGGGATGCAAAGAAAATGTGGTCTTTCTTCAACCATCTCTCCTATCCCACCAAAAAAGGCGTCCCTGATCTTCCAGCTGATTAGCATTTAAATGGGCACATCTTGCTCATTTTACAGTTAGAGAGATATGATTTACAGTGAACACATATTAAGGGAAAAATGATTGCTCTGGTCCAGAACCTCCAGGGGAAGGAGGGCTAACCGCGAAGGAAATGACAAGAGCGTAAGACGTCGGCACCTTTCTGAAGGACAGCATGCGTCTGTCGTGGTTTGCATGGAACATGTTCTCTTGCCTGTAATACAGGCTGGGCTATATGTGTCGTCTGCTTCGTGATATACCAGCTCACGGAGCTAACAACCAGTTGTCACTGAGTTGGTTCTGACTCACGTGACCCCATGTGATTCAGAGTAGAACTGTGCCCCACAGGGTTTCCAATGGCTAATTTTTTGGAAGTAGATCACCAGGCCTTTCTTTCCAGGCACTGCTGGGTGGACTCAAATCTCCAAGCTTTTAGTTAGCATCCAGGAGCATTAACTGTCTGCATCACTGAGGGGACACAGAACTAGTTTAGATAAATTTAGCTGTAATTATAGTCAGAGTGAAGGAGACGCTTACTGGAGATAAATGAATTGAAAGGTTAGGCTGTTAAGCAGATCATCCTTTTGGAAATTAAAATCATCCCTGATGGCCCTGGGACAACAGGCAGGCTGTGAGTCAGGTGCTGAAATACCCAGTTAATGGGGGAAAGAGACTAAGATTTACCTAGATGACCGTGCCAATTAGAAGCCAAAGGATGAGCAGGTGGAAAAAACGGCCTGAAAGCTGTGACGGGGCGGGGAAAGTCATAGAACCAGCTCCAAATACAGAGGTTTATGGCTTGTGAGAGAAAAGAGAGTCTCCACAGGAAAGGCATGGAGCACAATGTGTCCCGGGATAACCCAGTTGAGGCCCTTGCTTAAAGAAAAACCAGTAAATTGTTCTACAAATTTTGCACATGGTTAATAATAAACAGAAGATTTCTCAATTACTGCCACTGTTTGATTCTCACTATCATTGCGTTGGAGTGCCTGGGTGGTGCAAATAGTTAACACGCTCAGCTGCTAACTGAAAGATGGGCAGTTCCAGTCCACCGAGAGGCATCTCGGAAAACAGGACCGGAGATCTAGTTCCGAAAAATCAGCTACTGAAAACCCTGTGGAGCACAGTTCTGCTCTGCCACACGTGGAGTCACCTTCAATTGGAATTACCCAACACGGACTGGCTCACTGGAATCATCACATGGGCGTAATTACTTTAGTCTTTCCATAGTAGGGAAACCCTGGTGGTGTAGTGGTTAAGAGCTACTGCTGCTAACCAAAAGGTCAGCAGTTCAAATCCACCAGGTGCTCCTTGAAACCTTGTAGGGCAGTTCTATTCTGTCCGGTAGAGTTGCTGTGAGTCAGAGCCGACCTGACAGCAACAAGTTTGGGTTTTTTGTTTATGTTACATAGTAAGGAATATGAGCTGTTTCTGACATGCAGTGAGGCCTGAAATCTTTGTAATCTGTGAGACAGAAACAAATAGTACCTGTTCTCTAACCTATTTTGTTATCTCTGAACCCATATAATTGCCAGATCATCCTAGTGAGGTCCTGGACAGCTAGAACCACTTCTAACCCACAGCCTAAATCTAAAGAAGGAACCAGACAGGCCGAAATTCGTTTTTTTGTTTTTTTAATAAACTCGATGCTGTTTAAAAACAATTTGCAATTTCAGTAATAATTGTTTTCTTGACTGTTAGGCAAATTTTACCTCTCTAGAAATCTAAGGTAATTAACTAAAAACTTTTTTAAATTATAACAGAGTACAATAGTTTTTATTGATGCAGTGCAAACAAAATTAAATCTCACTTATATAATTATGCAACCATGTGTTAAGAAATGAATAACCCCCTCCCCCCCCAGAAAAAAACCTATTGCCTTCCAGTCAAGTCTTACTCATAGTGACCCCATAGTACTCACAGAACTGCCCCACAGAGTTTCCAAGGTGTAGCTGGTAGATTCAAACTGCCGACCTTTTGGTTAGCAGCTGAGCTCTTAACCACTGAGCCACCAAGGCTCAGCATAAGAAATGGATAGAAAATAATATAATTTGAAATATCAATAAATGTGCAAATATGAATAACTTTAACAAAAAGTTTCTTGTGATATGCAAAAAGTCTACAAATCTTTAGTGTTTTAGGAAAAAAAAACCTTAAATAATTCAGCAGATATATTTACTGTTAGTGACATAAAGGCAACTCTATCAAGACTAAAAACTCCGGAAATAGCCTAAAACACTGACAAGCAAAAGATTATGATGGTCAAAATGAATCCATATTCTGATCCAAAAATTCCAACGACAGGAAAATTGAAACTGGAGCAAAGAAAAAAAACAATCATTGAATAGATTGTTCTGATCTAGAGTTTTAAAGCAAAAATTGCACTCACTCCTGAAAAAAAAAAGGTAATCCATAACTTTTTGTTACCTTGCCTCTGTATTTTTCTAGCATTGATTGATATTTTAAAAGGCATGAAAACATTGCAAACTCCTAAAACAGACTTTAGAGAGCATACTTAAAGATGCTTTAAGGACAATATGAAGAAGAACGGGGGCATCAGGACTGGAGGAAGACTCATTAACAACCTGCTTATGCAGAGGACACAACCTCGCTTGCTGAAAGTGAAGAGGACTTGAAGCACCTACTGATGAAGATCAAAGACCACAGCCCTCAGTATGGATTACACCCCAACACAAAGAAAACAAAAATCCTCACAACTGGACCAATAAGCAACATCATCGTAAACGGAGAAAAGATTGAAGTTGTCAAGGATTTCATTTTATGCCAAAGTTTCCTTTATGTTATCAGTATTTGCCTTAGTGCTTGTGAGAAGTCATCTTAAAACAGGTTACAGTTAAAGGAAATATGTTGATGCTTAACAATGCTATGCCATATCTTATTTAAAGATTAAATATTTTTTAAAAGAACCCAACGATACTCCAGCTTTCTTCTTTCTATATTCCTTCTCTAAGCTGTAGCTTCATTCACTGAATATCGCTTAAATACCTGTACCCCAGACTCCACTCTCTGGGAGCTCACAGTGCAGATAGCAGGTGAGACAGGAGGACAAGCACAGTGATTATGAATGAGGTCAGTGACATGCTCGTGCAGAAGCAGGGGACCTAGGATTGGCATACGTGGTTGAGCCTGGCGTGCTCAGATAAGGTCATTTGGACACAGTCTTGAAGAAAGTAGACAAGAGAAGAAAATTGCATTCCAGGCAGGGGGATTATTAAGCCAATTTACAGAGATGTGGGAAAAAGCAGAGTCGTTTGAGAGAATAACAAGAAGTTAGATTTGGCTGCAAGTGGAAGTAGCAAAAGAAAGAGGCTAGAAAAATAAGGAGAAGGTCAAGAAGGCTGATTTATCTTAGATGAAGGTTTTTGTTTGGGATTTCATTTAACCGTTAGTGATGAGGCACTTCAGGACGTAAGGGAAAAACACATCAAGATCAGATTGGCAACCGAGAAAGGCAAATCTGTTCCTCATTATTTTTCTTTTCTATTACTTTCCTTCTCAACCTACTTCTTGCCCAGCTTTACTTTTTATTTTTTAATCTGTGTCTTCATTTTCTTGGACATAGGGTTTCCACACCCATATTATAGTCTTAAACAAGGTAAAGCAACAAAAGAAAAAGCAGATAACGATCAAACGTGGTGGAAGTTATCAGGCTTACCAAATCCTTGCAGTGCTCCTCCTAGCATTTGGGCATCCATAATGGGATTGAAATTGGGAGCAGGAAAGATGGTTCCTTGCACCTGATGGGAAAAGTCAATGAGAAAGAGATTGGAGTGATTTGTAGCAAAGGATTCAAAGTTTTTCCAGAAAAATGAAAACTATAGTCTATATATGTAAATTATCGTCAGACATACACACAAGTCTATTGAACAATTGTATATGTTAATTGTAGAGAACAAATTTGACTGAGTGTTTTTTATCCATTGGCCTCCACTGTGTAGACATCTATTGCTCATCTAGGAAACTGAGGTACTGGAACCAACAGTAGGAAAGTGAAAGAATCACATTAAAAATATGTGTCTCCTTAATACATGCTAAGCATTTTCAGGAATTGAAGCCTAATTTGTAGAAACTGAAAACTCTTCTGGGGAAATTCCTGCCATTCGCAGGAATTAGAAATGCCACTTGTGATTACAGATTTTTTGCACCCTAGAGGACCTAACATCATATTAGAAAAATTGGAACTATTTGAATTTGGATTATGGAATTCATAAAAATCTAAGTGATATGGGTCGGACAGAGATTTTCAGCTAACACTTGCAGCTGCAGAGGAAAACTAAAACACAACTGACCTTCTGTTGACACTCTCTCTCTTGCCAATAATAAAACGGCAGAACATTTAAGACAAGCTTTGGGTCCACATGGTCCATTATTTCAGACAAACCCAGCCAGGACTAAAAATCACATCATCACACTGACACTGGGCACAAGAGAACTGTCAACAAAATTTACAAAGAAGGGAAGTTTTCCTCCTGTTTATTGTCACTGTGCCCAGAAATGTTGGACAAAAACCACCTTCCCATGGCAGACAGGTTTGCCAAGCCCAGAGGAGAACTCAGAAATTCACTGAGCATTTCTAGGGCTATAACATCCTAGCTGAAGATGAAGCTTTCTAGTAGTGCCTGTTGGCTAACAGAAGAAAATGCATTCATGAGCACAAGAGTCAGCCATCAATTCTAGTTAAATACATATACATACCGATACCAGCATGCTTGTGAAGAGGTTCTTGGAGATTTAAGAACACTGTTCAGTTGAGGTAAAGCTAAGAATTCAGTTGAGTTTGGGTTATATTTCACGGATACTAATAACCATGAAGATGTTCATTTGAAGTAGACAGGAAACCATGGTGATATTTTCATCCTTAGGAGTGCAGATATGGTAGAGAATGTACTTCTGAACTACACACATGGACCCTGTCTTAGTCATCTAGTGCTGAATATAGCAGAAATACCCCAGGTGGATGGCTTTAACAAAGAGAACTTTATTTCCTCACAGTAAAGTAGGCTAAAAGTCCAAATTCAGGGTGTCAGCTCCAGGGAAAGGCTTTCTCTCTCTGTTGGCCTTCTCATCAGTGTTCCCCTGGACTAGGAGCTTCTCGGCAGAGGGACCCCGGTCCAAAGGATGCGCTCTGCTCCTGGCACTGCTTGCTTGAGGGTATGAGGTCCCCCTGTCTCACTGCTCACTTCTTTTATATCTCAAGAGATTGCCTCAGGACACAATCCAGTCCTGTAGATCAGGTCCTGCCTTACTAACACAACTGCCACCCATCCTCCCTCATTAACATCATAGAGGCAGGTTTACAACATATAGGAAAATCACACAGTACCAGGAATCATGGCCCAGACAAACTGATATACACATTTTTGGGGGGACATAATTGAAACCATGACAGACCCAAACCAAAAACCAAACCCATTGCTGTCGAGTCGATTTTGACTAATAGTGGCCCTATAGGACAGAGTAGAACTGCCCCATACTGTTTCCAAGGAGTGGCTGGTAGATTCAAACTGCCGACCTTTTGGTTAGCAGCCATAGCTCTTAACCACTGTGCCACACATGGACAGACATATGTAATTACATTTAGCAATTTGACATTGCTAACTCACATTCATTTACAAATGAATTGCTTATTTGATTCTGAGATCTCAAGTTTTTTGGAGATAGATGACCTCAAAGCAAAGTTCTCTTTGAGCCCTTCTCCAGTTCTAGATTAGGAAACAGAACAAATTTTCTGACTCATTCACTAACGTTTGCTTCTGGTGAGACTCTCTGAGGACCATAGACTTTGATTCTTCTTACACGGATTACAATTCTAACACAAATTCCTAAGATGATTCTCCCCACCTTAAGAATTTTCTTGGAATAGTCATCTGCCTTTAAACGGGAACATTTCTTTTCTGAGATTTGTCACTGCCATTTACTAAATCCTTTTGGTCTCTGTAGTTCCTTATCAGTTTTTCCTTTGGGAAAATTAAAGGCTCTTTGGGGCAAAGGAAAGAAATGTTTTACTTTCTGGGTTAGGAGACTTGGGTTCTTGAGGGGACAGAACAGCCTTGGTGACCTTCACTAGGCTGACTGCTACAGGCTGGAGCATTTACAGGGCTGTTTGGAGGTTAAAAAGAGAAATAATGTATTTGAAAACAATAAGACATGCTGTTAAATAGTTTAAGTTATCCAGGCAATTTTAGACACAGCGAGCAAATATCTACTGCAAAACATTTTGTTATTGGCCAGACTAAGATCCCTAGGGTTTGGACTGAAGCAAGCTCCACAAAATAAAATTATGTGCCTTTATGCAAAACATACCCACACAAAACCAACAACCAAAAAACTGCTCTGAATGTTAGAGAGAACGAGAGTTAGAAACGTCTGCAGTGATTTATCAGACACAATTTGCAGGTTAAAGAAAAAAAGGCCATTTTTTTTCCTTCATGTTAGTTTATTTACTTACTTTTTAAATCCTTGAGATCACTAGTGGACAATGTATTTTTACAATATAATCTAAAAAATGGTTTTCTTTCTTTCTTTTTTTTTACAGTTCTAATCTCCTTGCCATTTAAATTAGCTCCTTGCCAATGGCCTTAAATGAATATGCTAAAAATGTACTGCAAGTAAATCCAACAGGAAAAGTTATAAAAACTGTAAATGCTTAGAAATTCACACACACAAAATTTTTTTCTAGTAAGCATTTGTCATTCGGTCCTATGTGGCATATTAAATCATTAGATTAATTTTCTCTAGTTATTATGCTTCAATTGCATTTAAGTCGACGACATTATTGCATGCAAAGCACATACTGTTCATTTTACTTATTTTGTCATTGACATACTTGACTTTGTCTCTTAATGATCATTTTGACTGATCAAACCATCAATTACCAGTTTTAACTTTCTTTGACCCACCCCCCAATTAAGTAATTGTTTAAAATAATCAATTGATTGATTAATTGCTGTGGGTCATAAAACATTTTTTTTGGTAACTAGTATATAGCTACAAGGAGCCCTGGTGGTGTAGTGGCTAATGCAATCAACTGTTGACTGAAAGGTTGGCGGTTCGAAACCACCAGCCGTTCCACGGGGGAAGGACGTGGCAGTCTGTTGCCATAGGGATTTACAGTCTTGGAGACGCTATAGGGTAGCTATGAGTCAGGTCAAATTACCTTGGAATTCTTTTTCCAAAATTTGTGCTCAACCGTATTCTATGCATTTCTTAATACTCAATACCAGTCCCTCTGATGAAGTCAAAGCAAGCTGAGCTGTTCTCCCACTAAGAGCTCAGCTGCTGACCAAAAGGTTGGCGGTTTAAATTCACCCAGCCACTCTGTGTGAGAAAAACTTGGCAACCTGCTCTATAAAGATCACAGCCAAGAAAACCCAATGGGGCATTTCTCCTCTGTCACATGGGGTCGCTATGAGTTGGAATTGACTTGAAATTACCTCACAACAGTAGTTGTTGAGACAATATTGCAAGTTAACCCACTGACAGTAGTTGCGCCTTCTGAAAGGGTCAGAAAATTTTGTTTCAGGTGTTTTCCAACGTTGATATCTTTTACATCCATGTTCTTTATGTATATATACATGTGCCTAGTTTTTTCTTGCCTCAGGATAAATTGAAAATATTGAAGAAATGAACATTTTCGAATGTGGCAGTGAAAAGGAACATATATGTGTATATGGTAAGATTATTTCATTTTTCTTGTTTTGAAAATTGACAGAATTAGAAATAGTATCACTCGTCTAAGGCAAAATAGACTCTAATGTCTGTCATTTCAATTTGCATCCTTACCACGAGGCAATCAAAATATAATCTTTGCTCCTAGTCATTTGTGAATTTGAGTTTTGACAGAGAAATAATAATTTTAAAAAAATACTTCCTTTTTAAAAGACAAAATAAACTACCATATAAACTTACTATGTAAAAGAGCAAGGGTAATTACAAATTTGAAATTTGGTTGTAGAAATTACCCCCAAGTAAATAATGGATAGATCTCTTTAACAAAATGAAAAGTTGCAAAATTGTTGACATTTGGCTCTGTGCAGGCTGGAAAAATTACATATATTTTGCTCGTAAAGTTGATACAATTATTTTCACTACCTCATACCAATATGTACATCAATAATTGTATGATATTTCATTTATTCATAGCCAGTCAAGGAGCTAGGCGCCATAAAGCCACGTTCCCCAGATCTATCACCCACATTTTAATTATTTTTCCCAAGTTAGAGTCACACTCACCTTGACAATCTGAGTATCTCAAGACTTGCAGACTTTGAAATGTTAGCCATGTGAGTGGACAATCTGACTAACTGAATACCTTCTAGAACACAGGTTTTAATGAATAATTCAGCATCGGGAAGTTCCCTAGTTTTAGTGGAGTTAGGATTATTAGATCTCTAGTTAATTTAGAGGAGCCCTCCTTGTGCAGTGATTAAGCCCTCAGCTGCTAACAGAAAGGTCGGTAGATTAGTTAATTTAGGATTTTTAGAGCCTTAAGAGGAAATTCTATTGAAATCTTGGAATTCCCTTTCCACAGGGCCTTTCCCCTGAACCAAGCATTTACTCAGCTCTGAACATTGGTGCTTTGATCTCTTCTATCTCAGGCCTGAATCCCCTAAATTCTCCTGAAGGTCTACAGTTCCTGATTTCCTCTGCTTCATATCTGCCAGGAATTGTTCTCAAGCGTTTTCAATGGCTTTAAAAACAGCCAACACTAAAGAAGGGGTTAACATGCTTATTATCAAAAAAGTATAACCCAAACCTGATATTCATCTGGAAACCTCTCCCTCTCCCATATACTCCACATCTAATGAGCTGTTCTGGGCAATTCCGTCAGCCCTGTCCTCAAGGTAGGCTTCATGTGATTTCTCTTCTTTTTCTTTCCCCTTAACACTGCTTTAGTAAAGGTTTTGTCACCTTCCCCTGGGGTTGTATCCAGAGAGCTTCTAGGTAGGTCCAATTTATCTCTGTTGCCAGAGTAATCCTTCTAAAAGATCAAACTCATCATTTGTCTTTCTATGCCTAAGACCTCAATGTCTAAAGCACTTCTCATTTTTTACTTTCTATTCAGGCCTACAGGATGAAAGGCAGATTCATGGGAATATCTAGGTTTATTAACACATTCCAGTATGGTAACTTGAATGACATCCCATTCATTCAAGTGTTGGAGGCAGTCTTATGTGGAGACCCCCTGCATACAGACTATGGATTATATCTTTCTGTTTCTTTTAGACCATAAATCTTTGAAGCCGTTGATTCTATGTGGTCCATTCTTGTATGAGTAGTTCAATACTTCAGTTGACGTCACTGCTGATTTAGCATTTTCAAAATTTTCAACAGACTGTCAGAATTTTGACAACACATATTTCTTCATCAAATTGATTTGAAATTTAGCAAAATAGAATATATTGGCTTTGGTTCTAGGTATTGCCTTTAATATTTCTAATTCGTACCACTGGAATTTAGTTTTATACCATATAATGTTATGATTGGGCTTAATAGTTACATGCAAATGTATTCCCAGTTAAATTCCTCACTAAACAAACCAATAAAGGGTAACCATTTCCTGATGACCTAATATCAGGCAGAAATGGCATCTCCGTCCTCCTATTACGTTTTTAATGAGATTAACCAAAACCAAACTCAAACCTGTTGCTGTCAAGTTGATTCCAACTCATAGCAACCCTACAGTATAGAGTAGAACTGCGCCATTGAGTTTCCAAGGAATGGCTGGTGGATTCGAACTTTAGGTTAGCAGCCGTAGCTTGCCGTAGCTCTTAACCACTGCGCCACCAGGGCTCCAAACTTAAGGGGTTTGAAAATCATGTCAAAACATCAATGACCTGAAAAGACTGCAACTGGCAAGGATTTTAGAGAAAGAGTCTTATTTATGAGAGATAAAAGGGAGGATGAGGGGGGTGAGCAACTGAAAGAGAACACGTCTGTATGAAAAGAGCACATTCAGGTGAAAAAATTGAGACTGTATGGAAACTAAGAAAAAACAATAGTATGTACTCCAAACTAAAGGAATATAATTTTGAATATCCTAAAAGACGTAAGGAAACCCTGGTAGTATAGTGGTTAAGAGCTATGACTGCTAACCAAAAGGCTGGCATTTCAAATCCACCAGGCTCTCTTTGGAAACTCTATGGGGCAGTTCTACTCTGTCCTATAGGGTCCCTGTGAGTTGGAATTGACTCGACCACCGTGGGTTTGGTTTGGTTTGGTTTTTAAAAGACTTAAACTTGGAATTTCGTTGAGTAGCACAGCAAATGTTCTTAATTTTCTTTAAAGTCAAGCATTTTTACTGTAAAAATATAAAGAACACAACAATTGCCCATTCAACATTTTTCATGTGTACAGTTCAACAAAGCCAATGACATTGATCATGTTGTGCAATCATCACCAGTATCAGCTGCCAAATTTTCCATCCCCATAAACAAAACTCTATACTACCTAAACAATTATTCCCATTTCCCATCACTCTGGTCCCTGGTAACCACTATTAAACTCCAATATCTATTCTGTGTCTTTCATATTAGTGATATCACACAATAGGTGTCCTTTTGTGATTGGCTAATTTCACACAGCATAATGTTTCCAAGGTTTATCCATGTTATTGCATATATCAGGACTTTATTTCTCTTTATGGCAGAGTAATATTCCATTGTATGTATATACCACATTTTGTTTATCCATTAATCTGTCGATGGACCATTTGTTTGCTATCAATAGTGCTATCATGAACATTGGTGTCTGTGTGCCTATTTGCGTCACTGCTTTCAAGTCTCTTGGGTATATAACTAAGAATGGGATTGCTGGGTCATTTGGTAACTTTATATTTAACCTTTTGAGGAACTGTCATACCATTTTCCAGAGTGGCTGCACCATTTTTCATTCCTACCAGCAATTGATGAGGGTTCAGATTTCTCCACATCTTTGTCAACATTTATTATTGTCCATTTTTTAATCTATGTATTTTTAATCCATTTGAAATTGACGCTGATACTCTTGAATGAGAGAATGAGACCATTAACATGAAAAAATGTGTATCGATAAAATTGTAGCCCACACTTTTTTGTAGTGTGGATAACTTTAAATGTAGTTTCACAATTTACATTTCCTATGTCTATATTGAATAATTAGACAAGTCAATGGAGTTGATGGACATTTGTGTTGTTTCTTATTTTTATGTAGGAATTTTCTACATAGTTTAAGTTGCCTTAAATATTAATTGATTTTAGTTTTATATCTTATAGCTTAACATACCTCTTATCAATTTACTCAGTTCTTTTTGAAGCAAATTAAATAAGCCAACTAATATGTGTATCATGTTACACCACACACTGTTGGTATTTTTACTACTACAGATCACATACATATACATAGCTGATTCAAGGCCGAAGGTGATAAATTATATCACAAAATGTCTAACAGAATGCCCTGGAATTTGGAGGAAAGAGATAATCTTCAAGCGAGAAATAGCAAAGACTTCAAGGGAAGTATTCTTGAGAAGGCTTTGTTTGAAGTGAATACCTCAAATTGGAAATGCATTGTTTGGAATTTTCATGTTTCTTGAAAACTGGGTTTAAGCAAGAATAATTTAATACATTTTTATACGTGGGAATATTTCCAGGATCAAAGCTTCATATTTAGATCTCCTTCCTATGAATTTCATATATATGAAGGTTTATATAGATATTTCAAGATTCCATTTAAATCCTACCTCCATTAAGTGTTTTCTAGCAAGCACAGTTAAAAATGATCTTTTATGACTTACTATGATAGCTACCATTTACAAAGTGCCAGGTACTGCTCTAAGCTCTACTACACAGCATTGTATTTCATCCAAGAGCCACCCTATGGTATTAAAGCTATTACTACCTACATTTTGTGGATGAATAAACGAGGCACAGTGAGAGTAAGGAATTTGTTGTACCTACACAGCTACTTAGTGACAACACATTAACAAATACTTCCTCTTAACATTTGCACATTATTTGGCACATATAATCTTTATTGTAGCATTGTCTTACCACATAAATAATTTGTTTGAGGGCAACGGCCAAATTGCAAGCACCTGTAAGCAAAAGAATCATGCTTTGTACAATAATCTCTAACTCTCAAAGCATAAGGCCAGGGTTCATAACTAACTGATTTGAATTGTGTTATGGACTAAATTGTGTCTTCCCAAAATATGCATTGAATTTCTGGCTCTTGTCAAGGATTTCACTTTACCTGGATCCACAATCATCGCCCATCAAAGCAGCAGTCAAGAAATCAAACGACGTATTGCATTGGGCAAATCTGATGCAAGAGACTTCTTTAAAGTGTTAAAAAGAGAAGATGTTGCTTTAAGGACTAAGGTGTCCCAAGCCTTGGTATTTTCAATCACCTCATAAGCATGTGAAAGCTGGACAATGAATAAAGAAGACTGAAGAAGAATTGATGCCTTTGAATTTTGGTGTTGGCAAAGAATATTGATTATACCATGGACTGCCAGAAGAGCAAACAAATCTGTCTGGGAAGAAGTCCAGCCAGAATGCTCCTTAGAAGCGAGGATGGTGACATTTTGTCTCACGTACTTTAGACATATTAACAGGAGGGATCAGTCCCTGGAGAAGGACATCATGCTTGGTAAAGTAGAGGGTCAGTGAAAAAGAGGAAAACCCTCAATTAGATGGATTGACACAGTGGCTGCAACAATGGGCTCAAACCTAGAAACAATCGTGAGGATGGTGCAGGACCGGGCGGTGTTTTGCTCTATTGTACGTGGGGTTGCTGTAAGTCAGAACTGACTCTATGGCAAATAACAACAACAACAAAATATGTGTTGAATTCCAGGCTCTTGTACCTTGGATGAGTCCCTTGGTGATGCAAACAGGTAAATACTTGGCTGCTAACAGAAAGGTTAGAAGGTGGATTCCACCCAGAGGTGCCTCAGAAGAAAAGCCTGGTGATCTACTCCTAAAAATTCAGCTATTGAAAAAGTTTTGGAGGACAGTTCTACTTGACTCACATAAAGTCATCATGAGTTGGCATCAACTCCACAGAAACTAGGGTTTTTTTTTTTTTTTTTGGTAACTTTGGATGTGATGCTATTTGGAAATAGGGTTTTTCCTTTGTTATGTTAGTGTAGGATAGATCTTAAACCTAATCACTTTTTTTAAAAAATTTTTTTATAGTACTTTAGATGAAGGTTTACAGAACGAATAGTTTCTCATTAAACCCTCAGTACACATATTGTTTTATGACATTGGTTAACAACCCCACGACATGTCAACACTCTCCCTTCTCGACCTTGGAGGACTTTTTTTTTTTTTTTTTGGTAAAAATATACATAGCCAAAGTTACACCATTTCAAAAATTTCTACATGCACAGTTCAGTGCCAATAATTACATCCTTCCGGTTGTGCTGCTTTTCTCACTATCCTTTTCCAAATTATTCCATCACCATTATCTTCAACTCACTGTCCCCTAGGCTTCCCATCAAACCTTTTGAGTTGCCGTTGTCAATTTGATCTCACATAGGTAATTATTTTTTTCTTCTTGTACTTAGATGAAGGTTTACAGAACAGAATAGTTTCTCATTAAACAGTTAGTACACATATTGCCCTATGACAATGTTTAACAACCCCACCACATGTCAACACTGTCCCTTCTCAACCTTGCGTTCCCTATCACCAGCTTTCCTGTCCCCTCCTGCCTTCTAGTCCTTGTCCCTGGACTGCTGTACCTCATTAGTCCCGTTTTGTTTTATGGACATGTTTTCAGCAGGGACCAGTCCCTGGAGAAGGACACATCATGCTTGGTAAAGTAGAAAGTCAGTGGAAAAGAGAAAGACCCTCAACAAGATGGATTGACACAGTGGCTGCAACAGTGGGTTCAAACATAACAAGGATTTTGAGGATGGTGCAAGACAGGGCAGTGTGTTTCGTTCTGTTGTAAATTTATGGTCACTGTGAGTTGGAACTGACTAGATGGCACCTAACAACGACAACACGAAGGCTTTAAATGCCCACCTGTGAGGGAAACACCAGCTGGGCTCTGAATACTCAGGTAACTCCCCATTCACTACTATGACTTCCTAGAAAAGACAAAACACTGGGCCCATCGTGGAATCCCCACCGCTCTGAGAGAGCAATCACATTACAGTCACTTCTCCCTCAGATTGGTCTAAAAGATTTTTCAGGAACTGAGAGCACAGCGTAAATCAAAGTGAATAGGAACCTGCAGAGTTATAATAGCTGCCTTCTCAAAATAGAGAACACGTGGCTGGGACCTGATCACCAGATGATACTCTACATAATCATCGTCTCAGCTCAAAGAGAGGAAATCCTTACATTTTGTTTAATCTTTTTGGAAACCCAGTTGTTTAGTGCCCTGTGCTAATAAGGCTAAGGGCACATTCCTTCCCTTCCCTCTTTTTTTCTTCATAGCTTTACAACCATCCTCACCTTGAGACAATGGCAGAACTACGCGTGGGAGATTCAGTCCCTGCTCATCAGAAGCTCTGTATATAGCTGGTAAGAAAGGCATGTGATAAGAAACCAGAGCGGTGTGATTTATTCCTCCTAAAAACTGGAAGAATACAGCATACATTTATGCATTTAATTATCTAGTGTGCTTCTAAAACAAGTTATTTTGGGAGACTTACTATTATTTTAATTGTTCAAATATCACCTGGGACAACAATTTCTGAATTGCTTTCAGAGATGTTCAGATTCTTCCATTTAGCAAATAGTTGTCAGTTAATGATGGATGTGATATTTACAGTTTGCCAAAGCCAAGAGTTGGGATTTGAAGAGGAATATAGCTATCTGGATGGCACTATTTTATTTATTTTGGTGAAAATGATACTATGGTATTAGTAAACCTGAAGGTATTTTCTAAAATGAAATTGAAAAATAAAATTTTGCTATTAAATTGCATACAGTTTTATTATCTTGTGACTGCAGTAAACCAAACTTCGCTTAGCTGATAGGTCAAAAAGGACATGGATTAGAAAAATATAAATGGGTTTCGCTTTAATCTATCCCTACTTCTTGGAAAATGTCTGCCTTATTGAGCCCTAGTCAGTAGTCATCCTATATAAAGAATAACACTAGTTTCTAATACCACCCTTTGCCACAAGGAGATATTTTTTCTTAGTTATTAGAATGTTTCATGTTTTCAAATAATCAAATTATAATTTGTATCATTATTGCTCTAAAATAATATTTATTTATTCAATACTGTTTTATGATATTATCACAAAAATAATACATACAATATGAAATTTGAAAATTGTGCCTTTGGTTAACCTAAAGTTAAATCAACGCTCAATTTTGTCAGATTCAGTAGTTTAGGCACTAAGAGTTCCACTCGTTTTATTTGACAGGATCTTGAGCTATTCATTCTTCTGCATATATTTTTTTCTTTCTGCCATTCTGGTAATAGGGAAGGCTGTGGTAAATATGACATTTCCAGTTTTTGTCCAAGTAAATGGTCACTGATCTTTGCCCAAGGGCAATATAATGTGCACAAAGAGGGAAAGATCCAGGGAAAGATAGCTGGAGTAGAATGATACTGGGGAAAATCTCCAAGCTGATGACACCTCTAGTCACAGTGTTTTGGTTTTATTTATGCTTGTAATAGACTGTTTAATAGCAACTAACCACATGCTTCTTAGACATAGGTTCAAAAAAAAAACTATTTTCCACCTCTTTCATCTATGTAGATGGAATCCCACCCAATATTCCAGACCCAGCTCAAACTCCACCTACTGCCCGCAGTCTTTTCAGATTTATCGATATTATTTTGCATCTCTATTACACTTTGCATCTCTATTACACATGACTGCATTGTTTACATCTCTCTTTACCTCTAAATCTTAAACTTTCTGAAGACAGGTACTTTTCTTTTTCTCGTTTTTCAAAGCATCCAGAGTTGTTGTTAGGTGCCGTCGGTAGGTTCCAACTCACAGCGACACTGTATGTACAACAGAATGAAACACTGCCTGGTCCTGCACCATCCTCACAATCGTTGCAATATTTGAGCCCATTGTTGCAGCCACTGTGTCACTCCATCTTGTTGAGGGTCTTCCTCTTTTTTGCTGACCCTCTTCTTTACCAAGCATGATGTCCTTCTCCAGGGACTGATCCCTCCTGATAACACGTCCAAAGTTTGTGAGACCAAGTCTCGCCATTCTTGCCTTTAATGAGCATTCAGGCTGCATTTCCTCCAAGGCAGATTTGTTTCTTCTTCTGGAAGTCCCTGGTATATTAACTATTCTTCACCAACACCATAATTCAAAGGCATCAATTCTTCCATCCTCCTTATTCATTGTCCAGCTTTCACATGCATATGAGGCGATTGAAAACACTATGGCTTGGGTCAGGCACACCTTAATCCTTAAACTGACATCTTTACTTTTTAACACTTTAAAGAGATCTTTTGCAGCAGATTTGCCCAATGCAATGTGTCCTTTGATTTCTTGATTGCTGCTTTAAAGGCATTGATTGTGGACCCAAGTAAAATGAAATCCTTGACAACTTCAATCTTTTCTCTGTTTATCATGACATCATTTATTAGTCCAGTTGTGAGGATTTTTGTTTTCTTTACGTTGAAGTGTAATCCATACTGAAGGCTGTGGTCTTTGATCTTCATCAGTAAGTGCTTCAAGTCCTCTTCACTTTCAGCAAGCAAAGTTGTGTCATCTGCATAACGCAGGTTGTTAATGAGACTTCCTCCAATCCTGATGCGACATTCCTTTTCATATAGTCCAGCTTCTTGGATTACTTGCCCAGGATACAGATTGAGTAAGTATGGTGAAAATATACAACTTTGACGTACACCTTTCCTGACTTTCAACCAACTAGTATCCCCTTGTTCTGTTTGAATGACTGCCTCTTGGTCTACGTACAGGTTCCTCATGAGCACAATTAAGTGTTCTGGAATTCCCATTCTTCACAATGTTATCCATAACTTGTTATGATCCACACAATCGAATGCCTTTCAATAGTCAATAAAACACAGATAAATATCTTGCTGGTATTCTCTGCTTTCAGCCAAGATGCATCTGACATCAACAATGATATCCCTGGTTCCACATCCTCTTCTGAATCCGACTTGTAATTTCTGGCAGTTCCCTGTCAAAGTTGGCTAGCAAGGCTTTTTGGTGGTGATATTTTGGGATAATAAAGGAATCAGGGTTGTGCCTATAATAAGATTACCCAGCATGAAGAAGGGCTAACATAAATGGGCTGAAAGGATATTCCTTAAACTGATTAATCAGCAGAAAGAACATGTAGACTGAACTAAGGAAATGGGTAACGTTTATTCCCTGTATTCCTCTCGCTGCAGACAAAACACTTTAGGGAAACAAAATAACTGGGTTAAGGATTCTTCCGAACTTAATTTGAATCTGAAAGGACAACATGACTTCCACTTACATCTAGTTTATGCTTGCAATGAAAAAATACAGGTATTATACAGTAAAAATAAAGTTTAGTGAACTTAAGGGCTACTGATACAATAGTTTTACTTATATTGTTCTCTTTCAAATTGATGCAGAAGTGTTTACAAATATTAACCAATTACTAAAATAGTTGTTGTAAAGTCGTTACAGCTTAATATACTGATGTCAAGGAGTCTAAGAAAGAGAGAAATGACAATTGAATTCAGCCACACAACTTATTTAAATTAAAAGCCAAGAATGCCTTCACTAACACAACTTTACTCTTTTAGGAAACACTCTTTCAGTAAGACGAAGTGTAAATAACTCTTTCTTAATAGAAAACTACTAAACCTAACCTAATTAGAGTGAAATAGATAGCTTCAAATGAGTACTTATTCTTCAAAACTCAAGATAAACTTGTAAACTGAATGATGTTAAGTGCCATCGAATTGGTTCTGCCTCATAGAGACCCCATGTGTAACAGAACAAAACGTTGCCCAGTCCTGTACCATCCTCACGTTCATTTCATTGAAGGATACCTCTTGTCATGGACTGAATTGTGTTCCCCAAAAATATCTATCAACTTGGCTGGGTCATGATTCCCAGTATTGTATGATTGTGTACCATTTTGTAATCTGATGTGATTTCCTTATGTGTTGTAACCTCTACCACTATGATGTAATAAGATGGATTAGCAGCTGTTATATTGATGAGGTCTACAAGATTAGATAGTGGTTTAAGCCAATCTCTTTTGAGATATAAAACAGAGAAGTGAGCAGAGACACATGGGAACCTCATACCACCAAGAAAGCAGTACTGGGAGCAGAGTGTGTCCTTTGGACCTGAGGTTCCTACACTGAGACGCTCCAGACCAAGGGAAGACTGATGCATCACAAGGACCTGCCTCCAGAGCCTACAGACAGAGAAAGCCTTGCCCTGGAGCTGATGCCCTGCATTTGGACTTGTAGCCTACTAGACTGTGAGAGAATAAATTTCTCTTTGTTAAAGCCATCCACTTGTGGTATCTCTGTTATAGCAGCATTAGATGACTAAGACATCGCTCCCCTCAAATATCCATTTCCTCATATCCAAACATTTGACTTCTACTTTATATGACAAAAGAGATTTTACAGGTGTTAAGAATCTTGAGGATACTTCAAATACGCAGACAAGGAAATCAGAGAAGGAACGTTATAAAAAATGACATTCAACGTTAAGATTTTGAAATTTAACCTCAGTGTATATAGTTTTTTTTTTTTTTTAATCCTCTTTTGCCAGGTTTTTTTGGCTTTGTTTTGTTTGTTTGTTTCAGATTGGCACCAGAATTCTCTTCTGCAAAATTAAATATTGGAAGGCATTTGATCAGCCTTCCCAGAATTCAGAGGAAAAGATCTATGACTCAAATGTGCTAAACCCAGACAAACTATAAATTACAAGAAAAGGCAAAAGGAAAAATATCATCTACACAGTCTTTCAAAAAAAACAATGCTCAAGAATGATTCCAAATGAATGAAAGCTGAATTAGTGTGAAGAAGTCAAGTCAAGAAAGAAGTAGTTCAATACTATTAATACCACAATCTACAATTAATAGCTAATATTTACTGAATTATTCATATGTGCCAGGCACTGCTGTAAGTAATTTACCTTATCTCATTTAACCACCAAAGATTAAACAAACAATCAAATATAGAACTAAGTGAGGTGGGTACTTTTGCCATAGCTGAAAGAACTGGGATTTAGAGAGGTTAATTTCTGTTCCTAGGAACACAGTTAAAAACTGATGAAGCCCAGATTCCATCTCAGATTTGTCTGATTGCAAAGCCCGTGCTCCTGATTGCTAGGCTAGACTTCCTTGCATATAAAGAAGAAATGCAAATGGGAGTATTTGTTAATAATTAAAAAATTAACACACACTCAATGCAATCACCTAGGCAAATAAAATCTCTCACAAAGTTGAAAAGTCATTTATAATCTCATTGTCTAAAAATTATTGTTAAATTTTCGAATGAGTATAATGAAAGGATAAATAGGAATAATAACTAATATTTTTTGCCAAATACTCTTCTAAGGGCTTCTCATATCTTTATATATAGTTATGATCTTTTTTTTCAAATGGGATCACATATTACACAGTATTTGGTAGCCTACCTTTTTTCATCTTAATATTGTATCACTTTATAGATTTCTTAAAATCTATTATGCTATTTTTTAGTCTTTGAAGATAATTAAATATCACGGAACAGGTCTAAAAATACTACTCTTCTTCCTTTATGACTTGTCTAATTGAAAGTAAGATGTCATAACACTTTTTATTTTCAGCAATAATATATTATTTATTATATATTAATAAACAGAAATAATACTTAAATCTACTGAACATCTTCATATCCCAAATAAAATAATGTGTAAATATATTTTGCAAAGCAGCGTTATGGCGGTGAAGGAAGCATTATGACTTCTTACTATTTGTATAGCTACTTCACAACTTACAAAACTCCTTTATCTTTATCTCATTTGATGTTATCAACAAGCCTTATCAGGCAAGTAAGCATTCCTATTTCTATATTTCATATGAAAGGATGACTCAGTGTTACTATACAAAACCACTGGCTTAATAATTCACAGCCTAGAATAATAGTCTTCTGACTTAAAACCCAGTGCTATTTCTATATCTCTTAGCTCTCTTCTTTATTTTTACTGGTGATTATTATTCTTACATTTCAAACAAATGAAAACATATGTTTACTTACGTCTCTTATAAAAATAATTTTAAAATCTCGTATACACATGAATTAATCTAGAGGTGATTAAACATACAATAACTTAGAATCTTTAAATAATTAAATGAGGCACATATTCAGTGCAGGATCTAAGAGACTGCTGAGGCTGATGGGACACATACAATCCAGCACTTCACACGGAAGACAGATATGCTGATACTTAACCTGTGAACAACTGCATTTCATGGATATCCATCTGCAAAAAACTGAAACAAGACCCATACCTCACACCATGCCCAAAAAAGAACTCAAAATGGATCAAAGACTTAAACAGAAAATCAAGAACGATAAGGATCATGGAAGAAAAAATAGGGACAATGCTAGGAGCCCTAATACATGGCATAAACAGAATACGAACCATAAGTAACAACGCACAAACACCAGAAGAGAGACTAGATAACTGGAAGCTGCTAAAAATCAAACACTTATGCTCATCAAAAGACTTCACCAAAAGAGTAAAAAGACAGCCTACAGAGTGGGAAAAAATTTTTGGCTACAACAAATCTGATTAGCGTCTTATCTCTAAAATCTACAAGATACTGCAAAACCTCAACAACAAAAGGACAAACAACCCAATTTAAAAAATGGGCAAAGGATATGAACAGGCACTTCGCGAAAGAAGACATTCAGGCAGCTAACAGACACATGAGGAAATGCCCACGATCATTAGCTATTAGAGAAATGCAAATCAAAACTACAATGAGATACCATCTCACCCCAACAAGGTTAGCAGTAATCCAAAAAACACCAAAGATGCATCAATTGGTCCCAACCACCTGGAGTAAAGGAGAATGAAGACCACCATGGACACAAGGAAAGTATTAGCCCGAGAGAAAGAATAGGCCACATAAAGGAGAAACTTCATCAGCCTGAGACCAGAACTAGATGGTGCCCTGCTACCACCAATGACCGCCCTGACAGGGAACACAACAGAGAGTCCCAGATGGAGCAGAAGAAAAGTGGGGTGCAGAACTGAAATTCTAGTAAGAAGACCAGACTTAATGGTTTAACTCAGACTGTAGGTACCCTGGAAGACGTGGCCCTCGGGCTCTCTGTTATCCCAAAACTAAAACCATTCCTGAGGCCAACTCTTCAGACAAAGATTAGACTGGACTATGGGACACAAAATGATACTCGTGAGGAGTGTGCTTCACAGCTCAAGTACATACATGAGACTAAGCGAGCAACTCCTGTCCGGAGGTGAGATGCGAAGGCAGAGAGGGTCAGGAGCTGGTTGAATGGACACGGGAAATCTGGGGTAGAAAGGAGGAGTGTGCTGTCACAGTATAGGGAGAGCAAGTAAGGTCACAAAACAATGTATGCATAAATTTTTGTATGAGAGACTTAACTTGAATTTTGAACTTTCACTTAAAGCACAACAATAAAAAAAAAACTTCACAGTTCAGGGGTTACTCATAATAGAAATGTTCAGAGTGTATATTTATGATTAATTTAGATATTAAAAAATACATATAATGATAAAAAATGAAAACATATATTTACTTACGTCTCTTATAAAAATAATTTTAAAATCCCATAGACACATGAATTAATCTAGAGGTAATAAAATGTATAATAACTTAGAATCTTTAAATAGTTAAATGAAGCACATATTCAGTGCAGGATCTAAGAGACTGCTGAGGCTGATGGAGCACATACAGTCCTGAACTTCACATGGAAGACAGAGATTATGCTGATACTTAATATGAGAACAACTGCATTTCATGGGTTTACTAGAACAATCCCCACCAAATGATGGCGCAGCCCTGAAAGAAAAGTGATGTTAAAGTTTTAGCACTTCCTTCTAATTTGATAATTTTAGACAGGGTTGTAACCAGCACTCTCAAAAGCTGGCAGTCTATTTCACAAAAGAAAACAGCCTCCTGGTGATTTAACATTTCTTCAGCCTTCAAGGCTGTTTGGATACTGACAGACTGCTATGGAAAATATCATTGGTGTTCTATTCCCAGCAGATTTTACCTTTTTAAAAATGCTTGGTTCAACCTGGTTTTACATTTTGTCCTTTCTCCAAGTCGAAGTCAGAGATTACCATTCTCAAGTTAGTTTGCGGCTTAGTAAAGACTCAGCTGGGTAATTCATAAATAAATTGCTTAACTATATAATAAAAACTTTCAGATTTCTATGTGAAAGGGAATTTAATTCAAACAAAAGTTTTAGGATTTTTGTAAGTAATCTTGATATCATTAACATAAGATATATGACAGAGTTGGAGATGACAGTCAGTTTATTTAGGTTGCTTCTTATCTTGAACTATTTTAAATAAATAACAAGCATAGAATTTCTTTTTTACTCAATGAGTGCAGATGTGCAAACCTCAAAAAATGAATTATACTGAAGAAAAAATTGTGGTATTATTAATATGGATGGAATATTTTCAATGATTAGAAGTTGTACATCTAGTCACAATTTACTCTGGGGATGAAGGAGACAAAATAAGTGTATTTTATCTTAGTTGATTTTATATCAATTGGTTAACAGGTTTCTACTTCTAAAATAAAATACCTTTATAGCTTTATAGCAACGAAAAGTTAAATGAGACAACTTTACTACAGCTGAAAAGATTTTAAAATGTTTAAACTATTTAAAGATAGTTGTTAATTTCTCAAGGGTACCTAGTTTTATGATGACATTGGATTTAAATTTTGCTGTATATTTACTTGTAAAACTTTGCAATGCTCTGATAAATAGCAATTAATAACTGATCTTGTGATCTCTCAAAAGTTATCATCTATCCTTTTGTATAGCATGAAAAAAGATGATTCAGAAAATATTAACATTCACCAGTTTATCTTCTTTTAATTATCAAGCTCATCTCTTAGTCATTTGCTCAACCACATAATGATACAAGGGTAGATTCAAGAAAGCATAGTCACCTGCCCAAAAGTATAATTTTTTGAAAATAATACTCATTTGGTTATTTCTACACTTTGAAGCATTAGTAATGCTCCTAAAATTTGCTTAATTTACACTCAAGTCTAATTCTATTTTTTGCTATGAATTGCATTTGGAGTGTTTCTTATATTACCTTTCTTCATTTAAAATCTGAAACAGCTACAGAAATGGATTAAAAGTAAATGCTGTGTGAGTAATTTATGAATTGAAAACATATGCCCAAGAAACTAAAATCCATTTAAAATTCATGTGGTGTTTTATATTAAAGGGAAAATCTCTGCCAAATAAATATGGTGTATTGGATAGGAATCTGTTATGGGCTACTCCACACAAATAAAAAAGCAAAAAATCAGCTGTCATGCAATTGATTTTGGCTCATACAGACCCAACATGTTTCAGAGTAGAACTCTGCTCCATAGAGTTTTCAAAGCTGTGACCTTTTGGAAACAGATCACCAGGCCTTTCTTCCGAGGTGTCTGTAGGTGGGTTCAAACCCCCAGCCTTTCTGTTAGTAGAAGAGTGCTTAACCATTTGTGCTGCACAAAAGATATATATCAATCTCCTCTCTGGAGAATTGGCAGGAATATGTATTTGACAGACAAATAGTGAAAACATACATGGCGAATGGTCAAGATGTTTATATAACACTGTAGCAGGATTCTAACTTTGGTCTGTTTATAACTCAGTGTTTACTGAGGCTCTAACCTGATAGCAAATACAGTACCCATCAAGCGCAATTATATTCCAAAATGAGGGATAAACCACCTAGGCAGAAATTGCTAAGAAGATTCTAGAAACCAGCACTGTAACACTTAGTCACTCACCAATCAAGCGGAGTTGAAGAGAGCCTATTTAAAATTATAGATGGGATTTATTTGGGTAGAGGTCATAGTGTTCTATGAGCTTTCCCTACCCTGTCATGGGGAGCAAGGTGAAAGGGGAGGAGTGATTTCTCTGCAACTCACAATTACTGGTATCATCATCAAGAAGACCACCAGAGAGAGAGCTTTATATGTCCACGGACTTTGGAGAGCATGGTGGACTCACCCTGGGAAAAGCTTAAAGCTGAAATTGCATGGTTGGCCAGCTGCTTTGATAGAGGAGCTGTAGCTTTACTAGGAATGTCTGAATTCCCAGAATTTATTGCACTTCAGGAGTTTGTTGCACTCTGAGAGTTTTTTGGAACACAGAGTGTGTGGGTGTTTGCTGTGGACCAGATGACAACCTCAGAGTAGAAAGTTAGTTCTAAGCCCTTGTGAAGGCATCTAATTCTGGAAGGTGTTCAGAAGGAGTAATGAGAACTCTAAGGGAGGTCAGATTGATAAGCAAACTGCAAGAGAAGATCCTTGTCAATGAGAGGAATCCTAAAAACCTCCAAGAGTCCCAGAGAACCAATTTCATGGTCAGAAGTTATCAGTGCTATATGACTATAAACCAAAAACCAAACACACTGCCGTCGAGTAGATTCTGACTCATAGTGACCCCATAGGACAGAGCAGAACTGCCCCACAGGATTTCTAAGACTGTAATCTTCACAGAAGCAAACTGCCATGTCTCTCTCCAGAAGAGCAGCTGGTGGGTTCGAACCACCAGTCTTTGAGTTAGCAGCCCAGCATTTAACCACTTTGCTACCAGGGCTCCTTATATGGCTATAAGAACCAAATCTAACCCATTGTCATCAAGTAGATTCTGACTTATATACTACATGTTAAATAAGACCAGACTTCCCTGAGTTTTTTACACTACATACTCCCTAATCCTAGAGATATTAGAAGCCTCAGCTAGACCACGTTCAGGTGGGACAGGATTTAAAGAAGGATAAAGAAGTCAATTCACACTCCCTATTTCTAAAGCAGTTTTTTGGCTTGAAATTGGCAGGAGTAGTTAAAGGGGAGAAGCATTAATTAAGAAAAACAGTTCAGGTGTTTTACCATAACACAAAGCTAGCCATTTTTAATTTCTGCAAATGTTTGTGACTGTTGGTGACTGATGAACATTTGTTACTGAGAGTAACAGACAAGTCATGGACGTAGGAGAAACTAGCCCTAGAGAGTTTAACTGGACAGTATAAGAACAAAACAAAGGGACATATTTTCTTTCCCTAGTAATGATCCCAAGTTTAATTTAACTACCTGAAAAAACCATTTCAGTGTTCTACAAAAATACTTTTTAAGTAAAACATATGTAAGATAATGGCTAATTAATTTATATAATCAGAGAGTTAAATTAACATTGTTTCAGAGAGATATTCAGTAAACAAATTCTATAAAGAATTAAACTGTTCCTTAACCTTCATTGAAATTTTATTCTGTTTCACTCCATTACCTCCTGCACTTAGTTTCTCAGTCTCCATCTATCTCGTCCCCAGTAACTATTTTAAAATGAAAAGTGCAACAAATTAATAGCTATTAGACTACAAAACTTAAAGCTTTGGCTTGGCTATTTTTATTTAAACTGAATTATTTGATCTTTGATTTGTAATCAAATAAATCCATACTTTGTCCTTTCGATTGGCATTGCTTGGCTTTGATTGCTTTGATTGGCATTGCCCACTGGGGCCGTGTGAAAGGAAAACTAATATGGTGATGATTTCATAGTGTATTTTCGTCTTCTCAAGACCCCATAGTGAAAAGTTAAAAAGTCCTCCACTGCAATGAACACCACACAGTTGTCATTCCTTTTGCTCACTGACATAAATCCTTCTACCTCTGACGCATCTCAAGGCAGCATATCTACAAAGAGTGGCTACTTCTATATCTAATATATCTTTATTCACTGTGGCTTACCGTGTTCCTGACTGTGGGCGGAGGGGCATGAAAAGAAGCATACATCTATTAAGTAAGTGAAGAAGTGGGAGCAAATATCATGTAGCATGTAACCAGGAAACATCGGATAATTGCCTTCTCTGATACTTACACTGTAAAAAAATTAAAGGTAACCTGTCAAAGTTATGACCGTCTCTCCAATTCTCTTAAGAATTGATTCCAATTCGTAGCGACCCTACAGGACATAGTAGAACTGCCCCGTAGAGTTTCTAAGGATCGGCTGGTGGATTTGAACTGCCAACCTTTTGGTTAGCAGCTGAGCTCTTAACCACTGTGCCACCAGGGCTCCAGAGATACTTCTAGTGACATATATTTCATCAGAAAAAGTCAGGCTTAACTTCAAATCCTCTTTGTTCTTTTATTCTTTTGCAGTATAGCAAATTAAATAACCTCTTTTTATTCACATTTTGTGGAATTAGAGTCATAGATGCTTTGTAAACTAGAGTTATTGTAAAGATTGGTCAGGTTCATATTTATTATTTATTATTAATAATAAATTTATTTATTTATTTATTATTAATTCTATTGCTTATCCTCCTCCTCTTCCTCTTCCTCCTCATTATTATTAGCTTCAGCCTGTAATCCCACTGAAGTTTTGATATTTTGAGAGTTCCATGGGACACTATATTGTCACTTTCAAGAGTTATTTTGATATGTAATTAGAAACATCTAACTTAATTTAGCTGTAAACTTAAAATTTTAAGCTTGATTTGTAAAATTAAAACTTTAGCCAGTCCGCCAGGAAAAAAAAATAGAGAAGACATAAACCATGAATATGAGAAATAGGAGAGGACTTCACTACCAAAAGAAATGCTGTGAGCAATACTATGTCTCAAAATATGGCAACTTAAATTATCTGAAAACCAAAAACTACCAAAACTAATCAAGGAAAACAGAGAAACTGAATTAAAAAAAAAAAAAAACACATTGCCATTGAGTCGATTCCAACTCATAGCGATCCTATAAACAGAGTAGAACTGCCCCATAGGGTTTCCAAGGAGCAGCTGGTGGATTCGAACTGTCAGTCCTTGGGTTAGCAGCCGTAGCTCTTAACCGCAACACCAACAGGGCTCCATAATCTGAATAGCCTGTTATCTCTTGAGGAAGTTGAATTTGTAGTTAGAAAGCCTTCAAAAAAGAAAACTCCAGGCCCACATGTTTCCACTGGTGAATTCTACCAATCATTCAAGGAAGAAATAAAAGCAATTCTATAGAATCTCTTCTAGAAAGTAGAAGAGAAGGAAACCTTTTATAGTAAAAAATATTATGGGACTAGAATTACAAAACCAAATAGACAGTACCAGAACAGAAAATTACAGAAAAATATCCTTTATGAAAATAGATGCAAAACACTCAACATAATATAAAGACAATGTAGCAGTATATCAAGAATAATGTGACACAACCAAGTGGGCTTTATCCCAAGAATAGAAGACTGTTTAAATATTCAAAATCAATAAATTTAATTTACCACATTAACAAATTAAAGAGGAAAATAATATCATCATCAATACAGATTCAGAACAAGCATTTGACAAGTATAGCATCCATTCATGTTAAAAATTCTCAGTAAGTTTGGAAGAGAAGGCCACTTCCTTGATCTAATAAAAGACATCTACAAACCCTACGGCTAACATCATACTTAACAGTGAAATACTCAGTGCTTCTGCCACCCCATACCTCTAAGCGTGGGAACAAATCAAGAATATGCTCTCTCTTAACTTATTCAAAACCATACTGAAAATCCTAAGGCAGTGTAATAAGAAAATGAAATATTAAATAAAAGGCATACATGTCAAAACAGAAGAAACTAAACACTGCTGGCAATAATTTAAAAAGACTGAATGGAGAGAGATGCCATTTTCATGGGTTGGAAGACTCAGTATTGCTAAGATGTCAAATCTCCCAAATTGATCTATAGATTCAATGCAACTGTAATAAAAATTCCAGCAGGATTTTGACAATCGGATTCTAAAATTCCTGTGGGAATGCAATGGACAGAATTGCTGAAATATGTTTGAAAAGGAAAAAAAAATTGGAGGAATAATACTATCTGATTTTAAGAATTATTATAAGGCCAGAGTAATCTTGAGAGTGTGGTATTGACTAAAGATTTAAAAAATACATATTTCAATCAACAGTTGTTATGATTAATCTATTGCTCATCCTCCTCCTCTTTCTCTTTCTCATCATTATCATTTGCTTCAACTTGTGACTCCACTCAGGGAGAATCCAGAAATAGATCCACATAAATGCACACGAGTGTTTTCGGCAAAGATGTAAAATCATTTCAATGGAGAAGGAACAGCCTGTTCAAGAAATGGCACTGGACAATTGCACACCTATATGCAAAAACAAACAAAAATCCTTCAGCTTGACTAACACCTCACACCTTGTACAAAAATTTGCTAAAAATGACTCATAGACCTAAATAAAAGTATAAATCTATAAAAAAAAAAAACTTCTAGAAGATAATATAGGCAAAAATCTGCATGATTTGGGGTTAGTCAAAGCATTTTTAGATATGTCAATAAAAGCATGAGTCATAAAAGAAAAAGAGGATAAACTGGACTTGATCAACATTAAAAACTTTTGCTGTATAGAAAACACTTACTAAATGAAAAGACTAGTCACAGACAGGGAAAACATTTGTACATTACATTTCTTATGAAGAACATTTTATACAGGATATATAAAAGAAAATTTAAAAATCAATAATTAAAAAATAGGTAAACATTCTAAACAGGCACATCACCATGGAAGATAAATAAGCAAATGAAAAGATTATTAATATCATTATCCATCAACGAAATGCAGAATAAAATTACACATGCTGCTGGTGGGAACCGAAAATAGTATAGCCACTTCGCAAAAATAGGTTGGCAGTTTGTTGAAACATTAAACATACCCTTGCCGTGAGACCTACTTACCAATCCCACTTAGAACTATTTACCCAAGAGAAATGGAAATGTTTCTTCATTGAAACCTTTACTTGAATGTTTATAACACCTTTATACATAATTGCCAAACCTGGAAACAACCTAAATGTGCTTCAGTGAAGGGACAGATTATGGAACATTCATGCAACAGAATACACACCAGGAAAAACATGGAACTATTGATTCAAGCAATAGCATGGATGATTGTTAAATGCACTCTGCTAAGTGAAAGAATCCCCATGTATCTGTCAGTTTGTCATAGTGTGGGGGCTTGTGTGTTGCTATGATACTGGGAGCTATGCCATCGGTATTCGAATACCAGCAGGGTCACCCATGGCAGGTTTCAGCTGAGCTTTAAGCCTAAAGCAGACTAAGAAGATCAAAAGGCAGTCGTTCGAAAAGAACAGGGGGATACCGCGTGGTTTAAAGTCGGGAAAGGTATATATCAGGGTTGTATCTTTTCACCATACCTATTCAATCTGTATGCTGAGCAAATAACCCGAGAAGCTGGACTATATGAAGAAGAACGGGACATCAGGATTGGAGGAAGACTCATTAAAAACCTGCCATATGCAGATGACACATCTTTGCTTCCTGAAAGTGAAGAGGACTTGAAGCACTTACTGATGAAGGTCAAAGACCACAGCCTTCAGTATGGATTACACTTCAACATAAAGAAAACAAAAATCCTCACAACTGGACCAATAAGCGACATCATGATAAAGGGAGAAAAGATTGAAGTTGTCAAGGATTTCATTTTACTTGAATCCACAATCAACAGCCCTGTAAGCAGCATTCAAGTACTCAAAAGATGCATCACATTGGGCAAATCTGCTGCAAAAGACCTCTTTAAAGTGTTGAACAGCAAAGATGTCACCTTGAAGACTAAGGTGGGCCTGACCTAAGCCATGGTGTTTTCAGTCACTTCATATGCATATGAAAGCTGGATGATGAATAAGGAAGACAGAAGAATAGATACCTTTGAACTGTAGTGCTGGCAAAGAATATTGAATATACTATGGACTGCCAAAAGAATGAACAAGTCTGTTTTGGAAGAAGTACAACTAGAATGCTCCTTAGAAGCAAGGATGGGGAGACTACATCTCACATACTTTGGACATATTATCAGGAGGGATCAGTCTCTGGAGAAGAACGTCATGCTTGGCAAAGTAGAGGGTCAGTGGAAAAGAGACAAATCCTCAGTAAGATGGATTGACACAGTGGCAGCAACAAAGGGCTCAAGCATAACAACGGTTGTGAAGATGGCACAGGACCAGGCAATGTTTTGCTCTGTTGTACATAGGGTCTGTATGAGTCGGAACTGACTCAACGGCACCTAACAACAACAAGTGAAGGAAGCCATATCCAAAGGTTCCCAGAGTCTGTATCTCCTTTTACATGACATTCTGGAAAATGCAGAACCATAGAAATAGAAATCAAATCAGTATTTGCCGGTGTTTAGTGGTTATGGAGCGGGGTTGCCTGCAAAGGGGCAGTGAGGAGGCAGTGAGTACATTGTATCCATGATATTTTTTCCTAATTACATATAACCTCAATCTAATCAAGAAAAATATCAGATAAACCTAAATTGTGGGGCATTCTATAAAATAACTGACCAGTACTCTTCGAAAATCTTGAGGTCATGAAAGAAAGTGAAAAACAGAAATTATCACAGACTAGAGGATACTATGGAGACATGACAACTAGATGCAATGCAGAACCCTCAATTAGATCTTGGAACAGAAAAAAAAAAAAAACGGAGGACGTCAGGGGGAAAACTGGTGTGATTCAAATAACGTCTTTAGTTAATAGTATGATACTTTTCTTAATATCTTAGTTTTGATCATTTTAGTATAATTATGTAAAATTGTAACCACTAGAGGAAGCCGGAGGAAGAGTAATTGGGAACTCTCTGAATTATTTTTATGACTCTTCTGAAAATCTAAAATTTCTCAAAAAGTTAAAAGATAGTTATTTTTAGGAGCAAATCTAGCCTCCTATAAAACGAAACTTGGGAGACTTTTAAACCAGAATTCACTGCATTGGTTTAAGTGTCGCGTCAAACAGTAGTCTGACAATGAGATCGCACAACTGGAGGATTGGGATAAAGGTTCAAACATGAGAATAATAGTAATGGGTGTAGCTGGAAACAGCCAGAGACCATTTTTTTTAAACTCTACTCAACAGAACACACTATGCTATGAGAGAAAGGGGAACACTCAGGACTAAGGGTGAGGGAACCTGTACTGGAGACCCAAGGAGAGAACAAATTTGGAAACACAAGGGTGACAATATCATAGCCCTGTAGAAATGTGCTCCCTCACATATCTTCACATGGAAGCCATAAAGAGCCTCATGGGGAGTGTGAATCTGCAGTGAATCTCTTCTACATCCCGCTCTGAGACAAGAAGGTTCTTAAAGCTCGAATAGAGGTGGTGATCTTGGGATGAGTGAAGAATAGAGCATGTTGCCAGTGAAGCTAAGCATTTTTAAATTAATTCTGTCTTCACCGCCATCTAAACCAGAGAGAAAGAATCGAGATAAACATTTTGACTAAATGTAGTATGAGATAACATGGTGCACACAATGGCAATAGACCACAAAGTTCGACTCCCTGAGAGTACAGTATGCTCTCCCAACAATTAGTTCTCATATCAAATTCTAGAGCACAGAAGTTTTCCTTTGTACACATTTTTAACCTACAAAGAGAATCAAGAAAGAAAAAGAAAGGAAATGAACCAAGATCTTACAGCTACACTCCTGTACCTCTTCAGCGAGGGGAATGGAGCGTAATTTGGAGAAGGGGGCTGACTCACTTGTTTCTTTGTTATTATTGGCATAAAAACTATATGTAGCCCTGTGGTTCTGAGAAGGAGTATCATTTAATACATATTTCCCCTTGCAACATATCTTAAATAGCATTTTCTGAAACTATTTTCATCTCTCAAGCCTTCAAATTACACCCTACTGGCATCATGCATAAGTGAAAGCCAAGTCCACCAAGTCCTGAAATTAGAAATGATGGATTATCTTGAAGGAAGACCAGGCACACGCATGCACAATCATCCTAAGATTCATAATAGCTGTGAGGAAACAAAATAACTGTAAGGAAGTAAGATCCTGAAGAGCCTCTACGGACAAGGACCCTGTAATAGGTTCAGCAGTGACCTTGGTAACACACATAAAAAATCCTCATTTCAAAATGAGTAATTCACCTGTCACAGCTGGTTCACAAACCTAACCCTTTTTGCTGTGAAAGGACTATTGTATTCACTGTGAATATTTACTTTTTGTTTTTTTAACATGAGCAGCATGTTTGATTAAACACACAGTAGTCAACCCGACTACCCAGGCATGTTTCGTTGTGCTGTACGTGGAGTCGCTACGAGTCGGAACCGACTCAACAACAAGAGTCAACCCCAAAGGTCGGCGGTTCGAGCTCAGCAGCAGCTCCACAGGAGAATGACCTGGTGATCTGCTTCCATAAAGATTACAGCCTTGGAAACCCTATGGGGCAGTTCTACTCTGTCCTATAGGGTCGCTATGAGTTGGAATTGACTTGGCAATTGGTTTGGTTTGGTTTAGTCAGCACAGCAGGTGATAAAAGGTACACAGAAGGTGCCTGTGCCTCCAGATACCAGCACCTCTATCACTGGGCAGCTTTATCTGTTTCCTTACTTAACCTTTGAAACAATGACATTTCCAAACTGGCAGGTAAATGAAAGTCTAGAAGGATGTATACATGTATAATATCTCCAGAGAGTTGAACAGTATTTCAAGAAGATGACTATTGTAGTGACGGCAATATCAATGAATGATTCAACTATAAAATACAATACAATTCATGCAATTTTTAAACGATTACTAATACGTGGAGCCTTGGTGGCACAGTAATTAATCCTTGGAAAAATGTGTCTCCTAGGTTTAAAGTGTTTTCTCTTTTTCATAACTTTAAAAATATCTCTGCAGGCTTTTAATTCTGGCTTATTTAAAAATAAAATAGCACAAGTGTTGCAATTAAGAGATAGAATGATAAAACGCATTAAGGCCCCCTGTTGCTTTATTACAAATTGCGTCAAAATAAAGACGGAAGGGAGCTGTGAGTGAAGTTGATTCCCACTTTGTCTGTAACAGGAGTACATAAAACACATTATCTTGTGTACAAAAAGTCTGTAATTACTTTTATGTTTTGTATATGATGCTCATCATGGTGTGTTAATTTTTTTGGCTCCTTCTAGCATAATTGCCAGAATGTCAGAAGGACATAAATAAAAGAGTAATTAAGAAAGACTCTATTCATAAGTATGTGCTGTGAAACAGTGTAATCCTGGTAAGGAAAATGGGCCCAAACGGGTAGCCTTTCCTCTGCCTTTCGATGCAAAGAGCAAGTCCATAAGCTATGAGCAGAGTTTTATGAATCCTCAGAGACCATTCAGAAGAGGCATAGGCAGGGAGATTGATAACATAAACTCTGAAATACTTTTTTTTTTTTAATTCCTGTAATTCTTTCTTTATTAGTGAATCAGGCTGAGATACTCCTGATTACAAGGAATTTCTACCGAGAGGAAGTCCAAAGTAGACAGAGGGTGAGGTGTTGGTCTGGGAAGCAGTACAGCAGAATGAAAAATCACTAATGCCCTCCCAGTGGAGCCTTTCTTTGTACTTCTGCTCACTCCACCTAATTACAGAAATACATTACTCATTAAAGTAACTATGAATCATATTTCTCAAACATAGTTTCTTAAGACTTTTATCTTATGATTTAACAGAAGTATAGCTTTTAACAGCTTGTGATTTAATCTGATGATTTTCTTCCTGTCCTATTTGTTAAATGGGTTGATTCATTAGCAAAAATAAAATATTTAGTTACCAGCTACTCTCTGTTACTTGAGCATTACAACTTCCAATGCTATTTAAATATGAAGAAGGTTCTGGGTTGAAACTAATGCTTGTTTAGATGAGTGCAATGAATTGATAGTAGTTGATAGTAGAAGTATAATGTCAAAATAACTTTCCAGAGAATTTTATAATCACCTGGAAAACTCCAGTATTTCAGAGAAGTCAGTGTATCTCAAGAGGCCCAATTTTCCACAGCCCTTATGACCTGCATGCTGAAAGTATTTTGGAAAATATAAATGACTGTACAAAGTTAACCCTTATTGTAATTCTTGTTATTAGGGTAAATGCTCTCAGAACTTGAAAACTGGACCAAACACTTTCTATCACCTCTGTAATGTTTTTTCCCTTTTACTCCATGATAATGTCCGATTTTGAAAAGAATGGTTCCTACAATTCCATGGAATGCATTTTTCAAGAGGGTAGCGGTTTTGACAATCATATTCATTAATGTATCCTCAGCACCTAGAATTGGTGGGCAAGGGTCGAAGCAGGGGACCAGTCAGGAGGCTTTTGCACGAAGCTGGCAAGTGATGACGGTACCTTGGACCAGTGCAGTTGCAGCGGACGTGGTGAGGGGTAGAGAGAGATTATGAATACATTTTGAATATAGAGCCAAAAGCATTTGCTAGCGGATTGTTTGTAAGGTATAAGAGAAAGAGAGGAGTCAGGGATAATGACAATTTTTAAATGGCTCCTTTTTCATGTTTCTGCCTGAGCTGGTATGAGGATGGCATTTCCCTTCACACAATAGACACGTGGGATCTGGAGTTCAGGCATAGATGCTGGGCTGAGATATAAATTTGAAAAAAAGATTCAGTGTGTAGATTGTAAATAAAGCCGTGGGACTGGAAGATCCGACCAAAAGAGTGGACATACATTGGAAAGGGAAGCATTTCAGAACTGAGCTTGGAACACTCCTGGCAAAGGAGGCTGCGTCTAACAATGTTCATATATTCAGTAACATGAAGAGTGAGAATTAGGCATGGGATTAATCCATATGCAAGTTACTGCTTACCTTAATAAGAACAGTTTAGATGAAGTGGTCGGGGATAAAAGTACATCATTAGAGGGGGTTCAGAGAGAATGGGGGGGGAGAAATTAGATACAATGAGTGCAGTACACTTTTGAGAAGTTTTTCCACAAAAGGTGAAGAGAAGTGGGCCATAACCAGTGAAGGAAGTGGGATTATGACATTTGCAACATAGAAGCAGAGCCCTGGTGGCACAGTAGTTAAGAGTTTGGCTGCTAACCAAAGGTCGGCAGTTCGAATCCACCAGCCACTCCTTGGAAACCCTATGGGGCAGTTCTACTCTGTCCTATAGGGTCGCTATGAGTTGGAATTGACTAGAAGGCAATAAGTATAACATAGAAGCAATTTACGAATAAAGATTATACTGAGTTAAAGAGAAAACATTGAAATTTCCACTCATGAAACTTTTGTTACACAAATTTATTAATAAATTATATATATATGTATATATGTCTCTGGGTGCTACAAATGGTTAAGTGCTCTATTACTAGCTGAAAGGTTTGGGGTTTGAACCCACCCAGAGATGCCTGGAAGATGGGTTTGGCAATCTGCTTTCAAAAGGGCACAGCCTTGAAAACCCTAAGGAGCAGTTCTACTCTGGACACATGGGATCATCAGGAGTTGGAATCGACTCAATGACTCAACAGCAACTAACAACAGGGACTGTGTGTATGTGCTATTTTTCCCCCCTTAGTAATAGAAGCTTAACCTCCTCTCCAGAAGCAATGTATCATGTTGTTGAAGGTCAGAGATTTTGAGTCAGACAGCTGGCTTCAAAGCTTTGGCAATGCTACTTAATACAACTGTTAAAAATAGCTAACCTTTTTAGGGTGCATTGTATGCTTCAGGTACTCTTTTTATTGCTTTTCAGGCCACTGAATTCTGAAGAAACCCTTATAAGATGGGTGCTATTATTACATCCATTTTATAAGTAGGGAACTTGAGATGCAGAAAGATTAATAACTTTTTCTCAGTCACACAATGCTGTGGGGTTAAAGCTGGCCTCAGCCACAGTGAATCACTACTCTAGAGTCACATTTGCCCAGTACCTACATTAAAGACAACCTATGGCTTTAAAAAAAAAAAATAACTTAGCAACATGCTTATATAACATTTCAAGAACTAAAATTGTTGTTAGGAGTTGTTGGGTTGGTTCCAACTCATAAAAACCCTAATTTAACAACATGCTTGTATATCACTTCATGAGCTAAAGTTACTGTGTTTAATTTCTCCAGTTCAATAATTGAGGAGTTCAACAGAAGCT
Source organism: Dugong dugon (assembly GCA_030035585.1). Classification (NCBI taxonomy): domain Eukaryota; kingdom Metazoa; phylum Chordata; class Mammalia; order Sirenia; family Dugongidae; genus Dugong; species Dugong dugon. The sequence continues at coordinate 3,730,962 of CM057478.1, read as the reverse complement.
TCGGTAAAGGTTGAAGTCATCAACGGTATCATTCATAACTTCTGTTGAATCAAAGTGTGTAAAGTTCAGACGACATACTCTTGCGATAGTAAAAAAGCAATCTAAAGAATGAACAACATTTTAATAGTATTTGTTCAGCAAGTCATACTGCAGATAAACAATCAAAGTCAGATTTCTTGGATGGAACTTTTTCTCCCAGGAATACCTTGCAGTAAGAAAAGCCTGCTTTGAAAATAATCTTACCTCATCAGCCCAGAACGCTCCTTAGAAGGGAGAATGGCAAGACCACGTCTCACATACTTTGGACATGTTATCAGGAGGAACCAGTCCCTGGACAAGGACATCATGCTTAGTAAAGTAGAGGGTCAGCAAAAAAGAGGAAGACCCTCAACGAGATGGATTGACACAGTGGCTGCAACAATGGGCTCAAGCATAACAACGATTGTGAGGATGGCAGTACTTCTTTCTGCTGTACTTAGGGTCACTCTGAGTGGGAACCGACTCGATTGCATCTAACAACAAGAAAATCAGCAGCCTCTGCCCCTATGGGGAGGAGGTGTGCTTCTCAGCCTGTAATCACTCTTCGATAGTACACCCTGAATTTGATTCTTCCTTTATAACATGTGATTCACTGCTAAAAACAACATATGTCTTCCATGCTAACCAAAAACCAAGTCGATTCCAACTCATAGCAACCCTGTAGGACAAAGTAGTACCACCCCATAGGTTCCCAAGGAGTGGCTGGTGGATTTGAACCGCTGACCTTTTTAGTTAACAGCCGAGCTCTTGACCACTGCGCCACCAGGGCTCCTCTTCCATGCTAGATGCACTAAAATGGTGAATATCTTGATGTCCACATGGACTCTGCCTTACCCACTGTTGTGTGATATTGGTGCTCTCCTGAAACCATGCGGGGGCAAACTCACGAGTAACAACATATTTGGAAAGACACTGCTCCTAATTTTATATATATTTATTGGATTCACGAAGGATCTACTTCTTGCGTCATCACATGAAATCAGAAATTTTGTAGAAGACTCAGACTTAGGCACTTAACTCTCTCTCTCTTTTGTGGTAGAAAGAGTAGAGGAACGGTTTTGGAGTTAGACAGGATCCTAGGTCTACCGCTTCCTGAGGCTTTTCACCCCTGAGAAAAGTATTTAATTTCTCCAAGTCTCAATCTTTTCCTTTTGAAAAGGGAGAAGCTAATACCTTCCTCGAAGGATGTGAAGACTAAAATAAAATATGTAAAACTACTGAGCAGGCTATCTGAGCCATCCAAGAAGAATTTCAAAACCTTTCCATCGTCAATAAGATTCTTGTAAGACACTTTGCTATGAAGATTACATTAGCCAAGATGTGCAAACTTCCTGATGTATAGTAGACATTCAAGAAATTATAATAATAACTATTTTCTGTTGTTGTAAGGTGACGTTGAGTCATTTCCAACCCATAAGCACTCCATGTACAACAGAATAAAATCTTGCCCGGTCCTGCATGTTATGTGTAGCAACAATAAAAGCTATTTCAGCTATCAAATATGATGCCAATATGTTACATTACTTTTAATACTACCGTGATTAACATTTTCTTGTCAGTCAACAACTATGGCAGAAATAGAAAAACCTGTCAAAAGGATAGAGAAGGGGAGAGGATTAAAGTTAACTTACAGGGCAAAGGAACGGTATAATAAAATAAATGAATCTATACATGATGAACGGTCCCTGTGTGATACAAATGGTTTGTGCTTAGGTACTATCCTAAAGGTTGGTTGTTCAAACCCACCCAGTGGCACTGTGGAAGAAAGGCCTGGAAATCTTCTGTAAAGACTACAGCCAAGAAAATCCTATGGAGCAGGTATACTCTGTAACGATGGCCACTCCACTACAAGGAGTTTGGTTTTGGTATAGATGATAAAATGCTACTAAGCAACCAACAATTTCACTGGAGGAATAAGTGCCATATAATCTGAAGAAGGCAGTAGTATATTTTACTAGAAAATAGTTTGAGTTCTAGGGTTTTAGGGATACCTGTATTTGGTTCATGGCTTAAAAAAATGTCCTAGCTGTGCACTGTTTTGCAAGTTACTTAACCTTTCTGTAACCCAGTTTCCTCCATTATGGAAGCATTATTATAATAATATTTTCCTGAAGGGTGATTTACATCTGACTATCAATACATTAGAATAATTACAGACTTGTAGTAGTTGCTTAGTTAAATCTTGCTTTCAATAGATGGTTTTACAATCAAGCATGTGAATAAAATACACCCATTGCATCAAAGGGAACCCTGGTGGTGCAGTGGTTAAGAGATTGGCTGCTAACCAAAAGGTCAACGGTTCAAATCCACCAGCCACTCCTTGGAAACCCTGTGGGGCAGTTCTACTCTGTCCTATGGGGTCGCTATGAGTCAGAATCGACTTGATGGCAAGGGGTTTGGCTTTTGGAACGTAACTAAGGAGCCCTGGTTGTGCAATGGTTAAGTGTTCAGCTGCTCACCCAAAGGCCGGCAGTTCAAATCCACCAGCCACTCCTTGGAAACCCTGTGGGGCAGCTCTACTGTATCCTATAGGGTCGCTCTGACTTGAAATTTACTCAATGGCAATGGATTTAGTTTGGTTTTGGTTTTATGTAACTTAAGGAGCCTTGGTGTCCCAGTGGTGAAAGCCCGCAGCTAACCAAAAGGCCTTTCTTCCACAGTGCCACTGGGTGGGTTTGAACAACCAGCCTTTAGGATAGTACCTAAGCACAAACCATTTGTATCACACAGGGACCGTTCACCATGTATAGATTCGTTTATTCTATTATACCCTTCCTTTTGCCCTCTAAATTAACTTTAATCCTATTCCTTTCTCCATCCTTTTGACAAGTTTTTCTATTTCTGCTTGCCTCTTACCTGACATATTTAAATATTCTGTAATTTGTAACTGACGCTGGTGAATTAACTATGTGTGGCTGCCAGAAATGGTAAAACATTGATATCAAGCATGCAAGTTCAGATGTCATATACACTAAATCAGAACCGCTGAGTAGAGGGTGAATGAATTCACTTTTAACAAGCAACCCAGCCAGTAATTACCCACACTATGACATGAATTTTTTTGCTTTCTTGCCTGTGGAAGAGTTTGCCTTGTACTTGAGGATGCCAGACCCAAAGTGGAGATTAAATAAACTTGGCCTTAAATATGGGCCTCGTTAACACCAAATTCTAACTACTGGGGCCACATATCTGAAAGTAATTAGATTATTGCTTTACAGTATAATGACTTTGATTATACAAAACCATTTTAATATCAGAAATTGTTGAGATAATACATAAAATGTAAAATTTATCTCCCATATTTAAGGAATTTTTAGGCGTGCTCGAAGCCAACTCCTTAATTTTCTCCATCTGCTCTAGAAACCATTGCATTTCTTTAAAATCTTGTTATCATGGTAAATTTTAATAATCTCTGAAATATAATTTAAATATTCTCTAAATGTTTCTTCTGATAAATTGGTATTTAAATACCAGTACTAGACTGTATAGTGTCCAGAATGTAATATTAATTACTGAAAAATAATTTTACCTGAACAAATAGGAAAAAAATAGCCTTTTCCATGTTAAATCATTTACCACGCTGGCTTAAATTACCTAATTCCTTTTATTTCCCCATAGTGAAATGTAACCACTTTCCTACTAATAAAACAATAATGGTAACTTCCAACCTCAAAATGAGATCTTGAAATTGCAAAATGAAATTAAATTCTTAAGGAAACAGTGATAGAAATTACTCATAATTTAGGTCCCCATTTAATATTTATCTTGAAAAGTAAAGTAAGTAAATAATTGCTTTTAGTAATTAATACTTTGTAAGTGAGTAAATTATATTCATTCTTACACCAAAGTCTAGCCAAATAATCATATTATGGTGCTTTTTGCAAAAAAGTTTCCTGGATGCATTTTTTAGAATGTAAATGTAAAAAAAAACCATCATCAGCACACACACAAAGTTATATATAATTTCCAAGACCATGTGAATTGTATACCCTTTCAAAATCTGTGTGTTTAGATAATGCAATGTCTATGCCTTTCAAAGTCTGTGTGTTTCCGTAACGCAATGTCTGTGTCGGCTCTTCAAAAGCTAGTGGACGATCAGAGCAGTTGAATAAAGATGATTCAGAGAAGAAAAAGTGAAAGGATTAAACTGAGTTAGAAATTGCTTAAATTACACGGATATTATTAAAAAATAGATTGTATTCTTTGGAGAGAGCTCAGGTTTAAATAAAATTAATAATCAAATTTATGTTAATTCTTACAGAGAGAAATAAATATGGAGACCAAAAAAGCTTTGTTGTAACATAATTCCTCAGTTACAGTTCTAACACGGCTTACTTTTGAAAGTAGGGGTAACAAATTGCCTCTATGGAATAATACATTATTGCAAAATTAGCACAGATTTGCGATTAGTAAAACTAACTGAGCTTAATATTTATATTGAACACCTACTAATTAAAAACTTAATAAAAAATCAAAATGACAAGCATTTCCTATTGAAAATATCCAGTAAAACCAGTGAGGTTTTATAAATAAGGACCACATCTCAGAAGACTGGAAAATTTTACAGAAATAACCATTATACTTACATAGTCCCCACAAAACATTTTGATGATAAGGGTTAACTTCAGAGTAGATCCAAAGATGGCCAGTGGGTAGTCAGTCACATACAGTTGCTTCACTGTGGAGCCAAAAAGAACTGAGGTTCAGTGTTTACTCAGATTTAAATATGTGTGCCATTCACCTCTGTCTTCTAGGCGAGAAAAATTAGGGGCAATTTTCCATACATGTCCAGAGATACAGTATTTATACTGAGCTATTAGTCACAGGTGAATAGGCAGAATTATTACACAAAATAAATAGAACTATTAGCATAACCCCCTGATGATGTTGATTTAAGACACACAAAGTAGCCAATCAATGAAAAGAGTGTAATCTTTTGAAAAAGCTGATGACTATGGAAACTTCAGGTGATTAACCACGAAGTTAATGATTTATTCTCCTGCTTCATCATTTTTCACATCAAGATTCTTTTAGCTCAAGTCCCTACTTTCATATTTCCAGTTGCTACGTTCTATGCGCGTCTATACCTTTCAATATTTCATTACTGTATATTAGGTCTTATTTTTAAAAAATAATGTATTTGGGATAGACTTAATTACCCAGCAATAAAAGTCTTTGAAGATACCATGTATTCACCATGATTTCCACAATTCACTTTCTCATGTATTTTATTTCAATTTTTAACTATATTACATTTTAAGCAACATTTAAAAAAATCCAAAGTCCAGTATATTCTTATGAGATATCTATCCCCATAAGTTTCATATGGAGCCCTGGTGGCGCAGGGGTTAAGAGCTCCACTGCTAACCAAAAGGTCGGCAGTTTAAATCCACCAGCCACTCCTTGGAAAACCTATGGGGCAGTACTACTCTATTCTATAGGGTTGCTATGAGTCAGAACCAACTCGACAGCAACGGGCTTGGGTTTTTTGGTTCAAGCTTCATGCATAATTTCAAAAAATCACAAAAGAAATTAGTATTACATCATTTACTGCTTGTCATGAATATTATATAATTCACTACTTATCAATTTATGACATTTAGTATGACATGTCATTCACTACGTATCTTATTTATCAATATTATGTCATTTTCTACTTGTCAATGAGTATTACATCATTAACTTGTCATTAAGGGAATGGTACCATGTTCCTTTAGGATATAAAATTTAAAAAATACTTCAGAGAAGAATTGGGAATAAATAATTCTCTGTAGACAGAACGGCATGCTACGGGAACAGCATTCTTTTTTAAAATTGTATTTATTCTGATCAGCATTCTTAATTCTAGAACAGTTTACTCATAATAAAGCTGATATTAAAATATCAATAAAATAAATAAGCAGAATGTGTTAATATAACCTATATAATGAGCAGCAGCATACTTAAATTCTCCAGCATTCAATTCATAATAGAATCTGACTGATTTTGTAATATACTAGGTGCTATGGAAAATGTAAACAAGTACAATGTCTGCTTTCAAAGCAGTTATAATTAAGTAAGGCAATATTACGTGTGTGTGTGTGTGTGCGTTTATGCCTGAATCTGAGTCTTGTATTGTCTCTGTGTGTATTTAGACAGCATATGTTGTTGTTGGCTGCAGTGGAGTCAGACCCCCGACTTACGGTGACACCATGCACAACCGAACAAAACACTGTCTGGTCTTCCATCCCCATGGTGAGTTGCAGATGTGACTAGTATTGTGATCTACAATGTTTTCATTGGCTGATTTTTCAGGAGTAGATCTCCAGGCCTTTCTCCCTAGTCTTAGTCTAGAAGCACCGCTGAAATGTGTTCATGCAAACCTTCACTGACAGCTGGTGGCTGTGCCTGAGTTGGGAATTGAATCAGTCTCCTGCATACGGAGGATGAGAATTCTAGCACTGACCTACCACGGACCCCTAGATGGCACGTAGTAATTACTAAACGGTACCTACTGAATGTTCACCCTATTACCCCCTATTACCGTCCAAACCAAAAAAACAAAAAACAAACCCATTACTGTCAAGTCAATTCCGACTCATAGTGACTCTATACAACAGAGGAGAACTGCCCACAGGGTTTCCAAGGCTGTAATCTTCTGGAAGCAGACTGCTACATCTTTCTTCCAAGGAACAGCTGGTGAGTTCTAACTGCTGTGTTTTGAGTTAGCAGCCAGCCCGTAACCACTGCACCACCAGGACTCCTTATTAGGTGTATAGGATTCAGAATTAGAAACAAAAGAAAACGAGGTTTTCAATTAAAATTACCTTTTATTTTCCTTTTTATTGTTCTATTCTAAAGCTGTGGCATTTATGACTTTAGCTGCAGTCCGTATTTGTCAATGTGAAATGAAAATTGCTGAAATAGCTGAGCAAGCATACTCTTTCCCTAACAGTATCAGATAATTGAAAAAAAAAAAGAAAGTTAATAATATTCCCAAATCACTTTCTAGACATCGAGTAGTTAGTGTATGTCTTTGTTTACCCATTTTACAATTTAGCTTTAGAAAAAAGTCCCCAGTTGAAAACATGACGTCTGGAATTTGCTTTATAATACTTGACACAAAAAGGAATGGGAGGGAGTATGAAGCCTGTGTGGCAAGATCTTGAAAGCTGTCTGTTGGGGAGATGATGACTAATTACTGTTGTTGTTAGTTGCTGTCAGTCCCTTCTGACTCATGGTGACGCCATGTGTGCAGAGCAGAACAGCCCTGTAGGGTTTTCAAGGCTCTGAGCTTTCAGAAGCAGTTCCAAGGCACTTCTGACTTGGATCAAACTGCCAACCTTTGGATTAGTAGTCAAGCACTTAATGTGAGACTATTCTATTTTTGTATGCATTAGAGATTTTTCATAATAAAAAATTCAAATAATTTGGGCTTAACTTCCGTACTCATTTAAACATCATCTGGGTATCTACTATCTGCAAAGTAACATGTGCTAACAGTAATTGAGCTTTTACTCTATGCTAGGTACTGTTTAGGAGTCTTGGTGGTGCTGCGGTTAAAGCGATCAGCTGCTAACCCAAAGATCGGCCGTTTGAACCCACCAGCCACTCCGTGGGAGAAAGACTTGGCAGTCTGCTTCCGTAAAGATCACAGCCTTAGAAACCATATGGGGGTTGTTCTACTCTGCCGTATAGGGTCGCTATGAGTTCGAATTGACTCGATGGCAGTGAGTTTGGTTTGGTAGGTACTGTTTCGAGTGAATTTACTAGTATAAATTTAATACTTACAACAACTCTATGGTTAGGTACTGTATCACTCATATTTTAGTGAACAGGAAGTGAGGTATTGAGTAGTCATGAAATTTGCCTGAGTGGTAGAGAAATCTGGCAAAGTGAAGATTTGAACTAGGCAGTCTAACACCAGAACTCAGTGTCTCAATCTCTGAAATGTACAAGTACTCTCTTAAGGAATAAAACACAGCAACCATTACAAAGAAAAAGAAAAAATCGCGATTCAAAGAGATATACAGTTTAGTAGAGAAAATTAATAGAATATAAGATGAGAAATGGGACGTGCCATAAGCAAGGTACAGAAAACATTAGGGACAATTTCATAAGAGGTAAGTTACTTTAGGCTGCAAGTAAATCAAGAAGGCTTCACAGGTGAATTAGCATTTGATATGTGGCTTTGAAATTGAAGGAAAGAGTCTTCCAGGTAGAGAAACCAGCACTAGGGGTGGGGGCATGAGGCATGCACTATAATTGTCTTAATCCCAAATTTGATTTTAAGTAGTTCTATATGGTCTGTTAGAAAACGCATTTTTCGGCTTCATTTATTTGAGTTAAAAGTCAACTTAACAGGTGCAAAGGAGAAATATTAGTGGCATCTGATATCTCTGAGTTAATGTTGTCTCCCGGTCATAAATCAGCACATACTGATTCAGAGAGAAGAAAGGCTAAATCAGCCTAAAAAGACAGAATGGCTCCTAGGCCAGTAAGACATGATTATAACCTTTCAAAGTTTATCATTTATTTGAAGAAATCATGCAGATAAATCAGAAGGCAGGTAGATCACTTAGGGAAGCTGGGAAAGTAAGACAAGCACTGGCAGGTGCTCAGCTAATAAGTACACAGGGCAGATGGTACATTGATTGGAATACCAGGTATGTGGTATTTTCTACTAAGCATATGCCTGTGGTAGGTTATATTACTATTCACACTTACTTTCTTCTTTTCCTATCAGATGGAATATTGCATATGTTCGTACACCTTTGAGTTTGACTTTGACCATGTGACTTACTTCAACCAATGGAATATAAGTTGATGTGGCATGCTACATCTGAGCACAAATTTTTGAAGCACTGCAATTTTCCACTGCTCTTTTCTGTCACTTTTGTTCTCTGGCACCAAACTAACAAGTCCCAGATTGGGAATGCTTAAGTGAACAGTGAAAATAGTCCCCCAGAAATCCATAGCCTCTGAGATTTTGGTGTTGCTACTGCTTCAAAAGACAACTAATGCAATCCCAATTCTGGCAGTATTTATTGTATGATCCTGGCTGGAAGACGTTCAACATAAAATAAAGCTTATGATTTATTATCTTTGATAATTATTCACCATGAAATCTCCTAGTTAAAATCTGAATTCCTGTGTAATATGTGATACTAAACAAACATTTAATCCTGCTGAGAGTCACATATAATATCATTGATTCAATTTATTAGCAAATATTTATTAAACAACTAATATGTGCATGGGAATGTCCTCGGTGCTTGGGATATTTCGTTGAACGAAGATTCTTGCACGGTGGTGTTTATATTTATTAATTAATGTTTTCCACTCCCATTTCGTATGTAATACAAAAAAGTATAATTAATGTGAAGTTATAAGTGTAAGTTTATATATGTTGTTGTTCTCAGGTGCTGTAGAGTTGGTTCCAACTCACAGCGACGCTATGTACAGCAGAGCGAAACACTGCCCCGTCCTGCGCCATCCTCACAATCATTGCCATGCTCCAGCCCATTGTTGTAGCCACTGTGTCAATTCATCTTATTGAGGCCCCTCCTCTCTTTCTCTGACCCTTTACCAAGCATGATGTCCTTTTCCAGGGACTGATCCCTTCTGATAGGATGTCCGAAGTACTTGAGAGGACGTCTTGCCATCCTTGCTTCTAAGGAGCATTCAGACTGTACTTCTTCACAGATGGATTTGTTCTTTTTTCTGGCAGTCCATGGTATATTCAATATTCTTCTCCAACACCGTAATGCAAATGTGTCAATTCTTTTTAGGTCTTCCTTATTCATTGTCCAGTTTTCACATACCTATGAGGCAGTTGAAAATACAGTGGTGTGGGTTAGGTCCACATCAGTCCTCACGGTGACATCTTTGCTATTTAACACTTTCAAGAGGTTTTGCAGCAGAATTGCATAATGCAATACTTCATTTGCTTTCTTGACTGCTGCTTCCATGGGTGTTGATTGTGGATCCAAATTAAATGAAATCTTTGACAACTTCAATCTTTTCTCCGATTATCGTGATGTTGCTTATTGCTTCAGTTGGGAGAATTTTTGTTTTCTTTATGTTGAAGTGTAACCCATGCTGAAGACTGTAGTCTTTGATTTTCATCAGTAAGTGCTTCAGATCAGCTTTCAGCAATCAAGGTTGTGTCATCTGCGTATTGCAGGTTGTTAATGAGACGTCCTCCAATACTGGTACCACATTCTTTTTCATACGGTCCAGCTTCTTCATTAATTTGCTCAGATACAGATTGAATAAGTACAGCAAAAAGATACAACCTTGACACACACCTTTCCTGATTTTAAGCCATGCAATATCCCTTTGTTCTGTTCCAACAATTGCCTCATGGTCTACGGACACGTTCCGAATGAGCACAATCACGTGTTCTGGAATTCCCATTTTTGCAATGTGATCCATGATTTGTTATGATCCACACAGTCGAATGCCTTTGCATAGTCAATGAAACACAGGTAAACATCTTTCTGGTATCCTTTGCTTTCAGCCAAGATCTAGCTGACATCAGCAATGCTATCCCTAGTTTTACATTCTCTTTTGAATCCAGCTTGAATTTCTGGCAGTTGTCTGTGGATGTACTGCTGCAACCGCTTTTGAATTAACTTTAGCAAAATTTTATGATATTAATGATATTGTCTGATAATTTCCACATTCTGTTGGATCACCTTTCTTTGGAATGGGTGCAAATATGGATCTCTTCCCGTTGGTTGGCCAGGTAGCTGTTTTCCAAATCTCCTGGCATAGATAAGTGAGCTGCAGCTGTTTGTTGAAACATCTCAGTTGGTATTCCATCAGTTCCCAGATCCTTGTTTTTCACCAATGCCTTCAGTGCAGCTTGGATTTCTTCCTTCAATACCGTCTGTTCTTGATCTTTTTTTTTTTTGGTAAATTGACTCTGTATATTCATTCCTTCCAACTTCTTTTGATGCTTACTGTGTCGTTCAATATTTTGCACACAGAATCCTTCAACGTTGCAACTCCAAGCTTGAATTTTTTCTTCAGGTCTTTCAGTTTGAGAAAAGCTCGGTGTTTTCTTCTCTTTATATTTGCTAACTCCGGGTCTTTTCACATTTCATTATAATACTTTACTTTGTCTTCTCAAGCTGCCCTTTGAAATCTTTTGCTCTGCTCTTTTATTTCATCATTTCTTCCATTCTGTTTAGCTGCTCTATGTTGAAGAGCAAGTTTCAGAGTCTCTTCTGAGATTCATTTTGGTCTTTTCTTTCCTGTCTTTTTAATGACCTTTTGCTTTCTTCATGTATGATATCCTTGATGTGATTCCATGACTCATCTGGTCTTTGGTCTTTAGTGTTCAGTGTGTCAAATCTATTCCTGAGATGGTCTCTAAATTCAGGTGTGATATACTCAAGGTCATACTTTGGCTCTCATGGACTTGCTTTAATTTTCTTCAGCTTCTTCTTGAACTTGCATATGAGCAACTGATGGTCTGTTCTGCAGTCAGCCCCTGGACTTGTTCTAATTGAACTTCTCCATCATCTTTTTCCACAGATATAGTCAGTTTGATTCCTGTGTATTCCATCTGGAGAGGTCCATGTGTATAGACGCCGTTTATGTTGTTGGAAAAAGATATTTCCAATGAATAGGTCGTTGGTCTTGCAAATTTCTACCATACTATCTCTGGCGTCATTTCTATCACCAAGGCCATATTTTCCGACTGCAGATCCTTCTTTGTTTCCAACTTTCACAGTCCAATCACAAGTAATTATCAATGCATCTTGATGGCATACTTGATCGATTTCAGCCTGCAGAAGTTGTTAAAAATTTTCAATTTCTTCATCTTTGGCATTAATGGTTGGTGCTTAAATTTGAAGAGTATTCTATTAACTGGTCTTCCTTGTAGGTGTATGGATATTATCTTATCACTGATGGTGTTATATTTCTGGATAGATCTTGAAATGTTCTTTTTGACGAATGTGACACTATTCCTCTTCAATTTGTCATTCCTGGCATAGTAGACCATATGACTGTCCCATTCAGAATGGCCAATACCAGTCCATTTCAGCACACTAATGCCTAGGATATCGATCTTTATGCATTTCACTTCATTTTTGAAGACTTCCAGTTTACCTAGATTCATACTTTGTACATTCCATGTTCTGATTATTAACGAATGTCTGCAGCTGCTCCTTCTCTTTTTGAGTCATGCCACATCAGCAAATGAAGATCCTGAAAAGTTTACTGTATTCACATCCTTAACGTCAACTCTACTTTGAGAAGGCAGTGCTTCCCCAGTCATATTCTGAGTGCCTTCCAAACTGAGAAACTCATCTTCCCACACTATGTCAGACAAAGTTTGTATATACTTACGTATAATTAATACTGAAAGCTGTAGTCTATGATCTTCATGAGTAAGTTCTTCAAGTCCTCTTCACTTTCAGCAAGCAAAGTTGTGTTGTCTGCATATTGCAGGTTGTTAATATGTCTTCCTCCATTCCGGCTGCCACGTTCTTCTTCACAGAGTCCAGCTTCTCAGATTATTTGCTCAGCATTCAGATTGAATGAGTACAGTGAAAAGATACAATCCTGACACACACCTTTCCTGATTTTATACCATGCAATATTCCCTTGTTCTGTTTGAACTATGCCTCTAGGCATATGTACAAGTTCAGCCTGAGCACAATTAAGAGTTCTACAATTCCCATTCTTCGTAATGCTATCTGTAATTTGTTATGATCCACACAGTTGAATGCCTTTGCATAGTAAATAAACCACAGGTTAGCATCTTTCTGGTATTCTCCGCTTTCAGCCAAGATCCATCTGATGTCAACAATGATATCCTTCATTCCAGATCCTCTTCTGAATCTGTCTTGAACTTCTGGCAGTTCCCTGTGGATGTACTACTGCAACTGCTTTTGAATGATCTTCAGCAAAATTTTACTTGTGTGTGACTACAGCCTTGAGTATGGATTATACCACAACATAAAGAGAACAAAAATCCTCAGACCGGACCAATAAGCAAACTTCATGATAAACAGAGAAAAGATTGAGGTTTACACAGAGAAAATATGTCAAAGATTTCATTTTACTTGGATTCACAGTCAACGCCCATGGAAGCAGCAGTCAAGAAATTAGATGACATATTGCACTGGGCAAATCTACTGCAAAAGACCTCTTGAAAGTGTTGAAAAGCAAAGATGTCACTTTGAGGACTAAGGTGTGCCTGACCCAAGCAATGGTGTTTTCTATCATCTCATATGCATGCAGAAGAAATAAGGAAGACAGAAGAAGAACTGATGCATTTGAATTATGGTGTTGGTGAAGAATATTGAATATACCACGAACTACCAGAAGTATGAACAAATCTGTCTTGGAAGATGTAGTCTGAATGCTCCTTAGAAGCAAGGATAGCCAGACTTCATCTCATATACTTTGGACATGTTATCAGGAGGGACCAATCCCTGAAGAAGGACATTATGCTTGGTAAAGAGGAAGGTCAGTGAAAAAGAAGACCCTCAAAGAGATGGATTGATGGAGTGGTTGCAACAATGGCCTCAAGCATAGCAAAGATTGTGGGGATGACTTAGGATGAGGCAGTGTTTCATTCTGCTGTACATAGGGTAGCTAAGAGTTGGAAGTGACTCGACGACACCTAATAACAATGTAATTAATACTACGTCCTTGAACACTGAAAACGGCTTAAAGCACCAGTCCTAAGAAGGGGTCTATAAACAGAACAAATTGCCTTCCAATTACATAGTCTTTTTCAAAGTGTTTTTCAACAATATTCCCCCATAAATGTTGAAAAACTATTCACATCTTAACTTTTATAATAGCGTCATATAGAATGATTTCATTCTAGTTTATATAGTTGAAATTTATATTCTTGCTTTTTAGAAAGCATCCAATGGAATCCAAATACCATAGCAATTCAATGCTCACAATCATTTATTTAAAATTATACAATTAGCTCTTATGCAATGGTTGAATATTTTGCATTATTACTCTATCTCTCTGAACTTCTATTTTCATTTCACTTTTATAGAAGGTTATCATGATGTAATTAGTTTTGAATATTTTTGTCAGCTTATCATGTATTTATAAATTAAATTACATTTAAACATTTTTCTCTAATCCTACCTTGCAAATATTTCAATTTTTATTTAAATCTGTTAGTCACTGACTTTCCCATGAATCTTCCTTTTTTCATAAACAGCTTTTTTGAAGTATGAGTTATCTACTATTAACTGCATCCATGTAAAGTGTAGTATTTGCTAAATTTTGAAGGTGTATGAATCTGTGAAACCAACACCACAATCAATATTCAGAACATTTTCATCACTCACAAATGTTTTCTCATGCCCCTTCGTAGTCTATTCTTCCCTGTACACCTTGACCCAGGCAACCATTGATCTTTTTTCTTCAATTATGGATTAGTTTGTATTTTCTAGAATTTCATATAAATGGAATCATACAGTATGTACTCTTTTGTGTCTGGTTTCTTCCAGCATTATATTTTTTGAGATTCATTCATTTGTTGTGTATCAAGAATTTCTTCCTATTGACACTGAGTAATATTCCATTGTATGGATATACCAATTTTTTTTTATCCATTGATGTGTCGATGGTCATTCAGCTGTTATCAATAAAAATGCTTTCATCATTTACAAATAAGTCTTTATATGAATATATGTTTTTATTCTACTGAACAGTTTTTTAAGAGTATTGTTAACATTTAAAGATACTGCCAACAAAGGTTCCAAAGTGGTTTTAACACTTTACATTTCCACCAGTCGTGTGTGAGTTTCAGTTGCTCCAGATCTTTGACAACCCTTAGTGTTCTCAGTCTTTTAAATTTTAGCTAGTCTAATTATTGTGTAGTTGCATCACATTGTGGCTGTAATTTGCAATTCCCTTATGACTGAGAATATAGAGTATTTTTTAAAGTGTTAAATGGCCCTTTTTATATCTTCTTATATAAATTGATTAAAATTTTTGTTCATTTTTAACTGAGCTGTTTTATTATTGAGTTAGGAGTTCTTTACAGATTCTTGATATACATCCTTTATCAGCTATCTGATTTGGAAATACTTTCTGTCAATCTGTAGCTTGTTTTTTATTTTTGAAAAGATATCTTGTGAATAGGAAAAGGTTTTTCTTTGTTTTCCTTTTAATTATTATGAAGGCTAACTAATATATATTTTTTATACTTCATGCTTTCTGTGTTCTAGCTAAAAAATGTTCGCCTATTCCAATGTCACAATTTTTGTTCCGAAAGTTCATTGTCATAACTTTTACAAGATCTGTGATCAATTTGAGTTATTTTTTGTATGCTATGAGGTAAGAGCTGAGTTTCATTGTTTTTCCCCATATAGATATAGTTGTTACAACCCTGTTTGTTTAAAATATTTTCCATTGAGTTATCATGACATCTGAATAAAAAGGCATCTTACCATACACCTGCGGGTCTATTTCTGAACTCTCTATTATGTTCTATTGATCTGAATGTCTTTACTTTCACTAAAACCACACTGTCTTAAATACTTAATTACTATACCTCTATAATCAGTGTGGAAGTTAAATAATCCTAGTTCTCCAACATTGTTGTCTTCCTCTTCTTCTACTTCTTTTCTTCCTCCTCAATTTTTTTTCTCAAAATATTTCCAGTAGCCACAACAGCAATTCTCATTTTAGTAGGCAACCAACCAACTAAACATAAAATTTCCTTGACTACACATTCTCCTCCAGTTTGTTCAATCCAATTAGCTCTGTTTTTCCCTTCTTCTTTATAGAGAAAGCTCCTTCAGTTATCTGTATGACCTCTCTCTACTTCTACCATTTCTACTTTATCTGATTTCACAAATGATGGGTATCTTTTCAAATAATGGCTTACTCTCTGTTTTCATCTTACTTAAGCCTCCTTGTTGATATACTTTCTTCACTTAGCTTTTGGAACACCACATCCTCTTGGTTTTACTTTGACCTCATTGTTAGCACTTTTTTGGTATCCTTTACTGTAAATTCCTTCTATTTCAAACTTCCAAATCTTAGAATATCCCAGGTGTGGTGCAGGGAACTACTTAATATAGCCCTTCTAGCCATGCATGGTCTTGCAACTTGTATAAAATTATTGGGTGGGACTACGCAAATAAGGTGCTTGTGGCCCACCAAGGGGATAGGACAGCATTAATAATAATGCAAATACAGTACATGGCACCCTTGTGGGGGTGTGACCATGCAAATAAGGTGTATGGAATCCTAATGAGGGGATTGGTCAGTTTTGCCATCCTGCTAGGCTTAAAATGAGCCATCTCAGAGGCAGCAAGGGGAGGACCTCACCACAACAAAAAGAGATGAGAGTGAAGCTTGTCCTTTGGACCTGGGGTCCCTGTGCTGAAAACCTCCTAGGCCCAGGAGACAGAGAGAGCTGTAACACTCAAGATGGCAAGAAGCAGCAGCAAGCATGAGAGAATCCAGCAGCAGAGATATGGCAGACACAGAACCAGGAGACAGACACTTCTCAGCTCCCTGAGAGAGGCAGGTACTGTGGGTGGGCCAACCCAAGGAGTGAGAAAGCTGAATGCCTTAGGGCAGGAGGCTTCCTGGGGGAGTAGGGTGCCTCAGGGCACTTATCAACAGAGCTAAAAGAGCTTTGTAACACTTGCCCTAGCAGGGCAGAGGCCAGGCCGAGGGCTGAGGGCCGAGCCAGTCCTGAGGGGGCCAAAAGCAGCCTGTCCTGAGGTGGTTGAGAGAGGCCTGTCCTTGGGGCTGAGAGGAGCCATGCATGGCTGAGAGGAGCTGACAGTGCTGTCCTGCACTGAGGAAGCAAGACTTTGTCTATATGCTTGATCTCGAGTTGTAACCTGGTACCCTTTGCCATCGAGTTGATTCTGTCTCATAGCGACCATATAGGGCAGAGTAGAACTGCCCCATAGGGTTTCCAAGGCTGTAATCTATATGGAAGCAGACTGCCACATCTTTCTCCCATGAAGCAACTGGTGGGTTTGAACTTATGACCTTTCGGTTAGCAGCCGAACTTTTAACCATTGTGCCACTTCCCTAATAAACCCCATAATCATGAGTATTGTCTGTGAGTTCTGTGTGGCCATTGCAAATAATTATCAAACCTAGCAGAGAAGTAGAGAGTGTCATGGGAAGGACAGCTGGTGTCAGAATTGGTTAAAAAAAAAGGTTGGAGGGTGGAGATATGTCTGACCTCCACCTCAGAGAGATCGGCTTTGGGCTGGTGCTGATAATCTTGATTCTCCTCTCCCCTTGTAAAGGTAGAAGAGGTCAGATGTCCCCACCACACCATTCTTCTCCCAAGGATCACTCTATATAAACATCTGTTCTATGATGTCACACTTAATCCCTGGCTTTAATACCATTTGTATACCGATGAATGCTAATTTTGTATCTTGTCTCTGAGCTCCAAATGTTTGTCGGATACCTTCATTTGGATGTCTAAAATTGTAGAATAAGTAACTATAGATTTTTTTCTCCATACCACCTACAGACTGCTCCTTCGTGTCAATAAATGCCATCAGCATTTACTTAGTTGCTTAAGCTAAAAACCTGGACATCCATTATTACTTTCTTCTCTTATTGTCCACACTGAATCTTAAGCAATCTCTGTTGATTCTACCTTCACAATGTATTCTGAAACTGATCCCTTCCCATCATTCCCACCACACATACCTTAATCCAAGCAGAGACTTCTTTGACGACTTGCTACACTAAGGTCCATCCTCTATAAAAGAACCGGAATGAATCAGATGCATTGCTCAGCTCACCTGTCTCAAATCCTTCAGTGACTTTCAGCAACACTTCAAATAAAATCCAAACTTCTTCCCAAGACATACAAGGTCTTACATGATCTGGCCTGGTTATATTTCAGCCCTCTTCTCCAACAACTTTTCCCATGGCTTGTTCTAAACCAAAACCCAAACCCGTTGTCATTTTGATTCTGACTCATGGAGATTCCATGAGTTATAGAATAGAACTGCTCCATAGGGTTTCCTTAGCTGTGATCCTTATGGAAGCAGATTACCAGGCCTTTCTTCTGTGGTGTCACTGAGTGGGTTTGAACAGCCAACCTTTAGGTGAGTAGCCGAGAACAAACAATTTGAGCCACCAAGGGACTAAATGCCACTAGATGGCATTTACTCAAAATCTTAACACTTGTCACTTACACTTGCTTTGTATTTATATAATGTCCCCTACCATCATGGTTTGGCAAGAAAGACTCTTTCTTCTCATTTATACTTCTGCTTAAATATTATTTTGTTAGAAATACCTTATTGAACCATTCTGTTTTTAATAGACCCTTCCACTTACAGCACTGTCTATATCTTTATTCTGTCTTATTCTCTTCATTTCACCAGCTCAAGTTATTTTTTTTTCCATAATTTTTGGAATGTGTCTCTACCACTTACATGTAGACTCTATGAAGATAGAGAATTTCTTGGTCTTGTTCGTATTCACAGTACATAAAATAGTATATAAAATATACAAAAGTACAACAAATATTTTTTGAATGAATGAATTTGGTTTCCTTAAATTTTGGAGCTGAAGACAAAATGATGAACTATGTTTATGGGGTCATTAGGCTTTCTGTGTGACCATCCTTTATGGCAGTTCTCGATCTGTAATACGCTTATAGATCATCAGCTAGTTTAAGAACCAATGTTATATGTCACCATGCTGCATGTCCTTTTACTTTGAATTTCTTTTCCTAGAACTTCAAAATTTTTAGTATTCATCACTGTCTTAGTCATCTAGTGCTGTTATAACAGAAGTACCCCAAGTGGACGGCTTTAACAAAGAGAAGTTTATTTCCTCACAGTAAAGTAGGCTAAAAGTCCAAATTCAGGGCGTCAGCTCCAGGGGAAGGCTTTCTTTCTTTGTTGGCCTTCTCATCAATGTTCCCCCCGACTAGGAGCTTCTCCGCGCAGGGACCCTGGGTCCAAAGGACACACTCTGCTACTGGCACTGCTTTCTTGGTGGCATGAGGTCCCCTACTCTCTGCTTGCTTCCCTTTCCTTTTATCTCTTGTAAGATAAAAGGTGGTGCAGGCCACACCCCAGGGAAACTCCCTTCACATTGGATCAGGATGTGACCTTAGTAAGGGTGTTACAATCCCACCCTAATCGTCTTTAACATAAAATTACAATCACAAAATGGAGGACAACCACACAATACTGGGAATCATGGCCTAACGAAGTTGACACATATTTTTGGGGGGGACACAATTCAATCCATGACAATCATGCTAGTTAGCGATCTCTGTAACTTCACTTTTTATATACCTCAAAATTCATTCCAAAGTAAAATAACAAAAATTATCTTCCTTGAATTGTATTCTAACAACAGATGTTTATTGCATACACCCCTCTTGTCCTACTCAAAATGCCGCTGTTATTTGTTAAAGATCGACAGAGAGAATCAGCGTTGGAATTTAAAGCAATTCATCAGGTAAATGCACATACAGCACGCAACAGATAACCATGTTGTGGATAAACAAACACAATACGCTTTGAAACATGATCTTTATTCCGCACTTTGGGCATATTCTGAAATTCTAAAGTCCATTTACTGTCCATTCTAATCGGAAATTTGCACTGACCCTTTGTTTTTTTATAGCAATAGAAGTCATGAATAAGAATAACCTATTATAATTATTTTTCAAATCATATTTCCAAATCCTTGTGGAAGAAATTTAATTAAGTCACAGAAAAAATAAACTTAGTATAAAATTATTTTCCTCACTTTTGAAAATTACATTCTAGCATATTAGTCATGTACATTAATTTGAAACAAACTTCACATTTCTGGACTAATAACTTTCATATATTTCACAGAGATTAGAAGTCAGGGAAGTATTAATATTGAAGAAGAAGAAATACTTGTGCAGCTAAGTTGGTTTCATCTGAAATTATTATTAAAGGCAAAGTAGATTATAATATAGTATCAAGTGCTTTGGGGTTATATTTATCCTTTGGTTTATAAACACTTTTTCTTTTGTCTTGAAATAAACTGTGTTTCATACATCTTATTCATCTTTTACATAATTAATCCAGTAATAAGGAAGAATGATATTCTCATGGAGCCAATGTGACTGGAACTAGTCTTAAACTTGATTAAACTTCCCTTAATCAGTAAATAAACTTCGTATTGTATAATGAAAATATTCTGTTTTTAACATACACGTATGCTAATATTATCCATCAAAATAAGAAATGTATTTTTAGTTAAATACGTGATTCCATTATGATGTGTAACTATAAAGAAATTTAAAGAAAAATAACACATTAGAATTTATATACTCAAGTATGTGTTGTCTTTTACCTTGGGAGATTGTAACATTAACTACTGTAATGATCCACCACATGTCTGTCAGTTTGTCGTACTGTGGTTTCTTGTGTTTTGCTGTGATACTGGAAGATTTGCCACTAGTATTTCAAATACTAGCATGGTTACCCTTGGTGGACAGGTTTCACTGGAGCTTCCAGACTATGACAGACTAGGAAGAAGGACCTGGCAGTCTACTTCTGAAAAAATTGGCCAGTGAAAACCTTATGACCCTCAAGGAGATGGATTGACACAGTGGCTGCAACAATATGCTCAAGCATAACAACAATTGTGAGGACGGTGCAGGACTGGGCAGTGTTTCATTCCTTTGTACACAGGGTCGCTATGAGTTGGAACTGACTCCATGGCACCTAACAACAAGAACACTGTAATGATGCCATTGTTCCAGTGATAAATGATATTATTTTTAGGCACTTAATGTGCCAGCTCTATTTGAAACACTGTAAATGATTTAATTTATTCCTAAAAACAATCCTATGACGTAGGATTATTATCACTCAATAATACAAGTGGGGGTTGTACATACTGAAAATTAGATTCGGAGAATTGAAAGAACTCATAAGACTTTATAGATCATGTTGTTGTGTTGTTAGGTGCCATGGAGTCAACTCTGGTTCATAGCGACCCTATAGGTCAGAGTAGAACTGCCCCATAAGGCTTTCAAGGAGCAGCCGGTGGATTTGAACTGCCGACATTTTGGTTAGCAGCCATAGCTCTTAACCACTGCGCCATCTGGGCCCCCTATAGAGCATACTTATATAAAACTTTTAATAAAGGTAAAGAACACTGTGTATCAGGAGAAAGGAAATGTAGACACACATCAAGGCCCTGCTTCTCAAGACCTTCTCGTTTGCACAGGACACGTTGCACCTTCAGACGGAACCATCATCTATGCAATAAATTTGTTTTGGGAGCCCTTTCTGAAAGTTTCCAGGAGAATATTTTATGTCCTTCTCGTTATGCAGACAAGCCAAGCTCTGTGATCAGTAATAAAAGTTAATGGTGTTATTCTGGAAGTTATTGAGGAGGTGATTTTCATGGGCATCAACATGGTGCATTTTGATATCTACCCTTCAATTCCACAACAATTCCAAAACATAGTGCCATGCATATACTAGGGTTTCTTCATCTTTCAGTCATTTAAAGCCCATTTTTGGACCATATTACCCATCCATTAGCTAATACTCAGGAATTGGCAAAAGTTATTTTTGCTATTATCTAGTTCCTCTGATGCCACAAGAAAACATCTTTCTTAATTCCACCTGTTGTGGAGATTTATCTTTTACCTCTTCAATTAAAGTGACAACATCAATTCGTCAACAGTGTGGTTGCTTTCTAGAATGAATGCCAGCTGGGTTTCCATACATGAGCGCCATCTATATATAAATCATCCTTGTTTGACATTCTCAGATAACTTTTCATGGAGGGGGCACCATTCAGCTATGTCCCACATAAATCCACAAAGTGATCTAATATAAGATCCAAAGGATGGCAGCCTCTTGTTCGTAAATGTGTTGAGTACACCTAGTGGGCCCCTGTGGCAGGTTTTTAAATTTATTGTTTTCATTTAATGAGAAAATTCTCTACATTTTTCTCCATGTTGGAATGATGATCTGACATAACCCAAGACAAGATGAGTATTTCAGCTCTCAAAATAAATTTACTTTGTTTTGTAATAGCAATTTTAGCTGAAGCCCAATAACAACAGCAAGCCAAGAGTTGACTTCCAATGGTCTATACTTTGAAGTTATGTCAGGCTACATTCTAGCCCAAAATGCTAGCAGTTACTATTATATGGCGGCCATGGGCTCTTGTTAAAGGCTCCAGTCAGTATGGCTGCTTGCAGGGGACACTTCCAATGTCATTTGTGCACAGAGGTAGGAAGGCCACCAAAGGTTTGATTGTGCTAAGGTTCTTGGAAGTTTTGAAAGAGAAAACTAAATTACTGTTGTTCAAAGTCCCACTGAATTCTAATTTTGTTTTGTTTTGGGTTTTTTTTTTTGCTTAGTAATTTTGTGAATTGGGGCTAATAAATTTTTCAGATACTATATGAGATTTCTCTAGGA
This sequence comes from Dugong dugon, assembly GCA_030035585.1. Classification (NCBI taxonomy): domain Eukaryota; kingdom Metazoa; phylum Chordata; class Mammalia; order Sirenia; family Dugongidae; genus Dugong; species Dugong dugon. The sequence goes on along the minus strand of CM057478.1, from coordinate 3,708,514 downwards.
ACCAAACAAACCAATCAATCTTTGTGCTACTTGTTAAGGTTTTGGAGTTGACAGAGACAATGACTTTTGATTTTCTGAGGGATACTCTAGTCACCCCTGTCTGAGGGATGCCTAAGAATTTTACCATTTTTGCTGAGTTTTTTTACCTGTGCTTTAGCTGGGTTAATCAGCCATCCTTTGGGGGGTCATATGCTTAACCAAAAAAAAAAAAAAAACCCGTTGCCGTCAAGTCGATCCCGACTCATAGTGACCCTACAAAACAGAGTAAAACTACTCCGTAGGGCTTCCAAGGAGCAGCTGGTGGATTCGAACTGCCAACGTTTTGGTTAGCAGCCAAGCTCTTAACCACAGTGCCACCAGGGCTCCGTATGATTAACAAACATATGTAATTCAGTTTTAGCTGAGTGTTCGGATTGAGATGTCTACATTATATCATTAATATAATGAATAAGAGCACTTTACAACTGAATCAAGACAAAGTCTCTTCTCATCAGGCTATGGCAATAAGCAGGAGTATTTAAATATCTTTGTGAGAGCTCAGTCAGTGTGTACTGGTGTCCTTCCCTCACGAATGCAAATTGGCTTTGGATTTCTCCTTAAGTAGAAATAAAGCCCCCTTGCTGTCAAGTAGATTTCAACTCATAGCAACCCTATAGGACAGAGTAGAACTACCACATAGAGTTTCCAAGGAGTGGCTGGAGGATTTGAACTGCTGACTTTTTGGTTAGCAGCCAAGCTCTTAATCACTGCACCACAAAAAGAGAGAGTAGCCAAGTTGGTCACAGAATACCAATCTTCTTAGCTTGTTGCACAGCTTCCATAGTCAACACCATATCATGCACTGTTGATGTCATGGAGGTTATCATTTATTAAGACTTCTATAATGTACAGTCGACCTCCAGGATTCATCAGCTTTTCTCACAGGCCACACTGGACTATTAAACAATGAATTTGTGGGTATTGATATATCTGTATCTAACAGATTGATAACTAAAACCAAAGTTTTCTCAGGCCCCCCAGGTATCCTATCCTAGCCTAGCCTAATTGTTTTAAATTAGCCTCTTGAGTGAGCTTAGGGAATTTTAAAGGTTCCCTTCTAGGATGTTTAGTTAAAAGGGGATGAAGAACAGATCTGCATGGCAATCTTTTCCTCAATAGTTTGGGTAAGGAAAGAGTCCTCACTCAAACATCACATCCATTCTAGTTATGCATTGTGGTAGGGATGGGACAACAATCCTACATAACTTCTGTTCATAAATTCCTGCTAAAGCACACTTTTACCTGTTGTCCCCTATACTTTGCAACATCATTTTTCCCTAATTTAATTATACTGTCTGTTAAATTTCATTAGCAGGCTTCAGTGTGACGTTATATTGGGTGTCAAATACTTTCTTTACCACTGTCAGGCCATGTTTTCCATACTAACTCATACCAACCCACACCTTGGCCCCCCTGTCATCCAGAGTCATAATTTTCTCCTTTGCTCCACACAGTTTTCATTGCCATGACTCTTAGGGGATTATAGATCCCTCTTTGTATATTCAAATTTTAAAAAATTCATCAAGACTATGATAAACTGAGCAAATCTGTTATAGTCCTTTCACAGTTAGAGAAATTGGTGGGTGATAAATCTTGTTTCCGGAGAGTTCCCCAAAGTTTCCAGTGGGATTTTTATATGTATCTGCTCACTTAACCAAGATCATCTAATCAATAACAGCAGATGTAAGCTATCAATAGCTAACTTTTCTTGGTGCCACCAGGGGAATTTTGATCTTTAAACAAAGCATTATAATTAGTTATAACACCCACTGCCCTTGCCTCAACCAAGACTCAGTTCCAGAATTACAAGTGACCCGGAGATAAGCACAGAGCTATCTCAGTCCAGCTGTAACATAACTATTTTACACAGGAATGCTGAGACACAGAGGCTAAGCCAAAGTTTACACAGCTGATAGGTAGAGCAGGGACCTGGTCTGAACCTAAGCATTCTGGCTCTAGGGCCTACACTAAGCTCCAAGTCCTTGAAAACATTTCCGTAATATTTTGTAGTTGTCTTTAAAGTAATTCAGAGCCTCACAAGACAAAAATCACTAGACTGACAGCTAGTTTTGAATAAGAACCACTTCTTAGTCTTCTTCAATGCTAAGCCCCTGGTACAGTGTCTAATCTATTGTAGGTAATTAATATTTATTTAAATTAATTTAAAGAAATCTGAATTCATTATTTTTAACCCCACTTCATGTTTATGGAGCACGTATATCCAACTAAAGAGTTCCAGCCTGGTTTAACTAGCCATGGATAAAGAAAAAGTATATATAAATAGTTTATACTCTGGGGCCAATTCCAGTTCCAATATTCAGTTGAGTTACTAAGCACTCAACTGGCTGATTTTTTTGAGAAAATAGAGCTATTTAGTGCACAGTCCTGGAGGCCTTCTTTATCACATAGACTACTTATGTAACTCTAAGATAGTTTTAATTTTTTAATTCATTATTCCAGTGTTTTGCACACTAAAAAAATTTATGAGGCAAATACGTGTTTGTGTTTTTGGTTTTAAATTGATTTCAGGATTTGATATGAAATATACTACAAGTATAAACAAAATATATTAATTTTGACAGACATACATATAATTGTGCAAACATTTATTAGGTATTTATTACCCATGCTGTTGTAGTAGACTCTTTGCCGTATTTTAAATGGTAGAGTGACATATTATCTGAGTGTTTACAATGTAACATAAAATATGATAATGAATATATATATTTATATATGTATATAGATGTAAAAAGGAGCGCTGGTGGTGTAATGGTTAAGCGCTCCACTGCTAACTGAAAGGCTGGTGGTTGAAACCCACCCAGTGGCTCCATGGGAGAAAAGACCTGGTGATCTGCTCCGGTAAAGGTTACAGCCTAGGAAACCTTACGGGGCAGTTCTACTTTGTCATATAGGGTAGCTATGAGATGGAATTGACAGCACACGACAAAAACAACAATATAGACGTAAACATATATGTGAGAAACTACATGAGATATTAAAAATCAAACGTTATGTAAAATCTTTATGCACAAATATTTTTGCTAACTTTCAGATTTAAAGAAGTTGCTTATTATCCTTTCTTCTCATCAAATCATAGTCTATTTTGTCTTTATAAATAAATATATATTATTATGTATAGTGATATTTAAAGTTTACGTTTTATGTTTTTACTCAACATATCACGCTCACTTTTCAAATAAGTTTTATACGTATTATTTTAATGGAATTTTAATATTCTATGAAATAGCTATGTTGTTTTGTTGTTAATTGTCATGGAGTCCATTCCAACTTATGGTGACTCCACGTGTGCCGAGTAGAACTGCTCCATAAGGTTTTCAAGTCTGTGACCTTTCAGGAAAATATCATCAGGCCTGTCTTCAGAGGCACCTCTGAGCAGGTTTGAACCACCAACCTTTTGGCTAGCAACCAAGTTCTTAGCCATTTGTGCCACCCAGGGGCTCCTTTAAATAGCTATACATGAATTTAATTAATTACTCCTTTATGTCTAGATTATTGTCTTTTTCCCCAGTTGCTCTCTGTTATAAATATTATCCTAATGAATAGTCATTTTTTTCTTTTTAATAGTTTTTCCCTTGGTTTCACTTCTTAGAAATGGGGTCACTAGTTCAAAGAGCATCATTTTTTGCTTACTTGTATAAGATAAAATATTACTTATATTATTTATTATTTTTGAAAAGTTTTTTGCAATACTATATTTAATGAACTAAGTCCATCTTGTTTTAATACAGTCTTGCTAGCATGGATTAGTTTTTTTCTCTTATTAAATATCTGTCAAGCTGTATCTCATTACACTTTTAATTTCCTTTTTGAAATTATACTGGGTCTGGCAATTTTCCACATTCACATAAATTGTTTTTTCCCTTGTATAAATTGTAAGTTCATACCCTTAGCTCATTTATCTTAATATATTTCTTACCAGTTTGAAGCAGTCCTTTATGTAATATACAATGTATAGGGTAATTTACACTGCTTCACCAAATGGATCTGTTGTAAGGGAGTTACTAGTGCATAAAATGATTCTTTTGCCATTAGACTATCCAGCATGAGTTTGAAGGCATTCTTGTTTTTCCATTCTGTGGCTGTGAGAAGGGGATTGTGGGTGAGGATAGAGCTCTTGTTTGGATCATTAGTAATCATCACACCTCGCTCTATTGTGATGGCATGGGGACCTCTTTCTCACCATTATGACAACAAATTCAACATTTAGTGGTAAAGATTTTCCCTTGGTCCATGGTTCTAGTATGAACAATTTCCTTTTGTCCACACATGGATTTGAGATAACGAACAAGATCTACCATCATGATTAATAGATTATACTTCCAGTTAGCCTGATCAGGCTGGGGAGGATGGGAGTAGTCAAGACCCATAATTACATAAAGACATGTTCTTGATCTTCATGCAGCCCATTAAGAAGGATATCATTATTACTTTCATTTCACTAAGGAAGAAACTAAGGCACTAAGAAATGGAAGATCAAGAGGTTTGTTAATAATAGAACTGGAATATGAATCTGGGCAATTTTCAATTTATTCTCTTAACCACTATATAGAACTTCTTTAATGGTGTTCTTGTTTTTATTATTATTATTTTGCATAGAACATAGTTGAAAAATAGTATTGACAAAATATTGAATTGTTCCATATTATTATTGAGCCAATAGAAGAGTGTTAAGGAGGTTTAATATCTCATGCAGACTATAAGACACAGAATGGCAATTCCAACTTTCAATGAACTCACAACAGAGGAGATTCAGAAAGATGTGGAGTCTTGCAAAGCTGCATTTGATCTGTACTATTGTTTAACTTGGCACCAGATTTATGGGTTAATCTCAGCATAAGACAGAGTGAAGCTAGCTGCTACTTCAAGTAGATCACTTAGAACTATTACCTGTAGGTGCTTGTAAAGTGCTATTTTTCAGAAGGAGTAAAGAGCTACCTGTTCTTCAAAGGGATTCACAAGGACAGTGGCTTAATGTTAAAATAAGAATAAAAAGTAATCATAAGCTAGTAATGAGTGTTTTAATACCTCTGAATTTTTGTGGAAGTGGTGTTTAATAAGGCAAAGAAAACATGTATACTTAAATTTTAGGATACACAGTTACAGATACTTCTCAGTCATAACCAAACACCTTGTGAGATTGGTTTCCTGGGTTTGAAGGCTTAGGACCTTAGTTTCATGGGACAAATCAGTCAACTGGTATAATATAGTTCACACAGTTCATGTTCTGCATCCTACTGAGGTGAGTAGCATCTGGAGTCTTAAAAGCTTGAGGGCAGTCATCTAAGATACAACTATTGGCCTCTACTAATCAGGAGCAAAAAACAAAAAAGGAAACCAAAATCTCAGAGAAGAAAGTAGTCGACTGAGTTAACAGCCTACATGAGCCAAGGCCTCATCTTTCCGGAGACCAGAACTAGATGGTGTCTGGCTACCACTACTGACCGTTCTGATCAGGGCCACAATAAATATACACTGATAAAAACCAAAAAAACCAAAAACATTGCCATCGAGTTGATTCCAACTCATAGAGACCCTATAGGACAGAGTAGAACTGCCCCATAGGGTTTCCAAGGAGCAGCTTGTGGATTCGAACTACAGACCTTTTGGTTAGCAGCTGAGCACTTAACCACTGCGTTCAGGGCTCCATACACTGATAGAATGGGAGAAAAATGTGGAACAGAAATTAAAATCTTAAAAAGTCCAGACTTACTGCACCAGTTGAGATTAGAGGACTTCCTGAGACGACTGCCCTGAGAATCTCTTTAAACCTTAAAACAAAACTATTCCCTGAGGTCACCTTTTAGTGAAATAACAGATTGGCACACAAAATAAAGGATACTACCTGTGAGTACAGCGCTCCATTAGAAAAAAAAAAATCTAAATGAGACCAAAGGGGCAACAATTATTCTAAAGCAAAGATGAGGAGATAAGGGCACAGAGAAACTAGAGTACCAGGAACAGAAAAACGAGAACGGAATTCAAGAGAATGTTGACACATTGTGAAAAATGTAACTAATGTCCCTGAACAATTTGTACAGAAATTGTCAAATGGGAACCTAATTTACTGTGTAAACTTTAATGGAAAGCACAGTAAATATTATTTAAAACTTTAAGGTAACCCCAAAATAATAGTAAAGGAATAAAAAACTCACAAGTAATTAGGAAGCAGAGAACTGAGTAATGACAAAAAAGGAGAAAAAATGTTAAAGGTTGAACATATGAAACAACTATGAGATAATAGATTCAGACACATATACATTGGTGACTACATTAAATATAAATTAACAACATCCTTCAATTAAAAGAAAAATTTTCTTAGTCAGGACTAAAAGATAAAAACGTCTAAATGCTGACTCAAAAGGTGTATCTTGTTTACAAAGAGAATAGACATATTGAGTTTAAATAAGTGGGAATATTTGTACTGTAAAAGCATTATCTTAAATAAAGCCTTTATAACTACACCAATGAGAGAACTTGAGAGTCCAGAGATATGCGCACCCATTTATGGCCAACTGGTCTTTGACAAGGGTACTAAAACCATCAGGTGTGGACAGAACAGTCTTTTTAATAAATGGTGCTGGGACAACTGTATTTCCACACGCAAAAGAATGAAGTTGGACCCCTACCTCACACCATGTACAAAAATTCAAGTCAGTCAAAGACCTGGATGTACAACCTAAAACCATACAACTTCTGGAAGAAAACAGAGGAGTACTGCTTCAGGACCTAGTCTTCAACAACAGATTCTTAGCTATGACACCAAAAGCACAAACAACAAAAGACAAAATAGACAAACAGGATCTCATTAAAATTAAAAACTTCTCTACTTCAAAGGACTTTATCCACAAAGTGAAGAGACAGCCAACAACCAGGAGAAAATTTTGGTGAATCATGTAACAGTCAAGGGTCTGACATCTAAAAAAAAAAAAAAAGAAAAAAAAACCTCCTATAATTTAACAACAAAAAAAACAAACAACCCAACTGAAAATTAGGCAAAGAACCTGCACAGACATTTTACCAAAGAGGATATATAAATGGCCAACAAGCACATGAAAGGGTGAGAACATCATTAGCCATTAAAAAAAAAAAAAAAAAAAACTTGCTACCATGGAGTCGATTCTGATGCATAATGACCCTATCAGACACAGTAGACCTGCCCCATTGAGTTTCCAAGGAGCACCTGATGGATTTGAACTGTTGACCTTTTGGTTAGCAGCTGTAGCTCTTAATCGCTACCCCAACAGCCTTAGTCACTAGGGAGATACAAAACCACAATGAGATAGGGCTTCACTCCCACTAGGATGGCTAAGAGTTAAAAAAAAAGAAAAGAAAAGAAGTGTTGGAGAGGATGTGGAGAACTGGAACCCTCATCCATTGCCGGTGGGAATGCAAAACGGTGTAACTGCTGTGGAAAGCAGTTTAGCACTTCCTCAAAACGTTAAAGATGGAGCTATGACCCAGAAATTTCCCTCTCAGGTGTATTCCTAACAGGCTCGAAAGCAGTGATGCCAACAGACGGATGCACACCTATGCTCACTGTAGCACTGTTCCCAATAGTCAGAGGTGGAATCAAGCCAAATTCTCATCAACAGATGAATGGATAAACAAAAAGTGGTATGTACATACAATGGAATACAACTCTGACTTAAAAAGAAACAAAGTCTTGATACATACCACAACAAGAATGAACCTTGAAAATCTCATGTCGAGGGAAATAAGTCAATCACAAGAGGACAAATATTATATGATCTCACTAATATGAAATACCTAGAATAGGTAAATGTACAGAGATCAGAGTTTAATAGTGGCTTCCAGAGGCAGTAGGGATAGGGAAAGGGGGAGCTGTTGTTTAGGTAGCACTGAGTTTGAGTTTTCTTCATGTTGATGGAGAATTTGGCAAAGGACACTTGGTGATAGCTGCCCAGTATGACTGATGTAATTGCTCTCACTGAATTGTACATGTGAAAAATGCTGAAATGGTAAATGTTGTGTTCTCCATATTTTCATACTAATAAAAAAAAGCTGATAGTAAAAATTGTAACCCAGTAGATGATAATACAATTCTAAATCTGTATTGACTTAATGGCATAGCCTCAAAATATATAAAGTAAAAAATGATAAAAGCAATGGAGAGAAAGATCTATAATTATAGTAGAAGATTGTGAAAATCACAGTACCTCACAGAACAGCAGAATAACAATAGTCATTAAGAATATAGAAAATGTAACAACTTGATTAACAAATGATATAACTAATATACAATGAAGTTTTCTTCTAACAAGTGTCCAATACATACTCTTCTCAAGGGCACATGGAAATTTTACCAAAACTGAGCATATATTAGACCATAAATAATCTTAACACATTTCAAAATATTATATTCAAACAGAATATATTCTTGTACTACAATTGAATTAAGCTAGAAATTCAAGAATAAATTATAACTAGAAAACACTTAGATCTTTGGAAAATAATCAAAATGAGCTTAGAAATATTTTTAAATTATAGTTAATAAAAATACTACAAATTAAACATTTTCAGATTAAGCTGAAGTTTCAAATTGGCAGAAATCTATTATCTCAAATGTATATGTGAGAAAAGAGAAACATCTGCAAAGATTTGTAACGTTAGGGCATTCAGTAGAGACTCTAGAAGGAGCATGTCTCAGTAATGGGGCTAGACTAGCTCTAGAGTAAAGGCAACTACTCTACACTCACAATAAGAAAATTTAAAAATAAGCTGTGAAAGTTGCATGCTGGTCTGTAAGTTTCTCAACAGATTGTCAAAACAAAGTTAATACTCTTTAAAGGATGATAACAAAATTCAGATATTCAACAACGTAAAATTCACAACATAATAGCACCCAATCAAAAATTAGAAGACATGCAAAGAAGAAAGAATATATGCCCCATAAACTGGGGGAACAAATCAGTTAATGGAAACAGAGCTGAAATAACAAAGATGATAGAATTAGCAAACAAGAACTTTAAAACAACTATCATTAATATCCCTTAGGAAGAAAGGCAAACTAAGAGTGAGGTTAGAAATGGATGATATAAACAAGAATCAAATGAACTTACAATGAGGAAAAATATGAAATATAATAAAAAATACTGAAAGTCATTAGAGTCTTTACTATGACCTACAAACGAAAGGGAGATTCAGGCTGCTCCTCATGTAATTAATACAGTTTCTTTATGAAGACTGAAGGGCTTTCTCTGGCTAGATTAAGCATGTATCTATCATTTTAGGAAAAAGTGTAAAAATTGCTGGCAAATTTTCTTTAGGAGCCTCCCTCAAACTCTGCAAGAAGCCATACATTACACTTCCAAGAGCAGCTCGTGAAGAATCAACTGAAATTTAAATGCAACTTAAAGCTCTAAATTCTGATACCTGCTAGATACAGTTCATTTTGAATGGCCTATAGTACTTACACAGCAAAGCAACAGTAGTAATTCTGAGAGCAGGGGTGCTATTAGAGACTGCCAGGAGTAATTATACATGGGGATACAATTCTGTCACGGAGACCAACTGCTTTAGATTAAAATACAGCAGCACTCCCCATAGTAAGAATCGCAACAATGTGATCTCAATGAAAGCAGGTAAGGATAAGTGACACACTGTTGAATATTGGCCAGATCATTGAAAAGATGTATTACTATGTGTACCTAACGTTTTTGCAATGTTAACAAGTTCCACTGAGGGGAAAAAATAATAATAATGAAAGAAAGAAAAGTGATGGGCATAGGCTATATTTGGCTTATGTAACATTGCATATTGTCCTGGCCAACAGCTGTTGGAAGTAGCTAATGTGATGTCCCGTGTCAGAGAGGTTAATTTGGTTGAAAAGTTTTTAAATAAAATTTGCAGAGGTGAAGGACTTATTGATAACATTTATCAAAACATTTATACTGCTAGAAAAGTAGAGGATATGGAGTGTTCGTGACAGAGGAAAACAATGCACAAATAACCTTACTCTAAGCCTTAGAGTAGCTGCAGATGTACTTTATCTTCTTCATTATTTCCAAGGCAGATTGCCAGAAGACTATGCTTCCGAAAAACATCTTGATGATTTATTCGATCATTGATTTAAAAATACGTACTGAATACCTCCTATGTGCTAAGCACTGTTTTGGGTACTGAGGACACAAATGTGAACAAAACAGACAAAAATCACTCCCTTCATAAAATTTACATTCTGGAAGAAAAACGATATACCGAATAAATACATGAAACGTAAAGAATGTTAGATTGTGTAAGTGCCATGGAGAGAAATACAGAAGAAAAGGGAAATACGGAGTGCCATGGTTGTCTTACAGTTTTTCATACTGCGGAGACTTGTGAGCTGCTGTGTTGTTGGAAACTACAACATTGGTATTTTAAATACCATCAGGGTCATCCATGGAGGACAGGTTTCATCGGAGCTTCCAGGTTAAGACAGACTAGGAAGAAGGACCTGGGGGTCGACTTCTGAAACAACCGGCCAGTGAAAACCTTGTAAATAAGAGTGGAACATTGTCTGGTATATTGCTGGAAGATAAGCCCCTCAGGCTGATGGGCTCAAGCATAACAACCACTGTGAGTAAGGTGTAGGACCGGGCAGTGTTGTGTTCTGTTGTACCTATGGTTCCTAAGAGATGGAATTGACTCGTCAGCACCTAACCACAACATGGTTGGGGAAGGTTCCCTGTTAAATGGGGTAGGCTTACTGATTAAGTGGTGTAAGGTAGGTTCTCTGAGACAATGATTTTTGGGTAGACTTACAGAAGGTGAGGGAGCATGCCATGAAGGTATTTGGGGAATGGTGTTCTAGAATTAGGAACAAGTAAAGTCAAATTCTCTAAAGGTTACCAGCACGTTCAAGAAAATAGCAGGAGGTTACCCATACCGTACCAGTTGGTGTCGAGTCGATTCCAACTCATAGTGAACCAATAGGAGAGAGTAGAACTGCCCCATAGGGTTTGCAAGAAGCAGCTGGTGGGTTCAAACTGCTGACCTTTTGGTTAGCAGCCGTATCTCTTAACCACAAAGCCACCAGGGCTCCTGCAGGAGGCTAGTGGGACTGTAATTATGTTAGAAGGAGAAAGTAGTAAGCAATAAGATCAGAGAGAAGAGGCAAGTGCTAGACTCATTTAGGGATTTGCAGGCAAGAATAAAGCCTTTGGTTATTATTCTAGGAGGGATCAGAAGACAATGGAGGGTCTTGAACAGAGGAATGACATGATCTGACTTACGTTTTAACTGAGTGACTGACTCTCGGGTTGAGGACAGACAAACGAGGGTAAGGAAGGAAGCAAGAAGTAAGGCTAAGATTATAAAATAATCATCAGGTGAGCCCATCAAATAGCGGTCAAGATGGTGAGAGATATTCCTATTCTGACGGTAGAGGCAAGTCGATTTCCTGACAAATTAACTGTGGGATGTGAGTGAAAATGTTGAGTCTAAGATGACTGCACTGTTTGGCTTGAGGAGCTGGAAAATGTTGACTTCTAACCATTTCGATGGAAACATTTGAGGGAGTTGATTTTTGTAGGAATGAGAGTTGCATTTTTTGACACGCTAGATTTTAAAACCTGTCAGACATTTATATGGAGATGAAGATTAGACTCCTGGTGTCAGGTCAAAACTGGAGCTATAAATTTAGGAATCCGTAGCATGTAGACCTTATTTAAAACCAAGACAGGAAATGAGAAATGAGCACTCAGCAGAGGGAAAACCAGTAAAGTGTGATATCCTGGAAGCTGAGTGAAGAAGTGCTAAAAAATCAGTAATTTTCTGAAGTGCTAATCATAGATAGGACCAGGCAGTGTTTTTTTCTGTTGTACATAGGGGTCACAGTGAGTCAGAATCGACTAGACAGCATAAACAACAACAACAACATTGATAGATGTAAGAATTTTGGTGGAGGTAACTGGGGACCTTGTTAAATCACCTTCTGATTCAAGTGGATTTAAATCCAATAAGGCCTGGTGTTGATTAAAACAACAACAAAAACCTGTATAAACTCAAGAAAAGTGTTGCAGAAGGCAAGCCCTGGACTAAGTTTTATAGCAAACAGTAACTTCAGTAAACTCTCCTACTCGTTCTAAGTTCAGGTTCATAGTGCTCTTGAGATGCCCTTGGTTATGGTGAACGGAGAGACAACCTTTTAAGAACAGTTTTACAATCATGATAAGCTAAGGTCTAGGACAAACTGAATTTTTAGAGGGAATATATTGGAAAGACAGTAGTTATCACTTAGAAATGATCTGCTTTTGTAAAGTTTCTACAATCAATGGAAGAGGAATTTTAGGGTAGGAAACATCTCCAGAATTTTTTCTTACAGACCATGTAAGCAAACATCCATTCTGCTTTTGCAAAGGGCATACTGTTGGCATTAGGAAAGGCTACCTTTTTGGTGTTTGATTTCATTAGTAATCTAACTTTAGCAGAGATATTGAATGAAAATTCTCACAGTAAAACTAGCTATGCATTAAAAAATAAATAAAACCTGTATAGTCATAGAGCATATAGACTACTAGTTCAATTAATTCTTTTAACATATTTTTGTGGTGTATATTTGGCCCCCTCAAAAACACGTTGAAACTTCGAGTATACTTTTGAGTAAATCTCTCGTATTAAAATTCTAGATTAGTTGGCGCTATTTACTGATGTTGAGTCAAGATCAGAGATCGTCAAGAAAGTTACAACTCACACAGGCGCTGGTTGAAATAATGCTTTACTCATACAAAGAGACAGTAAAGCTCAGTTCCTTCCATATGCAGGCATTTGTCCCCCATGGCCTGTGGGTCTCACTCCACAGCCAATACAGAGCTAGTGGTCTACACACACCCTTCTTCCATGCTTCAGGTGAAGGACCCTGTTCGTTACCCACCAGGAGCAAATTTAGAAGTGAGGTTGGTCAGGTGCCATATACTGCACATGCATAAGCAGTAAGCAGACTGTGTACCCAGAACAAGGAAAGAGTTTCCCTGATAGGGAAGAAAAAGAAACTGGGACAGAAAGAGATGCTCAGTTTTCACCCTCCATTATCAGGGAATGTTCCCGAACCAAGGCACTAATTAGATGGTCTAGGTGGAAGTCTCAAGGCTGTGTAACAGACAGTCCCTCCACCCATTACCAAACAACTGAGCCACATAGCTTTTCGAATACCTCTGTACCAGGTCCTTCTGTGGTTTACCACAGATACTGACACTTGTGTTTCTAGCCTGTGTCTAACCACGTGCCTTTAAATTTGGTTCTGTCATCCTTGGTCCTAGAAAGAGAGCATAATATAATAAAAACAGCACTGGATTTCATGGTGGAGGTATTTGGGGTTTTGTACAGTTCTACTATAGGACAGAGTAGAGTTGCCCCATAGGGTTTCCAAGGCTGTAATGATCTTTACAGAAACAGATCACCAGGTCTTTTCTCTCTGAGCAGCTGGTGGGTTCGAACTTCCCACCTTTAGTTTAGCAGCCAGGGCTCCTTGTAAATATAGTTAGTTATTTGAATTAGAGAAATTTCTTTAATATGCTGGGTTATGGTTTCCCATCAATAAACAGAGTTGACATGAACTAGTAGTTTGTTCATCACCAACTCAATACATTGACCCAAACACACACAAAATTAAGAATGAACATAGAGTTGTCAACTTTCAATTTTGCTAAAAAGGACATTAAAGAGAGAGTTAACATCACCATCATTTTAATAAAGAGATAGCATTTTAACACCGAGAAAATATCTACAAGATATCATCTTAAAGTTTAATATTTTCTGATAAATTGCTGCTGTCATTATTTTTTCCCCTAATTATGATTTTGCCATAAATCAACACACAGACAGATGTTTGAAAGGCACGGGTAAAAACCAGTGGTTCTCAGTCTTGAGCATGCATCAGTGTAGCCTGGAGGACGAGTTCAAACAGATTGGTGGGCCCCACTCACGTAATTTCTGATTCCTTGGGTCTGGGAAGGGCTTGATGATTTGTACTTCTAAAATATTCTCAGGTGATACTGATGCTGTTTGTCCTGGGACATCACATAGAGAACCACAGGTCTACATAGTTTCTATATCCTTACCCTACAAACTTTTATGACTGTACCAATTCTTCTGCAGCTACTCTCAAGCAAATCATAGAGACATGGCAGAAACAGTATACACGAACGTGATTTTTTTTTCTACTAAAGATTTTTTATTTTTATTTAAGACTATACAAAAGAAATAACACCGTATGAAGAAAAGTAGGTTGCACGAAATTTACTCATAAATATATTTTCAAACTTAAGAAAACCTCATCAGAAATATTACCATGAAGTGATTCTTTTAATGTCTCATATGTAACATGGTGTGTTAGTTATCTTCTGCTGCTGTAAGAGAAATACCACAAGTGGGTGGCTTTAACAGAAATTCATCTTCTCACAGTTTAGGAGGCTAGAAGTCCAAATTCAAGATGCCAGCTCCAAGGGAAGGCTTTCTGTTTCTGTCAGCTCTTAGGGAAGGTCCTTGTCATCAACCTTCCTCTGGCCTAGGAGCTTCTGAGCACAGGGATCCTAGATCCAAAGGACACACTCCACTCCTGGCTCTTCTGTCTTGGTGGTATAAGGTCCCTTTCCTCTCTGTTCACCTCACTCTTTTATATCTCAAACGTAATTGACTCAAGACACAATCTAATCCTGTAGATTGTGTCCTGCCTCATTAGCATAACTGCCTCTAATCCTGCCTATTAACAACATAGAGGTTAGGATTTACAACAGATAGGATAACTACATTAGATCACAAAATGGAGGACAACCACACAATACTGAAATCATACCCTAGCCAAGTTGACACACATCTTTGGGAGATACAATTCAATTCATTACGCACGGTTTTCCTTTTTTAAATTTTTTTATATGATTGAAATGAAAGTAAAACGGCTTCAAAAATCTCCTTTTTAATAAATAAAGTGACTTCTGATAAAGGGAGGAAAAATCTCACAATATGGGAAAGCAAATTTTTCTCAGTACCAGTATAGAAATGTTTTAGGATATAAATACTGTGTAATTATTTGCTTTGAAAATGAGACAAGGAGATAATCTTGCATAATTAATGGTTTTGTAATATAACTGTAATGGTAGTGTGCAAATGCCAGGGGGAAGAATATCTGACCTTAGCATTGTAGTCTCAAGATGGTTAACTTGAAACTCTATGCGCCCATCTAGGAAATAGATTGCAGAAGCCAAACCAGCAAAATACCCAGCTTTTAGTATTCAACTGTTTCCTTGACAACTGGTAATTGGTATGAACTGTGGTTTCATTTGTAAAATGAACTAATTTTTTTAAAAAAATTAACAGGAGCTTTTATTAACGGCAGTTACAGTGTAAGTATATCATTGTGGGCAACTCAGAGCAATTGGCATTGTACATGCAGATGGCTGGAAACGTCACTGTAATTGCGTTTTATGATTTTAACTACAAGATCCATTCATCCAGCAAATGTATCACACTTAACTTTCTGAGGGCTTGGTGGTAGTTGCCGGCGAGCTCTCATGGCGACCCTATGTGTGCAGAGAAGAACTACTCCACAGGTTTTTCAAGGCTGTGACCTTTCAGAAGATCGCCAGCCAGGCCTGTCTTCTGAGGCACCTTTGGCTGGATTCAAACCATCAACCTTTTTGCTAGTAGTAGAGCGCCCAATAGTTTTCACTACTCAGGGACTCCTTTCTGAGGGCTTGCTAAAAACCAAAAAAAAACAAAAAACAAAAAACAACCAAACCCGTTGCCATCAAGTGGATTCTCACTCATGGCGACTGTGCAGGACAGAGTAGAACTACCCCAACGGGTTTCCAAGGAGTGGCTGGTGAATTCAAACTGCCAACCTTTTGGTTAGCAGCCAAGCTCTTAACCACTGTGCCACCAGGATTCCGTAGGCTAGCCTAACCCAACCCAAACAACGCATGGCTGTCAAGTCAATTCTGACTCATAGCGACCCTGCAGGATAGAGTAGAACTGCCCCACAAGTTTTCCAAGGAGCTCCTGATGGATTCAAACTGCTAACCTTTTGCTTAGCAGCCAAACTCTTAACCACTACACCACCAGGGTTTCTGAAGGCTAGCTGGGGGTATGAAAATAATTTATTTGTCAATTTCTCTCCAGTTGCATCACATATATATGTATATATATATATATATGCATACACTTGCTTTTTAATTTTTCTTTTAATATTTTATTTTTGCAGATTATAGTAAATTTTAGGGAAATACTATGGACAGATATTCAAATGAGCACATTACACAAAATACTTTTAAAATACCTTTATTTACAGTTTATGTTTCTGATGTTAGTATAGATCCGGAAACTTTCCTCATTGATCTAACACTTCTGATGTAAAAAAAAAAATTACAATCATTTGCAGGAAATAATGAAAAGCAGCATGCACGAGTTTTTTTTTTCTTAATTTAATTATTTTTAGAGAAATTTTGAAATATTGAACAGAATGTTCACATGCATCCCACTACCCCCCCAGTCACTCTTATTATTATTAACATCTTGCACATTTTTGTGATGCATTTGTTACAACTGTAGAACCGATATTGGTGCATTGCTATCTACTAAAGTCCGCAGTTCACTCTTTCGTACAAAGAGTTATAGGTGTTGGCAAATCTATAATATAATGTATTTACCATTATAATATCATGCAGAATATTTTACCGTCCTTGAAATGGCCCATACTTCACTTTTGCATCCCTCCTGCCTTCCTTTCCCCCCTCAAGACCCTGTTAACCAGTAACATTTTTTACTGTCTGTGTAATTTTTCTTTTTTCAGAATGTCATATAGTTGGAATCATACAGTATATAGCCTTTTCAGACTGGTGTCTTAAACTTACCAATGTGCATTTAATGTTCCTCCATGTCTTTCTGTGGCTTGATAGAGCATTCCCTTTTATTGTTGGATACTGGTTCACTGTGTGTATGTATCCTAGTTTGTTTATTCATTCTCCCATTGAAGAACATCTTGGTTGATCCTAAGTTTTGGCAGTTACAAACAAAGCTGCTGTACACATCTGTGTGCATGTTTTGGTGGACATAATTTTCAACTCATTTGGTAAACACCTAGGAGTGTAATTGCTGGATTGTATGTTTAGCTTTGTAAGAAACTACCAGACAATCTTCCAAAGGGTCTGTTCCATGTTACATGCCAACCAGCAATGAATGAGAGTTCCTGCTATTCTATACCCTCACCAGCTTTTGTTATTTTCAGTGTTTGGGGTTTTAGCCATTCCAATAGGTGTACGTCATTGTTGTTTTAATTTGCAATTCCTTAATGACATATGAAAAAAAAAATGAGTCGGAGCCAGTTTGACAACTAACAACAACAACAATGACATATGATGTTGAACATACGCTTATTTTCCATTTGTATATCTCCTTAGTTGAGGTGTCTGTTCAGACCTTTTGCCTATTTCCTAATTGGGTTGTTTCTTTTCTTACTGTTGAGTTTTAAGAATTCTCTGTTTATTTTATATTAAAGTCTTTTATCAGATATGTCTTTGGCAAGTAACTATCTGTAGAGCTGAAGAAAACCCAAATCCCTCTACCATGAAATCCAGGCTATTTTATTATATTTTGCTCTAAGGACTAAGAAAGGTACATGGTTAGACACAGACTAGAAACCCGAGTGTCAGCATCTGTGGTAAACCAGAAGTAGTAAATAATGAATAAAGTAATGAACTGGAGAGATCTGAGTTCAACTAGATCAGGAAAAAAAGGATGAAAAGGATTGATAATCTTCATGGATCCAACAGGGTTAGACAGAGAATAAAGTCACAGTAATCAGGAATCTAGATAGTGTGGTGCTATCACAAATGTTAGATCTGTGGAACAGAAATTGGGATTACAGCTAAACCTTTGCCTTTATGGTTAATACATTTTCCACAAAGAGACCAAATGATAAAAGGATAGTCCTTAGAACAAATACTGCTGGAACAATTGAATATCCACATACACAAATACAAATTTAGACCCTACTTCATAAATACACACATACACACAAATAACTCACAATGAATCATTGACCTAAAGGTACGAGGATAAAAGTATAAGATTTAGAAGAAACATAAGAGACAATCTCTGAGACCTGGGTTAGGCAAAGAGTCCAAGACAGGGCTCAAAAAACAAAATCAACACAATAAAAAATTTAAAACACTGACTTCCAAAGATATTTTTAAGAAAATGAAAAGAAAAGCCACACACTTGCAGAGAAACTGTTTGCATATTAAACATCTAACAAAGAACTTTCATACAGAATATATAAAGAGCCCTTGAGAACTCAATAATAAGAAGACAAACAACCCATTTTATTTTTTTCTATTCTTTTTTTTATTATTGTAGTTTAAATGAAGTTTACGTTTCAAGTTAGTCTCCCATACAAAATTTTATACATACATTGTTATGTGACCCTGATTGCTTACCCCATACTGTGACAGCACACTCCTCCTTTCCGCCCCTGGTTCCCCATGACCATTCAACCAGCTCCTAACCCTCTCTGCCTTCCCATCTCACCTCTGGACGGAAGCCGCCCCTTGGGTCTCTCGTATCTACTTGAGCTGAGAGGCACACTCTTTGTGAGTATCAGTTTATGTCCCACAGTCCAGTCCAATCCCTGTCTGTCCCACAGTCCAGTCCAATCCCTGTCTGAAGAGTTGGCCTTGGAAATTGTTTTAGTTCTGGGCTGATAGAGAATCCATGGACCATGCTTTCTGGGGTACCTCCAGTCTCAGTCAGACCATTAAGTCTGGTCTTCTTAGTAGAATTTGAGTTCCGCACCGCATCTTTCGGCTGCTCCATCAGGGACTCTCTGTTGTGTTCCCTATCAGGGCAGTCATTGGTGGTAGCCGGGCACCATCTAGTTCTTCTGGTCTCAGGCTGATGAAGTCTCTGGTTTATGTGGCCCTTTCTGTCTCTTGGGCTAATACTTTCCTTGTGTCTTTGGTGTTCTTCATTCTCCTTTACTCCAGGTGGTTGGGACCAATTGATGCATCTTAGATGGCCGCTGGAAGCTTTTAAGACCCCAGACGCCACTCACCAAAGTAGGAAAACAACCCATTTTAAAAATAGAAGATTTGAATGAGAATTTAACCAAAAAACATCAACAAATGACCAGTCAACACATGAAAAAATACTCAACATCATTAGTTACTAGGGAAATGAAATTAACCCAAAGTTTGATACCAATTCACACCTATTAGAATGGCTATAATAAAAAAAGATAATGAAAAGTGTCAATAAAAATGTGTAGAAATTTGAACCCTCATACTTTGCTGGTGGACACAGAAAATGATACATCCACTTTGGTAAACAGTTTGGCAATTTCTTAAAATGTTAAAAATAAGTTTATCTTACAGTCTAGCAATTCTACTCCTAAGTATCTACCTGAAAGATATTAAATCATGTATCTACACGAAGACTTATACCTGAATGTTCACAGCAGGTACTAGTCATAATAACTAAAAAGGGGAAACAATCAAATATCCACCAACTGATGATTAGATTAAAAAGTGTGATATACTCATTCAATGAAATACTATTTAGCAATATAAAGCAATGAACTACTGATACGTGATACAACGTGGATGATCCTTAAAAATATTACTTGAAGTGAAGAATCCAGATTCAAGACAATATATACTGCATTATTCCATGTACATAAAACATCCAGAAAAGGAAAATTCATAGAGAAAGCAGATCAGCATTTTCCTAGGACTATGGGATAGAGTCCTAGGAAAATATTATTCTACTTTCTTTCTGTATAAATTTGCCCTTTCTGAACATTTTACATACATGGAATGATACAATATATAGCATGGGGTGAAATGAAAGGTGATCCAGCAGAATGCAGAAATTACAGAACAATATCATTAATATCACACTCAAGTAAAATTTTGCTGAAGATTATTAAAAAACGCTTACAGCAGTACACCAACTGGGAACTGCCGGAAATTCAAGCTGGATCCAGAAGATAATGTGGAACGAGGGATGTCAGGTTGATCTTGGCTGAAAGAAGAGAATATCAGAAAGATGTTTACCTGTGTCTTATTAACTATGCAAAGGCATTTATTTGACTGTGTTGATCAAAACAAATTATGGATAACATTGCAAAGGTTGGTAATTCCAGAACACTTAATTGTGCTCATGTGGAATCTCTACACAGACCAAGAGGCAGTCGTTCAAATGGAACAAGGGGATTTTGTATAGTTTTAAATCAGGAAAGGTGTGTGCCAGGGCTGTATCCTTTCACCATACTTATTCAATCTGTATACTGAGCAAATAATCCCAGAAGCTGGACTATATAAAAAGAATGCAGCCTCAGGATTGGAGGAAGACTCATTAACAATCTGAGATATGCAGATGACACAACCTTGCTTGCTGAGTAAAGAGGATTTGAAGCACTTACTGATGAAGATCAAAAACTATACAGCCTTCAGTATGGGTTACACCTCAACATAAAGAAAACAAAAATCCTCTCAACTGGACCAGTAAGCAACATCATGCTAAACGGAGAAAAGATTGAAGTTGTCAAGGATTTCATTTTACTTGGATCTACAATGAATGCCTGCGGAAGCAGCAGTCCAGAAATGAAATGATGTATTGCACTGGGCAAATCTGCTACAAAAAAACCTCTAATTTACAGTGTTAAAAAGCAAAGATGTCACTTTGAGGACTAAGGTGCACCTGACCCAGGCCATGGTATTTTCAATTGCCTTATATGCATGCGAAAGCTGGGCAATGAATAAGGAAAACCGGAGGAGAATTGATGTATTTGAATTATAGTGTTGGTGAAGAATGTTGAATATACCATGGAATTCCAGAAAAACAAACAAATCTGTCCTAGAAGAAGTACAGTCCAAATGCTCCTTTGAAACGAGGAAGGCTAGATTTCGTCTCATGTATTTTGGACAAAGTGAGCAGGAGGAACCAGTCCCTGGAGAAGGACATCATGCGTGTTAAAGCAGAGGGTCATTGATAAAGAGGAAGACCCTCAACAAGATGGATTGATACAGTGGCTGCAACAATGGGCTGAAACATAGCAACGATTGCGAGGACCGGGCAGTGTTTCATTGTGTTGTACATAGGTTGGCTATGACTTGGAACTGATCCCGTGGCACCTACCAACAACAGCATGGGGTGGAACGGGGATGAAAGAGAAAGAAGGAGAAGAGCCCTGGGAGAGAGGTGGCTGACTGCAAAGTGAGCCGGCGCTTCTTTGTGTAATGGTGGAACTGTTCAAAAACTGGATTAGGTTGGTGGTCGCATAACTCAGTAAACCTACTAAAAGTCACTGAATTGTATACATTGTGTATTATCTGAAATGCAATTCAAAGCCAGAGAGACAATATGAATTAAGGAAAAATACCATGCTTCTCTTTCTTTATTATGTTCTGTAGGTGGACAGCTCAAAAGAGAATTCTGTAAACGTGACTGCTGCATAAGTAATTTAAAAAGTATAAAGGGAAACATATTTTAGTTGACAAAAGCCACAGGTGTCACAATACCTGGAAACATATTTAAAATATAAAATATATTTAAAATGTGAAAGCAAATAGAGTGAGAGGTCTCTCACCACTGTTAAGTATGTATAAAATGGAAGAAACTGATTAATATAAAATATATTTAATATGTTGTGCTTTATTTAATAAAATAATCTGTTATGGATTGATTGAATTGTGTCCCTCAGAAACATGTGTTGCAAATCCTAACCTCTATGCCTGGGGTTATAATCCCATTTGGGAATGTGTTGTCGTTGTTATGTTAATGAGACTGGATTAGCATAGGGTGTGTCTTGACTCAATCTCATTTGAGATATAAAAGAAATTAAACAAGCAAGTGAAAAAAGAGACGGGGAAGATTGATGCCAAGTCACGTCTCCAAGGCATCAGGAAACAGAAGCTGAAGAGACAAGGACCTTCCCCGAGAGCTGACAGAGACAGAAAGCCGTCCCCTAGAGCTGGCACCATTTATTCGGACTTCTGGCCTCCTGAACCGTGAGAAACTAAGTCTCTGTTCGTTAAAGCCACTCAGTTGTGATATTTCTGTTACAGCAGCACCAGATAACTAAGACAGAACCCTACAACTAAGATGAGCTGAATCTTAAAAAAGAAAAAATTCTGATGAGATATTTATGAGTTTGCAGCATAATTTTAAATAGAGAATGATAACAAAAATAATAATAATTTTTTTGGCTCTAGAAATTCATTGAATTAGAAATCACTTTAAGTATATGTGGCACTCCAGTCTATTATCTATCCCAGATGTACAGTTGATGAATTTTAAAATAATCTGTCTCTACATCCAGGTACCAAGATTGGAGACTCCAACCCACCCCAATAAAGATTTAAAGAAACCCATTGGCATTTAATAGCATAAAAAAAAGAGAGAGAGAGAGCAAGGGCAAGAATTTTAATCTCATTTGGCTGTGATTAACTTCAGGTTTAGAAGAACAAATGCTTTCTTTCCTTTTTTTTTTTAAACCTAAATCCTCTAACTTAAGTAGCCTGGCTGCCACAGGTGTGTGTCTGTGACGTTTGCATGTGGGGGAGGAGGGTGTCAAGATGGGCTGAGAGGGCAGAGTTGGAGGCAAAAAGTCCAAGACACCGTTTTCCCTAAAATATTAATCTAAAAAGTGCTTCTTGTACATTTTCTCTTCGTGTTTTTCTCTATTGCTGCTTGTCCAAGGAGGACGAACTCATCAGAGAAAATAAATCCACTAAGAAAATCTGCAAAAAAGACTTGTTATACAAAAAAACCTTGAAAAATACTTCTATGATTTCTCGTGGATCTTTACTGAGGCAGAAGTTAGGAGTTGCTTTTTATTATCTTTCTTTTTTTTTTTTTTTTTTTCTTGTTTTGGCAGACATTCTTCCTCAATCAAAATAAAAAAGTAGAAATTCACCAGATCAGCAAATAATTATTTGGTTACTTAGAGCTTTTATTGCTATATTATTTAGTTTCAACAATTCAAAGAAGATTTTTTTTTGTTTCAAAATAGTGTAGTGATTTCACTCTTAACATTATAACACTGTATTGTTAGCCATGTAAAGAGCAAAGGCTGAATACATTTGTATCATTTCATTAAAGGAGTCCAGTTGTGAAATAGTAAACACTGTTTGATTGTATTAATATATTTTTATGTTTGTGAAATTAAAGTGTAGTTCGGCTTGTAGTTATTTTTACCCTTTTTTCTTAATAGTGCAGCCAATTAGCATTTGTTTTCCAATGATAACAATTCGTAGATGTGGTTTACAATGAAAGTATTTTTAAAAAGAGAGGGAAGACAGGTTTTTGGTTTTTTTTTGTCTGGACAGATTCCAGAACAATCATTACTTCAGATTGGTTGCTGTAAAAAATGGCGTGGCATTGATGTCTGACCTCCTACTGCCCAAGGAGGAAGGAAATTCACGATCAACAGCCCAAGGCTGATTGCTATGAGGCAGAGGTCAGACACGCCTCCTCTCTCCAACCGTTTTACCCGTTCTGACACCAACCATCCCTCCCATGGCACTCTCTACTTCTCTGCTGGGCTCAATAATTCATTGCAGTGGCTACACAGAACTCACAGACAATACTTCCATAACAATAGGGAAGCAACAGTTACAATTCAGGCTCAGGAACACTCAGGATATGGTTCTTCGATCAGGACAGCCTCCTCCCAGCCATGCCAGCAGGTGCACCTCTCTCTAGCCCTCGACCTCTGCCCTGCTTGGGCAAGTGTTACAAAGCTCTTTTAGCTCTGCCGATAAGTGCCCAGATGTAACCCACTCCGCCAGTAAGCCTTGGCCCGAAGGCGCTCAGCTCTAACTCTATGGGTTGGCAAACTTAGTTCCATCAAGTGCCTGCTGGTACCCCAGTGAGCCAGCAAGCCTCCTGCCCAAAGGCACTCAGCTTTCTTGCTTGGTTGGCTGGAAAGCTCACTGTGACATCTCCTGAAGGAAGACACTCCACTTTCTCGCTCCATGGGCGGGGCAGTCTCCTGTTGGTCTCCAGGTTCTGGTGTCGCTGTTTCTCTGCCCCTGCTTCTCTCCATCTTCCATGATACAGCGCTCTCTCTATTGGTCTCCTGGTTCCAGGAGGTTCTTGGTGTATGGGTCCCAGGTTCAAAAGACACGCTCCACTCCTGGCTCTTCTTTCTTGGTGATGGTGAGATCCTCTCCTCCCACCTCTGGGATGGCTCATTTGAAGCCTAGCAGGATAGCAAAACTGACCAGTCCCTTTGTTAGGATTCCATATACCTTGTTTGCATATCCCACTCAATCACTGCGCGTGAGTCATAAAGACTATGGCTAGAAGGGTCATAGTAAGTAATTCATTGCACCTCAGTTGCTTTAAAAACAATTTTTAATCATGAATTTAGAGGTAATATATACAATTAATTTCAACACAATGTAGTCTTAAATCTATTTTCAATTCACGTCATTCCCCCTATATTGTGCCTCTGCTTAAAACATAAAATGTTAACTTTATCTATGAAGTATTACTCTCTCTAATCTCTGATATTCACTAGAAGTTGCAAACTATTTATTTTACACCTGCAATCATTTATAATTTATTATTTGTTTTTTTAACTTGAATATTTTTTATTTTTTTAGTTTTTTTTTATTGTACTTTAGATGAAGGTTTACAGAACAAATAGTTTCTCATTAAACAGTAAACATATTGTTTTATGACATTGGTTAACAACCCCACAACATGTCAACACTCTCCTTTCTCAAACTTGGAGGACCCTTTTTTTTTTTTGGTGAAAATATACATAGCCAAAGATACACCATTACAAAAATTTCTACAGGTACGATTCTGTGACATTGATTACACTCTTCCAGTTCTGCTGAGATTCTCACTATCCGTTTCCAAATTATTCCATCACCATTATCGTCAACTCACTGCCCCCTAGGCGTCCCATCAAACCTTTTGAGTTGTTGTTGTCAATTTGATCTCAAATAGATAATCCTTTTTTTTTTTACTTTAGATGAAGGCTTACAGAACAAATAGTTTCTCATTAAATAGTTAGTACACATGTTGCCCTATGACAGTGGTTAACAACCCCACGAGATGTCAACACTGTCCTTTCTCAACCTTGGGTTCCCTATCACCAGCTTTCCTGTCCCCTCCTGCCTTCTAGCCCTAGTCCCTGGACTGCTGTGCCTCATTAGTCCCATTTTGTTTAATGGGGCTGTCCAGTCCCCGGCTGAATGGTGAACCTTGGGAGTGACTTCACCACTGGGCTAAAGGAGTGTCTGGGGGCCATACTCGGGGTTTCTCCAGTCTCTCTCAGGCCAGTAAATCTGGGCTTTTTTATGTTAAAATTTTGTTCTACATCCTTATCCAGCTCTGTCCGGGATCCTCTGTTGTGATCCCAGTCAGAGCAGTCAGTGGTGGTAGCTGGACACCATCTAGTTGTACTGGACTCAGTCTGGTCAGAGTCTTTGGTAGCTGTGGTCCATTACTCCTTTGGACTAATCTTTTCTTTGTATACTGTTCTCTTCATTCTTCCTTACTCCGGAAGGGGTGAGACCAGTGGAGTATCTCAGATGGCTGCTCACAGGCTTTTAAGACCCCAGATGCCACTCACCAAGGTAGAATGTAGAGCATTGTCTTTATAAACTATGTTATGCCAATTGAGCTAGATGTTCCCCGAGACCATGGTCCCCACAGCCCTTGAATATTACATTTTAACTGTTTCTAATAAAGTCAAAGCTAGTGGAAAGGAAATAAAATTGCTGCATCAATGACTATGCTTATAGAGCATTGAATAGCCTCCTGAGAATTTTTATCATGATTTCACGGATTTACATTATGTCAGCAGGTTCCAGAGAAATGCTTGTCTTATAGCAAAACAATTAGAGTAAATTAATTTCATAAATATCAGATAATGAGAAGGAAATTTCTTTTGATTTTTCTTAAGTGTTTATCAATACATGGAATGTGTACTTGCTTCTCGTTGGAGACATTAGAGGATTTTCAAAGTGTTAATCTTTGCTCTACTCTTAGAAACTCATTTATGCTCACTTCTCAGACATTATCAAAGGATAAGTAGAATGACGACATCTGAAATGGTATTTAGATCAAAAATGAGAATTGCTGATTTATCCATGGTCTCATAGTGATGTTTTAGAAGCTAAATCACACACACACAAGATTCATGGTTTATGGATTTTACTAAAGGAAATGATCCATAAAGGAGCTCATATTGAACTTTGGAATCTTTGCATCTTGTAATATAATACAAGTGATTCAGTTTCTGGGAATAATGGAATGGTCGTTGTTAATTTAATACAAAATTCTTAGTGTGTTTAAAACCTTAGTCAAATTTTATTTTCCTTTTATTGGTTATTCTAATAAGATATGATTGAAAGGAAAAAATATCAGAGAGAAACAAAGGCCATTTGCTATATTTTATAAAAAATAAAGATGTAATGTTTAGTTCTTTTGTCGTTTTCTTTTTTTTTTTGTCAAGTTGTATCAAATTAAAAAGAAAAACTTTTTAATGTTTTTCTTCAAAATTGAAAGTGAACTGTGACATTTGAATTCTCATTCCCTAAGAGCTTTCCCTAAGAAAGATGATCCAAAGGAATGCAGAAATTATTGAACCATATCATTAATATCACACACAAGAAAAATTTGGTTGAAGATAATTCAAACATGGTTGCAGCAGTACATTGATAGGAAAATGCCAAAATTCAAGCCAGATTTGGAAGAGGCGGTGGAACAAGGGATATCATTGCTGAGGTTAGATGGATCTTGGCTGAAAGCAGAGAATATCAGAAAGTGGTGAAAAGCAAAGATGTCACCTTGAAGATTAAGGTGTACCTGACCTGACCCAAGCCATGGTATTTTAAATCCCCTCATATGCATGCCAAAGCTGGACAATGAATAAGGAAGACCAAGAATTGAAGCATTTAAATTATGGTGTTGGTGAAGAATATTGACTATACCGTGGACTGCCAGAAGAGTGAACAAACTTGTCTTGTAAGAAGTACAACCTGAAAGCTCCTTAAAAGTGAGGCAAAACTTTGTCTCCCGTACTTTGGACATGTTATCAGGAGAGACCAGTCTCTGGAAAAGGACTTCATGCTTGGTAAAGCAGAGGGTCAGCAAAAAAGAGGAAGACCCTTGACAAGGTGGATTGACACAGTGGCTGCCACAATGGGCTCAAACATAACAATATTGTGAGTATGGCTCAGGATCGGGCAGTGTTTTGTCCTGTTGTACATAGGGTCGCTATGAACTGGAACTGACTTGAAGGCATCTGTCTTAGGCTGGGTTCTCTAGAGAAGCAAAACCAGTAAAGTGTATAAATATAGAGAGAGATTATATCAAGGAAACAGCTCATGAGATTGGAGAGGCTAGAACGTCCCAAGTCCGTGGATCAGGGTAGAGGCCTCTCCCAAGTCACACAGCTGCAGAAGCTGGCAAGCCCAAGATCGGAAGGTTGGAGAGCAGGGCTCCCACTCACAGGCTGTGCAGATTGACGAATCCCAGGTTCCGCAGATAAGCTGACAGCTCAAGTCCCAAGAACGGGAGATGAGACGACAGGAAGCAGCCACAGGATCCAGAGAGAGCAAAAAGCCAGAACATCTCTTTATATACAGATGCGGGCCATGCCCCCAAGGAGACTCCGTTTCATCTGATTGGCTACTCACAGTATATTCAATCATGCGGTGATTACATTAAAACACGGAGAATCATGGCCCAGCCAAGATGACACACAATCTCAACCATCACAGCATCTAACAACAACAACAGTGGTAAAAACACTTCCTTACACATGAATTCTGTGCATAGATTCCCTTTGAATTAGTCTTCATCTAAGTGCTACAAAATTATATCAATAGGAAAATAACGTAGGGTAAGTTATTGTTTTAAACACTGTGATAAAGAAATTTTCATTTCAGCCTTAACTAAATCTATAGACTTTATTTTTCCCCAACTGAAAGGCTCAATCCAATTATAAAAGCTAAACTGTTTTCACTTTGTTTTTTCTTTAATGGATTAGTGGTCAAAGATGACTGAGTCGTTGTGCAAAGAAAATGTCAATAAATCCTTTCAAGGCAGGACTTTATACAGGGACCGTTTGACATGAAATATCACATTACTACCACTTTTCACAATGTAACCCTGAACTGAAATAAAATCGCAGGCAATATCCTGAAATTTTTGTTGTGATACAGACATTTTTTGTTCATCTCTGAGCATTCTCAAAGCTCTTGTGTGTTTGTAATTGCCGACATCTTGGCATAGTCTGTGGAATGTGAGAGACTGCAAAGAGTAAGCAAGAAAGTGCTCAGATAAAGAAAATACACCGAGCGCTTCTAAGGAAACAGATCAGAATCAGCAGAAAAACAGACTGGGGTGAATTTGTGACCTTAAAGGCTGTGACCTAACTTTGCCTTTGGAACTCAACCGACAATGAGGCTCAGTTGAAGTTCCCTGGTTGATTAGTGACCTGAGACAATTTTCCCTTTGTTTAACACCCTGTGTCAACATCTTTCTTAAATCCCTAGCCAACAGGGTTTACTTCTTGTGTCTTTGATGAGATTTTCCCTCACTTGCCTGCAAGTAAATTCTGCAAGCCCTCACTATGCCTCAAGTCATTACTTGTTTGTTTATTACTCAGTACCCTTAAAAAAATTCAAAATTAAGAGCAACCATTATAAACTATAGCCTATCACTACTCCCTTATAAACATTATCTCTTGGTTTTCAGCTATTTTCGTGCACTTTGTAGGCATCAGCTTTGGCTATATCATAGTTTAGCTAGCTTTGATGCCAGCTCAGAGCCTGGCATGATGGGGTTACACAAACAACTGTTGAAAGTTTATAAGAGAACTCATCATTAAAGTGCTTCTTTCTCCTGAAAACATATTTTTAATCAGTATGGAAATGGATTTTGAAAATGAACTTTTATTTCTAATATCTGATCATCCAAACTGAGATTATTCTCTTGCAATGCAAAGATGATTTATAATGCACATATGATAATTTGGCAATGCACAAATCTCAGTCCATAAGCAAAATTGTGCAATAACACTGTTTATTCCTCTGATAATTAAACTTTATTTCCATTTTGGACTTCCTCTTCCCAGGGATGGAAATAATAATAATAATCTCAGTGTACTGGAGGTTTATCTCATTTCATTTATCCAGAGAGTTCATCTAAATTTTGGAAGTCAGAAAGAAGTTTTCTAAGGGCAGAGACATTTAGATGGAACATCTGGTCCTTGGAGTCATAATCTATCACACAGGTGAGTGACAATGTCCATTCTTTCCAAACACAAGCCCTCCTCAGGCCCTTCAGCTCTTGAGTCAGTCTAAACTGGATGGCTTGGGAAGTTCCCTAAGGCATTCATGGCACATCAATATAGCTGCAGAATGCTTTATTTTCCCCCAGAGCATGATGGTTTGGTGAAATTCTTGAATTTTGCCAGTTGCCTAGGTTTTATCATAGATCAATGCTTTCTGGGCTCAAATTCCTAAAGCTGTCTGGGGATCCTCTCATGCTCATTCTCATGCCCAGCCTCAAATTTGAGACAGGGGTATAACTCCATTCTTAGGGATCCTTTGCTGCTCACAGATGGACCTTCACATGATGCCTTCCACCTGTTACTCTGTTTCCATGTCTTGTCTCCCGTTTATCAAACACCACTCAGAAGGGATTAGGATGAGGACCCACACTACTCTTGTATGATGTTGCTTCACTTAACTGATTAGAAAGGAAAAATTCAATTTCCAAACAAGGTCACATTCACTCATATAGGTGTTAGGGCTCCAAAATACCTTTTTTGGGGACACAATTCAATCCATACCACTCTATCCTCTTCCTCCTCCAAATTCATGTCCTTCCTTCATGAAAAACACATTCATTCCATCCTAGTATACCCCAAATTCTTAACTCATTCCAGCATCCACTCTAAGCTTAAAGTATCACCTTCTGAACTATCTAAATCAAATATAGGAGACTCTGAGCATGGTCCAATTTATGGCAATAATTTCTCTCCATCTGTGGTGCTGTAAAATCTAGAATACAAATTATCTGCCTCTGAAGTACACCGGTGAGGCAGGGATAAGGTAGACATTCGACGACATTCCCATTCCAAAAGGAAGAAATTGGAAGGAAAAAAGGCTACAGGTACCAAGCAAGTCTGAACCCCAACATGGAAAATCTCATTCAGTCTCAAGGCTTGAAAATAACTCTGCATTCTCCAAGCACATTTGGGGGAAGGCCGTATTCTCTAGACTCTGGAAGGAGGGCCTGCCCTCTGGATTCTGTGTGTAGGCTCCTCAGCTCTGGGTATTCACCTTGCCCTTGTGACCCTGGACATCAGTTCCACTTTCCAGGCGCACCAAGATGTCATTCCTGCACCCTCAGCTTTGAAGCTCCATCAGTGTCTCTTGGCCCATTCTCCTGGCACACCACTGTGGTCCCACCTCCTCAACTTTGGGTGGTGGCTCCATTCTCCAAGCCCAATGGAGTAATGATGATGGCCCCATCCTTTGAAACCTATTTAGTAGCCCTAGTCTCTGAAACCAAGGAAGTAGCAGCCCCACCTCTGTCTCCTGCTTCTTTCTGAACTGCTGCCAGGAGGACAACAGATATTCACATCCAAGTAGCCCCATCAGCTCATTTCCAGGAGGCAGACAGCTTTCCTTCAGCTTGTCCCGACTCTATCGCCTTCAGTCTAAACCGACAATGTTTTCCCTGAGATAGCTGATTTTGTCAATGGATTACCCTCCTAATCACCTTAGCAGAAGTTTGTTCAGTCAAACCTTGGTGTCCTCTTCAGAGCATGCTTTCTTAATTTTTACAATAGAATTTTCCAAATCTTCAAGTTTTGGTTTCTTTTGGCTCTGTTTATTCTTTAATTTAGCTCTTTGTTCTCGCACTTTGCTATAAACAGTGAGTCGAAACCATACTGTACCTTGAAAATTTTGTTTAGGAATCTTCTTGGCTAAATAGCAAAGTTCATCACTTGCAAGTTCTACTTTCCAGAAAACACTTGAACCTAATTCAGACAAATTCTTTGCCATTAACTACAAGGATTGTTTTCCCTCCAGTGTCAAATTACATGTTCATCTTTTCCTTTTAGTGTCTCACCAGAAGCATATTTAATGTCTCCTTTTCTAGCAACATTCTTTTCATGATGATAGAAACTTACTCTACAGTTCTCCTCAATTATTTCTGCAACCTCATCAGAATTGCCTTTAATGTACATAGTTCTACCAACCGTCCCTTCAACACAGTCTAGGCTCTAACTATCAAGCATCTCAAAACTCTTCCTGTCTCTATTCCCTAATTTCAAAGCCACTTCTACAATTTCAGGCATTTGTTAGAGCAGCATATGACTTCTTGCTACCAAATTCTGTCTTAGTTTCCTGGAGTTGTTGTAACAAAATACCACAAAGTGAGTGGCATTGAAGAACAGAAATTTGTTTTCTAACAGTTCTAGAGGCTACAGTTCAATTCAGGGCATCAGCCATGTCAGTTCCTTCTGAGGGTTTTGAGAGAGGAATTGCTCCTTGCCTCCCTCCTGGATTCTATTGGCTGCTGGCAATCCTTGATGTTCCTTTGATGCTCACAGATGTACCTTCACAAGTTACCTTCCTCTGTGTGTCACTCTATTTTTGTGTCTGGTCTCCCCTTTATAAAACATCGTGCAGGAGGGATTAGGATTAGGACCCACCCTACTCTGGTATGACCTCTTTTAATTTAACTCATAGCAAAAGAAAAACCCTATTTCCAGACAAGGTCTCATTCACTGGTATAGGGATTAGGACTTCAAAATATCTTGCTGGGGGACACAATTCAATCCATAACAGGCACTGAATTGGAGCTTTGATGATATACAGACTCTGTTCTCATAAGCCCATACTCCCATAGCCATCAAGTCAATTCCAACTCATAGAGACTCTAGGGCAGAGCAGAACTGTCCCATAGGGTTTCCAAGCCTGTTAATCTTTATGGAAGCAGACTGCCACATCTTTCTTCTAGGCTCTCATAAGATTTAGCTTTATGTGAACAGTAACTTGCTTGAGATAACTCTGTTTCAAAGATATGTAAAACTGATTTAAATAAGTTAACTCAAAATTCAGCCACTCTGGCAAAATTAACACAACCTAACTAACCTCACTCAAGATAGGATTATGAGACATAAAGTCAATGGGATGACATACAAAGAAGATCTATTTGGTAAGATAATCAGTCATCAACACTCATTTGCGTACTATACATCCTGTTGGGAACTTTTGATCAGGGAATCACATTAAATCAGAAGATTGTAGAACAATAATAAGAACAAGGTGAGTCAGTTGATCTTGGAGGATATTTTATTAAATTTGACCAACTAAATGAAATTTGGGATATTTCTGTCTATATAGTAATTGGAAATCCTTGGGGCACAGTGGTTAAGAGCTACCGCTGCTAACCAAAATGTTGGCAGTTTGAATTCACCAGGCACTCCTTGGAAACGGTATGGGGCAGTTCTACTCTGTCCTATAGGGTCATTATGAGTCAGAATCAACTGGATGGCAACAGATTTGGTTTTTTGGTTTATGCAGTAATTGAGGGTGCTTTGGATCACAGCACTCTTTCTTTTGAATATTGCTTCATTCCCATTCTCCAGCTTCCTTTAAACAAAACTAACACATAAATTTACTACAAATATACTTACATTATTCCAGACAGATTGTATTATAATCATATTGATGTAGTTTTCTTTTAACCATATTCAATTTATCTTTCCTTGAGGATGTTCTCTGCTTTCAACTCGTTATACCTGTATCTTTCTCAAGTTCACATAGCATCATTGTCTTAGGGTGAGTTAATTCTGTAAATGG
This sequence comes from Dugong dugon, assembly GCA_030035585.1. Classification (NCBI taxonomy): domain Eukaryota; kingdom Metazoa; phylum Chordata; class Mammalia; order Sirenia; family Dugongidae; genus Dugong; species Dugong dugon. The sequence goes on along the minus strand of CM057478.1, from coordinate 3,675,611 downwards.
TTAAGATCGTCCAATTAGCTTGTCAACTACATGACGGCAGGTTATTTATTTATTTTTTTTCTATTTTCTTTACTGCTTCGTCTAAGGGTTTTAGAATAGGCCTAGTAGGTAGTAGCTCTCAATATATCTCGGTTAACAGAATGAACAAATATAGTTTTGTCAACTTGTGGTATTTTCAGACTGACTTTGTCCCCCAGATTCTAGGAGCAGCTTACTGTATAGCTTTCTATGTGGTAGCTTCACTTACATAGCACTTTATGTAGCATTTTGTTAGTATCATACATGCACAGAGCTCACAAAAATTAAGTGTGTTTTTCTTTTTGGCTTTGTCCATATGGACTACATGGTTCATTGAGCCAGTACAATTTTCTTGCTTCAGGTTCTACCACAGGAAGTATGAAGGCCAGATGTATTTCCAGTTCTCTGCTGTCCTTAGCCACCAGTATAACCACACACAAGGAGCCCTGGTGGGGCATTTGGTTACGTGCTGGACTGCTTACGGTGGCTTCATGGGAGAAAACCCTGGTGATCTGCTTTCATAAAGATTACAGCCAAGAAAAGCTTATGGGACAGTTCTACTTCATCACATGGGGTTGCTATGAGTCGGAATCAAATCAACAGCACCCAACAACAGCAGCAACATAATCACACACACCACAAACCACGTACTTAAAACCTATTACTGGCTCTTCTATTTACCCAGTTTTCAAAGCCAGAAACCAGTATGTTGTACACATACCCAATAAATCACCGACAGCTAAAACTTCTCCTCATTTCTTTGTCATCGTGTAGTTTGTGGCATTGACGTAACTTCTGTGAACTATTAAAATAAATCTCCTAACCGATCTTCTGATACATAAATGAGCCAAAACTGGCCTCTGTGAGTTGGCCTCAAATTGTTTACTTCTTCATAGCAAGCTGAGGCTCATTAGCCCAAACCCAAATTTGTGCATATCTAATTATTTTCAAAATACACGGGTGCCAAATCTAAATTTGTACATATCTAATTAAGCAGATTTTTAACCACTTAGAGCCTGCACGCTTTTATATGCTCCTTGAAACTGAACCTAACATCTGCTAGCCCTAGATAAGAAACAATCTTGTAGTTATAAGGACCCTAAGGTGCTACTGTCCTTTGGAGCCCTCTATCCCCAAAACTCCCTCCTTTACTGCATAGGGATATCACCTAGGGACACTTAAGCGTTCCATATCCCACCCCCTCCTCTTCCTTGGGGCTTTTCGTGCCCTCTTCCCCTTCTGGTGGCTCCCTGTACCTTTTCCTTCTGGAGGATCTCCTGCTATGGAGGACTTCCCCCTGCATGCAGTTGTCAATGTGTTAGTCTTGATAAATACCTTGTTGTGCAACACTGTTATCTTGTGGTCATATCATTTTCCTTGAACAGCCATGAATTCCCTTGAACTCATTACATGTTATCCCTAACTTACTTTTTTGCTGAAACGTTCCCTCTACATTCATACTACTGCCAGAGCTTTCTTTCCAAATACATATATATATATATATATATATATATATATATATATTTTTTTTTACAAAAAACTAAATTTCTTTAAAATAGCAAATATTTTTCTTCCCAGTAGATTTCAGGATGAAACCTAAATTTCTCATCTTGATATTATAAGACCCTTTAAAATCTTACTGTAATCTATTTCTCCAGCTATGTCTCTAGCCATAATCAAACCAGCTTCCATCATTCCCTCTATGCTATATTGAGCCACTCCCTAAATATGCCAGGTCCTCCAGGACTACAGGGGGCAGCGGCTGTTTAGAGGTAGAATGCTTACCTTCCATGCAGAGACCTAGGTTTGATTCCTGGCCAGTGAACCTGCACAGCCACTACCTGTCCGTCAGTAGAGGTTTGTGTGTTGACAATGGCCCAATCACCTGATCATGGGGGTGGTGCAAGCAGCCTGTATGCATGAGGTCCCCATGAGTTGGGGTTAACTCCATGGCAGCTAATAACAATAACAGCAACAATTCAGAACTATACATTTGAAATTATGTTTTTCCCCTTTTTTTAGTTTGCAAGCATCTACTTTCTCATTCTTCAAGATATAACTGATGTGTTGATTTCTGTGGGTAGGTTGACTGAGTTCTCAGCTTGTGCTGTTGGCCAGAATACGTCTTCATGTTGCCTGCTTTTTTCCAAAGCACAGAATTCTCAAGGTAGTCAGGCTACTTCCATGGTGGGTCCAAGCATCTGAAGATGAATGTCCCACCTCACATAGGAAAAGCTAGATCACCTTTTATGATCTAGCCTCAAATGTCACATAGTATCACTTCTGCCACATTCTACTGGTTACAAGTAAGTCATAGACTTTTGGCTTTGCACTTAATTTTTTTCATGCAAATATTTTATTTTTTTAATTTTATGTTGTCTACTTATTAATCATTTCTTTCATTGCAATTGAATTTTTAAGCATATAGTTAAACTTTCCCTATACCCAAGTTATGGATGAATCACTTATGTTTTCTTTTAGTACTTCAATGATTTCATTTTCTATATTAAAATTTTTGATTCATTTGGAGTTTGTTTTTTTTTTTTTGGTATTTTATGAGAAATATATATGATTTTATCCTTTTCATAAATGGCTATTCAGTTATCCCAGCACCATTTTTTAAAAAATTTCAACTTTGCCCATGTGATTTGAGATGCTATCAGAGGCTTACACTGAATTTTCATGTCTTTGGATTTATTTCTAAATTTTTATTCTGTTCCCCTGGCCATCCTTTATATTCATGTACCAAGGCTACATAATTTTATAATAGCAGGTGTCATAGAATGTTTTAATTGCTTGTAGGGCTAGTGCCTCTCATAGGTTTTCTTTTTTCAGTTTTCTTCGTAGCTCTTCTTTGCCTGATTATTTTTTCTTATGAACTTTATAAACAACTTCTCTAGCTTAAAAAAAAAAAGTTGGTACTTTTGTTGGAATTATATTAAATCGTTAACTGACATCTTTATCATTTTGAATTATCCTTTTCAGATTGTTGAGCCATTTTGGACTTTCAGATATTTATCTCTTACAGGTTTTGTACATTTTTGTTGTTTATTTATAACTAAAACATTGTCTTCATTGCAATTGTATATTGGGTTACCTTCTAAGTTTTGTTTATGTGTATGAGTGTCATTATTTTCTGTTTTTAAAATTTATATCCTGGTACTTGGCTGAATTCTTTTATTATTTGAGTTAGTTTTATCAATGATTCTCCAGGAATTTCCATTCAAAGAAGCAAAGAGATAAATTTACTTCTTCTTTTACAATTTGCATGACTTTTATGTCTATTTTCTAATTGCAATGGGTAATAACTCCTGGAGAAAATTAAATGATGGTAGAGGTAGTGGGTATCCTTTTGCTTAGTGAAAATGTCTTTAATGTTTCCTTACTAGGTAAGTTTTCTGGATTTAGAAATAAAATCCATTGCTGTTGAGTCAATTCTGACTCATAGCCACCCTAAGGCATTTATTTATAGTATGCTTCAATTCTGTTAATATCTTTTAATCTTTCATCTCCCTGAAGCCCTGGAGATTTTATTCTAGCTCGTGTCTTGCATATATATATTTTTCTAACTAATTTATTTCTATAGCTTAGTTTGGAACAATTTATTTATTTTAATATACCTAGTCTTAATGGGTGATTACAGTCCCATCTTCATTCTCTTCCACGTTCTGTTATGCACTGTTCTTTGTCACTGTCTTCTAGTCCCAATCTATATTTTCATTCTTAACATTCATTCTGGGTTTCATTTTCTTCATCCTTATTTTCATTCATTTTGTTTTCTTCTATAACACATTTCCTTCAACCTATGTTTGTCACAACCTGACCCATCCAGCAAAGGATTTCACTGGATTCACAGTCATGTGTCTTGATTACAAGAATTTTTGTACCTGGGCTATCCCTTACATAGATTATATAAATTTTGAGGATAGAAAATATGATGTTACTCTTTCTGTTCCTCCAGTGACTTTCAGGTAGTAGACACTGAAGATACATTGTACTTTGCTAATTATAAAATCATCACATCTTTTTGTATTTTAATCACCCTTTAGAAAGTTGTATGACATTAAAATATCTGATTTGTCAGTTTGGTTACATTGCGTGATCATACGTAAATGATTTCACAAATGACACCTTATTTGTAAAAGGCAAGTGACACCTTATTTGTAAAAGGCAAGTAGAGGACTAGATAATTTTTGATATTTTGTGTCTCTAAAGTAATAGAATTTATATTTTAATATGTAAAGAGAAAATCCTGCAGTGAAGCAATAGATTTTTTTAATTCATTACCTCAGCACTGAACCATTTAGTATTTTCCAAAAATAAAATATTTCACACAAGAAAAGAAAACTACAGACTTATATTTCTTGTGAGTACAGATGCAAAAATTCTCAACAAAATACTGGCAAATAGAATCCAATAGCATTATTAAAAGCATTATGCACATGACCTAGTGAGATTTATTCTAGTAATTCAAGTGTTTCAACATAAGACAATCAATCAATGCAATGTAACACATGAATAGAACCGAACAAAAAACCCATGATGTTGAGATGATTCTGACTCATGCCCCCCCCCCATGTGTTACAGAGTATGTTATCGATTGAATCATGTTCGCCCAAAATGTATGTCAACTTGGCTAGGCCATGATTACCAGTATCGTGAGGTTGTCCACCATTTTGTGATCTGATGTGATTAGCCTATGTGCTGTAAATCCTAACCTCTATGATGTTAATGAGATAGAATTAGAGGCAGTTATGCTAATGAAGCAGGACTCAATCTACAGAATTAGTTTGTATCTTGAGTCAGTCTCTTTTGAGACATAAAAGAGAAAATTGAGCAGAGAGAAGGACCTCCTACCTCCAAGCAAGAAGAGCCGCTAGAGGAGTGTATTCTTTGGACACTGCAGTGAGACACTCCTCAGCCAAGGGAAGCCTGATGACAAGGACTTTCTGCCAGAGCCGACAGAGAAAGAAAGCCTTCCCCTAGAGCTGGTGCCCTGAATTAGGACTTCTAGGCTCCTAAACTTGTGGTATCTCTGTTGTAGAAGCACTTGTGGTATTTCTGTTGTAGCAGCACTAGATAACTAAGACAGAGTAGAACTGCTCCATAGAGTCTTCTTGGCTGTATTATTTATGGAAGCAGATGGCCAGATCGTTCTTCTGCAGTGCTATTGGGTGGGTTAGAATTGTCAATCTTTACATTAGCAATGGAGCACAAATTGTTTGTACCACCCGGGGACCCTAAGGACCTTAATTAACAGAAAAAACAAGGGGGGAACCAACCATAATCATCTCAATTGACGCAGAAAATAAATTTGACAAAATCCAAAATTCAACAGCTTTTCATTATAAAAAACTCTGAGCAAACTAGGAATAGAAGGGAAATTTCTCATCATCATAAATGGCATTTATGAAAAATCCACAAAAGACTTCATATTCAATGGTGGTAAACGGAAAAACTTTTTCCCTAAGATCAGGAGCAAAAAAAAAGGACGTTCACTTCTACCATGGCTATTCAACATTGTACTGGAATTTCTAGCCAGAGTAATTAGACTAAATAAAATAAAATAAAAAGCACCCAAATTGGAAAAAAAAGATGTAAAATTATGTCTATTTGTAGATGGCATGATTCTACGTATAGAATACCTCAAAGAGACTACAAGAAAGGTACCAGAGCTGATAAACAAATTCAGAAAGTTTCAGAGTACAAGATCAATACATAAAAATCAGTTGTGTTTCTATACACCAGCTGAATTAGCTGAAATGGAGAAAATCCATTTTTAGTAGCATATAAATAATAAAATGCCTAAGAATAAATTTAACAAAAAAGATGAAGTCTCTTCAACAGATTGTGCTAGAAGACTGGTTTTCTACAAGTCAAATAATCAAATTGGATCTCTACCTCACACCATATTCAAAAAGTAACTCAAAATGTATCAGTGACCTAGATATCACAACTAAAACGATACACTTGGAAGAACACATAGGGATCTATTTTCTTCTTTGGCAATGGATTCTTAAATATGACAACAAAAATATGAGCAATGAAATAAAAAAATGGGTAAGTAGGAATTAATCAAAATGAAAATCTTTCATGCGTCATAGGATATTATCAAGAAAGTAAAAATCAACCTGAAGAATAGGAGAAAATATTTAGAAACCATATATATGATAAGAGTTTGATATTAAGAATACATAAAAAACTCCTACAACTACACAAGACAAAGATTTTTAAAAAAAACGGTCAAAGGACTTAAATAGATATTTCTTCAAAGATACACAAATAGCCAACAAACACATTACAAGATGCCCAACATCTTGTAATTTTTAGGGACGTTTGTATCAAAATCACGATGAGATACTTCCTAACACTCACTAGGATGGGAATTATCAAATAAATAAATAAGTGTTGGGACCCTCCGGCATTGCTGGTGGGAGTGTTAAATGGTGCAGACACTGTGGAAAACAGTTTGACAATTCCTAACAACGTTAAACATATAATTACCAAAGGACCCATTAATTCTATTCCCAGATATATGCCCAAAGGACTTGAAAGCAGGGATTCAAACAGATACTTGTACATCAATATTCATTGCAGCATTATTTACAATAGCCACAAGGTGGAATCAACCCAAATGTCCCCCAGCAAAACAAATGGATAAACTGTGGTATATACTCAAAGGTAATATTATCCAGTCATAAAGAGAAATGAAGTTATAAAGTCATAAAGATTCATTCTGCAACATAGATGAACCTTGGAAACATTATATTAAGTGAAATAAGTGAAGCACAAAAGGACAAATATTGTATAATGCCATTTGTATGGAATATCTGCAATAGGCAAATGCATAGAGACAAAAGGAGATGGGCAGTCGCCAGGGATTGCGGGGAGGAGGAATGAGGAGTCACTGCTTAAGGGATACTGAGCTTCTCTTTGGGGTGATGAAATAGTTTTGTGAACAGACAGCAGCAATGGTGCACAACACTTTCAATGAAATTAATGTCGTTAAATTGTACACACAGAAACAGCAAATTGATTTAAATGGCAAATTGTGTTATATATTTTATAGCAATAAAGTTTTTAAAAAATGTAATTGGATATTTAGAGTTAAAAGATTACCTAGAGTAAATAAACTCTTTTCATTTTGGTTGTGAGAAAATTGGGACTGTTTGACTTTCAAGAGTTAGCAAAATTATTCCCCCAGTTTTTCTAAAACCCTGGTGGTGCGGTGGTTAAGAGCTATTGCTGCTAATCAAAAGGTTGGCAGTTCAAATCCACCAGCCGCTCCTTGGAAACCCTATGGGGCAATTGTACTCTGTCTTATAAGGTCACTATGAGCAGGACCAACTGGACGGCACCTAACAACAAGCATCCTATTTTCTCTTTACTCTTCTGCTTTCCCTCTGCAGAATGAAATGCCCTGAAGCACACATGATATTTCATGGACTGACTTACACACCACTACCAGTCTCTGCCTTTACTTCAGTCCACATCTCTGTATTCCTGTCCATGCCTTAGTATGAAAAACAATCACTCACCATTTCCTAGTTGAGAATCAAATCACTAAATAATGTCAACAATATCTAGCTTTAGTTGTTCATACTTTTTTTAGACTGCAGGCATTCACTTTGTAAACTGACTAACGTCTATTTAGTTTCATGCTTCATGGTGGTTTGTGCATAATCCAATAGGTTTATTATTATTAATTTTTAATCTTGCAAAGCTTATCCTTACGACTCAGGACTTTTTACTCCACTCAGAGCTATTGAAGGTGTGAATACATTTATCTGGAAATAAAGAGATACTGCCAGAAGAACCAACAAGTCTGTCTTGGAAGAAATACAGACAGAGTGCTCCTTGAAAGTGAGGATGGCAAGACTTCGTCTCATGTACTTCGGACTTGTTATCTGGAGTGACCAGTAGAGGGTCAGCGAAAGGGAGGAAGACCCTCAACAAGATGGATTGACACAGTGGCTGCAACAACGTGCTCAAACGTAACAACCATTGTAAGGATGGCGCAGAACCAGGCAGTGTTTCCTTCTGTTGTACATGGGGTCGCCATGAGTCAGAACCGACTTGACTTGGCACATGACAACAACAAAATGTTTGTGTTATAAATATTTTCATCATGTGACTTAGGCCTTTCCCTCTGTGCTACGTTGCACAAATAAATGCATTGTAGGAAACTGGGTCACTTCCTATGACTTATGATTTCCCTAATTTTTAAAGGCCCCTGGACCACTGCTGCTTTCGCTGCTGCAGTTGTTCCAAAAGCCGCAATTTATCCTTAGCATCTAACTAATGCTGCCATTACATAGGTTTCCAGACTCTGTATCCAATTCTTTCATATTTGTTGCTAGTCAACTCGAAGCCTTGGACAAAAAAAGGTGATCTCGCTAACTTCAGAGAACAACTCCAATTTCTTCCAGATATCTATATGGAAAGCAAAATAGATTTCAATGGAAAGAAAACGCAGTAATGGAATTCTGTATCTTGTGATTAGTCTGACCGCCCTCATTTGTTTTCTATGAAAACAAAGTGGCAGAGTACAAATCTAGCCAAATCTTAGGGAAGAATGTTTGTAAACTCCTTCACAGGTCCAAATTCTGCCCAACATTAGCAGAAACAATTTATAGAAGCATTGTCTTTCTGTTTTCTCTTTAAACATTTTTACTTAACATCCATCTATAGATGGATTTTAACTTTACATCCATCTATAGATGGATGATTTCTAGCCTATTTCTAAACTCTAGCAGTGATATTCTTTATTCATAACTCTAAATATACTATAATATATATGCTATTTAAAATTATTTGCTACATATTCATATATGTCTTCAATAAATTTCCTAACTTTAAATTTTGTATGTAACTAGAAATATTTGCACTCATGTAATGGAATTAAGCAAAGAGAATTGTTTATCTTGTGTAAGGCAAGCAGTGGACTCTAACTAGTAATTTTAGGGTAATTATCACAGCCATGAATTGAGTGTATCTACTCTATATACTGGCTAATGGTCAATATTCCATAAATTTATATGAAATTATCTCTTAGGAGAGTCAACAACATAGGCTTCCAAGTATTATGGCCACATTTTAGATTACATTACTATTGCTTAAAACAGTTATTTTAGAACCTAAAAATATCCTCCAAATTGCATTGGGACACATTTATCAAAAACACTCATTCCTAGAACATGTCCACTAGAAGACCATTTAGTTTGTGTTTGTTTGGAGAAGGGTAGTCTATTGCATCTACAAGGAGGTACAGCAATATGTAACGCTTCTCCCAGCTACGTGGGCAGGCCAATAACCTTCTTTTCAGTTCTCTCCTTAATTCTGCTTCAGGTATAATTAGATATATTGTGTTTAATCTCTAAATGCATAGAACTCTTTTGGTTAATTTAATTTTAAACTTACAATTTATTGGATAATTGCACGCTTTTGTTTTTCTTAAACCAAAAGATGAATAAATATTTTGTGAAATACTATTACTTGGATTTGTTGTCCACTGTTTTAAAGGCAACATGAACATAAAAAAGGTGTTTACACTTGACATATTTTAAGTTTTGTTTTGTTTTTTTCTTATAAATCTATGGGATCAGGGGTGATATACCTAGTTTAAAAAACTCAGGAACACAGCAAGACTGCATGATTATGGATTCAGTAATTGTCAGCCAAGTTTGATTCAGGAAAGACAAGATTGAAGTAATAAGATTAACTTACTGGATACTTACATAGTTAAGAATGAAGAAGTTTGGAAACCAGAGGGATTATACATGTCTGTCCATTGTTTCAGAGTCAGCTGTAAGTTTATGTCAAAATGCTACCTCACGGCATCAGAGGGAAGGAGGCAATTTATATGAGTAGCTATTTATATTTTGGGTGGTGAGGTAAGAGATTACAATGATCTGCTTGAACTTTTGCTTCTGACCATGAAGACGGCTGCTGCAGACCTTGTTGTTGTTGTTAGGTGCCGTCAAGTGGTTTCTGACTCAGCGACCTTACGTACAACAGAACAAAACACCACCTGCTCCTACGCCATCCTCACTACCATTGCTATGTTTGAGTTCATTGTTGCAGCCGCTGTACCAATCCAACTTGTTGAGGGTCATCCTCTTTTTCACTGACCGTCTCACCTTACCAAGCATGTTGTCCTTCTCTAGGGACTGGTCCCACCTGATAACACGTACAAAGCAGGTGAAATGAAGTCTTGCCATCCTCGCTTCCAAGGAGCATTCTGGCTGTACTTCGTCAAGACAGACTTGTTCGTTTTTCTGGCAGTCCATGGTATGTTCAATATTCTTCCCCAACACCCTAATTCAAAGGCATCATTCTTCTTCGGTCGTTCTTATTCATTGTCCAGCTTTCATGTACGTAAGACAATCAAAAATATGACTTGGGGACTTCCGGCAAAATGGCACTCTAGGCAGAAGCACCACGCAGTCTCTCCACAGCAAAGATCCGAAAAACTACGCCAAACAGAGAAAACAGCAATCCTGATACCCTAAAACATCGAATGAAGAGATAAAGAACTCAGCCAACCACCAAATGCAGTGAGAAAACTGACAGAGAATGGAGAGCAAAGAGAGATTCATGCAGACGTCCCCTACCAGCTAACGCAGCACGGACCCACCATCTTGGACTCCTATCGGAGACCAGCAAACACGGGGTACAAGAAAGCAGCTTCACTGAGCTTCCAGCTGGAGACAAAACAACCAGTAATTTGTAATATACGCTTTCCCACCCCGCACCCTTCTTCAGCCCCACACAGCTCCTCTGCTTCCTGGCCAGTCTCTTGTCCGGGAAGCACAGGCTGCTTGGATTCCACGTGCCCGCACCGGCTGGCTCCCTGAGTGCCATTTGTTGGATGCTGGTGTTGCTTTTTTCCGCTTCTTTTGCTTTCTTCCTTACCTCTCACTATCTCCCCCTCCTTTTGCTCAAATACCTGGCTCCTTGCGCCATCTTTGCTTCTTCCTGAGGGGCTGCAGAGCTCCGTTTGAGTGTGGAACTGCTTCCTGGTCTGGGCTGCCCTGCTGGTAGGATCCTGGGGCTTTTGTTTGTTTGTTTGTTTTGAATTGTTTCTTTTCTTTTCTTGAGTTGGGAGCCCGTTCTGTCCAGGCAGTACTGCACGACTTAGGACCTACCCCCTCGGCTTGAGCAGATGTGCAGAGGGATCCCTGATAGCATTTCTTTTCTCGTGGGTTTTTGTTTTGTTTTTTTATTTTCCTGTTTTTTTTTTTTTTTTGGAGGCTTTTCTTGTTCTTTTTTTTTTTTTAATTTGTTTTGTGCTCTTTTCCATCTTTTTCTTTCTTCATTACTCAGTTTCTCATCTCTCTATACCTTCTTCCTCTTCCTGTTCCCTGAATACCTGGCGCTGAATACCTCTACGCCTTCTAGCCAGGCTGTACTACAACTCCTGAGAACAACTTCCCCAGACCTAGTACCTGCACTGGTGGTATCCTTGGGAGCTTTGCTATTCTTTTTCCTTTCTGATTTTTATTTATTCATTCTTTTCTTTCTTTTTTTCTTCTTCTTCCCCGTTTTGTTTTTGTCCATTTCATAGTCTCTCAACTGCCCACTCCAACGGCAAGCTCCCCTAGCACTCTTTTTTGTTTGTATGTTCTTGGCTCCTGTTCCTTTCTCCTCTCTCCCATGTCCATCTTAGCTCCACACATAACAATCTCCCCCCTCTATCCTGCCTACCTACACTGTGTGCTTAACAACACACCACCAAACAGCATAGGCACAGCCTACCGGAACCTGCCCTGCACGGATTACCAACCCGCCCTGGTGGCTGTAGTAAGTACCACAAACCACTCATCCCAGTAACTCCTCTTCAGCTAGACCTGCCCTGCTGTACCATATCTGAGAGACTGACCCTGCCATTGGAGAAGGAGGCAAAAAGTATCATGCCCACAGATGAGCAAACAACAAAGAACACACAGCCCGCCTACTCAGACATAGCCAAACAAAAAAAAAGGAAGAAACAAACAAATCTGCAATCAATAAACGAGAAAAATAACTAATGCATGCACAAAAGACAGCAGATAATATCAAAACATTTACAAAAACAGGACAGGGTGGTTCCAGTAGGCATTCAAAATAAAACACAAGATGAATTTCCAGAGGAAGAAAAGGCACTAGAGCTACCTGATAGGGAATTCAAATTTCTAATACTCAGAATTCTCCAAGAGTTGAAGGAAAAAGCAATCAAAAATGAGGAAAAAATCAACAAATTCATGGAAAAGGCAGACAAATTCATGAAAAATACAGACAAAAAAAATGAAAGAATTCAGGAAAATAATGCAGGCACAAAATGCCAAAATAAATTCACAACTAGAAATTATACAAAGATAACAATTAGAAATCCAAAAGATAAACAACAAGATTTCAGAAATTGACAGTGTCGTAAAAGGGCTGAGGAGCAGATTTGAAATGGTGGAAGACAGGATCAGTGGAATTGAAGACAAACACTTGGATACTACTCGGTTTGAGGAAAACTCAGAAAAAAGAACAAAGAAAAATGAAGAGACCCTGAGAGTTACGTGGGATACAAATCAAAAGCAAAAATCTTCGAGTGATTGGAGTTCCAGAACAGGGGGAGAAAAAAGAAAACACAGAGAGGATCACTGAAGAACTGCTGACAGAAAACTTCCCCAATATCATGAAAGATGAAAAGCTGGCCATCAAAGAAGCTCAGTGAACCCCATATAGGATAGAACCCAAAAGAAAATCACCAAGGCATATCATAATCACACTCGCCAAAACCAATGACAAACAAAAAATCCTGAGAGCAGCTCATGAAAAACAAGAAGTCACATACAGAGGAGAAACAATAAGACTAAGCTCAGATTATTCGGCAGAAACCATGCAGACAAGAAGGCAATGGGATGACATATATAAAACCTTAAAAGAAAAAAATTGCCAGCCGAGAATAATATATCCTTCAAAACCATTGTTCAAATATGATGGTGAAATTAGGACATTTCCAGATAAACAGAAATTAAGGGACTATGTAAAAACCAAACCAAACTTACGAGACTTATTAAAGGAAGTTCTTCTATCGGAGAACAAACAACTTCATCTCACAGGCTGAATCTAGGACGCAGGATTGTACCAGCCAGATACCAATCTAGGAAATGAACTCTCAAGGACTATCCAAAACCAAAACAAATACAACAGGGAATCAGAGCAGTTATTCTGTAAATGACAACAACATCAGAACAATAAAAGAGGGAATAAACGGTGGAGGTATAGAACCTTCTAATGGAGGGGAAGGCAAGGTAATACCAAGTAATAATGACTGCTTCGAACTTAGACAGATAAGGGTAAATTTCACGGTAACCACAAAGAAAATTAACAAACATACTCATAAAAATAAAGAGGAAAAACATAAAGTCTCAGCAAAAACAAAACCTACAAAATCAAAAGAAATGAAAAAAAATCCACAAACAAAAGTAATTCAGCACAGGAGAGTAAGAAGAACAAAGAAAACATCAGCACCCCAAAAAAAGCACTACAAAATGACAGCAACAAACTCACATCTATCAATAATTACACTGAATGTAAATGGACTGAATGCACCCATAAAGAGAAGAAGAGTGACAGAATGGATAAAAACACAGGATCCATCAATATGCTGTCTACAAGAGACACACCTTAGAAACAAAGATGTGAATTTATTAAAAGTCAAAGGTTGGAAAAAATATATCAAGCTAACAACTACCAGAAAACAGCAGGAGTGGCAATACTAATCTCAGATAAAATAGACTTTAAAACAAAATACACCATAAAAGACAAAGAAGGACACTATATAATGATTAAGGGGATGATCCATCATGAAGACATAACCATAGGAAACATCTACACACCCAATGACAGGGCTCCAAAAAACATAAAACAAACTCTAACACTGAAAAGAGAAATTGACGGTTCCACAATTATAGTAGGAGACTTCAACACACTACTCTCAGTAAAGGACAGAACAACTAAAAAGAAACTCAGCAAAGATACAGAAGGCCTAAAAGGCACAATCAGCCAACTTGACCTCATAGACATATATAGGACACTCCATTCAACAGCTGCAAAGTACACATTCTTTTCCAATACACATGGAACATTCTCCAGAATAGACATCTTAGGTCACAGAGCAATCCTCAACAAGATCTAAAACTCTGAGATAATTCACAGTATCTTCTCTAGCCACAATGCCATCAAGAAAGAAATTAACAACAGAAAGAGCAAGGAAAAAAATCAATTACATGGAAACTGAATAATACCCTGCTTACACATCACTGGGTAAGAGAAGAAATCAGAGATGGAATAAAAAATTCCTAGAATCAAATGAGAATGAAAACACATCATACCAAAACCTTTGGGACAGAGCAAAGGCAGTCCTCAGAGGACAATTTATAGCAGTAGATGCACACATCAAAAAAAGAAGAAAGGGACAAAATCAAAACATCAACTACACAACTCAAACAGATACAAAGAGAACAGCAAAAAAAGCCCACAGCCACCAAAAGAAAGGAAATAATAAAGATCAGAGTAGAAATAAATGAAATAGAGAACAGAAAAACAATAGAAAGAATCAACAAAACCAAAAAAGTTAGTTCTTCGAAAGAATCAACAAAATTGACAAACCACTGGCCAGACTGACAAAAGAAAAACAGGAGAGGACACAAATAACCCAAATAAGAAATGTAATGGGGGACATTACAACAGACCCAACTGAAATAAAAAGGATTATAACAGAATATTATGAAAAACTCTACTCCAACAAATTTGAAAGCCTAACGGAAATGGATAAATTTCTAGAAACACATTACCTACCCAAACTACAACAAAGTGATGTTGAAAATCTGAACAGACCCATAACAAGAGAAGAGATTGAAAAGGTAATAAAAAAAAAACTCCAAACGAAATAAAGCTCTGGCCCAGATCGCTTTACTGGGGAATTCTACAAAACATTTACAGAAGAGCTTGTACCAGTACTACTCAAGCTATTTCAGAGCATAGAAAAGGAAGCAACACTTCTGAATTCATTCTATGAAGCCAGCATAAAGCTGATACCAAAACCAGGCAAAGACGCTACAAAAAAAAAAAAAAAAGAAAATTACAGATCAATATTTATCATCAATATAGATGCAAAAATTCTGAACAAAATTCTAGCCAATAGAATTCAGCATTGTATCAAAAAAATAATACACCACGACCAAGTAGGATTCATACCAGGTATGCAAGGATGGTTCAACATTAGAAAATCAATCAACGTAATCCATCACATTAATAAAAGGAAAGAAAAGAATCACATGACCATCTCAACTGATGCAGAAAAGGCATTCGACAAAGTCCAACACCCATTCCTGATAAAAACTCTCAATAAAATAGGTATAGAAGGGAAATTTCTCAACATAATAAAGGGCATCTATACAAAACTAATGGCCAACATCATCCTTAATGGAGACAGGCTGAAAACATTCCCCTTGAAAACAGGAACAAGACAAGGATGCCCTTTATCACCACTCCTATTTAACATTGTGCTGGAAGTTCTAGCTAGAGCAATAAAGCAAGATAAAGAAATAAAGGGCATCCAAATCAGTAATGAAGAAATTAAACTGTCCCTGTTCGCAGATGATATGATACTACACATAGAAAACCCTAAAGACTCCACAAGAAATCTACTGGAACTAATAGGAAGATTCAGCAGAGTAGCCTAATACAAGATAAACATACAAATATCTGTTGGATTCCTGTACACCAGTAAAGAGAACGATAAAACAAAAATGAGGAAAACAATACCATTTATAATAGCCCCTAAAAAAACAAAATACTTAGGAATAAATCTGACCAGGGATGTAAAAGACCTATACAAAGAAAACTACAAAACACTACTGCAAGAAACCTAAAGGGATCTACATAAATGGAAAAACATACCATGCTCATGGATAGGCAGACTCAACATTGTGAAATTACAATTCTACCCAAAGCAATTTACAAATACAACACAATCCCGATCCAAATACCAACAACATTCTTCAAAGAGATGGAAAAACTAATCATTAACTTTATATGGAAAGGTAAGAAGCCCCAAATAAGTAAAGCACTACTAAAGAAGAAGAATAAAGTTAGAGGACTCACACTACCTGACTTCAAAACCTACTATACAGCTACAGTAGTCAAAACAGCCTGGTACTGGTACAACGACAGATACATTGACCAATGGAACAGAATTGAGAACCCAGATGTAAATCCACCCACCTACGGTCACCTGATCTTTGACAAGGGCCCAAAGTCCATCAAATGGGGAAAAGACAGTCTTTTTAACAAATGGTGCTGGCAAAACTGGATATCCATCTGCAAAAAAATGAAACAGGACCCATACCTCACACCGTATACAAAAACTAATTCAAAATGGATCAAAGACCTAAATATAAAGCCAAAAACTATAAAGTTCATAGAAGAAAAAATAGGACCAACGCTACAGGCTCTAATACATGGCATTAACAGGATACAAACCATAACCATTGACACACAAACCCCAGAAGATAAGCTAGATAACTGGGATCTTCTAAAAATCAAACACCTATGCTCTTCAAAAGACTTCACCAAAAGAGTAAGAAGAGAACCTAAAGACTGGGAAAAAATTTTTGGACAGTACAAGTCAGACAAAGGTCTAATCTCCATAATCTACAAGAAAATCCAACCCCTCTACAACAAGAAGACAAATAATCCTATTAAAAATGGGCAAAGGAAATGAACAGACACTTCACCAAAGAAGACATTCAAGCAGCCAACAGACACATGAGGAAATGCTCCCAATCAGTAGCCATTAGAGAAATGCAAATTAAAACCACAATGAGATACCATCTCACCCCGGCATTACTGGCACGAAACAAAAACCCTGGAAATAACAAATGTTGGAGGGGCTGCAGTGAGATCGAAACTCTTATGCACTGCTAGTGGGAATGCAAAATGATACAACCATTTTGGAAAATGATATGGCGCTTCCTTAGAAAGCTAGAAATAAGAATACCATAAGATCCAGCAATCCCACTCCTAGGAATATATCCTAGAGAAATAAGAGTCGTCACTCGAATGGACATATGCACACCTATGTTCATGGCATCATTGTTCAAAATAGCAAAACGATGGAAACAACCTAGATACCCATCAACAGACGAATGGATAAACAAACTATGGTACATACACACAATGGAGTACTATGCAACAAGAAAGAACAATGATGAATCTGTGAAGCATCTCATAGCATGGATGAAAGTGGAGGACATTATGCTGAGCGAAATAAGGCAATCACAAAAGGACAAATATTGTATGAGACCTCTACTGTAAAAACTCATGAAAAAGTTCACATACAAAATGTAACAATCTTTGTTGGTTACAAGGGACGGGAGGGGTAGAGGGGAAACCCTAAACAGGCAATAAATAACTGGTGTCTTTGATGAAGGGTTAGATAGTACATAGTACTGGGGAAACCAGCACAACTTGTACAAGGATTGGTCATGGAAGGTCCACAGACACATCCAAACTCCCTGAGGGACTGAATTGCTGGGCGGAGGGCTGTGGGGACCATGGTCTCGGGGAACATCTAGCTCAACTGGTATAACACAGTTTATGAAGACAATATTCTACATTCTACCTTGGTGAGTAGCGTCTGGGGTCTTAAATGCCTGCAAGCAGCCATCTAAGATACTCCACTGGTCTTATCCCTTTGGGAGCAAGGGAGCATGAGGAGAACACGATACAAGGAAAAGAGTAGTCCAAAGGACTAATGGACCACAGCTACCAAGGCCTCCACCAGACTGAGTCCAGTACAGCTAGATGGTGCCCGGCTACCACAACTGACTGCTCTGACTGGGATCACAACAGAGGGTTCTGGACAGAGCTGGAGAAGGATGTAGAACAAAATTCTAACTCACAAAAAAAAGACCAGATTTACTGGCCTAAATGAGACTGGAGAAGTCCCAAGAGTATGGTCCCCAGCCACCCTTTTAGCTCAGTGGTGAAGTCACTTCTGAGTTCACCATTCAGCCAGGGATTGGACAGCCCCCATAAAACCAAATGGGACTAATGAGGCACAGCAGTCCAGGGACAAGGGCTAGAAGGCAGAAGGGGACAGGAAAGCTGGTGATAGGGAATCCAAGGTTGAGTAAGGATAGTGTTGATGGGTTGTGAGGTTGTTAATCATTGTCATAGGGCAACATGTACTAACTGTTTAATGAGGAACTATTTTGTTCTGTAAACCTTCATCTAAAATGAGAATAGCAGCACAACTGGAAGAGCGTAGTCGATGTCACTGACCTGTGCATGTAGAAGTTTTTGAAATGGTGTATCTTTGGCTATGTATATTTTCACCAAAAAAAAAAATGTCAAGAAGGGAGAGGGTTGACATGTTGTGGGGTTGTTAACCAATGTCATAAAACAATATGTGTACTACTGTTTAATGAGAAACTGTTTGTTCTGTAAACCTTCACCTGAAGTACAATTGAAAAAAAAAAAGGAAAGTATCATGACTTGGGTCAGGCGCACCTTAGTCTTCAAGTTGATATCTCTGATTTTTAACACTTGAAAGCGGTCTTTTGCAGCAGATTTGCCCAATGCAATACATTGTTTGATTTCTTGACTGCTGCTTCCATGGGCATTGATTGTGTATCCAAGTAAAACGAAATCTTTGACAACTTCAGTCTTTTCTCTGTTTATCATGTTACTTATTGGTCCAGTTGTGAGGATTTTTGTTTTCTTGATGTTGAGGTGTAATCCATGCTGAAGTCTGTAGTCTTTGATCTTCATCAGTAACTGCTTCAAGTCCTCTTCATTTTCAGCAAGCAAGGTTGTGTCATCTGCATATCACAGGTTGTTAATAAGTCTTCAACAAATCCTGATGCCACGTTCTTCTTCATATTGTCCAGTTTCTCAGATTAATTGCACAGCATACAGATTGAATAAGTATAGTGAAAGGATACAACCCTGATGAACATCTTTCCTGATTTTAAACCATGAAGTATCTCCTTGTTCTGTCGGAATGACTGCCTCTTGGTCTATGTACAAGTTCCCCATGAGTACAGTTAAGTATTCTGGAATTCCCATTCTTTACATAAAAAATTAGCATAGCATGCTTACAAAAATAACTCGTGGGGGTGTGGTTGGCCTAATATGCATAAAAACATAGTACCTGAGGGTGTGTAAGTATATATTAGCAACTGAAAGCAACAAATCTTCAAATATATTATGAAAGAGTGGAATATTACATAAGTTTAATTTTCTACCATTGTATTCAGAAATAGGGGTTCATAATGAGTAGGGAGAACTGCCCCCACATGGTATGTTCAGGACTCCAGAGTCTTTTAATCCTGTGTCTGCACCATCTTCAGCGTATGGTCACCAAGGACATTGGGCTCATATGTATCAAGCAAGAGTAGAAGAAAGATAAAGGCGGATCATGCATGGCAGTTTTTAATAAACCAGCCTGGAATTGAGACACACCATTCCACTGACCTGAACTCAATCACATGGCCAAACATAGCTGACAGGAACACTGGAAATGCTGTCTAGCTAAGTGCCCAGGATGAAGGTAAAATGAGCAGCACAAACAATTCCGGTTTATTATTTACTTATCTATCGGTGTTTCGTTCTGTTGTACGTAGGGTCGCTATGAGTCAGAACCAACTCGATGGCATCTAACAACAAAAGTATCTGCGTATGTGAAAAGGGTGCAATGAAAATAAGATCTGTCAATATCTAAATTTAAATTATTTCATATTTAAACCCAAATAATTTAATGTAATCTGAGTATGCTTTTTAATGGTAGGCTTTCAATGACTATTTTCTGATTATATATTATGAGGAAACAGAAATTTCTAATATGTAAAAATCATGATTGCAATTATTAATCTCAGATAGGCATTCAATACTGAAAGAAAAAGTTGTTTTTCCATAAAATTTTGGCACACCAATATATTCTCTACTATATAATTAGAATGCTAGTTTGGAGCTTTGTTTTCTGAGTAAAGGAGATGCAATCTGTATTTAAATGTAATCACTCTCCAAGTTATATAAACTGACCACATTTAAAAAGGAACCGATCATTATTATCACAAAAATGAATTTTGTAGGAATGAAATATAAGTAAACACGTTAGTAATATTTTCTGTCTTAAAATGGTCTATCTTCAAACTGAGGTGTAAGTCTTGTATTTTACCAAAGGAATAAATTGCCAAATCCCTGAAATAAGAATCAGTCTTTTGACCGATAATAGACTGCATTTTTGTTTTTAAAACAAGTTTAAAGTAGTGAATTTAAACTTTTTTCATAACATATGATTTAAATTCTACTCATATATGGCCATTATTTTCCAATCCAGTGTTCATAAGATTTATTTTATTTTGGAAATATTTACGGTTCCAATCTTACATAGCATGTATTCTTATTTTTTGCTACTGAGCAAAGAATTTTATATAATGGACAATTTATAATTTTGCTTTAAGTTGATGTTCTAGGCCTATAGACCTAGGAAGGATTTCCTGGGGATATGAGAGGAGTGAATAAAGCATGGTAATATGTATACAGTATGACTGGAAATTGACTCGGAGGCAGTGGGTTTGGTTTTTTTGTTTATTCAAAGGATCAGCTCCAGTTATGGATGTGGGTATAACCTTGACAGGAGCGCTCAAACAGGAAAGCCAATTGCATCCTGAAAATTTTACTCAGGTGATGACTCTTCAGTCGACACTGGAAATGGATATTTTACGTTACTGTATGAAAAATATTAGTCACAAAAGTTCTAGTAAATATCCCACTAATAAAATAGTAGAGATAAAATGAGAGGTGAAAGGTACTGAGAATACCTAGAGAAGGCAAGGGGGATAGGAACAGGTAGTATAGAAATTAGTAGAGCATAGACCATCTGCTCACTAATAGTATTTAGCCCAATTTTACAAAGTATGGTCAAATGATGAGGAGAGAGGTAGAATTTATTGCTGCTCTGTGAAAATTATTTCATAATCATATCCTTTCATTGCTACGCATGACTACACATGCATAAAGGAATTGTAGTAGATTAATGGTAATGGAGAGATAAATAAGAAAGACACATGGACAGAAAATGATAGTTCAATGAGAAAATTCTTTCCATTTCTCCTTGAAGCTATATAATTCAAAGTTAAAACCTTAATAAGTAATGAGTTCTTAAGGTAACACTGAATTCATATGTCTTACAAAAGCACCTTTGAATAGCTTGCATTCCTTTCTGACGTATCAGCTTTACCTAGAGAATGCGGCTTCATAGTAAGCCAACCAGATGCAGTCCAACTCTGCAGGGGCAGGACTGAGGAACCACTGAGTGAAATTCTTCCGACAAAACCTTCGTGTTTACAAGCTCTCTCTTTACAACGGTTAAAAAAGAGAGAGAAACTAATGTTTTTCGTTAAGTGCTCTTTTTAAGTTTCTGGCTGTGGTGACCATGAAGATGGGCCTCTCAGATCTACTTTAGGGAGCTTAATTGACTGATGACTACGAATCCACTACCAAGCTTGTGAAGAGGCCACTTTTACAACCAGCTGTTCTTAGCAACTAACTGAGCATAGCAGGGATACTAAGGTGGGCGCATTCCTGAAAGACACAAGACTGTTCTGACAGGTGACTTTGACTCAAGGCCCCTCCATTGGCCTTGCCTAAACGTTCTCAGCAATGCACTTCAGTCTAAGCTTCTTCCTTCCCATCTTTTCTTCCTTCCCTCCTTCTTCACAGGGAGCAGACCAGCATCTCAGTCTAATGGATCTTTCAGCCTCTCTTGTCTCCCTCCCCATTTTCCCTGACAGGTACTTTTCTCCATAAATCACTTACATATTTAATCTTGTATTGGCACACCCCTCTTAGAAGACCTGAACTAACAAGAATGGTACTGAGGCAGTCCAAGAAAACAGACAGTAACATGAGGCTCTGAGACTGGTTCATTCACCACCTGACAGGCAAAATATGTGTCATCCTGAGTGGTATGCTGGATGCCGCGATCCCTAGAACCTGGTGATGGTCAAATTGGCACAGATTTTACTGGAGGTGACTTGGAAAAATGTCCCAGTGCAGGGGCATTCCCTTGCAGGTGCAATGATAAAGGCATTAGAAATATATGGGGGGAAAGCTTATAAAAACTGTGAAGATGATTGGTTTTTGCTGAGTTAAATCGATGTCCTGCCTAGGAATAATAAGAAGCTGAAGGCCATTAACAAGCAGTTGAAGACTAAGTGTGAGAGCCAAAAGGCCTCTTTGGAAGCATGTAGGGATGTCTACAGCTTCTGCCGTAAAATAAGGGAAACAGCTGAGCAACAGATAGAGATCTGATAGAGTTGGTGAGCTTCAGAGATGTTTGAAGACTCATCCATGACCGATCTGTTATGCTGAGTTCAGCAACCTGGTTGAGAAAACCTGAGGTTCAGAAATATTGGTTATAGACATCTAGATGGATGAACCTGAGGATACTGGCTCTGCAAACCCTCAAAGTTTGCAGAGGTGGCCCAATATTTCCTAATAAAAGCTAAAACATTCCTTTGGTAGAAGATAATGTAGAGGCCTCGCACTCTTACCCATAAGGAAATAGTATCCTTCTTGGATGTTACCCCCACATCCTCTTCTGGGCCTAGAATTTTAATTTAGTTAAAATTAACACCTGAAATAACCTGGCTGGAGAAAGAATGAAAGAGATTACCCACCAAACAAGCTGGAAGAATCAGATAGTATGTACCAGTGGCACACTTCTGAAATTAGAATTTGAGGGTGCCTCATCAAGGAGGCCAGGATATAAGGCTGACTAGACAAAATTTATTAAATTCGGACTACTTTCTTGAGACACAAGATTTAACACTCTGACAAGACCCTAGTGAATGGGGTCATTGACTGCAAGAGTGACTCTTAAAGGCTGAAAAACAATGGCCAATGTTGAGTGAAGTACACAAGTTGCCTTGGTAGATTAATGGTATAAAGAGAAAGGAATAAAGAGGGTGATGGAATTGGGCATGATTGAATGGATATATTATGTAAGGCCCAAAGACCACCAGAGGATCACATTATAAAAAAGGGCTAAGAGAGCACAGTACTCACCAAGGCTACAAGGAATGCACCCTTGAGTGCTGAACTGAACCACTAAGATGTTCAGTGGTGATTGTCCTCTAGGCCAGGGCTGATGTTAGGAGAGGTGGTCATAGAGGTGGGTTGTTAATTAATATCCATGAGGATGCTAGAGCCCCAAAATAATAGAGGCTAGGTGCTGGTGCTTAATTGACAAAGCCGAGAATCCACAATTATCATAGCTACCTGCAAAGTAGGAGGCACAGCCAAAGGGCTGGAGCTGCAGGGAGCTGTGGAGATGGTTAATGTAACATGGAATCCCTAGAGGCAAAATAAATGGGTAGTCAACAAAGCAAGAATGGTGGAGCAGGAGGTTAAGGGTAGTCATCTGAATAAGAAGTCATTGTTTCTTGCTCAGTTGCAAACCTTAGTCAATTTTCAGATCCTGAGCCAATAAGCAGATCTGAAACTCATTGATTGACTGGGTTTCTAAGTCCCCAAGTTGAAGAAGCATTCCATACAGTGTTAACTGTATACTGTGACCATTCCTCTAGTCCTTTCCCAAAGGAACCATGGCTATTTACTTGAGTGATTATGTGTTATGGAAAAGAGAAAACTCAGGCATTTTGAACACAGGGTTTGGGTTGATACTGATACATGGAGATACCAAGAGTCGCTGTGACCCCCTTAAGATGGAGGGGGCTAGTGGAAATGAAGTAATAAGTGGAGTCCAGCTCAAAATGGCCTGCTTGTTTCATGGATCCACCCAGTGATCATTCCACCAGTTCCTGAGTTAATAATTTGGATTAGTATACTTGGCCTATGAAGTAAGAGCTATGGGGAAAGGCCAAATGGAAACCTGTAAAACAGCTCCCAACTCCCTTCCCAACCAATGTAGTAAGCCCAAAACAATATCTCATCTAGGGAGGGATGGAAGATATCAATGCCAACACTAAAGACTTAAAGGATGCAGTAGGATTTGTCTCTATTTAATCTCCATTTAATTCATAGTCTAGGCTCTAGATCCTGGAAAATGATTTAGACCACAATAGGTTTAATGAATAGCCCAATTGGCAACTACTTTGCCAGAGGTGGTATTATTGCAGGAGTAGATTGGTAAAACCTCAAGTACATAGTAGGAGGTCATTGATTCTGAATGCTTTCTTCTCAACCTTCATCAAGAAAGATAAGAGAAACAACTTGCATTTACTTGCGATGGACAGTAATGTTTATTTACAAATTTGCAGTATGTCTATGTTATATTTCCTATTCTCTATCCTAAATATAATCCAAAGAGACCT
This sequence comes from Dugong dugon, assembly GCA_030035585.1. Lineage (NCBI taxonomy): Eukaryota > Metazoa > Chordata > Mammalia > Sirenia > Dugongidae > Dugong > Dugong dugon. Next base: position 3,651,210 of record CM057478.1, on the reverse strand, counting down.
GGACTATTTGTCGCTCCCACCAATCACCACACTAATTCATCGCATTGATGAAACAATGCTAACCAGGCAGGGACTCTGGAGTATAATTAGTGATACTTCATATGTACCACTAAACACTTAGGGTAGGCTTATGGCAGGGGGCAAGAAAAAAAAAATCCATACTACCTATCAAAAATTCAGACACACTCAATGATTCAGCATGTTTCCATTACTGAAAACACATGGTATCAACGAAAAATTCAAAGCACAAAATAGTTGGTTCACGCAAGGGTTAAGCTATAGTAAAATAAACTTTTGTCACCTAAAGCTGGCATCTTTCCCTGGGCAGTGCTGTAGTAATCCAGTGGATGGAGAAAAAACCAAGTCAGTATTGGAAGAACTCCATGAGGAAAGCTGGCACTGCAAGAGTTCAACCATGCTGGGTGGAATTGTTTGCTTAATAGAAAATTGTCTGGGCATGATCCAGCCTTGGAGTACTGAAGAGAACAAATGATCCTCACGTGGTTTTCAGGTGGAGGCCCATAACCCATGCTACCATGGTTCTCAGCACCACTGATACTCCTCTTAAATTGGTGAAGGAATGTTTTTATATTAATATCTTTACTTGACACAGATTTATGAAAAGTAAATTATTCAGATTTTTGTTTCTTGGATTGCTTATCTGTGCTTCTCGTATTAAAAGTATTGTAAAATTGTTACTTGGTTTCTTAACCTGCTGACTAATGGAGATAGTTTATAATCATTGATTAACACTTAATCTAATTTGGACCAATGTCTGCCCAAGTTTGAAGTACCTGAACATACTGAACATTCAGCTTTTTGTTTCTAGCATGTGAATTTATATTATTACAGAGAGAAATTGTGGAAATATAAAACACTAAGGAATCCTAGGGATTATCATTGTCTCTCTCACAAGAGGCTTCAGGGCATACAATCATTGTTAGATCCTGCAAAGCCTCTTTAGTTTTGCACGTTCGTTCCCTACTTCTCAACCCAAATACTCCTGCCGCCATTGTAATTTCATGTATTATTATAAAATACATAGTGTTATTTTGTGTATGTGCATTGTTAATTTGTATGCCTAGCATTGTGATAAATACCTCACTTTGTTTCTTCTTTCACTCAGCAGTGGTTTTGTTTATCCTATCATTTAACTGGACACATACTGAGTTTGCTGTTTCAAATTGCTTAGTAAAAATTCATGCTGTAAATTTACCATAATTTTTATCCATTTCCCCAGTAATGTACTCCTGGAATACCTCAAAATCCCTTTCACCACAATCATGCAATGAACATTTTTATTCATGTTTCCTAAAAGACCCTTGACTACCTACCTAGATAATGATGTGTCATGGAGCACACAACTATTTAATTTTAATAATACTGCCAGATTGTCTCCACACCATCTTCACAGCCTACATTCTTATCAGCAAAGAATGTTTGCTGTTTTTCTTAATTTTTCCAATATATGGCTTAATCCAACTTTCTAAATTTTTCCAACTTGATTACCTGTCATTAATTTGTGATTTAATTTGTATTCATCTCATCAAATGCGTTTGCAGATACCTTTATTTACTTGTTAGACATTTTGATTGCCTGTTTATAGTCTTTGCCAATTTATTTTTCTAAGTTTTCTATAGTTTGCATGTTGATATGTAAAGGCTTATTTTTTGTTCTATACATCAATCCCTTGAGACTTCAGATATTGTAAATATATTTTCCCAGCCTGCCCCCAATCTCATACTTTTCTAGGATATCTTTTGTTTAAAAGAAATACTTAGTTGATGTCTTCAAAGTCACCAGTTTTTGTTGTTTGATACCTGTTTTAGAATTTCTCCCTTCCAAGTTGCAACTCCTCCTTTCCTCTGTGTTCTCCTGATAAACAGATAGTTTTACTTTTTATACTTACGTATTTACATCTAAATGCATCTGGAGTCCATTGTTAGTCATGGTATAAAACAAGTCCTCAGTTTTAATTTCTCCATCTGCTAGAAGTAGTGCATCCCTTCCTCATTTACTTGTGGTGCCATCTTTAGAATATATCAAGTGCCTATATAAACCTGGGTCTCTCTCTGTGGGTTGTATTTTTTCCATAGTTTTATTTTCCTGTTCTTGTATGAGTTCCATATTGTTTTTTTAATTATCAAAATTTTGTAGTATGTCTAAATATCTGGTAGGAAATTTTCCTCAAATTTGATGTGAGGTAGTAGAGTGTTATTCTATACCAAAACAGCTGGTGGATTCGAACTGCTGACCTTTTGGATAGCAGCCAAGCTCCTAACCATTGTGCTACCAGGGCTCCAGTGTTATGCTATAGTAGCAAAAAACTGTCTAATCTGGGTACCTTAAAGGAACGATAGTTTATTCGTTCATATTAGGCATGTCTACTCACTAGTTGGTGCGGACTCTTAGCATTGTTTCAGTCAGAAAGCTCGACTGATGAACGGGCCATCATTTCATAATGCTTCATGTCATCTAGTGCTTGCACATCAATGTGGCAAGGGAAATGACTGTCAGAGGTATATACACCAGCAATTAACTGCTACTAAGTGTTAAATCATTCCGTCCAAAACCACAGTATCTTCTTCCATTTTTTGATATTCTTTTGTTTTTTAATAGACTTTTTTAGATTTGTCACTCTAGTAAACAGTGTCTTATTTTCAACTACATTTCTAATTGATTATATATTATGCACAGAAATGTACTGGCTTTCGTAAGTCTAACTTTTATCCAGAAATCTGGATGAATTATCATTTTATATCTCAAATTTGCTGATGCGGCTTTGATGATGTAGATAACCATACCATCTGCAAGGGACGAGGGCTTTTTTCTCTTCTCTTTATATCTTATTAATATTATTATTTTTCTTAGGTTAGTGCATTAATAAGGTTATCTTGTATTATGCAGCACGGGAAGAGTAATAGTGAATATTCTTGCTTTTTTTTCTAGCATTATACGGTATTTGACTACGTTTCAACATTGTAAGATTATTGCTGCAGAATTTTGGTATATAATCTACACCGTCTTTCCTCTCTTTTAATTAATTTTCAATATTTTTTTTTTTTTGCACCTTGTAATATAGGGCAGATTGTTGTCCTGTTGAGACCTATTCAATCAACGTGCTTATAAAGAAAGCTGTAATTAGCATATGTGTTTATTTTAGAAACAAAAGAGTGTTCGTGAAGAAGTAAACGTCGGCCATGGTTGGCACTCCATGTTATTCTCAGTCTTCCTTGGTTAAAACAATTTTTATGGAGTATTGTCATCACTATTTCTGTTTAAGTGCATTTTTGATGTTGGAACCCTTTGGGTACTTTAAAAATGTTTTGCTAGCACTTACGTGGATACAGCTTCCTAGGACATAGTAAGAGAATTTTAAGTTAAATAAGTCAACGGAACAGATTGCAGAGATGTTAGGTAAAGACAACAATAGGTTTCCTTAGAAGAAAAAGGAACATTAAAAATATTACAGGAAGAATTGCTAAGAGTTTGGACATTAGGAAATACAATCCTAACTCTGACACCAGTAGCATTGCAATGCTTTTTCAATTTCTTCTGATTTGATTTGTGCTTTATAGTTGGGTGGAATGACTATCAAACTAAAGTAAGGGATTATTTCTGTGATAGGAAATATATTAGTAAGGAGACTGCCAGAATTTTTCTCTTAACGATAAAAAAACTCATTGCTGTTGAGTCAATTCCAATTCGTTGTGACCCCATGTGTTTCAGAGAAGAACTGCACCCCATAGGGTTTGCAATAGCTGTGGCCTTTCAGAAGTAGATCACCAGGCTATATTCCAAGGCACCTCTGGATGAATTCGAACTACCGGCTTTTTTTTCTTTTTTATTGCATTTTAGCTGAAGGTTGGCAGAGCAAATTAGTCTCTCATTAAACAATTAATACACATATTGTTTTGTGACATTGGTTGCCATCCCCATGACATGTCAACACTCTCCCTTTCTAGACCCTGGGTTTCCCATTACTAGCTTTCCTGTCTGCTCCTGCCTTCTAGTCGTTGTCCCTGGGCTGGTGTGCCCCGGTAGTCTCATTTTGTTTTATGGGCTTGTCTAATCTTTGGCTGAAGGGTGAACCTCAGGAGTGACTTCAGTACTGAGTTAAAAGAGTGTCCTGGGGCCACACTCTCAAGGTTTCTACAGTCTCTATCAGACCAGTAAGTCTGGTCTTTTTTTGAGTTAGAATTTTGTTCTACATTTTTCTCCAACTCTGTCTGGGACCCTTTATTGTGATCCATGTCAAAGCAATTGGTGGGGGTAGCCAGGCACCATCTAGTTGTCCTGACTCAGTCTGGTGGAGGCTGTAGTACTTGTGGTCCATTAGTCCTTTGGATTAATCTTTCCCTTGTGTCTTTGGTTTTCTTCTTTCTCCCTCGCTCTCGACGGGGTGGGAACCTGTGGAGTATCTTAGACGGCTGCTCACAAGCTTTTAAGACCTTAGATGCTACGCACCAAAGTAGGATGTAGAACATTTTCTTTATAGACTATTTTATGCCAATTGAGCTAGATTTCCCCCTAGACCATGGTACCCACAGCCCTCAGCCCAGTAATTCTTGAACCACCAGTCTTTCAGCTAGTATTCCAGTTCTTCACCATTTGTGCCACCAAGGGACTCCTTTCTTAACCACAGAACTTTATTAAAACTGATGTATTTTAGTAAATTTATAGGGAACTCTTACTTGGATAATCTGTATAACTCATATACATAAAATATGGAAACTTAGTGTTATGGATTGAATTGTGTCCCCCTAATAAGAATTGTTGAAGTTTTAACCCCTGGTACCTGTGAGTGTGACCTTATTTGGAATAGGATCTTTGAAGATGCTATCTGTTAGCATGAGTTAACACTGGAGTAAGGTGGGTCTTAATCCAATATAAGTCATCTCCTTATAAAAGAAGAGTTGATACAGATTGGCATACAGAGGGAAGATGGCCATATAAAGATAGAGGCAGTTATCTACAAGGAACACAAAGGATTGCTGGCCATCACCAATAGCTTGGAGAGAGAGATGGAAAAGATCCTCCCTCAGAACTCTCAGAGGGAATCAAAACAACTGATACACTGATTTCCATCTCCTAGCCTCCAGAACTGTGATACAATACATTTCTCTTCTAATAAACCATCCAGTAGGTAGTACTTTGTTTTATGGCAGCCCAAGGAAATGAATACAGCTTTTCGTACTTGAAAGTGGGGTGCTTCTGTAACAAACATCTAAAAATGAATTGGGTAATGAGTATGTATCCATTAACCACTGGAAAGAATTTTGAGGTGCATGCTAGAAAATGCTTAAATTGCCTTGGAAAGACTACTGGGAAAATTATGGACATTAATAGCAATGCTAGTGAGGGTTCAGAAAGAAGTGAGGAGAGCTGTAGAGAAAGCTTCTATTGTCTTAGGTAAAGCATACATATCTTGAATAAAATGTTGCTAGAAATATGAACGTTAAAGTTGTTTCTGGTAAAACCTTAGAAGGAAATGAGGAAGATGATATTGGACAGTGAAGGAAAGGTGATCTTTGTTATAAAGTGATAGACAAGGTGATCCTTGTTATAAAGTAACAGGCAAGTAATATGTTTTAGCGTTTTGTGGAATGCAGAACCTGTAAGTAATGAATTTGGATTTTTAGCTGAGGAGATTTCTAAGCAAAATGTGGAAGGTGCAGCCTGGTTCCTCTTTGCTACTTAAAGTAAAATGTAAGAGGAAAGAGATAAATTGAGGAATGAACTGTTAGATAAAAGAGAACCAGAAATTGAAGATTTGAAAAATATCAGCTTGTCCATATTGCAAGAGTCAAGAAAGCATGCTTTGGAGATTTCACCAAGCGTGTGACTTGACAACTCCTTCCTAGAGAGATTAGGCATGTGATTTATGAATATAATCAACCATCTCAGCAAAATGCTGCCAGTTTAGACTGAAGGAGTCGGAGATAGGATGAAATGATAGAAATGATAGAAAGCTGTTGGACTACTGGATTTCTACATGCAAGAAATGGGCTGATAGGGCTACTCAGTTAAATATCTTTTACGCTTTAAGAAGGGAAAAAATGATCCTGAGGGTGGTTCAGAGGCTAGCAGGGCTTCTGCTGCCACAATGAAGGCCCAAAAGGGTTGGACCTTGGGTGCAGGGCCACTGCCTCTTTGGTTTCAGAGGGAAGGGACACCTCCTTGGTTTAGGGTGAGGTTGCTGCCCCAGTAGGGCAACGTCATCATGGGCTGGGAGCACGGGGTCACTGTGGTGAACCTGGAGGGTAGGGACACCATCCCATTGGGCCTGGAGGACACAGATCATCCAGGCAAAGAGGATTATTGTGAAGCCTTGAAATCTAATGGTATTTTCCCTGCTGACTTTTGGATTTGCTAGGGACCTGAACCTTTTTTCTCCCTCAATATCTCCTTTTTGGAATGAGAATGTCTATTTTATGCCTGTGTTACCGTTGTATATTGGAAGCCGATGGAGAAAAATTTTTTCCCAGGATGGACCATACCCAGAGTCCTACCCATACCTGATTTAGAAGATGACATTTGGGACTTAGAGTTGATTTTGGAATGTTTAAGAATTTTGGGAAAGCTGGGAGGTGGTGAATGTATTTTGCACGTGGGAAGAACATGCATTTTGGGGGGTTAAAGGGCTGACTGTTACGGATTAACTTATACTCGCCCCCAGTATATATTGAAGTCCTACCCTGTGGTACCTGTGAATGTGACCTTGTTTGGAAGTAGGGCCTTTGAAGAGGTTATAAATTAAGTTAACATGAGGTCACACTGAAGTAGGGAAGGTCCTAATCCGAGATGAGTGATATCTTTAAACAGGGGAAGAGACACAAACACAAAAAGACAGCTACATTAAGATGGAGGGAGAGATCAGAGTGATCTACAAGCAAAAAAAGCCAAGAATTGCCCGTCATCACCAGAAGCTAGGAGAGTGGCATGGGACAGATTCTCCCTCAGACCCCTGAGAAGAAATCAACATAGCAGACACCCTAATTTCAGATTCATAACCTCCAAAACTGTGATACTGGCAATTCTTGGCGTGTTTCGTTTGAGAAACGCGAGTTCAGCAGTTCCACTAATTTCAGTTCCTATCTTTTTCTTGTGTGCTTTGTTCTGTCCCAGATATTCTTTATTAATATATGTGTTTATGTTTGTTTTACTGTAATACTTCTGTGTGTGTACACTTTTTTTGCCATAAACTTATATTCCTAGTGTCTTTTGGAGCTCTTGAGATAAGAAACTTTTACTTTTTACATCTGAACAATGCTAGTTGTTGTAACATCAAACTTTCATAATCATACTTTAAGTACCACTCCAAAACCTTTCTCCCACTCTATTTTTGACCTTTGGCTCATAAATTACATATTATTTTAAAACAATAGTTCTTCTTGAAGTGTAATATTTATGTTTCGTTACATCAAATCAAAGAACATTAGATTTGGTGAAAAGGGCATCTTATCCTAAAGGAGACAAACATAAAATGCTTTTGTTGTTATTGGTGAGTTGTCCCAGTGTAAGTTTGATTTTAACTTCTGTCTGAAATCTTTGAAGAAAATAATAAAATATATGCTTTATATCAGCAAACTGTTCTTGAAAAGATGCATGGTATTTTGGTTAAGAGTACTTACTCTGGAGCCAGAACGATGGATTCAAATCCTGTCACTTATATGCTCCAAGACATTAGATGGATTATTGTCTCTTCCTTAATGCCCTTATTGCAACAACGCAGACGACAATAATAATACTTTCCTCATGGGATTATGCAAGAGAAGAGTTAATGCAGCAGATCTCTTTACTCAGTTCTTGCATATCACTGTAGTTATGGCTGTGACCCTTGATCAAACTCGGAGAACTAAACTTTCTGAATGCTTACGTAGTTACTAGGTAATGTTTTTGTTCTCTACACCTTAAGTACTGAGCCAGGATGAACCAGGATATCAGCATGTTTATATTAAACATGAAGATTCGTGATGTGCACCTGTTGTGTGATTTGAGATTACTGAATGTTTGGTCCCGTGACAAGTGTGTGCCTATGTGACACCTCTTTTAAGAACTTTGGACTTCAAGACCTAAGTGGATTCCCTGAGTAGAGATACCTAGAAAGTGTTTCTACTGTTTGCATCTGGAGAGAAGAGTATACTTGTGCTACCCTCTAAGACGGAAGGAGGACCTGTAAGCCTGCTCCTGGCCTCTTTAGATTTACTTAAGAATATATATATTTTTTGATGTTCCTAAATGTATCCTATGCCATAGTAAATCTCAGCTGTAAGTACAATTTTTATGTTGAATCACCCAAGTCTTTCCAACAAAGCACCAAACTAGTGGGTGGTCGTGGATTCTTTGAGACAATTGTTATGAAGATTAAATGAATTCAAATTTATAATGCACTCGACACAGTTCCTGGCATATTATATATGCCATGAAAATATATGTTACATTATACAGTACATACATATAATTTGTTTAACAATATTTAATCACGTAATGTTATTTAGCTGATCCTGAGTTTCTGTTGTAAAAACTATTGATGATAGACAAATTTAAAAGCATATAAACTTGTAATTATCTGGTGGTTTAGCTCCCCCAGTTTGTGGTCACAAAAAGCATAAACATGATCTCCAATTAGAATTATCAAGAGCTTCATGAACTAAAAAACTGCATAAATAGAAAGAACATTTAAGGCACACGTAGCCCATTTTAAGCATGGCTTCAAGCTCATTTGCAGTCACAATAAAATGCCTAGAGCAAATTTAGAGAGAAGTCAGAACCTTCCAAGAGGAAGAAACTCTATCTAAAATGCATAAAGGAAACTTCATTCTCAGTAGGACCATTTTAAAGAATCAACTGCTTGTTAATGAATGCTAATGACATTCGTTTCATTAAGACTACTAAAAGAGATACAAGAGACTACTTAAAGAGATACAAAAGTCATAAAAATTATTTTCCATCATTAATGTGCATACATATTCCAAGAGAAGGAAAACTATTTGTTAGGCACAAATGTTGAGGTAGTGAAATGTTAACATATTTCAGTTAATTGAGATTCACCAATGTATATCTCTGCAAGAATATTTTACATCCACGGTAACATGATTAATGTGAGTGTGATGAGTAGTAGATTAACTAATAATATCTGACACTTTATCTCAAAGTGATATCAGTCACACATTTTAATGATGCATTAATTATCATTAAGTAAGTACAAAATTTTATTAAATAACACGATACCTTCTTGTACCAATTTATTTCATGAGGATCAGGACTAGTTGGCTAAATCAGACAATTAATAATTAGAATTGAGTGTTTCAGTGCTCAGTACAACTTTTTATTATTGTAGATTTAATTTTTATGATTTTTTTATTTCTGATTTCAGAGGAAATTTTTTCAGCCCAGTGGAATGTTAATGTAACCAGCGTCTACTTATTTATAACGTGAGATAATCATCTGAAGGGTGAGCATTGTGTTCAGAATTCAGGCCAACACTTCTCTTTCTTTTTCCTAAATCTGAGTTAAGTTATATCTTAGGGAAACCGGGATCCACACATGTTCAAAGCAATCTAAAAACATGCAGACGCATGTACAATAAGAAGCGGAGCCACTGCGAACTCGATTTTGATTAGAGTGAAGTATTTGAAGGGAGTGTGAATATGGAGGGAGCTACACATGACAAAGTAAACTATGACTTTACACAGATTTTTTTACCCTTTTGGATTAGTTGTTTTCATGTTCTTCAACGCAGGCTACATGGTAGTCACTGGCCTTGCTTCAACAGTCAGATTCTGTCCCCTGTCAAGGAGGACTCATCATCAGAATGAATTTGACAGTTAAGAAAAATTATAAAAATATTAGCACTAACTACTAATACTTGTTGAGAGGTTACTATGTACCAGGGACTGTTCTGAGGGCCTAAGATCACACACAGCAAACAGTGAAGGAACCAGGATGTGATTTCAGCTACATTGGTTCCAGGGTCATTGTTTATCATCTAGGAGTAAAAAGTGACTTTATATTAAATGCTAAACTACATAGCAATTCTTGTCTGTTCTTTCCCCAGAATGTTTAATTTATTGTCTTACTTTATGGAATATTTTCTCATTAGTAATAAGGACAGATTACCTTTGGATTATGTATTGATAGTATAACATCCATTTTCTTCATCAGGAAACAGAATTTACAAAGACAGTAAATGGCTACTCAAATACGCAAATCATCTGGATAATGATTTATTTACATAGACATGACTACAGAATTCAATGCGAGCGGGAACATGGGACCTCTGAGGGGTAGGGTTCACTCGCTGAAGAAGAAGATCTTGGAGAAAAATGAAGTTTGGAAGTAAAGTTCATTAGAATTAATTTGTACTTCTTAATCTTGAGGTGCCTGGAGGTGCATATTTGCAGGCAAAGGACTAAGCTATTGTAAGAAAAACTATAAGTGTATGAGAGATTTCTTGAGTGAGAGTTGAGGAAGACAATGACAGGACTCAGCACAAAACCTTGAGCATTTTCCACATTCAAAACCTGAACAGAGGAGGCTGAGTTAAGGATTCTGAGAAACAGCCTCCAAAGAAGTAGGAGGAAAATAAGGGAGATGATGAAGTAGAGCATTTAAGGAGAAATGGTTGACAGTATTGAAAGATACAGAGCTGCCAAATCAGATTAGAGCGGAGAAACGATCTTTGCATTTAGCAGCATGAAGGCCAACGCTGATTTCAGTCAGTTTTTTCAAAGGAGAGAGGGTGGTGGAAGACAACAGAAGGCATTTGAGGAGTGAGTGGGAGGTGGCAAAATCAGACTGCTAGTGCAGTTCGTTTTTGTTTTGTCCTTGAGTGTGCTTAATTGCAAGACAAACTAGAAAGATGACATTCTTTGGAAGGCAGTTAAAAAGAACCTTAAAATATCCAGTCCAACATATCCTAAAGTGTGTGCTTCAGCACTTTAATAAATGTTGCTATGAGGAAGGGGGATTCAGCAACCAAAACAGTGTAAGAAACATGGAACTAAAAATAGTTAAACATATTTCTTTACTTCAGGACTTCTCAGCTTTTAATATACAAATACAATTTTGAATCGCCAAAACATGAATATAGTACACGAACCAAAACAAACCCACTGTTGTCGAGTCAATTTCTAGTCATAGCAACCCTATAGGACAGATTAGAATGGCCCCACAATGTTTCCCAGTCTGTAAATCTTTAAGGAGGCAGATTGCCACATCTTTCTCCCCTGGAGCAGCTGGTTAGTTCAAACCACCGACCTTTCAGTTAGCAGTCAAGTGCTTAACCACTGCACCACCAGGGCTCCTGAATATAGTATATAACTACCAAACCAAACCTATTGCCATCGAGTCAATTCCCACCCATAATGACTCCATAAGATAGAGTAGTAACTGCCCCATAGGGTTTCCAAGGAATGGCTGGTGGATTTGAACTGCCAACCTTTTGGTTAGCGGCCAAGTTCTTAACCACTGTGCCACCAGGCCTCTGAATATAGTATATAGCTCCTCCCAAATACTTTCACCTAGACCATCTTCATTGCTGATCTAGTTTCTGTAGGTTTTAAAAAATTAAATGTAGTTAACAATTTAATAGCCTCCATTTATTTATTTGGTTTTGATCTGGCCAATCTATACACTAATGCTCATTTGGCATCAATTAACATTTTATTTGTCTCGTTTAGCATTAAAAAAAAAAATGGAAACCCTGGTGGTGTAGTGGTTAAGCGCCAAGGCTGCTAACCAAAAGGTCAGCAGTTCGAGTCCACCGGGTGCTCCTTGGAAATTCTATGGGGCAGATCTACCCCGTCCTAGAGGGTCACTATGAGTAGGAATCCACTTGACGGCAATGGGTTTGGTTTTTTTAAATTTTTTTAGCATAAAATATACTCAGTGATTTTTATTTACTCTTTTTTTTTTCTCCCCCTTAAATTGGAAACTAGATAGGTAAGTACCTTTGCTCTTTCAGGCTTCTTGGTGATTCTAATGGTTACTATTTACTGTCTGCTACATCACAGGTGCTGTATTAGAATAGATTACACACACACACACACACACGTGTTTTAATTTAATTTTTACAATGACCCTGAAAAAAGGTGATATTACATGTTTGGCAGAAGCATAAAATGGGTTCTGAAATTTTAAATAATCTGCCCAGAGTTCTACAATTACTACTTTTAAAACTGGGGTTTTAGCCACACGCTGTACAGCTTCAAAGCCCATGTTCTTTTAGCTATACTACAACGATTACAACAACAAACTCTTCCTAACAGTCGTTTTAGAACCATCTTTGAGGGGAAGGACGATATGATTGAATGGTAAACCACAAGTTTATCAACCATTAGCTCCTATGATAAAAGTAAATCCCCACTTATGTATTCACTGCTGTATCTATTTAAAGAACTATTCCCTATCATTGTCTAGAGGTTATAAAGATTAAATAGCCCATGTGAAGTGGTGGCACATCTGTTGTCTCCTAGTAAAACTCAATAAATGGTGGATATTTCTATTACTAATATCATTATCATTACTAACGCTTTCATTGTTATTCACTATCACGTTTAACCTTTGTTACTTGCAGACTGTGAGACCTTGAGCAAATCACTTACTTTCTCAGCACCCCTGGTTCCGCAGAAGGAAAACGGGAATTAAGGTAACGATTCCATCACAGGACTGTGTAATGTTTAAAACGGATTTGTTGTTGTTAGTTGCTATTGAGTTGACTCCAACTCGTGGCCACTTTATGTATGACAGAACGAAACGTTGCCTTGTCCTGTACCTGGTCGGGTTGTGGGTATGTTTGAGTCCATTGTAACTATTGTATATAACGAAAAATGCATACAAACTTCTTAGCTGAAAGACAGACACAAAGTCTGTGCTGCATAAAGGTAGGTTACCTCATCCTTCTCCCTATTGCTTGAAAAGTGCTTAAAGTTTTGTTTGTTTGTTTGTTTTTAATTGTGCTTTAGGTGGAAGCTTAGAGAGCAAATTAGTTTCTCATTAAACAGTTAATACACAAATTGTTTTGTGACATTGGCTGCCAACCCCTTGATGTGTCAACACTCTCGCCTTCTCCACCCCGGGTTCCCTGTTTCCATTTGTCCAGTTTTCCTGTCCCTTCCTGACTTCTCGTCTTTGCTTTTGGGCTGGTGTGCCCATTAGTCTCATAGACATGATGGAACTACGAAGCACGTTCCTCACGTGTGGTCTTGTTGGCCCTATAGAACTGTCTAATCTTCGGCTGAAGAGTGAACTTCAGGAGTGACTTCAGTACTGAGCTAAAAGGGTGTCCAGGGGCCATACTCTTGGGGTTTCTTTAGTCTCTGTTAGACCATTAAGCCTGGTCTTGTGTGTGTGTGTGCATAAATTTGCTTTTGTTGTACATTCTTCTCCGGCTATGTCCAGGACCCTCTATTGTGAACGCCGCCAGAGCAGTTGGTGGTACTAACTGGACACCATCTAGTTGTTCTGGGCTCAGTCTGGTGGAGGCTGTGGTAGTTGTGGTCCATTAGTCCCTTGGACTAATCTTTCCCTTGTGTCTTTTGTTTTCTTCATTCTCCTTTGCTCCAGCCAGGATGGGACCAGTAGATCTATTTTAGATGGCTGCTTGCAGACTTTTAAGACTCCAAATGCTACTCACCATAGTCTGATGTAGAACATTTTCTTTATAGACTATGTTATGCCAGTTGAGCTAGATGCCCCCCGAGACCATGGTCCCCAGCCCTCAGCGCAGTAGCTCAGGTTCCTCAGGGCATTTGGATGTGTCTGTGAAGCTTCTATGACTTTGCCTTGGTCAAGTTGTGCTGACTTCCCCAGTATTGTGTACTGTCTTACCCTTCACCAAAGTTACCACTTACCTACTATCTACTTAGTGTTTTTCCCTCCCCACTGCTCCCCTCCCTCGTAACCATCAAAGATTGTTTTTATAATAGCGGTCTCATACAGTATTTGTCCTTTTGTAATGGACTTATTTCACTCAGCATAATTCCCTCCAATTTCACCCATGTTGTGAGATGTTTCACAATTCATCATTGTTCTTTCTCATTGCGTAGTACTCCATTGTGTGTATGTACCATAGTTTGTTTATCCATTTACCTGGTGATGGACCCTTAGGTTGTTTCCATCTTTCTGCTATTGTAAATACTGCTGCAATGACCATGAATGCCCCTATGTCTATTTGTGTGACGACTCTTATTTCTCTAGGGTATATTCCTAGGAGTGGGATTGCTGGACCCGATGCTATTTCTATTTCTAGCTTTTTAAGTGCCCTATCCTTGGCCTCCCGGCACGCGTATGCGATGGTTACTGATAGCGAGGTATTCGCTTCTCCTCTTCAATCTGGAAACTAATAGATTTCTTTGACATTTCAAGCTGGTAAGTGATCTTTGTGCAGATGAGATCAAATGTATCTGTTGATTATCCACAGAGGTCAGTGTAAATTCTTGAGTAAACAAATAAGAAGAAGAAGAAAAAAGGTTGCTTTCCATCGTAAAGATATGCAACTGAGGAAGATAACATTCTAGCAGGCAATTTCTGTACCCGTTTTTGGTGAAAATCAAAAAGAAACAAACAAAAAATAGACAAAATAATGGCATTAATGGAAAGAAAAAAGACTCACTAGCATAAGATAGAACGTGCTCCTGCATTTCTAAATGTAGTTTTCAGAGGGAAGTGGAAATCTGTTCTGCAACTAACTCTCTTTATGTTGTTCATAAGTAACAATTTATTTACTCAGATCTTCCCAGTCTCACTCTGACCTCACAGCCTACAGACTTTGATCACTTCCTGGACTTGACGATAGGGTCTGTGTTAAACTGTCCTCCCTAGATTTCAGAATGATTTTCATCTCTTTAAGGTTAAACTCGTTTCTTTTTCTTCTCTTTCCCATACCATTCTACACAGTATGCTAAAATACAAGGTCATTGGTCTCACATTCATTATCTTTCCTCATCTCTCAAGGATCAGGAGTGTAAAAGAAAGATAAGTGAGAGGCAAACAAGAGGAAATTGAACTCTTTGGTCTTATGTAAGATGTGGAAAAAAAGGATCTATTGGTTAAAGTAGGAAGACTGGTAGGTAAGATTTTTAAGTTGAAATGATGTTTAATTTTTCATCAAATTATATGTATTTACTGAGTGTCGACTATTAGCCAGTAACTGGTGCATGCATTCCCTCTAGTCCTAACAATTTAATTCATTCATTCATATCTTCATTCAAGGACCATTCATTGGAATCTGCTATGTACTAGTATTTGAACCCAGATAGTATCCTTTCAGAGCCCATTCTCTTTCATAACACTTACTGTCTTCTACGATGTAAGTGTGTTTCTCCGGCAAGAATGTGAGTCCTTGTTGGGCAGCTTACAGTGTCTTAACAACTTTTTTAGGCCTCTTAAGACACAGAATGGTACTTTGCTCATAGAAAGCAACCCACAGTGTCTAATTAAACTGGACGGAGATTTTCCTTTTCAACCAAAGTTCAGGTTATGGCGTTTATACAGCCAAGATAAATAATTCCATAGCTGAAGTGGATATTTGATCTCAACTTCCTAGTGGGTTATTTAAAATATTGCACATAAGCAGAAAATTCCAGTTAAGCTCTTCCCTTTAGTTATGTGAACTCAGCCTTTAAAATATGATACCTGATAATTTAGTTGCCTTGGATGAAGAAATCCTTGTACTTATGAGAAACTTCAGAATAATAACAGTAAATACAATTTGTTTGCTGTTAACTCATAAGGTTCTAGTAAAGATCAAAATCAAAGGAGATAATTTATGTGAATTTGTATTGGAAACCCTTAGCAATATACACTCTAAGACACTATGTCATTATTATTTTGAAAAGTAACATCTACTTACGCAGGTGTAATGAACAATTACTTTGGCAATAAAAATTTCAAATGTATTTTTTGCACTTGTTAACATCACCAAACGGTTACTTGATGAAACTCAAGGGCATGGCATTTCTTTTATGGAGAACAGCATTCTGTCGATAATAGTTTACAAGCTTTGTTACACATTGATGATGATGATAGCTGCCTTCAAGTCATGGTCATGATGATTGGCATGATCCATTCCATCAATGTGGATATTGTGCCAATCCATTTCACCGAGGGTCTCCCTCACCCTTGCTGGCCCTCTACTAAACCAAATATGATTGATTTCTCCTGATGGCATGCTCAAAGCAAGTGAGTTGGACAAGGTTTTGTTGTGGCCCTTAAGGTTTTCATTGCCTAATTTTCAACATTAGATCATCAGGAGTGTCCTCCTAGTCAGTTTTAGTCTGGAATCTCTGCTGAAAACTGTCCACCATGGGTGTCCCTGCTGGTACTTGAAATACTGGTAACATAGCTGCCAGCAACACGCAAGCCACCACTGTATGACAAACTGACAGACGGGTGGTGGTGCTACCCAGTAGATAATACAAAATTCTCTCTGTCCTTCTGTTCTTACTTTCCAGAAAAGAAAGTTTATATTTTCTGTATTTTCCCATGTACTTTATTGGTTTGCAAATGCAGAATTAACTTATGAAATTTTCAGCAGAATTGAAAAATGACATAGTAGATTCTCCAACCAGTGTGAAATAAGAACCGAAGTGTAGAATACTTTTTGGTTTTGAATTTTCTCCTCTAGCTAGGCTGTTTCGCATGGGATCAGCCTCTCAAAGCCAGTGATCTTTCCATTCTCTGTCATTTAGCTTTCCTTTACTGATTTAAAACTGGAACCAGGAAGCTGCTGTAGTAGAGGGACCTTGAATGAGAGGTATATTTGCCTATGGGGTCCTGGTTAAATACCACCTGGCTATCAAATGTATTCCATTACCTTCACTGCGTTTTCTTCTCAGTCTTCTTAAATTATGCAAGATAATCAAACCAGAAACTAATTTGAAATGCTCAAACAATGATTGATCCTCAAGACAATTTCTTATTAATGATTCACTGAGCGAGTTTATGACCCATAATAATAGCTGAGGCAGTTAACCTCAGACAAACATCAATTCTTACAAATTTAGTAAAAATGTCAATGTGGAGATTTCCTCTCCTCTCCTCTCCTCTCTTATCTCTTTCGTAAAATCTCATCCTTTCTCAGAATATTAACCATTACCTCTCTGTAAGCATCTTTTCATTTTATGCCTCTAGCTTTGACTCCTAGTATCTAGGCTCACATTTGTAAAGGCCTACTGGATATTTCAACCTGGCTAATTCAGAGTCCAGAAAAGGAGGTTATTCACTAACCATGTTTTTATTTGTGAAATTACTAAAGTGGGTAGGAGAATACTCACTTTTCATTTTTAAAAAGAATTTTGTACTATCTTTACCACAAAAAAGTTATTTCTCTACATTTCCTTTTTTTAGTATTAATGTCTCTATTGTTTACTATTCCTTAAATTACCAGAAGTCTTAACTTTACCTTTTTCAACTTCTTCTACTGGACCCATTCTTACATCCAGTTGGATTCCAAAGTCTGTTATTTCTGCATCCGTAATATTTCCTATATCCGTGTCTTCTTACTTCTAACAAGGTTCCTGGATGGTGCAAACAGTTTGCTTTCAACTACTAACCTAACTTGAAGCACGTACTGATGAAGATCAAAGACCACAGCCTTCAGTATGAACTACACTCCAACACAAAGAAAACAAAAGTCCTCACAACTGGACCAATAAGCAACATCATGATAAACGGAGAAAAGACTGAAGTTGTCCAAGATTTCATCTTACTGGGATCCACAATCAACACTCATGGATGCAGCAGTCAAGAAATCAAAAGACGCATTGCATGGGGGAAATCTGCTGAAAAAGCCCTCTTTAAAGTGCTGGAAAGCAAAACTGTCACCTTGAAGACTAAGGTGCACCTGACCCAAGCCATGGTATTTTCAATCCCATCATATGCGTGTGAAAGCTGGACAATGAATAAGGAAGACTGAAGAAGAACTGACACCATGGAATTGTGGTGCTGGTGAAGAATACTGAAGGTACCATGGACTGCCAAAAGAATGAACAAATCTGTCTTGGAAGAAGTACAACTAGAATGCTCCTTTGAAGCAAGGATGGTGAGACTACTTCTTACGTACTTTGGACATGCTGTTGGGAGGGATCAGTCCCTGAAGAAGGACATCACACTTGGTAAAGTAGAGGGTCAGCGAAAAAGAGGAAGACCTTCAACAAGATGGATTGAGACTGTCTGCAACAGTGGGCTCAAGTACAACAACGATTGTGGGCATGGCGCAGGATGGGACAGTGTTTCGTTCTGTGGTACATAGGGTCGCTATTAGTTGGAATGGACTAGACGGCACCTAACAACAACAACAACAACTAACCTAAAGGTTGGCAGTTCAAAACCACCCAGCGACATGGAGAAAGAAAGGTCTAGTGATCTACTTCTGCAAAGATTATATCCAAGAAAACCCTGTGGGGCAGTTCTACTCTGTAACACATTGGGTTGCCATAAGTCAGAATCAACTTGATGGTAGTGGGTTTGTTTTTTTTGTTTTTTTGGTTTACTTTTAACACCATAATTGAACCCTCCATTTCCTAACATATTGTAATATTTCACTCATGGCTTTCCCCTTTTTAGCTGGTTTTATATTATGTGACAAGTTAGTCTTCTTTAAAGTATAGTGAAAATTTTATATTTCAGTTTTAAAACGTAGAAATATAAATTTTAAACATAGTGATTTTTTTCAGCCTTGTCTAACAAAATGGAAATTTACTTAAAATTATATATTTTCCAAATATTCATAAAAATCAAAGCCCCCTTTTGTATTGTTTAATAGCAGAATACCCATTCAAGAATATTTAATCCACTGGAGATTTTTTCCTCTGAAATATCACACAAACTCTAAAATTATTTCAAGGAGTATTTTTGAAAAGCAATGAAGTATTTTGTCATTACAGTACTTTTATGGGAACAGGTAAAGGAACATAGATACTTAATCAGTAATGTTAAATGTGGAAAAATAAATTATAGTGTTTCTTTTTGATTCATATGTCTAATCTCCTATTAACCTAGTAGGCTAATTTTTTATAAGGCAATTAAAGAACTACTGAAAGAGACAACTAATAAGGTTTTCTGTGATATATCTCTGTGGTTATTTAAGAAACTTCCCAGTTTGTGATATTACTAAAGTTTTAATTGACGTCAATAGCTCTTTATACACAGCTTCCAAAATTTAATGCTTTTTGGATGTTATCTGTACAGTTGATCACGCGATTGGTCAAAATTGAATGTATTTCACACATTGCTATTTTTGCAGTAGTATGTTTTCCTCTCAACAAATTATAAGCTTATTCCATATTAAATGCTATTTAAATGTGGCTCTTTTACAATTATACATTTTTTTTGTACAATTGGACAATAGTAGTAAATTTGGGGCCTCATGTCAGACGTAGAAAATAATTCTTTCATGTAACATGATTACTTCTGTTTGCTTCTTGCTGTTTCCTTCATTTCAAAATGAAACTCTTCTATCAGCCTCTAAATATAGTCAGAATTATTGGAAAATATTCCTATTAAATTAGTCCAGAAAAGCAGGTTGTTCACTAAATATGTTGTTTCTCTGCTAATGGTTCATCTAAATTATGAGATATTTTTATTTCTACATGGTATCATCTCTATTTTGTATATGAGAATGATACATGCCTTAAAGACAGGCTATATTGTCTCTTCTGCTCTCTCTCCCCTATATGCCAAGGGTGTGTGTTTGTGTGTGTGTGTGTGTGTCCCATGGGCTAAGGCAGTGTATTGCCCATAGTCATTTGATAAGTGTTTACTGAATGAGCAAATGTGGAATTTAAATGAAATTCTCTTCTATTAGTTTTCCTTTGTTGGTTTTGTTTATTCCAGGTGATGGCAGTAAAGGACCTTTGCTCCAGCTCCAAGAATAAAAGGACAGAGCTCAAACATTTAAACTTCTTCCATACAAGAAAAAACAACTCCCTATTTGCCAGATGACACACACACACAGACACCACTAGCAGCAAAGGTATATGCCAAGAAGTAGAAAACTCATTATATTTGTCAATAATAATGAATGATCAATTATGAATGTGTTTTCATTTGATTTATAACCTTTCTTGTGTATGAAATGTTTTTGCATAAAATTCAACTTGTTTATCTATTTTGATGAGCTAGTACAAATATTTATACCCCGCCTTAGACATTTTAAAGTGCACCTGGATGAAAAGAATAAATGATGTGCTCAGGGGTAGGTGAGACCTCAATAAAGCTGTTTAGTTCAAATTTTTCATAGAAGGTAGATGGCACCAGAGCTGTGTTATGTCAATAACAGTTTTGAAATGAAAAGCTTTACATTAAGCCTTGACAGTGTCAACTGGAACTGCAATAGGACACTGAAGAAGGAACAGCAGATAAGCAGCTTAAAATAAAGAAAAAAAAAGATTCATAAACACAATAGAAAATTAATTTACTGAAGTATTTTTTAATTGCTGACAAAGTAGTCTTATTATTTCCCTAACAAAAGAAACAATAGCCCTAAATTTGTACATTTCTTAGAAAATGTATTTGCAATTGTGATCCTATTTATGAGGGAGAAAAAGAATACCGTATTATCATTTATTAACATAATTGGAATTTTTCTCTTATGTTGTAAAAATTCAAGGTTCTCCAGGTTGATTTTATGTTATTTATTGTTTGCTACGATGAAATGGTGGGAGTAGTGATAGCAGCGTCGTCAGAAACTTTCTAATTTTAGGGAGAATAGTGCAAATCAAGGTCAGGCCAAGGCTGATCCCTAGGAGGTGGAGGTCAGACATACCTCCACCCCCCAGCCATTTTACCAGTTCTGGAACCAGCTGTCCTTCCCACAGCACTCGCTGCTTCTCTTCTGGATTCAATAGTGCATTGCAATGGCCACACAGAACTCACAGACCATACTTACAGTCAAGTGGTTTATTAAGAGACAAGGTACAACTTGGGATCAGAATCAACAAGCTACAGTTTCGGATTAGGATGAGGAAGCATGCAGGCAAAGTCTCCCTTCTCAGTGCAGACAGCTCTCTCGACTCCTCTTGGATGTGCAAGCTTCCTCTCTGCCCCCTGAGGACTGGCTCCCCTTGACCCCGCTGTCTGTCACCACTGACTCTGTCACTGACCCCCTTCTGGGCCTCTCACTATTTTCAGTGTTACAGCCCTTGACGGTGTTACAGCTCTTTTAGGAGGTTCCTTGCCTGCTCTCTCTCTCTACTTCTTTCTTCTCTCTTCCTTCTGCTTCTTTCTGCTGCTTCTCTTCCTGCTTCTTTCTGTCTGCCCTGGGGTTGACTGCTTGAATACACAATCCCTTGTCAATTTCAAAGCATGGCACTCCCACCAGGGCCACTGACTGACCAATCCCCATCACTTGCATAGGCATGCCTGGGTTACAACTCACCTCATCTGCATAGTCTATTGACCAATCCCTGCAAGGTGCATATTAATCACAGGGTAGGCTGCAGCCTAGGATCAGACAAAATGTATCAAACCAAGGTGTTTACATCTTCCCCAGAAAAAGTCAATCAACCTGGACAAAAGTAACAAACCCTTTGGGGTAAAAAATAGGGCAAAGGTAACTCCTCAGGGCTTAGGGGAAAAAAATCTTTTGAACTGTTTTTCTAAAGAACCAAAGCAAAAGGTCACTTAAAGGAACTCACTTCACCACAGCTACAGAAATGAAATGCCAAAAGGCCCCCTTATAATCATGCAGAATTTTACTGTTGTTAGAACTTTTCATACGCAGTGTCTCATTAATTGCATTAAGCTTTCATCATTCCCAGTTGGCAAATGAAACACCAGAGACTCAGAAACATTAAATGACCTGCTCAAAACCACAGAGTTTATTGGTAGAAGATCTGGTGATAAAACTGAGATCTTTTATTCTTTCTTCTATCTCATGCTATTCTTTCTTTGTCATTAAATAACAAAAATAAAAACAATAGCAATAGCAAAAGACTTCAGTTTTGCTTGTGGTGGCCAAATGAAGTTATTTTAGAATATATATTTTATATATATATATATATATATATACATATATATACATACACACAGACATATATATAACCAAAACAAAAATCAAACCTGACTCATAGCAACCATATAGGACAGAGTAGAACTGCTGCCCATGGGGTTTCTAAAGAGTGGCTGGTGCATTCAAACTGCCACCCTTTTGGTTAGAAGCCATAGCTCTTAATCACTGTGCCACCAGGACTCCAGAATATATATATAAATAAACAAAAAAGAAAAACAAACCCATTGCCGTAGATTCCATTTAGACTCATAGCGACCCTATAGGACAGAGTAGAACTACCCCATAGGGTTTCCAAGGAGCGGCTGGTGGAGTTGAACTGCTGACCTTTTGGTGAGCAGCTGTAGCTCTTAACCACTACACCACCATGGCTTCTGTTTATGTGTGTGTGTGTGTGTGTATACATATATATATATACATATATATATAATAGTCTAAAATATTCTGTAGAAAAGTTTTACAATAGAGACTTTATTTTTTAGTGTGTTACATTGCCTCTTAATTTAAGATAGTCACTTGTACAGAAATAGTGAAAAGTTTTCAAAACTAATTTTTTTTTTAAAGTTCTTTGTATGAAATGAGGGTACATAATGCTGGGGATAGGATGGTGACAAAAAAAGACAACTTTGCTGTGAGTGGATGCAGTGTTACTCACACACACACACACACACACACACACACACACATATATATTCACAAAGGCTTCAGAAGTTTTAAATACTGTCAAAATAATATAATACAATCAGTAAAGAAAGGATGCTTTTATACCTCATATATTATGACCACCAGCTCATAGAACTGTCAACAAAAAGCATGAAGATACAATGAGAATAACTACCAACAAAACAGAAGCCTGTTAATACAGAATAAGACGACAGCAATTAACCTAATGTTAAAGTAGCATACAATGCTTCATTTGCTAAGATTATAGAAATATTCTTTTGCAACTTTACAGTATTATATTCATCCAATTTGAATAGGAATCTGTGTTTTAACTAGCTGATAAAAAATAAGCATCATTAAGTTTTATAATTTATAAGAATGGTTTCAATTTTCCTTCATTGAAGACCTAGGAATTGACACTTTTTTTTGCATTCCCCACCCCCGACATGCACTGAAATTGAGAGCTATAGACTTCATGGTCAGCATATTCAAAAGATGAGATTAAGCTGATGTTTGATTTATGTTTCTAAGAATCATTTAACGAACTCTACATCAGACTGAATTAACTGTTTTCTGGATTTGCAAAATTCACTTTTAATTGGATATTTTATTTCTGTGCTAATTCTAATAATAGAACATAGGATTTTAAGTAAGGAAGAAGCCACGTAAATAACAGATACATATACCAGATTAACAGATAATTCACTTACTTGATAAATTAGGAAACGTCAGCACAGGAAAGCTGTAATTTACACACATCTCACAACTAGTTGGTGACTGGAAGCCAAGTATCTTGCACCCCTAGACTGGGCCTCTTTATTATTATATGTTGTCTTAAGGCCTACTCTGATGCTAAGCATAGAGGTATAATAAAAAAATTAAAAGTTTAGGATAAAATGTAATAAAGCTATTTAGGACCAGAATTTGTCAAAAAGAAAACAACACCTCTGACAACCTTTTAGATAGTCTTTACATTCTATTTGTTTCTCATAACATCCACGGAAAAGGCAATGAGATCTAATTGACCCCAGATCTGGGAACCAGAAGACCTAAGTTGATGGCTCCCTGAAAATGACAGAGCTTGGCAAGATCACTAAGGCAGACTCATTCCTGGGGGACACGGGACTCTTCTAACTGCAGATTTGGCATGAGGATTCCCCAGTGGCTTTGCCTTACTGACCTTACACTGTATAATAGTCTAGTATGCTTCCACCCAACCTTATCTCCTTCTCTCAGGGTTAGACTTGCATTATGGTCTGATGGCTCCCTCATCCTATACAGACCTCCTCCCTCACACAGGCATTTTACCTAATAGATTACAGGCAGTCCCTGGATTATGAAAGAGTTTCATTCCTAAATCTGTCTTTAAGTCAAACTTGAAAGTAAGTAGGAACAGTTAGGTACGGTTCGTAAATATATGTTGTACGAAGTCAGACATTCATAACCCAGGGACTGCCTGTATTTGCAAATTTAATACCATCTTGGTATGAACTTTATGGAGGCCTTGGCTAATACAAAGAAGAAAGGGAGGTTCCTATTTCAGAATCTTTCCCATAATATTCCAACAGCAGCATTGCCAAATATGTAACCTATTATAATAAATGACCTAAGCATAAATAACTTACAAGATGCATTGTTATTTTCCTTTAACAAAATATATGGTAAAAAAGTGAAGTCAAAGAGAGAATATGTGAGGCATTTAGTGATAACATGTTTTATTGTGGTATTTTCAAATTACTTAAACTTGTGCTATAATAAGCTATCGTATCTTTAATATTATCACTTCCTTAGTTTCTAAACATGTACAGAAATGTTCCTCCCATGTAGGTCGATGTGTAGGGCTGGCATATAAACTGAGAACACAGAAAGTATAATTAATAAAGAAATGTCAATTAATTTGTTGCATGTAGATTAGGTTTTCCTCTGATATCTGAGTTGTGCTATGTGTATTCTGAAGCATGTCCCTGAATCAAACATCAGAACAGCAGCAAGCCTAGTTTTCACTTCAGGGAAATTTTTACAGTAGATCCATAATGATGGTCAATCCTATTGAACAAAGGACTAACTAAATGTACATCTGTGGTAAATACCTCTTTAAGTTGTGTAGTTTACTCCTTTCTACTACTCTCTGAGGACTTTTAAAATAACTATAAAATCAGACCTATATAGAGTAAAGATGGGTTAGACTGCAGAGTCTAATATCAAATTGGAGCTACAGTTCCTCCTCTGAAATACTAAGAGGCAATTACACATACTGTCCAAGTGAGAGAATGGATGCTCATCTGCCGAAATTGTTTATGGAATTTTCTAAAAAGACAACTCTATAACTGTGGCAGCTTCTATTGAATACTGATGCTGTCTATAAGCAGTCTGGATGACCTCTCAAAATTATTAAAAAATATACCTAAGTGGTGAGGAGAGAAGACATGAAAGTACCAATTAAGCTTATAAATATACCCACTCCTCATTTATTGATGCGGTTAGATTCCAAAGACCAGGTCATTATGCAAATATCAGTGTTATGCAAAAATGGAGGATGACCACGTCAGATCACAAAATGGAAGATGACTACATCATCACACAATGGCCAAATTGCATCATTACATAGATGCCAAACCATGAGAATCATGGCCCAGTCCGGTTGACACATAACCTTAATCGTCATAGCGAGCGTTACACTTGCCTTGTGCCTCAGCTTTCATTGCTGCCAGACATATGTCGTTACTGCAAGAACTAGTCAGATGGTAGGTTTTTTACTATTGTTGTAAACGTGAAATGTTGGATAACAAAGTAGTCGATAAGTGAGTAGAAGGTGTATACACGTGTATGCAAAATTACAATAACACCGACAATAAAAGAACTGTGAGAGTTTTCCCCCTCAGCTTAATTTGCACTGTTTAAAGAATAATAGCAACAAAAATCTATGTAGAAAATGAGTTCCCTTTCAAGTAGAAATACTTACCTTTTAATCTCTGATAAGACTCTTATTTGGAAGTTGGCTCTCTGGTGGCAAAGTCTGCATGAAACACACACACACACACACACACACAAACACACACATGCTGGCAAAGAAAATATGATATTTTACCCCAGTTTTTTACATCACTGGGCATTTCTGAATCTGTTAGCAATTGCCACAGCTGCTAAAAGTCTAGAGACCCTAACTTGCCCAACATCAAAGAAATTCACTCAGTTTTGATATAGAGAGCCAATATCCCAATGCTCTGTCACTTTTGCCACCTGAATAATATAATCCTTGAGCTCTGCAGACACTTTAATAGGACTTGACTTGTTTTATTCTCCCCCCTCCCCAATCCCTCTGAGACAGTGTTTCAATCTGTCAAGCCCTGTATTACTTTCATACAACATTCTTTTACTGCTTCTATCTTGAATTTGACTCTTGTTCTCTGGGGATCTGAGTGAATCTGCCAGAAGTCATTTCATTTGTCACCTTTAACAACCATCAGAAAGATGGACCTACGTCTGTCTATGATGCTTTTGAGTTTTCACCTGACAGAGCACAAGACACTGAAAGATACTCACTTTCGATTTACAAGTGTATTGACTAGAACCGTAGTCACTCTGTTTTAACAACTTGTGATATAGTGTCAACGTCACAGCCTGGGACATACTCTCTTTCTTAAAATAATCTGGAAATTTTTTTCACCATTCGCCTTTCACATGGAAAAAATAATAAAAAGAAATCAAGAAATGATGTATACAGTTGAATCCTTTTTTGCTGTTGTCATTCTTACATAACTCAAATCTCCTTTCTATTTTCATTTCAGTTCTCTTCTTTGTGATTCTGTAATTATAATCTTTTGATATTTAAAATATATGACCCAAAAAATTCATAATTTACAGTACCATTGTTGCTGTTGTTGTTAGGTGCCTTCAAGTTGGTTCCAGATCCTATGTACAACAGAATGAAACATTGCCCGGTCCTGCGCCATCCTCACAATCATTGCTCTGTTTGAGCTCATTGTTGAGGGTGTCCCTCTTTTTTGCTGACCCTCTACTTTACCAAGCCTGATGTCCTTCTCCAGGATGATCCCTCCTGATAACACATCCAAAGTATGTGAGACAAAGTCTCAACATCCTTACTTCTAAAGAGCATTCTGACTGTACTTCTTCCAAGACAGATTGGTTTGTTCTTCTGGCAGTCCACGGTATATTCAATATTCTTCGCTAACACCATAATTCAAAGGCATCAATTCTTCTTCAGTCTTAGTTATTCATTGTCCAGCTTTTGCATGCATATGAGCGATTGAATATACCATGGCTTGGGTCAGGCGCACCCTAGTCCTGAAAATGACATCTTTGCTTTTGAACATTTTAAAGAGGTCTTTTACAGCAGATTTTCCCGATGCAATACATCGTTTGATTTTTTGACTGCTCTTCCATGGACGTTGATTGTGGATCCAAGGAAAATGAAATTCTTGACAACTTCAATATTGTGAATAACAGCAGAACATTGTCTGATATAGTGCCGGAAGATGACTCCCTCAGTTTAGAAGTCACTGAAAGTATGACTGCGGAAGGGCCACCTCCTCAAAGTAGAATCGACCTTAATGACGTTGATGGAGTAAAGCTTCTGGAACCTTCAGTTGCTGATGTAGCACTATTCAAAATGAGAAGAAACAGCTGCAAACTTTATTAATACTCAGAACATGGAAAGTATGAAGTATGAATCTAGGAAAAACAATAATATTAGCTACTATTTATTGAGTGCTATGATGCTCCAGGCACTGTTCTTACTTCTACATATGTAATAACTTATTTAAACCTTACAACTATCCCCCAAAGGAAGCATTATCATTACTCCCATTTTACATATTCAAAAACTGCAACAAGGAGAATATAACCTATCTGCCTGTATTCATATCCTAATATCAGCTCTCAGCCCTTTTTTTAACCAGGATTTGAACAGTGTAAGGACATAAGTATTAACTTGGGAAACAAGAAGGAGAAACCACCTCACAATGATGAAATAGGTTTGACTGCTGAAATAGAGCAATTGTACTCTTCACAAGAGCTAATTTAACAAGTTGTTTAGTCTGCAAAACCACTGGGATCAATAGCTAAGTCACAGCAGATATTTTACTCAACCTGTATATGTGCAAATGCCATATCCATGTTGTTCCCTCATTTATCTTATTTTCAAAGTAACTCCTCCTCCAGTAGGGAGTAATTTATAGCAATGGAATTGATAAGGAACACAGAAGTATGTGATTTCTTCTGCCTTTTTTGTGTGAGGCAAAAACCCTCTTAAAGAGATTCTATATAGAAGACAGAATGGACTTTGCATTTGCAGTAGAATCATATCCAGGATACACCTATTGTGGAGACATGGAACTTGTAAGAAAGATACGGAGCATTTAAAAGTATTCTTGATTCCTCATAAAAGGTGGCAGATTCACCTCTAGCTAAATCCTTTAGGTTACCTTTGGGCAATAATATATAATCAGACATACAATAGAATGCCTTCAGGGATGTTGAAGAAAATTAAAGAAGCTAATGTGTTTAGAGTATTGCTCTGTGCTTATTAGATTTTATGTATTGAAATGCCCTATTTCTATATGTTATAAAAGTTGTTATTGTTGTTGGGTGCCATCAAATCAATTCCAACTCATAGCGACCCTACGCACCACAGAACGAAATATTGCCTGGTCCGGCACCATGTTCACAATCATTGTTATGCTTGAGGCTGTTGTTGCAGACACTGTGTCAATTCATGTCCTTGAGGGTTTTCCTCTTTTCCTCTGACCCTTTACTTTACCAAGCATGATGTCCTGCTCCAAGGACTGATCCCTCCTGACAACATGTCCAAAGTATGTAAGACGTAGCCTCACCATCCTTGCTTCTAAGGAGCATTTGGGTTGTACTTCTTCCAAGACGGTTACAAAAATTAGAATAGTTACATTCTGATTTATACCTACAATTACATAAATTTGCCAAGATTATGTTTTCAGTAAGAAATATAAAAAAATACGTTTGCTTTAATTAACCTTTTTTGGGATAAAAAATTACAAAATCATTGTCACATCTTCCAAAGAAGAAAAAGGGAGAATAAGTTACTTAAGGAGGCATAATAGCAATTTCATATATTATGCTTTCACTAAAATAGTACCTTACTATCTTGTACTAATGATTTATAATAGGTAATTTTTTAAAAAAATTTTAAAAATTGTCCTAGTGGAAGCACTGGACTGACGTGTTGTTAGAAATTAAAACAAAAACTGTACTGAATTAATAATTTCATTCTGTGGGATAGAGAACACAGGGCATTCAAACAGATTGCACATGTTCTGTTTTGCAGGTAGAACAACAGGCTATTTAACAGGCAGAGTAAACAAAAACAAACAGTTCTGAATTGAAGGGAGTGAAAGAGAAGGAAGGGAAATTTACTACAAGTGGTTAAACTACAAACTTTCTCAACATCAATTTCTAGTCTAACACTAATCTCTTATTTATGACACAATTTGACTAAGGCAATCTTTCTAAAGTGAGATGTATAAACATTCTTGATGTGGGGGTTTAGTGATGTACTGCAGCCTGAGTCAAACTGAGTTGAAGTCCTTGAAATGTAAAACTGACAATTAATTAGGAAAGAGTGAAGATTAAATCAGCTCTAAATCTGAAACCTTTTGAAATGTAAACATTGCTTATCTGGCTAAGAAGGAGTGAGTTAGTGTCCAGGCATTCACTAGGTGAATTCCCTGAAAACAGTTAACATAGCAAGTTTATTTACATAAGTCAAAGCCTGAATCTCTGCACTATTTGTATTACAGACCATTGACTTTTACTGCTGTGATCTGCCTCCTTATTTTAACAAACTTAGTCTTTACCTAGTTTCAAATTTACAAAGAACTAGCAGAAATACAGTGGAAAAATCACAATGAGTAACAATTAATTTGGGAGTCAGGACATGAAACTGAAGTTTGATATATACCTATCTTGGCTATGAATTATTTACAGGTTCTAACTTCATTTAAAATTATCAGTCCTATTTCCTACCCTCCTGTTGAACAAGGTGCCCTCTCTGGGACCAAGTGACTGAACATTCTTAACAGGTACCAGACAATTCTTTATCTAGGTTAGAAATTATGGCTCCTGCATTCCTATTTTTTCAAGCAGTAAAACTTTGACAAAAGATTGAATGGTTTCTTTAGAAGAGTAGAAATGAAAATTTTAGTTGAATTCAGAATGAAGTTTTTATGAAGTCACCTAATTCAGATACACCAGCACCTCAGATTCTAAAATTCAAATACACAAAACACATGTTATAATTCCTTGGTAATAGGTGGTGTCAAATATCTATGATGTGACAGATAGCTCCTGGGTGACCTTAATAACTCCTGCCCCTTAAGGGTCTACACCTTTGTGTAATCTCATTTCCTTAAGTACAAGTGGAGCCTGTGACTTGGTTCTTACCAGCAGAAAATGGCAAACATGATGGGATATCATTCCCTTGATTTGGTTATATGATATGACAAAGGTCATGGGATATCACTCCTATGATGATGCTGAGTTATATAAGACTCCTTCTTAGCTGATTGCAAAGAAGAGATTCTCCTGTTGGCCTTGAAGACACAGATGGCTATGTTGTGAACTTACTATGTAAAGGGCCACAAGGCAGGAAACTGCAGGTGGCCTCTAAGACCTGAATGCAGCCTCCGTGTATAGCCAGGAAGAAGCTGAGGCCCTCAGTCATACAGCTGTGAGGAAATAAATTCTGCCAACAAATACGTGAGCTTGGAATTGGATTTCTCCCTAGTTGAGTCTCCAGATAAAATGCAGCCTGGCTGACACCTTGATTGCAACCTCATGAAACCCTGAGCAGAGAACTCAGTTAAACCGTGCCTGGAATCCTGACAGAAACTGAGAAAACAAAGGTATATTGTTTTAAGCTGCCAAATTTGTGGTAATTCGTTACACAGAAATAGAAAACTAGTGCATGTGGATTTTAGAAAATGCTTTGTGTGAACAGTAACTGTGAAATTGGATTTTGTTTTGAGTATATGTGTGCATACGTCTGTACTTCACTCAAATCAGCTTTCCTTTATCTTCAAGTTAAGAGACAGTAAGGAAAGGCAGAAACCATTTTAATCAAATGCTCTGATGGAAGAGGAAATTCTAATTAGCATATGGGATACCTTTGATTTCTGCCAGCCACCGTCGTAGTGTTTTTCACTATTGAGTTTCCTGATTGGTTGTGACAGGGTCATCACACAAGTCCATCCATCACTGTGCTGATGACTTAAAGATCCTGAGGTATACAACAAAGCCAGGTAAACATAATGGGCTAGACACTTTGATAAGAACCACTAAACGTTTTTATTAAAATGACAAATGAAAGAAAAACAGCACTCTGCCACCTTTCCAGAAAGTAAATACAAGCTAAACAACAAGTGGAGAGCTTAACAGTGTGAGCATGAATGAGAGATTCCAGGTTGCTAACCAATTACTGTGAGGTACGTGCAAGCATACAACTTTCAAGGAACGCCCTCCTCCACCACCACCCCCGCCCGCCAAAAAAAAAATCAGGAATCCCAAAAGGGCATGCATTCGATTATTTGAACAAGCACACTGAACTGCACAGTCTAGAATATATTATATGGGAACCCCAGTAAACAAGAGCAAGTATGAAGTACAATCCTATCCACATTTCTTTTGAGCAGCATATTTGTAGGGTGGAAAAATTCCTATAAATTTTTATACAAGCCATGGAAGAAGACTGGGGTTTATTTCAAAGGAATGAGGGGAAGAAAAGGCTATCTTCCCGAGCCCTTTAGAACACAACACTCTTGAAAACATTTTGCATTATTATTTATTTCCATGGCTCATTTTTACTTTTAAAATTCCACTAAAGGCATATATGACAAGTTTGCATTTAACCCTTTATTACTGTTGGGAAATGATATTTATTCTCATACTTATGTTCATTTTAATTTCGTGTATTATTTAGTACATCCACAGAAATCTATGTAATTTAAGTTGTATGAAACATAACAAACTTTCTTGAGATCATCCACCACCAGCTGTAAAAACTACAGTCACGCCAACATTAACTGTAGCTCCTGTGTGTCTCCAGCTTCCTGTCTGCCCCACAGAGCAAACCTTCTCTTGAATATTTTGGTTATTTTTCCTTTCGATTTTAGGGGTTTATACGTTTTATACACTATGTTGTTTCACTTTCTGGTTTTTAACCTTTATAAAAATGGCATCGCACTGTCTGTAATTTTCTGAAACTTACAGAAATTTCTGAGAATATCTGAGATTCATATTCATTTAAGTTTCCACTCTGATATATTCTTTAACTCTTGATTTATTTAGAAATGTGTTTTTAAAATTTGCAAGCAAATTATATTTTAAATTATTATTTGTTGTTTATTGAGTCTACCTTAATTGCATGAAATATGCTGGTTCTTTGAAATTAATTTTACCTGGTCGTACGGCCCTGTAAATGTTCAGTTTTTTTTAAAAAAGTGTACTTGAAAAAAATGTTTAGTTTCTAATTATTTAGTTTAAGGATCTACTTCTTACTTCAAAGCATATATTTATTAATTTTTATTCATTTTAATTATCAGCGACTGAGAAAGTTATGTTGAAATCTTCTATTGTGTTGTCAGATCTGTTAGTTTCTCTCAGATTTAACACCTTTTCTTCTTTATAAAATATGAGGTCATGTTGTTAATGTATACACACTTAAATTGTTGTATTTTCTTGGAGAATTAAGGCTTTTATCACTATATAGTGACCCTCTTTTCCCCAAAGTACATTTGCAGTGTTAGCCCGAAATTTCTTTTTCTATCCTTTTAGTTTCAAACTTTCTATTTCTTTAGTTTTTTTTTTAATGTCTTGAAAATAATATCTAGCTGTATTGTTTCTTTTTATTCATCCTGACATGTCCCTTTAATCGGTGAGGCCGATTGTGAATATATTGGACTTATCTCTAAAATATTACCTTGTACTTGCTAAATGTCCTAGTTTTTGATGACTTCCTTTAATTGTTTCTTTTAATTTTTTGAAGTGTAGAATTGAGGTCTTTTTTCTTTTTTATAAATTGCTTGAAGTGCTTACCTTTGAAATGGAATTACATATTTAATACTGAATTTAATTAAGTTTAAAGTTAACTACTAACTTAACCCTCCCCTAATAACTCTAGAATACCTACAGTTTTAAGTCTCATAAACTTTCAAAACTGCATGTTACTATTGTCCAATATATTAGTTCTCTATTTTTAAAACTGTGTAGTAAGCAGAACATCGGCCCCATAGCCTTCACCTCCTGTGTTGCCCCCAGTAATATGTTAAATTACATGAAAAAAGGAGATGTGTAGATTTAATTAGTGTTACTCAACAGCTGATCTTAAAATAGGGCGATTAGACTGGATTATGGAGTTCCTGGGTGGTACAAATGGTTAAGTGCTGGACTACTAACTAAAACATTGGTGGCTTAAACCCACCCAGAGGCACCTTGGAAATAAGGCCTGGCGATCTGCTTCTGAAGGGTCACCGCCTTCAAAACCCTATGGAGTAGTTCTACTCTGCACACATGGGGTTGCCATGAGTTAGAGTTGAACCAAGGACCCACTAAGCCACACTTTGCCCAAGTATCTGACCCATGGACATGTGAGATAATAAATGAGTGTTGTTTTAAGCCATTAAGCTTGCCATACTTTGTTGAAGCAGAAATAGAAACTGAATACTAATTGCATAATGTATTATTACTTATTATTATTGTTATTATTTCATACAGAGAAAGCTTGTTGGTATTTACACGTTTACCAATTTATTTCCTCAAATTTTCCTTTTCTACCTCATACTCTTCTGCAGTCATTTTTATACTTACTGAATTACATAGAAATTATAGTGAATAACAGTGAATCTCTGTTGGTGATACATTTTATCAGTTTTTATGTAGAGAAAATGTCTTTATTTCATATTTATTCATGAAAAATCACTTTTCTGGGCATAAAATTCTAGGGTGATAATTATTTTCTTCTAGCTCTACGAAGTATTTTATAATCATGTCCTTTCTTGGGTCTTCAGCCCATCACGTCTTCTTCTTGCCTTTCTATTTCGGTGAAGTTAATTGAACATTCTTATCATTAGAGATTTTGTTTTATGCTAAAATTGTATATATTCCAATATACATACAAATTCACATTTTGAAGGTAGAATGTGTTTGTCAAGAAACACTATACTGCTGAATGTCCAAGGGATGATACAAGGCTGGGATCAAAGTCCTTTTACAGCTGGATATTTAAGACATGATAGCAAGAGAGAGGATTTATTTAAAGACATGGTCGCACCAATGCTGACTCATTTTTATGTTTGTAATGATTTGTGGGGGTAGAAATTGAAAATATAATGGTAATCCACATATTTGCAAAAGCTTTATTATATCACAATTGTAGCTATGGTTCCATTTGGGACATTAACCCTAAGATTGCGATTAATATTCAAATGTAGTTAGTGTGATTATGGATTTTATGGTATTGTTAATGATGGGCTATTTGGCTGGCAAGAATTCTAAGTTTTGGCAAATCATCTTCAGTGTCTGAGACCAAGAAAAGAACTTTGGTTCTAAGGACATAATCTTAGCTTATTCTTCTTCTAGCTTTGTAGATAGTGGCATCTTTCTACCCCTACATCTCCTCATTGTTACTGATAATGATTAACTTGCAATATTTTAGTTGATATTATATAATGTATAATACCCGTTGTCACTGAGTCAATTCTGACTCATAGCAATCCTACAGGACAGAGTACAACTGCCCTATAGGGTTTCCAAGGAGCAGCTGGTGGATTCGAACTGCTGATCTTTTGGTTAGCAGCCGAGCTCTTAGCCCCTGTGTCGCCAGGGCTCTATATATAATGTATCGTAAGTAATATTATATCCTAGTACAAAATCAATGTGTCCAAAGATTTTCTTAGGAAGGTGGCAAATTCATCCTTTTCACGGTGACAAAATAGTAGAAAGATTAAAAACAGTGCTTACCAGTTGGACATTGCCACAAAAAATGTCGCATAACGAACCAACCCAAAA
Organism: Dugong dugon; assembly: GCA_030035585.1. Lineage (NCBI taxonomy): Eukaryota > Metazoa > Chordata > Mammalia > Sirenia > Dugongidae > Dugong > Dugong dugon. The sequence goes on along the minus strand of CM057478.1, from coordinate 3,616,481 downwards.
GTCAGTTGCTTAAATCAGCGATACTATTTTTAGAGATCTGTGGGTTGGCTGGAGTTTGGCTGATCTAGGCTTGACTCAGCTGGGGTGATTCAGCTACACGCCGTCTGTCTCTCTTCTCGTCATCTGACCAGTGAGTGTATTTTCCTCATAGTCATGGCAGTGGCACTAGAGGGGCAAGCCACGGTGAGCAGGAGTTTTTCAAATCTCTGCTTGCATAGCATCTGTTAATGTCCTATTGGTCAAAACAAGGTACAGGGCCAAGTCAAGGTAGGTGGAACTATATACCCCAACCAAAGGTGGGAATGGGCAGTGAAAGAATGTCAAAGTGCAATAGAGAATTATAAATGAGGGCTATTAATGTAATCTACTATAGAGTCACTGCTTCTAGTTTTTTAGAATCTAATTGAAGAAAGCTGAGAGAAACATTTTTAATGATGGTAATACATGGCAGAAAACGAAGAGCTGTATTATCAATTGAGATTTGGCGTAAGGCACAAGGGTTGGTAGGGGATTGTGGGGAGAACATTACAATCTGCTTTTACCTCTAGAAACTATAACTCTAAGAACCATAGGCAAATAGCCAGTTATCTCAGACAGCTCAAAATTATTTGTTCCCTAAAGCACAAAGGAGCCTAATTATGTAACACTTTTTCAACTGACATGGTCTTGAGGTTAACAAGGAGAAGAAAGGATATCTCCTATAGTGTTTCCCCTAAGTCTCACTACACATTATTAAATAGGCTGCAGCATTCTGTATTCAAAATATCTCGGTGGCTTGCTATGGTGGTGGCAGGCATAGAAATAATTAGTCACTGAGGCTATGAAAGCATGCAGAAAAGTGATTAAATGTAAGCCAGAGTGCTTAGATCAAAATCTATTGCAGTTTCCAAAATGACACTACTTCAAGAGCAATCACACTTAGAAGAATCAGGTTAAGTACAGGGCATGGATGGCTCTCAAAGGCAGGGACTGTGATCTCCCATGATCACTTCACAGGGTGCAAAATCATCTGGCTCTGAAACAGATGGCCTAAGTTTCTGTCATAACACTACTAGTTAATCATGTGACTGTTTTAAAGGTTTTTTTTTTTTTTGTTTGTTTGTTTGTTTGTTTTTTTACCTTTCTGAACTCATTCCCACAGTTGTTGAATAGATATATCTCACAAACATTTTAAGAAAATTACTTTAAATAATATTTGTGGAAGGATTTTACAAAGAGTAAACTATCAACTGAGTTATCTGTTGCTATTTCAAGCTAACAGACGGATATCATGGCTCCAAAATTGTGTTAATTAACTTCACGGAAAGAATAAGGCAACACGGAGACATGAGAAACCTGATTTAAAAAGTGTCTTATAGGCCATATTAAGGACTTTTGATCTTCATGGAGTAAGTGTAGTTTTATTCCTGGCTTCATCCAGAATCAAAGATAGTTGTATTCCTTGGCCACCGAGGATCTTGGCAATGACAAATAGTGGTCCAACTTGCATGGTTCCTGTTCCAGGAAAACAGGCAGCTGGTTTGGCATTGACGTTGTCAAGTCTCTACCCTTCCCATTGAGATTCCTTTATTTTCAGATTTTAAGTATTTGCATTTTCTGCAATAATAATAATCTTAACTAAGGAAAGACCCACCTAGGTAGACATAAAAGTGAGACATCGCAAATACTACTGAGCTGTGTTTCCAAATGTGGCTCGAGTTCATCTTCCCCTGTCCTCCCTCATCAACTGTCTTTTGTGGCCAGTGACAAGCAACAGATGCAAAAGTCACTCTCCCCTTGAAGCAATGACCTATATATACTTTCTTTGAAAGCAGAAGGAAGGATGATTTTATATGTAAGCATTCTGTGAAGATGATAATATGTACAAATGTATGATGGAAGGGTTAAAAGTTAAGAAGCCCTAATTTGTAAGAAAATCCAATATCGTTTCCCTGGCAGAAATACATTGTAGGTAAGTACTTGGGTGTCATAAACTAAAGCTTATCCTTGGCGTGAAAACAGCTACACAAGAACACCTCATCTTACCGAGATTCAAAGTGTGAAGTAAGGCTGCTGTTTACTGTTTTCGATGAGAGTTTGTTTCACCCATGATGAGGATGAAAACTGCTTATACTTTACCAAAAAAATGGCAGACTTTTTTTTTTCTTTGAGCAAGCAAAGCAAAAAGCAGCAAGGAGGAAATTCAGAATTGCAGAATAAAATCATGTAAGGATCCTGTTTGATGCTACTGGAAAGTAATTGAATTTGTGAATACCGGGCAAACAGCTCAATGAAAAGAAAATGATATGCTGATGTGCTGACATTAGAGCTCGCTCTACAGAAAGGAAGGGAAAAAAAGCTTTCAATTTGAACTTGTGGAGATCGTTTTTCCCCCTTTCGCGACTTCTTGCATGGGGATCTTTCATATCATACAAGTAAGTGAAATAAAGGTCTGAAATCAATTTTATCGTATTTAGCATAATTGTTAATCATTTAGTGTGTTTTAAAATGTGACAGACAAATTCCAACTAAAGTGATGTCAGGTTATCAGCAAGATATATTTGTTATTGTCATGATTTGACTGTAATCTAGTCTAGTAAGCCGTCCTCAGAAATATATAGCTTTTATATGAGAGATGATGAAATTTCCCAGCCGCACAGCTGGGGCACATCTGTGGTAGCCAAGCAGTATTCAGTGGTTGAAAGTCACCCACTTATACATAATACATGCCTGTGATCACATCTGCATTACCAATGGCCAATCTGGTTCCACTGTGTATTATTCCACAGACTATGCACAATTCTGGGTAGGTTTTTATTCCAAAAAAATTTTGATTGAAATGTTTTGTGATTGCTCTGAAACAATACTTTTTATTATGCTCTCTGTTTCAGGAATGATGTCAAAGTGAAAACAGGGTCAGTGCACCAGTGATGGGCAATTTTATGTGTCAACTTGGCTAGGTTATGGTGCCTAGTTGTTTGGTTAAACACTAGTTAGAAGTTGCTATGAAGGTACTTACATATGACTAACATTTAAATCAGTTAATCTTATGTAAAGCAGATTACCCCCATAATGTGGGTGGGCCTTATCCAATCAGTTGAAGGCCTTAAGAACAAAAACTGAGTTTTCCTGAGGGAGAAGGGTTCTGTCTTAAGACATCCTATGGGATCAGCGTGTCGCTCAAGTGCACGTGAAAGGAAAGCTCCTGGCCTACGGATGGTTACTATATTCTGGCCATGTGCATTGTAACCTTCAGTTTCTTGTATCCAAAGACTATGTCATATATTCATCATTCCTTAAATTAGGTCACTCTCTATCACGTTGGAGACTGAAATACCTAAACACTGAGCTTCTTCCTTTACCAACCATTCTACACAGATGAGTTTAAAATGGACATCAAGTAGCTTTAAAAAAGAGAAAGAGATCAACTGTAAGGCTGCCTGCAAACAGAGGAGAATGTGGAAGAAATTGGCATGATTTACCAGACTTTTGCTTTGGTGGTTGAAAGGGCTAATTGTGTCCCCCCAAAAATATGAGTTATAAATCCTAACCCCTACACCTGTGGTTGTAATCCCATTTGGAAATGGGTTTTCTTTGTTACATTAATGAACAGTATTAGTGTAGGGTGTGTCTTGAGTCAATCTGTTTTGAGATTTAAAAGGAGAAAATGAAGCAAGAAGAAAAGCAGCAGAGATGAGGGGAAGATAGATGCCATACCACATGAAGATCACCAGTGAGCCAAGGAGTAGAAGTTAAAGAGACAAGGACCTTCCCCCAAAGTCTACAGAGAGAGACCACCTTCCTCTAGAACCAGTGCCCTGAATTTGTACTTCTAGCCTCCTAAACTTTGAGAAAATAAATTTCTATTTGTTAAAGCCACACACTTGTGGGATTTCTGTTACAGCAGCACTTGACAACTAAGACGGTGGTGGAATTTATGGTTTCAATAAATACATGTGACTTAATATCACCTGTTTGTTCATTCATTCGTTCATTTCTTATTATGTGCAAATAGGCGATATAGCATTAAAAACAAGTGTTTTGGTCTTGCTTCAGTGTAAATTTCAAAGCATAGATTGGCGAGAGACGAGGCTGAGATGGGCAGAGGTCAGATAACTGAAGGACTTCTGCTTCATATTGAGTAGCTTGAAACTTACACTATAGGTATGGGCTGGATGGCCAGTGAAGACTCTTAGCAGAGAATAATATGTTCAGGTTTCTGCTTTGGAAAAGCCACTGCCTACAGAATGAAGGGTGGATTATATGTATAAGGTGGGGAGCCAGAGGTAATGAAAGCAAAGAGAATTGCCAGCTGGTTAGTGCAAGACTCCTAGGAAGAGGCAAAAAAAGCCTCCACAAACTACCTTGTTTTATTTTATTGGCATCAGAATCCTCCCTTCTGCTCCCGTGATAACCGGAGTGACTCCTCAGGAGTTCCCTAGACTTTTAAAAATAGCCCGCTATTTACTACAATGTTAATTCATTCGGGCAGAGGTTGTTTACTGGGCTTCTACTATGTGCCAGGTAGGACTAACCTATGTCCTGTGAATAGAAGAGTGATCAAGATCATACTCACCGAACGTATAACCAAGGGTGGTATAGAGAGAAGTAGGTCCCTAGGTGGCGCAAACAGTTTATGCTCAACGATTAATCTAAGGTTGGAAGTTCAAACCCACCCAGTGGTCCCAGGGGAGAGAAGCCTGGCGATCTGCTTCCCTAAAGATTACAGCCAAGAAAACCATATGGAGCGGTTCTACCATGTAACGCATGGGGTCACCATGAGTCAAATTTGTAGAGAGAACACTCGCAGAAGTAGAATACAGTCAACATGATGGTAATGGCAATACACAGTTTATACGAACATATGTTTGTGGGGACGATGCACGTGTTACTCCAATTTAAAGAGTCAAAAAAGACTTCTGAAAGCAGTAATGTCTGAAATGAAGAGAAATGTGGGTTAGCTGGTATCTGGGGATGGGGGGAGAAAAGGAACGTCCCAGGCAGAGGAAAGAGCAGGTATAGACAGAGAGAGCCTGGCTCAGCCTCGAGCCTACAATTAGTCCAGTGTGGGAGGACCAGAGAGTGATTCAGGAGGGAGGATCCAGACGTGAAGCTTATTGTATTGAGTGTGCTGTGTTGTCCCAAGAAGAACACAGATTCCTTCAGGGAACGGGTGTGTACTAGTCATAATTTCTGTGCTCCAACATCTTTACTATTCAGCGTGTGTATCAGGGAGTGAAGCCGAGCCATTCTCAGAGGCCAGAATGAAACTCTAGTTCCTGCTCGTGACAGGGAGGCTGTGGAGCCCCTGGCGTATTTTCCTGGCAGGAGACTAGAGTACTCACAGCATCTGTGCATTTCTAATCCTATAGACTGCTTCTATCAGACAGGCCCTTGGCTGCTCCCTGAGAGCATTGCTTCCTGGCTTCCCACACTGCAATAACTGGAACATTGATGCTTTCCTTTGCTAAGGACGGATTTTCTAGCACTTGGAATCCAGTGCCTTGACTTTTTGTAACTAATGCATCTTTTTTTTTTTTTTTTTCTAAAATAGAAGTTTCCATTGAAATCCTCCTCTTCCTTTCCTTCCTCCTCCGTTCCTCAACAGGACTGCCCTGCCTGCTATGTATCAGAGGGCTGAAAGGCGAGCTTAATTTCCAAACTATTCAAAGAGGCTCTTGGGGTGGGGGGTGTCATTCACTGCTTGGCTGACTTCTGCACCAGCACAAATTGAATTCCATGCATGCGAGCTTATCTGTGTCTGACAGCCCGTTGGAGCACTGCCTCACCTAGAGCGGATGCAGAGGCTGCGCTGGTACCAGCCCCTCACCTCGTAGCTGCCAGGCCCCCTCCTTTTCTTCCACAGCCGCTTCTTCATCTGGGGCTCCCTGTAGTGCGCGCTCCCACCCCTGCTGACTGCAGCCTTCTTTAGCAAATGCCAACCCTACTGAAGTGTTTATGTGTCAGTCTCCAGATAAGCCCCACGGCTGTGCACTGAATAATAACATTTTAATTTGAGTGTAGGCTGAGTCCAAAGACCTGAGTGCTTGCCACACCCAATCAGAAAGTGCAAAGTGCAAAATGAAGCTAGGAAGAAACATATGCTAACATAATCTCCAGTTTTAAAGAAACAAAGCAAATGTCTTTCTTACCAAGAGAACTGAAAGTGAACCGCTTAAACACACACACACAACCTTCACATTGGTTTAAAGATATAAGAGATATTCTGGAGTACCCTTGGCATGCATTGCTTTCGAAATCAAGAAGAGGGCTGCTCCGTGGCTTCTGTAGGTGAGAACCACAGTATGAGTGAGACACAAAGCTAGTGAGGACATTGACAAGGGACCATCTCAAGGTAGGTATCTCGCAGTTGGAGTTAGCTGCCAGGACGTCTCCTGTGGTATTCACTGCTGTTAAGCGCACTTCCTTGCCAATCAGTTGCTTTTTCTTCTTCTGTCTTTCTAGGTCCCTGTGGGGCCACAACAGATGATGGAGAATTTGAGAAGAAAGATATACATCCCAAGGGTATCTGCCCAGTGAGGAATTTCTCTCAAAAGGCAGGTGCTGTGATGGTTAAGATTGTGTGTCAACTTGGCTGGCCATGATTCTCAGTGTTTTAATGTGATCACTCCCATGATTGAATACACTGTGAGTAGCCAATCAGACGAAGGGGAGTTTCCTTGGGGGTGTGGCCTGCATCTGAATATAAGCAGACCTTTTGGCTTTTTGCCCTCTCTGGATTCTGCAGCTGCCTCCTCTGGTCTCATCTCTGGTTCTTGGGACTTGAGCTGTCACCTTATCTGTCAAACTTGGGATTCGTCAGTCTTCACAGCCTGTGAGCGGAGCCCTGCTCTCTGACCTGCTGATCTTGGGTTCGCCAGCCCTTGCAGCTATGTGAATCAGGAGAAACCTTGTGGTCTTGCTTGCCGATCTTGGAATTCATCAACCTTCACAGCCTGTGAACAGGAGCCCTGCTCTCCAACCTGCCCATCTTGGGCTCACCAGTTTCTGCGGCTGTGTGACTTGGGAGAGGCCTCTACCCTCATCCACGGACTTGGGACATTCTAGCCTCTACAATCGCATGAGCTGTTTCCTTGATAGAAATCTCTCTCTATATATATAATTATATGCTTTACTGATTTTGCTTCTCTAGAGAACCCAGCCTAAGACAGGTGTCATCCAGTTGATTCTAACTCATAGTGACCCCATGTACAACAGAACGAATTGCCGCCTTATCCTACGCCATCCTCACAATCATTGTTAAGCTTGAGCCCATTGTTGCAGCCACTGTGTTAATCCATCTCCTTGAGGGTCTTCCTGTTTTTTTCACTGACCCTCTACTTTACTGAACATGATGTCCTTCTGCAGGGACTGGTCCCTCCTGATAGCATGTCCAAAGTATGTGAGATGTAGTCTCCCCATCCTAGCTTCTAAGGAACATTCTGGCTGTACGTCTTCCAAGACAGATTTATTCATTCTTTTGGCAGTCCATGATATATTTAATATTCTTTGCCAACACCACAGTTCAAAGGCATCAATTGTTCTTCAGTCTTCCTCATTCATTGTCCAGCCTTGGCATGCATATGAGGCAATTGAAAACACCATGGCTTGGGTCAGGTGCACTTTTGTCTTCAAGGTGCCATCTTTGCTTTTTAACTCTTTAAAGAGGTTTTTTGCAGCAGATTTGCCCAATGCAGTGCGTCCTCTGATTTTTGACTGCTGCTTCCATGGGTGTTGATTGTGGATCCAAGTAAAATGAAATCCTTGACAACTTCAGTCTTTTCTCTGTTTATCATGATGTTGCTTATTAGTCCAGTTGTGAGGATTGGTAGTCCCCACATTAATAATTTGTCCAGAATACCAAAGGCATGTATATATATATATATATATATATATATATATATATATATATATATATATATATATATACACACACATGGCCCCCTGGTGGCACAGTGGTTAAGAGTTCAGCTGCTAACCAAAAGGTTGGCAGTTGGAATCCACCAGTCACTCTCTGGAAACCCCATGGGGCACTTTTACTCTGTCCTATAGGGTCGCTATGAGTCGGAATTGACTCGACAGCAGTGGAGTTGGTTTTGGTTTTATATATATACAGTGGGTGTGTATGTATGTATGTATGAAAAAACCAAACCCATTGCAGTCGAGTCGATTCCGACTCATAGCGACCCTACAGGACAGAGTAGAACTTTCCCTTAACGCTTCCAAGGAGTGGCAGGTGGATTCAAACTGCTGAAATTTTGGTTAGCAGCTGAGCTCTTAACCATTGTGCCATCAGGACACTGTGTGTATGTATATATACACACATATATACACATATTATACATATATAAACATATATTTTTATATATGTGTGAGCATAGAATCCTTGGGTGGTGTAAATGGTTAAAGCACTTGGCTGCTAACCAAACGCTTAGCAGTTCAAGTGCACTCAGAGATATTTTAGAAGAAAGCCCTGGTGGTCTATTTCTGAAAAATCAGCCACTGAAAACCCTGTGTAGCACAGTTCTACTCTGACATGCATGGAGTTGCCATGAGTTGGAATTTACTCAACTGTAACTGGTTTTACTGGGGTGTGCGTGTGCGTGTGTGTGTATGTGTGTGTGTGTATGATAAACAGACAAACATATAGCAGATAGGAATCAGGTAGAATGCCAAGTTTCCTCCTGAAATGTATATGAAATGGTGGTAGATCTGCTAGGAGTACAGCCACTTCTAAATGCAGGACTAGATCAGGACTAGATGACACCTGCAGCTCCCTCAAGCTGTATTTTTATAAAGAATAATGCACTCCAAGGCTATACATAAACTACTACTTAGATCTGTTTTCATCCACATTCGTTAAGCTATGTATGAGCTGTGACATTTTTTGCTGAAGAGTTGTGTTAAGAATCCACAAAGAACTCAAGAAGGCTGTTTGACTTCTACATGGTGATACATTGGACTCTTCGGATTTTCCTTTAGTGGTAAATTTTGCTCCTGCGACAGCAAGACTAATTGCTACGCACAAAGTTTAACTCTATTTTCTGGCTCAATTTTTACAGCTTAAGCAATCTTGGACAATAGATTTTGCAGACCAAATTATGCTCTGGACAGGGAAAAGGAAATAGTAATTTGATGCCCAACCTTCCATCAGCGTATTGTGTCACTATGGAAAGGGTGCTTGCTTTGAATTGCTCTTGGTATTTCAGATGATAGAAAATAATAAATTAATTTCCTTTTTAGAATTTTGCATGCTGAGTGTTTTATTAAATATGTACAACTGCAAGAAGTGAAGTGTTCATATCTGAAAGTGTTCTCAGCTCTTCAGGTATTTTTACCTTATTATTGTCTGTCATTACCTACAGATTATTGTGCTTAATATACAGCATTCTTCCTCCATTTGGTATTTCCATTGAGGAATAATAGCACTATAGATGAAAAAAATGACTTTACCATTACTTCATTCCATTACCTAATTTTACTGGCATGATCTGTTTCACTGTTTGAGACTCACAAAAAAAAAAAAAAAAAAAAACACTACTGTTTTAATCTTCAAATAAATGCAATATGATTCTGAGTCCCCAGCAAATCTTTTTATCTCCTGGCATTCCCTCCCAAGTAATTATTAGGACTTGAGAAATGCAAACACTTTGACCAATTTCTCCCCCTCATTTTTCACACGTTGTCTCCTTGTAATCTTCCAGGCTCCTCAAATGCTGACCTCTGACAGAAGCTGCTGGTCTCCAGTCCTTCCAGGATGACCCTTCTGTGACCACTGTTTTCCTTTTCTGCCTTGTTGCACAGTCTGAAAATCCCCCTCCCTGCACTCTACAGTATTGATATGGAAGCTTCTGAGGACAAAGTTGTCTGATGCAAAGCTGTTTGCTAGAGCTAGGGACCTGCATTATTTTCTCCCGTAGCTAAGAAAGAAATTCCACTTTTCAATGCTGTGCTCTGTCTGATGTACAAGCAACCATAGGTCAAAATCTTGGTGTCAGGATGGAAGGACTCTGAAAGTAGGTCACATCTGCACCACTCACATTCTGCCACTGGACCAATCACTTTCTAGGTTAACTGACAGAGTAAACCTCCACCACTTTGCTTCTCTGGTTTAACAACAAAATCATAAGTAGAAAGAGGATACATTTTCCTTTATCTGGGCTATTCCTTCTTAGCCATGATTAATTTGTTGCTTACAAAAAAAAAAAAAATTATTTCCAATGAGGTTGATTTTTTTCACCCAATTTAAGACACGCAATGATGAGTGAAGTTAGTTTTATACTTTTTGGTCTGAAGATTTTAGTCCATTACTCTTTGAGGCATGCCATACTATTATCTTAGTTACTCAGTTCAAAGAGATCCTATACAGACAACATATTTTTTTTTTTAACACTAGAACATAAATTTTAAATATTTCTGATTGTAACAATATTGTGATAGTTGATATTTTAAATATAAATTTTGAGAATCCTTAATTACACTACATTGTACATACTGAAAGAATGATGGAATTAAGAATTTTACTGACTTCTTCAAGGTCACCAAAAAACAGAAGATAAAAATAAGTATTTTTCAGACCATCACTATTAGTAATCATACTTTGAGTACACACTTTGAATATTGCTCTGGAGTTTCTACTATAAATTTTAACTCCACAACTTAAAATTTAGAATATCTAAAATATATTTTATCCTCAAAGCTTAGATGACTGGGTGGCTTAAAAGTAAACTATAAGATATTTTAAGTAATTATTTGGTAAAAATACAAAAATATGTATTTGGAAATAGCTACAAAATTAATGTTTTGTCAACTCAAGTTTCCAATGTAGGTGGTCTTATCAATAGGCAGCTATGTTCATTGTGTCATTTTTAAGGGTACATGGAAGACCTCCCGTGAACACTGATTACAAAAATGACCCTTAATGTTCGTATTTCTCTGAGTTCGCACCCTTTTGCAATGTGACTTTGTGGTTCTTCCCGTCAAGAAGTGAAGTATAGTTATCTACCCCTTGAATCAGATCTGGCTGTCTACCCCTTGGATCGGATCTGGCTGTCTGCCCCTTGGATTGGATCTGGCTGTCTACTCCTTGGACTGGCTCTGGCTGTCTATCTCTTGAATCAGACCTGACATTGTGACTTCCTTCGGATGACAGAATGTGGCACAAGCCGCGGTGTGCCTGTTCTGAGTCTAGGCTCTAATCGTCCTTTGTGCTTTGTCTCTTCTTGGAACTCTGCCATCACCATATGATGTTACTCATATAGTTCCATCATCACCATTGCCCCAGCTGCAGCCCACCAACAACTAGGCATGTGAGTGAGGCTTTTCTTGAACAACCAGTCCACATCCAACCTATCAAGTGACCAGGCACGTGACAGATGGCAGCTGAGACCAGCAGAGCCTGTACGAGATTAGCACGTGGACAGGTGAGCAATAATAAACATACGTATTTTAAGCCACTACGTTTTGGATGGTTTGTTACACAGTAATAGATAACTGATACAGAGATTAGTTTCTGAAATGGGGGAGTGGGGACAGGAGGAGGCTGTCATAATCAAAGCCTAAAACATGTGGCATGAACTTTGGTCTAAGGAACAAGCAGAGGATGGAAAAATGAAGAGGATGCATTTGGCAAAATCTGGAAAACGGTAAGGACATTTCTATTGGAGGTTAGAAATATGTCAACCCATATTGTTTGTCACAAAAAAATTAGCAAAACAATTGCATATAGTAATTAGAGGATAGAAAATATACCTCATTAACTCTGAATTTGGTTAAAATGATCTCTAGGATGAATGCTGAAAGTGGCAGCTGGCTGATCCTAGCTACATATGATAAGGTATGGAGAGAAAGAACAGACTTAGAAAGTACTGCTAAATTTGTAACTGGAGTTTAAAGGGAATAGAGAGGAACCATGCCTTGTTTAGTTGGAAAATAAAACTGTCTCATATCTGGTCTCTCCAGCAGGTAAAAGATTTCAGAGTAAAATCTGAGCTCTGTGGACAAAGATCAAAACAAGGATGTGGCAATAGGCCTTTTGTTGAGTCCTCTTAAGATTCATTGGTGCCTGTAGACCCTCTCAGCTATAAAAAAAGGCTTCTAAGAAACCAAAAAGCTTGATGTCACAGCAGACTGTTTCAAAAGTAAGTAGCAGTAAGTAAGTCCAGAGAGGGACAATCACGTCTTGAAAACAATTGTAGGTATAGCTTTTATTGAATGTAGTAGACTTAAATCAGATTCATAAGAAGCCCACAAAGATTTTTTTGTTCTTTATTGTGCTTTAGATGAAGGTTTACGGAGCAAATTAGAATCTCATTAAACAATTAATACACATATTGTTTTGTGACATTGGTTGCCAACCACATGACATGTCAACACTCCCCCTTCTCCACCCTGGGTTTCCCATTACCAGCTTTCCTGTCCCCTCCTGCCTTCTCATCCTTGCCCCTGTGCTGGTGTGCCCATTTAGTCTCGTATACATGGTTGAGCTACATGTATTGTTGTTTGTTTTATGGGCCTGTCTAATCTTTGGCTGATTATTGACTATGCAAAGGCATTCAATGTGTGGATCATAACAAGTTATGGATAACATTGCAAAGAATGGGAATTCCAGAATACTTAATCATGCTCATGAGGAACCTGTAAATAGATCAAGAGGTAGCTGTTCGAACAAAACAAGGGTATACTGCATGGTTTAAAATCAGGAAAGGTGTTCATCAGGGCTGTATCCTTTTAACATACTTATTCAATCTGTATGCTGAGCAAATAATCTGAGAAGCTGAAATATATGAAGAAGAAAGAGGCATCAAGATTAGGGGAAGACTCATTAACAACCTGCATTATGCAGATGACACAACCTTGTCTGCAGAAAGTGAAGAGGACTTGAAGCACTTACTGATGAAGATCAAAGACCACAGCCTTCAGTATGGATAACACTTTAGCATAAAGGAAACAAAAATCCTCACAACTGGACCAATAAACAACATCACGATAAACGGAGAAAAGACTGACGTCAAGGATTTCATTTTACTTGAATCCATAATCCACACCCACGGAAGCAGCGATTAAGAAATCAAAAGAGGCATTGCATTGGGCAAATCTGCTGCAAAAGCCCTCTTTAAAGTGTTGAAAAGCCAAGATGTCACCTTGAAGACTAAGATGCACCTGACCCAAGCCATGGTATTTTCAATCGCATCATATGCATGCGAAAGCTGGACAATGAATAAGGAAGACCGAAGAAGAACTGACGCCTTTGAATTGTGGCATTGGCGAAGAATATTGAATATACCATGGACTGCCAAAAGAAAGAATAAATCTGTCTTGGAAGAAGTACAACCAGAATGCTCCTTAAAAGCAAGGATGGCGACACTACATCTTACATACTTTGGACATGTTATTAGGAGGGATCAGTCCCTGGAGACGGACATCATGCTTGGTAAAGTAGAGGGTGGGTGAAAAAGAGGAAGATCCTCAACAAGACGATTGACACGGTGGCTCCAACAATGAACGCAAGCAGAACAACGATTGTGGGCATGGCTCAGGACTGGGCAGTGTTTCGTTTCGTAGTGCATAGGGTCGCTGTGAGTCAGAACTGACTCAACAGCACCACCACCAACAACAACAACAATCATTGGCTGAAGGGTTAATCTCAGGAGTGACTCCAGTACTAAGTTAAAAGGGTGTCCGGGGGCCATACTCTCGGGGTTTCTCTAGTCTCTGTCAGACCAGTAAGTCTGGTCTTTTTTTGTGAGTTAGAATTTTGTTCTACATTTTTCTCCCGCTCTGTCTGGGCCCCTCTATTGTGATCCCTGTCAGAGCAGTCAGTGGTGGTAGCCGGGCACCATCTAGTTGTGCTCACTCAGTCTGGTGAAGGCTGTGGTAGCTGTGGTCCATTAGTCCTTTGGACTAATCTTTCCATTGTGTCTTTGGTTTTCCTCATTCTTGCTCCAGATGGGGTAAGACCAGTGGAGTATCTTAGATGGCCGCTCACAAGTTTTTAAGACCCCAGATGCTACTCACCAAAGTAGAATGTAGAACATTTTCTTTACAAACTATGTTATGCCAATTGAGCTAGATGTCCCTGGAGACCATAGTTCCAGGCCTCAGCCCAGTAATTCAATCCCTCAGGGAGTCTGGACGTGTCTATGAAGCTTCCATGACCTTACCTTGGTCAAGTTGTGCTGCCTTCCCCAGTATTGACCCCACAAAGATTTTAAGGGAGTTTTTTTTTGCAAAAAATTCCAGCAGTCTGGACTAGAAAGGATTGGAATGGTTTAAACTGTCAAAGGATTCTTTTGTCTCCTAATTTTTGTAGGCAGTTGGAAGGCAGATAAATATATTAAACTTCCATTATGAGTTATTTCTTCAAAGTAGCCAAGGACAGTAATGGGGGGAAAAAAAAAAAAAAAAAAACTTAGTAGGAGGAGGAGCCCTGGTGGCATAATGGTTAAGAGCTCATCTGTTAATCAAAAGGTCGGCAGTTCAAAACCACTAGCCACTCCTTGGAAACCCTAGGGGGCAGTTCTACTCTGCCCCATTGGGTTGCTAGGAGTCGGAATTGACTCAAGACGGCAATGGGTTTTGTTTTGTTTTGTTTTGGTTAGTAAGAGGAACTCAATTATTAGAGCTGTGAGTACTGGGAAACAATGGCCTGGACATCTACTTCCATAGAAGAGAACTGACAATAGTTAAGGAACATTTTCCGCCTTTAGCTTAGGGGGACCTGGCAACACATGCCCAGTGGGATTTCTGAATTGTTATGGACAAATGACTGCTATGGTCCTTCCACCTTTACCCTTTTTAAATAAGAATATTTATTGTGGTTATCCTATCGCTGTTCTCCAGGGAGTAGCAGATAATCTATCTTTTTAGCTCATAGGTCTTTTGCTCTTAAGGAACCACATCTAAGGGAACATGTGAGACCTGATATAGATCATGAACTCCTGGACTTTGAGACTGTTGGTGGTCTTGTGATGGACTAAGTTTACTTCGCATGTTGAAGGGGCAGGGGAAGACAAAAAGGAGACCAAAGGGAAGACTGTGTTAGATTGTTTATAAAAATGGTTCATCTCTCTACCTTATATCCCATATATTCCACAAGCAATTTTCAGCCATCTTGAGTTAGAGTCTAGGCCTTGTGACTTGCTTTGACCAATAAAATGTGGCAAAAATTAGAGCATGCTAGTTCTGAACCTAAGTCTCAATAGGCCTTCATGTTTCTTCCTTACCTTTTGTAACCCTACTGCTACCATGTACTCAAACCTGAGCTAGCTTGCTGTATGTTGAGGCATGTAATCTATCACCTCATTATCCCCACTGAAAGTCAGTCAACCATCAAACGTGTGAGTGATTTTATTCTAGAGCAGCTTCCTCCAGTCAACCTACCAAGTGAGTGCAGACACATAAACAAACCAACTGAAGTGTGTTGAACTTGACCCAGATCAGAAGAACTGCCTAAGTAAACTCTATTTGCATGAGCAATAATACGTGATTGGTTTTTAAGGCACTAAGTGTTGGGGTTTTTTGTTGTACACCAATAAATAACTGTTGTGCACCCTAATCCCTCTGAGCACCTCCTCTCTGAAGGTTGGCTTTCCATGTTTAGAGACCCATTTCCTTGATTTATCCACTAACTTTAATTTTAGAAAACATGGTTGAGGTTAGAATTAACTGATCATGTCCTTTACTGAAACACAGGCCTGATGGATTTAAGAAGAGGAAGGACGAGACATGAGAACAGGGGAGTAAATTTAGGACTTTAGAGAAAAATGTCTGACTTGCAAGAAAGGTTTAGTTTCTTAAAAGAAGAAGTATTAAAGACTGAAGGCCTGCGCTCCCTGGGCTACATTTCAAACAAAATCGAAGATTTGAAAAGATATTAGAAGGTGATGGATGTTGTCTTTGCAATGCACATATGTAATGTGAAGAAGCTGTCCTTGAGAATATTATACAGCATTGATTTCGCTGTTTAGGGATAGCAGTGATCCTTTGGCAGAGTTACATGGGCATAATGCACAGTAAATAAGTATTAGAAGTTTACGTGATGACGTTGGATATACTAAAGGTATGTTGTTTTTGCCTGCCATGAGTCCATGTCTCTTATTATTCTAACAGAAACTTCATTTTGCATTGAAGAAATGTTCCTTCACATTTTCAGGCTGTGGGGTGTCTGTGGGGTTGACTCAACTTTCCTAGTTCCAGGAAAGCGTGTGATGCAAGCCAGGCCAGAGATTAAACTCTGAGACTTTTGTTGGGTGTCTTCGGAAAGAAAAAAAAAAAGTGTCTTGCTGGGAGAGCTAGTGCTCTGTGAGGACATGACCCTTTGTGTGCCTGCAGCCTCCTTGTCATTACAGAGAGAGAGCTGGCTTGGAAATAGAGATGAAACAGAGCGAAAATGCAGCTGAGAGTTGAACAGAAACAGATTCCTCATAAACTTGCTTGAGCCTTGAATCCAGCAAGGAGTTCAGTCTAGATCTATTCCTGGACTTCATGATCATGGGGCAAAATCATTTCATGAAAGGCTATATCAGTTGGGTATTTGTCCCTCGCTGACAAAAGTGTTTACAAATCTTGAATTTAAGTTAGCAGAGGGTGCTCAGCTGAGCTAAATATTGATAGGACCAATGAAAAAATTTGTATAAAATATGAGTTGCTGTTAGAAACATAAAATGTTAAAGTTATTAGGTGTCTGACAATAAAACTATGGCCTAGGACTATTGACATAGCCCACTGAGGAAAAGAAATAAAACAAAGAGGAAATCATCTAATATGCTGATGTTTTGAGACAGGAGATCGCTGCTTTTGGGTATGGAGTTGTTCAGAAGCGAACACAGATATCAGAATCACTTGGGTTTTCCCCTCCCCTCCCCCAAAATTCACATTCTCATTGTCACCACATAGTGACAAATTCTTAGAGAATCATGACCTTTCGGAATTATGAAAAGTTTGAAAGAATCTCTCTCCTGTTCCCTCTTCTCCCTATCTATTAAAAACAACGATTGTAGAACTGCTTATATTCTGAAACCAAGTGATGAAAGATTAGGGAGTGAAGAAAGGAATATGTAGTCCTCCCTGGACTATTCAGGGGAAAATCTTGCCTTGTCAACCCGGAAGCCCCAGCAGAGCTCCACAGATGATGGAAGGCAGGTTATGCTTTCAGAAGCCCTTGAAACTTTTTCTCACCAGCACGGTGGAAGTTGAATTACCTGTTACTGTAAATCCTAAACTTGCTGAGACTATCGCCTCCGTCTTTGGTCATCGTACTCTTTTGTGATCATGCAGAGTTTCTGTTGCCTTTAGTTTTGCAGATTCCACTCATTTTCAAAGTCATATCATCACTGTTTCCTCCACTCCCTTCAGTGAGGCTGTTTCATACATTTGTAATACAGTTAAATTTTTGTTTGGTGACGGTCTGTATTCTACCTGGGTTCCCCTGATTTCCTAAAATGTTTTTTTTCAACTTGCTTACGTAAAGGTGCACAGTTTGTGCATTTAAATCCAATGAGTATCCACCATTGTTGTTGTTGTTGTTGTTAGCTGCTGTCCAGATGGCCCCAGACTCATGGCGACCCCAGACACAACCGAACAAAACACTGATCTTGCACCATCTCCATGCCATCGTAATCCATAGAGTTTTCACTGACTGATTTTCAGAAGTAGATCGTCAGGTTTTTCTTTCTAGTCTGGCTTAGTCTGGATGCTGTACTGAAACTTGTTCAGCAGCATAGCAACATGGCAGCCTCCGCTGACAGACAAGTGGTCAAACCCTCTTTTCCCACGTAGGAGAAAATTCTACTACTGAGCCACCACTGCCCCGTGTCCATCAGTACAGTATGCTACCAGTTTCTTCACACTAAGAATTTCTCTCTGCTTCCGTAGTCATCCTCTCCACCAACACCATCGCCCGGCAGCACTGACCAGCTTACCATCTCTATAATTTTGCCTGTTTTGGAATCTTACGCAAATGGAACCACATAGTATGTAGCTGTTTCAGACTGGTTTCTTTCACTTATCAATACACAGTTAAGACTAATACACGTCTTTTAGTGGCTTGATAGCCTTTTTTTTCCCCCTCACTGAATAATATTCTATTTAATCCATTCCCTTTGTTGACGTCTAAAAATACTTCATTAGAATTTTGAATGAGATGTAACTGCATTGGATTTATAGCTTAAATTGAAAAGAACCGCCATTTTAAGAATATTGGACCTTCCAATCCACGAACACAACACATCTCCATATTTATTTACATCCTCTTTTATTTCTTTCTTCAGTGTTTTGCAGTTCCCACATACAGATCCTGTAAATATTTTGGCAGATATATACATATTTCATTTTTTTGGTGTAATTTAAATTATGTATATATTTTTCAATTACAAATTACATTTGTTCATTGCTGGTATATAAGAGGCGCCCTGGTGGCACAGTGGTTAAGAGCTTGGCTGCTAACCAAGAAATCAACAGTTCAAATCCACCAGCTACTCCTTGGAAACCCTATGGGGCAGTTCTACTCTGTCCTATAGGGTCGCTATGAGTCGGAATTGACTTGACCACAACCGGTTTGGTTTGGTGTATAAGAAAGCAATTAACTTTTGTATTGACCTTGTATTATTGTAATCTTACTCTACTTGCTTATTAGTTCCAGGGATTTATTTGTAGATTCTTTGGGATTTTCTCCATAGACAGTCATGTCACAATCAACTGAATAAAGACAGTTTTATTTCTCCTTCCTTTCCAATCTGTACGCCTTTTATTTCTATTTCTTGTCTTGTTTTCCTAACTTGAACTTTCAGTATCATACTGAATAGGTGTCCTAACAGAGGACATCCTTGTCTTTTTGTTGATTTTAAGGGCACTGTGTCCAGTCAATCACCATTAAGTATGATGCAGACTGTGAGTTTTTTCAAGATAAGGGTTTGGCTGCTAACCAAAAGGTCAGTGGTTTGAACACACCAGCTGCTCCATGGGAGAAAGATATGGCAGTCTGCTTCTGAAAAGATTTACAACCTTGGAAATCCTATGGGGACAGTTCAGCTCTATCCTATAGGGTTACTATGAGTCAGACTCGACTGGATGGAAGTGAGTTTGGTTTTTCTCTTCTATTCCTAGCTTTTTGAGGTTTTTTTTTTTTTTTTTTAATCATAATAGGGTTTTGGATTTTGTCAAATGCCTTCTTCTGTGTTGACTGAGATGATCATATGGTTCTTTTTCTTTGTTCTGTTACTGTGGTGAATTACATTGATTGATTTTCTAATGTTAAACTGCCCTTGCATTTCTAGGATAAATCCCATTTGTTTATAATGTATATTCATTTTAATATGCTTTTGGATTCAATTTGCCAGTATTTTGTTGAGGATTTTTTCATCTATATTAAACAAGGGCTATTGGTCTGTAGATTTCTTTTTTGTGGTGTCTTTATCTGGCTTTGGCATCAAGACAATGCTGGACTCATAGAATGTGTTTGGAAATGCACCTTCCTCTTCTTTTTTGGTAAAAGTTTAAGAAGAATAAGAACCATTTCTTTCATAAATATTTGGTAGAATTCCCTAGTGAAGTCATCAAGTCAAGGATTTTGGGGGGCAGGGAGGAGCTGATTACTCATTCAATCTCCTCAAATATAGGTTTTTTGAGATCCTCTATTTCTTCTAATGTCAGTTTAGGTGGTTTACGTGTTTCTAGGAATTTGTGCATTCTATATAAGTTATCTAACCTGTTGGCATCAATTGTTCATAGTATTCTCTTGCTATTCTTTTTTATTTCTGTAGGGTCTTTTGTAATGTTTTCACTTTCATTTCTAATTCCATGTATACATTTGCATTTTTTCTCTGGTTTTCTTTATTAGACTAGCTGACAGTTTATTGATTTCATTCATCTTTAAAAACACTTCTTGTTTTATTGATTCCTTGTATTGTTTTTCTATTGTCTGTTTGTCTCTGCTTTGATCTTTGCTGTCATGTTCCTTCTGGTAGCTTTGGGTTCAATTTACTCTTCTTTTACTAGTTCCTCAAGTTGGTTAGGTTATTGATTTGTGATCTTTCTTCTTTTTTTAATGTAGGTATTTACCATCATAAATTTCTCACTGAGCACGGCGTTTGCTGTGTCCCACAAATTTGATATGTTGTGCTTTCCTTTTCATTCACTCTAAGTATTTTCTGATTTGTCTCTTCTTTTCTTCCTTGACTCATTTGTTATTTAAAAGTGTGTTGTTTAACTTTCAAAATGCGTGTATGTTCCAGTTTCCTTCTGTCATTAATTTCTAGTTTCATTCCATTGATGTTTGAGAAGATATTTTGTATGATTTCAATTTTTTAAAAAAATTGTTGAGACTTGCTTTGTGACTTGTGGGTGGTGATGTAAGACTTAATTTACCTTTTCAGTATTTTTATTTATAAAACCATAAAAACTATCAACATCTTCCAATGATTAAGTTAGAAATCAAAAGGACAAAATTCTGTTTATCAGTCACTAGAGGCAGTTTGTTTTCAAAATTAAACCTTCATGTTGAAATATGAAGTCTCTTTTATTGATTCCTCTATTGAAATAACATTGGATCCTGGCTCGTTTTCAGGTGGAGCACTACCATGAGTTCTGCTGTATAGTTAATTAAGTTGAAAAGTGTCATGGAGCCCTGGGCATTATGGAGCCCAATGTTCTAGTTTCTACAATAATTATAAACCCCATGTTCCTAAAATATGGCCCTTAGATCTTAATTGTCTCCTGATGTTGTAATCTATGTTACCCCTAGTCTTTCAAAATCAATGCACCTGCACGAATTTTGAACACATGCCATGTGCTAATAGGCACAGCTATATTTTTTTCTCCATAAACGATCTTTTTTCCTAAACCTAACAAAGTCCTCAAGGTTCTACCTGCCTGGACACCTCATAAAGCCACCTCACATCATCATTGGACCTCTATTCTCTATGTGCTTAATACATAGACCTAAAACTGGGCATCACTATGACTCACTTGTAGAAAATAACGACTATGCTTAAAGTTTTATTTTCAATTTAAAGTACGCACAGCTTCCAAGGCTCATTCAGGATTGAGAGGATGCAGGATTAGAACAGAAGCTCACAGCAATGGGAAAACCGATCCGGATATTTAATTTTTAATCATATTGTCATTATTAGGCCCCGTTAGAGATGGCAATGAGAAAATTTATACAAGTGTTTCCTCCATTGTAAGTTACTGTATAATAGGAGGTAGTTAGGTGAATATGAAAGATTGTAGGCCTTGGCCTCCAATGGGTACAGTTTCAAATTGACTTTTCCTTAGGATCACTCATGCCATGTGACCTTCGATTGGTTTTTTAAACACTATGAACTTCAGTGTTCTGATATGCATAATGAGATCTTGAATTCTAACTCACATTATTATTTTGTGCAAAATATGATACACCTAGAAAACCACCTAGAATTGCTCGTTGCACAAAATCATATCCCCATTTATTATCCATTTATTGCATACTTGACAGCATTAAATAATACGTATTCATCTTTGGATGTCCATTTTTCTTCCAGAAGGGATGAGACCTGTTATTTAAGGTCAATCGCCTCTCTGGGTAAAAGAAAGAAAGCTTGCAGAAGAATCCTGGGTAAGCACCTACTTTAACCTCACTTTTTCAAAACACCATTACACCAAGACCCATGGGGCCACAAAAACACATTTTAAGTAAATGTAATCCTCCTGGATATGATGCAGCTTGACACCAGTCTTAAAACAAGGCTATTACTTAAGATTAATAAACCCCATGGAAAAATGGTGAAATCGAACTACATGGGTCTTTAGGAATAGACCAGGGAACATCTGATTATAAAATAGGGAAAATACTTTGGTAGTATTTATTTTTATAGAAAGTATTAAACTTACCATTCAAAAATAAAGATAATTAGTGTTTTTTTATTTTGATAAATACATATGTAACAAAATATTTGTCATTTCAACATTCTTCACATGCACAATTCAGTAGCACGTTTGCGATCATTGCCATCGTCCCTTTCCAAATTTTTCCATCACCCTTCACAGAAGCTCAGTATTCCCTAAGCAATGAGTTCCCATTCCCCCCTCCCTCCCACTCCATCACCCTTCACAGAAGTTCAATATTCCCTAAGCAATGAGTTCCCATTTCCCCCTCCCTCCCACTCCATCACCCTTCACAGAAGCGCAGTGTTAAGCAATGAGTCCCCATTTCCCCCTCCTTCTCACTCCATCACCCTTCACAGAAGCGCAGTGTTCCCTAAGCAATAAGTCCTTTTCCCTCTCCCTCCCACTCATCTGTGGTAACCACTTAATAAACTTAGATAAAGACTTTTCATTGCAGATTTGTCCCTTCTAAAAGCTGAAGTGAGAGTATTTATTTTTTGCCTAGCTTCACTACCTGCTATTCTAAGAGAAAACTTAAAACTACATTAATCAGAGGGTAAAAGAATGAGATTTTAGTTATCTAAAAGGATGACTGAAATGAGAAATTGGAGGGAAAATGTGTAGAAATCTGTGGAATATATCCAAAATATGTTGATTTTGCTAATCATATTTACTTTGGTGAGCTAAAGGTGTACAGTTATCTGGAAGCTTATATTCATAAATGGATGTTCTCTCAAATATCACCTTACAAAGTAAAGGAAAAAAGTCAAATAATCCTCATTTGAAAATATAACCCTCAACAAAGGAATATACGGCCTCTTAGAAGTAAAGAAGGTGTGGTTGTTGTTAGGTGCCATCGAGTCAATTCCGACTCATAGCCACCCTATAGACAAGAGAAGGAAACACTGCTCGGTCCTGCGCCAGCCTCATGATCGTTGTTATGCTTGAGTCCATTGTTGCAGCCACCGTGTCCATCCATCTCGCTGAGGGTCTTCCTCTTTTTCGCTGACCCTCTACCAAGCATGACGTCCTTCTCCAGGGGCAGATCCCTCTTGATAACATGTCCACAGCATGTGAGACGAAGTCTCACCGTCCTTGCTTCTAAGGAGCATTCTGGCAGTACTTCTTCCAAGGCAGATTTGTTCGTTCTTCTTGCAATCCATGGGATATTCAATATTCTTTGCCAACACCATACTTCAAAGTCTTCTTATTTGGTCATCCTTGTTCATTGTCCAAAAAGAAGGTGTAGGAAATACTAATTTTTCTATTTCTAAATCCTACTTCTTTAATCTGTACAGGATGACTCAGCATATAAAGCCAGTTTACCAACCATCTCTCTCTCTTTCAGATTCAACTGAATCTGCATCTCCTAAACATGAGTATATTTTTCACACATTTAGTGCATTCAAACTATGAGCATGATATTTAAATATAGATTACTTCAAAGGATATCATCTATGTAATGAGTTCACTAGCATCTCCATGAGGATGTGATGAACTTCTGACTCAAGATGTACTTGAGTCCTCAGTTTCTATTCCAGGAAGACTCTTCTCCCAGTTTACTTTCATTTGTCCTTTTTATCTTATGAAGTCTCATTATCCCTAACTCATATTTCACCACTGTGTTTCAAGAAAGGCTCTGGAATGGAAATTATTTTGTAAAACGGCAACAATCAAAAATAATCTTAGTCCAAGTCACTCAGAAAGTAAGTGGTGTAGCTGAGGTTTACACTCTGAACTTTCTGACTTCAAAGACATTTTTTTTCCCTCTACTCATGGTACGTCCCCATCTTCAAAGTAGCCTCAGACATGAGGTGACGGTCGTCTTGTTACTAGAAGTATTTGCATATTAGGACTTGTGGAATGAACTTCAGCCATGGCAAGAATTAGCTGTTGCATTTAGAGAGAACACTAAGTCACTAAGGAGTCATGGCATGGTGTAGACAGTTAGGTGTTCAACTACTAGCTAAAATGTTGGTGGTTCAAATCCACCCAGAGATGCCCTGGCGATCAGCTTCCTAAATGTCACAGCCTTGAAAACCCTATGGAGCAATTCTATTCTGCATACCTGGGGTTGCCATGAGTGGATGTTGACTTGATGGCAGCTAACTACAACAACAATGTGAAGTAACTAACTTCGTCGATAATCATTAGTGGCTTATTGTTGAGCATGCTCAGTAGCATGTCTTGCACTCGGGTTCCTTCATGTACTGCAAATAAAAATTCCTATATGCTCAACTGGTAAACCAAATTATAATTTTCTGGTGGATTATTCTGCCATCATATACAGAATAGGGAATGCCCCATTGTTTTGATAGAAATTAAGTATTTAACAAGGCATTTTAAAATTTATTGTTGCAGAAAAAAGAATATGGTATTTAATTCAATTCAAGACAATTTAATTCAATATGTATTTATTTAATGCCTGCAATGATCCAGGCCCAGTTCTAGATGAATTGGCTACAACAGTGAATACTATATACTGTTTTTCACAGGTAAAAATACTGTGGTTTGAGCTGTAAGAACTGGAATTGCTTTAATCAACTCTGCGTCTCATGGTTCTAGGCTTTTATGAATGATCGGTGGGCTAGGTTTGAATCACACACACACACATACACACATACACACAGAGAACTTTACCATTCACTATGATTTCTAATTTCTTCCTTTATTTTAGCAAAATTATATTTCCTGGAAAGAAGTGAGCAAGTAGGACACATGGTGTGTCCCTCAAGTTCTCTTCGAGAACTGTTTATCCTACTATAGGATAGTTAATAGGGCTCTGGTCCCCATAGTGTTTGATCTCTTTGATATCAATATAAGCAAATGTTTCAAGAGATCTTTGTTTCTAAACAGAAAGTCAAAAGAGCCCAGGATTCCATGGTGATACATCTGAATGCTTCCCAGTCTTTTGCTTATTACTTTTATTACAAAAACCAAACTAAACCCACTGCTGTCAAGTCGATCCCAACTCATAGTGACCCTATAAGACAGAGTAGAATTGCCCCATAGCATTTCCAAGGAGAAGCTGATGGACTCAAACTGCTGACCTGTTGGTTAGCAGCCAAGATTTTAAGCACTGTGCCACCGGGCCTCCATTACCTTCATAACCCGTGGTAAACTACTTAAGCTATGCAAGAGCTTTGGTCCACCTTAGTAAAGGGGAGCTAATGAAACCTATCTTCAAGTTTTTTAGAAAAGGTGGACTGTCCATAACTTAGTTCCTGCATATCGGAGGGCCTTAATAAATTCTCAGTGAAAAAGTGCATATCATCAGAGAGGTTCCCAATAAAGTGCTTATGGAATTCCAGAGGCAAGAAAGATTAAAGGTACAGGAAAATATAAGGAGAGACAGAGGCATTGGCAGACTTGTTTCCCTTCTCTCTTGGGTACCAAAAAAACCCAAATGGAAACATAGCTATGGAGGTTTTTAGTCCCTTGACAGTGAGTACATAAGGACCCTAGAACATTGACCAAAAAGGTTATATTACAATTATAAACAAAAATGGCCTGTTCTTCCAGATGAGAGAAGGTGAATTTGTTATTTTATATTGTCCCATTTCTGAAATGGAAGACCATGATGAATTCCTTAAAGTATATCTAGGTTATTTATTGATGATCTCTTTTCTGAGTATTGTCTACTATGATTTGTCATGTTATATTCCTCTCACTAAGCTTTCAAATGTTGAAGTAAGAGATTAATAAATAGTAAGATCTAGTAGAAGAAATTCTGCTAGGAAACCTCAAATGAATGATGCCGTAGGTTTATAGCGTCGTTTTAATGATGAATTGGCCATTCCTAACACTACTATATTGGGTTGGGTCCATGAAACAGTTCACACTTAGAATTTATGTAACTATAAAAGAAAGCTGGATCACACCCCGAAAGTATGCTCAATTCAGTTTGAAAACTGTATCTCAAATGATAATTTTCCTCTCTTTTGTTTTTCCCTAGGGTTGCATGTCCTTCTGTGGATGGCTGTAGTATGGCATGACTTGTTTGGTTTTGAATTATATTTAGTTATGTACATGTATTTTTGAGTGTGGACATAAAAATTCATTCAAACCAAGACCATTTCAGCCCCTGGAACATGTGATTTGTACTCAGACGATGCTCAGTGTATGTTGGTTCACTGCTTTTCTATATGATTGATGCAATTGTCATGTCCAAGATACTGAGAGATGTCAACGGCATTTCCGTTACTTGCATTGATCACACAACATTTGAGGAACTATATTGTCGAAAATTATGGCTTTGTGACTTAAAGTCTACAGATTTGGGGAGATCATGTTGGTCTGAAATTAAGTGGTAGCAAGTCAAAATAAAAATTTGATTAAGTCATTGGTTTGAAGAAATCGGGTTGCAGGTGGACCTATGGCCTTTTTGTTTCATTTGGTTTTTGTAAGTATAGCTTTAAAGGAGTCAAGTAAGCGTAATTTATCTGTTGTTTTTACTGTTTTTTTTTTTTAAATAAACTAGATATGCAAATAGGCGCTATTATTTAAGAAGTCTATGTAAGTTGTTTTGATTATTTGTTCTTTCTATGTACTTTGGCTTCAAGTAACTAAATCTGAACTGCTAATGTATTTTCTTAAACCAAAAAACCAAAACCTGCTCCTGTCAAGTGGATTCCGACTCACAGCAACGCTATAGGGCAAAGCAGAACTGCTCAATGTTTTTGTAAGCATGCTGCCACATCTTTCTCCCACGGAGCAGCTGGCGGCAGATGAGTACTTCAATCACTGCACCACCAGTTGGTTAGGCTTCTTTAAGAATGAGTAATAGCAGAAAGTCTGAAAATCCTCTTACTTACAATCCGTTTCTTTCTTTTGTGTGGAAGGAAACTTTTGGCTCAAGTGGGTGGAGAGGATTATCAAGTGTGATAAGGGCATTTCAGACAAACTGAAATCTAAATTTTATTGTGAAATTACCTGCTGCTCTCTCAAACAGTAAGAACTCCAAATTATTTCACCTTCTTTCATTTGAGCAAACGATATGGATTTTAAGCGATGGTCATTTAATGGCTATTTTTTTTTTTCTCTCTGTAGCATAAGTGTGATTTTAAGACAACTAATTTTGTGATCACATGAATTATTTGGAGCCATGGTGGCACAGTGGTTAAGAGCTCAGCTGCTAATCAAAAGGTTGGCAGTTTGAATCCACCAGCCACTCCTTGGAAATCCTATGGGGCAATTTTACTCTGTCCTGTAGGGTCGCTGTGAGTCAGAATTGACTCGACAGCAGTGAGCTTTATTTGGAAGGTAAAACCTGTTGCAGTCCCAACTCATAGCCATTGTATAGAACAGAGTCGAACTGCCCCGTAGGGTTTCCAAGGAGCAGCTGGTGAATTTGAACTGCCCACCTTTTGGTTAGCAGCCGAGCTCTTAACCACTGTGTCACTAGGGCTCCAGGATGATTTAAATCCTTTTCTTTCTACTATTTGCCTTAGAATTCTTTTTTAAAGTTCTCCTTCACTGTGAACAAACACTTTAGGGTATTACTTATTAAAGCTTATTTCTTCCTGCAGAAATTAAGGTAAAATGGAATGAGAGAAGGTATGGGAAAGCAGAAGGGGAATTGATCCTAAGAGTTTAACTTGAAGTAACGGGTCGAGAGGAGGGTGGGAAAGATCGATTAAGAATTTAGATCCCCTTAACTTGCTTACTCTTTTTTCAAAGGCAGACAAGTGTATAATATATTTCAGAAACGTGTCCATCAAAAACCATTTTTAATGTTTGGATTTACTGCTTAAAGCAGTACATTCCACTTATTTGGAGAATTCGCCTGAATGAAATGGCTTCTTCCCCGCAGTGAAAAAGAAATGAAGCATGACTGTTAACAGGCAACTATAAATGTAAACAAACGATCTAAAAATTTATAAGGGAAAGAAGGAAGGCAAGTCAGGGAAGCCTCTGGTTCGATTTTTCCTCCTTTTTCCAGAGTCTAGAAAGAGAAGTGCTACTTTTTGTTTGTTTAACAGGACTTGATGGAACACAGCTCAGGAGTGCTTTCAAATGCCCACTCTGCACACATTTGCTCTTGGAAATGATAGGAAAAAAAAGCTCTTTCCTGTCTCACTACTTTTGGAAGCTCAAGGGCCTGCTTTTGCCTCTGAAAGAAAGATCTACCTCTGAAAGTCTACAAGGCATTGCATGGGTTTTAAGACCAGCTGCTACTGCCCTGGACGGCGTGCGTCAGCTTGTGCTAGGGCAATACGTAAGCAATAATACCAAACCAACAGACATATATTAGAGATATGAGTGGTCAGGATTAGACAGCAAAGAGAAAGATTTGCTCAAGCATCTTTGAATTAGTTGTGTACGGAATCTGACACGTATCCTTTCACACTGACGTTTTTCAAAAATATTACAGTTAACTGCATTTTAAAACAAAGAATTTCCTAGTCGTTGCTTTTTATGGAAGGAGCCTTAGTGGCACGGTGCTTAAGTGCTCGGCTGCTAACCGAAAGGTAGACCTTTCGAACCCATCAGTTGCTCTGTGGGAGAAACATTTGCCATCGAGTCAATTCGGACTCATAACGACCCTATAGGACAAAGCAGAACTGCCCCATAGGGTTTCCAAGGAGTGGCTGGTGGATTCGAACTGCTGACCTTTTGGTTGGCAGCTGAGCTCTTAACCAGTGTGCCACCAGGAAACTCTACGGGGCAGTACCGCTGTGTCCTGTAGGGTCGCTATGAGTCCGGATCAACTCCGCGGCAAGGGGTTTGGGTTTTTTGCTTTGGTTTTTCCTTGCCGGTTTTGTCATCGCACAAATGTTATACTGACCTCCTACCTCCATCTACAGGAAAGACTGTAAATTTCCCTGTTTATTTTTAAGGCAACTGTATGTCTAACTCCTGAAGACATACATGGGCCTCGCACTGCTGCTGCAGCTCATCGGCAGCACATTCTACTGTTAAGTTCATGATTACTTTCCTCTGAATTGTAAGAGATTACTTCATCTTTACTTTTGTAGTTTATTTCAGATGTGAACTATAACTGACTCTTCGCCCTTATTTAGAGGCATTGTTTCTATCACTGGCCACGTTCCCTAGGAGGAAGATTTAAAAATTAACCATGAGAACCGAGGCAATAGCGTAACCACAGCAGATGTGGGACATCACAGACGACAATAACCAGTCAGGTGACTTCCCTCATCTGGATTTTGGCTCTTCTCATTCTTAAGATTTCATTAACATGTTAAGACTATATGTTGAACATAGTTTCATCACTGAACTTGTTTTAATTCGTCGTAATACTGCATTCTGGTTTTCTCCTTGAATAGCATTCTGTAACATTGCGTATACCATTATAACATAAAGGTGTAAGAAAGTGTCACTGGGTATACTTTCTGTAAGCATAAGACTATGTAAATAAGTCCACCATATTTTATTATTCATTATTTTGCCCAGATGAATCATGTAGTTGACCTCATTTGAAGATGACCTGGATGCGCCAGTGATTGCGTATGTTAGATGAATCTGACAGTGAAATTCAAATTTATTTAAAACTCTTAGTAGGAATCATTCTTCCCAGCTGCTGAGCTTAATGAAAACAAACAAGCAAGCAAAACGTAAGTTTTTATTGAATCTCTTCAGACACTATTTATTTTCTATTATTGATGAAACCTTTTTCCTTTCAATTTCTGCTCAACAAACTTACTACTCTTTTTAACCTCAACAGTTAACTCTCTGAAAACAAAATTAATTTACTTAACGTATTAGGTTTATTCTTATCTCTTTTAGGTAGAAACTTGATGTCCATTAAAAAGAGAAATAAAATACATTATTAAGAGTCAAATGTCCTGTTCTGACTACGCAGATCACGGCTCTGCATGATTGCACGGCTCTACATTACTTCTAAAGACTTCACAAACCCTTCAGATTTTGCAAGATATGCAATTACAACTTGACATAAATTTGAATCGCACTGCCAGATGCACCTAACATCCCATCATCAATGAGTGATTCACAAAAATGTCACATTGTGGGCCACAAATAGCTGCTAGTGTTAAACAGGGAGAGTTTTATAGCTGAATTATATTATTCATGGATACTTATTCATGAATATTTTCATACGTGGTGATTTTGGTTTTCTATGCAACTTCTTTTCTGGATGGAATAATGAATGTTTAGATAAGCAAATTTTCTCGATTAGCAAAAGAGTAGATAATCATGATCTTCTACCTAATGAAATTAGAAGCAAGGTGGAGTTCTTTAAAAGGAAACGTGCAGTTTCAGGCTGTAAAAAATTGTGTCAGGAATACCAAATGTTACGTTTCTTGTGTGGAAAACAGTTGAATACCTCAAATGCGATATGTTACTCATTAGAAAAATCCAGTGCATTGTAATAACAAAGTACAGCACTCTGATAGCATCTTTACCTTGATCGCTTGCTTACTGAGCTACAACTGTCTGGATTAATTGGACCATATTCTATCTTTCATAATAGTATCAGGAATAATATGATTTCTCAAGTAATAGTATAAAAATAATTTAACTTTAAAGAAAGACCATTTTAAGTAAATAATGTGTTATACATTCGATATTGGTTGGATAATTAATCCCAATTTTAGATAAAATTATGAACAGAGGTCCTATGATATTAAGACTGATAGAAACTTTATAAATTGTTCTTTGCAGTGGCTGTTCTAGGCAGCTCCACCAAATTTTATTAAAATCTTTGGGAACTTACCATATTGTGTTTGTGGCCAAGTGAAGAAGTCAACATGAAATACACCGTTTTTGGCTCTTTTCACCTGAAAAAACAGAAAATATGAACAAGAAATAAACAGGATTTGTATAGCAGTTTTTAAAGTCTCACTGTTTAAAAATCATTCATTTCTTCCCTTGAGCTCACAGTGGTTTTCTTCATAATTTTACAGGTATAAAAATGGCTAATGTTGTGTAAAGAAAGCAATGACTCTTTTAGATCCTAAGGAAATGGGATTAGCTGGGTCATCATGCTCAGAAATATTTTTTTTTTAATTTTCCATTCTGAGGGAATTTTGTATAGTTAAATAACAACAAGTCGTATATACATCAGGAATATAATAACTGTCATAGTGCAGGTGATTAAATGTTGATAAATGCAAGTAACAACTACTTTGGGCCTATTCACTACATTGTATCCATCCTTTTAAAAATGTGTATAGTGGAAATAATAAGTGAACTATCTGATTTTTCTACAGAATCATGTACTGGTCTGATTGTTTCATGACTGAACAAATTGGCTCCCTTGCAATCATTATATAGGCTAACATCATTAAAAAAAAACTCTGCATAACCCTGAAAGATAATTCAATTTCTTAATTTTAAATTATGCATTTCACAAGTTGAGGCATCTTGAAACCCAAGATAGGAAAATAAAAGACGATTGTTAGAAAAGCTGTTTGTAAAAGAAAAATAAAATATATTCATAAATTAAAATACAGACTTTTTTTCCCTTAGAAGTCTATTAGAAAACTGATTCTCAAGTATAGGTGTGGCCTTAGAATTGGAAGTCCGAGAGAGAGAGAGAGAGAGAGAGAGAGAGAGAGAGAGAGAGAGAGAGAGAGAGAGAGAGAGAGAGAGAGAGAGAGAGAGAGAGGGAGAGAGAGAGGGAGAGAGAGAGGGGGAGAGAGAGAGAGAGAGAGAGAGAGAAAGAGAGGGAGAGAAAGAGAGAGGGGGAGAGAGGGAGAGGGAAAGAGAGGGGGAGAGAGAGAGAGAGAGAGAGAGAGAGGGAGAGAGAGAGAGAGAGAGAGAGAGAGATAGGATTGCATCTGTATTTACATAGATCTCCATAAGCAGCTCTGATGTACTGGTATGTTGAGAAAAATTGCATTGCATAATAATCAGATTAATTCCTATTTCTTGGTGTATTTGACAGGAATTTATGAAAAACATAAATGACATTTTTTAGATCAAGATTGTTAATTGATATTCGACGTGAAAATTAATGGAGAAATCAGAGCAGAGAAAAGTGAAGCAGAATCTAGCAAAGGTAAGAAATGTCCTTTCAAACATAATTTTGAAAAGAAATTTAATTTAGAGTCAACAAAGCCATAGAGCCTGTGTGTGAATTATCAGGATAATTCATTTAAAACAAATGCATTCCCAACAGCAGACATAGAAGCCCCTTCCCAATCTTACAGACCTTGGAGGGAACATACAAAGCCAAAATCCCAGGAAATTTCTCTAAAGGAAGAAATGTTTGGGGAAGGCTCTCAAGTAAAATATTGGAGCTGAAAAGAATAGTAGAGCAGAGCCAAATTTAATGCTGCACTTCTTCAATAAATAGGAAAAATAAAGAATTGGTAGCTTAGCTTAATATATGAACAGAATAGAATAAAATGTTTCTTTCCTAAAGTAATCCTCCCTTACTCTGGAAATTGTAGGGTATCCTGAAATGATCTGTGAGTATCTGTGTTACTTAGACTAGAGATCGAAAATCTTTTTCTGAAAATTACTAAATAGTAAATATGTTTGGGCTTTGTGATACTGTATGGTTTTTGTTGCAACTAGTTAACTCTGAAGTTGTAGGGCAAAAGGAGTCATAGATAATAAGGAAACCAGTGAGTGTGGCTGTGTTCCAATAAAACTTTATTTAGAAAAACATGTGGTGACTTAGACCATCATCAGTCTTCCAAAAGAGAAGTCTGCTAGTGAATCAGACCTCCACCACCACAGAAAAATCCATAAATATGAACTGACAACAGTTGGTTCCAAAGCCTTAAGAAACCAACACTATAGAAAGAGAACGATAACAAACGCATGAAACAAATATATAAAATCATAACTAATATCAGAAAGATTTAAAGTTATATTTTACCTGTTAGACAAAGATTAGTAAGGTAACAGAACTATAAAAAATAAGGAGGGGTTCTTAATTAAAAAAAAAAAAAACATTGCAAATAAAAACATCAGTGGATGGATGAAATAACAAAATGATTCTGGTTGAAGACAATAGTATTTACATTAAAAAAAAGAAAGAAATCTCTTATACCTATCTAAATTCAAGATGAAAAAATAAGAAAATTTAAGCAAACTTGTTTTGAGATTCAATCAACTTTCTTGAGTTATAATTTCCCTACCATAAATTACATCTATTTTAATATACAGTTTGTTGAGTTCTGACATAGATGTGGTCATCACTATAACAATTACATAGAATATTTCCATCACCTCTAAAAGTTCCCTCATGCTCCTTTGGGATCAATCATCTCAAGGAAATCATTCACTTATTTTCTATCACTTTCAAGAATTTAATATAAATAGACTTATACAGTATGTACTTTTATATTTGATTTTTTTCATTCAGCAAAACATTTGTGAGGTTCATCCATATTGTTGTGTGTATCAGTAATTCAGTTGCTGAGTATTCTATTGTATGCTTATACCACAAACTGCTTATATGATTATCATATAATTTTGGGTTGTTTCCAGTTTTGAGCTATTATGAATAAGGATACTATTAACATTTATATTCAAGACTTTGTGCGAACGTGAGTTTTCATTTTCCTTGAGTATATAACTAGGCATGGAATTAGTGAATTATGTGGGAGATGTTTTTTTAAATTTATAAACTGAAAAGAGACCAAACCCGTTGCTGTTGAGTCGATTCTGAATCATAGTAACCCTACTGGACAGAGTAGAAGGGCCCTATAGAGTTTCCAAGGAGCATCCGGTGGATTCAAACTGTCAACCTTCTGGTCAGCAGCCAAGCTCTTAACCACTATGTCATCAGGGTTTCCTTTAAATTTATAAGAAACTGTCAAATTGTTTTCCAAAGAGGTTTTACCTTTTTTATGAAAGTACCATCAAAGTATCAGAATTCTAGTTGTTCCACGTTCTTAGCAAGACAACATTTTCACACTGTCTAATGTAGTGGCTATGTACTGGAATCTCAACGTGGTTTTAATTTTAATTTCCCTGATTACTAATTATATGCTTACAAATCATGAACTTTGGGCCATTTGTATATCTTCTTTTGTGAAGTGTCTTTAAGATCTTTTGCCTGCCTTTTTTTTTTTTTTTTTTAGGTTTCAACCTGGTTATTGAATTATAAGAGTTCTTTATATATTGTAGATAAAAATGCTTTGTCCAATTTATGAATTTCAATTAATTTTTTCCATTCTGTGTCTTGCCTTTTCATACGCTGATGATTTTTATAAGTTGACTTTTCATATTTTAATTTTGCTGATTTTTTATGAATAGGCTTTGGATACCTTAAGACATTTTTATCTACCCCAAGTTTGCAAAGACCGTCATCTATATTTTAGAAATTTTGTAATTTTTGTCTTAACATTTAAGTCTACGACCAATGTAAGTTAATTTCTATGTATGATGTGAGGAAAGGATTGATAACTACCTCTCATCCATTTTTACATATAGGTACTGTAGCACCATTTGTTGAAAGTGTATTTTGTTCTGCACTGAATTATCTTGGCATCTCTGTCAAAAGCTAATTTAGTGTCTTTATGATAGTTTACTATTAAGTCTTAAGGTAGTGTAAGTTTTTCAACTTTGCTATCATTTTTAAAAATTTCTCTGGACTTTCTAGGTTGTGGGCATTTTCATATAAAAATTACAGTATGTTTGTAAATTTTTACACTAAGGCCTATGAAATTTTTATAGGGATTTTATTTAATCTGTAGAAAAATATGAGGAATTTGCCAAACTCACAATGTTGAGTTTTCCAATTCATGTTCATAGTCCATCTCTCCATGTATGTTAGTCTTCTCTAATGTCCCTCATCAGAAGTCTTCAGTTTTCAATATACAGTTCTTGCACATGTTGTTACATTTCCTGAGAGCATTTTATGTTCTTGGAAACTATAGTAAAATTTCATTTTAAAATTTATTTTTTAGTTTCTAGTTACTCATTTATAGAAATGCAATTGATTGTTTTCTTGGCCTTGTAGCCTCCGAATTTATTCAAATAACTTTTTAGTTTTAGCAGCTTTTTGTAGATGGCTTAGAATTTTCTACATAGAAAATCAGAGAATAAAGACAGCTTTACTTCTTCCTTTTCAACCTGTACATCTTCAATTATTTTTCTTGTCTTGCATCCTTTTCAGTACAGTGTTGAATAAAAGTGAGGACACCAACCATCTTTGCTTTGTTTCCAACTTTAAGGGGAAAGAATACAGTCTTTCATCATAAAGTCTCATGTTAGTTGTGTGTGTGTGTGTGTGTGTTTAATATAGATGCTTTGTTTCAATTTGAGGAAGTTGTCTTATTTCCAAACTTCGCTGAGAGTTTTTAATCATGAAATAAGGTTAAATGTACATAGTTTTTTTCATATCTATTGTAACTGTTATATCTATTTGTATCTATTGAGATGATTATATGTTTTTTGCTTTATACTACTATGATGAATTACATTGTTTGATTTTTAAATATTAAATAAACATTGAATTCCTGGATGAACATCACTTATAAGTTGTTGAATTCAATTTCAATGTTGTTCAGGATTTTTGCATGTATGCTAATGAGGAATAGTGGTCTGTAGTTATCTTTTTCTTTGGTAATACCTTCCTCTATGGCAGTATTCAGAGTAATAATGACTTCATAAATGATTGAGAAAGTGTTTTCTGTAGAATTGATATTATTTCATCTTTATATGTTTGGTATAAATCAGTAATGAAGCTAACTAACTTCAAGTTTCTCCTGTGAGAATGTTTTTAACTAATATTTCAATCATTACGTACATACTCGCTGCTGTCGAGCCGATTCTGACTCATAGCAACCCTGTAGAACAGAGCAGAACTGCCCCATAGAGTTTCCAAGGCTGTAATCTTTATGGAAACAGACTGCCACACCTTTCTCCCACAGAGTGTCTAGTGGGTTTGAACTTCAGGCCTTTCAGTTAGCAGCCGAGCGATTTAACCACTGCACCACCAGGGCTCCTTCTTATATATATATATAGGGGTAATCATATCATCTATTGTTTCTTGATTGTTCATTCCCTTTAGCCAGTCCTCATTCCATTTTTCCACTGCTCATTCTATTTAGCCATATTCTATTTCTCATTGTCCTTTAAACATACGAAGCATAGTCCACCTTAGGGCCTTTGTAGATCGTCTCACAGCACGCTTCCTCACTCTAATTATATCTCCGCAGGAATATCACCTCCGCAAAGAGGTCTTCCCTGACCATTAACACTAAAACAGCACTTTTCATGTCTCACTGTCCTCTTACTTGCTTATTGTTTGACTTTTCCACCAGTATGTAAACTTCATGAGGACATAAGCTTTGTGGCTGAGTATAACACTATCCCTGCCATCTAGATCAGTGTCTGGTCTATAGTTGACCCTCAATAGTTATTTCAGGAAGAAAAAAAATCTGTTACTAGATCAGGTGACTAGTGTTTTGTCATCTGAAATACGCCAAGTTGACCTGATAAGAAATATGTGGGAGAAGGCTTCCACTGAACCACTATTATGTTAGGTTTACAAACCGTGTGATTTAGACAGAGCACTATGGAGAATTAAAGCCAAATATTCTCCTTCTCAGAATGTAGCTGGGGAGTCGGGGACGTGGCCAAATTCTGTCAAAGAGGCAGAGTTCGAGAAAGCTTACTAGAAAATTATTTGACATGTTACTGATTAAGAAAAACGAAGTACTCCAAGAATCCGTTCTCTTTCGTCCCTTCCGTTTTCCTCCTTTCTGATTTGAGTATTTGCTGCCGCAGCTCTTTTCTGGGTCATATGAGTGACATGTCAAGAGAACTGCGTTCCTGATATTGTTTAAGCTGCTGAACCATCTGCCCAAATTGTCTACCACAAAACTTCTTGTTACACAAGGAAAATAATATCGTATTTGTTTCAGTCACTGTGATATAGCTTTTTGTTACCTGCCATTAACTTCACTCCAAACTAATACACCTTCTCTTTTCTTATTGACTACCTTGTTACCTGACATTTTTCATTTAGCAAAAATCTACTATCTGACTATTTTACAGATTAACGAGGTACGTCTGGCAAATGAACAGTAATGAACACCGAGGTGCGAGGCAAGAGTAACACTGGCTTTGATGGTTAAGGTTATGTGTCAGCTTGGCTGGGCCATGATTCTCAATGGTTTGGCAGTTATGTAAATGATGTAATTTGGCAGTTTTGTAATGATGTAGTCATCCTCTATTTTGTAATCTGATGTGGTCATCCTCCATTTTCACGTAACACTGATTCTGCGTAACGACCTGGCCTTTGACATCTAATCATGTCGATAAGTGAGGAAAGGGTTAAAGCAAGACTGATGTCTTTATTCACTCCTTACCTCCATCCGATCTACTAAAGTTGGCTATATAAAAAAGCAAATTTTCAAGCTCACTTTCTCAACTTTTATTTTCCTAAGTCTCTTTCTAAATTTATAAATTACCTCCATCTTTCTAAATCCAACGGTCAAATTGCAGTCCTTGGTTAACCTTTTAGCAGCATTTAACAAAGTTGATTATTCTCTCCTTGCTGAAAGACATTTTTTTTCATACTTTAACATTGTGATTAATTGGATAATTCTATTCAGTCCTTTCCTGAATTCACTTACCAAGTTCTCAATGTTAAACTATCCCAAAACTCAGTCTTCTGGTCTCTTCTCTTCTTTATCTATGACCTCTCCCTTTGCGACCTTTCTTCTCCCATGCTTTTTAATACTACAGGGTGATGATCGTCAAATGTGCATCTTCAGACCTTACCCCTAGACCCTGGTTTAACTGCCTACCTACCATTTGTACCTGGATATCTCATTAGCTTCTCCAACTCAGAAAAAGCTCTTGAATTGCACCATTCACCTGTCTCCCTTGGCCTTTGTATCTTAAATGGTACAATATCACCAACTTAAAATTTGTCAGCTAAAATGGAGAAACTCCTCTTTCTTACCTCCTTATTTCTGTATCATCAACTTTTGGATTTTTTTAACAATGTTTCGTATCCTACAGCTTCTCATCATTTCTGTCACTACCACCTCAGTTCAAGTCACTATTATCTTTTGCTTAAACAACCGAAAAAGTCTTCTAATTAGTTCTACTCTTGCCTTCTACAATCTGTTCTCTACACAGAAAGCAGAGGAGTCTGTTTAAAGTGAAATCAAATCGTTACCCGTTTCTGCTCAAAACCCTCCAATGAAATTATATTAAATGTACCATGACAGCCAAACACTTTTCCATGGTACACGATACTTCACGTGATCTGAAACCTATTTTCCCAATCATTACCACTCTTCACTTCACACAAGCCATAGGGACCATCTTGGCATCTAGAATATATGACTTTTCAAAAATAGTTTTAGGGTCATTCACATGCTCCTCTTTTGATCTGTGACAAGTGTGCCACAATTTCTTTCCATCTGATATATCCATTTAGTTTCCTATTCAAACATAAACTTCTCAGAAAGGTTTTTCCTGACTTCTTGTTGTTATTAGGCACCATCCAGTAGGTTCTGACTCACAGATGCACAACAGAACGAAACATGGCTTGGTCCTGCACCATCCTCACAATCCTTGCTATGTTTGAGCCCACGGTTGAAGCCACTGTGTCAATCCATCTAGCTAGGGTCTTCCTCTTTTTTGCTCGCCCTCTGCTTTACCAAGCACGATGTCTTTCTTCAGGGAGTAGTCCTCCTGATAACATGTCCAAAGTACGTAACATAAACTCTTGCCATCCTCGTTTCTATGAAGCATTCTGGCTGTCCTTCTTCCAAGACAGGTTTGTTTACTCTTCTGGCAGTCCAGGGTACATTCAATATTCTTTGCCAATACCATAATTCAAAGGTATCAATTTTTTTTCTATCTTTTTTTCTCCACTTTTTGCGTGCATATAAGTCAATTGAAAATACCATGGCTTGGGTCAGGCGCATCTTAGTCCTCCAGGTGACATTTTGCTTTTTAACAGTTTAAGGTCTTTTGCAGCTGTTTTACCCAATGCAATAAGTCATTTGATTTCCTGACTGCTGCTTTCTTGGGCATTGGTTGTGGATCCAAGTAAAATGAAATCCTTGACAAGTTCAATATTTTCTCTGTATATCATGATGTTGCTTATTGGTCCACCCAAGAGGATTTTTGTTTTCTTTATGTTGAGTTGCGTTCCATAATGAAGGCTATAGTCTTTGATCTTCACCAGTAAGTACTTCAAGTCCTCTTCACTTCCAGTAAGCAAGGTTGTGTTGTCTGCGTATCGCAGGTTGTTAATAAGTCTTCCTCCAAACTTGATGCTACATCCTTCTTCATACAGTCCATCTTCTTGGGTTATTTTCTCAGCATACAGATTGAATAAGTATAGTGAAGGGATACAACCCTGATGCACGCCTTTTCTGATTTTAATCCATGTAGTATCCCCTTGCTCTGTTTGGACAACTGCCCTTTGGTCTACTTACAGCTTCTGCATGAGCACAGTGAAGTTCTGGGATTCCCATTTTTTGTAATGTTATCCATAATTTGTTATGATCCACACAATCAAATGCCCTTTTCATAGTCAATAAAACACAAGTAAACATCTTTCTGGTATTCTCTGCTTTCAGCCAGGATCCATCTGACATCAGCAATGATATCCCTAGTTTCCTGACTACCTAACTGAAATATTAGCCACAGATCCCTCCCTTCCCCTGTACTCCACATTGTGCATAGTCTTTATAAAATAAACTGTAATTTAAGTATTATTTTACTTTTTTTTTAGCCAAGTCGTCTAGTACTAGAAGGTAATCTCAATGAGATATGAACTTTTCTATCTTTTTACCACTGTATGGTGAGGGCTCAGAATGTTATCTAACATTATTATTTTTTTAATGGAGGAGTGAATCAAAATGCTCAAAAGCATCTACAGAACTGAAATAAAAATTGTTATTATGATTTAAAATTGGTGGGCAAATTTCCTTTATAATAAATACATTTCTGTATTTTTACTTTTTTTAAAATTAAACTAGACAGTGATTGATTTCATTATACTCTTTAAGAGTACTAGTTCTCATATTATCTCTTCTACATAAAGAGCAAAATTGAGACAGGATTAAAACAGTTTTTTAAAATTATTAGTGTTTGTTTTTATCTTTATTAATATAGTATTTATAATGATGTTTCAAGTTCATTGCAAAAATAAACTAGGGAAAAATAAAATGGCTTGAAGGACTAGTTCAAGAAATTATGATGTGTAATTATACGGGAATGGTTTGAATAATTTATAAATTGGTTTTTGAAAATTATTTAAAGATATTGACAAAGTAAGCAATAAATGAATAATACAGACTCTATAATAAATTTTTTAAAATGCACAAAAATCTTGAAAAGCAGTATGGCCAATGATTACCTCTGTGTGATGTGATTTTGAAGGATTCTTTTTTCATCTATAATTTTCATGTTGTGCAACTTTTCCATAATCAAAATGTAGTACTATATCATCACAGGAAATAAACATAGAGTAGTCACTGTTTTTTCTTTAAAAATAATTATTAAAAAAATAATAATAACACACATGAGGAACATGCTTCTTAGTTCAATCAAGTAGATGAGACCAAATGGGCAACACCTGCCCAAAGGCACAGACGAGACAGCAGGAAGGGGCTGGAAACCTGGACGAGTGGACATGGAGAACCCAGGTGTAAAGGGAAAGGGGGAGAGTGCTGACACATTGCAGGGATTGCAACCAATGTCAGAAAACAGTATATGTATACATTTTTGAATGGGAAACTAATTTGTGCTGTAAACTTTCACCTAAAACACAATAAAGTTTTTAAAAAAAGAATTATAGAGGACAATATAAAACAGCAATACCTCCATTGAGTTTTTTTTTTTTTTTTTTTTTGGTTTTAATTATTTTATTGTACTTTAGATGAAGGTTTACAGAATAATAGTTTCTCATTAAACAGTCAGTACACATACTGTTTTATGACATTGGTTAAC
Organism: Dugong dugon; assembly: GCA_030035585.1. Classification (NCBI taxonomy): domain Eukaryota; kingdom Metazoa; phylum Chordata; class Mammalia; order Sirenia; family Dugongidae; genus Dugong; species Dugong dugon. Next base: position 3,575,774 of record CM057478.1, on the reverse strand, counting down.
AACCCCACGACATGTCAACACTCTCCCTTCTTGACCTTGAGGACCTTTTTTTTGGTGAAAATATACATAGCCAAAGTTATACCATTTTGAAAGTTCCTACCTGTACAATTAATTCAGTGACATCGATTACATTCTTCCAGTTGTGCTGCTATTCTCACTATCCTTTTCCAAATTATTCCATCACCATTATCTTCAACTCATTGTCCCCTAGGCTTCCCATCAAACCTTTTGAGTTGCTGTTGTCAATTTGATCTCACATAGATAAATCTTTTCTTTTTTTGTACCTTACGTGAAGGTTTGCAGAACAAATAGTTTCTCATTAAACACTTAGTACATATATTGCCCTATGACAATGGTTGACAACCCCACGACATGTCAACACTGTCCCTTCTCAAACTTGGGTTCCCTATCACCAGCTTTCCTGTCCCCTCCTACCTTCTGGTCCTTGTCCCTGGACTGCTGTGCTTCGTTAGTCTTGTTTTATTGTATAAGGCTGTCCAATTCCCTGCTGAACGGTGAGTTTCGGGAGGGGCTTCACCACTGGGCTAAAAGGGTATACGGGGGCCATACTCTCGGGGTTTCTCCGGTCTGTCAGGCCAGTAAATCTGGTCTTTTTGTGTGAGTTAGAATTCTGTTCTACATCCTTTTCCAGTTCTGTCCAGGACCCTCTATTGTGATCCCAGTCAGAGCAGTCAGTGGTGGTAGCCGGGCACCATCTAGCTGTACTGGACTCAGTTTGGTGGAGGCCGTGGTAGCTGTGGTCCATTAGTCCTTTGGACTAATCTTTTCTTTGTATCTTGTTCTCTTCATTCGCCCTTCCTCCTGAAGGGGTGAGAACAGTGTTATTTTAGATGGCTGCTCACAGGCTTTTAAGACCCCAGACGCTACTCACCAAGGTAGAATGTAGAACATTGTCTTTATAAACTGTTATGCCAACTGAGCTAGATGTTCCCCGAGATCATGGTCCTCACAGCCCTCCACCCAGCAATTCAGTCCCTCAGGGAATTTAGAAGTGTCTATGGAGATTCCATGACCTTTCCTTGTACAAGTTGTGCTGGCTTCCCCAGTAATGTGTACTGTCTTACCCTTCACCAAAGTTACCACTTATCTGTTTAGTTCCCCCCCACCCCCACTCCTCCCATCCCTTGTAACCAACAAAGATTTTTTCTTTTTGTGTGTAAACTTTTACATGAGTAATACAGTACAGGTTTCATACAATATTTGTCCTTTTGTGATTGACTTATATCACTCAGCATAATGTTCTCCAGTTTTGTTCCTCTTACTCGCCTCTGCTGAGTTCCTTTTGTGTGTGGATTTTTTTTTTCATTTGTTTTGTTTTTGTAGGTTTTGTTTTTACTGAGACTTTATGTTTTTCTTTTTTATTTTGATGAGTAGGTTTGTTAACTTTCTTTGTGGTTACTGTGAAATTTATCCTTATCTTCCTAGATTTGAACCAGTCTATGATTACTTGGTATCACTTGACTTCCTCTCCATTAAAGGCTCTGTATCTACATGGTTTGTTCCCTCTTTTATTGTTCTGATGCTGTTGTCATTTACAGATTAACCTCTCTGGTTCCCTTTTGTAATTCTTTTGCTTTTGCATAGTCCTTAGAGTTCATTTTCTAGGTTAGTGTCTGGCTAGTACAATCCAGTGTCCTATAGTCAGCCTGTGGTCTGATATTCTTTGTTCTCAGATCGAAGGACTTCCTTTAGTAAGTCTCATAAATTTGGTTCGGTTTTTACATAGTCCCTTAATTTCTGTTTATCGGGAAATGACCTAATTTCACCACTATATTTGAACGAGAGTTTTGCAGGATATATTATTCTTGGCTGGCAGTTTTTTTCTTTCAAGGTTTTATATATGTCATCCCACTGCCTTCTTGCCTGCATGGTTTCTGCTGAATAATCCAAGTTTAGTCTTATAATTTCTCCACTGTATGTGACTTTTTGTTTTTCTTGAGATGTTCTCAGGATTCTTTGTTTGTCTTTGGTTTTGTTGAGTGTGATTATGATATGCCTTGGTGATTTTCTTTTCAGGGCTATCCTATATGGGGTTCGTTGGCTTCTTGGATGGCCAGTTTTTCATCTTTCATGATATTGGGGAAGTATTCTGTCAGTAATTCTTCAATGATCCTCTCTGTGTCTTCTGTTTTCTGCTCCTATTCTGGAACTCTGAACACTTGCAGATTTTTGCTTTGGATCGTATCCCACGTAATTCTCAGGGTTCCTTCATTTATCTTTGTTCTTTTTTCTGTTTGTTCCTTGAAGTGAGTTGTATCCAGTGTTTGTCTTCAGTTCTGCTGATCTTGTCTTCCACTGTCTCAAATCTGCTCCTCAGCCCTTCTATGACACTGTCCATTTCTAAAATCTTGATGCTTATCTTTTTGATGTCTAATTGTTTTTGTATAATTTCTAGTTGTGAATTTATTTTGGCATTTTGTTCCTGCAGTATTTTCCCCAATTCTTCCATTTTTTTTGTCTGTATTTTCCATGAATTTGTCTGCCTTTTCCATGAATTTGTCTATTTTTTCCTCATTTTTGACTGCTTTTTCCTTCAACTCTTGGATAATTCTGAGTAGTAGAGATTTGAATTCCCTATCAGGAGTTCTAGTGCCTTTTCTTCTACTGGAAAGTCATCTGGTGTTGTATTTTCAATGCCTACGGGAACCATCCTGTCCTGTTTTTGTAAATGTTTTGATATTGTCTCTTGTCTTTGGGGCATTTAGTGGTTATTTTTCTCATTTACTGATTGTAGATTTGTTTATTTCACCCTTTTTTAAAAATCTGGCTATGTCTGAGCAGGCGGGCTGTGTGTTCTTTGTTGTTTGCTCACTGTGGGCATGATACTTTTCACCTCATTCTCCAATTGGCAGGGTCAGTCGCTCAGATATGATACAGCAGGGCAGGTCTAACTGAAGAGGAGTTGCTGGGATGGGTTGTTTGTGGCACTTACTACAGCAACCAGGGCAGGTCAGTAATCCGTGCAGGGCAGGTTCCAGTAGGCCGTGCCTGTGCTGCTTGGTGGTGTGATGTTAAGTGCACGGTGCAGGTAGGCAGGATGCAGGCGATAGATTGTGATGTGTGGAGCTAAGATGGGTATGGGAGAGAGGAGAGAGGAACAGGAACCAAAAAGATACAAACAAACAAAAAAGAGTGCTAGGGGAGCTTGCCATTGGAGTGGAGAGATGAGAGACTATGAAATGGAGAAAAACAAAAAGGGAAAGAAGAAGAAAAAGAAAGAAAGAAAAGAACGAATAAAAAAAATTAGAAAGAAAAAAGAACAGCAAAGCTCCCAGGGATCCTACTCGTGTGGTATGAGGTCTCGGAAAGTTGTTCCCAGGTGTTGCAGTACAGCTAGAAGATGTGGAGGAATTCAGTGCCAGGTATTCAGGGGGACAGGAAGAAAAGGAAAGTACAGAGAGGCAAGAAACTGAGCAATGAAGAAAGACAGGAGTTCCGGCAAAATGGCACTCTAGACAGAAGCACCACTCCGTCCCTCCACAGCAAAGATCCGAAAAACTAAGCCAAACACAGAAAACAGCAATCCTACAACCCTAAAACATCAAATGAAGAGATAAAGAACTCAGCCAAGCACCAAATGGACTGAGAAAACTGACACAGAATGGAGAGCGAGGAGAGGTTCATACAGAGGTCTCCTATCAGCTAACGCAGCACAGATCTGCCACCTTGGACTCCTATATGAGACCAGCAAACAGGGGGTACGAGAAAGCAGCTTCACAGAGCTTCCAGAAGGAGACAGAACAACCAGTAAACAGTGATATACACTTTCCCACCCCCCACCATTCTTCACCCTAACTCGGCCCCCTCTGCTTTCCGCGGCCACAGTCTCTTGACCGGGAAACACCAGCTGCTTGGATCCCACACACCCAAACGGGCTGGCTCTCTGAGTGCGATTTTTTGGCGGCTGATGTTGCTTTTTTCTGCTTCTTTTGATTTCTTCCTTACCACTCACCACCTCCCCCTCCTTTCACTCAAATACCTAGCTCTGTGCACCATCTTTGCTTCTTCCTGAAGGGCTGCAGAGCTCTGGTAATTTGTGATATACCCTTTCCCACTCCCTATACTTCTTCACCCACACTCGGCCCCCTTTGCTTCCCACGGACACAGTCTCTTCTCCGAGTAACTCCAGCTGCTTGGATTCCACCAGCCCGCACTAGCTGGCTCTCTGAGTGCCATTTGTTGGCTGTTAGTGTTGCTTTTTTTTCTGGTTCTTTTTATTTCTTCCTGACCTCTCACCACCTCCCCCTACTTTTGCTCAAATACCTGCCTCCGTGCGCCATATTTGCTTCTTCATGAGGGGCTGTGGAGCTCTTTTCGAGTGTAAAGCTGCTTCCCGGTCTGGGCTGCCACGCTGGTGGGATACCGGGGCTTTTGTTCGTTTCCTTGTTTTGAATTGTTTGCTTGTTTTCATTTCCTTTTCTTGAGTTAGGAGCCCTTTCTGGCCAGGCGGTGCTGCATGGCAAGGAGACATCCCCCTCGACTTGCACAGATGTGCAGAGGCATCCCTGAGGGCATTTCTTTTTCCATTGGTTTTTTTTTTTTCTGTTTTTTTTGGGGGGCCTTTCTTGTTCTTTTTTTTTTTTTAATTTGTTTTGTTTTCTTTTCCCTCTTTTTTCCTTTTTGTCTTTCTACATTGCTCAGTTTCTCGTCTCTCTATATCTTCCTTCTCTTTTTGTTCCCTGAATACCTGGGATTGTATACCTCTATGCCTTCTAGTCAGGCTGTACTGCAACACCTGAGAGCGACTTCCCCAGACCTCATAGCTGCACGGTGGGATGGATCCCTGGGAACTTTGCGGTCCTTTAAGCTTTCCAATTTTTATTTATTCTTTCTTTTCTTTTCGTCCTCTTCCCATTTTGTTTTTCTCAATTTCATAGTCTCTCATCTCTCCACTCCAATGGCAAGCTCCCCTAGAATTCTTTTTTGTTTGTTTGTATGTTTTTGGCTCCTGTTCCTCTCTCCTCTCTCCCACATCTATCTTAGCTCCACACATAACAATCTCCCTGCTGCATCCTGTCTAACTGCACCGAGCGCTTGACATCACCTCACCAAGCAGCACAGGCACAGCTTACTGGAAACTGCCCTGCACTGATTACCGACCCACTCTGGTGGCTGTAGTAAGTTCAACAAACAACCCACCCCAGTAACTCCTCTTCAGCTAGACCCACCCTGCCGTACCATATCTGAGTGACTGACCCTGCCAATTGGAGAAGGAGGTGAAAAGTATTGTGCCCACATCCAAGCAAACAACAGAGAACACACAGTCTGCCAGCTCAGACATAGTCAAATTTTTTTAAAAGAAGGGACAAAACAAACAAATCTACAATCAATAAACGAGAAAAATAACTACTGAATGCCCCGAAGACAGCAGACAATATCAAAACATTTACAACAGGACAGGATGGTTCCAGTAGGCGTCCAAAATAAAACAACAGATGACTCTCCTGTGGAAGAAAATGCACTAGAACTACCTCATAGGGAATTCAAATCTCTAATACTCAGAATTCTCCAAGAACTGAGGCAAAAAGCTGACAAACATGAGGAAAAAATAGACAAATTCATGGAAAATACAGACAAAAAATTGGAAGAATTCAGGAAAATAATGCAGGAACAAAATGTCAAAATAAATTCACAACTAGAAATTATACAAAGACAACAATTAGAAATCCAAAAGATAAACAAGTTTTCAGAAATGGACGGTGTCATAGAAGGGCTGAGAAGCAGATTTGAAACGGTGGAAGACAGGATCAGTGGAAGTGAAGACAAACACTTGGATACAACTCTGTTTCAGGAAAACTCAGAAAAAAGAACAAAGAAAAATAAACAGACCCTGAGAGTTATGTGGGACACAATCAAAAGCAAAAATTTTCGAGTGATTGGAATTCCAGAACAGGGGGAGAAAACAGAAAACACAGAGAGGATCATTGAAGATCTGCTGACAGAAAACTTCCCCAATATCATGAAAGATGAAAAACTGGCTATCCAAGAAGCTCAATGAACCCCATATAGGATAGCCCCGAAAAAAAAATCACCAAGGCATATCATAATCACACTTGCCAAAACCAAAGACAAAGAATCCTGAGAGCAGCTCGTGAAAAGCAAGAAGTCACATACAGAGGAGACAAAATAAGACTAAGCTCAGATTATTTGGCAGAAACCATGCAGGCAAGAAGGCAATGGAATGACATATAAAATCTTGAAAGAAAATATTGCCAGCCAAGAATAATATATCCTGCAAAACTATCGTTCAAATTTGATGGTGAAATAAGGTCATTTCCAGATAAACAGAAATTAAGGAAATACCTAAAAGTCAAACCAAACTTACAAGAATTATTAAACAGAGTTTTTCGATCAGAGGACAAACAACTTCAGCTCACAGGTAGACTCTAGGATGCAAGATTGTAACAGCCAGATACCAATCCAGGAAATGAACTCTCGAGGACTATCCAAAACCAAAAAAATACAACAGGGATTCAGAGCAGTTAATCAGTAAATGACAACAACATCAAAACAATAAAAGAGGGAATAAACAGCATGGGTATAGAAACTTCTAATGGAGAGGAAGGCAAGGTGATACCAAGTAATGGTAGACTGCTTCAAACTTAGAAAGATAAGGGTAAAATTCATGGTAACCACAAAGAAAGTTAACAAACACACTCATAAAAAAAAAGAGAGGAAAAACATAAAGTCTCAGCAAAAACAAAAGAAATGAAAAAAAAAATCCACAAACAAAAGTAACTCAGCACAAGAGAGTAAAAAGAACAAAGAAAACTTCACCACAAAAAAAAGCACTACAAAATGATAGCAACAAACTCACATCCATAAATAATCACACTGAATGTAAATGGACTCAATGCACCCATAAAGAGACGAAGAGTCAGAGAATAAATAAGAAAACAGGATCCATCAATACGCTGTCTACAAGAGACACACCTCAGAAACAAAGATGTGAATTTATTAAAAGTCAAAGGTTGGAAAAAATATATCAAGCAAACAACTACAAAAAAACAGCAGAAGTGGCAATTCTAATCTCAGATAAAATAGACTTTAAAACAAAATCTACCATAAAAGACAAAGAAGGACACTATATAATGATTAAGGGGACGAGCCATCATGAAGACATAACCATAATAAACATCTACGCACCCAATGACAGGGCTCCAAAATACATAAAACAAACTCTAACAACACTGAAAAGACAAATTGACAGTTCCACAATAATAGTAGAAGACTTCAACACACCACTCTCAGTAAAGGACAGAACAACTAAGAAGAAACTCAGCAAAGATACAGAAGACCTAAAGGGCACAATCAGCCAACTTGACCTCATAGACATATATAGAACACTCCATCCAACCGCTGCAAAGTACACATTCTTTTCCAATGCACATGGAACATTCTCCAGAATAGACCACATCTTAGGCCACAGAGCAATCCTACACAAGATCCAAAACGTTGAGATAATTCAAAGTATCTTCTCTGACCACAGTGCCATCAAGGTAGAAATTAACAACAGAAAGAGCAAGGGAAAAAAAGCAAGTACATGGAAACTGAATAATACCCTGCTTACACATCAGTGGATAATAGAAGAAATCAGAGACGGTAACAAAAAATTCCTAGAATCAAATGAGAATGCAAACCATCATACCAAACATCATACCAAAACCTCTGGGACAGAGCAAAGGCAGTCCTCAGAGGACAATTTATAGCAATAGATGCACACATCAAAAAAGAAGAAGGAGACAAAATCAAAATATTAACTACAGAACTCAAACAAATAGAAAGATAACAGCAAAAAAAGCCCACGACCACCGGAAGAAAGGAAATAGTAAAGATCAGAGCAGAAATAAATGAAATAGAGAACAGAAAAATAATAGAAAGAATCAACAAAACCAAAAGCTGGTTCTTTGAAAGAATCAACAAAATCGACAAACCACTGGCCAGACTGACAAAAGAAAAACAGGAGAGGACGTAAATAACCCAAATAAGAAATGAAATGGAGGACATTAAAACAGACCCAACTGAAATAAAAAGGATTATAACAGAATATTATGAAAAACTCTACTGCAACAAATTTGAAAACCTAGATGAAATGGATAAATTTCTAGAAACACACGGCCTACCCAAACTACAGCAAAGTGATGTTGAAAATCTGAACAGACCCATAACAAGAGAAGAGATTGAAAAGGTAATAAAAAGACACCCAACCAAAAAAAGCCCTGGCCCAGATGGCTTCACTGGAGAATTCTACAAAACATTTACAGAAAAGATTGTAGCAGTACTACTCAAGCTATTTCAGAACATAGAAGAGGAAGCAACACTTCCAAATTCATTCTATGAAGCCAGCATAACACTGATACCAAAACGACGCAAAGATGACACAAAAAAAGTAAATTACAGACCAATATCTCTCATGAATATAGATGCAAAAATTCTCAACAAAATTCTAGCCAATAGAATTCAGCATCATATCAAAAAAATAATACACCACGACCAAGTAGGATTCATACCAGGTACGCAAGGATGGTTCAACGTTAGAAAATCAATCAATGTAATCCACCACATAAATAAAGGGAAAGAAAAGAATCACATGATCATCTCAATTCACGCAGAAAATGCATTTGACAAAGGCCAACATCCATTCCTGATAAAAACTCTCAATAAAATAGGTATAGAAGGGAAATTTCTCAACATAATAAAGGGCATCTATGCAAAACCAACGGCCAACATCATTCTTAATGGAGAGAGGCTGAAACATTCCCCTTGAAAACAGGAACAAGACAAGGATGCCCTTTATCACCACTCCTATTTAACATTGTGCTGGAAGTTCTAGCTAGAGCAATAAGGCAAGAAAAAGAAAGAAAGGGCATCCAAATTGGTAATGAAGAAGTTAAACTGTCCCTGTTTGCAGATGATATGATACTATACATAGAAAATCCTAAAGACTGCACCAGAAATCTAATGGAACTAATAGAAAGATTCAGCAGAGTAGCAGGATACAAGATAAACATTCAAAAATCAGTTGGATTCCTATACACCAGTAAGGAGAACGATGAAAAGGAAATCAGGAAAACAATACCATTTTCAATAGCCCCTAAAAAGATAAAATACTTAGGAATAAATCTGACCATGGATGTAAAAGACCTATACAAAGAAAACTACAAAACACTACTCCATGAATGGAAATGCATACCATGCTCATGGATAGGCAGACTCAACGTTGTGAAAATGACAATTCTACCCAAAGCAATTTAGAAATACAACACAATCCTGATCCAAATACCAACCACATTCTTCAAAGAGATGGAAAAACTAATCATTAACTTTATATGGAAAGGTAAGAAGCCCCAAATAAGTAAAGCACTACTGAAGAAGAACAATAAGGTTGGAGGACTCACACTGCCTGACTTCAGAACCTACTATACAGCTACAGTAGTCAAAACAGCCTGGTACTGCTACAACGACAGATACATTGACCAATGGAACAGAATTGAGAACCCAGATGTAAATCCATCCACCTACGGTCACCTGATGTTCAACAAGGGCCCAAAGTCCACCAAATGGGGAAAAGGCAGTCTTTTTAACAAATGGTGCTGGCAAAACTGGATATCCATCTGAAAAAAAATGAAACAGGACCCACACCTCACGCCATATACAAAAACTACTTCAAAAATGGGTCAAAGACCTGAATATAAAGCCTAAAACTATAAAGTTCATAGAAAAAAAATAGGACCAACACTTCAGGCCTTAATACATGGCATTAACAGGATACAAACCATAACCATCAATGCACAAGCCCCAATAGATAAGCTAGGTAACTGGGATCTTCTAAAAATCAAACACCTATGCTCTTTAAAAGACTTCACCAAAAGGGTAAACAGAGAACCTACAGGCTGGGAAAAAATTTTTGGACAGTACATGTCAGACAAAGATCTAATCTCCATAATCCACAAGAAAATCCAACAGCTCTACAACAAAAAGACAAACAATCCTATGAAAAAGTGGGCAAAGGAAATGAACAGACACTTCACCAAAGAAGGCATTCAAATGGTCAACAGACACATGAGGAAATGCTTGCGATCACTAGCCGTTAGAGAAATGCAAATTAAAACCACAGTGAGATACCATCTCACCCCGGCATTACTGGCACGAATGAAAAACACTGGAAATAACAAATGTCGGAGGGGCCGCGGGGAGATCGGAACTCTTATGCACTGCTTCTGGGAATGCAAAATGATACAACCATTTTGGAAAATGATATGGCACTTCCTCAGAAAGCTAGAAATAGACATACCATTCGATCCAGCAATTCCACTCCTAGGAAAATATCCCAGCGAAATAAGAGTCGTCACTCGAATACACATATGCACACCTATGCTCATGGCAGTATTGTTCACAACAGCAAAATGATGGAAACAACCTAGATGCCCATCTACAGATGAATGGATAAACAAACTATGGTACACACACACAATGAAGTATTATGCAATGAGAAAGAACAACAATGAATCTGTGAACCATCTCATAACATGGATGAAACTGGAGGACATTATGCTGAGTGAAATAAGTCAATCAGAAAAAGACAAATATTGTATGAGATCGCTATTGTAAAAACCCATAAAAAAGTTCACACACAAAATGTAACAATCTTTGTTGGTTACCAGGGATGGGAGGGGTGGGGGGGAATACTAAATAGGCAATAGATAAGTGGTATCTTGGGTGAAGGGTGAGACAGTACACAATACAGGGGAAACTAGCACAACTTGTACAAGGAAAGGTGATTGAAGCCCCATAGAAACATCCAGACTCCCTGAGGGACTGAATTGCTGGGTGGAGGGCTGTGGGGAGCATGGTCTTGGGGAACATCTAGCTCAATTGGCATAACACAGCTTATAAAAACAATGTTCTACAGTCTACCTTGGTGAGTAGTGTCTGGGGTCTTAAAAGCCTGTGAGCGGCCATCTAAGATACTCCACTGGTCTCATCCCTTCGGGAGCAAAGGAGAATGAAGAGAACAGGATACAAGGAAAAGATTAGTCCAAAGGACTAATTGTCCATAGCTACCAAGGCCTCCACCAGACTGAGTCCAGTACAGCTAGATGGTGCCCGGCTACCACCGCTGACTGCTCTGACCAGGATCACAACAGAGGGTTCTGGACAGAGCTGGAGAACGACGTACAGCATAATTCTAACTCACAAAAAAAAGACCAGATTTACTGGCCTAAAGGAGACTGGAGAAACCCCGAGAGTATGGCCCCCAGACACCCTTTTAGCTCAGTAGTGAAGTTACCTCCGAGGTTCACTGTTCAGCCTGGGAGTGGACAGCCCCGTAAAACCAAATGAGGCTAATGAGGCACAGGAGTCCAGTGACAAGGGCCAGAAGGCAGAAGGAGACAAGGAAGTTGATGATAGGGAACCCAAGGTTGAGTAAGGATAGTGTTGATGTGTTGTGAGATTGTTAACCGTTGTCATAGGGCAACATTTGTAGTAACTCTTAAATGAGAAACTATTTTGTTCTGTAAGCCTTCATCTTACGTGAGAATAACAGCACAATTGGAAGAGCGTAGTCAATGTCACTGAACTGTGCATGTAGAAATTTTTGAAATGGGGTATCTTTGGCTATGTGTATTTTCACCAAAAAAAAAGGTTGAGAAGTTAGAGGGTTGACATGTTGTGGGGTTGTTAACCAATGTCATAAAACAACATGTGTACTACTGTTTCATGAGAAACTATTTGTTCTGTAAGCCTTCACCTGAAGTACAATAAAAAAAAGAGAGAAAAAAGAAAGACAAAAAGGGGAAAAGAGGGAAAAGAAAACAAAACAAATTTTAAAAAAGAACAAGAAAATCCCCCCAAAAAACAGAAAAAAAAAACCCACAAGAGGAAAAAAAATGCTCTCAGGGATCCCTCTGTTGTCTGCGCAAGCTAGCAGTGCCCGGCCAGAACAGGCTCCCAACATGAGAAAAGGAAAAGAAGACAAACAAAGAATTCACCACAAACAAACAAACAAAAGCCCTGGGATCCCACCATCGTGGCAGGCCAGACCAGGAAGCTGTTCCACACTCGAATGGAGCTCCGCAGCCCCCCCAGGAAGAAGCAAAGATGGCACACAGAGCCAGGTATTTGAGTGAAAGGAGGGGGAGGTGGTGAGAGGTAAGGAAGAAATCAAAAGAAGTGGAAAAAAGCAATACCAGCAGCCAACAATTCGCACTCAGAGAGCTGGCCTGTTCGGGTGTGTGGAATCCAAGCAGCTGGTGTTTCCTGGTCAAGAGATTGTGGCTGCGGGAAGCAGAGGAGGCCAAGTCGGTGTGAAGAAGGGTGGGGGGTGGGAAAGCATATATCACTGTTTACTGGTTGTTCTGTCTCCTGCTGGAAGCTCCGTGAAGCTGCTTTCTTGTACCCCCTATTTGCTGGTCTCTGATAGGAGTCCAAGATGGCAGATCTGTGCTTCGTTAGCTTGTAGGGGACCTCTGCTTGAATCTCTCCTCGCTCTCCGTTCTCTGTCAGTTTTCTCACTCCATTTGGTGCTTGGCTGAGTTCTTTATCTCTTCATTTGATGTTTTAGGGTTGTAGGATTGCTGTTTTCTGTGTTTGGCTTAGTTTTTCGGATCTTTGCTGTGGAGGGACGGTGTGGTGCTTCTGCCTAGAGCACCATGTTGCCAGAAGTCCACCTCCATTGAGTTTTATCTCCTGAAAATATATTTTTTTTCTGGGCTCAAGTAATCTGAAAATTCAACAAAACAGCAGAAACTAAATCTCGTACAGATTCAAGAACAAGTTCACCTGTTAAAGGAAAAATCGTTCCCCACCGGAACAGTAAGGTTAAGGACTTAGCACTATCGAAACGTGAGTTAGTATACAAATGCAAGGTGAATATTCATGATTTGTTTCAATCTCTTTTCTTTTGTAAACTTTTTCACCAGTACAAAGGTCTTGGTGATTTCGTCTAACTTTCTGTCTCTTGTGTTTTGTTTTAGAATCGCATATTTCTTTCACTTACGTTCTCTCTTAAGAAACTCCCATAAAGGTGATTTCACTCCCCCCTACTGCCCCAAAGTGCCCTGATGAGAGTCAAATAAATAAATCTGATGAGTGAGTCATTAGTTCCCAGTGGCATCATTTTGACATGGGTCACACACCCCACAGAACCTGGTCTCTATCTCTGTGGATATCTCCAGTCCTGAGACTTATTAATCACTCAAGAGGATTGATTAAATTCATTGACAAAATAACGTTTTTATTGTCCTATTTTGTACTGAAGGAAAATAATGTATAGAAAGTTCATGACAGATTATTTGCACCTGTTACAGAGCAAAGCTGAGATAGGATTCGAACCAATATCTAATTGACTCCAAATTTAGTGCCCTTTGCCTCAATTCTGTTGCCTCTCAGAATGTGTGGCGGGGGGCAATGAAAAAGAAAATGACCAAAGAATCCATGCGAAAACAAATAAAAGGTTATATACTCAGCCCTTTTGAAATAATCCAAATGATAATGTCTTCATTTGATCTTACTTTGAAAATCCAGCATGACTTTTGCGAACCAATTTCCTATACTACACTGGCAATCAAATACTTATCTATAGCATGTCATGAATCCAACTGGGTGCATCTAAAGCAAAATGGCATACATTTTAACCGCATTCCACCCCTACAAGTCTCTCTTTGGAATCAGAGTAAACCAGGATTTCACTGAACAGAAAGCCCACATCAAAGTGGTATTTGGGATTTTTTTTTTTCTTTTTTAAAATACGTTTTACATTGCTTAAATTGCCCTCTGTTATATAACGGAAGTAATATAAAGTCACATCCATCCTATATAGATAATATTCGGGTTTATTACTCTTTTAAGAAAAAAAGAGTATGCAGTTTCATGCCAGTGATCACGTCTGCAAACAATCACCAAACAAATCTCTTTCATGAAACTGTACATCTCCTTTTAAAGCGTGGAGATTGCTAGATTTCACTACCTCACAGAATCATCTTGTTGGAATGAAAGTTTCTCCACAAAAGCCTACCACTGACAGGTAGATAAGCACTGTGCAAACGGAAGGGCACAATTAGATATCAGTGATTCTGATTTCTGAACCACTTGTGTATTCTCAGAATAACTACTGCTATTATGCCATGAATACCAGCATTTTTTTTTTTTTGCAGTATATAATGACAAAAGCGTATATTATGAGATTCTGAGAAAAACATCAAACTAATTCCAGCTCACTCCATTTATTCCTCCTGCATAAATGTGCTCAGTTTAGTGAAGCGTTTAGGGTTATTTCAAAAACAATGGAATTTTAAATAGAATGAATAAGGCAACTTCGAGTTCACATAAAGAAAGCAGATAACATTAAAAATATAACTAACCATGCCTATAACAGTTTTATAGAATTTAACAGGTAAGGTTGGGGAATGAGGCAAAAGACAAAATCACAAAAACAGAATGGAGTAATCATATCTGTAAGTGTAATTTCTTATTATATTACTGTAACCCAGCAGTCGTCTGTCTGGGTATACCCCAAAGTTCTAGCTTTTAGAGTCATTTTCCTACATCCCATATGTGGAAAAATCTCGAGGAGTCTGTATTTCTATCACTAACCTTTTGCTCTCATTTCCTCCTCTCCTTGGGTTTTCGATATCACTGGTTCTCTGTATTTGTGCATTAATCTGTCCTCTCCCCTGAACTACTAACACAAGTCTGCTCACAGATTCTTTGTATTTAATTTTACAAATTAATAATGTGGACAATTGCTTGCTTTGCAGAGTTTTACTGGAAGTTTGGAGGTAAAAGTGGAGATTATGTTGCAGGTGCACAGCATAGAAGAGCACAGAGAACAAAGCAAATAATTTAGGACTGAATACTGGATCTACTTCTCCTTAATAGCCTCTAGTCATTCCAACCTCCAAAATGTCTTACTGGCCTATATTATCTACTTAAAGAAAACAAAAACAAGATTAAATATATTTTATCTTGTAATCTACTGGTATACTTGCTTTTGAAGAAAAAAAAAATCCTTTGGTTTAGTTCATATCACGCTCTTACATTTCCCAATTTCTCTGCTCCTAAGTACCAGGGATACACTTCTAACCTTGCATGCTGTTGCTGTTAGGTGCTGTCCATTCGGTTCCAACTCATAGCGACCCTGTGTACAACAGAATGAAACACTGCCCTGTCCTGCACCATCCTCACAATCGTTGTTATGCTTGAGCCCATTGTTGCACCACTGTGTCAAACCATCTCATTGAGGGTCTTCCTCTTTTTCACTGACTCTCTACTTTACCGAGCATGATGTTCTTCTCCAGGAACTGGCCCCTCCTGATAACATGTCCAAGTATGTGAGATGAAGTCTCACCATCCATGCTTCTAATGAGCATTCTGGCTCTACTTCTTTCAAGACAGATTTGTTCATTCTTCTGGCAGCCCATAGTATATTCAACATCTTTGCCAACACCATAATTCAAAGGCATCAATTCTTCTGTCTTCCTTATTCATTGTTCAGCTTTCACATGCATATGAGGTGATTGAAAATACCATGGCTTGGGTCAGGCACACCTTAGTCCTCAAAGTGACATCTTTGCATTTTAACATTTTTAAGAGGTCTTTTGCAGCAGATTTGCCCAATGCAATGTGTCATTTGATTTCTTGACTGCTGCTTCCATGGGTGTTGATTGTGGATCCAAGTAAAACGAAATCCTTGACAACATCAATCTTTTCTCCGTTTATCATATTGTTGCTTACTGGTCCAGTTATGAGGATTTTCATTTTCTTTATGTTGAGGTGTAATCCATACTGAAGGCTGAAGTCATTGATCTTCATCAGTAAGTGCTTCAAGTCCTCTTCACTTTCAGCAAGCAAGGTCGTGTCATCTGCATATCGCAGGTTGTTAGTGAGTCTTTCTCCAATCCTAATGCTGTGTTCTTCTTCATATAGTCCAACTTCTCGGATTATTTGCTCAGTATAAAAAATGAATAAGTACAGTGAAAGGATACAACCCTGACACACCTTTCTTGACTTTAAACCACACAGTATCCCCTTGTTCTGTTGGAATGACTGCCTCTTGCACTGAGTACAGGTTTCTCATGAGCACAATTAAGTGTTCTGGAATTCCCTTTTTTTGCAATGTTATGATAATTTGTTATGATGTTTACCCTAGAAAAATAAAAATTTATGTTTACAAAAAACCAACAGGCAAATTTTATAGCAGTTTTATTCATAATTACCCCACAATGGAACAACTCAAATGTCCTTCAACAGATGAATGGATAACAAACTCTGATATATCCTCATGATAAAATACTACTCAGAATTTAAAAAAAGAAGAATTGTTGATATGCTCACAACTTGCACGAATCTCAGAGGTATTTTCTGAGTGAAAGAAGCTAGTCTCAAAAGGTTCCATGCTACATGATTCCATTTAAATGACATTCTCAAAAAGAAAAAAGACGGTAGGTGATGAATAAAGAGCAGTAGTTGCCAGGGAGTAAAAGTAAGAGCTATGTGACAAGAGGGAGTTTTTGGGTATGGAACTATCTGTATCTTGATTGAGATGGGGTAAAAACAAATCAATGCATGTATTAATTTGTATAGCATATAGTAGAATTATACACCCAAGGGGGGAGAAAAGCCAATTTTCCATATGATAATAGAAGAAATAAAAAGTACATGATAAATTTATGTTTTTTTTAAACATTCATATTATAGAAATATTGATGTTATTGGTAATGCTTATATTTATGTGTTTAAAAACGACTATGGAATTAATTATCTAAGGTACCTATATCTCCAATACATGTAAATATCTGAATCAATTGTCAATTTAATGAATAGTAGAAAAACATGAAACTAGAAAAATTCTTTAAATTTAAACACCAATCTTTAATATATTTAATAATCAGCTGCTAACTGAAAGGTTGGTGGTTTGAACCCACCCAGTGGCTCTGCAGGGAAAGGACTTGGAGATTTGCTTCCATAAAGATTACAGCCAAGAAAACTCTACGGGACAGTTCTACTCTTCACATGGGGTTACTATGAGTCAGAATCGACTCAACAGCACCCAACAACAACAATACTGCGTACAGTATCTTCTGTATAATTAGGTAAAACATCCCAATCCTTATGAGGTTTACTGTTAATACTTAGCGCAGTAGTCACTTGGTAAATACTCTTTCATATTTTCTCTGTGTGTTTATGTTCTAGACTTGTAAGAATGTTCCTAAAGGTGTAAATATTAGAACATCAGCTTTCTGGCTTCTCGTCTGTAATTCTAACTACAAAACCATGAGATGGAATGAATTTAGATTAAGGTCGTAATTTGCTTCACACCTTGGTAGACAGGTTTCCTAATGAATACTGTTAGGTTAAATATTAATTTATATAAATACTGTTAGGTTAAATATTAATAAATGTCTCAATCATGTGTTATAATTTTCAGCGTAGCCTCAGTGCATTCAAATATTTGATACATGAGTGCAACATAAAATGAATCTCATTAATAAATTCACTAGTATTTCATTTTATGTTAAATGGAATTTTTTCTCTCTTCTGACAATTAATGAAATGTGAAGAAAATGAAGATAACATAATTTATATATAGTCAGTAAAAACAACATTATAAAACAACTTTCAGATTTTCTTATATGATTAGATATTTTATTGACAAGAAGCATTAAAAAATATGAATGAGAATAGGAAGAAATTTGCAATGGAGTTCACAGGGGGAAGAAGAAATAAGCCAAGGTCTGAAGTTATACAAACAATACTGTGTTATCTAAAAATCAATTCATCCCACAGTTTTAGACAGCAAATCCAAATAAAGAATTCTTTCCATAATGATGCCAAAGTAATCATACAATCAATTATGAATAACTAAAGTATTCAGCACAATTTTTTAGTTTCTGAGGAATTCAGATTATATTTATCCTTTTGTTTACAAGTATTTATTTACTACTGTGGTGTAATGACTAAGAGAATGGGTTCTATTATCAACTGTTTGGGGTTCAAATCCCAGCTCCAGCACTTACTAGCTCAATAACCTTGTTTATGTGATTTTACATCCCTGTGCCTCATTTTCCTTACCTGCAAAATGAGGATAACAATAGTGTTTACCTCATAGGTTTATTGTAAAGGAAAAAAGAGAAAATCCAAATGCAGTATCAATGTCTTGAGACATAAGTGATCAATAAATACACTATCAGCTTATAAGATTCTACAAAATATAATTAGATGTGTAAGTGACTAAGAAAGACATGAGTTTATTGAAGGTAGGAACTATGGTGAAAATTTTCTGTTTGAAATAGTCACTTATATTTCAAGTAACATTTGAATCTTCAAAAATACAATTCATTCCACCTCTGGTTAGGTTGCAAAAATTGTTCCCTAATAATGGGAACAAACTGGATAAGCAACAAAATTATTATGATTATTATTTTAATTATCAGAGAGCTGATGTCAGGAAGGAACCTAAATAAACTACATTTCAGAAAGTAGCAAGCCTCTCCTAAAGGAGATGAGACACACAATTGCTACTATCTTGGTTAGAGCAATAGAAAAAGGATAATCTATTATACATGGAGGTAGGAAGACACAAGCCAAATATTTATCTGCCATGTGTGGAGTGGCAAGACTGACTAGAATCTCACGAAGCCCCAGAGGGAAAGTATGTCTGAAGCTACCCACCAACATTATCCCAAGAGTCTTCTGCTTGGTATGTGGAGTAGTACTCCAAAATCTGGGACCAGGGCAAGAGAAAGAAGAGAAAAAGAGAAATCCTCCTGAGGTTCTTTACTAAGTGCATGGCAGACTACTGAAAGCTTGAAGAAGGCAGGAGAGTGGAGGGAAATCTCTACTAGATATTGGAAGCTTTCATCAGGTACAAAGGCTGGAAGCTAGGCAACAGTGAAGAGACACTCACAAATGTGGATGATGGAGCAAAGAGAACTCCCAGCAATCTAATAAACTGCAAATGTGTACAGTGAGTGGAGAGGGATAGAAAGAGAGGCATAGAGAGCGGCTCCAAGATTAAGAAATTTGTGTCTTTGATTTAAAAATAAAAAGATCACTGCAATCTCATCAGTGCTCAGAGCCCAATCCTAAAAGAAAGGTCAATCCTGAACTGACTCAAATTATTAGAAATAAGTGATGAGTTGAATCTAAGTAAAATTTCAGCAAATCTCTGACCAGTTAGATTACAAGTTAGACTGACTCAGATCACCACTCTCCAAACCAGTAATGTGACAGTAGAATTAATGTGCACTTTCCTGGTTTTAAATAATATTCACTTCAGTCTCTCTTGTTCTTTTACATTTAGAGTCCAGCATAAGGCAAAAAATTATAAGACACACGATCAAAGAAATGTGACCCATATTTAAGAAAGGAAGAAAGCCCAGGATTACATAAATATTAGAATTACCAGATAAGAACTTTAAAATAACTACGATAATTATGTTGAATGAGATATGAGCAAAATGCATGAACAAACAGAGAATTTTAACACCTATACGAACATGATAGAAATAACCAAATAGAAATGTTAGAAGTAAACAATGAGATATCAGATATGAAAAAGTATTTGGACAGGCTTAATGGCAGAGTAAGAACAGTGAAGTCAGTAAAACTGAAACTAAATTAATACAAATTACTCAAATTGAAGCACAAAAAGGAAAGAGTGAAAAATGGAACATAGCATCCAAGATTTGCAGGACAATATCAAATGATTTTACATACATATTATTGTAATCACAAGCGAGAAGACACTAAGAAAATTTAACGCCTGAGAATTTTCCAAAAATGAAGTAAGATAGCAATCCAAAAACTCTAGAAGTTGAGCAAACTCCAGTCAGGACAAATTAAAAAAGTAAAATAAAATAACAACAAAACACCAAGGCACATCAGAGTCAAATTGTGAAAAACTAACAGACCGTAATGCTGCCACCTTTCTTTGGCTATCATTGAAATGTGTCACACTTTACTATCTGCCTTTCAATATTCTTGGGTTATAATCATGTGTCTTAATAAATAGCAAATATCTGGATTTTGTTTTCTAAATCAGAAACCAAAGGTTGACCAAACTTGGCTTACGGCCTATTTCTCAAGGCCTGTGAGCTTAGAATGGTCTTTAAATTTCAAATGGTTGAGAATATAAAAAGAAAATAATACTTTATGACACATGAAAATTATATGAAATTTCAACTTTAGTGTCCTTAAACACAGTTTTATTGGAAAGCAGCCACACTCCTTTGTTCGCCTTTGGCTGTGGCTGTTCTTATGCTAAAATAACAGAGTCGAGTAGTTGTGGAAGAGAATTTATGTATGTAGTGTCCTCACTGAGTCACACGGCTGCTTGGCAGTCGACAAATTGCCATCACACAGTTAAAACCTGACAGCATTTCAAGTGCACATGTCCTGTAACATGGCTTGTTTTTTTTTAGTATAACCAGTGCATACTCATAAATTAAAAAAAAAGAAGAGAACAGAAGACTCCAAATGCCGCACTTTTAAGGCACAGCGGAGTGTGGATTATTCTGAAATCAAATTAGAATGTGAATCATTGTGTTTATTATGCAACGGCAGTATACCTATGCTAAAAGAATACAATCTATACTGGCATTACAGACATCACGTTATTCTCAATTCACAGAAAAGTAACATTTGGAAAAATTAGAAAATTAAAACAAAATATGTCATCACTGCAGAATTTCTTCATAAAAATAAGAATTTTAAATAAATCTGCAACGAAAATAAATTTCCAGTCAGTTCATTTGCTAACCAACCAATAAAAGTCATTTACCAACGGTGAGTTAATTAAATCATATTGGATAGAGCAGCTGAAGAAATGTGCTTAGCGAAAAGAAATGTATTTAAGACTATTAGCCTTTTGGGAAGAATATTTGCAAGAAGATTTGATGACACCGGAAGCAGAATCAATAATCAATTTGCCTTGATTTTTACCAGGCAAATGACTTCAAGTGTTTTTTCTTTGCTCTTAATGAGTTGATAGATGTTACTCATCCTGCTCATTTGGAGTTGTAGTTCGATAAATCAATACTGGGTTTGCAGTGACTGATGAATTAACCTCTGAGAATGGTCTGCATGGAACAAGGAGAGATGAGGATATTTTTAAAGAAGTTGAGAAAACACTAATCCAGTGCAACCTGAAATGGAATCTGTTATGTGACAGCTGATGGTGGAAAAAAGAGAGAGAGCAAGAAAAGGGTTACTTGGACAAATTTACAAGACTTGTTTGTGGAAATCTAAGACTGTGGTTAGCCATTTGATTATTTATCAGCGGATACTTTGAGGAAAATACTTGAATTTATTATGTGTTTATTGAATTAATACTGTTAACAATGAACTTCATTTCCTCTTATGGACTTAATCATTCTCTTCCTGTGAATTTTCATCTGAAATAGAAGCTGAATATCGTTCCTCACTAGTCCTACCACACAGCAGTTTAATGGTTTAATAGTGGTAAAATTTCATTGCTATTTTGAGCTAAGGGACGATGCAGAAATTCTTCTGGGCAACAACTGCCCTCAATTTCTGTTTTAATCGAACACTAAATAGCTTTGGAAATTAGCTTTTGCTGCAGTTTGATAATGCTTCTTAACAATTCAACATGAAATTACAAGGCCAAACAGTATTAAAAGTTTCCAAAGCATATTTTAACAGATCTCCAAGATATATTTATAGAAAGAATAATCCCAAGTCATTAGCATCTTTTAACTTTTATTTTCAGTTTTTTTCATACTTTCCAACTACCAATCCTTTTTTTTCAGATTTTTTTTTGTGTGATTTAGGTGAAAGTTTACATAGCAAATTAGTTCCTCAGTAAACACATAATACACAACGTGTTTTGGGACATTGGTTGCCAACACTCTCCCCTTCTGCACCTCAGGTTCCCTGTTTCCATTCGTCCAGTTTTCCTGTCCCTTCCTGCCTTCTGGTCTTTGCTTTTGGGCAGGTGTGCCCGTTAGTCTCGTATTCATGATCGAACTATGAAGCATGTCCCTCACATGTGTTATTGTTGGACTTATAGACCTGTATAATCTTTGGCTGAAGGGTGAACATCAGGAGTGAGTTCAGTTCTGAGTTAAAAGGGTATCTGGGGGCCATACTCTCGAGATTTCTTCAGTCTCCATCATACCAGCAAGCCTAGTTTTCGTGTGTGTGTGTGTGTGTGTGTGTGAATTTTCAATTTGTTATGTTACAACTGTAAAATTTACAGTAAAATGTTACCACAGTAAAATTTACACTATGGTAAAGCCATTTTGATGGTAACTGATATTGTTTGAATCACAATGCCAAGCTACTTTATATACTTCCTGTTATGTTGATAGTTTAAATCAGAAGTGGGATCTGTATTTCCACATAAATTCGCAGTAGACATATTTTCGAAACTCAAACTCAACTTCCAGCAGTCTTTCATACCTTAATATAAGTGCAAAGGGAATTTTCAAGTTTCAAAACCCATTTAATTATGTAACTATGGCGCTTCCACCTAACCGTTAAATAGAAGTGATAATCTGCAGTGTAATGACCTGCTTAAACACAGATATCAAGAGAAGAATCCAGTGTTGTTGTTGTTGTTGTTAGGTGCCCTCGAATTGGTTCCAACTCTTAGCAACTCTATGTACAACAGAATGAAACACTGCCCAGACCTGAGCCATCCTCACAATTGTTGCTGTGCTTCAATCCATTATTGTAGGCACTGCGTCAATCCATCTCAGTAAGAGTCTTCCTCTTTCACTGACCCTCACTTTACCAAGCATGATGTCCTTCTCCAGGGATTGGTCCCTCCTAATAACATGCCTAAAGTATGTGAGAGAAAGTCTCGCCATCCTCACTTCTAAGGAGCATTATAGCTGTACTTTTTCCAAGACAGATTTGTTTGCTTTTCTGATAGTCCATGGTATAGTCAATATTCTTCTCCAACACCATAATTCAAAGGCATCAATTCTTCTTCGGTCTTCCTTATTCATTGTCCAGCTTTCACATGTATATGAGGTGACTGAATATACCATGTCTTGGGTCAGGCACCCCTGAGTCCTCAAAACAACATCTTTGCTTTTTAACACTTGAAAGAGGCCTTTTGCAGCAGATTTGCCCAGTGGAGTACATCTTGTGATTTCTTGACTGCTGCTTTCATGGGCATTGATTGTGGATCCAAGTAAAATGAAATCCTTGGCAACTTCAATCTTTTCTCCATTTATCATGATGTTGCTTATTGGTCCAGTTATGAGGATTTTTGTTTTCTCTGTGTTGAGGTATAATCCATACTGAAGGCTGAGGTCTTTAATCTTCATCAGTAAGTTCTTGAAGTCCTCTTCACTTTCACTAAGAATCTAATAGAATTCTGTAAATGACTTCCAAGTGATGAATATACTCAATTAAAAGCATTTACTTGTGGATTAATATTAGCATTTGGCAGCATCTGTGTGAAAAGACACTTTCGAAGATAATGTATGTAAAATCTCATTACAAATCATTATTAACAGATGAGCATTTGCAATCAATTTTAATGAAAGGGAGAACTATCACTGAACCCAACTAAGTGAAATGTTACCCACTCCACCAAGATAATTCTATTGTTCTCATTAGTAGACTTGTATTACAAAAAATCATATTTGATAATTATCATATTTGAATTTCAACAATAAAAATTTGAGGAAAATAATTTTCTCTCAAGCGTGTAAAATTTACATTATGAGAAACACTAAGAACTAAAATCTAATGACTGAGATGAACCATCTACGATCACAATCTATCCTATATGGTGGTTAAATGTGTTTCTGATAGACATTTTGAATTAAAGGGACTAAGGTTTGAAATGGAATGAAATAAAGCTGAAAAACAATCTCTTCGTTGAAGCCTTATTAAGACGATATGCCTTAGCAGAAGAGTAGTGGTCTGAATGGAGACAAAAATTAGAAAAAAAGACCTATTTAGAATTTGCCATTTTTATCTAGCACTGTTTAAAGGTAAAGGACATAGGAGTATGCTCATCCCCAAATGACTACATTCTGTTGTGGGTGAGAAAGAATCTGTAAACAATATCAATTGTTTTTGTTTTTTCTCAGCTCACATGCTAAGTAAACACTTGTGATTATTTTGGTTTTCTGGGTAACCTGACACTAAGAAGATGGGTCACTAAAGAGTGAGTCTGCTCATTAAAAAAAAAAAAGGTGGAGCCTCGTTTTATAATTAATTTGATAGCATTCATTTTATCCTATTTCTTACTATGAGTGACATCTCTGAACCCTAACTGAGAAAGTTCTTCACCTATATAGCCATGGCATATCCTGGATCTAAAGGACCACACCCAGAAAATGCCGCACTTAGAAATTGTGTTCAAGTCAATCACTACAATTACCAACCAACTTTCATGAGATGTTTCTCACTTCAAAAAATCAAAAGAATGGTACTATGTGGCAGTACTGAGAGGGGGTATAATAAATACCCTTATGGCTAGGTTGATTCCCAGTATGTCCTGTTGTGGATGGATGTTACCATGATACTTATACATCAGTAATGAAACATGTCTGCAATGAACGAAACCTCCATGCATTGAGGAGTAACAGGACTTCATGGAGTAAGTTTCTCTAAAGGACAAATCATTTCAACCAGACTTTTACCATCTGTTTTGCATCTAAGTACAAATGCAAAAGAAAGGTTATTCCTACAAAATGCAATGCCTGCTGGATTCTAAGTCATTTAACTTTTTTATTCAAAGGACTGTGCATGTGCTATTCTTCTACATATTTCAAACACACATTAGCTTAAGCATCTTCTTTCTTTTGATACGGTGAATAGTGATTTATGATGAAACAGATTCAGTGTACAAATCAGGATATAGACAAAACAATGAAGCATGAAAAGTACCTGTTTCTGCAGTCCGACTCCACAGTTAAAGACATTTTACTATTAAATTAAGTGCACTTGTCTTCCCCAGGGGTCCTCAGAAAAGGAACTTGAATTTAAATCAAATTATATTTAAATTAATTGGCAAAGAAAGCATTGATCCTAAATATTTATATGGATTTGAGTATATATTTAAATACTGCTCCAAGACATGTTTAACAATAGAAAGAATGTGCCAAGTAATTAGCATCTTTTAAGTCTTGATTTTTGAGAAAGAACCTTGTGTCTTTTTCATGTCAGAATTTTGGGGGCCTTTTTAGGAGAAGAGCTGGCATTTCAGATTGATTTCTCCCATATCGTTCTTGAAACAAAGTAAGACTGGATTTGATTCTATCTCGTGCATTCATTTCCATTTTACTTGAAGAGATTCCCATTTATCTTTGGAATTATCTTATTACTTAGCTGGACTTGGTAGTCTTTGAAGGAAAGAGATCTTGCAAGTAACCTTTTTATTATGTTCCAGTCCTTATATAAACCTTTCACAATATTGTCCTTTATGTATGCCAGGCTTTTAGGAAGGAAAGAAATTATGGACTGAAGTATTATACTTATCAAATAAATTTATTTTTCTAAGCTTAAATTCCTACTTGTCTTCTGTTATATGCTTGATGTCTTTTTCTCAGGATTTCCTATTCCTGGCCTTTGTGCTTTGATAATAGATTTCTTTTATCTGCACCTTGAGTTCCAGTCCATTTTCACTTTGCTCCCCCTACAGAATCCTTTAAATCTATTTTAACTCTTGGTCTTTTTTAAAAGCACTTTTAAAAGGTAACATATAATTTAGTGTTCAGATTTCTAACATTAATGATAATTCATAGCATAGTAGAGGAACTGAGTGTAAAATTTAAAGATCCTTCAGTGGCAAGAAAAACAGTGGCCATCAACCTCTTGACTTTACATAGAAACACACAGAGCTGTTCTTAGGTTCCTAGATAAGAGACTAACATCTGACTTCAAAGGGCTCACATTTATGTGCATGTGTACGTGACACGAATGGCTAGCTGACTTCTAAAATTGTTGATAATCCAGTACCATAGAGCAGGCATCAGCAAACTTTTTTTCTGTATAAAACCAGCTAGTGTTTTAGATTTTGTGAACTATGTGATCTGTGTGACAGAAATGATGCTAGAGATCATGTGATAGAATTTTGAAAGACCAACGACTTAGTCATTGCAAATACCTTTTTTCAACAACATAAACAGCAACTACACAAGTGGACACGCTGAACGGAATACACAGGAATCAAATTGACTATTGTGGAAAGAGACAATGGGGCAGCTCAATATCATTAGTCAGAACAAGGCCAGACACCGACTGTGGAACAGACTATCATTTGCTCATATGCAAGTTCAAGTTGAAGATGAATAAAATTAAAACAAGTCCACAAGAGCCAAAATATGACCTTTAGTATATCCCATCTGAATTTAGAGACCATCTCAAGAATAGATTTGACACACTGAACGTTAATGACAGAAGACCAGACGAGTTGTGGGAAGACATCAAGGACATTATACATGATGAAAGCAAAAGGTCATTCAAAAGAGAAGAAAGAAAGACAAGGCCAAAATGGATGCCAGAAGAGACTCTGAAACTTGCTCTTCAATGTTAAGTAGCTAAAGAAAATGGAAGAAATGATGATGTAAAAGAGCTGAAGGCTGTGGTCTTTGATCTTCACCAGTAAGTGCTTCAAGTCCTCTTCACTTTCAACAAGCAATGTTGTGTCATCTGCACATCACAGGTTGTTAAGGAGTCTTCCTCCAATCCTGATATCAAGTTCTTCTCCATATAGTCCAGCTTCTTGGTTTCTTTGCTCAGCTTACAGATTGAATAAGTATAGTTAAAGAATAGAACCCTAATGCACACCTTTCCTGACTTTAAACCACACAGTATCCCCTTGTTCTGTTCAAACGACTACCTCTTGATCTATGAAAGGTTCCTCATGAGCACAGTTAAGTGATCTGGGATTCTCATTCTTTTCAATGTTATCCATAATTTGTTATGATCCACACAGTCGAATGTCTTTACATAGTCAATAAATCACAAGTAAACACCTTTCTGGTATTCTCTGCCTTCAGGCAGGATCCATCTGACGTCAGCAGTGATATATCTGGTTCCATGTCCTCTTATGTATCTGACTTGAATTTCTGACAGTTCCGTGTTGATATACTGCCGCAGGCACTTTTGGATGATCTTCAACAAAATTTTACTTCCGTGTGATATTAATGACATTGTTCGATAATTTCTGCATTTGGTTGGACCATTTTTCTTTGGAATAGGCATAAATATAGATCCTTTCCAGTCTGTTGGCCAGGTAGCTGTCTTCCAAATTTATTGGCATAGGCAAGTGGGCCCTTCCAGCTCTGCAGCTGTTTGTTGAAACATCTCACCTGGTATTCTGTCAATTCCTGGAGCCTTGTTTTTAGCCAATGTCTGTAGAGCAGCTTGGACCTCTTCCTTCAGTACCTTTCCTGATCATATGGTATCCCATGAAATGTCTGAATGCTGACAAATTGTTTTTGGTATAGTGACTCTGTGTATTCTTTCCATCTGCTTTTGATGCTTCCTGTGTCGTTTAATATTTTCACCCATAGAATCCTTCAATATTGCAACGCTAGGCTGGAATTTTTTCTTCAGTTCTTTCAGCTGAGAAATGCCTACTGTGTTCTAATCTTTTGGTTTTCTAACTCCAGGTCTTCATACTTTTCATTATAATACTATACTTTATCCTCTTGAGTTGCTTTTTGAAATCTGTTCAGTTCTTTTACTTCATCATTTCTTCCATTTGCTTTAGCTACTCGATGTTCAAGAGCAAGTTTCAGAGTCTCTTCTGACATCCATTTTGGTCTTTTCTTTCTTTCCTATCTTTTAATGACCTCTTCCTTTCTTCACATATGATGTCCTTGATGTTGTATTAACTGGTCTTCCTTGCAGGCGTATGGATATTATCCTATCACTGACAAAGTGTACTTCAAGATATATCTTGAAATGTTCTTTTTGACAATGAACGCAATTCCATTCCTCTTCAAGTTGCCATTCCAGGCATCCATCCCTCTAAAAATGTGACAATAAAGTAATGATTGTCTTTTATCAATAAGAAATCAAAAACTATTGCTAGACATCTCTATTTAAGAACAGCTTTCAGGATTGTTCCCAATCCCTCCCTGTGGCTCACTTTTTGTCTTGACATAAAAATTGGTTGCCAAAGATTTTAATATGATTTAAGTCTTTCCTATGGTATGTGGCACCAGAAAAATGTGGGTAGTGGAGGAAAAACATAACTTGAAGCATACACAGCCAGAAGCTAATCAAAGTTATTCTTCTCTTCATTTTTTTCTGTGTAAAATGGTAAGGTTATGATTAATTTCTCAAAAACATGAATTTTTAAAGAAGACATTCAAATGGCCAACAGACACATGAGGAAATGCTTGCGATCACTAGCCGTTAGAGAAATGCAAATTAAAACCACAATGAGATACCATCTCATCCCGGCATTACTGGCACGAATCAAAAACACTGGAAATAACAAATGTCGGAGGGGCCGCGGGGAGATTGGAACTCTTCTGCACTGCTTCTGGGAATGCAAAATGATACAACCATTTTGGAAAATGATATGGCGTTTCCTCAGAAAGCTAGAAATAGACATACCATTGGATCCAGCAATTCCACTCCTAGGAATATATCCTAGAGAAATAAGAGTCATCACTCGAATAGACATATGCACACCTATGCTCATGGAAGCATTGTTCACAATAGCAAAATGATGGAAACAACGTAGGTGCCCATCAACAGATGAATGGATAAACAAACTATGGTACATACACACAATGGAGTACTATGCAACGAGAAAGAATAACAATGAATCTGTGAACCATCTCATAACATGGATGAAACTGGAGGACATTATGCTGAGTGAAATAAGTCAATCAGAAAAGGATAAATATTGTATGAGACCTCTATTGCAAAAACCCATGAGAAAGTTCACACACAAAATGTAACAATCTTTGTTGGTTACCAGGGATGGGAGGGGTGTGGGGGGGGTAATACTAAATAGGCAATAGATAAGTGGTATCTTGGGTGAAAGGTGAGACAGTACACAGTGCAGGGGAAACTAACACAACTTGTACAAGGAAATGTCATGGAAGCCCCATAGACACATCCAAACTCCCCGAGGGACTGAGTTGTTGGGCGGAGGGCTGTGGGGACCATGGTCTCGGGGAACATCTAGCTCAATTGGCATGACACTACTCATAAAGACAATGCTCTACATTCTACCTTGGTGAGTAGTGTCTGGGGTCTTAAAAGCCTGTGAGCGGCCATCTAAGATACTACAGTGGTCTCATCCCTTCGGGAGCAAGGGAGAATGAAGAGAACAGGATACAAGGAAAAGATTAGTCCAAAGGACTAATTGTCCATAGCTACCAAGCCCTGCACCGGACTGAGTCCAGTACAGCTAGATGGTGCCTGGCTACCACCGCTGACTGCTCTGACCAGGATCACAACAGAGGGTTCTGGACAGAGCTGGAGAACAATGTAGAGCATAATTCTAACTCACAAAAAAAAAGACCAGATTTACTGGCCTAAAGGAGACTGGAGAAACCTCCAGAGTATGGCCCCCAAACACCCTTTTAGCTCAGTGGTGAAGTTACCTCTGAGGTTCACTGTTCAGCCTGGGAGTGGACAGCCTGGTAAAACCAAATGAGACTAACTAGGTACAGGAGTCCAATGACAAGGGCCAGAAGGCAGCAGGGGAGAAGGAGGCTGGTGATAGGGAACACAAGGTTGAGTAAGGGTATTGTTGATGTGTTGTGAGATTGTTAACCATTGTCATAGGGCAACATTTGCAGTAACTGTTAAATGAGAAACTATTTTGTTCTGTAAGCCTTCATCTTACGTGAGAATAACAGCACAACCGGAAAAGCATAGTCAATGTCACTGAATTGTGTATGTAGAAATTTTTGAAACGGTGTATCTTTGGCTATGTGTATTTTCACACACACAAAAAAAAAAAGGTTGAGAATTTAGAGGGTTAAAATGTTGTGGGGTTGTTAACCAATGTCATAAAACAACATGTGTACTACTGTTTCATGAGAAACTATTTGTTCTGTAAGCCTTCACCTGAAGTACAATAAAATATAAAAAAAAAAAATTGAATTTTTAATAGAGTAGAATTACGACAAAATAGGATTTATCAGAATTCCTGTATCTAATGCAACTAGAAAATAAAATATTTTTGAGAAGAGAAGCGGTTAATTATTAAAAAAAACAACCCCCACTGCTGTAGAGTTGATTCTGACTCATAAAGACCCCACAGAGTTTCCAAGGCTGTAAATCTCTACAGAAGTAGACTGCCACATCTTTCTTCTGCATAGCCACTAGTGGTTTCAAACCACCGACCTTTTGGTTAGCACTCGATCACTTTAACCACTGTGCCACCAGAGCTGGTTAATTCTTAGATTTTTTTTTCAATATTGTGTTATCTTTCTGGCATTGTTCAGCTTTTTAAAATAAGTAATAGGTGTGATATCTCATTTTTAAAATATTCAAATGAATACACACCTAGTGTTTTTAATATTTCTATTATTTCTATTATTTTCCTTGAAGTGGTCATTAAAAATTTTTAAATGACTTCCAGCAACATGGTGCTCTAGGCAGAAGCAACACGCCGTCCCTCCACAGCAAAGATCTGAAAAACTAAGCCAAACAGAGAAAACAGCAATCCTGAAATCCTCAACATCAAATGAAGAGATAAAGTACTCAGCCAAGCACCAAATGGAATAAGAAACTTACAGAGAACAGACAGCAAGGAGACATACATGGAGAAGTCCCCTATCAGCTAATGCAGCACAAATCTGCCATCTTGGACTCCTATCAGAAACCAGCAAATGGGGGTACAAGAAAGTAGCTTCACAGAGCTTCCAACAGGAGACAGAACAACTGGTAACTGGTGATACACGCTTTCCCACCCCCCACCCTACTTCACCCCCCACTCAGCGTCCTCTGCTTCCCATGGCCACAGTCTCCTGGCCGGGAAGCACTGGCTGCTTGGATTCCACCTGCCTGCACTGGCCGACTCCTTGTGTGGCATTTGATGGCAGCTGGTGTTGCTTTTTTCCGCTTCTTTTGATTTCTTCCTTACCTCTCACCACTCCTCCCTCCTTTTGCTCAAATACCTGGCTCCGTGCGCCATCTTTGCTTCTTCCTGAGGGGCTGTGGAACTCCATTCGAGTGTGGAACTGCATCCCGGTCTGTGCTGCCAGGCTGGTGGGATCCCGGTGCTTTTTTTCATTTGTTTGTTTTCTTTTTCTTTTCTGGTGTTGGGAGCCCGTTCTGGCCAGGCAGTGCTGTGTGACTTGGGACCTACCCCCTCAGCTTGTGCAGATGCACAGAGGGATCCCTAAGGGCATTTCTTTTTTGTGTTTTTTTTTTTTCCTTCTGTTTTTTTGGGGGATTTTTCTTGTTCTTTTTTTTAAATTTGTTTTGTTTTCATTTCCCCCTTTTTCCCTTTTTGTCTCTCTTCATTACTCAGTTTCTCATCTCTCTACACCTTCCTTCTCTTCCTGTCCCCGGGATACCTGGCACTGAATACCTCTATGCCACCTAGCCAGGCTGTACTTCAACACCTGGGAACAACTTCCCCAGACCTTATAGCCACACCGGTGGGATCCCTGGGAGATGTGCTGTTCTTTTTTTCTTTCTGATTTTTATTAAACATTCTTTTCTTATCTTTTCTTCTTCTTCCCCTTTTAGTTTTTCTCCATTTCATAGTCTCTCATCTCTCCACTCCAACGGCAAGCTCCCCTAGCACTCTTTTTTGTTTGTATCTTTTTGGCTCCTGTTCTTCTCTCCTATACCCATCTTAGCTCCACACATCACAATCTCCCCCCTCCGTCCTGCCTATGGGCACTGTGTGCTTAACATCACACCACCAAGCAGCACAGGCACAGCCTACAGGAACCTGCCCTGCATGGATTACTGACCCACCCTGGTGGCTGTAGTAAGTGCCACAAACAACCCATCCCAGCAACTCCTCTTCAGCTAGACCTGCCCTGCTGTACCATATCTGAGAGACTGACCCTGCCAATTGGAGAAGGAGGAGAAAAGTATCGTGCCCACAGATGAGCAAACAACAAAGAACACACAGCCTGCCTGCTCAGACATAGCCAGATTTTTTAAAAAAAGGGTAAAACAAACAAATCTATGATCAATAAACAAGAAAAATAACTACTAAATGCCCTGAAGACAGCAGACAATATCAAAACATTTACAAAAACAGGACAGGATGGTTCCAGTAGGCATCCAAAATAAAACACCAGATGACTTTCCAGTAGAAGAAAAGTTACTGGAACTACCTGATAGGGAATTCAAATCTCTACTACTCAGAATTATCCAAGAGTTGAAGGAAAAAGCAGTCAAAAATGAGGAAAAAATAGACAAATTCATGGAAAAGGCAGACAAATTCATGGAAAATACAGACAAAAAAATGGAATAATTCAGGAAGATAATGCAGGAACAAAATGCCAAAATAAATTCACAACTAGAAATCATACAAAAACAGCAATTAGAAATCCAAAAGATAAACAACAAGATTTCAGAAATGGACAGTGTCATAGAAGGGCTGAGGGGCAGATTTGAAAAGGTGGAAGACAGGATCAGCGGAATTGAAGACAAACACTTGGATACAGCTCTGTTTGAGGAAAAATCAGAAAAAAGGACAGAGAAAAATTAAGAGACCCTGAGAATTACGTGGGATACAATCAAAAGCGAAAATCTGCAAGTGATCGGAGTTCCAGAACAGGGGGAGAAAACAAAAGACACAGAGAGGATCATTGAAGAACTGCTGACAGAAAACTTCCTCAATATCATGAAAGATTAAAAGCTGACCATCCAGGAAGCTCAACGAACCCCATATAGGATAGACCCCAAAAGAAGATCACCAAGGCATATCATAATCACATGTGCTAAAACCAAAGACAAACAAAGAATCCTGAGAGCAGCTCAAGAAAAACAAAAAGTCATATACAGAGGAGAAACAATAAGACTAATCTTGGATTATTCAGCAGAAAGTATGCAGGCAAAACGGCAATGGGATTACATATACAAAACATTGAAAGAAAAAAATTACCAGCCAAGAATAATATATCCTGCAAAACTCTCTTTCAAAGGCAAAACGGCAATGGGATTACATATACAAAACATTGAAAGAAAAAAATTACCAGCCAAGAATAATATATCCTGCAAAACTCTCTTTCAAATATGATGGTGAAATTAGGTAATTCGCAGATGAATAGAAATTAAGGGACTATGTATACATTCAAACCAAACTTATGAGACTTATTAAAGGAGGTCCTTCAATCTGAGAACAAACAACATCAGACCACAGGCTGAATATAGGACACTGGATTGTACTAGCCAGATACCAACCTAGGAAATGAACTCTTCAGGACTATGCAAAACCAAAAGAATTACAAAAGGGAACCAGAGAGGTTAATCTGTAAATGACAACAGCATCAGAACAATAAAAGAGGGAATAAACCGTGTAGATATAGAACCTTTAATGGAGAGGAAGTGAAGCAATATCACATAATAATAGACTGGTTCAAATCTAGGAAGATAAGGGTAAATTTCACAGTAACCACAAAGAAAGTTAACAAACCTACTCATCAAAATAAAGAAGAAAAACATAAAGTCTCAGTAAAAACAAAACCTACAAAAACAAAACAAATGAAAAAAATATCCACACACAAAAGGAACTCAGCAGAGGAGAGTAAGAGGAACAAAACTGGAGAACATTATGCTGAGTGAAATAAGTCAATCACAAAAGGACAAATATTGTATGAGACCTCTACTGTATAACTCATGTAAAAGTTTACACACAAAAACAATCTTTGCTGGTTATGAAGGATGGGAGGAGTCAGGGGGGAACTAAACAGATAAGTGTTAACTTTGGTGAAGGGTAAGACAGTACACATTACTGGGGAAGCCAGCACAACTTGTACAAGGAAGGGTCATGGAAGCTCCATAGACACTTCCAAGCTCCCTGAGTGACTGAATTGCTGGGCAGAGGGCTATGGGGACCATGGTCTTGGGAACATCTAGCTCAATTGGCATAACACAGTTTATAAAGACAATGTTCTACATTCTACCTTGGTGAGTAGCATCTGGGCTCTTAAAAGCCTGTGAGCATCCATCTAAGATACTCCACTGGTCTCACCCCTTCGGGAGCAAGGGAGAATGAAGAGAACAAGGTACAAGGAAAAGATTAGTCCAAAGGACTAATGGACCACCTCCATCAGACTAAGTCCAGTACAGCTAGATGGTGCCTGGCTATGACCATTGATTTTTCTGACCGGGATCACAATAGAGGGTCCTGGACAGAGCTGGAAAAGAATGTAGAACTGAATTCTAACTCATAAAAAAAAGACCAGATTTACTGGCCTGAAAGACGAGAAACCCTGAGCATATGGCCCCTGTAAACCCTTTTAGTACAGTGATGAAGCCCATTCCGAAGTTCACTGTTCAGCCGGGGATTGGACAGCCTCATAAAAGAAAACAGGACTAATGAGGCACAGCAGTCCAGGGACAAGGACTAGAAGGCAGGAGGGGACAGGAAGGCTGGTGATAGGGAACCCAAGTTTGAGAAGGGACAGTGTTGACATGTCATGGGGTTGTTAATCATTGTCACAGGGCAATATGTGTACTAACAGTTTAATGAGAAACTATTCTGCAAACCTTCATCTAAGGTACAAAAAAAAAAAAAAAGAATTATCTGTGTAAGATCAAATTGACAACAGCAACTCAAAAGGTTTGATGGGAAGCCTAGGGGACAGTGAGTTGAAGATAATGGTGATGGAATAATTTGGAAAAGCACAACTGGAAGAATGTGATCATTGGCACTGAACTATGCATGTAGGAACTTTCGAAATGGTGTAACTTTGGCTATGTATATTTTCACCAAAAAAAAGGTCCTCAAGGTCAAGAAGGGAGAGTGTTGACATGTCGTGTGGTTGTTAACCAATGTCATAAAACAATATATGTACTGACTGTTTAATGAGAAACTATTTGTTCTGTAAACCTTCATCTAAAGTACAATAAAAAAATTTTTTTAAAAATTGTAAAAATGTCAGGCCCCAAAATGCCTCAATCCATCCCTCTAAAAATGTAACAATAAAGTGATGAGACTGATTGTCTTTTATCAATAAGAAACCAAAAAGTCCTGCAAAGGGCAATTCTAAAAGAAGATCTTTTAATACAAATGTTGAAAAATGAAATATAAGACTATGTTCATGCTTTCTAAGATTATCGGTACCAAAGACTAAATCACGGATATCCACGAAATGCCTTCAACTAGAATCCACATTTATTGCATAAATGTTCTTTGTCACTGTTTTCCACTTTTTGAGCTACCATGTAATTGCACTCTGTATATGAGTTCAATCAGCTAACCTAACATTGTAACAAACTTTGGGAAGACAGATTTTCTTTTCTTTTCCTTTCATAATTTCTCTAGAACTTTTTGGAGAGCAGGAAAATAGTAAATACTTGCTTAATTAGCTAGTGAATTAAAGTACCATTTCCCTGTTCTTGTTAGTGTGCTAAACACTCAATTTTAGTTTCTAGTCTTTCTCTGTTCACAAAAACAAAAGTATATGATCAGAGAACCCTAGAGATCCTATTCAATTCATACTGAGAACATTACTTTCATCTTTGATTCAGAATGGGAGAAAGTAGATGAGAATATTAAAATATTTTTTATGTTTATTTCATTGTTTCCAAAGCTCTTCTTTATAGCTCCGGAAAGATGATAAAAATGACTTCAGATGATGCTTCCATAAGTTAGTTTTCCTCTTTACACTTTTTATAATCTAAAAGAACGATCTGAGAGAAAACACATAATAGATTCAAAACCTTATCACTGATTATTAATGTTGAGTTTTTGAAATTTAAGGTTCCAGCATGGAAATTTAAATATAAGCTTACTCAGTAAACTCAATTGCATATGGGCCCTGCATTTTGTTATATTTGTTATCATACATTTTGTTTAAAGAATGACTGCCACTTTGAGACTAGTGTCTGAAGGAATCTTTCAAAAGCTCTTTCACACTGATTGTTCTCTTTCCCTGTCTCCAATCTTTGTGGTATTTTTTAACAAAGGAATGACTTCAGATTAATTTACTATCAAGATCGAAAATAGACATGTTATTCCTTATGTCTAGAGAAATTACCTTCTTTATAAACATGTCAATGTAATTTTTTTCAATGACGTCTTCAAAGCATTTCACAATGCCTGCTCTGTAGTTCATCCCAATATTTAGCTTTAAGGAGGAAAGTTGGTGATATAGCTTAACCCGCTTTTAGTATGAACATCTCTCATGCTCCAGTGAGATGTCGAAGCTCTCTCATTGTATATACAGTAAAACCTGTGAAAGCCAGAAACTGTGTAAGGCAGAAATCTGTCGGAGAAGGAAAACTCAAATATTTTCCACTAAAACGAGCAACAGAAAAGTGGTAAGACCGCACCTTGTCAAACGCAGAAATCTTGCGAGACCTGGAAAAACAATGTGGTCCCATTGAGTTTTGGCTCTCACAAGTTTCACTGTATATATATGTATTTTTGTCTCACATGACACAAACTTCATATATAAAAAACAGAGTTCAGTTCCACTGACATTCATGGGTGATGATTGTTTTGCATGATTTTATGTGCCGTACACAAAGCAGAACACTGAGCAGAACAAGATGATGTAAAGATCATTGCCTTCTCAAAGGTCATCAAGCAGGAGAGCTAGAGAGACTGAGAGATGCCCATGTAAACTGGTTTACTTCGATGCTTGAATGCTATAAAATTTAGTTTTTGAATAATTTAATGGCGCTTTTTTACTGGCTTAAATTAAATCGCTTAATGCCTGCAAATGTAAGCAGTTCAGGGCTGAATAACTTAAAGAACAAACTAATACTTTTCTGTTGAGTTATTTTTGTTAAGAATCATAAATCGAAATGACATTAATAACAATAACAACATTAATAGCTAACACTGTCTAACACTATCCTAAAGGCTAACTCACTTTATTAACTGTATACCGGCCACTAAAAATGAGAGGAAGGAATTCATCTAGAAATATATCTGTAATTTTCTCCCTCTACTCATAATTGCAAGTATAACAGTGGACTATTTAGCACTGAAGAGGAAATAAATAAAAAATCCAAATGCACTAATTTATTAAAACTTCAGACTGAATGATTTGTTGCTTGTTTAAAATACTTTCAGTGTGCACTTTTACATAAAAAAGAGACAATGGAGGTTGTAGGAACCCATGTTATGCCTTTGACATCTATGAAACTGATTCTACCAGAATTGTTTTAGAGTCTACTTTGCTTGTGTAGTAGAAAGTAAATGAAACTAGAAGAGCCGTGTGACATTTCTGGCTGTGTTAGTTAATGCCTTTGATTTTTTCCCTTAATTCTAGGGAGAAATAGACATTTAATCAATAATGTATATGGATTTCCAGATTTGATTTTGGTTTAATATGGAGGGTATATCTTTTATTATTCTTTTTTTAAAAATCATTTTTTAACTTTCTACCTTGAAATAATTTTAGACCTAAATAAAATTTCCCAATATACTGGCAATGGTTCCCACGTATATACCCTTTACAAGTCTTCTCAGAATGTTAACATTTTAAATAATCAGAATACTATGATCAAATCTGGAAAATTAACTCCGGAAACTACTGTTAACTACTCGACAGACCTATTCAGATTTTACCCGTTGTCCCGCTAGTGTCCTTTTACTGTCCAGTAACCCACGTTGCATTGACTTGTCATGTCTCCTTAGTGTCCTCCAGTCTGAGACAGTTACTCCATCTTTCTTTGTCTTTCATGAGTTGACACTTTGGAATTTGTATTATGAAAAGTCTCTCTATTTGGGTCTGGCTGATGTGTTTTTTAGATTAAATTCAGGTTATGCATTTGTGGCAAGAGTACCACAAAAGTGCCGTTGTGCCCTTCTCAGAGCACCATACCAGGAAGCATGTGATGTCCACATCTCATCATTGGCGATCCTTGCTTACATCACTTGGTTAAGGTGATGTCCGACAGATAGCTCAGCTGTAAAGCTGCTAATTTTTAGCTTTAAATTTAAAGTTCAACTCTGTGCAATTATCCTGTTTCTTATTATCTAATTTAGCATCCATTGATTCTCTTGCCTGCAATAATTATTACTGTGGTGTCTGCCAAATTGTAACTTTCTATTTTCATCCTGCATTCTACGTTAATTAGTTGGAATCTTACAATGAGGAAGATGTATACATTCTCCCTTTTTCTCTTTATTTCTTTGTGTTTTATTAATATGAGTTCATGGATATTTATTTTATTCTACGGTTTATAGTCCAATGGTATCATTATTTATATAGTTGCTTACTATGAGTTCAGGGATATTTATTTTATTCTATGGTTTACAGTCCAATGGTATCATTATTTATATAGTTGCTTACATTGTCCTCGACATGGTCATCGGGAGCTACTTCAAGCTGGCTCCAGTGTCCTCGATATAATCCCATTATTATTATTTTTTTGAGAGCTTTTTTGCTTTCTTGTACCACAAGGTGTTCCAGTATCATTTATGTTTTCTGTGCTCTAGCCTTGGAATCAGCCATTGCCTTAAGTCCTGGTACTTTTTATTGAAGAGTGGTATTCAGAAACTAATATCTGGGTGCTACATATATTCATTGCTAATTCACAATTATTGTTTCTAGACCCTTTCAGTGGCTAGAACTAGGAAAAATAGGTACACATGCACACACATCAATATCAATATCTATCGCAATATAGATGTAGTTGTATATGTACATACACAAAAACTTGAGTTTATACTGCTATGTTAAAGTCCATTCCCACACCATAGGTTACTTGTAACGTCTCTCTCTGAAAGGGAAAATCCTGGCTTAGTATCCACACAATATATATTTGCTCAGTCCCAGAGTACACATAGGGCAGTATCAGTGTTCCTAACACATGTATCTGTGAAAAACAAATTTCCTAATTGTAATATAATTTGCTCATAGTTTTTCTGCTTTGTTGTTGTTGTTTTGTATTTTTTTACATACAGTCAAAACATTGTTTTCCAAAGTTACTTAGGTTGGTATTTCCTTCCCCATTATCATCATTTTGATGATTTTGTTCATTATAATATAATTAATTTGTTATGCTTTGGATTCCATTTTATGTTCCCCCATATCCTGATTGACCTTAAAAATTTAATTTTGGATATGTGAAATATTAACATGGTTCTAAAAGTTAAAACAATACAAAAAGTTATACTCAGAGAATTTTCAGTCCCCCTCATCCTATCTATTCTCACTGCCCCATTTTCCAGCTAGCACTCACCTACCGACCAACAGGTGACTGCTCTCATTAGCCTACATTTTCCTGCCTTTATTTGTTTTTACATAAATTACCAGATGCATGTGTATTTTATTATATACCCTCCTTTCTACAGAAATAATGGCACACTACAGATATTCTTTTGAATTTTGCTTTTTTTCACTTAAAATAGATATTTTAGAAACGGCTTCATATCACTACATAAACATGTTTCTCATTATTTTTTAGAGCTACATACAGTCTTTTGGGAGGAGTCACCATATATAATTTCACCCCTTTTTCTTGTAGGAGTATTTAAGTTGTTTCCAATATTTTATAATTACAAATAATGTTGCATGTTATTTTGAATTGCTGAAGGCATCTCTTCAGGGTAAACTCCTAGAAATGAAATGGCTGGGTCAAAAGGTAACTGACCATGTACTTTTGTTAAATATTTTGTCAAATTTTATTCAAGAAGTGTCATGCTGGTTTGCATTTGTCACAGCAAGATGACAGTTTCTCTTTCCCTACAGCCATGCCAACAAAATGTATTGTCATATTTTGTTTAAATTTTCACCAAGCTAATAGGTGAGAACTGGTATCTCAGCATTGTTTAACTTGTGTCTGTCTATTATGAGTGAATTTGAGCATTTTCCTATGTTCATTTTTATATATGTTTTTAGAATTGTCTGATCATGGTTTTATTTTTATTCTTCTATTGGATATTTGTAATTTCGGCTTTTGATTTTTAAGAAGGCTTTATGTATTAGGGATACAGGCACATTATCTGTGATATATACTGCCGATATCTCCTCTCAACTGTCAGTTGTCTTTTAATTTTTTATGTTTTATTGGGGGCCGTGCAGTTTACGTACATATGAACGCACACACACATTTAAGTGTATTAACACTTGATTTTATTAAATCTTCTTTTTTGAGTCATAGTGAGACAACCTGGAATTCATACTACTTCTATTTTATTTTATTTTTTACATTTAGATCACTGATCCATTTGGCATTTATTCTAGTGTGTGGAGTAAGATATTAATTTAATTATACCTTCTTTCTTTTTTTTTTTTTTTTGGAAATGCCTACCTAGTTGTTTCAGCAACATATATTATAAAATCTATACTTGTTTCAGTTGTTCGGAACACTACCTTTATCTTTGGGAAGAAAGACCTGGTGGTGTATTTCTGAACAGTATTAGCCAGTGAGAACCTTATGATTAGCAGCAGGACATTGTCTGATATAGTGCCAGAAGATGAGCACCTCAGGTTGGAAGATACTCAAAATATGACTGGGGAAGAGTTGCCTCCTCAAAGTAGACTTGACCTTAATGACGTGGATGGAGTCAAGGTTTCAGTACCTTCATTTGCTGATGTGGCATTATTCAAAATAAGAAGAAACAGCCACAAATATCCATTAAATAATCGGAACATGGAATGAACAAAGTATGAATCTAGGAAAACTGGAAATCGTCAAAAATGAAAGGGACTGTACAATAATTAGGGAGCTGAAATGGACTGGTATTGGCCATTCTGAATCAGACAATCCTATGGTCTACTATGCCAGGAATAACAACTTGATGAGCAATGGCATTGCATTAATCATCAAAAAGAACATTTCAAGATCTATTCTGAAGTACAACACTGTCAGTGATAGAATAATATCCATATGCCTACAAGGAACACCAGTTAATGCTATTGTTATTTAAATTTGCCCACTAACCACAAAGGCCAAAGATGAAGAAACTGAAGATCTTTACCAAATTCTGCAGTCTGAAATTGATCAAACATGCAATCAAGATACATTAATAATTACTGGTGATTGGAATACGAAAGTTAGAAACAAAGAAGGATCGGTAGTTGGAAAATATGGCCTTGGTGTTAGAAATGACATTGGAGATTGCATGATAGAATTTTGCAAGACCAATGACTTCTACATTGCAAATACTTTTTTTCAACAATGTAAATGGTTACTATAGACATGGACCTCACCAGATAGAATACACAGGAATCAAATCGACTACATCTGTGGAAAGAGACAGTGGAAAAGCTCAATATCATCAGTCATAACAAGGCCAGGGACCAAATGCAGGACAGACCATCAGTTGCTCATATGCAAGTTCAAACTGAAGCTGAAGAAAATTAAAAGATGTCCACAAGAACCAAAGTACCATCTTGAGAATATTCCATCTGAATTTAGAGACCATCTCAAGAATAGATTTCGCATGTTGAACACTAATGATCAAACACCAGTTGAGTTGTGGAATGACATCAAGGACATCACCCATGAAGAAAGCAAAAGGTCATTAAAAAGACAAGAAAGAAAGAAAAGACCAAAGTGGATGTCAAAAGAGACTGAAACTTGCTCTTGAACGTCGAGTAGCTAAAGCAAATGGAGGAAATGATGAGGTAAAAGAGCTGAACAGAAGATTTCAAAGGGCAGCTTGAGAAGACAAAGTAAAGTATTATAAAGACATGTGCAAAGACCTGGAGTTAGAAAACCAAAAGGTAAGAACATGCTAGACATTTCTCAAGCTGAAACAACTGAAGAAAAACTTCAAGCCTCAAGCTGCAATGTTGAAGAATTCTACGGGCAAAGTACTAAACAGTACAGGAAGCATCAAAAGAAGATGAAAGGAATACACAGAGTCACTACACCAAAAAGAATTGGTCGACATTCAACCATTTTAGGAGGTAGTATATGATCAGGAACTGATGGTACTGAAGCAAGAGGTCCAAGCTGCACGGAAGGCATTGGCAAAAAACAAGGTTCAGGAACTGACAAAATACTAATTGAGATGTTTCAACAAACGAATGCAGTGCTGGAGGTGCTCACCTGTCTATGCCAAGAAATTTGGAAGACAGATACCTGGCCAACTGACTGGAAGAGATCCATATTTATGCCTATTCCAAAGAAATGTGATCCAATTGAATGTGGAAATTATCAAACAATATCATTAATAACACATGCAAGTAAAATTTCGCTAAAGATCACTCAAAAGCGGTTGCAGAAGTACATCAACAGGGAACTGCCAGAAAGCAAGCTGAATTCAGAAGAGGATGTAGAACAAGGGATATCATTGCTGATGTCAGATGGATCTTCGTTGAAAGCAGAGAATACCAGAAAGATGTTTACCTGTGTTTTATTGACTATGCAAAGGCATTCTACTGTGTGGATCATAACAAAGCATGGACAATACTGTAAAGAATATGAATTCCAGAACACCTAATTGTGCTCATGAGAAACCTGTACATAGATCAACTGGCAGTCTTTTGAACAGAACAAGGTGATACTGCATGGTTTAAAGTCAGGAAAGGTGTGCATCAGTGTCGTATGATTTCACCATACTTATTCAATCTGTATGCTGAACAAACAATCCGAGAAGCTGGACTCTATGAAGAAGAACAGGGCATCAGAATTGGAGGAAGACTCATTAACAACCTTCGATATGCAGATGACACAACTTTGCTTGCTGAAGTGAAGAGGACTTGAAGCACTTACTGATGAAGATCAAAGACCACAGTTTTCAGCATGGATTACACCTCAACATAAAGAAAACAAAAATCCTTACAACTGGACCAATGAGCAACATCATGATAAAAGGGGAAAAGATTGAAGTTGTCAAGGATTTCACTTTAGTTGGATCCACAATCAACACCCATGGAAGCAGCAGTAAGAAATCAAACGATGCATTGTATTGGGCAAATATGCTGCAGAAGACCTCTTTAAAGTGTTGAAAAGCAAAGACACCACCTTGAAGACTAAGGAGTGCCTGACCCAATCCACGGTGTTTTCAATCGCCTCATATGAATGTGAAAGCTGGACGATGAATAAGGAAGACAGAAGAAGAATTGACACCTTTGAATTACGGTGTTGGTGAAGAATATTGAATATACCATGGACTGCTAAGAGAACAAACAAATCTGTCTTGGAAGAAGTACAACCAGAATACTCCTTAGAAACATGGACGGCGAATGCTCCTTAGAAGCAAAGTATGTCTCACATACTTTGGACATGTTATCAGGAGGGATCAGTCCCTGGAGAAGGACATCATGCTTGGTGCAGTGGAGGGTTAGTAAAAAAGAGGAGGATCCTCAAACGAGATGGATTGATACAGTGGCTGCAACAATGGGCTCAAGCATAACAATGATTGTGAGGATGTTGCAGGGCCAGGCAGTGTTTCCTTCTGTTGTACATAGAGTTGCTATGAGTCAGAACCAACTTCAGGGCACCTAACAACAACAACAAACTTTATCATAGACTAAGTTTCCATAAGTACTTAATTTAATTTCTGGGCTCTCTGTCCTATTCCAGTAGTCCATTTGCCTAGTTCTAATTGCAGAGACTTTATGTAGATCTTGTCTTTGAGGAATAGTGCCTATTGTAGATTTTTCATTTCAGTGTTTTCTTTGCTAATTTTGAATGTGTTTTTCTGTTAGAAACTTTGATATCACCTTCTTTAACTCAAAAAGGTTGTTGGAGATTTATAGGGATTGCATTAAAGGTATAAATTAACTTACAGAAGACTGACGTCTTATGGTTTAGAGTCATCTTATCCAAAAAGAGGGGATGTATTTCTATTAGTTCAAGTCTCTCTTTTGTCTTTCAAGACTGTTTTAAAGTTTTCCTCCTACAAATTTTGTGCGTGTCTTATTATATTCTTAAGTGTTAAATCTTTTTGTTTACTGTTATGAATGGGAATTTCTCTACTATTATTTATCTGTATGAAGAGTATTGATTACTGTATGTAAATTTTATAGCACTGGCTACCTTATTGAATTATTTTACTATTTTTATAATTTATTCTA
This sequence comes from Dugong dugon, assembly GCA_030035585.1. NCBI lineage: Eukaryota > Metazoa > Chordata > Mammalia > Sirenia > Dugongidae > Dugong > Dugong dugon. The sequence continues at coordinate 3,531,669 of CM057478.1, read as the reverse complement.
TTTGGTTTTGCAGGCATATCATCATATCACTTAAAAATAATGATACTTTAATTTTATATATATGTTTTATTTTAACAATTCTTATGTTTCTAATTGATTTCTTTTGTCTAATTTTATTGGTAATTTTCACTATCCAATACTGAATATCAGTGAGGGGACTGGGTATCTTTTCCTTGTTTTTAATCTCCATGAAAAGGCCTCTATATTTTAATGGTATTGGAAAGTTTGGCAGCAGATACGGTGATGGTTGCACAACAGGATTAAAGTGATCTATATCACCAAATTAACATATGAACATGTTGAATCAGAAAATGTTGTGTTATGTATATTTTCACCACAATAATAAAAGAAAAAAGAATGATACTGACTTTTAAAGTAAGGCAGATAGCTAGCTAGCTAGCTCACTAGATGCAGATATGTATAATCATATGATTGATCATGTTAGTTAAGTAAGTGCCCATCAATTCTATTTTCTTCAGAATTTTTAAAATGAATGTATGTGAAAATTTGGCAAAGATTTTTTTCTGCATCGAGCAAGATAATGATATTTTTACTAGATCTATCAATATGGTGTATGATAATGGATTTCTCAACATTGAATAAATCTTATATTCTTGGAATATGTCCCACTAGATAATAGTTTATGTTTTATTAAGTTAGAGTTGCGTTTTTTTTAAAATATTTTATTTATTATCAGTGAATCAATATTCATAAGTGAGGTTTCTACTTTGGACTAAGATGGCGTGACAAAGATTGATTTTATCCTCCCTCTAGGAAAAAAAAAAAAAAAAGCCTAACTATATGAAAAAATGGTTTTCAAAATATTGGAGATCAGCCAACGAAGACCAGTGACCTTTGAAAGACATGAAACAAATGAAGTAAGCCTTGTGATTGCCCTAGCTAACTGCCAAGAAAATAACCCAAGCTTATGGGCATTGAGGGGGAAGCCAGGAAGAGCTCAGCAGGGTTTAGACAGTGGTTGCTTTCCTCTTCCTGAGTTAGCTCGGCTAGGGAAGCTTTCTCAATATTCTCCCTGACTTCCCTGTGAGGGCTTGGCAGAGTTTCAAGAGGAAATGAGTGCAAAAGTGTGAAAAATCTGTTATGTTTGTGGTTCCCCAGGACCTTCATACTCTTGTATTATATACCACACTTTGCCTTTACAAATTTGTTATAAATATTTAGCTGAATGTTCTTACTGGCTTCCATGGCATTTGGTAAACAAATGGTCAAGTCCTATTTCTCTCTGCAGATGACTATTTCTCTCCAGATTTTGTGTTAGTTGTTTGCTGAGCAATCTTGTTATCTTCAATGGATTCAAGAAAAGTTGTTAATCTGCAAACTGTTGAACATATACACTTGTTGTAAGGGTAAGGATGATGTCCAGCTCTCCACATCTCCAAGGTAAAACTGGAAGTCCAAAGTAAATCAGTTTTAACAGGAAGTTTATTTTTATAACATTCATTAAATCTGGTGCTATAAACTATAGTAAACAGATCGAAAGGTTTGCTACAAGTCCTAGTTATGCTAACTAAAACAGATTTGATTACATTCAGTAATGGATCCATGATAGTTGTCTGATTCTGTAACCCCCTCAGCATTCTCTCCATAAAAGTATCTTTTATTAATGAATCCTTTCCCTGCACATATCATCATTGCCACGGAATACTTCACTCTTCTGTAAACACAAAACCAGTGGTTGTCTCTACCAACATTAAATTCCTCCTGCCTTTGTCTCTAACATTAGCAATTCCTTTCTGTCAAATTAACTCCAATTAGAGGACTTGTACTTACTGATAAGATCAAAGACTGCAGCCTTCAGTATGGATTACACCTCAACATAAAACAAAAATCCTCACAACTGGACCAATAAGCAACATCATGATAAAGGGAGAAAAGACTGAAGTTGTCAAGGACTTCATTTTACATGGGTCCACAATGTCTATGGAAGCAGAAGTCAAGAAACCAAACGACTCATTGCAATGGGCAAATCTGCTGCAAAAGACCTCTTTCAAGTGTTAAAAAGCTATTACTTTGAGGACTAAGGTGTGCCTGATCGAAGCCATGGCATTTTCAGTCACCTCATATGCATGCGAAAGCTGGACAATCAATAAGGAAGACTGAAGAAGAATCGATGCCTTAGACTTATGGTGTTGGCAAAAAATATTGACTATACCATGGGCTGTCAGAAGAACAGACAAATCTGTCTTGAAAGAAGTACTGCCAGAATGCTCCTTAGAAGCAAAAGCGGCGAGACTTCTTCTTATGTACTTTGGACACGTTATCAGGAGGGACCAGACCCTGGAGAAGGACATTATGCTCGGTATAGTAGAGGGTCAGGGAAAAAGAGGAAGACCCTCAGCAAGGTGAATTGACACAGTGGCTGCAACAATGGGCTCAAACATAGTAATCATTGTGAGGATGGCGCAGGACCAGGCAGTGTTTCGTTCTGTTGTGCACATAGTCACTACGAGTTGGAACTGACTCAACAATGCCTAACAACAACAGAGTGTCATAAATCCCCACTCTCATTAGTTCTCTCTCTGCTTCCTTTTAACTTGGAAAGACATAACTTCAGTATTTTTCTAGATTTCTTTCCCAAATCTCACCTTTTCTAGCAGGTAGCCATGCCAAATGAGGATGATTAATAAACATTTTTTAAAAGATGATTTTATACTAGATGAGACTTTTTTTTTAATGGCAAAGCTGAACTGCAGAGTGAGTCTCATTCATGACTACTTAGACCTTTATGAACTGTAGTATTCTCTAAGTTTATAGTTGGCTTAAATTAAAAGTTCTGGTACTTAATAACAGTCTTTCTTATTAACTTTCTTCAACTCTTTTCACCTCTGTAAACCCGATTCCTTATCTAAAAAATCAAACTTGTTGCTCTCGCATCAATTCTGACTCATAGTGACCCTATAGGACAGAGGAGAACTGCTCCATAGGGTTTCCAAGGAACAGCTGGTGGATTCGAACTGCCAACCTTTTGGTTAGCAGCTGAGCTCTTAACCATTGCACCACCAGGGCCCCTTATCTAGTTATCTCAAAATGATCATCACAGTTCTAAATTTCTATGATGCTTATTTGATACATGTACATTCTGTAAAAACCACTGTATTATACATAAAATTTTATTTCTTACTAAAAGTTCAAGTTTTGAACTGTTTTAGTGGCTGACAATTATTTTAAAAGGCAGAAGTATTAAATGCATAGTTATCTATCAAATGCCACCTAGTAATAATTCTATGATGTAAATATACTTCAACATCTTACTTCAAAATAGTTTCTGATCCTCCTCAACGTGAGAGCTTAATGACAGAAGCTCCCTGCAGTCTGAGACTCAAAAAGGTAGGTTGTAATTCAGGAAACAGGGTCCCTGTCAGTAAAGGAAGTGGCATCACAGAGGAAACTTGGAAGAGACAAAGACTGTGGTGAAGCAGAATCCTGTTTGAGAAGGGCGGGTCTTAAAAGATTAAGAAAAGAAAGATAAACATGGCCTTTTTCAAAATTTTGACTCAAATTGTCCAGCTAAGTAGATTGTAAGATATGCATTTCAATGATGTTTATGCATGAACCTAAATACCTTAAGTGGACTATGAATGTGTATAGTTTTCTTTTGTTGCTGAACTGCTAGTTTCTTTCCTGTTCACAAGTAGCTCTCCTCCTGCAGTTACGGTTTTGCTCTTTCCAGGACACTTCTCTGGTTTCACTTATGACCAGTATTTTCTGCTCTCATCCTCGAAATTAGTAAGAGAGAAAAGGAGAGAAAGGAAAAGAAAGGAAGGAAGGAACAACGGAAGGAAGGAGGGAAGGAAGGACTGATTTTGACTCATGGCAACCCCATATGTGTCAAAGTAGCATGTGCTCTATAGGGCTTTAAATGACTAATTTTTCAGAAGTAGATCACAGGCATTTATTCTGAGGTGTCTCTTTGTGGACTCGAACTTCCTATCTTTAGGTTAGCAGTTGGAAACTTTAACTGTTTGCTTCACCAAGGGAATCTTCTCTCACCCTTACTCATGGGTATATAGGGCTTCTAGGCAAAAGCATCCTGGGTTAAAAGGCAACGCACATCTTTTGTACATGTCCATAATGAAAATTTACTACATAAGGGAACCTAGAGAGTACGTAGACTTGGATATCAGGAAGCATGATCACTCTACTATGTGTGGAAATAATGGTTACATCTGACACAGGCTAGATTTGTATTGTTCTACATAATATGTGTGGGCCATGGTTTTGCTGATGAATTCCTGGAACAACTCAGCCAAAAGATCATCAAAAATCACTGCAGCTTGTTGTTTTTGTTGTTGTTAGGTGCCATCAATGGGTTTCGACTCCTAGCAACCTTATTACGTACAACAGAACAAAACACTGCCAGGTCCAGCGCCACCCTCACAATCGCTGCTGTATTTGATCCCATCGTTGCAGCCACTGTGTCAATCCATTTCATTCAGGGTCTTCCTCTTTTTTGCTGACTCTCTACCAAGCACGATATTCTTCTCCAGGGACTGGTCCTTCCTGATAACATGTCCAAAGTAGGTGAGACGAAGTCTTGCTATCCTCCCTTCTAAGGGGCATCCTGGCTGTACTTCTTCCAAGACAAATTTGCTCATTCTTCTGGAAGTCCATAGTATATTCATTATTCGCCAAAACCATAATTCCAAGGCATCGATTCTTCTTTGATCTTTCTTATTCATTGTCCAGCTTGCGGATGCATATGTGGTGATTGAAAATACCATGACTTGAGTCAGCCACACTTTAGTCCTCAAAGCGACATCTTTGCTTTTTAACACTTGAAAGAGGTTTTTGCAGCAAATTTGTCCACTGCAATACATCCTTTGATTTCTTGACTGCTGCTTCCATGGGCATTGATTGTGGATCCAAGTAAAATGAAATCCTTGACAGTTTCAATCTTTTCTTTGTTCATCCAATGTTGCTTACTGGTCCAGTTGTGAGGATTTTTGTTTTCTTTGTGTTGAGGTGTAACCCATACTTAAGGCTGTAGTGTTTGCTTTATCAGTAAGTGCTTCTAGTACTCTTCCCTTTCAACAATCAAGGTTGTGTCATCTGCATATTACAGGTGTTAATGAGCCTTCCTCCAATCCTGATACCACGTTCTTCTTCATATAGTTCAGCTTCTTGGATTATTTGCTCAACATATAGATTGAATAATTATGGTGAAAGGATACAACCCTCACACACACCTTTCCTGATTTTAAACCACGCAGTATTCCCTTGTTCTGTCCAAATGACTATCCTTTGGTCTATGGACAGGTTCCTCACGAGCACAATTAAGTGTTCTGGGATTCTCATTCTTCACAACATCATCCATAATTTTCCATGATCCACACAGTTGAATGTCTTTGCACAGTCCAAAAAATACAGGTAAACATCATTCTGGTATTCTCTGTTTGCAGCTAAGATTCTTCTGACATCAGCAATGATATCTCTGGTTCTGCATCCTCTTCCAAATCTGGCTTGAATTTCTGGCCATTCCCTTTGGATGTACTGCTAAAATCGTTTTTTAATTTCCTTCAGCAAAATATTTCAAATTTTGATGAAGATCATGGCAGCAAATACTTGCAGTTACCTATTCCTCCATTGTACTCCTCCAGTATATGCAAGTGAAAAATGAAATTCAAGCAGTTAACAAAATTTGTACCATCACTTTTTGACTTAAAGTACCTCGTAGATCTCTATCTGATGACGAATTTAGAGAATCAAAATACCTAAAAATGTCTGTTTGTAATAGTGCTATGTAGATAAGATATCTTCTAGATTTCCACTAGTGGCAGAACGTATGCCTAGTTTTTAAAAATGTGCAATTTATTGGCTAACGTTAGCACAGTATATGTAATTGCTGATGTTTTTGTGTGAAACTAAACCGTTTTTGCTTTACGTTATCCATTTGAATGTTTCTAGGAAGAACAATACAATGTTGTTGTTTTTTTTCCCAGTGTGTTAATCCTCATATGTAGGATTGTTGTGGTACTATGTAACATTTGGGATACTGGGTTAATTTGGGTTAATTTATTATTTTCCAAAGTTTGGCATTGGTTAATTATAAAATTAAAAACCATTATTAAACATATCCATATAAAATTTTTCTGTCTAAATCTTAAAGCTTTGTCATTTTCTGAACTCGTTTTTCTCATAAAAATCTACCTAAATCTGTGCAACACAAACATGCATGTACTTATTACATTTATCTATTTTGAGAAAAGACAGAGTAAGTTCAATTTAAATAATCTCTTACAACTATATATGTTCTAAATCAGGTGAATTAAACAAATCTTTACTAAGTGTCTGGCGTGATCAGATACAGTGAGAAGTCCAGAAGGGAGAAGCTGTGACCTTTGCCCTTAGGAAGCTTCTAATTTAGTTGGGGCTTCAAGAATACGAACAAGTAACTTACAATGTAGTTATCATATGTGTACACATCAGGCTTTGGCAGAGATTAAATGTAAAAGGAATTACAGAATGCAAAATTCACTGTGATTTGTAGTTAAAACCAAACCAAAACAAACAGGCAAAAAACAGTTACCATCAAGTACATTCCAACTCATGGCAACCCCATGTGTTTGAAAGTAGGACTATGCTACATAGAATTTTCAATGGCTGTGATATTTCAGAAGTAGATCACCAGATCTTTCTTCCGAGACACCTCTGGGTAGATTTGAACAGCCAATTTTTCAGTTAGTAGCCTAGTGCTTAACTGTGGTAAAATAATCAAACATATCACTTATTAAAAAATTGTCTTAAAAAATACAAAGGAATATTTATAAAGAAATTTCAAATGCAAATTTTCTTTAAAATATTTGTTCACCAGACCTCATTTACAGAGATTTTATGGGAAACATCCTTACTTTGAATAACTTTGTGAAGTTTGAACAGGTTCAGAATACAATAGTTAATGCCCACTTATTGAGGTGACAGAGATGCCATTTGCAGAAATGTAGCCTGACCATTTAGAGAAGTCATCTCTCTACTTTATATTCTTAATGAATTCATGAATTCTGGAGCACAAAGTAAAATTTTAAAGTAATGTTTTTTGGTAGGCAGAAGAAACATAAGCATTTTCTATAATAAAATGAAAGTATGCAATTCAGAGATTATAAATCCTAGCTTAAACCTCTAGGAACTAATTATCTTCTGGTGCTCTTAACTTCGTTTTCAGTCTTGCCTATATTCACCACAAAGAAACAAATCAAGAAGCGTGGAATTTGAAAAAGACAACTTGTATGGAAATGTCAAATTCAGATGTTACATTACCAAAAACAGTAAGAAAAATTAGCCTAAAATTGTCTCAGAACTATTGCAAATGCAGAGAACAGTGGAGAAGCAACATAATCTGTTGGACTCAAGTATTTATTTTATATAGCAGTTAGGAACCCTGGTAGTGCAGTGCTTAAGAGCTTGGCTGCTAACCAAAAGGTTGGCAGTTTGAATCCACCAGCCGCTCCTTGGATACTCTATGGGGCAGTACTGCCCTGTCCTATAGGGTTTCTATGAGTTGGAATCAATTCAACAGCATTGGGTTTGGTTTTGGTATAGCAGTTAATATGATTTTCCTAAGATGTACATAGCTAACATCCATCCATGCCTTCTTTGTCTCAATAAATAGCTGAGTATTGTTTGCCAGACATAGTGTCATGCTGGACATAAAATTCTGTAAGAGACACAATGCCTGTCTCCAAAGTGCTTGTAGTCAACCAAGTGCAGATACATCTTCAGGCAATTTTATTGCCTTGTGATAAATAGTGAATAGGGTTAAAGAGAAAAAAAAAAGACAACAGAAGCATAAAAGGAACATTTAATCCAGTCTCTGGATGTGGAGGAATAATCAAATAAGGCTTCTCGGAACAAGTGACTTCTGAAATGTGACTAGAATGATTATCAGAAGAAATACAAAAGAAAAGGCAGGGTAGATAAGAACAGATAAACGAAAAATGAAGATGAGAGAAATGTACAAAGTCCCAGAAATAGAAGAACAGAAACAAAGACTTAGTATGAATAACTTCCAGCACATCAAAAGGAAAAAAAAAAAAAAAAACAAACTTCAACAAAGAAATCTCAACCAATCCAAGTTGTTGTCGGCGGTGTTACCGTTGTCAGTCGTGTAAGGGCGCTCTAAAACTGAGGTGCTTGTCATAAAAATGACTGACCTGAATCTGAATCAAAACTCCATTTTTGAATGAAATTTTAGCTTGTCCTAAGTCTTCCTTTCCGCCTTCCTAGGAATAGAGCCTGTGATTTAGAACCTTGTGACATGTAACGTCTCATAAAATTTTAACCACCTTCAGCAAACAACGGACAGGGCAAGGATTCAGTGTATAAAGAAATATTGTCAGGAAATGTTTATCAAGATGATCTTGGGAGAATGCTTGCCAAGCATAGCCCAGGAAGAATGTACATGTAGATATTTCAGAAAATCGCTTGCTATGTTCGTTCCAGCAAGTCTGTGTTGGAAAAAAGATCAGCTAACCTTGTAAAATTTTAACTTGTGATTATTTTGTCACCATATATAATCCCAAGACCCCATGATTATGGTCACCTACTCCCTTCCCCATTTTTCTATATAAAAAGCTCACTTCTCCCTAAGAACGTTGGAATACTTTGTGATCTTGCATTACATCATGTTTCCCTGCTCAAGCAATTTTTAATTTCCCTTAATAAACTTTTTGTTTTTAATCCTGACCAAGAGATTTGTTTTATGCTATGACAGTTGCTGTCAATTCCAACTCACAGTGACCTTATGTATATATATTTTTTTAAAAAAGAAATTGGTCTTGTGTTATCTTCACGATCATTGGCATGTTAGAGTCCACTATGGAAGCTATTGTGTCAATCCATCTCATTGTAAGTTTCCCTCATTTTCCCTGACCCTCTACTTTACCAAACATGATGTCCTTTTCTAGGGATAGATCTTTCTTGATGATACGTCCAAAGTAATCGAGCCAAAGTCTTGCTGTCCTCACTTCTAAGGAGCATTCTTGTGTATTTCTGGTAAGACTGATCTGTTCATTCTTTTGGAAGTCTATGGTATATTCAATATTCTTCTCCAACAACACAATTTGAACACATCAATTATTCTTCTGTCTTCTCTTTTTGCATATCTATGAAGAGGAGATTGAAAAGACCATGCTTGGGTCAGAAGCATCTTAATTCAAGTTGTTGCTGCTGTGGTTAGGTGCCATCCAGTTGGTTCCGACTCATAATGACCCTATGTACAACAGAACGAAACACTGCACAGTCCTCCGCCATCCTCACAATCATTGTTATGCTTGAGCCCATTGTTGCAGTGACTGTGTCAATCCTTCTTGTTGAGGGTCTTCCTCTTTTTCACTGAACCTCTACTTTACCAAGCATGATGTCCTTCTCCAGCGACTAATCCCTCCTGATAACATGCCCAAAGTCATAGTCTAACCATTCTTCCTTCTAAGGAGCATTCTAGCTGCATTTCTTCCAAGACGTATTTATTCATTCTTTTGGCAGTCCGTGGTATATTCAATATTCTTCACCAACACCATAATTCAAAGGTGTCAATTCTTCTTCAGTCTTCCTTATACATTGTCCATCCTTCACATGCATACGATGTGATTGAAAACACCATGGCTTGGGTCAGGTGCACCTTAGTCTTCAAGTGACATCTTTGCTTTTTAACACTTTAAAGAGGCCTTTTGCAGCAGATTTGCCCAATGGCATACTTGGGCATAATTCCAAACATGTCTTTAGTCACAAAATTATGTATAAATACATTTTGCTACTTATAGACACAACCATATGTAGGTCCAAAAGATAACTGAATAATTATGGCTGAGAATTTGATCAGCTATGGTGGTAAAATACTTGGAGAGGCTAAAATATAAGGCTGCATCCTACAACCAATCAATGTTTTTGTTCTATTCTTCTGTCACAATGACCACCTCTCTTCTTGAGGCAATGATCGACACTATTTCTTAGCCTGAGCTGAAGGAGAGTCATGGAATAAAGGGAGTTGAAGAGGAAGACAATCTAGGTAAGATGATACTTCACAATGTTGTCATGTAATATATTCAGTTATTAGCTTACCATGCACCAACATCAGATTTTTTTTCTTGATGGTAATTTTATGGAATATTTTATTTTCTTTATTTTACTTATCTATATTATAGAAATTCAGTATAATGGTGTAAATTTTAAAAATATATTGAAACTAGAGGTAGAATTACTAATACCTCAATTTTAAATTGTCTTTCTGTTTCATCAAATAACTTGTTTCTATAAAATATAGAAGGGGCTTGATGATTTACGGAATCCCTGGGTGGTACAAATGGCTAATGCGTTAGGCTGCTAATTGGAGGTTCCAGTCCATCAGAGGTGCCTCAGAAGAAAGGCCTCAAGATTTACTTCCAAAATACCAGCGATTGAAAACTCTATGAAGCACTGTTCCGCTCTGACACACAGGAGTTACCATGAGTAAGAATCAACTCTACAGCACCTGGTTTTACATGATATACAATGAATTCTAACTGTTCAACACCTAATGATTCTCAAACAGTTTTTGTTTTTGCACAAATGCTGGAAGATATTCAGCAGTAGTCTAGGAAATAGAATATTCAACACATGGGATAACAGCATATATGGACTCACGGCTTCTTCCTAGAAGGGTTCTCTGAGCTATGAAGTTGGCTGCAATGTCATTCATGATTTACTTGTGATCATTATTGCACCTCAGGGGCTGGGGACCCAGTGAGAACTCCTTCCTCTGGAGGAAGTCTAGAAATGGGAGTTTTAGTGTCAAAGGGATGCTTGGCATTTTAGTTTATGGTCGATTTGTTGTTCGGTGACTTAGTTTATAGATCAATATATTTTACCATATTGTAGTATGTAGATTTATTTGCCTATTTCATAAAACGATGTACACCCGATGGTTATTTTTAATGTGAGCATAATTTCGTGATATGTGAATCATAAAAAAGTACCATAAAACCAGATTAATGAGATAACTCTAGTTAGATAACCATAATCATAGCTAAGTACCTAACCAATCAGCATATTTATGAAAGCTTATTGAAATCTTTGCTTGTTTGCTTCTATTTTTCCACTTGATTTTTTTTTTTTACTTTTTCACAAATGACCATTTTTAGACTATATGAATGGTGCTAACCGTCTGAGACAGGAGCTCCGGGGTGGTGAAACAATTAAGCGCTCGACTACTAGCTGAAAAGTGGAAGGTTTGAACCCACCCAAAGGTGCCCCAGGAGACAGACCTGACAATCTATTTCCAAAAGGTCACAGTCTTGAAAACCCTACGGAGCAGTTCAACTCTGCACACGTGGGTTCGCCATGAGCTGGAATCTACTCAATGGTAACTAGGAACAATAACAATAGTATGAGACAACATGGATCTTGACTGAAGTATATCAGCCTCTTTACTTTAGAACAACAGTAATTTATTGCCTTCATTAAGGAAAAAAACAAGCAAACAAAAATTCACATAGATTAGAATCATAGAGCTAATCTCTTAAGCACTACGCCACCACCAGGGTTTCCATAGAGCTAATACAATTATATTCTATGTAGCTTATGTTTTCCTTCTCCAGGATAAAGAATTAAGTAAAGAGTGTCAGTTATTTTCCATAAGATGTGTAAAACATAGCTATATAATTGATCTTGCTTTACCATTATTCTAAAGTATGCAGGTCTTAGAGAGTCTGACTGTTGTTAGGTGCCATTGAATCAGCTCCAGCTCATAGAGTCCCTATGTACAGCAGAACGAAACATCACCTAGTTCCGCTCCATCTTCACTGTAGTAGGTATATTTGAGCCCATTGTTGCAACCACTGTGTCAATCTATCTCACTGAGGATCTTTCTCTTTTTCACTGACCCTACACTTTGCCGAGCATGATGTCCTTCTCCAAAAATGAAAAGATTCTATGGAAGAGATGGAGGCATTTATCAGTAATAATTTTAAAATAGTCTTCATTATTTTGTGACAAATTCTAGGAAAACAAGGAGAAAATAGCTCATTGAAGGAAAAAATGAACATTTTTTGTTTTGCAATCAATTAGAAAGTAAACCAATGGTCTACAGGAGAAACATGAAACATAATGTCAATGATCTTACTAGGTTAACAGAGATAAAAAGATACTTCTTTCAACATGCATCCTAAAATATTATGAAGACTATTTGCAGAGTCATGGTGGTTAATCACTAGAATGGACAAGTGAAGAAAATCAAATATATGTGGGTAGCAGTTTCTAACTTAAAGGCAATGGCATAAATATCTATTAAATATCTCTTGCAAGGAAGCTAGATAAGGAGGTAGAAGCATGAAAGCAAATGGTTCTTCTTTCTCAGGGTGACTTACATTGCAGTTTATAAAAGTCACTGCTAAAGCTAGGGAGAACATCAGATTTTTAAATATCTATCATTCATCTATCTAGCTAAGATTAAAATTTAGACACACTTCATTTAAACCCTATTTTATTTGGGATGAATACAGGATGTGTATAGTTCACATTCTTTTAATTTTCATTTTTTTATAATAAGTTGGAGATGCAATAATTTTATTTTGGTTGTTTTGTTGTTTTCTTTTATTATAAGTTACTGATAAAACGAGTTGTACGTTTCATAAAGCAATGTAGAGGAGTGAAAAATACATAAACATACTGGACTGAATTCCAGTTCTGCCTGGGTGTCTAACTTAGGGAAGTCTGTTCAGCTTTTTGAGACAATACTGTATGTAATGCTCAGGATAAAACACACTGCAAAGTATAAAGTGAAGTACAAAACATAATAAAAATTTAAGAGAAAACTGTCAAAAACCTACGTACTTTTTTTCATAAAAATAATTACAAATCTTCATTATCATGACTGTCATGGATTGAATTGTGTCCCCCAAAAATGTGTGTAGCAACTTGGCTAGGTCATGATTCCCAGTATTGTATGACTGTGTTATCTGATGTGATTTCCTTCCATGTTGTAAACTCTACCACTATGATGAGATTACATGTGATCTCCTCATGTGTTGCAAATTCTATCACTGTGATGAGGTTATACTGATGAGGTTGACAAGATTAGTACCTTAATGCAACCTCTTTTGATATATAAAAGAGAGAAGCCAGCAGAGATACACGGGAACCTCACAGCACCAAGAAAGCAGTGCCGTGAGCAGAGTGCATCCTTTGGACCTGAGGTTCCTGCGTAGAGAAGCTCCCAGACCAAAGGAAGACTGATGACATGGACCTTCCTCCAGAGCCGATGGAGAAAGCGTTCCCCTGGTGCTGATGCCCTGAATTTGGACTTGTAGCCTACTGGACTATGAGAGAATAAATTTCTCTTTGTTAAAACCATCCACTTGTGGTACTCCTGTTAGAGCAGCACCAGATGACTGAGACAATGACTATCAAATCTGTTATCAGTAATTAATTGCAGGCATCAATTATGGGCTGATGCTATTTGACTAAGTGGATTTGTGCCTGGAGGAAAATAAAAAAATTTTTTAAAACCACAACAAATATGTCTCATTGACAACAGTCCTACAAGGTGAGAATGTCTTTTAGTAACAGCAAATATCCAATATTTTAAAATAATTCAGAGTCTGTCGGCTAAGCAGACCTAAAAGTAAGCACACATAGAGCTCAGACCTTGGTTTCTCAAATTCTTCTTCAATATAAGGAACCTGGGATTCTTGGAGCAGGAAATATACAAGATAAACCTGGCGTATCTATAATGACAGGATGTAAGAAGGTACTAAAAAACAAATAAAAAAGACGGGGATATGTTAAAAAGACACAAGCACCCAATGAAAGGCCTCCCAATGACCAAAGCTGGAATAATTTGAGCAGCAAAATAAAGGAGCTTTGGAATATAACCCAAAGTGTAAACTAAGTATGCATGGGTCCATACTGTCATAAATATATGATTGAATAAATAAATAAATGGGGCAAAAAAGGCTCCTGCAGAAGAGTTTCAGGTAAGTTATTTAGATGCTCTTCTCCTAGGAAGGTAGACAAGATATGGACAATGCATAGCAACTTTCTTGTGGAGAAGTATGGAAAGGGAAGGGGGAAGGAGTAATTTTATAGTGGTGACCGTAACCAGCATACCTCAGCCAAGTGACTAAGGTTAAAATCAACACTAAAAAGTTACGATGATCCTATGAACCTGATATGATGTAATGTAATGACATTTCACCACTTGACCATTTTCTCAACACCCTTAACTCCAGTCTAATCCTGAGAAAAACACCAGACAAATCACAATTGAAGGACATTCTGCAAACTACCAGCTCGGTACTCCTCAAAACTGTCAAGGTCATCAAAAACAAGGCAAGTCTGAGAAACTGTCAGAGCCAAGAGGAGTCTGAGAAGATATGACAATTAATGGGATTCTAGAATAGAAAAAAGAACATTAGGTAAAATATAAGGAGATCTCAGTAAAGTACAGACTTTAGTTCATGTACAAAACCAAGTATGCTGGGGTAAGCTGCAGCCGAATTTCACTCAACTCCATAACTCCAGTGGAAACGGAAGTCACTAACAGAAATTAAATCTGATCATAATAGTACGAGAACCAGATGGAGCAACCAGTGGAGGGTGAAAGGCAGAGGCTTAATGAATTAAAAGGACAGAATTAAAGTTACTGTTAAGGATATTTAGGAGGATTTTTTTTTAACCATTCAACAGTGGTGGAAGTGTTATAACAAAGCTCTAAAAACAGAATTGCATTAAGTGATGTATCAATTTTATTGAGACCTTAAATTGTAGGAAATTTTTTTTGAAGCTGATGATTTTTTAGTTAAAATAGAAAAAAAAATATTCAAGGGAGGGCAAAGGTTTTCACTACCTTTAAATGCTTCTTTTTTTTGGGGGGCAGCAACTTGATCATACCTGAAAGATGTAGAAGTGTGCTGCTACACGTTGGCTTTTTTCGGTTTTGTTAGTACATCAGGGGAAAGAAATCACACAGCGGGCTTGTGAAGACATTAAAGAGAAGCTGCTGCTACTTAAAACACGTTATCTGGAGACTAGGGAGAACTGCAGCAATCCCAGCGAGTGAGAAAGGACTGAAAAAGGCGCATACACACACGCGCACACACTCCCACTTTGCTAAGTGCATGAGTTAATTCTGCACTTTTGTAAATACGAACCATATTTTTCTTGATACAAAGAAAAGAATGAAAATGATAGAAGCATACTGCTTTTAACGTCTTTATTTACGCAGCATTTTTTCCCTCAGATGTTTTGCATTTTTTGTCTAGCCCCACTTTCCTAATGGAATATTTGCCTATGAAATAAAAAATATCTGGACAAAGTAGGATAGCAAAACCTGGCAAGGAAGTGGTTGCTTATGCTTTTGTTTACCAGCCAAAAGACTCAGGCAAAATGACTAACTACTGACAGGTAAGTGAAAGAGAATTTCTAACATACTTACATCTCTGGGACTCAAACTCCCTCTTAAAAAATTAGGGAACTTGAACTAAACCAAAACCAAACCCACTGCCATTGAATCAATTCCAGCTCATAGCCACCCTACAGGACAGAGTAGAACTGCCATGTAGAGTTTCCAAGGAGCAGCCGGTGGATTCCAACTGCTGACCTTTGGGCAGCAGCCGTAGATCTTATCTCAGCAAGAGAGAAATGTATTTTCTGCATAACCTTCAAATTCTCTAAACTAGATATATTTGTATTTGATGACATTCAGAGTATGATTTAAACATAACTATCATCATTTTTGCCGATTACGAACAGATAGTAAATAAAAACAAACAAAAGACACTCTAAATTTAAAGAGCCAGATATTGCTCATGGACTCAAAACACATATGGACAAAGGTAAATAGGTATATTTCCCAAATGTTCGCATACAGGTGCTTGAGTTATAGATTTACAGAAACTTAGAAAAAGAAAAAAATAATTGTTATCCCCCAAATTACCTTGCCTTAGACATCTTACTTAGGAAGTCTCTGGGTAGCACAAATGGTTAAGCACTCTACTACTAAGCTAAAAGTTGGTTGTTTGAACTCACCCAGCAGTACCTTGTAAGAAAGGGGTGGCAATCTGCTTCTGTAAAGATTACAGCTGAGAAGACCCTATGGAACAGTTCTACTCCATAACACACGGGGTCGCTGTGAGTCAGAATTGATTCCACGGAAATGGGTCTTTTTTTTTTTTTTATAATCTCCTAATAATTTGTTTAAAGACATATATATCTTTATGTCTGTACTTTGTGAATATGACTTCTGTCTCACCCTTGCTCCTTCTCTGTTTCATTGACACCTGCAAATTTTAGCTGTAGCTCTGTTTATTATTCTGTCACTTTGAATATCAGCATTGCACCGTAGCTGAGGACAAGGTGTGAAAGGCCGAATTCCAGCTTTGACTACACCGTTTGCCATCTGTGTGGTTCTGGCCAAGTGATTTAGACCTTCTCTGCCTGTTTTCTCATCTGTCAGTTAAGAATGACTGTTTTGTGCCGTACGTGTGACAATGATTGATAGAGAATAATAGTCGTTGGCTGAGGATACATGTTCTTTTACACTGAGTAACAACACAGAACCTGCTTTTTCACAGATGGTTGAACAAAGCAGAGGACTTAGCAGAGTTCTTCCTGTTGGAAAAGTGAGTTTCCCTGGCTTTGAAGGTTCCACAACCACAGCAGTTGCCTGTGATAAAAACTTGAGGGATATAGATTGTTAGATCTTTCAGGAAACCCATCCTTTCTCATTCTACTGAACTTACATACTCCAGACTTCTCTTAAGGAGCCTTGATGGCCACTAGTTAAAGCGCTAGGCTGCTAACCAAAAGGTCGGTGGTTGGAACCCCCCAGCTGCTCCGCTGGAGAAAGATGTGGTAGTCTGCTTCCGCAAAGATTACAGCCTTGCAGATTCCATTGGGTAGTTCTACTCTGTCCTGTAGTGGGTCGCTGTGAGTTGGAATGGTCTCGATGGCAGCGGGTTTGGTTTGGTTTGAAGTTCTCTTAACTGCTTTAACCGTTGCCATGGAGTCAATTTGGACTCACAGCAACTCTACAGGACAGAGTAGAACTGTCCCATAGGGTTTCCAAGGAGCGGCTGGTGGATTCGAACTGCCGACCTTTGGTTAGCAGCAGAGGTCTCAACCACCGCGCCACCAGGGCTCCAGCATTCCTCAAGCAGTCAGTAATTTTAGCCATTGATATTACAGTTACAATAATAATGACTGGTATCTTTCAGATTGAATGGCTCCAGAGCTTTTGTTCTGGATAGAAGGCTGTAACCACTTACTTTTCAAAAGTGATTTCCATAGTTAGAAATTCTAAAAACGAATGGAAACACTTCTGTTAGACATTCAAGTATGAATCAAAGTAAAAAGAGCTGTCAGTTATTGAGTGACTGCCTTATGGCAAGCAATTTACTTAGTTGAAATATTTCAATTTAGTCATCAAAATAATATTTGGCATTGGGCACTATGATTTCCATCTTACAAATGAAGAAGCTGAGTCACATGGACAGTGTCATTTCTGAAGATCGCTTGGCAAGTAAACTGAAGAACTGGTACTTACCCGTGTGCCTCTGACTTCAAAGCCCAAGGGCTTCCTCACCATCTCTACACCGAACTATCTATTTGGTGGTTTGTCCATTGGAGATACATATGAAGTACCAGGCCTTGGGAATTATGATGCTACATCTCCCATGAGTGTAGTGCTCAAAACTGCTAGCTGTTCATCAAACTGCTTCTCTCTTCTCCTGGGCACTACCAAGTGTACAGTTGGTATAATCCAATGACCTAGTTCTGGCCAATGGAATGCGGTTGAAAGTGATATTGTTACTTCCAGGCTTGGCCCGTAAACACCTCACATACGCCCCTACAGTGTTTCTCTCAGAGTCCCCATCTTCTGGCTTTGGATACCATGTGTTCAAACTGGTAGAGCCTCTGTCACCCTGGGTGTCTGAATGACTGCACAGAGCAGTGCCCTTTGCCTGATACGTATTAAACTTCATGGAAATTAGAACTAAACAACTGTATTAAGCTGCTGAAATATCATGATTTATCTGTTACATCACCCAAGTTTAGCTTAACTAAGATGAATGATGTAGGTTATAGATTATTTAAATAAATAAAAAAAAAACTATTGCCATTGAGTCAATTCCGACTCATGGCGACCCCATGTGTTACAGAGTAGAAGCGTTCCATAGGGTTTTCTTGGCTGTAGTCCTTATGGATGCACATCTCCAAGCCTTCTTTCCATGGTTCTGCTGGGTGGGTTCAAATTGCCAACCTTTCAGTTAGCAGCCTAGCGCAAACCATTTGCACCACCCAGGGACCTGAAATTAAAAAATGTCAGAAATCATAAGAAATTTCGGCTAGGCTCCAGGTTGCAGAAATATAAGGAGTGGTTAGAAATGTGGAATATTATTTCATCAGCAGAGAGTGCTATGAACATGAGAATTCTTGAGTTTTGCAATATCATACCTTGATCTGTGGGCTTGAAAATAGAAGTGTCAACATGGGCACAGAGGGATTAATAAAACATCTGTTTCTGTTCAAGTCATTCAATATCGACCTGGCTCAGAATGAGCTCGTAGCGTCTAGACACCTTGCTGGCCATGGTGTTTAAAAAGCAAGATTCTTACTAGGTGGCTTGGCCATATTTATAACAATTTTTCCCCAATTTTGTAAACAAAATTAAAAACTCAAGAAGTTAGAGGGTTAATATGTTGTGGGGTTGTTAATCAATGTTATAAAACAACATGTGTACTTCTGTTTCATGAGAAACTATTTATTCTGTAAGCCTTCACCTGAAGTACAATAAAAAAAAAATTAATTAAAAAACAAATTAAAACCTCAATATCCCTGAAATCTTTAAGCATTCAGTACAAGTACTTTTTCACTCCCCAGGCTTTTGTTGCCCTGGATTTTAGACTCAGAGTATGTTTTTCATTTTGTTTTGTTTGGTCATATATATTGTCCCTTCCAAGATATAATCTACACATTTGAAGTCAGAACAAGCAGAAGAGGAATATAGAGAATGATTTTTACTCTTGCATTCAAATACAAAAGCGCTGCATCGTCAGAGGAGAAGACGGATGACCGAGAGCAAAAGCTAGTTCAGAGACGCCTGCCAAGGAGTCTGGGTCTCTGTTATCACTTTCAGAAGGGAAAGAAATTTGAACTCAGGCCAAAAGTTGTAAGGAAGATCTTAGATACTATTTTCAGGTATGATAGGGTTTTTCTATCAGTAGGACAAAGCCTAATGCCATACGCAGCACGTGTATTTATTTCCTTGGCAATTAAAGAAGATCAGCTAGGCATTTTATTTTTTAATGTAGATTTTTGTATTAAAAGTCACTAATTATTCCTTTTGAAAATTTAAAAACAAAACACAAGACTAGTAAATGCAATTATATTTATTAATTAAATTGGAATTCATATTCTCTTTAGTATCTCTGTTTTTCATGCAGGAGTTAGATTTGCCAAATAATTTCGGATTTGGAGTATAACTTTATTGAACTGAAATGTTTGGATGTCCCTAATTTTAAAGTTTGCTTTAATTTCCTATTGCAGCAGTTAAAAAGTGTGCACCTATTTTGCTCCAGTGTTTGGGGGAGGTAAAGATCCACGTGTAAATTCTAGGCACAGTGACAGAGTGCTTTTCCTATAAGTGAAATTAAAATGAAATCTACAATAGGCAATAACCTATACCAACTATCTGAATCACACACACACACACACACACACACACACACACAAAGACAAAGCATTTGAAACAATGGTTTTCAATGTTCTGGACATCAGTTAATAAAGGGCAATGATCTCTGAGAGTGCCTTAGTTCCTAATGCTGTCATAACAAAATATCACAAATTGGGTAGCTTTGCAACAGATATTTATTTTCTCTAGCGTTCTGGAGGTTAGAAGTCCAGATCACTGCGGGGCTCAGCCATGTCAGTTCCTTCTGGAGCTGTGAGACAGGAACTGTTCCACACCTCTCTCCTGGTTTCTGGTAGCTGCCAACAATACTTGGCATTCTTTTGCTGCTTACAGATGTATCTGCCTCTGTTATCACATGCTGTCTATCTTCACCCTGTGGGTGACTCACTTTTTATAGGACACAACTCGGAAGCAATTATGACTCACTCTACTCTGTTATGATGTCATTAACTTAGAGAACATCTGCAAAGGAAAACCTATTTCCCCAAATAAGGTCACATTTACAGGTACAGGGGTTAGGGTTTCAACGTATCTTTTTTGGGGACACAATTCTATCCCTAACAGATGGGAAATAAGGTAGGATCTATGATTAGGAGACTTTCTAGGCAGTGGGGCATAGATGAGCTACCCAGGCAGCATCCAGCAAGCTCTACAAATTGAGAAGATGTTGCTAACACTCTGAGGAGACCAATGTGGCTAGGGCTGGCAAGACAGAGCATTAGAGAGGAGAGAAACGCACAGTAAAAGAACTCCAAAACTTGAATAATAGCCTCCTCAGCTGAGTGCTTAACAACATATTCATATAAGGAAGCTACCCAAAGACAAAAAAAGCACCATTAGAAATGATTGGTGGTAACGGTATCTGACATTCCCATAGGGCTAGGAATAGTTCCAGAAGCAGATTGGAAAATATCATAATTCATGGAGCATTGTGTAGAGTACTCAGAATTGTAATGACTCTATTGCAGGTAATAATTAGCCTTAGGCTAAACATTGCTCTGGTCTTGTCTAGCAAATCTTAAAAATGAGATACACAAAGATCAAATTGTTTCTTAGTAACTAAACTATATCCCTGAACAGAGCAGAAAATTTATAGGAGAATAAAAATATCTGGCACACAACAAGATAAAATACACAGTGTGCTATATGAAATCAAAGATTATCAGACATGCAAAGAAGCAAGAAAATATCAATCAAAACTGACAGAAGTGACACATGTTAGAGTTAGTGACAGAGTTTTGAAGTCCCATATTCTGTTGTTATAATTGTACTTTGTATGTTCAAAAAGTTAAATAAAGAAAGATATGAAATATATTAAAAATACCAAACCAAACTTCTAGAGAAGTTTGGGTTTCATGAAAAGTACACTCAATGAAATTAACAGATCAGATACTGTGAAAGAAAAGATTAGTGAACTCGAAGGAAAAAACATAAAATCTACCCAAAATGAAACATGGAAAAAATAAAGCATTGAGAAAATTGGAAAGAGCATCAGTGAGCTATGAGGAAATTAGAGTTCCCAATGAGTGAAGGGGGATCAGAAGAAATGTTTGAAGAAATAATGGCCCAAATTTTCTAAATTTGATGAAAACTGTAAACTGATATATTCAAGGAGCTCAAAAATACCAAACACAAGAAACATGAAAACAACTACACCAAGGCATATCATAATCAAATTACCCAAAACTAGCAATAAAGAGAAAAATGTAAAAGCAGAAAGGGACAAAAAAAAGACATGTTACGTACATAGAAACAAAGATAAAAATGTTAAAAGATTTTTCTTCAGAAATAGTTCAAGTAAGGAGAGAGTAGAGTAAAATCTTTAATATACTAAGAAAAAAATCAAAACAAAAATAAAATCAAGAAATCAGAAATATAGTTCGAAAGCAAAGATGATATAAAATGCTTTTGGACATACAAAAATTGATGATTCTTATGAGGTGGCTGTTAGACATACCTCCACCCTCCGACGTTTTTACCAGTTTTGACACCAGCCATCCCTCCCACAACACTCTCTACTATGTTTGATAATTTTTGCTATGACCACAGAGAACTCATGAACCGTACTTGCAGTTAAGTGGTTTATTAGGGAAGCAACAAGTTACAATTCAGGATCAAGAACAACTCAGGATACATTTCTTCCATCAGGACAGCTTCTCTCTTGGTTCTCAGCCCTCGGCCCCTCAACCCCTCAGCCTGGCCTCTCTCTGCCCTGCTTGAGTGTTACAAAGTTCTTTAGCTCCATCAGTAAGTGCCCAGAGACATCCTACACCACCAGCAAGCCTCCTGCCCAAAGGCACTCGGCTTTCTAGTTTCATAGGTTGGCACGCACACTGTAGCTGCCTCACTCAGTGGGCCGGGAAGCTCACCATGCCATCTCACACCAGTCTCCTAGTTCTGCTGCCACCATTTCTCTGCCACTGTATTCTTCCATGCTTGCCGCTGCCTTTTGCCATCTCTCTCTCTCTCTCCTGGTTCTAGGAGGTTATCAGCACAGGGAACATGGGTCCAAAGGATGCACTCCCACTCCTGGCTCTTCTTCTTCTTGATGGTAGTGAGGTCTCCTCTCCTATTCTGGGATTGGCTCCTTTTAAGCCTAGTGGGATGACAAAACTGACCAATCCCCTCATTAGGGTTCCATACACCTTATTTCCATGATTCTATCCCCACAAGGGTTCCATGCACCTTATTTTCATTATTAGCAGGCTGTCCAATCCCCTTAGTGGGCCACAAGCCCCTTTTTTGAATAGTCTCTCCCAGTCATTTTGTGGGAGTTACCAGACCATGGCTGGAAGGGCCATATAATTGTAATTGATGACACCGCATACACATTATCATTTATGTGTTGCATATTATTGCATATGTTATATAGCTCATATATAAGGTACATTACTGTATAGGAATATTATTGAGTATGTAGATTATATATTATTAGGTATATTTTGGAATTGTGTTGAAAAAGAATCATAAGATATTAAAAGGATACAAAGGGAACAATTAAAATCATATTGGAGTAGCCCAAGTGAAAAATCACGGTAGCTAAACCTAGGTGGATGGTATTTTTGAAAGAAAATTTATGATGAGTATATGGGATTAGCAGGATTTCACGACTGCATTGGTAGAGGTGGACGGAAAGTTGAGGGTTAGGGAGGATCCCTGTAAGTTGAAGAGATTGGAGACAGAAGAGAAAGAACAGGTTTAGTGGACAGAAATGGCGCTTGGCTAGGCTATGCGTTCAGTTTTGAGCACATCAGAATGAGATGCCATTTTTAATTCGAGTAAAGACGCAAGTTGATAGTTGGACAAACAGGTCTGGACTTTAGACAAGAGTGCTGAGTCACAGATAAGAATTTGAGAATTGTCAGTGTACAGAGGTAAGTGAAAGAAAGAGGAATGAATCACATCCTAATAGAGACTGAGCTGTAAAAAAAAGAAAATTGCTTGGGGTAAAGCCCAAGGTATTTCAAGATTAATGACCAGTTAGAGGTAGAAGGATATGCCATAGTTATATTACCACCTCCTATTGATCAATACTCTAGTTGCTTCCATTTTTAGCTATGACAAACAATGCTACATAGATTAATTTTTACATGCATTATTTTGTAGGTGTGAGATATATCTGCTGGCTAGATTCCCAGAGTGGGATTGCTGAGCCAATGGATAAATGCTTCTGTAATTTTGTTAGATATTGCAAAACTGATCTCCATATGGAGTTGTACCATTTTGAACACCCACCAGCAATGTATGACAAAGCCTGCTTCCCCATAGACTCACTAAAAGAGTAGTTTGTCAAATTTTTTATGTTTACCAATATTCTAGGTGAAACAGTCCATTTCAGTGCACTCTTATATCTTGTTTATCTTGTCATGAATTTGGTTAAGCATCTTACATATGTTTAAGTGCCATTTATAAATATTTTTGTGTGAAATGCTTGTTCATGACCTTCGCCTAGTTTTCTGTTAGGTCGGTGCTCATTTTCTTCTCAATTTTTAAGAGCTCTTTTCATATTAGGGAACTTTTTTGTGATAAGATTTGCAAATATTTTCTCCCTATAGTCATCTTTTTTTTTTTATTATTTTATTATCAATCTTTCTGGTCATGCCTAAGGTATTTTCTTTATATTTTTAGAATAGTTTAATTTATCAATCACTCCTTTAATGGCTCCCAGATTTGGAATAATGTCTATGAAAACCTCTTTACTGCACTTCTGCAGAGAAATCATTATGTTTTATTTATGCAGTTTTACTTTTTTACATTTAAATGTTTGATACATTTGGGCCTATCCTCATGTACAATGAGGTGCGAATATAATGTTAACCTTTTTAATGCCTACCAAGTTGTCCCAACAGTGTTTAATTAAAACACTGGTCCCTACACTCACTGTTTTGAGGTCCCACATTCATCATATCCTAACTCCCATCAGATATTTAGCTCTATTTCTGGACTTTGTGTACTATTTCACTTGGCTGGCTATTTGTGCATCAGTACAATTCTGTTTTTTATTACTGGAATTTATAATATGTTTTAAATCTGGTAGGTCTTGCTGTTGTTGTTATGTGCCATCGAGTCAGTTCTGACTCACGGCAACCCTATAGGACAGAGTAGAACTGCCCCATACGGTTTCCGAGGAGTGGCTGGTAGATTTGAACTGCCAACATTTTGCTTAGCAGCTGAGCTCTTAACCACTATGCCACCAGGGTCTAGTCTTCCCCTTATTGCATTTCTTTTGAAATTCTATCATATTTCTTCCATCTCCCTCTTTGGTCATGATTCTTATGCAAGTTAAGATCTGGGGGCAAGGAGGAAGAATAGTAAAATAAGAGAGGCCAAAAGAGAAAAGATGAAAATTTCATTCCTGGATCCTGAAAGTGAATATAAACCAAGGAGCTGTTAAGTTAATGGGGCCTGTACTGGCAAAGAAAACTCAGGCCTGGACAGTGATTATCCCCAGGTCCTCTGGTTTGCCCTCAGGAAGTGAACAATTGAAGCAGTTGAGCTCCAGCAGAGATGTTTTTCCCAATGACCATCTCAGTTACGGCCATGGAAGACAACGAGAAATTCTCATTAGGGATCAGTACTTGGGCTCTGAGGCCAATGGACAAGGTGAATTCTCCCAGGGATCAAAACTAAGGCCTGATGGATTGAGTAATCCAGGAATTGACCCCACTACAGGGCAGGGAGCTTTTACAGTTCTGCCTTGCAGTAGTGTTGTTTGCAATTTTCCAGTGATGGTTTTTTATGTGTCTCATTATGTGTGTTCTTTTTTTCCCCTATGTCTTAGGCTGGGTTCTCTAGAAAAGTAAAACCAGTAAAGTATATAAATATATATATAGAGAGAGATTTATATCAAGGAAATGACTCATGCAGTTTTAGAGCTGTAATGTCCCAAGTCCGTGGGTGAGGATAGAAGCTTCTCCTGATTCATGTAGTCACAGGGGCTGGTGAACCCAAGATTGGCAGGTCGGGGAGCAAGGCTCTTGCTCACAGGCTGTGAAGATTGAAGAATCTCAAGATTGGCAGGCAAGATCAGAGGTAAGCTGCTAGCTCAAGTCCCAAGAACAGGAGGTCAGATGAACAGGAGTCAGCTGCAGGATCCAAAACAAGCAAAAGCCCCCGAGCCCTGCCTGAATGTCTGCCCACACTTGATGCAAGCCACACGCCCAAGGAAACTCCACTTCAGTCGATTGGCTACTTCCAGCAGATCCCAGCATGAGAGCCATCACATATCAAATCTCAAAGGGAAGTAATCACAACATCACACAACTGCCAAAACACTGAGAATCATGGCCCAGCCAAGCTGACACACAATCTCAACCACCACAGCCTGAAACCAGAGTTTTGTTTTCAATTGTGAGTAGTCTGTTGATCTTCACATCATGTACATTGAATTTGATGATAGCAGAAAACTTTTCTTTTAGTCTATAGGTCCTTGAACTACCAGGATCCACAACTAATAGCACCTAAAGGAAGGGGTTATAATCACCTTAAAATCCTGTGCTTCAAGCTAGATACTGCAACAGAATGAAATTTTGGAGTTGTACCACTTGGGAAAGAGGTGAGTGTGGTACAGTTAAGGAAAGAAGCTTATATATCAAGGTGAATATCCAAAAGGATGGATAGTGACAATTACTGTTAGTTGCCAATTCAATCTGTCCCCCCACCCGCAATCATTACTATTAACAACACTAATGGTAATGTGTCTAAATAAAAAATTACTCTCGACTCCTGAAGACTCATTAACAACCACGATATGCAGATGATACAGCCCTGTTTGTTGAAAACTAAGGGGACTTAAAGCACTTACTGATGAAAGTAAAAGATTATAGCCTTCAGTATGGATTACACAGGAACATAAAGGAAACAAAAATCCTCAAAACTAGGTCAATAAGCAACATCATGACAAATGACAAAAAAATTTGAAGTTGTCAAGGATTTCATTATACTTGGATCAACAATCAACACCCATGGAAGCAGCAGTCAAGAAATGAAGCAACATACTGCATTGGGAAAATCTGCTACAAAATACCTCTTTGAAGTTCTAAGAAGCAGAAATGTCACTTTGATAACTAAGGCGAACCTGACCTAGGGCATGCTCTTTTCAGCACCTCATGTGCATGTGAAAGCTTGACAATGAAAAAAGAAGACAGAAGAAAATTTGAGACATTTGAATTGTATTGGCAAAGAATATTGAATATACCATGAACTGCCAGAAGAACAAATAAGTCTTAGAAAAAATAAAATCAGAATGCCCCTTATAAGTGAGAGTGTCAAACCTTCTTCATCTTACATACTTTCGACATGTCAAGACAGACCAATCGCTAGAAAAGAGCATAATGTTTGGTAGAGGGTCAGCATAGATGAGGGAAACGCTTAAAAAGATAGAATGACACAGCAACCACACACTGAGTTCAAACATATCAAAGATCTTAAAGATGGTGCAGGATCAGGCAATGTTTCGTTCTCACACATAAGGTCTCCATAAGTCTGAACTGATCTGATGGTAACTAACTACAACAACTCTTGTACGGATCTGAGGTGCTCAATAATATATTAGCTAAATGTTGCTTTGTTGAGTTCCTGTGATAATTTTTAAAATTTTATTATTATAATTTTCAAATATACAGAAAAGTTTAAATAATAAACTATTTTAGTTGAAATAATAACCAATAACCTCCAAATCTCAGTGGCTTTAAATAATACATCTGTATATCCATTGTGGTTTGGCTAGGAGCTTTGCTCTATGACGTTCTCATTTGGTGGTGGCTGAGGGGCCATTCACCATTTGAAATATTGCTGGTACCATGGGAGAAAGAAATAAAGAATGCAAATGATGGGCTGACTTTGTAAACTTCAGGCTGCAAATACATACAGCTTTTTTACTCATACTTCATTGGTAAAAGGCAGGTCTCATGACCATACCTAATTTATGGAATTCTCAAGAACAAATCTGGATCATCTCAATCCAATCAGGAACTGAGATGCCCTGAAGCTGAGATTTAGCTCCTGTTGGAGCTAGTTTTTTCCAAGTTTTCCCTTATTCTTAGGGTGTAAGTGCGTGAGATCCCAACCAAAAGTCTCAGTGGTTCTTCAGTCCTTGTCCCATTGATAGGCCCTGAGTTCTACTATTTGTCAATCCAGTAACAGGAGTGTGTCAGAAGCTCTAGTCAGCTTCTCTAGGTAAAAGTCATCACTCTACTTTGAGCTTCTTAAAAGATCAGCTCTCCTCTCTGAGCATCTTAATCCTCTTACATCTTGTCCATATAATTATTCTCGTCTTTTTTGTTCTCCAATTTTTCAAGCAAAAGGTTTTATAAATGTTACCATTCTTTCTTGTTCACAGCTGTAGGCCTGCTCTAAATTGCTTAATCCACCAATTCTGGAAGTGGACAACTTAGTGGACATGCAGTTTTTGCCTTTGGACCTTCTTCTAGCCTGTAACATGAATACAGCTGAAGAATTGGAATAGCTATTCTGTGAGCTTGAAGAGAAAACCCACATATGTCTTTCTGATGGTGTATCTTCAACTACTTACTTCCTGACTTCTTTTTTTCATGAAGAAACAAACAAACCAATCCTTAAAGTCATTTAATCTGAATGCATTCCCAAGAATTTGAATGTATTCTCCAAAGAGAGGAACTTTGCCTCAATGATGATTGTAGCGGTTATAGGCGAATGATACGCAGATGATTCATAGGTTCTCCCTTATACACTGCCCGATGCAGCACGGGGAAAAGCGAAAACTTCAAAATTTGATCTTCCCTGGGGACAGCGTTGATCCTATTCAATGACAACAAGCAAGCTGTGTCCCAGTAAGCAATGTGCAATACTATGAACAGATGAGCAATTCAATTTCTGCTAAATTAATGTAAACAAATTAAAGCCAATCAACCAGACCCAAGCAAGTTTCAAGACATTTGGCCTGTAGATAAGTTGGAAATCTCATACACTGCTCCTTTCTGGTGCCTAAGAGTGCAACTTCCCTTCATAGTAGAGTTAGAAATTAATTTGGGGGACACAGTAGCCCATTACACAAGAGGTTAAACATCCTTGGTGAAGTGCATCAGTGCCCTGCTAACATAACCTCTGGTTCACAGGGTCTGGTTCACAATACAACTCTAAATGCAGTGCTCTTACTCTTTTGAACACACACTGCATTGCTATATATATATTTTTTTTAATGAAAGAAATAATAAAGCCTGTAAAGTATGAGGAATACAAGGCTGTCACCAGACATCGATCCACAGCCCACTTTCCATTGGTGACAGTAAATTAAATTTCATCTCTCCTTATTCTAAATCTGAGAAGGAGAATACTAAATAATACCAAACCCTCTTCTAGGCATAGTTTTAGCTTTACATCACAATAAATACAATGATAACTTAAGCAGTTTTTATTCCACACCATGGACATTTTTTTTTTAAAATATTTTATTGTACTTCAGGTGAAGGCTTACAGATCAAACAGATTCTCATGTAACAGTAGTACACATGCTGTTTTATGACTTTGGTTAACAACCCCACAACATTTTAACCCTCTAAATTCTCAGCTTTTTTTTTTTTTGGTGAAAATACACATAGCCAAAGATACCCCATTTCAAAACTTTTTACGTACACATTTAAGTGACATTAACGACGCTCTTCTAATTGTGCTGTTATTCTCACTTAAGATGAAGGCTTACAGGACAAAATAGCCTCCCATTTAACAGTTACTACAAATGTTGCCCTATAACAATGGTTAACAATCTCACAACACATCAACAGTATCCTTACTCAACCTTGTGTTCCTTATCATCAGCTTCCTACTCCCCTTCTGCCTTCTGGCCCTTGTCACTGGACTCCTGTACCTCATTAGTCTCATTTGGTTTTACTGCGCTGTCCACTCCCAGGCTGAACAGTGAACCTCGAAGGTAACTTCACCACTGAGCTAAAAGGGTGTTTGGGGGCCATACTCTCGAGGTTTCTCCAGTCTCCTTTAGGCCAGTAAATCTGGTCTTTTTTTTTGTGAGTTAGAATTATGCTCTACATCCTTCTCCAGCTCTGTCCAGAACCCTCTGTTGTGATCCTGGTCAGAGCAGTCAGCGGTGGTAGCCAGGCACCATCTAGCTGTACTGGACTCAGTCCGGTGGAGGTCTTGGTAGATGTGGACAATTAGTCCTTTGGACTAATCTTTTCCTTGTATCCTGTTCTCTTCATTCTCCCTTGCTCCCAAAGGGATGAGACCAGTGGAGTATCTTACATGGCTGCTCACAGGCTTTTAAGACCCCAGACACTACTCACCAAGGTAGAATGTAGAGCATTATCTTTATAAGTAGTGTCATGCCAATTGAGCTAGATGTTCCCCGAGACCATGGTCCCCAGAGCCCTCCGTCCAGCAACTCAGTCCCTCAAGGAGTTTGGATGTGTCCAACACCATGGACATTTTTATAGAATTTCAAATAGCTCTTCTCTACCATTCTTCTTTTGTTATCTTGCCAACCACACCATCAAAGCCTTAGGAAGAGAACCATTAGAGCATTTAACATTTTCATACCTTTCTGTCTTTTTAATTAAATTTTGAAAATAGTGCTATATCTAAGTCCCAAGAGCAAGGCACGGAGTGTTGAATATGTTTAACGCTTCCATTTCAGTTACTGCTTGCAGGAGATTAAAAAAAACAATAATCTAAACCTGCAAGGAAAAAAGAAAGAATGAAAATATTCACTAATGTATGAGCGTGTAACTAAAGTAGAATAGAGAACTGGAGAAAAAAAAGTTTCACGTTCTTAACTCCCACCCTGCCTAGCTTGTTTCCATCTACTCCCCACCACATACTTCTCAAATTGGCCTACACATGTTAGATTTCAAAGGTGTTTGTTATTGGCGTTTACCTCCCTCTATATTCATTGGAGCCCTGGTGGCACAGTGGTTAAGCATTTGGCTGCTAATCAAAAGGCTGGCAGTTCAAATCCACCAGTCACTCCTTAAAAGCCCTATGGGGCAGTTCTACTGTCCCCGTAGGGTTGCCATGAGTCAGAATCAACTCCATAGCAATGGGTTTGGTTCGGTTTATATTTATTGGAGTCCCTCGGTGGCACAAATGGATAACACTTAGCGGCTAACCAAAAGGTTTGAGGTTCAGGTCTACTCAGAGGCTCCTCAGAAGAAAGGCCTGGCAATCTACTTCTACAAAATCAGCCATTTAGCACCCTTTAGAGCACAGTTCTACTCTGACACACACGGGGTTGCCATCAATCAGAATCGACTCGATAGAATTTTTTTTCTATTTGTATTATCTAAATCTTTATTTATGACATGAAATACCATCTATATGTAAACTCCCAAATCCGTATACCCATCTTAGATCTATCTTCTAAGCTCCAGTTTTAGACATAGTTCCACCAACCTACTAGATAATTTTACTTGGATGTCTCCTAGAAAATCCACATTAAATATGCTTGATTCTGAAATCTCGACGACTTCCTATAAACTTTCATCTACATTCACATGCCCATCTATGGAGTGTCATGACCATTTGTGTAAAAGTTCATGATAGACTTAGAAGCATGTTGACATGTAGCTCTCTCATTCCCCACCCATAATCAATCACAATATCTTACTTGATCTCTAAAGAGATTAATCTTTACTTACTGTCATTTCCACTGTTATTCAACATCATCTCTCCAAATTACCACTACTGTCTCCTCCTGATTTGATTCTTGCTCTTCTCCAGTCTGTTCACACTGCAATAGCCAAATTCGTCTTCTAAAATTTAATAATACTTTATCTTTAAAAACAGTGCCTACGTAAGCCAGCACAGTCTTCCCTGAGTGAGAAACTCCAGCCTCGCTTCATGTTTTTCTTTCCCTCTACAGTAGTCATTAGTCTTGCTTATCAATTTTTCAGTTCTCTTTTGTGCACATCTTTGGTTTGTATTTTTTACCCCATGGAGTTAGGTATGGCCACATGACTATTTTGGACTATGAAATGTGACCATAACTGATGTTTATCATCTTCTGACAACATTATTTAAGAACTAACACATAATTCATCATTCTTTTACCACTAATGATCTATATCACGGAGGATACAAGAAGAAATATAGTGTGAGGAATAAACAGTCATCATTTTAAGCCACTGAGACTAGAGAATTGTTTGCTAAGGAAACGTACTGTAGTCAATCTCCCCTCCCTATAATAGAGCGTGGCAACCCTTCGTTTACAAAACATACTGATCTCCTTTATGATTCTTGACTATCATATATTATTTCTTTGTCTGAAATGCTGTCCCATCTCCTTCCTAACCTTTTGGCTTGACCACCTGGTTAACACTAATTTACTTTCCTCATGTCAGCTTAAATGTGACTTTCACAAGAAGACCTTCCCTAAACCACTAGATTGTACGTCCTCATTGTTTTTTGTGAGTTGCCATCGGGTGAATTCTGGCTCATGGTGAGCCCATGTGTGCAGAGTAGAACTGCTCTATGGGATTTTCAAGACTGTGGCCTTTAGGAAGCTGATTGCCAAGCCTGTCTTCTGAGGTGCCTCTGGGAGGGTTGGAACTGTATGTCAACATTTTGACTAGCAGTCAAGCAGTTAACTGTGCCACTCAGGAACTCCTTTGTTGTCATAATCTTTTTTTTTTTTTTTTAAGTACTTATCACAATTCTAATTATATAGATATGGCTATTTGTGAACTTTTTAAGTTAGGTATTTATTTTAAAAGTATCTCGACTCTGTGTTCTATGAGGACAGAATGAAGTGTGTCTTGTTCAAAAGAATCAATAAATGAATGCAATCCTTTTGATATGATCTACAGTAGAAAACAGTGTGGAGTTAATCATATTTGGCTTTAATTTGGACTCTGCTATTAAATAGTATATGACTGTTGACAAATTACTAAATTTATTTATCTTTCAATTTCCTCATTTCTTTAGAGATAGTGTATACCTCTTGTTGTGGATATACACAAAAATGTGCGTATTGATTTGTCTGGGCCATGATTCTTGGTATTGTGTGATAGTCCACCATTGTGTTGTCTGATGTGATTTTCCTATGTGCTGTGAATCCTGCATCTACGATGTTAACGAGGGGAGATGGGCGGCAGTTATGTTGATGAGGCAGGACTCAAGCCAGATTGGATTGTGTCTTGAGCCAGTTTCTTTTGGGATATAAAAAAAAGAGAAGGGAGTAGAGAGACAGGGAGACCTCCTACCACCAAGAAAGCAGCACTGGGAGCAGAGTGCATCCTTTGGACCCGGGGTTCCTATGTGGAGAAGCTCCTAGTCCACGGGAAGATTGATGAGAAGGACCTTCCTCCAGAGCCGACAGAGAGAGAAAACCCTCCCCTGGAGCTGACGCCCTTAATTTGGACTTTTAGCCTCCCTTACTCTGAGTAAATAATTTTCTCTTTGTTATAGCCACCCACTTGGGGGTATTTCTGTTATAGCAGCACTAAATAACTAAGACACATCTAAAATTTGAGATAATTAAATTAGCTAAAGTCCTTAAAATGGCCATCATTTCACTTTGCATGAAGTAACTACACAAAACTACTAGTACCTTTTTCTCTCATGCAGACCAGGTAAAACACCAATGTCCATAGTATCAGAGAGATTTAAATGTTAATGGTCGATATGAAAAGAGCATGTTAGTTTTCTATAACGTGATATTTCAGAAATTTTATCAATTCCCTCGTCAGTTTCATTTGTTCTATCTAACGCCCTTCCATCAAATTACAACATTTTAGACCATAAATCATTCAAATCTCAGCATTTGCCTTCATATATAAGTAATGCAATAAATAGTTCTAAACTGATATATCTTTATGACATCACTGTTTTTCACATTAAATTATCCAGTTGTAGATCATTCTGTGGGAGGTTTTGCACCAAACAATCTGATCATCATTAAGGAAGTTGATTCATTTAAGATCCTTGGGCTGGAGTCATCCTTTGTGCATTCTACATGGGTTGACTTGATTTTGGACAATTTAATTTTAAGCTCTTGCTTTGACTACTCACAATGTGCACAGAATTGTGAAAGTTAATATAGTTGACTGCCACTGGGGCTGGGGAGGATGCAGGGGCTTGGAGAATCTGGTAATTGAACAGTTGGAATG
Source organism: Dugong dugon (assembly GCA_030035585.1). Taxonomy (NCBI): domain Eukaryota; kingdom Metazoa; phylum Chordata; class Mammalia; order Sirenia; family Dugongidae; genus Dugong; species Dugong dugon. The sequence continues at coordinate 3,498,393 of CM057478.1, read as the reverse complement.
ATGTAGGTAGCATGTTTAAAACTAAGAATTACGCAGCTTCAAAGAGACAGAGAGGGAAAACAAATGATTGAGCAAGTATCAGGGAAGGATTCACGAACCATTTCTTGAAGATGGTTTAGATGACAGTGACATTGAAAAGATCACACTATCTGGAGTCAGAAAAGCACTTACCAGACGTAAAACCTTCCATAAAGTATTACTGTCTTAGTTACCTAGTGCTGCCATAACAGAAAATCCACAAGTGGGTGGCTTTAAAGAACAGAAATTTATTTTCTCACAGTTCAGGGGGGTAGAAGTCCAAATTTAGGGAGTGGTTTTAAGGGGAGGTCCTTCCTTTTCTACTTCAGCCTTTAATAGCTGCCAGCAATCCTTGGTATTCCTGGGCTTGTAGACGCATGTCTAGGTCATTTGTCTTCTTCTTCTTCTTGTGTGTGTTTCTGTTTATTTTGCTCTTTTTATAACTCAGGAGTGATTAGGTTTAGGGCTCATCCCACTCTAGTATGACCTCACTGACATAACAGAAGAAAATCCCCTACTTCCAAACATGGTCACGTTTATAGGTACAGGGATTTCAATCAGTTTTTTTGTGGGTGGAGGCACAATTCAGTCCATAACAGTCCATCTTTTGCCACCCCACAAATCCATGCCCTTTCCACATGCAAAAGACATTCACCTTATCACATCATCCCCAAATGTCTTAACCCATTCCAGTGTCAGCTCAAAGTCCAGAATCTCATCCACTGGATTATTTAAATTAAGTACGGGTGAGATTTCAGGTGTGGGCCATTCTAGGGAAAAGTCTTCTCCATCTGCACAAGGCAGAGCCCCCACAGTGCTGTAAGGGGAATCCTGCTTTCTTCTCTTGGCTTCCTCTCCCACAGTGTTGTATTAGAGGTCCTGTTACCTTTGCTGGGTTTCCTCTCTGCTAGCTTTGCATTTGAATCCTCCTTTTGCTTAGAGGTTCTATGTAGACCCCATTGCGCCTGCGTAGTACGATTAAGAATGTTGCTGACGTAGCTTGTGTGAACACCCTATTGGTAACCCCTTAAAAGTAACCTGCCTGCCTGACCCTGGGAAGCAGTCTTGGCGGCAGCAGCTCTGACCGACTCCTTTTCAATTACAATGTAATGAAGGTGCCTTTCCTGTTCTTCCACCTCAGTCTTTAGTTTGTTGGCCAATACAAGTCATGACGAGCAAGAACCTGGGGTTTCCACCCCATAACATGTAGAGCTGTGAAACCTAGTATTCACGTTATCCTCTTCCAAATTACAGCAGTGGGACAGGCAAAGATAGATATTTCCATTCCCAGATGGGAGAAATTGGAGGAAAAGGAGTCACAGTACCAAGCAGGTTGAAAACCCAGCTGGGCAAATTTCATTAGCTCTCAAGACTTGAAAATAATCCTATTTTCCAGGCACATCTAGGTAATGAGTCCACCTGCCAGATTTTTGGTGAAAGCCCCTTGGCTAGAGGTTGAAAACCTGCTTTCCAGGACTGATGGGACAGCAACCCCACCCCCTCAATTCTGGGTGGCCCTGTTCTCCAGGCCCATCAGCAGGGCAGCCTGAATCCCTCAACTTATTTTGTAGCCATTTTTGTTCCGTGGATTTTTAATCTTGTAAGATGTATGGCTTGTGGTCTTCCTCTGAGTTAGTGAAGTATTACAAAATCTATTACATGGGCCAGGAACTTCATGCCTGTTACAGGATTCTTGTATATGTAATGCTAACTAACATGTCTGAAGTGTCAAGAAACAAATTTTAATAATTAAAGAATTTTAAACTAATTGTTGGAATCCATGATGTAAGTTCCACTGTTATTCATAAGGTTTTCACTGGCCAGTTTTTTCAGAAGTAGTCTGCCAGTTCCTTCTTAGTCTATCTTAGTCTGGAGGCTCCACTGAAACCTGTCCACCAACAGTGACCCTGCTGGTATTTGAAATACAGGTGGCAAATCTTCCAGGAGCACAGCAACAAACAAGCCATCACAGTACTACAAACTGAGAGACACTGGCAATTGGAATGCAGAAAGAGGGAACAAAGAAGAAGGATTGATAGTTGGAAAATACAGCTTTGGTGACAGAAATGATGCCAGAGATCGCATGATAGAAATTTGCAAGACAAATGACTTCATTGCAAATACCTTTTTTCACTAGCATAAATGGCAACTATGCTCATGGATCATGACAGATGAAATACACAAGAATCAAATCGTCTAAATCTGTGGAAAGAGACAATGGAAAAGCTCAATGTCATCAGTAAGAGCAAGGCCAGGGGCCAACTGTGGAACAAATCATCAATTGCTCACATGCGAGTTCAAGCTGAAGCTGAAGAAAATCAGAACAAGTCAATGAGAGGAAAAGTACGACCCTGAGTGTATCCCACCTGAATTTAGAAACCATCTCAAGAATAGATCTGATGCGTAGAACACGAATGACTGAAGACCAGACGAGTCGTGGAATGACATCAAGGACGTCAAACATGATGAAAGCAAGAGGTCGTTAAAAAGACAGGAAAGAAAAAAAAGACCAAAATGGATGTCAGAAGAGACCCTGAAACTTGCTCTTGAAAGTACAGTAGCTAAAACAAAAGGAAGAAATGAGGAAGTAAGAGAGCTGAACAGAAGATTTCAAAGGGCAGCTCAAGAAAACAAAGTAAAGTGTTATACTAAAAGGGGCAAAGACCTAGAGTTAGAAAACCAAAAGGGAAGAACACGCTTGGGATTCCTTAAGCTGAAAGAACTGAAGAAAAAATTTAAGCCTCAAGTTGCAATATTGAAGAATTCTATGGGGAAAATATTAAACAACCCAGGGAGCATCAAAAGCAGATGAAGGAATACACAGAGTCACTGTACCAAAAAGAACTGGTCGATGTTCAACCATTTCACGAGGTAGTATATGATCAAGAATCAATGGTACTAAAGGAAGAAGTCCAAGCTACACTGAAGGCATTGGCAAAAAACAAGGTTCCAAGAACTGACTGAATAACAACCGAGAGGTATTAACAAACAGATGCAGGGCTGGAGGTGCTCATTGGTCTATGCCAAGAAATTTGGAAGACAGCTACCTGGCAAACCAACTGGAAGAGATCCACATTTGTGCCCATTCCAAAGAAAAGTGATCCAAAAGAATGTGGAAATTATCAAACAATATCATTAATATCACATGCAAGTACAATTTTGCTGAAGACCATCCAAAAGCACCTGCAGCAGTACATCGATAAGGAACTACCAGAAATTCAAGCTAGATTCAGAAGAGGACATGGAACCAGGGATATCGTTGCTGATGTCAGATGGATCATGACTGAAAGCAAAGAATACCAGAAAGATGCGTACCCGTGTTTTATTGGCTATGCAAAGGCATTCAACTGTGTGGATCATAACAAATTATGGATAACATCGCAAAGAATAGGAATACCAGAGCACTTAATTGTGCTCATGAGGAACCTGTACGTAGACCAAGAGGCAGTTGTTCGAACAGAAAGAGGGGATACTGCGTGGTTTAAAGTCAAGAAAGGTGTGCATCGTGGTTGTATCCTTTCGCCATACTTATTCGATTTGTATGCTGAGCAAATAATCCTAGAAGCTGCACTGTATGAAGAAGAACAATATATCAGGATTGGAGGAAGATTCACTAACAACTTGCAATATGCAGATGACACAACCTTGCTTACTGAAAGCGAAGAGGACTTGAAGCACTTACTGATGAAGATCAAAGACTATAGCCTTCAGTATGGATTACACCTCAACATAAAGAAAACAAAAGTCCTGACAAATGGACTCATAAGCAATATGATGATAAGCAGAGAAAAGATTGAAGTAGCAAAGGATTTCATTTTACTTGGATCCACAATCAACACCCATGGAAGCAGCCATCATGAACTCAAATGACATGTTGCATTGGGCAAATCTGCTGCAAAAGACATCTTTAAAGTGTTAAAAAGCAAAGATATCAGTTTAAGGAATAAAGAGCACCTGACCCAAGCCATGATGTTTTCAATCACCTCATAGATGCATGTGAAAGCTGGACAATGAGTAAGGAAGATCGAAGAAGAATTGATGCCTTTGAAATTATAGTGTTGGTGAAGAATATTGGATATACCACGGACTACCAAAAGAATGAACAAATTTTTTTTGGAAGAAGTACAGCCAGAGTGCTCACTAGAAGCCAAGGATGGTGAGATGTCATCTCACATACTTTGGAAATGTTATCAGGAGGGACTAGTCCCTGGAAAAGGACTTCATGCTTTGTGAACTAGAGGGTCAGTGAAAAAGAGAAAGACCCTCAATGAGAAGAATTGACACAGTGGCTGCAACAATGGACTCAAGCATAAACGATTGTGAGGATGGCACAGGACCAGGCAGTGTTTTGTTCTATTGTACACAGGGTCACTATGAGCCAGAACAAGCTGGCCAGCACCTACCAACAACAACAACATCATGTAAGTAAACAAGTTCTGGTAACACGAGACAAAGATTGACTTCCATGTAATATTTAGTTCTATGAATAAAATGTAAATTAACTAAAAAAGTGACACCTATGAACTGAGCTTCTACGAGTAAAACAAGATGTTCCATTTGATGAGAAATTTTAGCATTTTGCTCTAAATTGAAATATCTGCATTGGTAGGACAGTATTCTAGGAATTTAAAATCAAATGCCTTTAAAGCATAATCTTATTTTTTGAAGCTTTCCACGTACCTGAAGATTAACTCAGCAAACAGAATTCTCTTAGAGTGAGGTATAATGTGGAATAAGGACACTGCATTCAACAATAGATGTTGCTGTGTAAACAATGTAGCATTTTTATCAATTTATTTTATCTATTCATTTATCATGTAAACTTGCCTTTAATTCTTTTCATCAGTTGTAAGAAATTAGCATTTACATCCATGAGAGGGAAAAAAATAGACCTCAGAGAGCTGTAACAGCATTTATGGCTTTGAAAAAGTGTGTCTCAGTACATCTTCTTTTGTTTCATGACACGTGTTTGTTGCACAAAATTAACTTCACAATGAAAACGCCCAATCTAATGTTTGCCTTTGAAGAACCTAAAAGCTAAAAAGATAATATCTTGTTTCTGAAGCCTGTTAATTAATTTTTTTGTAATGTTTTTCCCCTAATACAACAGAGAAAGAATTGCTTCTGATCACTTACTACAAAATTAAGTAAACTATATTGATACTAACATTATTTCTGCTGTCTTAGTGTTATAAAATTACCAATTTCAATTTCCATGCCCATGGGCTTTTGTAAAAAAGAAGTGTGTTTTTTCTAGAGTTAACAGAGATCTCTATACCAGAGAATTAAGCTTCCAAATAAATAAAGCAGTCTACATTTAAAAATCAGAACAGAATATTTGAAAATGAGTGGGAACTCAAGGCATATCTTAGTGAAAATTTTACTTACTAACAGCAAATCCTTTCTGTTCAGAGAAGCCTAATTTTTTAAAGAATGTTGAAAAATATTTCAAAGTCTTATTAATTTAAGAAATAAAAGACACTGTAATATCAGCACACCAAGATTTAATATACTTGCTCTGCTTAAAAGAAAAATGAATTTTCACTTTGCTTAGACTGTATTCAATTTTCTTTTTACTTTTGTAAAGAAACCATGCACTCATTTTAGCTTTCTTTTATAGTAGACATTTTCTTGTATCTTAAATTGTTTAAGAAAATATTTGAGTTTTTATTTAACAAAACACACTAATTGTTAATTGTAATTTTTAAAATGATTTTTTGAAGAAAACCAATCATACATTCATTGTTAATTAAGAAGCTGAGCAGAATATAGGAAGGCATTTCTAAAATTAACAAAAAATGAGGAAAAATGTAAATATAACCCTGTTTTGAAATAGGGTTTTTTGTTATGTTAATTGGAGATACCAGTGTAGGGTGGGTACTAAACCTAATCTTTTTGAGTTAAAAACCATCAGAATGGACACAGAGACATACTCAGAGGGAAGAGGAAGAGGAGGACAGATAATGGAAACAGATGCATTTATAAGCCCAGGAATGTCAAGAATTGCTGGTAGCAACGAGAAGCTGAAATAGACAAGGAAGGACCTCCCCCTGGACATACTCTCTGAATTCAGGCATCTGGCCTTCTTAACTGTGAGAAAATTAATTTCTGATCTTCAAACCACCCTGGTGCATTTCTGTTATGGTAACATAAATTAACTAAGACAGAATTTAGTACTGAAAAGTGGGCTACAGCTGTAAAAAAACCTAAAAGTGTGGAGGATGTTTTAGAATTCAGTATGGATGGAGACTGGAGGAATTTTGATGCACGTGTCAGTAAGAGTCTAGGTTGCCTTGAAGAGACTGTTGATAGAATTATGGACATGAGAGGCAATTCTGATGAGGGCTCACAAAGAATTGAGACCTGTGGAAAAAGCTTTTGTCAGCATTAGCAGAATGTTGCTAGAAATGTGAACATTAAATGTGACTCTGGGGAGGTTTAAAAAGGAAATGGTGAGCATTATTGGACACTGGAGTAAAGGTGATTCTTGTTATAAAGTGGCGAAAAACTTGCCTGAATTATGTCAGAATACGTTGTGGAAAGATGGGCTTGTAAGTAATTAACTTGGATGTTTAGCTGAGGAGATTTCCAAGGAAGATCTTAAAGGGGTGGTGTGGTTTCTTCTTGCCACTTATAGTTAAATGCCAGAGCCCTGATGGTGCACTGGTTTAGGTCTCAGCTGCTAACCAAACGGTTCGCAGTTCAAATCCACCAGCTGCTCCTTGGAAACCCTATGGGACAGTTCTACTCTGTCCTACAGTGTTGCTATGAGTTGGAATCAACTCAACGGCAACGGGTATAGTTAAATGCATGAGGAAAGGGATAGGTTTAGACATGAACTGTACAAAAAAAAAAAAAAAATTTAAATTTTGGAAAATCCTATTGTTATAACTAAGAGAGTTTGCCCAGGAAATGAAACCAAGAGCATGGCTACACAATCTTTTGCCTCCTGAAATTCTATAAGCAGGAAATAGGCCAATGCAGCTACTTGGTTGCAAATGTCTGTTGTCTTCAAGAAAAGAAAGGCATCATCCTGGGAGCCATTCAGACATCAGTAGAAATGTAAGAAGCAGCATAGGGCAGGGCTACTGCCTCCTGGTCTCCAAGTGTGGAGCCATCATCTCATAGGTCTCAAAGGGTGGGGTTATGGCCTAGTTTTCAAAGAGTGGGTTCACTGCCACTAGAAGCTGAAATAGACATGGAAGGAACTTCGCTTACAGCCTCCTGAGCTGTGAGAAAATAACTTCTATTCTTTAAAACCACCCACTTGTGGAATTTCTGTTATGGCAGCATAAGGTAACTGAGACATAATCTAACATATTTTAGTCAATTACAAATAAAATTTTATTGCATATAAAAATTAATATTTTTGATGATTGGAAATTACTGTTTACTAATTTTTTTATTTCTTTAAATTGTACTTTAGACAAAGGTTTACAGAACAAATAGCTGGTCATTAAACAGTACACTTATTACACTATGACAATGGTTAACAACCCCACGACATGTCAACACTGTCCCTTCTCAACCATGGGTTCCCTGTTACCAGCTTTCCTGTCCCCTTTGCCTTCTAGTCCTTGTCTCTGGACTGTTGTGCCCCATTAGTATCATTTTGTTTTATGGGGCTATTTAATCTTTGGCTGAACGGTGAACCTCGGGAGTGACTTCACCACTAAGCTAAAAGGGTGTCTGGGGACCAAACTCTTGGGATTTCTCCAGGCTCTGTCAGGCCAGTAAGTCTAGTCTTTTTTTGTGAGTTAGAATTTTGTTCTTTATTTTTCTCCAGCTCTGTCTAGGACCCTCTATTATGATCCTTGTCAGAGCAGTCAGTGGTGGTAGCCGGGCACCATCTAGTTGTACTGGACTCAGTCTGGTGGAGGCTGTGGTAGTTGTGGTCTATTAGTCCTTTGGACTAATCTTTTCCTTGTATCTTGTTTTCTTCATTCTCCCTTGCTCCCGAAGGGGCGAGACCAGTGGAGTATCTTAGATGGCCACTTACAGGCTTTTAAGACCCCAGACGCTACTCGCCAAGGTAGAACGTAGAACATTTTCTTTATCAACTGTGTTATGCCAGTTGAGCTAGATGTTCCCTGAGACCGTGGTCCCAACAGCCCTCCACCCAGCAACTTGGTCCCTCAGGGAGTTTGGATGTGTCTATGGAGTTTCCATGACCTTTTCTTGTACAAGTTGTTACTGTTTACTAATTTTGATATTCTTTCAATAATTAGTTATCGGGCTCTCTCCATGCAAACTCTTTCATATGAAAATAAATAAACAGTAAAACAGAATCTTTTTAACAAGTAATGAATTAAAAGTACATTTTTTCTCATTTTTATTAATTTCAGATTTATTCATGATTTTAATATTATATTTATATTATAATTTTAGATTTAGGTTTTTAACTCTTTCATTTATAATTATAAAAGTAAGGTAAGGTTCTATTTCCAGGCATGACTGATTAAACTGTACCATAATGTCTTACTCTATAGACATACAGAAAGCTGAACAAAGCATATGAGACAGCTGCTTTCAGATATTTGACAACAGTTAGGCATAGCTATTATCCTTGAGAGAAGGAAAATAAATGAGGTGAGCACTATAATCGCCCTGCTTTCTACCTTGGGGCACATTCTGGTATGCTCCAAAGGGAAGGAAAACCCAAGCAGAGCATGGATGTTTTCTAAGCTAAAAAGAGAGAGATCAGAGATTAGGGACAATGAGGTAGTGGAATTAGCCAAATACAGCACAGAGAAGAAAGAAGCAATACAGTAAAACAGAACCAGAAATCTCTATAGAATATAATATTAAGCTATGCAAACATAAAGTAAAAATCTATGAGGCTAAACAAAAACAATTACCATGATTTAATAGAGCTCACTCAAAATGAGGAATATTTTAAGTTTTGACAAATAAAAATGCATGTGACAGAAATACCATATAGGTCTCATGTTGGTAGTAGAGCTAAGATGGTCTTAGAATAAAGTCTACTACTTCACTCCTTCCAACAAACCTTAAAAAGAAGCACTAAGAGGATAAAGATAATTCATAAGTAACAACTTTCTGTAAGAAACAAGCTTCAAAACTTTAAACAAAATATCAAGCAATTAGAGTGTACACCTAATGTTCAGTATCTAATCAAATATTACTAGACAGTCAAAGAAAGAAAATGTGGTTGTAACAGAGAGAAAAAAATTAGTCATAGAAAGAAATGCAGAAAGGACCAAGATGATGGATTTAGCTGACAAGGATATATACATTTTCTTTACGTCTATGAATACATATATAAATGCATATGTATACATATGTATACGTATTCATATGTATTCACAGATGTAAAGAAAATATTATACCAAGCATAACGTTCTTCTCCAGGGACTGGTCCCTCCTGATAACACGTCCAAATTAGGTGAGACACAGTCTTGCCATCCTTGCTTCTAAGGAGCATTCTGGTTGTATTTCTTCCAAGACAGATTTGTTCCTTCTTCTGGTAGTCCAGGGTATATTCAGTATTCTTCACCAAAACCATAATTCAAAGGCATCAATTCTTCTTCGGTCTTCCTTATTCATTGTCCAGCTTTCATGTGCATATGAGGCAACTGAAAATACCATGGCTTGGTTCAAGCACACCTTAGTCCTCAAAGTGACATCTTTGCCTTTTAATACTTTAAAGATGTCTTTTGCAGCAGATTTGCCCAATGCAATATGTTGTTTTATTTCCCGACTGCAGCTTCCATGGGCTTTGATGGTGAATCTAAGTAAAATGAAATCCTTGACAACTTCAATATTTTCTCCTCTTATCATGATATTTCTTATTGGTCCAGTTGTGCGGATTTTTGTTTTCTTTATGTTGAGATGCAATTCATACTGAAGGCTGTAGTCTTTGACTTTCATCAGTAAGTGCTGTAAGTACTCTTTGCTTTCAGCAAACAGGTTGTGTCATCTGCATATAGAGGTTGTTAACAGACTTCCTCCAATCATGATGCCAAGTTCTTCTTCATATAGTTCAACTTTTCATATTATTTGCTCAGCATACAGATTAAATAAGAATGGTAAAAGATACAAATCTGCTGCACACCTTTTCTAATTTTAAACCACACAGTATCCCCTTTTTCTGTTCAAATGACTGCCTCTTGGTCTATGCACAGATTCCATATGAGCACAAAAAAGTTTTCTAGAATTCACATGCTTCACAATGTTATCCATAATTTTTTATGATCCACACAGTTGAATGCCTTTTTGTAGTCAGTAAAGCACGGGAAAAATCTTTTCAGTATTCTCTGCTTTTAGCCAAGATCCACCTGACATCAGCAATGATATCCCTGGTTCCACTTCGTCTTCTGAATCTGGCTCGAATTTCTGGCAGTCTCCTATCGATGTACTGCTGCCACTGTTTTTGAGTTATCTTCAGCAATATTTTACTTGCGCGTTACATTAATGATATTGTTTGATACTTTCTGCCATCTGTTGGATCACTTCTCTTTGAAATGGGCACAAACATGGATCTCTTCCAGTTGGTCGGCCAGGTTGCTAGCTGTGTTCCAAATTTATTGGCTTGGACAAGCGACTGCTTCCGTAGTGTTTCCAGTGTTGCTTCCATGTTTTGAAGCATCTCAGTTGGTATTCCATCAATCTGTAGAGCCTTGTTTCTCACCAATGCCTTCAGTGCAGCTTGGACATCTTTCTTTGGTACCATGAACTCTTGATCATATGTTACCTCCTGAAATGGTTGAATGTTGACCAATTCTTTTCTGGTACGGTCACTCTGTGTATTCCTTCCATATTATTTGGATGCCTTCTGCAACGTTCAGTTTTTCTCCCCTAGATTCCTTCAATATTGCAACTTGATGCTTGAATTTTTTCTTCAGTTCTTTCAGCTTGAGAAATGCTAAGTATATTCTCCCCTTTTGATTTTCTTACTCCAGGTCTTTGCATATTTCATTATAATACTTTACTTCGTCTTCTCGAACTGCCCTTTGAAATCTTCTGCTCACCTTTTTTACTTCATCGTTTCTTCCATTCACTTCAGTTACTCTATGTTCAAAAGCAAGTTTTAGAGTCTCTTCTGGCATCCATTTCGGTCTGTTCTTTCTTTTATGTCTTTTTAATGCTCTTTCACCTTCTTCATGACATGGACCAAATGTCTTCACTGGGGAATTATACCAAACATTTAGAGAATTGACACCAATCCTGTTTAAACTATCCCCACATTTTATTTTGGAAATTCTTAAAGCTGAAAGAATAGCATACCGAATACTGGTGTATCATGCACTTTGATTCCCCACCTTTTAAAAATAACCATGATTTGTAGCATTGGCAGATGTTTTGGTGAGTATATTTTCACCACAGTAAAACAAACAGATAAATAAAAAGCAAAGAAAAAGAAAAAAGGACAGGAAAGAAGAAAAAAATCAAATGGATGTCAGAGGAGACTCCAAAATTTGTTCTTAAGTGCCGAGTAGCTAAAACAAATGGAAGAAATGATGAAGTAAAAGAACTGAACATAAGGTTTCAAAGGGTGGCTCTAGAAGACAAGGTAAAATAGCCTGGTGAAATGAGTGAAGACACGGAGCTAGAAAACCAAAAGAGAAATACAATTAGCATTTCTCAAGCTGAAAGAATTGAAGAGACAATCCAAGCCTCAAGTTCTATTACTGGAGCATTCAAGGGGCAAAAAAATTGAATGACGGGAAATGTATCCAAAGAAGATGGAAGGAATATGCAGAGCCACTGTACCAAAAAGACCTGGTTGACGTTCAAACATTTCGGGAGGTATAGTACAGGATCAAAAACCACTGGTACTGAAGGAAGAAGTTCAGGCTGCACTGGAGGCATTGACAAAAAAACAGGCTCCAGGAGTTGACGGAATACCAATTGAGATGCTTCAGCAAACAGATGCAACACTGGAAGAACTCACTTGCCAAGAAATTTGGAAGATAGCTACCTAGTCAACAAACTAGAAAGGATCTATATTCATTCCCATTCCAAAGAAAGGCAATCAAACAGAATGCAGAAATTATCAAACAATATTAGTAATATCACATACTAACAAAATTTTGAGGAAATTTAAAAAATTGCAACTATACATTGACAGGGAATGGCTAAAAGTTCAAGTCAGATTCAGAAAGGGAGGTGGAAGGAAGGATATCATTGCTGATGTCATATGGATCTTGGCCAAAAGCAGAGAATACCAGAAAGACGGTTACTCATGTTTTATCATCTACCCAAAGGCATTCAACTGTGTGTATCATAACAAATTATAGTTAACATTATAAAGAATGGGAAGTAACTTAATTATGCTCATGCAGAGCCTGTACATAGATCAAGAGACAGTTGTTCAAACAGAACAAGGGGATCCTGTGTGGCTCAAAATTGAAAAAGCTGTGTGGCACGGTTACATCCTTTCACGTTCCTTATTCAGTTTGTATGCTGAACAAATAATTCAACAAGCTGGACTATATGAAGAAGAATGTATCATCAGGTTTGGAGGAAGACTCTTTTGCAAACTGTGATATGCAGATGATGTAACACACAGCCTTCCTTGACAGAAATGAAGACTACTTGAAGCACTCACTGACAAGGGTCAAAGACTACAGACTTCAGTATGGATTATGCCTGAACGTGAAGAAAACAAAAATTCTCACAACTGGACCAATAAACAGCATCATGATGAGTGAAGAAAAATTGAAATTGTGAACTATTTCATTCTACTTGAATCAGTAATCAATGTCTGTGGAAGCAGCAATCAAGAAATCAAATGATATATTGCATTGGACAAGTCTGCTGCAAAAGACCTCTTCAATGAAAAGTTTTAAGAAACAAAGATGTCATTTTGATGACTAAGGTTGGCCCGACTCAAGCAGTTGGCTCCAATCTCCTCAAATGCATGTGAAAGCTGAATAATGAAAAAGGAAGACAGAAGAAGAATAGATGCCTTCCAACTGTAATGTTGGTGAAGTATATTTTATATACCACAGTTTTCTGCTAGTTAAAAGTAAAATTATTCCTGACAAAAATCCAACATTGTTAAGAATATTAATAAAATTATATAGCACTGACCAATAATATGTATTACAAGTACATGTATTTGTAAACTGTAATTTTCCCTTTTCAATCTTTTTGTTTGGGTTAGGTGCTGTTGAGTTTGTTCCAACTCATAGCAACCCTATGTACAACAGAACAAAACGCTGCCCTATCCTGTGTCATCCTCACAACCCTTGCTGTATTTGAAGCCCATTTTTGCAGCCAATGTGTCAATCCAGCTTATTGAGGGTCTTCACTGACCCTCTACTTTACCAAGCATGATGTCCTTCTCCAGGGACTTACCTAAAAAAGCGACCCTATAGGACAGGGTAGATCTGCCCCTGCCCTATAAGGTTTCAAAGGAGCAGCCAGTGGATTCAAACTACCGACCTTTTGATTAGTAGCCAAGCTCTTAACCACTGCACCACTGCACCACCAGGGATCCATAAGGTCACTAAAACTATAAGGAGACCACTTAAAATATTGCCCTGTCTTTATTGGAATTCATGTAGACAAGAACCTAGAACAGTGCCCTGCACATAGTTGGAAATTACTAAGATATACGCTAAATAAGAGAAAGGCACATATAATTAAATCAATAGAGAAGTACTTGATTTGAAAATGAAAACTAGGGAATAATTTAAAATTTGATTATGTTTTAAGCTTCATCACTTGTGTTATATGACATGCCGATGATTAAAAACCATTTTATATACTGAGTTAAATACTTTCAATACACTAATTCTATCATAGCCTAGTGTTCAATAGCAAAAGCTTAAATGCACAGACAGCCATTTCTGTATCTATCATATTGAACTAAATCTTATTTTTTCACTGACAGGTCAGAAAACAGGAGTATTTACTTATCAAAGTTAAATTGACAGGAATACAATGTGACCTTGGGCAAGTCATATATATTCTCTTTGAGCAGCCATTTTCTGAACTGTAAAGTATTAGTTTCTTTCACTTCTTTATGATTTTTGTTGTTGTTGTTTCTTGTTATTTTTTAAAGAATGGTTACTATGCTTTCTTTAATGACAGCAATTCAGATGTTGTTTGTTTTTTTTCATGCTGTGTGTATTACTAAAAATATTTCTCTGTGGAAAAGTTCTCATGAAAGAGTTCACCGTTTCCTTCAGGACATTTTTTGGGCCTGACGTTTGTGTCTCTTTCATGTTGAGGTTTTTTTTTCCTTCCTCCTTCTCCTTATCTTAGGAGACACTCACTCCAGTTAATTGACGACTCTTGAATTTAAAGACAAAAGCCAAAAAGGATAAAATCTTCTGTCTTTGAATCCTAATCTGTCATCAGACAAGATGACTGACAAGACTGTATTGTTTATCATTTCACATAATTAAAATTGTTTCTTTTGTTTATCTTAAATATATCCTATAAGTAGCAACTCAAGTTTATCTTTTCTGAGTTTATCTCAATCTAATTACATGCTTTTTAAATACTTTATTTGATTTGCTTTTTTTATTACTTAATATAGATTTACTTTTCTATTTTCTGTATAATTTAAGTTAGGTGAACTTGACACATGGTTTAGGTCAGCAGCTGCTCAATCATTCTAAAGAATTAACTGCTATTTTTATTTCAGTTGCTTTTCCTTTAGAAACTTTATTTTTTCCTTATATTTTTCTTTGAAAGCACTACTTTTGTTTTAGAAATTTATTTTTATGAAATTTATTTTGTTTACCTTGCAAACACCTTACGTAGTGTAAGCTATTGTTCAATTCATTTGTCACACTTGGAAAAAGTAAGTGAATATTATAAGGAGGCAATTTTTTCTGTCTATATTTATAAATAACAGGGTAGAGAACAAAGTCTCCACGTGTCCTCTACATGTCTTGACAGCACTTAACTTAAGCCTCAGTTAGGGCATACAGGTTGGCCAATGCTGGCCCTTAGTAGAAGTGATAGAAAGCTTTAACTCTTTCATCAGCAGCTAGGGCTTCTGAAAGTACTGTCGCTCTTGGGATTACTGGGGTGCAAGGGGAGTAACAGGAGTCAATATACAGGACAGTTGTGAGCAACTATTGCTGATTTGAGAAGTCTTGGGAGAAGAATATTAATTAGTTAATATATTTAACAAACATATATTGAGCTTCTACTATTTTCCAAATTTTGTGCTAGGAATTAGAGACACACCCGTGGTTCTCTATTAGTCAAAATTAACTCGACGGCAGTGGGTTAGTGGCTAATAACATGGAGTTTTTATTGATCTAGAATAGATATACCAATAAACGATTATGTGTTGAATGTGTAATTGTAAACTGAACTAAATGCTTTAAAGAAAATAAATACAATGTTGTCTGAGAGTATAACAAAGTATGCTGGTTCTGAGACGCGCTCAGGAAGGTTGCTCTAAGGAAGGACATGGTCTGGAGGTGGGAACCAAAGGGTAAGTAAGGCTTAACCAGGCGAAGGGAATGGAGATAGGACAAGGAGTCTAGGAAGCAGCAATAGCCTGCACCAAAGGGCTCTTGAAGAGGGAAGGAACAGGAAGAGGACCTGGATGACTACAGCGTAGTGAGAGGGGCAGAGAAATCCTTACCTTCAAGCCTTGTAAACCGTGTTGAAGATGTGGGTCTTCATCTTAAGAGCAATGGGGCAGCATTGAATGGTATTAAACTTAAGTTCTAATGTCAAACATTATCGTATGTGAATGTGGCCATAAAATACACTCTTCCTAAAAACACATATGGAAAGCTACTTTATATAATGTCCCTTTCTCTATGTGTAGAAATCTGCACAAATTAAGTGTTGGATACTTAAATATTAAGGAGCAAAACAAGATCATCTGGAAATGTAAGTAATGAAGCCTTAATGTCATTTAGAAAATAGAAATCTTATTGGAGGGCAGTCCAACATATACATTATTGACTTCTCAATTGCTTTGGTCGTATCTGTTAATTTGTTCCCTTTTCTCTCCACTGTTTTGCAATCAAATGTTACATGTTGGATGTGGCCTGAATCAACTCTTACAAGACAGTGGGGTTTGAATTCTTAGTTATAGGTTATTGATGGATGTCTATGCTTGACTTTCAGTCAACCTAGCATTTATCTGGGAATAATATGCATTTTGAGTGTCCCAATGGAGACCACTTTCTCAACATTTCACATGTATACAAACAGTAGATTCAGTCAGGAAGAGTAATGATGGTTTCTTTTCTTTTTAAGCAGATGGTGACCTACACAAAAGGAATTAATCTCTATTCTGTTTAGAGAAGGAAAAGTATCTGGAGTGAAGAAGGATAGCCTTCGCTTATCTCTATGAACCTAAACACACACTAGTTTCAATTTTTACTGATCTATGATATTGGACTTAAGTAGCAACCATTAAAATTAAGAGGAATCAGCCAAGATATTTGAAATTTCAGCAATTCTATGTTATATGACTCTGCAGTCACAGAAAGAATTGATTATATTCCTTTAGGAATACTTAAAAAAATTAGAAACCAATGAAAACCTGGCAAAACTTCAATATCAATATAACTTAAAACAGTTTAAGTTATATTGATTTGTTGTCAATATAACAAAAAACAATCAATGTAATATCAATAAAACTTCAGTATTCAATGTCAATATCAATTACATTCCAACAGACACAATTTGCATTTCTACAGACAAGAATTTTTTGCATTGCTATCAGTTTTCGACAGGTTAACTTTTATGTACACAGAGATGTAAGATAGCCTCATAGAATATAAACAAAGATTGAAATAATGTAGATGAATGAGCTAAGTAGAACACTCACTAAATTGCCAAGTCTCAGAATTTTTCCTTACCTCCTGTAACCCTTCTTTCTAACTCTCCAGATTGAATGGGAAGGGGACAGATGTTAAGAGGAACTCGGGAGGTCTTACTTCCCTGGAGCTGCTTAAAGTTTATGCCATGTTTTCTAGGCCTGGAAGGTGTTTAAATAGACCCTCTTGAGAGCACCTTTGTGAAATCTCTAGAACCCCTATTGCTGAGACATCTCAGAGAAATTTCTTTAGTGGATGATACATTATTCTCTGTATTGTAACTTTCTCTTTGCACCATCCCTGAACATAAAGAGATTTATTTACCACTGTCTCTCTTGAAGGAGCCCTGGTGGTGCAGTGGTTAAGAGCTGTGGCAAAACGTTGGCAGTTAGAATCCACCAGCCACTCCTTGGAAACCTTGTGGGGCAGTTTTACTCTGTCCTATAGGGTGACTATGAGTCAGAATTGACTTAACAGCAATGGGTTATTAAGTATTTTGCAATCTTATTTCTTATGTTTTATATTACTTTGGTAGGATTCAGACATATATGTGCCTGTACTGTAGAGGTCACATGCTAATATCTTTAAATACTTCAAGTCGTACTTCCTAGTTTGAATGAGGGGGCTCACAGGACACCAAGGGTTTCCACCAAAAATTGTCTATCAATCTTCACCCTCCCTTTCTTGATCTTTATATTTTTTTTTAACTGGAAGTAGGTGTCTTAAGGTTACAAAACTAGTCTACTGCTTTCTGCTGCTGAAAGTTCTGACATTAGTATGACTCATAAATGTATATTGTTTTTTATTGTTTTACAGAAAGTGAGACTGGAAGAGTTCCACTTGAACATTTTGATTATTAGAAAAGAAATAATTTTAACCTGTAATAATTTTGATCTCCACATTATCATATGTGCTCTATGCCAAATAGAAGCCAATTCAGACCTAGATAAGGAGAGACATCATTCAAAAGGATTGTTGCAATAAGCGGAGGGGGGTAATTAGAATAGGAGCAGAGTGACTATTGCAATAGGGAGAACTCTTGACCATAAGATGTCAAGCCTCTCAGTGGTGAGGCAGAAAGGAATTTGCTTTTACAGGGAAGCATAAATAAGGCCAGAAGGAATGTAGTATTGGGGAGTAACGTGAGTGGTTAGACGAGCTCATAGTGCTTTTTTCAGATCCCGGGGGGAAAAACCAACTACAAGACAACCTAAATTTCTAATAAGGATCTGAGCAGTCATATTTTAGTTCTAAATGATGCCCAGTCAGGGTATTAGCCAGCTATGAAAGGAAAATCAAAAAATTAGAAATTTGGTAAGAGTTGACAATGTGTGTTTAAGATGACAGGATCCAGTCCAATTAATAGTTTACAAATTGGCTTTTCATATCCATCAGCTACATGAAATTTATAAAAGATGCAAAACAGCTCAAAATCTGATAATCCACAAGGCTTTGCTATAGTTGTATTGCAATGCAAAATTTCTGTACAGTCACTTCCTTTTAATTCAAAGATAATCTCAAAGAAAGATTATTCCTGACCACAGTTTAATGCTAGTCTCATTAGAAGTGGTCTGAATCTTTACATAGGTGCAGGAAAAGTGATAATTTACCGTATAGACTTTTTACAGTTTGCTTTGATAAAGTTTTCCTAACGAATATCAAAGTGGACTTTTAAAAACTTTTTGAAGCTAAGAAACCAAGCCAAGAACTCACAATCAGATTTCATCTGCAAATATGATTTATTTTCTCTTTTCTTGAGATTCCAAAATATTCTAAGGTGTCTGAACTTTCCACAAAGTGGCTTTCTTTACTCACCTGAAAGATTGGGGGCCCTATAAGCAAGTACTAGGCTAAGTTTTCTCAAGAGGGCTTTATAAGCATTGGCTTCATTAAGTCAATCTTCACTTTTTAAAAATGTCTGGTCATATCTGATTAAACGAGTATGGTGGACAGAATTTTTGATTCTTGTGGAATCCAGAGTTTCCAGAGCCATGTCCTACCGGAAATTATCACCCTGAAATAATCTGTAAACTTTGTGCCAAAAACTGGTTTCCTGAAAGTCATCAGTAAGTCAAACAACAGTTTAGCTTAGTTAGTAAAGAACCTTTGCCTTGGGCATTGTACTCTTTTAAAGAATTATCTATGTGCAATCAATCAGCTTTGACAAGAATAATTCCAAAGGTCCAACTAGAAGTTATGTTTCAAGGTCATTCAGTAATTATTTGAATTGCTCTTCAAGAAAACCTTAGATGGAATGCTGCATGTCCACAAGTTATTCTACAAACTCTATTCTATCACTGTTTCCAAGGCAACGTACAATTACTAGCGATAAGCTAGGATATAAAAATCTGTAAAAGGTCTTTCTTCTCTGGAGCATTTTTTACTTTCTAGTCAGAAGTGTTGCCCCGATTTGTAAATCATATATTAAATAAACTTCAATCAATTTATATTATTGGCTTAATATTATTTTTATTTTAATAGTGTCATTCTTCAATATGGCATTCCAGTCAAAGCTTTGGTTGTATAAGCAACGTTTCCAATTATTTTCTGTTAAAAAAGAGGAATGACAGACTCTTAGTGAATTTATCCGTGGTAGACTTAAAAAAAAAAGAAGGCCCCTCAAAGATATATTCACTTCTAATTCCAAGAGCCTGCTAGTATTACCTTATATGGGAAAAAAAGTGAATATCGAATCTTAAGAGAAGGATTTAATTCTTAGCTATCCTACAAGTGGGGCTAAGTGCAATTACATGTATCATTGTAAGAGAGAGGCTGAAGGAATTTTCAGAGTCAGATATAGAGGAGAAGACTACCTGAGGGTGGAAGCAGAGATGGACTGATGTACCACAAGTCAAGAAATGCCAGCAGAAGCTGGAAGAAGCAAAGAAGGATTATCCCCTAAGCCTTCAGAGGGAGTAAGACTCTACTGATACCTTGATTTCAGACTTCTGGCCTCTAGAACTGTGAGACAATACATTATTGTTTCAAGCCACCAAGTTAGTGATACCACTTTACAGACGCCAAAGGAAATGCACTATCCAAATAACTACAAAAACCAAACTCATTGCCACTGAATGAATTCTGACTTGCGGTAGAGTAAACATCCATACTCTGATTAGTGTAAAATTGACAGATTTATTGAAAGAAAGGAGACAGCTCGAGCTGGGAATAAACTGGACTCCACTCAGTTGAATCCAGAAATTCAAACTCAGCAGCGACATTTCATGGGAGAACAAAGACTATGAAACACGTCCTTGATTGGTATTTACAAACTTAAAGACCACTGAAAAAGATTAAACCAAAACCCGTTGCCGTGGAGTCATTTCCAACTCATAGGAAACCCTACTGGACAAAGTAGAACTGCCCCACAGAGTTTACAAGGAGAGCCTGGTGGATTGAAAGAGATTACTTGATTGGTAATCACAAGCTTAGATCACTGAAAGGCATTATTTGATTGGTAGTAGGTCATTTTAAGGCAGGACTTCCTGTGCCCAGTTCTGTAAGGCGATTGGCTAAAAGGGTACAGGTCTCTTTCCTAGATTGGTTACAGTGCTGCAGTTAAATGGATATATGACATCGAGGGTTTGCGGTGTAGTTACGTCTTCCTTAGCAGACATGCCTCCCTTAGAAAGAAACAGTATGGAAGGTGGCACAAACAGGGAATCGCACTCAATCCTCAAATTGGCCATTTCAGGTCATATCGTTACAGTGAAAACCCCAGCTTCTTGCTCGGCGTGACTCGTACTGGCCAATAAACGATAGACCGAGGTGGGAGAACGGGAAAGGCACCTTTATTTCCTTGTACAAGGAAACGGAGCCAGTCAGAGCTCCTGCTGCCGAGACTGCTTGCCAAGGGCAGGCAGACAGGTTACTTTTAAAGAGGTTTACAAGTAGAGAGTTCATGCAAACTACGTCAGCAACATTCTTAATCATACTACTTCATTAAGCAATGGGGTTTACGTATAACCTCCAAGCAAAAGCAGGATTAAAATGCAAAGCCGGGAGTTGGGGAAGCGCAGCAAAGGAAACAGGGTTTTTGATATAGCACCCTGGGGACTCTGTCTCACATTTTTCTTTAATTCCCTTGAACAGACTCACGGTGTTGCTTTGTATTACAGAGCACAACTGAGTTCCATAGGGTTTTCTTGACTGTAATCTTTATGGAAGCAGACCACTTGGTCTTTCTTCTGCAGTGTCACTGGGTAGATTCAAACCACCAATCCCTCAGTTAGAGGCTGAGGACAAATTGTTTGCACCACCCAGGTACCTTCCCAAATAACTATAATGCCATAAAAATTAAAATAACTCAGTACATTTTTTGAATTCTGGATGAGTCAGGAAGGGAGAAAAATACAAATGTTTCATTTATATTTACAAAAAGAATAGTTTACAAAGTTTTTATAAGTTATAGATAGCTTAAGAGAAAACAGAAAGGGGTTCCTTATATTTAAAAAAAAAGAACATTAAAGCATATGAAATACTTCCAACAAAAACCATAATCTTCCTTTATCAGTTAATCCTTATATAACTAATTCTTATTCCTTTTGATTTTGGATTAATAGTTTCATGAACACATCTGTATCCGCTAAGCTCAGGACATCCTCACTCCATGCAGGGGTGTGGTCTCAAAGTTACGTAAGCAATGCCACCGGAAGCCTGTGCCCAAGAGTACCTGGCATAGTCCTTTCCATGGTTCTCTGAGCCAGTCTTCCTTTGTTGAAGACAAGCACTCTGGCCTGAACCTGATTTCCAAGTGCTTTAGGGGAGTATTGGAGTAAAACAAAGAAAATTTCATTAGATGACAAAAGACCTAAAATGGCCATGGTTTATTAACGTATTATTGCTAATTTTCAAAAGTGAAAGATCTAACAAGAGTATATTGCCGAAGAGAATGCCATTGACAGGAAATTCGATTCTTTCTGCGGGATGTGAAACAGTTAATTCAAACTTGAAGTGACAGTGAAAGATTTTAGAACAGACAAGGTAATATGATCGATAAGAACTTTCGTTTTTCAAAAGTGAGAAAACTTTGTTTCCTTAAAGAATTAACTAAAAGTATGCACATTTATTCTGACAAGATTCAAAATCTTTGCCTTCTAGGCTAATGCCTCAGAAGATAACAAAAAACCATTTAACTTGTTATTAAGAGTAGACCCTGGTGGGACTATAAAACGGTATCACCACTATGGAAAATGGTGTGGTGCTTTCTCAAAAAAACTAGAACTAGAAGTATCTTATGCTACAGCAGTCCAACTCCTTGGTATACACCGAGAGAGCTAATAAAAGAGGAAGGGACAGACTCATGCACACATACTATATTCATTGCCACATTATTCACAATAGCAAACAAATGGAAACAGCCTAAATGTCCTTCAGTGGACGAATGGACAAGCAAAGCACGGTACATACGTACAATAGAACACCACACAACCATAAAGAACAATGATGAATCTGCAAAATATAACATGGCTGAATCTGTAGGGCATAATGCTAAGTGAAATAAGTCAATCACATACGGACAAATATTGTAAGATCCCACTTTTATAAGAAGACAAGAATAGCTGTATATACAGAGATCATTGTTCACTGGTGGTTACTATGGATGAGTGGGGTGGGGGAGATCACTCTCTAAATTGTAGATACCTGTTATTTTTGGTGATGGAAAAAGTAGCACCAAATGTAGGTGTAATGAGCACAACTTAACCAAAGTAAATGATGTTACTAAAAAGTAAAAAGAGAAAAATATTTTTACGTGAGAGAATATGAGACATATGATTTGGCAACAATACCAACAATAACCAGAAAATGAGTATATGATCGCACATGTAGGTGTATAGGCATATATGTGTATGGGGAGGTACAGGTATGTACATATGTATGCACAGAAAGAAGTATCTATATGTACATGTACGTACACATATGTGCATGCATGCATCTATATCCATAGAGGACACACAGGTACTTCTCAGACATAACCAAACACCTTATTAGATTGTTTTTCTGGGTTGAAGGCTTAGGACCTTAGTCTCATGGAACAACTCAGTCAACTGGCATTAAAAAGTTCACAAAGTTCATGTTCTGCATACTAGTGAGGCGAGAAGCATCTGGGGTTTTAAAAGCTTGCAAGCAGCCATCTAAGATACAACATCTGTACTAGACAGACACAAAAGAAAAAGAAGGAAACCAAAGTCTCAGAGAAGAAACTATCCACAGGGCTAAGAGCTTACGAGAGCCACGGACTGATCTACCTTAGACCGGAAGAACTAGATGCGCCCGGCTACCACTACCAACCGTTCTGATCAGGGTCACAATAGATGGATCTGGATAGAAGGGGAGAAAAAGACAGAACAAAACTGAAATTCTTAAAAAGTCCAGACGTTCTGAACCACTTGAGACTAGAGGACTCCTTGAGACTATCACCCTGAGGTACTCTTTAAACCTTGAACCAAAATTATCCTTTGAGTTGGCCATTTAGCAAAATAACAGACTGACACACAAAATAAAGGACATTACCCGTGAGAGTGGTGTGCCATTAAAAAAAGAAAAATCCATATGAGACCAAAAGTTCAACAATTACTCTAAAGAAAAGATGAAAAGATAAGGGGGCAGGGAAACTAGAGTACGGAAAATGGAACAACCAGAATGCAATGAAAGAGAATGCTGACACATTGTGAAAGGTGTAACTAATGTGACTGAACAATTTGTGTAGAAATTGTCAAATGGGAACCTAATTCTCTGTGTTAAAAAAAAAAAAAAAAGACCACTAGGCCAAAGATCCAAGAATATTTTGTTAATAGAGAGAAAATAAAATTCTAGTTTTGCGTCAGTGCAATATTTGATACTAAAGCTCATTTAAGAAAAAAAATATATAAATACACCCATCCAACTGTAGCCAGATTTGTTCATGACAAAATTCCATTTCTGTGAATCTTCTACAACTTTGTATATACATTCTAGTCGCTCTCTTTTCTTTTTCATTCTGGAGCAATGAGTCATTTTTCCCCACATTTGTATTGTTACCACGATTGTGTTTCTGGCAGATAGGACAAGTTAAGAATGCCTGCTCGGGATTGTGTTTCTGGCAGATAGGACAAGTTAAGAATGCCTGCTTGAAATGAGGGCTGAAGCATACCCACCAATGTTTGTGGAGACATTTAAGATTTTCTTTGTTGTGTGTAATATTATGGAAGCTGTGGACTAAATTTTGGAGGAGGGACTGAGGAGAGACCCAGATGCCACCTGGGTATCTCCAAAGCCCATCTGAGTAGAGAGAACCTCCAGCCTATTCCAATTAGGTTTTTCATCATAAAATACTTCCCCTTCATGTCTCTGAGCCTTTTAAAACCTTTCTGTTATCATTTGCCTAAATAGTATGCCAGCCAAATTTTAGTCCTCTGGACCTCAGAAGGAAGGCATTCTTCGGGTTCTAATACATTTCGCATCAAGATAGGTCCCTTTTTAAAAGTGTGAAGCTCAGTAGACTGGACTCGGAGCCTCACTGCTGTGTAGGTTGAACATTCTGTTAGGTGATGCTTACCAGATGTGTTAGTTTTGTAAACTTTTGCCTTTTTTCCCCTTCATTTCTGTGCAATAAGGTTTGCTAGCATAATTATGGCTTTCCTGTGTGATGGTTAGGGAGCCTTGATGGGTTTGTTTTGGTTCTTCTGTGTCACATTTGGAAAACAAGAGATTCCCCACGTAACCTAATGGAAAGGCACCAGCAAAAAATTATCTACCTGGTTGTCAGTGGCATACTGTCATACCACAGACTGGTGGTGCCAAAGTGCCACTTACCTCACTGGTGGATTTTATTGCCATATTATATTTCTCAAAATCCACATTAAACCTAAAAATCAAACCCATTGCCATTGAGTTGATTCCCACTGATAGCAACCAAAAATTTAAACTAATTAGTAAATATACATTCCAATACTGAAAATACATGCCATCAAAAAAATTTTATTAATAAAAATTTGGTAACAAAAGGGTTAAAGCCCCCAACTGAGGAGGGGTGGGGGACTAAAGCGTGAGTGACTGTACAGAGGGAGTTGAGGGGCCAAAATGGGAAGGAAAAGGTCTGACTGGGGGCAATAGTGGTGGAAGATGCAAGGGTATTGGAGGGGGATACATCAAAGGGAGCTGAAGGGAAGATCAAGTTGTTCTGCTAAACATTTATGAGACAAAGCACAGGAATTCAAAGGATCTGTGCCTGGCCTTGTCATAGGTAAATAAGGAAGTATTATCTAAGTCATACAGGGAAGGATGATGGGTGATTCTTTGCAGTTAAGCCATTTCTCATAACACAGACGATAAGGGGATTTCTTAACCATCACTCTTTCCTAGGAGAACAGGGCTCAAGTAAAGTTTAACACTGTCACCAAAACTTATTTGTGTAATCTGACTAACTTATTTCCATTAATTTAGAGACGCTTCTCCAGTTGTGTCCTCCAAAAGAGAAACTGACAAGATTTTATTATTTTTTGAGAGTAACAAAAAAAAATAATAAGGCAAGATAGATTTCTGTCAAGATGGCTACTTAGTCAGACACACCATGCTGTCCTTCTACAGCAAGGACCTGAGAAACCAAATAAAACAGATGCAGATGACAATCCTGGAATCCTGAGCATCAAATGGAAGGATAAAAAAATTAGATCAAACACTGACTGGAAGGAGAAACTGAATGAAAACATCAAATGAGGAGATATCAAAATAAAGCAAAAAACTAACAAAAGGGAGCCACAGGATTTAAGCTGTAAACAACTATGACTTCTAAATGAAAAGGGAAATAAAAGACGTAGTTATAGAACTTCCATGTGGGAGGAAGTCAAGGCAATTTCAAGATGTAACAGACTGTTTTAATTTTAAGAGAATTAAGGTAAACTTCAGGTTAACCACACACACACAAAAAACTAATAAATCCACTCACCAAAATAAGGAAGAAGAAAACCAAAAGACTCCGTGAACACAAAAACAACAACAATTGATAGGAAAAAAAAAAAACCATACATAAAAAGAACTCAGCATAGAAAATTAAGAGAAACAAAGAAACCATTAATACCACAAAAAAGTATAACCAAATGACAGCAATGAATCCATACCGATCGTTAATCACACTGAATGTAAATGGATTAAGTGCAGCAGTCAAGAGACAGAGAGTGGCAGAATGGATTAATAAAAACATGACCCATCAATACCCAGAGACACAGCTTAGACACAAAGACATAAACAAGTTAAATATCAAAGGATGGAAAAAATATATATTAAACAAACAGTATCCAACAGAGAGCAGGAGTAAAAATAATAATTTCAGATAAAATAGACTTTAAGTGAAAATTCATTGTAAGAGACCAAAAAAGAATAAGGAGTAAAGGGTTAATTCACCAAAAATATATAACAATAATACATATTTATGTACCCAGTGATAGAGCTCCAAAATATATAAAACTAACAGAATTGAAAACAGAAATAGACAGTTCTACAATAGTAGTAGCAGACTTGAAAAGTAGTAGCAGAAAAGAAAACTTTTGATGATAGAACTAGAAAGAAACTCAGTAAAGATACAGAAGATCTAAATAACACAATCAACCAGTTTGACCTCATAGACATAAAAAGAACACACCCCTCAACAGCAGCAAAGTACTCACAGGATCATTCTCCAGACATTCTCTAGAATAGAAAAAATTCTCAGCCACAAAGCAAGCCTCAATACATTCAAAACATCAACAAAATATAAAGCATATTTTCTGACCATAACGCTGAAAAGCTAGAAATCAATAACAGAAAGAGCAAGGAAAAAATAATTAAATACACGGAAACTAAATAACACCTTAATTAAAAACTACTGTGTCATAGAAGAAATTAAAAATGAAATTAAAAAATTCTTAGAATCAAAATGAGAATGAAGACACAACATATCCAAACCTTTGGGACATAGCAAAAGCAGTGCTCAGAGGAAAATTTACAGCAATAAATGCATATATCAAAAAAGAAGAAAAGCCCCAAATCAGTAACTTAACCCAACAAGTTGAACAAATAGAAAAGGAACAGCAAAAGAAGTTCATGGTCACCAGGGATGCAGTGGTTAAGAGCATGGCTGCTAACCAAAAGATTGGCAGTTCGAATCTACCAGGCAACCCTTGGAAACCCCTTTGGGGCAGTTCTACTCTGTCCTGTAGGGTTGCTATGAGTCAGAATCAACTTGACGGCAACGTGTTTGGTTTCTTGATTTTAGCACCAGAAGAAAGGACATAATAATGATCACTGCAGAAATAAATGAAACAGAGAATAGAAAAACAATAGAATCAACAAAACTAGAACCTGATTCTTTGACAGGATCAATAAAATTGACAAACTACTGGCCAAACTGATAAAAGAAAAAAATGAGAAGATGCAAATAACCAAAATAAGAAATTAAAGGGATGAAATTACAATGGAACCAACTGAGATAAAAAGAATCATAACAGAATATTATGAAAAATTGTACTCTAATAAATTTGAAAACCTAGAAAAAAGGAAAAAAATTTCTAGAAACACTCCATCTAATGAAACTAACATAAACAGAAAGAGAAAACCTAAATAGGCCCATAACAAAAGAAGAAATTGAAAATGTCATTTAAAAAAAAAAGAAAAACTCCCAACAAAAAAAAAAGCCCTGGCCCAGAGGCTTCACTGGAGTTCTACCAAACATTCAGAGGAGGGTTTATACCAATTCTACTCAAACTATTCCAGAACATAGAAAAGCAGGCAAAGATACCACAAAAAAAGAAACTTAAAGGCCAATATCCCTCAGGAATATAGACACAAAAATTCTCAACAAAATTCTAGCCAACAGAATACAACAACACGTCAAAAAAGTGATACATCACTGTCAGGCGGTGGTTCATACCAGGGATGCAAGGGTGGTTCAACATCAGTTCAATCAAGGTACTCCACCACATAAATAAAAGAAAGGACAAGAACCACGAGATCATCTCAATCACTGCAGAAAAATCATTTGATAAAATCCAACACCCTTCCAGATAAAAACTCTCATAAAATAGGAATAAAAGGGAAATTTCTCAACATAATTAAGGGCATATATATAAAACCGACGTTCAACACTATTCTCAAAGGAAAGCAATTGAAAGCATTCCCCTTGAGAATGAGAATGAGACAAGGATGCCTATTATCACCATTCTTATTCGGTATTTTACTGGAAGTCCTAGCCAGAGCAATAAAGCAAGACAGGGAATAAATGGCATCCAATTTGGTGAGAAGGAAGTAAAACTATCCCTATTTGCAAGATAACATAATCCTTGCGGTGCAATGAATTACTTAATATGGGCCTTCTATCCATGGTCTTTGTGATTTGCACACAATGACTGAGTGAGACTATGCAAATAAGGTATATGGAACTTGTGGTGGTTGGGGTTATATGTCAACTTGGCTAGGCCATGATTTCAGGATTGTATGGTTGTCCCTCCATCCTCTCTGTTGTAAATTCTAACCTCTATATGTTAATGAAGCAGGACTGGTGTGGGGTATAACTTGAATCACAGCCTTTCAGGAGGGCATGACTCAAGCCCCACCTATACTCATGTTATGCCCTTCCCTGGGATGAGGCCTGAATCTAAGTTAGGTATGTAGGTACCCTGCTGAGGCACTCTCTCTCTCTCTGCATCTGTATCCCCATCCAGTTCATGATCCTCTAACGTCCAGTTCTTAAGACTTGAGCCAGCGGCCTGCCATCTGACTTGCCGATTCTGAGATTCACTGGCCTCCGCAAACTTGTGAGCCAGCAGCATACAGTCTGACCTGTTGGTTTGGGTTCATCAGCCACTGCAGATACATGGGTCAGGAGAAGCCTACACCTGATCCACGGATTTGGGATCTGCCAACTTCCACGACTGTGTGAGCCATTTCTTTGATATGGTTCGTGAGTTCTGTGAGATGGAACCTAAATATGGGAGGGAGATTACTGAGGGGAGGAGGAGCAGCTGATTTTAGATATGGTGGAGTTGTACAGCAGTTTGGAAAAGTTGGACATTTGGGACATCTTCAGCTGCCACCTCATAGGAACCAGCTTTGTGTTGATCCTTATAAAAGAAATAATTGATTTAATCCTATACATAAATCCCAGAGATTCTACAAGTAAGCTTCTGTAACTAATAGAAGTGTTCAGCACAGTGGTAGGATAAAAGATTAACATACAAAAATCAGTAGAATTCCTCTATGCTAACAAGGAGAACTCTGGGAAAAGGAAATCAAGAAAGCAATACCATTTACTACAGCCCCCAAAAGTATAAAATACTTAGGAATAAATTTAACCACGGACATAAAAGACTCATACAAGGAAAACTACTAAACGCTACTGCAAGAAACCAAAAGACACGTATATAAATGGAAAATATACCATGCTCATTGTGAAAACATCAATACTACCCAAAAAGATCTACAGATATAATGCAATCCTGACTTAAATCCCAACAACATTCTTTAATGAAATTGAAAAAACTAATCATCTGTATTTGGAAAGCAAAGAGGCCACAAATAGCTAAAGCTTTATTGAAGAAGAGGAACAAAGTAGGAGCCCTCACACTTCCCGATCTCAGAACTTACTATACAGCCATGGCAATTAAATCAGACACACAGACAAGTGGAATGGAATTGAGAACCCAGAAGTAAATCCATCCAGCTATGGGCAGCTGATCTTCAACAAAGTGTCAGAGTCTATTCAATGGGGGAGAGATAGCCTCTTTAACAAATGCTCCTGGCAAAACTGGATATCCATTTGCATGAAAATTAAACAGGAATCCATACCTCACACCATACACAAAAACTAACTCAAAATGAATCAAAGATCTAAAACTACAGACTTTCTGGAAAATAACAGGGACAAAGCTAGGGGTCCTAATTTACAGCATAAATATACAATCAAACGTAACTAAAAGTGCACAAAAAAACCCCAGAAGATAAACTAGACAACTGAGATCTCCTAAAAATTAAATGCTTATGCTAATCATAAGACTTTGCCAAAAGGGTAAAAAGAGAACCTACAGACTGGGGGAAAAGTTTTGACAACAACATATCTGACAAGGGTCTTATCTCTAAAATATATAGAAAACTTCAACACCAAGACAACAAAAAGGCAAACAACCCAATCAAAAAAATGAGCAAAGGACATGAATAGATACTTCACCAAGGAAGACATTCAGGTAGCCAACAAGTACATGAAGAGATACTCGCAATCATTAGCCATTAGAGAGACGCAAATCAAAACGACAATGAAATACCATCTCACTCCAACAAAAATGGCTCTGATCAAAAAAAAAAAAAAAGAACGGGAAACAAATGCTGGTGACGCTGTGGGGAGATTGGAACTCTTACGAACTGCTGGTGGGAGTGTAAAATGCTACAACCACTATGGAAAATGGTATGGTGCTTCCTCAAAAAACTAGAAATACCATATGATCCAGGAATCCTACTGTTAGGCATTTATCCTAGAAAAATAAGAGCAGTGACATGAATAGACATATGCACGCCCATGTTCATTGCAGCTTTACTCACAACAGCGAAAACATGGAAACAACCTAAGTGTCCATCAATGGACGAATGGATAAACAAAATGTGGTATGTGACATGACCAAGCCAAACGAAGACACTGAGAGGTAGGCAAGAATAAAAGACAATGACAGGAATGACTATACCATATCCAATTCAGCAGCAATAGTAATAACAACCTAAAATCTGTGAGTGGTTACACAGGTAAATACCCAAAAAATCCAGTGCCGCTGAGTCAATTCCAACTCATAATAGCCCTAGAGAGCTGAGTAGCTATGCATGCTAAACAGAGGTGGAAGGTTGTACATGAGTGCAGGCACATGCCTAAATGGGTATAGTTGTGAGTAATTGTATTTACATATTTGTATGTGTTGCATGTATATTCATATATATATAGAGGGCACAGTTATCAAGACTTCTTAGACATATCCAAACACCTCACGGGACTGAGTTACTGGGCTTGAAGGCTAAGGACCATAGTCTCAGAGGACATCTAGGTCAATTGGCACAACATAGTTTATGAAGACAATGCTCTACATCCCCGTTTCCTGAGTAGCATCCAGGGTCTATAAAGCTTGTGAGCAGCAGCCTAAGATGCAGCAATGGTTCTCTTCCCATATGGAGCAAAGGAGAGTGAAAGATGACAAAGACTCAAGGAAGAAACTAGTCCAAAAGACTAATGGCCTATATGAACTACAGCCTCCTCTAGCATGAGACCAAAAGAACTAGATGGTGCCCGGCTACCACTACTGACCGCTCTGATCAGGGACACAACAGAAGGTCCCAATGAGAATGGGAGAAAAATGCAGAACAAAACTCAAGTTCATAAAAGACTAGACTTACTGGAAGGATAGAGACTGGAGGAAACCCTGAAGCTATCACCCTAGGACACCCTTTCAACCTGGAGCTGAAGCCACTCCTGGCGGTCACCCTTCAGCCAAATCATAGATCGGCATGTAAAATAAACAATAACACTTGAGATAAATGGGCTGTTTAGAACAATCAACTAAATGAGAGACCAAACAGGCAGCATTTGTCCAAAAGCAAAGATGAGAAGGCAAAGAGGGGCAGGGAAATTAGAGGGATGGAAACGGGGAAGGTAGTGTGGAAATGGGGAGAGTGCTGTCACATTGCAGGGATAGCAACAACCAATGTCATGGAAAAATTCTTGTACGAACTGTTGAATGGGAAAACTAATTTGCTATATAAACTTCCACCTGAAACAATAAAATGTTCAAAAAATAAATAAACAAGGCAGGATGCAATTTTGTAAGGAATACTAAAAGGAAAATTGTCTTTGGCAGTTCTAAGGAGGCACAAAGCTTCAAGCCCTTGAAATGAGGACATGTAGCAGAAACCTTTATCACGTCTTTGCTAAGAGTTCCCATGTGAATAATTCTAGGCAGTTCTAAGGCTTGCGAAGAATACATTTGTTTTAAAGGAAACTTGAATGCTCCCATGTAGGAGGAAGAAAAGTCTATCCCATTAGTCTGAGTACTGGACTGGAAGATAGAACTCCAGTGTTCTATTTATAGCTTCAGTGGAGATTTACTATAGTCCCTCAGAGCTTTCCCTGCCTCAGTCTCCACAATTTCACAAATTATTTGCAAAAAAATCATTTCATAAGTTCCTTAAATAGAGTCAGTAGACACAGCAACAACCAGTTCTGGACATTGCTGGCATATACACAAAAGTAAACACCGGTCTATGGAAGAGTTATGAAAAGACTAAGTACGTATTTATTAAAACCTGTATGATTTGTAAGAATGAAAGAAAACTTTTATTGGGTACTCATTACATCCCGGGATTTGTTCTGAGCTCTTTACATCTATCCCTTCACTTAACACTCTCAACAGCACTTTGAACTTGATGCCTTTATTACATCCATTTTACAAGTGAAGAAGAGACTAAGTAATTGGCCCACTTAATATGCTGCAGAAGTGAGATTTTTTATTCACATGGTTTGAATTCATTAGCTAATTTTAGATAAGTAATCAAAATAATGGGCCTCATGAAATTAGAGTCTCAATCAACTAATCAGCTTGCTGTGTCAACAGTTGGTCCATCTTTGGAAAGCAAGAGCTTTGGCTGTACCAGTCTCTTGACCAATAAAAAAGAAAGAAGAAGATATAGATTTCAGTCTTAGATTTGAAGGAAAGAGCCAAAACGTTGAGCAGTTATAAGGAAATGTATCTACCCACAAAATTTACAAAACTTTGAATACTGGACATCTTCATAGTTGGTATTTTTAGTAATCAACGTAATGGTGACTAATAGTATTTTACAAGCTGCTCTTTGGAGATCGAATGAGAATAGCTTTAGCCTATAATTCAGTCTCAAGATAATTCTAGAGTAAATGGGAACATTATGTGTTCGGTTCCTTTATCACAGCACTCTAAAGGCCCTATAGATCCTACAACACACCACTTTGACTATTTGTCTCGTCCCCAGTGCACAGAGAAAATCTGTGCCACTTGTGAGCCTATGAAATTATACTGGGAAGGTTAGCTATAAACTATTGCCTTTTCTGGCACTTTCTACACATGCCAGGTGCATAATTAAGTAATTATCTCTTTTAGAAAACAAAACAATTGACTTCCCTTTTCTGGAAAGATCAAGCAAAATTTGTAAGGGGGCTTGAGTTTGTTGAGATAATCACCTTTCGTATCTTGCAAATATAAGCTAAAATGAATCAAAGCCTGAAAAATAGAAAATGTGCCCCTGAAATTTCTATCACCATTTAAGTCTTGAGTTCTTAGAGCTGTTTTCTGATTAAGAAATAAAACTTGCTAAAAATTACAAAACAGTCACATTTACCTCACAGCAGGCAGCAGCTTTTCAATTCAATAGGAGCTGAGTATCCCAGAGCAAAATTTGGCCCTAAAAGTGATGTCAGGGAGTGAAGAAAAGTGAAAATGAATTTCCTACGCTAGGCAATATGCTCTGTTTTCCAGCAGCTCAGAGTCACCAGAATTGTTAGGAACTTTAGAACTCCCTGGTCTTTTGGTTTTTTCTTTCTTCTTTTTTAAAACTTGTGCTTTAGGTGAAAGTTTACAGAGCAAATAGTCTCTCATTAAACAATTACTACACAAATTTTTTTGTGGCATTGGATGGCAACTCAGCGATGTGTCAAACACTTTCCCCTTTGCCACCCCGGGTTTTCTGTTCGCATTTGTTCAGTTTTCCTGTCCCTTCCTGCCTTCTCATCTTTGCTTTTAAGCTGGTGTGCCCATTAGTCTCATATACATGATTGAACTATGAAGCACGTCCCTCCCGTGTGTTACTGTTAGCCCTACAGACAATCTTTGGAAGGGTGAACCTCATAAGCAACTTCAGTACTGATTTCAAAGGTTGCCTGGGGGCCATATCTCAGGGGATCTCTAGTCTCTGTCAGACCAGCGAACCCAGTCTTTTTTTTTATGAATTTTAATTTTGTTCAACATTTTTCTCCTTCTCTGTCTGGGACCCTCTATTGTGAGCCCTGCCAGAGCAGTTGGCTGTGGTAACCAGGCACCATTTAGTTGTTCTGGGCTCAGTCTGGTGGAAGCTGTGGTAGTTGTGGTCCATTAGTCCTTTGGATTAATCTTTCCCTCGTGTCTTTGGTTTTCTTCGTTTTCCTTTGCTCCAGCCAAGATGGCACCAGTAGAATGTATCTTAGATGGTCGCTCGCAGGCTTTTAAGACCCTAAAAGCTATTCACCACAGCCAGATGTAGAACATTTTCTGTATAGACTGTGTTATGCCAATTGAGCTAGATATACCCCGAGACCAGGGACCCTGGCCATCAGCCCCGTAGCTTGGTCCCTCGGGGCATTTGGATGTGTCCGTGAAGTTTCTATGACTTTGCCCTGGTAAAGCTGTACTGACTTTCCCAATACTGTGTACTCTTACCCGTCACCAAAGTTACCACTTATCTATATCTAGTTAGTGTTTTTACCTCCCACCTCTTCCCTCCCTCTTAACCATTAAAGATTGTTTCTTTCTGTGTGGGAACATTTTCATGTGTTTTTATAATAGTGGTCTCATACAATATTTGTCCTTTTGTGATTGACTTATTTCACTCAGCATAATGCCCTTCAGATTCATCTACGTTGTGAGATGCTTTGCAGATTCATGATTGTTCTTTATTTTTTCCTAGTACTCCATTGTGTGTATGTACCATAGTTTGTTTATCCATTCATCTGTTGATGGGCACTTAGGTTGCTTCCATCTTTTTGCTATTGTGAATAATGCTGCAATGAACATGGGTGTGCATATGTCTATTCGTGTGACGGCTCTTATTTCTCTAGGATATTTTCCTAGGAGTGGGATTGCTGGATAGTATGGTATTTCTATTTCTAGCTTTCTAAGGAAGAGCCATATCATTTTCCAAAATGGCTGTACCATTTTGCATTCCTACTAGCAGTGCATAAGAGTTCCAATCTTCCTGCAACCTCTTCAATGTTTGTTATTATCTTTTTTTTTTTTTTTTTTGATTCGTGTCATTAATGTTGGGGGTGAGATAGTATCTCATTGTAGTTTTGATTTGCATTTCTCTAATGGCTAGTGATCTCGAGCATTTCCTCACATGTCTGCTAGCTGCCTGAATATCTTCTTTGGTCAAGTGTCTGTTCACATCTTTGCCCATTTTTTAATTGGATTGTCTTTTTATTGCAGAGGTGTTGGATTTTCCTGTAGATTTTAGAGACTAAACCTTTGTAGGATATATCATAGCCAATTTCTTTTTCCCAGTATGTAGATTCTCCTTTTACTCTCTTGGTGAAGTTTTTTGATGAGCATAAGTGTTTAATTTTTGGAAGATCACGTTTATTTAACTAATATTCTGGTAGTTGTTTATTGTTAATTATGGTTTGTATCCTGTTCATGGTGTATATTAGCGTCCCTAGCGTATATTAGGTCCGGATGAGTAGGAAGCAACTCGACAGCAAGGGGTTTGGTTTGATTTTTGGTTAATGTTGACCCTATTTTTTCTTCCACGATTTTTATAGTCTTTGGGTTT
Source organism: Dugong dugon (assembly GCA_030035585.1). Taxonomy (NCBI): domain Eukaryota; kingdom Metazoa; phylum Chordata; class Mammalia; order Sirenia; family Dugongidae; genus Dugong; species Dugong dugon. Next base: position 3,463,069 of record CM057478.1, on the reverse strand, counting down.
ATATTTACATCTTTGATCCATTTTGAATTAGTTTTTGTGTACAGTGTGAGGTATGGGTCCTGTTTCATTTTTTTACAGATGGACATCCAGTTTTGCCAGCATCATTTGTTAAAAAGATGGTCTTTTCCCCATTTAATGGACTTTGGGCCTTTATCAAGGATCAGGTGGCCGTATTAGATGGATTTACATCTGTGTTCTCGATTCTGTTTCAGTGGTTGATGTGTCTGTCATTGTATCAGTACCAGGCTGTTCTGACTCCCATGCTGTATAGTAGGTTCTGAGGTCAGGTAATGGGAGGCCTCTTACTTTGATAGAACTTTCTGGTCTTTACTGTTATCAGAGAAAGAAGGACACGTGAAGCTGGGCTGAATTAACTGTTAATACGTTTGACGATTATAATCCTCCTCCCTGGTAAATGATGCATTTGCATTTATAAAAATTGTCTGTCTTTTGTGATGGCCAGTTGGGCTAAGATGTCTTCAGATTGTATTTAGTAAGTTTAATGAGAAACAGGAAAAAAATCCTTAGTTGTATAATACTGTTTAATATGAGAGAACCAAAAAAAAACCAAACCTGTTGCCGTTGAGTCAATTCCAACCCACAGCAATCCTACAGGACAGAGCAGAACTGCCCCATAGAGTTTCCAAGGAGCGCCTGGTGGATTCGAACTGCAGATCTTTTGGTTAGCAGTTGTATCACTTAACCACTGTACTACCGGGGCTCTGATATGAGACAGGGGAATTAAAATGAAACGATGTAAAACATTTGGTCCTAATGTAACATCAGAGTCAAGAAAGATGTATTTAGGTAGCAGAAATTGTGCTATCATTTAGAGATTAACTGAATGAGAATTTCAGTGAGGTATTTGAAATAATTAAATTTAAAAAAGGAGTTTTTGATAAATTTGCATATTCAATGTCATACAGTATTCAGGTTCTTTTTTAACACTTGCAGTCAACCAAGTGTTTGCCAAGAACTACTTTATGGATTCTTTAAAATTAATGTATGTATATGAACTATTACTATTATTAATACTGGTAAATTCATAATTCTCCTGTTCTTCATTCAATAATCAGAATATACCAGAAAGGGTTTAGGCTGGGATTTATTTTATTAGGTAATTGTCCTCAAGATCAGCAGTTCTAAATAAGCACATCGAGGACTCTAATTTGTTAATTGTTCTCAAATGTATTGGGCATTTCCAAGCTACCTTACCTGTATTTGTATCTGTAAGTTAATTTCCTACCAATGTTTCAAGGTACAAATAAAATGCTCCTTCTCCATAATACCTTTTATCCTGGCTCCATTTATTTATTTTCAGGTCCCTAAAGCATTTTAGTTTTTATTTCTCTAACCACACACACACACACACACACACACACACACACACACACATATACACATACGTGTGTATATATGTATAATGTTTTGCTCATTTGTATTCCAAAAACTTTTTGAAAATGATTTTACAGGATATAAATCAACGTAGCTTTCCTATCATAATAGAACCAAGGTTTAAACTAGACAAAAGCCACACACCAGTATTGTCACATTTCCTCAGCAGTTTTTGCTTTAAACTCCAAGAAAAATTCTAAGAATTCATTATAATTTTAACAGCTATGTTCAAATTACACAGAAGCTGTCATTCTTGAGGGTCCTAATTCCCTTGGCCCATTAAGCCGAAAGGCGGTAAATGCTTCTCACTGTTGGTGTCTCTGATGCCGCAGCGCCCTTTCGGGTGCCCTCTGTATGTAGCGTCTTCCTTAAATCCCCTGAACAATCTGTGTTGGAGTCTGTTTTCTGCCCGGACCTTGACTAACTCAGGAAGGAAGGCATCAGTCTGTTTTTCGTTCTGTTTATTTCTACTATAAGAAGGCCTGTTCAGATTTTTAGAAATCCCAGACAGAACTTCAGTATTTTATTCTGAATTTAGAAATATGAAAGATCGTTTTAACCCATTTGGTTTCCAACACTCCTTTTCTTATTTTACTTGCTGTTTTAAATGGCTTTACTCCGGTACTCACTGTTTTAAATGGCTTTACTCCTGCACTCACTTTCTTCATTTTTCTGGGTTTCCAGGCATTTTTTAAGTTCTTTTACGATGACCACTTCATCAAGGATGGGTTTTACCTGATAGGGAAGGAGTGTGGAACGGAGAGACTCACACAGCCAGCCTCTTTCTCCTTCCCCTACGTTGCCCTCACATATCACTGCCCACTTACCACCTCTACGGGGAAAAGAGAAACTCTGAACTGTAAGACCGACATTAGCCCAAGAAGGAGCCCTGGTAGACAATGGTTAAGTGCTCGGCCCCGGTTCAAACCCACCAGCTACTCCACAGGAGGAAAGACCTGGTTATCTGCTCCTGTAAACATCTGCAGCCTAAGAAACCCTATGGGGACAGTTCTAGTCTATCTTTATAGAGTCATTACTAGTCAGAATCGACTGGACAGCACACAACAGCGACATGAACCCAGGCGAGTGGGAATCAGGACAAGGCTGAAGTCTTGTGAGGGAGAAAGGTGTACAGGCCAACTGTGTCTATACCTTCGAGAAGCCCTGCTGGGCATATGCCACTGAGCCAGATCCAGGGTGCTTCAGGGTGATGCTCTCGGGGAAAGAGTGGATTACTCAGCAGTTCCACAGCACAGGAGTTCTGGCAACCACTTCTCCATCTGCTTCTCTACCCCCAGGTAGGAGAATGCTGGAAAACTGGGTATCACCACAAATATTACATAGGCGGCCAAAGCACAGGTCTCCTCTGTGGTAAGACAGTTTGGCTCCTTCCACGGTATCTTCCGGAATGTTTCTGCAGCATAAGCATCTGCTCGTGCGTGTGTTTTAGCTGGAAAATTACAACTCTAGTGAATTTAATGACATGAAATGTCCCTTACTCTTAAGACAGTTAGGTGAATGTGTTTCTCTCTCCAGCAGTCAGTCTTCATGCTAAGAAACTTAATTAATTGAAATTGTTGGATTAGTGATTTTATGTTTCTATGTCCACTAATTAGAATGAGGATAGTTGTTTTTTAATAAGCATTGTCTGATCAAGACTTAGGCATGTATGCATAAATACTGTGATTAAAATGCTATAAACTAAACAACGTCTGAAACCACTCAACATTTCTAGTTTCTAAATAGAGTTTTTGGTGATATCGGATGGCTTATGAGAAATTTAATTTGTTGATGCTGCAGGAAAGATGTTATTAGGTACTGTGATTTCCACAAATTTATTAAACTTTTAGCCTACATGAATTATGAGGGAAAGAATGATAAACACTTACAGTCATCAAGGCTATGCATTTTAAACAGGGAGCCAGTGTGCATAAATTGCTAATTTAACTATGCAACTATATATTTCTAATAAAGCTATTCCACGCAGGTTTAAGTAAATTACCCCTAAATTGAAAATATAAGTATAAAGATCAAAAGAAAGTAGAAAACTATAAATCAGCCAACACAGATATTCCTGAGAACATTTATATTACCCCTCAGACAAATGTTCAAAGAGTAATCGTCTACGTTTCATGTATCCTAATTTAGCTGAATTTTCTGTTTTCACTCTTTAAAAAGGTGTGTTGTTTCTCAGTTAAACTTTCAATATACAGCCATTGATATTCTAGAACCATTTCTTATTAACCTTAAGTCATAGAACGAAGGCACATCAAATTGGCACAGGGAAAACAAATGAGAAAAAAATCTAAACGCTACAGAATAAAATGAACAAAAATACCAAATCACTGGGAGAATTCTAGTATCTTATATTTAAGGAATCAGTTCAGCACAGAACTCTCAAGGAAGAAATAATGGATGGTTGGTAATCGTAAACTAGATTGTATGCCAAAATTTGCAAGGAAAATATAGCTTTATTTTTACATTTCCATACTGAATTATTTCATTCTTCTAGATAGAAGTGAAGTACTAACACCATCATCCACATGTTTTTTGACGCTATTGTGTTGCAATAAATGCTAGAAAGAGTCAAATGAGATGGATTTATAGTCAAGTTTTCTTTTTCACACAGGGACATCAAGGCACATTTTATGGGAAGTTGTTCTCCTTTAAGACTTAATTCCCTTTTAAAAGTAATAGTTAAATCTTAATATCTACCCATTTGAATGTTTCACTTATTTTTCACTTATGAATACCATTACGTATATTTTTGCTATACTACCATTCAGAAAAAAGAGTTGTATATGCTTAGGGAATTTTCTATTAAAACTAGATATATTTTATTCTGAAATTACATTTCTTTGAGTTGTAAGATAACATATGCTTCAATTCCGCTGCTTGTGGCTTTTAGGAAATGTATTTTTATTTAGTCATCAATTCTTTTATTACTTATTTATTCATTTGTTAACTATTTGTTAACTGTAGTAGCACACAGGGTCGCCATGAGTCAGAATCAACTCGAAGGCAACTGTTTTGGTTTTTTGGTTTGGTGGTAGCAATGGGGATAAAACGTTGAATGAGATAGTTTTGAAATATGCTTGTCTTAGGCTGGGTTCTCTAGAGAAGCAAAACCAGTAAAGTATATAGATATATACAGAGAGAGATTTATAGCAAGGAAATGGCTCACGCAGTTATAGAGGCTAGAATGTCCCAAATCAGTGGGTCATGATAAAGGCTTCTCCTGATTCATGTAGCCCATAGGGACTGGTAAACCCAAGATCAGCAGGTCAGACAGCAGAGCTCTTGCCCACAGGCTGCAAAGACCCACGAGTTCCAAGATCGGCAGGCAAGATCACAGGTAAGCTGCTAGCTCAAGTCCCAAGAACCTGAGGTCAGATGAACAAGAGCCAGCTGTAGGATCCAGAGCAAGAAAAAGCCCATGAGCCTTGCCAGAGTGTCCACTTATTCGATGCAGGCCACACATCCAAGGAAACTCCTTTTCAACTAACTGGGTACTCACAGCACATTCCATCATGAAGGTGATCACATTCTATCAAAACTCATAGTGGAAGTGATCACAACATCGTACGCCGGTCAAACTACATCATAAGCGCCAAACCACTGAGAATCACGGCCCAGCCACGTTGACACACAACCTTCACCGTCACAAGGCTTTCACAGGTGTGCAGTAAAGGACACAGACAAATTATTAGACAAGCGAAGACAGTTTTCTATGTGCTGAGACGAGAAGAACGAAATGCTCCAGAGCGTCTGAGCAGAACACAACCAAGGCTTCGAGGTCTAGAAAAGACTTCCTGGAAGAAGTGAGCTCTGTGCTGAGAACTGAAGGAAAGGCAGGAGTCACCAGGTGATGAGCTAGCAGTGGAACGTATGACTGGGAATGTATCAAAACAACGGAAGAGCCCATGAAATAGTTTGTCATCAAGAGCAAACATGGTAACATTGAGAACTGCAAGAAATATATTCTATGATCTTTTTTGTGGTTACCTATGAATTTCAAAATTTAATCTGTATTTTGATTTTTTCAAATGTAATTCTGTCTTCAAGTGGAAATGCTTTATGTCATTTATAATTGTATTTGCACATCTTTGACCAGAGCATGATTATTTCTTTGTATGAAGAATAATGACAAGATTTATACATCAATGTGTAAGTAAAGATACAAGATTTGGTACAAAGCTGTATGCTTCTGAAGCCCTACATGAAAGGCAGTACAATATAATGGTTAAGAGCATAGATGTTGATGCCAGAATAGATTTTAATTCCAGCTCCACCACCTACATGCCATGCAACTTTAAGCAAGGTTAGGACTTTAAGACACTGGGTCATTGTGACAATTAAACGTGCAAAAGCATGTACAACACGTAGAGCAATGCTTAGCACAGAGTAGGTGCTTCTCAGTGTATTTATGTCCCCACAATACAATATGTATAACTGATGGTATAAGAATTCACCCTATGCTGTCATACTGGTCCCTATATTCCTTCAGGATTGTGCTAATAGCCTAGATCCTACTTCTGATATGTTTGAAAACACAATTTGGTTCATTTGTCAGTAAGTATTTTGCTGCAATTTTGTGAGGCTGGAATTCAGCTACCATTTTCGTAATTATTCCCACAACAGTGAGTGGCTATGTGCAATTTCTCTGCCTCACTAACCATGTTGTTGTTAGCTGCCATGCAGTCAGCCACCAACTCATGGTGACCCCATGCATAACTGAATGAAACACTACCAGTACTTCAGCGTCCCCATGATTGGTTTCAGATCAGGTAGCTGCGATCTATATAGGGTTTTCATCGGCTGATATTTGCAAGCATATCACCAGGCCTTTCTTCCTACTACATCTTAGTCTGGAAGCTCCACTGACACGTTAAACATCATAGCAACGTGCAAGACTCAACTGATGACAGATGGTAGCTGTGTATGAGGTGCACTGGCTGGGAATCGAATCTTGTCTCCCACATGGAAGCAGAGAATTCTACCACTAAACCACCAATGCCTCATTCATCAAACATAAATGCTTCCTTACAGAGTGTTTGGAGTTCTCTGGGCTTAAACCATATGAACTAAGGTACTTCCTTGGCTGATCTTTTCACTGTTTCTATAGCTTTGCTTTCTCCAGAATATCATTTAGCCGGAATTATACAGCATGTACCTTTTCAATCTGCCTTCTTTCTCTTGCCAACATGTGTTCAAAGTTCCTCCACGTCTTTCTGTGGTGTGATGCTCAGTTCTTCTTATCACTGAAAAATCCTCCATTGGATGGATGGATTACAGTTGGTTTATCCGTTCACCTACTGAAAAACATCTTGGTTGCTTCCAACTTGGGGCAATTATGAATAAAGCTGCTATAAACATTCATGTATAGGTTTTTATGTGGACATACGTTTACCAGTCATTTGAGTAAATTTCTAGGAGCGTGATGGCTGGATCATAAGGTAAGCCTAGGTTTAGCTTTGTAAGAAATTGCCAGACTTTGTATGAAAGTGGCTGTACCAGTTTGTATTCCCACCAGCAATAAATGATAGAACACACACACGCAAACACACGTGTCTTTTATAATATGTACAGAGGTGTGCATGCGTGTGTGTATACACATACATAATGCACAAAGGAAAAGAAAAAAAAAGTACTACTTTAAGAAAAGCTTTCCCACTGAGTAAGATTTCTGCAGTTAGTACCTGCTGATAGGCAAAATATATTCCAGCATGAGCAAAATGTAATTAACATGAAAAATAACTTCAGGTTTTCACAGGACACGCTCATCTCTACACTGCTATTTTTGATAACAGTGTTTACTAGATCTGTCTTACTAGAAAATTATATCTAATTTTCTACCTTGTCTTCTCTCTGAGTTACATTTTCTCTTTGTTTTGGTTAAATTACTGCAAAATTTAATTTTGCTATTAGAGCAGATTCATGTCCACTATCAAGTACGGATTTGAAATTCAAGTGGAAGACTTTTATCAGCTACCGACTGCCCCCCGCTCCATGTTTGATATGTACTTCATCTGCATCAACAACGTTTAAATAGAAAATGCTAAGGAATTGAAAATATTTTGTTAAGACTAAAGATCCATTGAAACAAACTGGCATAGAATGCTAAGAAAACCTAAGTTACAAAAAGAAGAACGGTTAATGGAGTCACTATATCGAGTAGTCAAAAATGTTAAAGACACATTGTTTACGGCAAAATTTACAAATAACTAAGCATGTCTTAGAATTGTAAGGACCTGCACAAGTTGGAAAGAAAACATTATCCATCAACATTAAAATTTCTTTCAAAAATAACAATGAATGATTTAGTATTAACAGAAGGAATGCCAATGAGAATCAGGAAGATTTAAGTCCAGTTGAGTTTAGTTTTGCATTTTGTAGTTGTGGATCAATTCAACTCGAAAAATTCCTATTCACCAATGATTTAATAGATATTGAATCTGCAAATAATAAATATAAGTTATTTGACAAAAAGGAAAACTGGAGATCGATTATCACGGACATTTTAATAACTATTTCTAAATTCAGTATCCATCTTTTACTTGATGTTTTTTTGTTGTTGTTCTCACGTGTGTCCAGTCGGTCCCAACTCATAGGACCCCGTGCACAACGGAACGAAACACTGCCCAGTCCTGCGCCATCCTCACAATCGTTGCTATGTTTGAGCCCATTGTTGCAGCCACTCTGCCAATCCATCTTGTTGAGGGTCTTCCTCTGCTTCGCTGACCCTCTGACTCACAATGCGTGATGTCCTTCTCCAGGGCCTGGTTCCTCCTGAACACATGTCTGAAGTATGTGAGACGAAGTCTCGCCATCCTCGCTTCTAAGGAGCACTTTGGCTGTACTTTTTCCAAGACACAATTGTTCCTTCTTCTGGCAGTTCATGGTATAGTCGTTATTCTTCTCCAACATGATCGTACAGACCCATCAATTCCTTTTTGGTTCTCCTTATTAATTATCCAGCTTTTGTACACATATGATGTGATTGAAAATACCACGGCTTGGGTCAGCTGCACCTTAGTCCTCAAGGTGATATCTTTGCGTTGTAATACTTTAAAGAGGTCTTTTGTGGCAGATTTGCCCAATGCAATACATTGTTTGATTTCTTGACTGCTGTTTCCATGGGTGATGATTGTGGACCCAAGTAAAATGAAATCCTTGACAACTTCAATCTTTTCTCCATTTATCATGATGTTGCTTATTGGTTCAGTTGTGAGCAGTTTGTTCTTTTTATGTTGAGTTGTAATCCATACTGAAAGCTTTTGTCTTTGATCTTCATCAGTAATTGCTTCTTCTTGCTTTTAGCAAGCAAGGTTGTGTCATCTGCATATCGAAGGTTGTTAATGAGTCTTCCTCCAATCCTGATGCCACAATCTTCTTCATATAATCCAGCTTCTCGGTTTATTTGCTCAGCATACAGATTAAGTGTGGTGAAAGGATGCAACCCTGACGAACACCTTTCCTGATTTTAAACAACGCAGTATCCGCTTGTTCTGTTCAAATGACTGCTTCTTGGTTTCTTTGCAGGTTCCGCATGAATACAGTTGTCTGGGATTCCCATTCTTCACAATGTCATCCATAATTTTTTATGATCCACACAGTTGAATTCCTTTGCATGGTAAAAACAAAAAAACAAAAAACCCCACATGTAAACATCTTTCCTGTATTCTCTGCTCTCAGCCAAGATCCGTTTGATATCAGCAGTGATATCCCTCTATCCATGTCCTCTTCTGAATCCAGCTTTACTAACAGCTCTCTGCTGCAACCATTATTGAATAATCTTCAGCAAAATTTTACTTGTGTGTAATAGTAACAATATTGTTCGATAACGTCTACATTCTGTTGGGTCACCTTTCTTTGGAATGGAAACAAATATCAATCTCTTCCAGACATTTGTCCAGGTAACTGTCTCCCAATTTATTTGATAGAATGTGGTTTTTAATGTGGTAAATAAAATGTCACAAGTGACAAATGAAGATACAATAAAATATGCACACCCTTTTCTGACACCAGTGTAAAATAACTATCATTACTAGGGAAGAAAAAGGTTGTAGACACTTGAGAAGTTTTTTTGGTGCATTTTATACTGTCTGAAATTACTAATATCATCAGTGACTCTTCAGTAGACTATTTTACTCAGAACATGGTTGGAAGTCCCAAATGGACTAATAATGCAACCTAAGTTTCTAGTCCCTTTTCTGCCACCGCTAATTGTTCTGCCTAGGCAAGTCACTTTACTTTTCTGTTTCTCAGTTTCTTAAACATGCAAAGTAAGAGATTGGACTAGGATATGTCTTAAGTCCTCTACAGTTATTAAATTTGGAATTTTGAAGAGAATAAGACATAAGAAAGGCAAAATTTATTAGTGGTAAGATCTCACCACAGTCAAGAGTTGATTAATTGCTTGGGAAAGGTATCTTTGGTTGTGGAAATGTTAAGCCATGAGAGGGCAATGGGCACCGGGAACAGGATGTAAGAGTAGAAGAGAATAATGACTACCTTCCAGACCTCATTATTGTGCCTAATACCAAATTTAGCTGTAAATGTATTCTATTCTTAATTACACTGTTGTGTAACAGAGTGAAAGCTGCACATTTTATCTTGTCCATAAAAAAAAAAAACCTGTGGCTATATCTATAGACACTAAAATGAAGTGAAGGAAGATAGACACTTTCTGAACTAAAGAAAAAATAAAACAAAAATAAAAACAGACTATTTTCTTCTTATTTTTTTAAATTTGGATAATGGAAATCTCGATTACAGAAATGTTACTTTAGCTCCACCATTAAGCCCCTGTGAGTAGTCAAAGATGAATGCAAGATTTTAGGGAAAGTAATAAGTAAGTACTTCCTCAGATAGATTAAATAAATTTGTATTTCTCACTAACTTAGGAGAAAAATTCAACCTAGGTTACCATCAAATCATCAGGGTCTGAAGCAGAAATCACATCTATTTCTTAGATTAATATCCATATTTAGACTTCCTCATGCAGCCATCCCTGCTTATCATATGTTGTGGTTTGGAATTTGCTAATCATATATAGTGGAAGAGTGTACATCTGCTTGAAAGTTTCTAAGTCACTGGATATGTCTCCATGCTATGAAACATGCACATCTATCTATCCAGAAACCAATCTTATCCCTTATAATTTTCATATAGTCATCCATGACCTTATTAACTCAAATAACTCACTTGTTTATCTCTTGTTCCCAAAGATTGAATGACCCCCAAAGAAAGACAGGAAAGTTCAAGATTGTGACAGGAAGAGACAGGTTTCCCAGGATGGAAGCAAAGCCCAGGGGTGGGGTTGCTTAGAGTGTACATTTATCAGGCCTAGTGACTACATCCCAGGTGTCCAGTAGACTATGTTCTTTAGGTATCTCTCCTTGACTTGAGAACGCTGAGAGAAAAGGAACAAAAAGATGTTTAAATTTTATGTAAGGAAATCCAAATTAGAAGGAGTGGATTTGAAAACAACTGTCCTGAGAACCTTAGAATTCAAAGTTAAATATGAGATATGCTATTACAGACAGTATGAGAATCACACGGATTTGGACTTAGGAATCCTGCAAATTTTGGCTCGTTTAGCATTAGAGTGAGTTTGAGAAAAATCAACTAATTTGTATTGGATTCTCTCTTCATATATAACACAGCTAAGACCTTTAACGACTCTGTTTCTATCTGTCAAATGCTTGCCATGTCACCATCGGCTCTGTTAAACCTGTAATAACATTTGGAGAACTTCATAAAGGAAAGTAAACATGGGATCATAAATAAAAGATAAAAGTACAGTGCTTTTCACCACGTGCTCTTAGGTTTGATGAACTGAAATATCCTTTAAAAAACCAAGAAGCTCGATGAAGCCAAATCATGGTTTTCTATCCTCATTCGTCATTCAGATGCAAAGAAGCACCCTTATCCATTTTTCCTCTTCTCTATGTTGACTACAGTAATGAGGGCCTAGGGAATTCTTAGCCTCTCCTGAAAGATTTCTTTTCATTTCAGGCAGTTTATATTATTGATAACGAACATACTGTTTCCATTTCTGTCATGAATCATCCCTAGAGAGCTCCTGCTGTTTGTTTCATTATTCAACTGAAAGAGCCAACATTCACTTGTGGTCAGTAACAGCACTAGAAGCTGCTGTTGATTTTATATTAGCCATCATCACTTAGCTTATCTACTAAATCCATTGCAAATCCCATAAAGCAGAGAGATTTTTCTGGTTTTCCTTTCTCACCCCAATCCTCTATCTCACTCTAACACTCTTGCTGACCTTGCAGAGGCAGTGAGCTTAGGGAGCTTAAATATTTTCTTTCATCCTTATGAGGTTTCAATTTGGAGATCACCTCTGTCCATCCCGCAGAGCCCTGTTTCATGTGAACTGCCATAGATGTACTTCGCTTTAACTGTTACTTTCTTGCCGAAATTTGTGAAAAAATTGTATTTTCCTACTTGATTTTCATTATAAAATGGGTATGTAGTTGAAAGTTGGAGGAATAATGACACAATGGATAAGGGAGACCTGTTAGCCCTGTATTTGTTGTTAGTTGCCCTTGAGTAGATAACAACCAATGGCGCCCCATGTGGGCAGAGTAAAACTGCTCCATGGGGTTTTCAAGGCTGTAATTTTTTGCAAGTTCTGTAGTAGGGTCATATTTTCATGGTTTGGAACAGAACTGAAATAGTTTACCTCTTTCATCTCTTACCTACATAGCAGTTGTTGCCATTAGAAAAACTAGATCATCTCCATCACAGCCTGAAAACAATATTTCTAATCCTTCACAAACCACTGGAGTAGCATGGAAGTCCAACAGACAAGTACTGACAGATACAAGCAGCAGGTGAAAAGACCTCCCAGTCTTCTGTCTGCCTCTGGTAACAAGAGATCTGTGTCTCGCATATGCTCTGAGGAATGCCAAAGACTGAGAAACTATGTTAAGCAATATGTTATCAAAGGTATTTTGTCTGTCAGGATTCTGTTGATAATGCAAGAGACTTTAAAACTGGTTCTCGAATTAAAAATATGTTCCCTGCTATTTTATTTCATGTGCAATGAACTTCTACAAAGAATATATCAAATAAAGAGATTTACAATTAAGATATATTCACAAGATATTGAAAATAGACATAAAATACTTATAATACACTTCCTTTTTTATTGATTGTAATTTAGAGGGAAGTCTCTTCAGAGAAATAATATAAACACGGAGATAATATTCATTTCCTGTGTTTAGTGTCATTAACCCCATGCGTCTGTCAGTTTGTCATACTGTGTTGACTTGCATATTGCTGTGATGCTGGAAGCTATGCCACTGATACCGGCAGGCTCATCCACGGTGGACAGGTTTCAGTGGAACGTTCAGACTAAGACAGACTAGGAAAAAGGATCTGGAGGTCTACTTTTGAAAAAAATGACCAGTGAATAACAGTGGAACATGATCTGATTTAGTTCCAGAAAATGAGCCCCTCAGGTTGGAAGGTACTCAAAGTATGACTGGGGAAGAGCTGCCTCCTCAAAGCAGAGTTGACCTTAATGATGAGGATGGAGTAAAGCTTTTGGGAGCTTCATTTGCTGTTGTGGCACAACTCAAAATGAGAAGAAACAGCTGCAAACATCCATTAATACTCTGAACATGGAATGTACTAAGTCTGAATCTAGAAAAATCAGAAATCGTCAAAAATGAAATGGAATGCATAAACATCAATATCCTAGACATCGTGAGCCGAAACAGCCTTGTATTGGCCATTTTGAATCAGACAACCATATAGTCAACTATGGCAGGAATGACAAATTGAAGAAGCATGAGGTTGCATTCATCGTCAAAAGGAACATTTCAAGATCTATCCTGAAGTACGATGCTGTCAGTGATGGGATACCATCCGTACGCGTACAAGGAAAACCAGTTAATATGACTGTTACTCAAATTTGCAAATCAACCACTCATGCCAAAATGAAGAAATTGAAGATTTCTACCATCTTTTGCAGTCTGAAAATGATCAAACGTGCAATCAAGATGCATTGATAATTACTGGTGATTGGAATGTGAAAGTTGGAAATGAAGAAGGATCAATAGTTGGAAAGTATGGCCTTGGTGATAGAAATGATGCAGGAGATTGCATGATAGAATTCTGCAAGACCAATGACTGCTTAATTGCAAATACCTTTTTTCAACAACATATACAGCAGCAATACACATGGACCTCACCAAACAGAATACACAGGAACCAAATGAACTACATCTGTGGAAAGAGATGATGGAAAAGCTCAATATCATCAGTCAGAACAAGGCCAGGGGCCTACTGTGAAACAGACCATCAACTGCTCATCTGCAAGTTCAAGTTGAAGCTGAGGAAAATTAAAACAAGTCCACGAGAGTCAAGGTATAACCTCGAGTATATCTCACCTGAATTTAGAGAACATTTCAACAATAGATTTGACACAATGAACACTAATGACCAAACACCAGATGAGCTGTGGAATGACATCAAGGACATAAATGAGGAAAGCAAAAGGTCATTAAAAAAGATAGGAAAGAAAGAAAAGATCAAAATGGATGTCAAAAGAGACTTTGAAACTTGCTCTTGAATGTAGAATAGCTAGAGTGAATGGAAGAAATGAGGAAGTGAAAAAGCTGAACAGAAGATTTCAAAGCGCTGCTGGAGAAGACAAAGTAAAGCACTATAACGACATGTTCGAAGACTTGGAGTTAGAAAACCGAAAGGAAAGAACTCACTTGCATTTCTCAAGCTGAAAGAACTGAAGAAAAAATTCAAGCCCCAAGGAGGTGAGACAACACAGTGCCATAGACAGAGACACCATGCTGACATTCTGCAGCAAATATTCAAGAGAAAACTACCTACAAAATATGACAACAGAGTTTAAACAGAAAAGAATGATCATATTTGATGGAAATAATAATTAAATGGCTTATATATTCAAACAAACCATCTGTTTATAAATATAGACATGCATTAAAAAGTACAGTGCCTTATCATATGTATCATTGTATCATTGGGGGGTTCTTGCTTCTATTCACCCAGCGGTTGAGGCTTGGGAAAGCATACTTCTCTGGTTACCAGAATTCTGTGTCCTGTCGGGAGCTCCAGGAAGTTGCCTTCCTGTACGCCCTGTCTGAGGTTGTTGCTGGCTGTGTTTCAAGATGGTGGCATTGGGCCATGTTAGTCGACAGAGGACCTCTACTCCATGTCTCTCCTCATTCTCTGTTTTCTATCAGTTTCTTCATTTGGTGTTTCATCTAGTTCTTTATCCCTTCATTTGATGCTCAGGTTTCCAAGATTGATGACTTTATCTGTTTTTGTTAGTGTTTTGGGTCTTTGCTGCAGGGGGACAGCATGGTGCACCTGTCTGGGCCATGAAACTCATTCTTCATGATACTGTAAGGGTGGATCCGTTACATTATGCTTTAGTCAAAATCTACAGACCTGTACAATGCAAAAAGTGAGCCCTAGTGTACCCCTTGGCTGTTAGTAACTAAAAATACATCAGTATGGGCTTATCAATTACAGGAAATATACCATACTAATGCAAGATATTAATAGTAAGAGAAACTGCATGCAGGGAACAAAGCGGGTATTTGGGAACTCATCGTACTTCCTACATAATTTTCTGTAAATCTAAAACTGCCGTAAAAATAAAGATAAAAGTAGAAATAGTGACTATAATAAATCCAATAATTAATAAATAATGCAAATTAAAAAATTAAAAGTTAAAGATACAGACTGTGTGCAGAAGTAGAACTTCATTACATCATTCAAGAAACAAATAAAATTGGTAGATTTCAAAACCTCTCTTGACATTATGTTTTCACCTTTAAGAAAGTCAATAATAGTGACTACAGTGATTTTAATTGTGTCTTACTGGGTTTTTTGTCCCCACTGAGGTCACATTAATGTTCATTCATGTATCAGAGTCACTGTATACCTAGAAATACGCCTTGGTATACAAAGACACATGAGAAATAATCTTTGTGGGGCAGAAAGTTAAATGCAGGGAATGCCACTGGGGTCAACACATTTCTTTCATTTCCAAAAGGTGGCTTAAATTTAGCTGCTTGGAGAAAGGCATTATGGCTGCTTCATAATGATAAAAATAGTTCAACTTATTGCTCTTAAAACAGAGGGGGAAATGAAATAAATTAGGACTATTCAACAAGAGAAAGTGTGCAAAGAGTGTGCCAAAGTGTACAACTAGTTATTGGATCCTATGACTCCTCATTTATCAACTAGGATTAAGATGTTCTATGTTGTAGGTTCATCAGCACCTTCTCAGGATTCAAAAATAAAAGACAAGAACATAGTGGATGTTGTAAACTAACGTCTGCCGTTCCTTTCAACAAACGTGGTCTTTTAGCCAGGTTTCCTAAAAGTGTTTCAAAGCAGTGTTACACTGTCATAGCCTTGTAGGACTTGGAGTGTTCCGCACCTCATGGAATGTTGTCTTCATGGCCTTCATGTGTGTGACCTTTAAAACAGGGGCACTAGTGAAAAAAAGGAAATGAGAAAAATGCATACATTGTATTAAAAGATGATATGAAAAATATGAAGAAGTAGAAAGACCTAACACAGACTTATTATAAAATATTAATTTTTTAAAAGATGAAATATGTCTAGTAGGATTATTACTAGATATAATACATATATATGTGTGTACACCCACGTATATGCCATTGGAAGCACAAACCCACGTACATATGGCAGGAGATACAGAACTGAGTGAAGGAGAAGATCGGGAATGGTGTAAAAGTAACCATACTTGTGGGATTTGGTCATGAAACTTTTATAGATTCATTTTCCAAAAAAATAAAGAAAAATAAAATGTTGCCATCTTGATGTTATAAAAAAGAAAAATGAAAACAATAAACTACAATTTACTGCTAGGAAAAAACACTGCATAAAGGTCTTCATTACCTTCTCATAAATCCTCGAGTAAGTTGTGTTTTACTACTGACATTCATTCAGCTATATATAGCCACACTCTACAAATAAAATACGTGGACTTACTGCCTTGAGATACAACAGGCCCACTCTAACATGTATATGGGGTACATGTGGGTGATGGTGAGGATTCACTGTAAAGCCCTCTCTGTGATGTGGGGAGGGTGCTACAATTTTAATGTCTAAATGTAATGATTATCTCCTTTCACTCCCAAGTTTTTCTGTCTAGGAATGTGTCATGGATTGAATTATGTCCCCCCAAAAATATCTGTCAACTTGGCTGGGTCATGATTCCCAGTACTGTATGATTGTGTACCATTGTGTAATCTGACGTGATTTCCTTATGTATTGTAAATGCTATTACTATGATGTAATGAGATGGATTAGCGGCAGTTATACTGATGAGGTCTACAAGATTAGATAGTGTCTTAAGCCAATCTCTTTTGAGATATAAAAGAGAGAAGGGAGCAGAGACACATGGGAACCTCACACCACCAAGAAAGCAGTGCCGGGAGCAGAGTGTGTCCTTTGGACCTGAGCTTCCTGTGCAGAGAAGCTCCCAGACCAAGGGAAGACTGATAACATGGACCTTTCTCCACAGCCAACAAAGAAAGCATTCCCCTGGAGCCGACACCCTGAATGTGGACTTGCAACCTACTAGACTGTGAGAGAATAAATTTGTCTTTGCTAAAGCCATCCACTTGTGGTATTTCTGTTATAACAGCACTAGATGACTAAGACAGGATGTTTCTTATGCCCTGCTGTACAATTACCAAGATTTAATGATAGTGTGAACATTGAAGTCTACCTTTCTGACACAAAAGTTTTCCATGTTAATTTTGAAGAGTTTAACCCTGCTGGTGTTTTTTTTCTAAAAAGAGGTGTATGGATTACTATAGACATTATATAGTTGATATTATTATTTGTTATACCAGGCAAAACCACAAAGGCAGGAGAGATTTCCACTGAGGTGGGGCCCGGCACACGCAAGTCTCCCGTGCCTTCCAAGACAGAACAGTATCGTCAACATCAGATGTAGGGACAGGGTGAAAAAGCCAGATATCTATGACCTTTACCCAGATTGCTGCGGAGGCTTCATAAACAGGCTGGAACACAGTTCTCATGCTTCCAGCAATCCAAATCAAGAGCAGCTGTAAAGTTCTCTCATTAAACACAGACCTCAGCTGGGTTGCAGGAGACTCCCCAGCGGCTGGTCATATCTGTCCTTCAGCTCAGACCTCACCGCAAGTTTCGTCTTCAGCAACACCATCGTTTGTTTTACGCTGACTGAAAACAGGTCTCACTTGGAACCTGCAAGCAGCCTGCACCTGGCAGTTGTGCCAGCATGAGGCACCCAGACATCCCTCGGTTGCCCTTAGTGACCACTGAGGTACCACGGGAGAAAGTGGGAGGTATGGGAAGATGAAAGCAGCCAGAAGCCGGGGAATAGCTTCCCTACTGTTCTTAGGGCCCACCCTGCACGTGTCCACTCTCAACCACGGCACCATTTCATCCCTGCTAGCAGGGAGATTATCCCCATCCACTTATTTCCACGTGGTCAGAGAGAGGCCAGTACACTTGTAAGATTCGCACTGCCAGGAGAGCCGGCAATATCTCGGAATGAGTAAACCGATGAGCCCCTGCCTTTCCACCACACAATGGTGTGTCTTTCTGGTGTCCCTGTTCGCTGCGCCAATCATACCAGGGTTCGAGGTCACCAACAAAAGACACAAAGCACATGCTGTACTGGTGCAGAGGTAAACACCTTATTTACAAGAGACTGAGAGAGATGAGCTTCCATTGTAGGCAGGGGGATCCCACAGCCAGAGAGTCCTCCAATGCAGGGCAGGTGTCCCATGCACACCTCTCTCCTGCCAGGGTCAAAGCAGAGAGACCTCGTTCACTCCCCACCGGGAACAGTATAGAAGTGTGGTTGGCCAGCTGGCATATGGTGCCCATGCATGAGCAAGACAGAAAAAGTTACTATATACCCCGAACAGGGGGAAGGATTTCCCAATAGGCAGAAGGCACTAGGAGAGAGAGAGAAACCCAGTTCCCAGCCTCCTTATCAGAGAATGTTCTGGACCCAAGACAGTCCAGGTGGGAGGATGAGGGGCTGCAGCGGACCATCTCCCAACACTGTTCATAATGCTTTATTCCTGCTGGGTAGAAAAAAGAAGCAATGCGTAATGTTTGCTAATAATAGTGTTTTGTTTCTTTCTCCCAGCCATGAACTTATTATTCACGTATATTCTCACCTCCTGATACTCCACAAGCTGTAGGTTTTTTAGGCCAAGTCTAATAATTACGAAGTCGACGTAACAATTCAGATTACGTTTTATAAGATTATTTTACTTACACACAATATTTTATTTTTTCCTGGTGTACACTCACATTCTATTCCCTTGTTGAACTGGAGAGTACCTCGTCTCTCTTTTGATATTTCCGTGTGTTTTTCACTTACAGAAGGAAGGTTTCTTCATGATTTTAGGATCCATTTGCACCACTTAAAATAAAAATAAAATTTTCTTTGATGAAATTATATCTTTAAAAGAATCCTTTGTAGAATATACAGACTTCCCTAAATATATTCATAACTAAAGATACTTTTTCACTATTAAATTATTAAACTGGATTTAGCATCAAAATAGAAAATCCATAAGAAAATCAAATGAATGATAAAAATGGGAGAATGAGATATTTCTGGATGGACCTGTTGTTTGGTTAGCTTTAAAAAACTGAAAATATTAAAGTATCTTTTTGACTGAAGTTATACTGAATATTAATCTCAGAGATTTCATATTATGCTATAATTGTTAAGAGCACAGACACCCTAAATTCTAACCCTGGCTCTACCACTAAATATAAGTGGGACATTGGAAAAGTTAATTAATGTCTTTGGGCCCCAGGTAACTCCTGGGTAAAACTAGAATAAAAATAAGACCTTCCTCACAGGACTACCGCGAGCATTAAATGAGTTAATGTATGCAAGACATTTAGCACACAGTATGGTGGTTAAGAGCTTGAGTTCTAGACTCGAAACTTTGGGGATAAGTTGTTTAATCTTCCTGTGTTTTTGTTTCTTCATCTGCAAAATGAGGACACTGAACAGTGATACTTTGAAGATAAAATAAAACAAAAACTTTTATGTATAAAATGATTTTTAAAATGCCTCCTATGTTATTTCTATGATGTTGGCAGTTTTTCAATAACACATTTACCGCCAAAACTTTTGAAGTTATGTGTACACCAACTACAAAGTGTTTTTAAATTTGTCATTTATAATATCATAAGGTACTTCACTCTCTTGGAATTCTTTTGAAACCTGTGAGGGTAAAGGTCAATAGGAACCTTGCAGTCATTTGTATGATTTTCATCGTAAGGATCAGTTACTGTAAAATAGTATAACTTGGAGTGTATTATGTCATACAAAACATTGCATTGACAGACACTGCAATCAGATCTATGAGTCATCATCTACAAGTGGTTAAAAAAAAAAAACCGTTGCTGTCGAGTCAATTCCGACTCATAGTGACTCTATAGGACAGAGTAGAACTGCTCCATAGGGTTTCCAAGGGGCCCCATAGGGTTTCCAAGGTGGCTTTGAACTGCCAACCTTGTGATTAGCAGCTGAACTCTTTAACCACTGCACCACAAGGGCTCCCAAGTGGTAAAGAAGGTTATATGTTTACTTATAACTTGTATTCTTACTTTTTTCATGAAATTATCTGTTTAAGTATTTGCATACACTAATAAATTGTATTTTTAGATCAAGTTATAGATATGAGTTAGTATCTTATAAAAACAGAAACACCTGGCCTAAACTAAGTGGGAAAAAAGTGCAGAAAAATCCATTTAGTCAGATTAAAGAGAAAGAAATCCGGGACATGGACATTAATATTACGCTCAAAGCCCAGTGAGAGTGGACTAAAACTCCTCATTCCTCTATAAAACGTTTTCATCTCCCAGTCTTCTTACTATCTATGGCTAAAATCGTTCTCCTTATCCCATCAAGTTCCATTGGACACAGACCTGTCAGGTACAGAAGAACACAGCCTAATCTGAAAGGAATTCAGTAGAAGGCCTGAGAATAGCGAAGTATTTGGTTACTCGAGTTTGCTGTTACATAAACATTTTTTAAATGGACAAGTGAATATGCTTTTCCTGCATTACTCGTTAACTAATGCAGGTGCAGATGACTGTATCTCTGTCTACCATCTATATCTAATCCTTTGGGTAATCTTACCATTTTTCTGAATCTTAGGGGCAAAATAATACCACAACTATATTCAGTGATAATCAGTTCCATTTATCTCAACCTGATTCTTCATCAATTACTGGATAAATAGGACATCACAATTAAATTATGAATGCAGAAAAAGACTGATATAATATTTCAGCAAATAAGTCATGAATCTGCGCATTCCCCCAAAAGTCAACATTAGTCGGGAAAATGCTTAATAAGAAAACAATTTTCTTGCCCATGACAATTCTAATTATTAACATATTATGCAATCCTTTTAGGAATTTTATCCTAAAGTTATTAATCAAATATTAAGCATTTTCTTCACTCCAGTCTGGATGAATTAAATTGAATACTATGCTAAATCTAGTAGGGAAAGTAATGCAGTAGGAGTCGGGAAATCTGAGTGTTTAATCCTCATCTCTGATTTTGGCTAACTAGATCACCTTAGGCAGGAGCCCTGGTGGCATGGTGGTTAAGAGCTTGGCTGCTAACCAACAGGTTGGCAGTTCGAATCCACCAGCCGCTCCTTGGAAACCCTATTGGGGCAGCTCCACTCTGTCCTATAAGGTCGCTATGAGTCAGAATCAACTCAGTGGCATTGGGTTTGGTTTGGTTTTGGTTTAGGCAAGAATCTTAAATTACCTCTTCCTTAAAAGCTGTAAAGCAAGTATAAAGCTTCCCTTTTTCCATCAACTCCCAGGAATATGCGAGTTCTAGTTTGTATCCAAGGAGTGCTGGAAATGAGGGAGAGGAAAGAACTGAGGAGATTAGTCGATAACTTCACTTTTTGGTTGATCTTTTTCCATTATTGAGAGGGAAAATGGAGTACCTACACTTGTGAAAAAATAATTTTGTAAAACTATTTTCTGTGAGCAAAACATGATTTGTAAATCTGAGTTATATAAAGAAGGAGGTGGGCTGGTCATTCAGGGGCACCTTCAAAAATAGCAATCTGTGCTTACAAAAGAGGATCAGGCAAACTTATTTCTCTTTAGAAAAAAGTCACATAATGCCAGAGAAGGGTATTTTCTCCGTTATTTTAAAGATTATTGGAAAGGAAGAACAGTATTTATAAAACACCAAGAAAAATTACATTGTATAATTTTAATGCATCAATGACAATAATTTGAAAATTTTTGAAATGCAAATATATTAATCAAATTGAAATGCTAATTAAAATGAGAATATTTTATATCATTTGATTTTTCTCAATTACATGTAAGGAAGCGGAGAAGCCAAGGAAGGACTTGCCTAAGTTCACAAAGGAGCGTGCAGCAGAACTGAAAGAAGTTAAAAGTCAACCCAAAGTCTTCGTGGTAGAAAGTATCATTATACATATGATATTTATTACACAACGTAGATTTTGCTCCCGCATGAAGTAATTGGAGAAAGCGTCGTATATTAAAAAAATTAACTAATACCAGTCATAGTCTGCCCATTTCTAGAACAATCATACACTGCAAAAGACTGCAAACACTTTATTAATATTTTCTAAATTTCAATAATCGAAATGCTAAAAAAGGCACAGTGTTTTGCCTTGAGGTTTCATCACGGATGACACCTCTGGATTCTGCCAATTTTTTGTTGTTGTCTTTGTTTCATTTTTTTCAGTTTTTAAAACTAACCCTGGACAATAGGATTTTCAATAACACTTTGTTTCTATTCCAAATGGCTCCATTTGAATAATCATTTGCCTTATCCCTTGTCTTCACCATCAGTGTTCAAATTTTTCTAAAACTTAGGGATAAAATTAGGCAGTGCATTCCTCTTCTTCTGCACTATCCTATTTTATACTGCTCCCTCATCCACTAAAACCCTTTATCAATGCCATCGAGTTGAATTCTGACTCACAGTGACCCTGTAGGACAGAGTAGAATTGCCCCATAGGATTTCCAAGGAGTGGCTGGTGGATTCAAACTGCTGACCTTTTAGTTAGCAGCCGAGCTCTTAACCACTGTACCACCAGGCCTCCTCATCCACCATAATCACCCACTTATCCTCAGGAAGCTTTAGAAATTTTGACTTCTTGAAAGTGACTGATGAAATTACCTACATCCCACATTGCTATCATTTCATGGAGTGAGTAGTTTCTCTGATAAATTTAATATTTGCTTTCCTCATTCCATCCTAAGTTTAATTGCTTCCTATTTTGAACATCAGCTATTCACATTGCTTATTTTTTTTTTTTTACCAACTTACCTATTTTTCAGCTACTACAAAGAAAACAATTGATTTGAATATATTTGCTTATCTCTGGCACTGCATATTCTGTATTTTATTGTAAACAGTATTTCTATAAATGCTTTTATAATGTCTGATCCTTAAAGTCAGTAAAAAACAAATTCAAAAGTTATATCAGGTTATTTTCTCTTGTATGTTTACACACATAAAAGTGACTTTGGAATCACCATTTTTTGTAAATTTTTATTCTAAAATTGAACTTAGTTTACTTTGAGTGTGACCAGTGTTTTTTTTCTATTTTTTTTTTTACCTTAAAATACTATATGCTGATTCAATGAGGCAGCAGCCAATAATGATATTTATTGCCATAATTAAACCACACCCAAGTAATTTGCTATTACAACTTTGAGATATACAGCTAACAAGGAGCTGCATTGGTAATTCAGGAGCATAATTTGCATTTGGAAGAGATTACTGGGTAAGCCTTTTTCTTATTAGGGTAATGAAATCACTGTCAATGGACTAAGAAAGAGGATCTCATGTGATGTTGTCTTCCCTGAAAAAGATCATTAGATGAAACTTCACATGCAAGTTGCAATAAATTTTGAAATTTTAATATGTGGTTCCTGTTTGAGCCAAATTCAACAAGGTAGTTAAGAAATATTAATTTTCCAGAATGGTAAATAGCTCTGGCACATCAAAAATACAGGTAGAGCCCAAAGGTAAGAAATAAAATAATGCACATATCTTTTATAGTTTTGACAACGGTCAAATCCATCACAGAGGCATATCTCAGAAAGATCGTTGACAACGGTACGTTAAAAAATATTTCAAATTTTAGGTGACCAAAAATGCCAAAACCATCACAGGTGTCAAAGTGTTTTCAGGTTCAGTAAACCATATACCACTTTTATTTCTTGTGATTTAAATACAAGGTTGAACTTAAAGAGGATTTATAGCTTGCATTTCCAGCATAACCAACCCGTTGCCGTCGAGATGATTCCATCTCATAGCAACCCCACCTGTAGGGCAGAGTAGAACTGCCCCACAGGGTTTCCAAGGATGGGCTAGTGGATTCGAACTGCCAACCTTTTGGTTAGCAGCTGAGCTCTTAACCACTGCGTCACCAGGGTTCATTTCCAGCACAGCATTTTAAAAAAAAGATAAGTTTTTTTTTCCCTTGCCTGTAATTTTTATTTATTTATTATTGTACTTTAGATGAAAGTTTACAGAACTAGCTTCTCATTAAACTTTCAGTACCCATACTGTTTTATAACATTGGTTACCAACCCCACAGCATGTCAACACTCTGCCCTTCTCAACCTTGGGTTCCTTATTAGCAGCTTTCCTGTCCCCTCCTGCCTTCTCGTCTTTGCACCTGGGCTGGTGTGCCCCTTTAGGCTTATTTTATTTTATGGGGATGTCTAATCTTTGGCTGAAGGGTGAACCTCAGGAGTGATTTCATCACTGAGCTAAAAGGGTGTCCGGGGGCCATACTCTTGAGGTTTCTCCAGTTTCTGTCAGGCCAGTAAGTCTGGTCTTTCTTTGTGAGTTAGAATTTTGCTCTACATTTCTCTCCAGCTCTGTCTGGGACCCTCTATTGTGATCTCTGTCAGAGCAGTCAGTGGTGGTAGCTGGGCACTATCTAGTTGTGCTGGACTCAGTCTTAGTCCTTTGGACTAATCTTTCCCTTGTGTCTTTGGTTTTCTTCTCCTTTGCTCCACAAGGAGTGAGACCAGTGGATATCTTAGATGGCTGCTCACAGGCTTTTAAGACCCCAGACACTACTCACCAAAATAGAATGTAGAACATTTTCTTATAAACTATGTTATGCCAATTGAGCTAGATGTTCCCCAAGACCATGGTCCCCATAGCCCTCAGCCCAGCAATTTGGTCCTTCAGGGAGTTTGGATGTGTCTATGGAGCTTCCGTGACCTCTCTTTGTACAAGTTGTGCTGGCTTCCCCAGTATTGTGTACTGTCTTACCCTTCACCAAAGTTACCACTCATCTACTGTCTATTTAGTGTTTTTCCATCCCCACCTCTCCCCCTCCCTCTTAACCATCAAAGATTGTTTCTTTTTGTGTGTAAACCTTTTCATGAGTTTTTACAGTAGTGGTCTCATACAATATTTGTCCTTTTGTGATTGACTTATTTCACTCAGCATAATGCCTTCTAAGTTCATCCATGTTGTGAGATGCTTCACAGCTTCATCAATGTTCTTTATCATTGCGTAGCATTCCACTGTGTGTATGTACCTTAGTTTGTTTATCCATTCATCTGTTGATGGACATCTAGGTTATTTCCATCTTTTGGCTATTGTGAACGGTGCTGCAATGAACATGGGTGTGCATATGTCTATTCGTGTGACAGCTCTTATTTCTGAAAAAGAGAAGATTTTTGAAGTACAATCACAACATGAAGTTCAATATGTTTGGTAGATTTCTGACAAGTGAAAACTCCAGAGACAGCAGAAAAAAATAAAGCATGACTTAACATTTGAGAGTGTGCCAGGTTCTTTCTGCTTGTGAGTATAATGAGTTCCTTATGTTCTAATAACTATTTTCTAAGACAACGTTAGCATTTCCATCCCTTTTCCTTTACAGAATACTAGTCTGTTTCACAACACTTTGGAAAATCAAATTTTCTTTTTCAGTAAAGGCTACATCCATATGCCTAAGATATAGAAACTGCCGAATGATGTGGGCAATGTCAAAGAGCTGAAAAAGGGAATCAAATCAATGAAGACTTTAATTATGTGGACCCATTGGCCGTAATGAAATTGGAAAATGTATTGCTTACTGCCGTTGTGAGCTATTTTTTTTTTTCACTACTGCTGACTCATTTGTTAATGTTTTTTGAAAATTATGATCAAGCACACATCATTAATCCCCTGGGACAGATTCAGATCCAGCCAGAGTATAGTGTACTTATTTAAATTTACAGAAGAGTGAGAGAAACACCAAGTGTGAATCATTTGGTAAATTTTAGTACCTTGGCTCATCCTCTTAATAGCACTGTGATGCCAACAGCGTCTTCACTGTCTCTGCCATGAGCATGATTATCGGCAAACAACACAAGGCAATTGTTACCAGTGATGAAAAACATTTGAACAAAGGAGAAACTGAACTGAAAACTCCAGAGACTGAGAAATTAAAAAAAAAAGAGTAGCACAGACCCAAAGGTTTTCCAGTAATTGCTTAGGGCCTTAAGGAATCAACACTTAAGGAACTTTGTAAAGCAAGAAGCCATAGTGTAAGATCAACGCTGAGGACGGGAAGAATCTCCTTAAAACTTTCAAAGAAAGAATCAAGTGGCCAGCAAGGAAGAATTTGAAAATAAGTATACACACCAAGACACAGTCATTAAACTGCTGGTAACTAAGCAGTCACCCTGGAAGACAGCCAGAGAAAGGAGAAAAAAGAAAAAGTTACAGCAGACTTCTCTTCATAAAATATATCAGCTAGAAGACAATAGAGTCTCATCCTTATGTACTGGAAGAAAAAAAACCAGTGTAATCCATGAAAATTTATTCTGATCACTAGTAGAGGAAGAAAAATAACTGAACATAATCCAATATTCATTATAAATAACTACAGTCAGCTAGCAATAGATGGAAAGAAACATTCTTACTGGACAAGGCCATTTTGAAAAACCTGCAGGTAATATCACAATAATGATGAAACACTTAATGCTTTCCTCTAAGGCGGGGGAGAATATAAAGTTGGCTTTTATCACTTTTATTCAATATTTTACTGAAGGCTTATTGGTGCAATAAGGCAAGAAAAGAGAAGAAAAAATGCCTGAACTGGAAAGCAAGAAGTAATACTGTCAGTACTCACTGGTAACATGATGTTTACATAGAAATTCCTACTGAATATTAAAAAAAGAAACTACTAGAATTAACAAATAAATTTTGTAATGTTGCAGGAAGGAAACAGGTCAAAAACAATGAAACCAAAGAGAAAAATGTGAAACAAAAAATTCACAAAATATACAAATGGTCAATGGGCCAAAAAGATGTTCAAAAAGACCATCATCAAAAAGATGTTCAAAAGATGATTATTGTTAGTAATCGTGAGATTGTAAATTAAACAAGATGGCTACCCACTGTATATCCTTTATAATGCTAAAATTAACGTGACCGACAATGCCAACAGTCGGCAAAGAAGTGGATTAAATAAAACTCTCATACTTATATGGTAGGATTTTATAATGGTACAACCATGTGTAACAAGACTTCGGAAGTTTCTCATAAAGTTGACCATATAAATGACCCGTCAATTCCATTCTTAGGTATTTAGCCACAAGAAATGAAAACATATATTCACAAAAAGAGTTGTAGGTGAATATTTATAGTAGCTGCATTTATAATAGCCAAAAACTAGAAATGTGGAAAAAGAAATCAATTTATTTTCATGCAATGAAATACTACTCAGCAATAAAAAGGAATGAATTGCTGATACACACAGTTATAAGAATGCAAGTCAAAACCATTATGCCAAACAGAACAAGCAGCATTAGCAAAATAATTTTATAGTGAGAAAAATCAGACCAGTGATTTCCTGGGCTGTTGACGAGGAGCTAAATTGACCATTGATGGTCCCAAGGGATC
The DNA here is from genome assembly GCA_030035585.1 of Dugong dugon. Taxonomy (NCBI): domain Eukaryota; kingdom Metazoa; phylum Chordata; class Mammalia; order Sirenia; family Dugongidae; genus Dugong; species Dugong dugon. Next base: position 3,435,660 of record CM057478.1, on the reverse strand, counting down.
TTTCTGGGTGACAAAAATGTTCTGTATCTTGTTTGGAGTGGTAGTTACATTAATACCTCTTTATTAACTCATAAAACTTTACATTCAAATTACGTACAACTTGTATATAAATCATACCTGTATAAACTTTATTTAAAATACCAACACAAAAGTCATCTTACTGTTTTTAATTTATGAAACAGAGTTTCCCGTTTTTCCTCTCTCCAGATAAATGCATATGCTTCTATCAGTGTAAACAATCAACACTGTGTAAATACGATGATCTAATTGGACTAGGAAACTTCTCCTTGAGCATCAATCTCTTCCGTTTTTCTCTTGCTCAGATCTGATTGGTCAGGGAATTTTTTTAGCTCTTTAAATTATTTCAGATTCAGAAATGATCTGCTACATCTCTCACTTTCTCAGTCACCTAAGCACATGTGATTATTTTTATTAATTTAATAAATTAATAAATCCAAGCTACCAAGCATATAATATGCATGAAAGGAAGTATCACAAATATTTCCTTATAAATGATTTCACACTTCGTGTTCTCCAGAACCAACTATCAATGTTATTGAGAGGTCCACAGTATAAATAGAAGGAACCAAAAAAAAAAAAAAAAATCCATTGCTGTGGAGTTGATTCTGACTCACAGTGACCCAACAGGACAGAGTAGAACTGCCCCATAGGGTTTCCAAGGAGCAGCTGGTAGATTTGAACTGCCGACCTTTTGGTTAGCAGCCTATCTCTTAACCACTGCTCCTAGAAACCACAATGTGTGACAATATGGTAAAGCATACAAAAATGAATTATAGCCTATATGGACAACTCCCTTAGAGAAACAAGTGGCATGCTTGCTTGGGTCTTTGGAGACAGCTTGCCCCAAGATGGAGTGTGGTATCAACTGAGACTTAACAGTCGGTAGCTTAATGGTGGAAGAAAACTCTATAGAATCTAGATCAGTAAACTTTTGAATATATTTCTCTTTTTATCTGGCAGCCTCATATTTATATAGCCAGCTACTCCAACAGATTTTACTCAGGTAAAATAAAGAGCGAAATCCACAGAAATCTGAATGGCATCAGGCAATGTAGAGAGGTTTTTTATACAATTACAAAATAAATTAGAAATCAGCAAAAGGAGAAATATATAAGCATGTTTATAGAGCAGGTATGTAATGGAATAAATGAAGTCAAACAAAATGACTGTTCTGTGCTGTAATGAATATAGCTGTGGCTGTCTGTGCCCTGCCCATGTCCCCTAAACACCTTGACATATGCTTTCTGCAATCACCTACGACTCTACCGGAGGGTTTTCACTTGACTACAGATCAGGCTCAGCTTGAGAACTAGGCAAGCTGGAATCGCATTAGAGCTAATCCCTGTAAGCAGCACCCCTACGATGATGATTGAGGATTTGTCATTTACGTACCTTAGTTCCCTTGGCCCTATTGCGAGCAATTTTGAGAAATGTTTTACATGGTCTCATTGAGTTCTTGCCCACAGTTTATAACTTGTTCTTTATTGACTTCCTTTCTCTGCCTCACTTTTCACTCCTCTACCTGGGTTTATTGATTTTTTTCTCCCCCCAGCTAACTAACTGCACTCACATCTTTGTCTCGGGTACTATTTCTGAGGGAACACAAACCAAGACGGGGACCCAAGGCATGATTATTTAAAGTAAGGAAGGAAAACTAAACATTATATGTATTTTCCAAAATTGGATTCAAAAATAATTTTTTTATTGCAAAGGAGGTTTGAATAATTATAGACCTCTGACTCATAAATCAAAATGGGCGTAATCGATATTCCTTAAGAAATAAAGTTGGAAGGGAGACATTTAAAGGCCAAATCTATCCCATTTGAAAACATAAGCAAGGGTGAGGATGACCTAATTCCGTACCTCTCCTTATCTCCTTATTCTCCCACAACACTCTTACCCTTCTAGGAATCTCAGGGGAATTTTTTAATCTATTTTTAAAGACATAGTTTGGGAGTCACTTTTCATTGAGAGGTCCATATATATGCGCCAGTGCTATTTTAGGTACTAGACAGATAGCAGTGAGCAATGCATAGGACATTAGATAGTGATAGCTGATTGAAACATTTTTAAAAAGCAAGGAAGAGGGATATGGAACCGCTGAGTTGGGGTGGAGTAACGATATACTAAGTAGGACGGTCAGGAAAGGTCTCACTGAGTAGGTTAAATTTGAGGAAAGACCTCATGAAGGTGTGGAGTGATACAGAATGAACACTGCAGACAGAGGAAAATAAATTGCAAAGGCTTTGAGGAAACATGTTTGGAATGCTCCATGAACAACAAGGCTGATCATGTGGTGGAATGGAAAGGAAAGCAGAAGGAGATGAGATTATATTGGTCGTGAAAGTCTTTACAAGGTCTTTGAATATTACTGTCTGTTAAAAGGGACATCATATAAAATTAGAGTCAAGAAGCAAGGAGTACTGATGTAAAATGTAACAGATCAATCTGACTCTGGCTTTTGGCTTTCCAATAGAATGTGGGGAAGCAGTTAAAAGCAGGGTGATAAATTAGTAGGTTCCTGCAATTATACAGGTGGCGGAAGACCATGGAGTAGAACAAATAGTAACAGTAAGAAGTGATGAGTAATAGAATTCTTGATATAGTTGGAAGTAGAGTCCACATGCTTTGCTGACAGATTGGATGAGGAATGCGACAAGAAAAGACTTGAATGAGAAATGACTCCATCGCTTTTGATCTTAGGAACTGAAAGGAGTTGCAATTATTTGATAAAGCGAAGACAATGGGTGGAACACGCTGGAGGGGCTGGAGAAGATTAATAGTTTGGTATTGACCCCCCATTTCAGGTATACAACCCCATCCTTGGCCCCATGCTTTGGTAATAAGGAATATTACCTTGTCCCTTCTAATGCTACAGTGATTGACTTTCATACCAGAGTTATAGGATAGAATCTTAAATTAATTTATAGTATTTTTTCCTCCTGCATTTAAAGAAGGCTTGCATTAGAAATAAGTTGATTTGGAAAAAAGAATTATAATTGTAGAAAAATATGGGAGAGTTTTAAATTTGTTTAATGTGAAAGGCATCTAACTTACTAAAATATAGAAGTCTCCATAAGACTGAATAATGTCCCTACTGGAAATAACTGAACAAAGAAGTTCTTCCTAAGTTTACTGATGGCCTTAACATCATAACTCCATCATAACACCTTTCAGTCCTCACCTTACTTGACTTCTCAGCGACACCTGGTAAGGTTGATGGTTTCTCTTCCTGAAACACTCTTTTCCCCTATCTCTGTGACATTAAGTTCTCCTAGTCTTTGGTTTTATCACATACTCAACATTCTCCATTTGGAAATTCAGTGTAGAAATTCTGCTGTATTAGTTTTATTTTCTTTTCAAAATAAACACTTTACATTAAATGTATTATTCATCTTTAGAGCTTGATTACTGTCATAGTTAAATCTATAGCCCTTTTTCACATATGAGATCAAACTGCAATATGAGCCAATTGTAATTAGCAAACTCTGACAACCTACATCATTTTGTTCTTCCAGATAACTTCCTAGAAGACATTGCTCAGGTTAAGGTACGTAAAATGTTAAAGCTTTTGATAGCTATTGTTAATTCCCTCCAAAAAATTTTGTTATTTACACCTAACTAGGAATATATCATACGAGGAAAGTTGTTTTTATCCTTTCCATCCTAGAATGTTACCACTTTTAATATATTTGAAAAAATTCTTACCATTGTTTTCTGCCCCATAGGGTTTCCAAGGAGAGGCTGGTGGATTTGAACTGCCGACCTTCTGGTAGCAGCCTGAGCTCTTAACCACTTTGCCATGAGGGCTCCATATATATATATATAAAACATAACATCTGTCAACATTTTTCAGGCGTACTATTTAGCGATATCAATTACATCAGTCCCATTTACAACCATCACTTGTAGTCACTGCCAAGTTTCCCATCACCATAAACAGAAATTGACTGCTTTCCAAACAAGTGGCTCCCCTTTCCCTCTCCCTACTGCCCTTGGTAACCACTAAAAACTTTGGTCTCTATACATTTGCCTACGCTTATTGTTTCATATAAGTGAGATTTTACAATATTTGTTCTTTCGTGATTAACTTATTTCACTCAGCATAATGTTCTCAAGGTTCATCCATGTTGCAGCATGTATCAGGAAAACCCTCACAACTGGACTAATAAGCAACATAAATGGAGAAAAGATTAAAAGTTGGAATTTCATTTTACTTGGATCCACAATCAACGCCCTTGGAAGCAGCAGTCAAGAAATCAAACAACGTATGGCATTGGGCAAATCTGCTGCAAAAGACCTCTTAAAAGTGTTGAGAAGCAAAGACGTCACTTTGAGGACTAAGGTGCACCTGACCCAAGTCATGATATTTTCAATCGCCTCATATGCATGCAAAGGCTGAGCAACGAATCAGGAAGACCGAAGAAGAATTGATACCTTTGAATTAGGGTGTTGGCAAAGAATATTGAATATACCATGGACTGCCAGAAGAACAAACAAATCTGTCTTGAAAGAAGTGCAAAGTGCTCCTTGGAAGAGAGGACAGCAAGACTTTGTCTCATGTACTTAGGACATGTTATCAGAAGAACAAGTCCCTGGAGAAGGACATCATGCTTGGTAAGGCAGAGGATCAGTGAAAAAGAGGAAGACGCTGGACGAGATGGATTGACACTATGGCTGTAGCAAAGGGCTCAAACATAGCAGTGATTGTGAGGACGGTACAGGACAGGACAGCGTTTTTTTTCTGTTGTGCATAGGGTCACTATCAGTCGGAACTGACTCGATGGTGCCTAACAACAAGAACAAGTATTCTGTTGTATGTATGCACACATTTGTTTATTCATTCACCTGATGATGGACACTTGTTTCTACCTTTTGGCTATTGTGAATAGTGCTGCAATGAATATTGGTGTACAGGTGCACTTTTAGTAATGAACATTTTGTCCAATTAAATGCATTTTACTATTTTAATCTGTAATTTCTTAGTAGCTGGCAAATTTTGGGACTTACTTTCATACTTTTATCTTTTTTTTATTACATAGTTATATTTTCCGACAAATTTTTAAAAAATCAGCACATTGAAAATAAATAATCTACTCTCCTTCATCCAAACTATATTTCTTTGTTTAAGTAACTTCTTGAATTGGTCTAGAAAACAAAAACAGCTATATCTGGAATTATCTTCTAAGTTCAGTGTAGGGTATGACCATCAGATTTCTAGATACATCTGAGTTTAAGAAGAAATAAGCTGCAAGTGAAAATTGGGTGGGCAAGAAATTCTGCTTATTGTTTAGAACCCAATTCTGTGGACAAAAAAGGAGCAAAAAGACCCTTTGTATTGGCTTGAAGTCCTTCTTCAAAAGTACAAAAATCACATAAAAACAAAATTGGTACTATTAAGTTGAAATTGTTACTTATAATATCCACATTCAGGTGGTGATTATATATTTTCTATATTTATTCTGGGACATTTACATATATGTGCAATTATGTAAAATACTTTAAGGTTCTTTTTACAACTTAAGATTATTTTGGCTCTTTATTATGTTTAAAATTCCATTTAATGGGAACAATTGTTTTATTGTAGATACCTTTAGAATTACTCATTTTCTCATAATCTAAACTATGCAGGATATGCCATTTACATTAATTCTTAACTACTTATAAAAATAATATTATGATTCTGATTGTATTTACAAAACTGCACTAGTCTTAATTAAATCTCTTCCAGGAAAAATACTGTTTAGAACTCTAAGAAATTTATTCATATGGAGAGGACAGAAACTTGTTATCTATTTATAAATTGGAAATAATGTTAGGGAGTAAATAACTTTCTCCTTAACTAGTTTATATTCTGTAGATAATGTAATGACTACTGCTGTTCATAATTAGTTCTTGAAAGAATACATACGATAAGTTGGATAAACAACGGAAAGCACCAGAAAATAATTATCATTTTATTTCTCAGAATGTCATTCTTATACCCAATTTACTTTTGTTTTATTAAAAGAAAGCCAGGTACTCATAGTTCAGTTATTGCCCTTTCATTTCTGAGTTTCATTGCTGTTAACATTGAATTGAAAATATATGAGTTTGTTCTATCTGTAAGGGACTATTTTTATTGGTTCTTAACTAGCTCAATGGTAATACAGACATCAGGTAATATTGATATTCAGCTCTTAAGGTGGAATTTGGCTCTTGAGTGGCAGTTCATCAACACGTCTTAGAATACTGCGTGTTCTTTGTGGCAAGCAATCACTCCCCATTCTCCTCTCCCCACAACTCCTAGCAAAAACGAATCTACTTTTTGTATCTATAGATTTTCCTATTCTGGACATTTAATATAGAGAGAATCATACAATATGTGGCCTTTTGTGTCTCGCTTCTTCCATAGCCTTACATCAACTGATGGGCATTTGGTTGTTTCAGCTTTTTGGCTATTATGAATAATATTCCTATGAACATTCACACGTAAGTTTTGATTGGACGTGTATGTTTACTTTTCTCATTGATACACACCTAGGAGTAAAATTGCTGAGGTATGTGAAAACTCTATGTGTAACTTTTTAAATTTTTTTTTATTGTACTTTACATGAAGGTTTACAGAACTAGCTTCTCATTAAACAGTTAATACACATATTGTTTTATGGCACTGGTTAACAACCCCAAGACATGCCAACACTTACCCTTCTCAACCTTGGGTTCCCTATTACCAGCTTTCCTGTCCCCTCTTGCCATCTCATCCTCGCCCCTGGGCTAGTATGCCCCCTTAGTCTCGTTTTGTTTTATGGGGCTGTCTAATCTTTGGCTGAAGGGTGAACCTCAGGAGTGACTTCATTACTAAGCTAACAGGGCATCTGGGGGCCATACTCGGGGTTTCTCCAGTCTCTGTCAGACCAGTAAGTCTGGTCTTTTATTTTTGTGAGTTAGAATTTTGTTCTACATTTTTTGCCAGCTCTGTCCAGGACTCTCTATTGCGATCCCTATCAGAGCAGTCAGTGGTGATAGCCGGGCACCATCTAGTTGTGTTGGACTCAGTCTGGTGGAGGCTGTGATAGTTGTGGTCCATTAGTCCTTTGGACAAATCTTTCCCTTGTATCTTTAGTTTTCTTCATTCTCTCTTGCTCCCAAAGAGACCAGTGGAGTATCTTAGACGGCTGCTCACAGGCTTTTAAGACCCCAGACGCTATTCACCAAAGTAGAGTGTAAAACATTTTCTTTATAATCTGTTTAACTTTTTGAAGAACTCTCCGAAGTGACTGCACCATTTTACATTCTTAACAGCAATTTTGGAGGGATCCAGTCTCTCCACATTGTTGCCCACACTTGTCATTGTATGTTGTTTAGATTACAGCCATCCTACTGGGTGCGAAGTGGTATCACTTTGTGGCTTGGATTTGCATTTCCTAATGACTAATGTGCATCCTTGGTGGCACACTGTCTAAGAGCTCAGCTGCTAACCAAAAGGTTGGTAGTTTGAATCCACCAGCCACTCCTTGGAAACCCTGTGAGGCAGTTCTACTCTGTCCTATAGGGTCGCTATGAGTTGGAATTGACTTCATGGCAGTGGGTTTAATGACTAATGTGTTTAACATCTTCTCGTGCTTATTGGCCATTTGTATATCATTACTGGAGAAATGTCTGATTCTTTGGCACTTCTAAAATTAGACTATTTGCTTTTCAATTGTTGAGATTTAAGAGTTCTTTATATACTATGGATGCCAATATTTTTATCGGATACCGATTTGGAAATATTTTGTCCCCTTCTGTGAGCCATGTTTTCATTTTCTTGAGGGCATCCTTTGAAGAGCAAGGTTTCTGATTTTGATGAAATGCAATCAATCTATGTTTTTCTTTTGTTGCTTATGATTTTACTGTCATATATAAGAAACCACTCCCAAATTTAAGGTCATGAAGATTTACTCCCGTATTTTCTTCTAAAAATGTTGTAGTTTTATCTCCTACATTTAGGTCTTTAATTCATTTTGAGTTAATTTTTGTGTGTGTTGTCAGGTAGGGGTAACTTCCTTCTTTTGCATGCAATTATCCATTAGCCCAAGAATCAATTGATGAAGTCTTTCCCCATTGAATTATCTTGCTATTCTGTAAAAAAAAGATTTTTTATTATTATAAAATTCACCATATATGTATTTTCTGATGTCATTTCTACTTCATTGCTCACTATGTATATTTTTATGGTAGTCCTACACAGTTTTGGTTACTGTAGATTTTTAGTACATTTTGAAATCAGGAAATGTGAATCCTCCAACTTTGTTCTTCTTTTCAAGATTGTTCTGGCTATTCTGAGTCCCTTGCAGTTCTGTATGAATTGTGGGATCAGTTTTTCAACTTCTGAAAAAAAGGTAGTCATTTTTAATGAGGATTGAATTGAATCTTTAGATCAATTTAGGGAGTATTGCCATTTTAACAATAATTCTTTCAATCCATGAATATGGTATGGCATACTATTTATTTAGATTGCATTTAACAAACATCAACAATATTTTGTAGCTTTTTGGTGTATAAGTCCTGAACTTCTTTTGTTAAATTTATCCTTATTTTATTCTTTTGATGCTTTTATGGAATTATTACTAATTTCATTTTCTTACTGATTGTTGCTAGTGTATAGACTAATTCAATGTTGATCTTGTAACCTGCTACCTTGCCTACCTTGTATTAGTTCTAAGTTTCGCGTGTGTGTGAATTTCTTAGGATTTCCTATGTACTCATCACCTGCAAATAAAGGTAGTTTTACTTCCTTCTTTCCAATCTGGTTACCTATTATCTTTTTCTTGTCTAATTGTTTTGGCTAAAACTCCAGTAATACAATGTAGAATAGAAGTGACAAGACCTGACATCATTATCTTTTTTATGATCTTGAGGAGAAAAGTTTCAGTCTTACATCATCAAGAGTTATGTGAGCTGTGGGTTTTTAGTAGACGGACTTTAGCAAATTGAAAAAGTCCCCTTTCTATTTCTAGATTGTTGGTTGTTTTATCATAAAAAAATGTTGGATTTTGTAAATTTTTTTGCATCTATCGAGGTGATCTTTTTTTGTGTCTTTTATTTATTCATATATTACATTGATTGATTTTTGTATGTTGAGACAATATTGCATTCCTGGGATAAATCCCACTTGAACACATTTAATCATTTTTATATGTTGCTGCATTTGGTTTGAAACTATTTAGTTGAGTTTTTTTTTTTTTTTTTTTTTTTTTTTTGCATCTATGTTTTTAAGGGATATTGAATTAGATTTTTTTTTTTTTTTCCTTGCGATGTCCTAATTGAGTTTTGGTGGGCAAATACTGGTCCCACAGAATCAGCTGGGATGTGATAGGAGAATACTTCATAGAGTCATTTGGAATGTGTTAATTCTTATGTTGTTGGGTTTCTCTCCTTTTATTTTTAACCCAAGAGTTTGTGAAGGATTGGTATTGAGTCTTCTTTAAACATTTGGATTTGGTAGAATTCACAAATGAAAGCATCTGGTGCAGTCCATGGTTGGTACAAATGGTTAAGGACTTAACTACTAACAAAAAGTTGGCGATTCAAACCTACCCAGAGCAACCTTAGACGAAAGACGTGGTGATCTGCTTCCAAAAGGTCACAGCTTTGAAAATTCTAGGGAGCAGTTCTACTTCACGTAAGTGGGATCGTCATGAGATGGCATCGACTCATCAACAACTAACAAAGACAACAGCTGTTAGTTTGCTAATTCCATCTCTTTATAAGTTATAGGTATTAATATTCATGTTTCTTCTTGAGTCACTGGCAGTGGTTGTGTTTTTCCATGAACTTGTGAATTTTATCTAAGTGACCTAAATTATTGGCATACTGTTGTTCACAGTAGTCTCTTATAACACATTTTATTTCTTAAGGTTTGGCAGCCATGGCCTTTCTTTCATTCCTGAGTTTGGTAATTTCCCTGTTCCCGCTTCTTTTTTCGGTCAGTATGTATAAAGATTTACCAGTTAGGATGCGATCTTTTCAAAGAGCCAGCTTTTGTTTTCATCAGTTTTCTCTATTTCATACATTTTCACTCTAATTTTTATTATTGCACCTTCTGCTTATCTTGGGTTTAGTGTGCTCTTCTTTTTCTAGTTTCATTAGATAGAAGGTTAGATTATTGACTTGACATCTTCCTTCTTTTTAATCTAAGTGTTTACAGATATAAATTTCCCTCTCAGTACTGCCTTAGCTGCATCCCATAAATACCATACGTATACTTTTGATGTGATGTCGAACCAATCTTCCACAAAAATATTAATTCAACTTGAGTCAAATCTTCAATTTGAACTGAACTTCATATTGATTCAGAACAGTTTTTTCTAGATGTGGCTATTAATGATAGCTTTAAAAAATTTTTTTGGTTTTGATTTTCTGTTCACTAAATGTCCTAAGATTTTTATCTTAGATTGAGGTATTCAGAAGCTGATTGGCAGTACTGGAGGTGACGGTAGTGGGTCTTAACTTCATGTGGCCTTCACCTAAGGATGAGGAAGCAGCTTTGGGCTCAATTGTTTTGGACACAGACTTCTGAGTTTTGAGACAAAATATTTCTTCTATTTTTAAAAAGTTGTCTCCTTTACACCACCTGTTGCCACCCAACTCTTAGCCTTCTCAGGGATAATGAAATATTGGGAAAAGTGATAGTGCCCATTCTAGACTTGCCAACCTAGTGTCCCACATCTAACTCTTAGTTCTGGGAGAGTGGAAAGCAGTTGATCAAAAAGACTTTGCAACGCATGTGTTGGAGACAAAGAGGCAATTGTTGCCTGGGCCCCTGAATGACTATGTAGAAGAAAGTTACCTGGACGATCTAAACTCTTTCTGTGACTGTACTTGAGTAAAAAGTAACTTTCTATAACATCAATATATTAAATTTTGGGAAAGTAATTACTGCTTCACTCTGCCTTACCCAATTAATACATGAATTGGAATCATGAAGCGGGGTGCTATTACAATAAAAGGTAAACAATTTGGTATTTGCATAATGGTGAGTCAGCAGGAAATGAGGAAACAGGCATTGCAGAATGGAAAGCTGATGGCTCAATTCATGTCACGGCAAATTACATTGGTTAAATGTTGCCTAATATAATTTGGCACACTGATCAAGGGCTGACTGATACTGCAATTCTTGAGAAAGAAGCTATACAAACCTGAAATACTGATGTGTTTTAATTTCTATAGCATTATACTGTAGGGGAAAAAAGAATTAGCCTTATATAGAAAAGAAGTAGAAAAGGATAGGGAAGGTCCAGAAATCTGCGAACTTGGAGGTTTGAAAAAGTGAACTGCTTTTGGACTTTAGTCAGAAGGAGAAATTCTGAAAGTACCTTTGAACAGGAAAAACCCTTTAATAATTCTTAGTTTAAAAAATGGTATTAACCCCAGGAAAAGATTATATGAATAATTTTACACTCTCTTCAGAAATATTATTTCAGATGATCACAAGATAATCACCATTAAGTTGAGAGAGAAGAATGGGGCCAAAAAAAAAACAAAAAGCTAAAACTGACTTAAGAAGTATGTACAGCAAAACCTGCCAAAGCCAGAACCTGTGTAAGGCAGAAACCTGTCAGAGAAGGAAAACTAAAATATTTTCCACCAAAATGAGGGATTAAGTGGTAAGACTGCACCCCGTCAAAGGTGGAAATCTTGCCAAACCCAGAAAAACAAGGCATTCCCTCGTCGAGTTCTGGACCTCACAGGTTTCACTGTATATAAGAGAAAAATATTTGGGTGTGGTGACATGGATATGATAGGAAGAAAAGACATAAGAAATGTGCTAAGTTTTTAAGGAAATGTATTGTCCCACAAAAAACATGATTTTGTCCTGAAAAAAAAAAACCCTTTGAATATTCGAACTTTAAAATAACTCTCAGAGGGCTAAAAGTAGGACATGCTTCTCAGAGTCCATTTCAAACATCGCCATGGAGAATAATGGATGAGGAACAAAATCCCAGAGGGTAGAGATAGAGACCTTGAGAATAGCGGAATTCCTGTAGGGGAGAAGAGTACTGAGCTAATCAATGAACTTCCTCCCATATAGGGCAGAGCTTCTTTATACCACTTGCCCAGAAATATTCTATCCTTGCTAGCAGCCAAGTACTGCTACGAGTTTCCCAGCCTTCCCTTCTATGAATGGGCATTTTACTATGTTCATCTTGTCTCTGCTCCACCATTTTTATTTTGATGCATGGGGTGGTGCACTTTATTTTTCTTTTAGACCATAGATCTTTGGGCTACGAGAAACCATTCAGGCCTGGTATAGCAGACTGTGTACTATCCAGAAATCATGATCATAAACTTTGGGATAGATACAGTAAATGGATGGGAATTTGGGGTGCCTGCTTTCGGAAGTGTGGAAAGAAGAGTATGGACGGATATTTGTAGTCAGAGGAACGATTGTTTAAAACAAGGCCAAGTGCCCACCAAAATACTTTTTCTCTTCATTTGGACACACAGCCTTCCTTGCAGTTAGATAGAAGCCATGTGAATACGTTCTCATTAATTAAATGTGAGCAGATGTGAGTCATGTGTGTTCTTTCCAGACCTCACAAATGCTTTGATATGAACTATCCCCTCCTCCTTCTTGAACAGAGAAAATAAGGAATCTCGAAAGGTTGGTGATACTCCAACATGGCAGGCATTTGGGGCCTTGTGTGATCGTGCGGGAAAGAGATACTCTTTCTGCCAACTTGAATATTTTGTTGCCTGGAACTGTTCCGTGAGGTAGGTGAAATTTTATATTCATATGTGTGTGTGTTTGTGAGTATCTGTGCGTGTGTGTCTCTCCGCAAGCATGAAAGGGGAAGGCATCTGAAGGTTTATTTTTTACTTCAGAGTCCAAAATGCATACCTCAAATGGGTAGCTAGCCTCCTAGGGGAAGAAGAGATTAAGCATCATACGATCATCTCTTTTTCCAAACTCAAAATAAGAGAATTAACTCTTCTCACGGAGCAGAGTGAGTAAAAGGCAAAAAGAGACCTAAAAATTACATACATTAATTTCGAGTCACAAAGGAACCCAAGACTGGAGAAAGATGACTTTTCCTTAACATTGCTCTACTACTTGTTTGCTGTTGTCTCTTTGCACAGCTAAGAAATATTTCTGGACGTAACTGTCAATATTTTATTCAGCTTGCCCTGCATTTGGGGTTTGAGATTTAAGTTCTTTTCTGATATTTTAGTGACAGTAACAGATGTGACCAAAGACATTTTCAACCACTCAAGACTCTGATTCCCATCAAGTGGATTGCCAAAGTCTCTGAAAATTGTCCTCTGATTTTACAGATACTTTCCAATGAAATATGCAAAGCTGAATACAAATAATTGAATAAATATTTTCTAAGATTAGATCCACTGACAGTAGACTTTTGCTGAATCAATCTGACATTTTTGATCTAAATTATATCAGATTGTCATTCCATTTGTCTGGTAATTTGTCTACCCACAAATTTTTACATTTACTTGACTTTAACTCAGTGTTCTCTTGTATTAAAATAATATAAATGACACACTATGAGGACAAATATATTGTTTGAAAGTCAGACTGTGACTTAGAAGTGTACAACCGAACATCTAGAAAATGAAAGATGCGAGCATGTTCTCTGTGGCATTGCCATGACACGACTTATAAAGAAACACAGAAAATAACCACACCAACTAACGTCTACCTACAAATATCTGGTTAAACAAAGAGGAAACTCTTTATATGACATTAAGAAATGTCTTAATAAAAAAAAGCTTTAAAACAGTGAAACGTGTGTATTACGCTAGCACCATGTAAAAAGATTTAAAAAAGGAAGAAGGATTCACATTTACATATGCTTAAAACCAAAACCAAACCAAAGTCATTGCCGTCAAGTCTATTCCAACTCATAGTGACCCTCCAGGACAGAGCAGAACTGCCCTGTAGAGTTTTCAAAAAGCGGCTGGTGGATTCGAACTGCGGACCTTTTGGTTAGCAGCCTGAGCTCGTGAAATAATTATTCAACAACACACACAAAACTGATAATACGTGCTGCACCTTTGGAGGAATAAACTTCAATGGCTGAAAGACATTAAGTGTTACAGATTTTAATAATACACTTTTTTGTAACTTTTTAAAAAATTTTGGACCATGAAATTAAATTACATATTAAAATACAAATAATCTTAAAACGTAGTATTACTCTCTACTTCCATATATTACTTTTGTTTATTTCAGGAAAAATCATTAGCCCTTACATTAAATTAGAATTATTTTTCTCTAATGTCATAAATAATTCCATTGTATCTTTATCGACTAGTGGCTAGACACTTCTTTAGATATAACTGAAGCTAAATTTTGTTATTTTTATTTCATGAAAATAATAAAGGTCTCCATTTGCATTTTTAATTTAGATCAAATAAATAACACCTTCTTCAAAATATTCACTTCTTTCATGCCCAGTATTTTATTTTATTCCTTTCATGAAGGCTAAAAACATACACAGAAACACATTTTTTTCATAATGACATGCAAAACAAAGCTACACAAAATAAACATTGTGTTGCTAGTAATTAGAGATGGACTATAATAATGGGGCTTGGTAAGGTACAGGGTCAGCGAAAAAGAGGAAGACCCTCAATGAGATGGATCAACACAGTGGCTGCAAAAACGGGTGCAAGCATAACAAGGATTGTGAGGATGGCCCAGGACCGGGCAGGGTTTCTTTCTGTGGTGCATAGTGTCGCTAAGAGTCAGAACCGGCTCAACAGCACCTAACAACCACCACAACAACATAATAATGGGGGAAAAGCTTCCTTTGTTTCTTTGTAACAGAGATTTTTACACCTCCTATTTCACTTACTCTTTTTGTTTGCTTAAGTTAGTTAAGGTTGCTGATTACCATAGTTGGAGTAACAGCCAGCTAATAGCTGTTTGACAGAGTTCGGTTTTGGTGTCACAGAACCCTTTTTAAATGCTATACAGTATTGGCATCAAGACACATATGGAAACTTTGACGTAGTTATCATAACAACAGAAACAATCAAGAACAGCCCAGGTTGCCAACTCCCAGAATTAGTGTGTATGAGCCAGCTGGCTGAGTGGGAGGATGATGTTGAGAAATTAACTGTGTTTTCGTATTTTTCCAAAAGATGTGGGAGAAAATTCCCACAGATGTGGCTAAATATTTGTTTATATTGAAACTAATATCTCCAAAATATATTAGGTTAAATTATCCTGAGTAGTAGGCAATAAGGTTTGATTTTAGATCAATAACCAGGAAGTGTGACGTAATAAAACTAACCAACAAAACCTCTGACAGAAAAATTACCAGTAAGTTATTTGGTAAGTTACTGTTCTACTGGTACAAGTTTTCATACTTTATTCACAGTGGGTCAGCACGAGTTTTATTCATAGGTAGATCATTTCCGCCATATGCCTGGCAAGAGTGAAAACAAGCCTTCAGCAAATGAAACCATTAGTTCTGTTCCTGTCATAGCAAATATATGAAAATATATAAAAAATGCATTATGTGATGGAGCCCTGTGTTACATAATAAACTGAAATTAAGGCCATGTGAAATACAGAATAAAAGTGGAATTAAATAATGTATTGAATCTTGAGCTCAAAGTGATTACTGGTCCTCTTCAGTTAGTGATATGTTTCTAAATTTACATGGTCCACTGTAGTTTACTGCAGCTCATAATAAAAAGTTGGGGTTTCATAGGTACCTATGAATACATAGAATTGGACAACACTGTGATGCACTATAACATAATTTTAAATTGAGCTAATTTGAAGTTGAAGTGTGAAAGAAGCTAGGTTTAATTTGAAGGACCCAGAAAACTAACTATTCCCTAAATAGCGTAATCATCTTTCTTTACTGCTTAAGGCAGTTGCTCTAAAACAAGATGATAAATTGTTGTGCTGTTGACTTTCTCTCAAGTACCTATCGAAATGGTAGAAGATAGAATTTTCAATAGATGAAACCGTTTCTATGTGAGCATACAATAGATAGTAGTAGACCTGGTATTTCAAAATACATTTCGAAAGACAGGCGGTAGCAAAATCATGGAGAAAACTTCAGAAGTAAAACCCCAATTGAAAATATTAGAATGTGAGATGTTATTTCCATGGAAGACCTAGAAACTTCAAGATCACTGTGAATCTGAAGGCATTGCAAAATGAAGCACAGGGAGGAAAAAAAAAAAAAGAGGGAGAAATAATGAACAGAACGTTGCTGTGTTGTTGTTAAGTGCCGCTGAGTCGGTTCCAACTCCAACTAATGCATAACATATCACTGACCCACCAGGCACAGAATGTGCAATTCAGAGATACAGAGCAAACCTTTGACCAGTAGGTGTTCCTCCTTCTTCCTCCTCGCCTGTCCTTCCACAATTGATAAGAGATGTATCTGACATGCAATATTTCCCCTTGTCGTCTTACAGGCAGCCCTCCAAGATTAAACTGCCATTCCCTTAGAAAGACAACCTTTGCTTAAGGCTTCATTTTCTGGAGAACCCAAGGTAAGATGCAGGAAGATTCAAACCAGGCTGGCTGGGAAGACCATACATTTTGTGAAAGTTTTTGATTATTTGCATGTATTGCAAACAACATTACTATAAAGAATTTAATTGAAATAGAGCAAATATATATTGTATTTCCTATAACTTTGAAGTTTTTGTCTTAGAGAAATGTCCTCCAATATTCTAATTTTGTAAGTGTACGGTGTCTCCATTTCCTCAAAAACAAAAAAATCCATCATTAAGAACTCATATAGTGCTTGAGAAGAGATTCACATTTAGTTGATATCCTAAATATGTATTTTTTCATGGAAAATATAGTGTAAAAGACTTCAAGGTTATAAAAATAGTAAAGGTACTAAGTATATGAAAAAGCTGACCTTATTCTGAATATTAAAAAGGACACTGCTCCACCAGGGCTCCAGGAAAGGACATTATAACTTAGCCGAGGAAGAGTAAATGTCTTTTAGTGATTGCTGTTTTCACATAGTGCTAAAATTTTAATGTAAAGACTATCAGCGAATATCACAGTAGGACAATTTACGAAGACATGACAGTAATCCCCAAATAATACTTATAACTGAGATGAAAAAAGAAAAAAACAAGACAATGCTAACACATCCGTAACAAATCTTTCTTTCATTTCCCGAAAAACATTAGAAATTCCGTAGCAAGTAATTCCCAGCAGCACTGATTAAGAAGACAAAGAAAACACACAACATAAACATAACTTTTAACTCTTCTGGTCACAAAGTCCCGCTGAAATATTTGCAATCTCCCTATTTCACTATCTCAGATTTTAATTATTTGTATTATTTGAATTTCTCTGTAAAATGAATGGTGTTGATGATATCTAAGATTTTAATTCCTATATTTTGAAATGGCAAATGGGCCGACTGCTTCAGGAGAGAGGTCATCAGAAGATTAAATATGAACTTCTAGCTTACTTTATAAGTGTTCATGAATATTTATTCTGAATGTTCTTATCTTGAAAATGAAAATAGATAAACACTGTTTAGATGATAAATGTAAGATGTGAAATTAAGTTTTTAATCTTACAGCTATGAGTACCATGAAAGATAATAATATCATATTAGTCTTCATGTTGAATAATATCTTGCAAAAGCACATTTGTACCTAAGTCATTTAATGTAGAAAGCACATAGAGATATTATTGAAATAAGTTCTTCACTGTGTCTGCAAAGCTCCAAAGAAATGCTTTCAGAAATATGGCTAAATGCTTGACATTTTCATCATGCTACCGAATTACATATTAAAAAACAAGCTGCCATTGAGTTGATTCCAACTCATGGAGACCCCAGTCTGTCGGAGGAGAACTGTGCTCCATAGGATTTTCAGTAGATGATTTTTCTGGAGTAGATCATCAGGCCTTTCTTCCAAGGCATTTCTGGATGGACTTGGATCTCCAACCTTTCGGTTAGCAGTGAGCACATTAACCGTTTGTCCCATCCAGGGATAGATTACGGATTAGAATTCTTATTTTATTAAAGATTTTGAAGAATTGCATATGTGAATGTTTGCATATACATATATATATACACACACACATATGCACACACGCAGTTTTTCAATTATTAAAGAAGCACATATTTACTATATATTCTATATACTGTATATAATAAAGGCAAGCTATACAAGGAGCCATGGTGGCACCATGATTAAGCGTTTAGCTGCTAACTGAAAGGTCAGCAGTTCCAACATGCATGCCACTCAGCAGAAGGAAGATGTGGCAGTCTGCTTCCACAAAGATTTACAACCTTGGAAACCCTATAGGGCAGTTCTACTCTGTCCTACAGGATCGCTATGAATTGGAATCCACTGGACGGCAATGCGTTTAACTCTAGACATTAATTCTTGAAGTTTTTGTTGTTTTCCAAGGCTATTTTGCTAGGAGGAGTAAAAAAAATTTTACTGAAGTCTTACGTCCATGCTGAGTGGAGTGCTTTTAAAAACAAGTATGCTTTTCTCAATCCATTTAAGTAATAAAGAAAAGTTTGCAACGCGGTGAGATAAACATTAAATGGAAACTCTTCCATTAGCAATTGCACATGTATTAGACTTAAAAGTCTATCATTTCAGTATCGAAATGAAATGGAAAAGAAAACAGTAATGTTTCTTTTATAATGACTATTGGATAAGCTAGTAAAACACCATTCTTGTTGCTATTGTGGTGAAGAATTTTTACTTCATTTGAATGGAGTATGATTACGCCATTTGAATATAATCCCCATATTAGTTGAGACCCTTTGTGTCCTGGAAATTTGATTACACTTAGTTCAAACTGTAACTTTATTTAACTGTAATATTCCAAGATCAGCCCTCTTTTTCCTCTGGATTCTTATAATCCTCTTTCTCAAGTTTTCATTGGACACTTGAATCTGTTTTCTTATCTACGTGTGTATTTCTCTAATAACCTAAATGAAAAAAAATCCCTTTTCTAGCTTCTAAACCTCAAAAACTATAATTTATACATACTTCTGATAATTTGGGACATAACGGTGAAGAGTCACACTGCGTCACAAGAGGTTCTCTAAAATCTCGCTCTATCTTCCAACAGTCAGTCTCTTCTCCCCACTTACTTTATAGTGGCAAATCACAGTCAACAAGTCAGACTTACGATCTTCTGCAATCCACCACGTTTAAATATCAACAGATAAACAAGTAATGCCAGATATTTAAAAAAAAAAGACAGACAGCAAACTAATCAAATGGATAAGAACAGACATATGAAGTAAACAGATATGAAGAAAGGAGAAAACTTTTAAAATCATTAATATGATCAGAAATATAAGAAAGAATAGATATTGCCACAATTAACAAAAACAAGACAGTATACATAGGAACACTGAGAGAACAAAAACGAACTTTTGGAATTTCAAAAGATGGTAATAGAAACAAAGCTTTAAAAAGAGGATTTGGAACATGAGCTTAAGAAAAGTTCTTAGCGACTACAACATAAAAGATATGAAAGATGGAAAATAGAAAGGGAAAGAGACACTAGAAGTTTCAACAGCTAAGTAATAATTTCAGATAAATTGGACAGAGAAACCTGGAAGAGAAAGTAACCAAAAGAATAATTGTTAAAATTCCAAGAAATGAAGGACATGGGTTTCACTTGAAAAGACCCCCAACCAGTCATATCGAGGCCTGATAATGTAAAATTATTAAACAAGGATTAATGTAAAAGAGGCATTTGCGGACATGGAAGGCCTCAAAAATTCATTTCTCAGGCATCGTCTTTCAGATAACAACAATAGGATGTTTGTAAGAAATGAAGGAATAAAGTAAGAAAGGAAAATATGGAACAGAGAAAACAAGAAAGAGGAAAGAGAACCCTAAGCGTGAAGGGGAAGTGAGATTTCAAGATGAGACTTATGTATCAAGCATAGAAGTCCAATAGGTCCAAAGACACCCAGATAAAATTCCTCAGGAAAATGAAATTCATAGAATACGATACGTTGTATCTGAATGTCTCGAGAGGAGAAATAAAACACACACACAAACGCACAGGGTGTGAGATGCATGATATTCCCAGCAAAAAAATAAGTTAGAATGGACCATTAAACTGCGTTAAAGGAGGAGAAACACAAGTTTATTCAAAGTGTAAAAGTCTTTCAAAAGGATGTGCTGGAGGGACTTTAGAAAGAGAATAAGAAATGAGTGTAAAAAAGAAGAAAGCTCAGCTAAATATTAATGAGGATATCAGTAAACATTAGCGAGGCAAAGAGTGAATATCTGTGAGAACAGAAAATATTGGTCCCAAGGGCATTCTTGATATCAACACATGAGCATGCTTCCCCAAAACTGAGGTTATGAATAGATGATTTGATGTAGTTTTCCCCCACCCGTTTTGTGAAATTTTTTACAGAGAAATTTTTGAAGTGATATGCATTTTGGTTATACAGCTATCAAATTAGTTTTCTTGAAAAGAATACACATATAAAGTAAGCTTCTTTGGAAAGGGAGACAAAAGACATTTGAGGACAGTGTTTGCATACATAGAATTGGATTCCTAAAAGAGTTCTTTGAAGCCCCAAGGTTGATATGGAGTGATTTTATGAGGGTACCCAGCCTTAACAAACCTCCAGCAAACCTCTACCCTAGTTGGGTGGCCCAATTCTACATTCGATTCACAGCTGCCCAGGTGTGGCGATGTGGCGAGGGTCAGAGTGGATTGGCGAGAGACGGAACAAGGGTGATGGCCTGTCCATCAACAGCCAGACTGTTGCAAAAGCCCTTCCTGATGTGGTCGCTTTGACTTGGTTAACCATACATTATTTATGACTAGACATTTATGGGAAACAAAAGCAAAAGGAACATGATTTATTTTCTTAAAAAAAAAAAGCTTCTGTATAAAAAGATTGCCACGTGCTTTCCAGAATGTTAAGCATCCGTCCTTACATAGAGACGTTTGTAAAGCTTCATACTCATAACAACATCTGTCTGATGTATTTTTTAATTGTGGTAAATATACATGTAACAAAACACTTGTCATTTCAACATTCTACACATGGACGATTTAGTGACATTAATTATGTTCCGTCATCACTATTATCTGTTTCCAAATTTTTCCATCTTCCTTAACAGAAGTTCAGTGTCCCCTAAGCAACGAATCCTTCTTTCTCCGTTCCTACTGCTCACCCTGGTAACCGCTAATAAACTTTGGTTTCCTCAGACATTTTTTCTTTTGTGACTAACTGATTTCACTCAGCCTAGCATTGTCAAGGTTCACCCATGTCACAGCATGTATGAGGACTTCACTCAACTTTATGGCCGAGATGATTGATTTTCAGTGATAAAGTAGACTAGTTTGTTCTGGGATTGCTTTCCCCATCTGTGTTTTCTAGCTCTTGCTTCTGCAGAACTAAGTAGGGTTCACAGACCCTAGACCTTCCAAAAGAGATAATGCTGAAAATCCTGTCAAGTTGATCTATTTGTGACATCATTTTCCCCATCAGCCCCTTTTTTGGCTTCTGACCTTGGAGAGGTTTGAATGTCCTGACAGATGAATGAAGCCATTTCAGGATTTTTTCAGGCTAGATTTTTGATCAACTCACAAAAAGACACAGAATGTCTTTCTGGAAGAGTATTACCACGAAATGCATGTTAGACAAAATCTTACAGAAAAGGACATCCAAACAAAATCCCGCTGCCAGCAAGCCGATTCCGACTCATAGCAACCCTACAGGACAGAGAATAACTGCCCCCGAGGGTTTCCAAGGAGAGGCTGATGGATTTGAACTGCCAACCTTTTGGTCAGCAGCCGACCTCTTTAACAACTGCGCCACCAGGGCTCCCAAAATATGGAACGCTTCATGAATTTGCGTGTCAGCCCTGTGCAGGGCCATGCTAATCTCCTCTGTGTCGTTCCCATTTTAGTATATGTGCCGCCAAAGTGAGCACAGAAAAGGACATAACCATGGCTGTCAAGCCGAGTATGTGTGAAAAGGACGAAGGATGCAGAAATAGGACACACACAAAAAAACTTGCTTCTTTGCATTTCACCAAGGACCAATCCTGCATGCTAGTAGTAATAATATAAAGCTAAAACACTGGTTATCTTAAGGCAGGATTGTACCACTTTGTATGTAAACATACTTATTTGTATATGCCACCTAGATGGGTGGAGCTAAAGTAAAAACAAAAGAAATACTGGAGGATTAAATGTAATAGAATAACCAAATATTTTTGCAATGAAACACAACAGTCACTCATTCGTTTACCCCCTCTTCTAACCTTCTAGGTATGTAAAAGCCCTGAATTCTAATTTTAAATGGATCAAAAGAAGTTTCGTCATTTTTCTTATTTATCTCGTTAGAAAATAGGCATGCTAATCCTCACTCATTCCCTTAAATTTATGTTTGGAATTAGATGGCTTTAAAAAAATCAACTAATTCTTATGGAGCTTACCCAGAATGAATAAACTCATTTGGTTGTTCATTCCAAATTATTAACGATCACATTTTTAGGAAAATAATGTTGCTGTAAAAAAAATTAGCATAGCGCGATTATCAAAATACCCTGCGGAGGGGAGGGCCTGGCTGGCAAGCATAGAAAGTGCACATTATTTGTGTAAAAACAGGTGCTCTATAACAGATACCACCAGGCTCTAGAAAGAAGCAGGTGAACAGATATGACTCTTTTCTCACAGGAGAGATTATAACCCAGAGAGGTGTTTGTTTCGTGGTGGAGGATATGTATCATACATGGATTGTGGTAGCACTGGAAGAGTCTTCTCTTCTTGATAACAAAGTTAGCAGAGAGGTAGTGCAGGGGGATAAGAGAGGGTGAACTTTATATGCAGACAAAAACTGTATTTGACGCCAGGCTCTGCCACTTACCTGCTGTCAACCTAAGAAAAGTATTTCTAAATTCTAAAAACATAATATTGTGGATTCATTGTGTCCCCCCAAAAGATGTTTCAGTCCTAATCACCAATACCTGTGAATGTGACCCTGGTTTGGAGTTAAGGTCTTTGAAGATGTTGTCAGTTAACACGAGGTCACATTGCAGTAGGATGTGTCCTAATGCCATTTGAGGGGTGTCCTTCTAAAAAAAAGGAGATAAGACGCAGAGAGACAGGCAAAGGGAAAAATCTGTGTGAAGATGCATTCACACGCTTAGGGACACTCGGGGCTACCAGAAGTGGAGAGAGACAAAAAAGGATCTTTCCCTAAAGTGTCACAGAAAACACAGTCTTGCTGACATCCTGAATTTGGACTACTAGACCCCAGAATGGTAAGACAATAACTCTCTGTTCTTACAAGTCACCCAGTTCCTGGTGTTTTGTTACATAAGCCCTAGGGAAATAACATATGTAAGGATAATACCCACCATACAGAATTGTAATGATTATTTGAGAAAATTTATGTGAAATTTGGGATATGGATTTAGTTTCAATAAAAAGGAATACAGAGAAGGAACAGAAATATAGGATTTTACTCCCTAATATCAGTATTTCTGCTGCTGGTCATCAAGTGCAACAAACTTTTTGCCCCATCAATTTTTCGTACACAGTGATCCTTGAGGCAAATGGTAAACTGCTTACATTTAAATCTTTTATATAAAAAGATGTTGCCATTGTCTCATATATAGATCATATACTAAATTTTTAAGCTATCATCATTATTATAGAACCAGAAATACGAACTTTAAAGTTAGTAAGGTATCTGGCTTAACATTCTTATTGTATAGATGTTTAAAAGTGATCAAGCTGTTTCATAACAGAAAAGGAAATCCAAGTCTCTTGATTCTTTTATTCACCTTGCGTCCTTTATTGCTAATAGAAACCATCGTTATCAGGGGTGGAATAGAATTTAGCTACGTGAAAAGGAATACATACAGTTAAATTGTCTATATGGGGACCATATTTGTGATACGGGCCTAATCAATTTTATATTCTAACTAATTATTTCAACTGATGAGTTATTTCCATTACATACTTTGATTAAAATTCCCAAAACAGCTAAAATGGAATACGGTTTCTATTTCGTTTTTTATGATAAATGTCAACATTTTATTAAGCAGATACCAGATAAACTACATTGCTTTGTGTTGACACATGAAACAAAATATAAAAGCTTGTCTTGGTTGTCATACTCTGTCCAGCTGGGTTGTTACGATCATGAAGTCGCACCTTGCTTGATGACAGTATGTGACCAAGAGGAAAGAGCCGGCACTTTTCCATCAAACACAGGTGTATTAGTTTCTTATTGCTGCGCTAACAAATTACTACAAACCGTGCTGCTTAAAATAACACAGGTGTATTAGTTTCTTATTGCTGCTCTAACAAATTACTACAAACCGTGCTGCTTAAAATAACACAGGTGTATTAGTTTCTCATTGCTGCTCTAACAAATTACTACAAACCGTGCTGCTTAAATAACACAGATGTATCAGTTTCTTATTGCTGCTCTAACAAATTACCACAAACTGTACTGCTTAAAATAATACAGGTGTATTAGTTTACAGTTCTGGATATCAGAAGTCCTAAAATCAAGGTGTTGTCAAGTATGTGATACTTCTGGAGGCTCTGGGGAAGAATCTATTTCCTTGCATTTTCCAGCTTCCTGAGGCCACCTGTGTTCTTTGGATCATGGCCCCCTCATCCCTCTTCAAAGCCAACAGGCTAGCATCTTCACATCAGTCCTCTCCCCTCTCATCTCTGCTTCTATTGTCACATCTCCCTGTCTGACTCTGACCCCCCGTCTCCCTCTTGTAAGGACTCTTTTGTTTACATATGGCCCACCCAGATAATCCAGAATAATCTCCCCATCTCAAGATCATTAATGTCATCACACCTGCAAAATTCCTTTTTGCCATACTGAGGTAACATATTCACAAGTACTGGAGATTAGCATGTAGACATCTTGTTGGGGGTACTTTCTATCCACCACTGCAGGAGACAGAAGGACTGGGCTGTGATTGTGGCCTTCCTGCCATGTCTCCAGAACTCAGTGGCACATATTCACACGGAGCAGTACTGTGACTTCAACAACACTGCAGACAAAATCTCCAGGTTTACAGAGAATATTGCCAGTTACCATGGCAAATAAATTAATATGTTACGAAAGGCATACTTTCAATATTGCATTATATCAAAGTTAATTTAAACTACTACAGTCTCATTTGGTTCTTAATAAACCTTATTTAATATCATGAACATTCTACCAGACTGAAAAAAATGTCATTGCTTAAAATTTCAAATTCCATCTTATTTTGATAGCATTTTAAATGGAAATATTCTATCTGTAGACTTCTCTCCTATGAACTTCTACCCGTCCTGTGAATATCTAATAATAAAGAAAATAAAAAGAACTTTCAGTATCACCAGACAAGAAATAGTATGTGTACCATCAGTTAACGATGGGCATATTTTTTTTGGAAAACAATAAGGAATTTGTTTTGGGACTGAGTATGAAGAAAATGGCAGCAAATTAGGCTAAAAGTACAAATTAAAGTAGATTATGAAAAACTTTTAGACACCAGGCACAGTAGAGGACGTATCAAAAAGATGAGCGATTAAGGAAACACTTGCATCCTCAACACTGGAATCCACAGGTCCTTCCTTCAACTATAGGTTTCACACTCTGGTATATAGGTTTCTCACACTCTCAGGAAAGAGACTGGGAGATTAATCATTGGAGAATTTGATATATTGCCCTAGAAAAAATTCTCCACACCCACACAGGAAGAACATATCGACCCCTGGTGAGTCCACAATAAATGGAACATTCAAGAAGACGATTACACACATGTCCTTCCTAAGCCTTTCAGTGCTTCACTCTTAAATGCAAATTGACAGTCAGGAGGAACCCAACATTTGTTCAAAAACACCTAGTTGAATGAGTGTGAAGAAATAAAAATGGAAATAACCAAAACAATAAAAAAAAAAAAAACAGAAAAGGAAAACTGAGGAAAATATAGAGAATTCAGGGAACAGAAAATATTTCTTTCCCTGAGGAAGAAGAAATTCTGCCTCAAAACTGTAGCATCAGCTCCTGCCCAAGCATTTCCAGCCTGCTGGTTTGACCTACAGAGTTCAGATTTGCCAGCCCCCCCATTCACGTAAGTCAAATCCTTGAAATTGTCTATATATATATATATATATATATATATATATATATATATATATACACACACACACACACACACACACACACACAGACACACACATATATGTATGTATAGGTATGTGCCAATGTATGCAGCCCTGGTGGCACAGTGGTTAAGAGCTACAGCTGCTAACCAAAAGGTCATAAGTTCGAATCCACCACATTGGAAACCCTACAGGGCAGTTCTATTGTGTCCTATAGGGTCACTATGTGTTGGAATTGGCTCAATGGCAATGGGTTTTGTTTTGGTATGTATATGTACATGTATATCTACATCTACCTCTAGATGTACACCTACACCTACACCCACACCCACATCTAACACCTACATCTACCTGTACACCTACACCTACAACCACCACACCCACACCTACATCTAACACCTACATCTACATGTACACCTACACCCACACCTACATCTAACACCTACATCTACATGTACACCTACACCTACACCCACCCACACCTACATCTAACACCTACATGTACATGTACACCCACACCCACACCTACATCTAACACCTACATCTACATGTACACCTACACCCACACCTACATCTACACCTACATCTACATGTACACCTACACCTACATCTACATCTATATCTCTCCTATTGGTTCTATTTCTCTGGAGAAACCAGACTGATACAAGATATAAATACCAGGATATACCTTTGAAAGAGGTAAAAAGTGGTGAATACTGTGATATGTGTTCAAAAAGTTGTTTTACAAATAAATATTATCCTTCTTTATAAACTTATTTATTTGATGCTTTTTGCATATAGGTGTATGATAAATTAAAACTTTTTAAAAAGAACATATATATGTTATTGCAAATAACCTACTGTGAAATATATAAAATTAATATAAAACGAATTTAAATGTTTTTAATTCAGTGGATGAATATTAAATACATACAGTGTATTACAGACGCTAATTAAACTTTCTCTGTTCTTTTAAGCCTCTCATACTGAAATGATAATCTAAATGCAATGGAACAGGGTTTAATAACTCCTCTGACCTACAAAATCCAAGGCTGTAAAAAAAAAAAAAAATCTCAAATATTCTACAACAAGTTATAGTGCTTTTTCTTCCTATTATATATAGGTTGCCCGACGTAAATGCATCATTAACACCAAATGACTTAGCTACTGATATGTAGTCATTAAAGGTATGTAAAAGATTTGCAAATCTCTATTTCCTACATTAACAATATATCAAATATGGCTTCTTGGATAACTTTTTCTTAAAATTGTACCCAGATTAGAATTTATACTTACATTTCAGTATGAAACATATTTTCAACTGAACAAGTGTTGCTAGGTGTAAACCGTTACCCAGAGAATTCTAGGAGATGCTAACTTGACTGAAATGTATGCAACTTCTATCAGAACGGCAAGATATTTGAAAAGGAATGTCATACATAAAACCCACTGGTATTCAGGCTGTGAGTTCCATGCCACAATGATGAAGCTATATGACAGATTTAATTTGGGATTTATGTTTCTATCACACAAGGCCTTACAATTAAAAACATAATAATACAAAGGCAGATATCTCTGTCTGTAGAGAAGACTAGTTAGTGTGGCAGAAGATCAACCAGGGGAGTAAAGTGATGCATAAAGCGAAGCAAATGTAAAAGGATGGTTTACAGAGAGGTCTGCGATAGCAGCGGGTGACATAGGCTTCAGTGTTACTGTAATCTAGTTTACCAACCAATCCAGAACCAAGGAAGTCACCTTCAATATCACTCCATGTGTTAAGCCCCTTATACCATTAAACCTGGCTCATCATCATCTGACCTCTGATTCTTGACCCTTGAGCCAGCATCCTACCGTCTTATCTGCCGATCTTGAATTAGTCAGCCTCTGCAGCCTGTGAGCCAGCAGCCTGCTGTCTGACCTGCCAATCTTGGGTTTGTCAACCCCTGCAACCGTGTGAGTCAAGAGAAGCCTCCAGCCTGACACCTCACCCACAGACTTGGGACTTGCCAGCCTCTACAACTGCGTGAGCCATTTCCTTGATGTAAATTTCTCTCTTTACATATATATATAGATATATAGATAGATAGATACATACGCACTTCACTGGTTTTGCTTCTCTAGAGAACCCAGTCTAAGACACCAATGCTTTCTTTAGTGTTCATGTTTTCTAGAATTCTACTATTAGTAACTCCTTGGGTGAGAACATATAAGGCTACTTTAAAATGATAACTCTTGCCTATATTGCTGAACATTAATGCTTTAGGTTAGTCTATAAAAAGCTAGACACTCATGAGTTTCCCTTGGCCAGCCAGACTGGAGAAGGGAAAGGTCCGGAGTTAGAGAAGTCAGATTCACAGGTGGTACTAGCTTAGGGATCCTGGTACATTATCATATACTATTAAGAATTATACATTAGGAAAGAGCTTGGATATCAAAGGGTAATTATAAATACACTAATTCTCACTGAGCAACTACTAAGTGCCATGTATTAATTCTTTAAAACACTAACTCAATTAAATCTCAGAACAATCTATGCAGCAGATACTATTACTATTCCAATTTCAAACTTGACTTGCTTCACCAATTTGCCTAGAGTTAGCCCTTCTCCATTATTACCCATTAGCATAGCTGTCAGAGAGTAGTAACCATGGTGATGGCAATGTGCAAGGTCCCTATGACCTTGATCATGATGCCATTCATTTTTAGGAAAAAAAAATGTGTGGATGCCCCAAGGCCAACTTTGACAGCACACGTTGTCACAAATCCACTGTGGAAAGCTAACTTTCACCTTTTTTTCCTCCCTCCCTAATAAGTGAATCCAGGACAAGAGTACAGCATATTTGGGAGTGCTCCCATCTGACCTGCAAGATGGACGTGGAGCAAAGGGGCAGAAAGTGAGGACAATTTTGCCTTTTTGCTAATCTAACACCTTGTCCAAATCACTAAAGAACAGGACATAGTTGCTATAGTAATGTACTGACAGGTGGATGAAGTGTCAATGATTCCTAGTAATCCAAGCTAGAAAAAATGGGGATGAAAAGCATTCAAAGGAGCAAAGGGATTTATGAAATTTTGGCACACATATTTCAACTTAATATTGGTCAGTTATCAACTGGACAGTTGGACAAGTTTTTATTCCACTCATAAAATTATGAGTTTATCTCTCATGTTAATTAAGCAATGTCATCCAAAAGATGCTATCTAATCAGGCACAGTGGTTAAGAACTCAGCTGCTAACAAAAAGGTTGGCAATTCAAATCCACCAGCTGCCCCCTGGAAACCCTATGGGGTAGTTCTAGTCAGTCCTATAGGATCACTATGAGTCGGAATCGACTGGATGGCAGCAAGTTTGGTTACGGAGAGTACAGATGTATTTTTCAGTCTGTTGTGGGGCTCAAGTATACTTCTGGGTGACTTGGTGATTTTGGAAGCTTTGGAATAAAATATGCTCCTAGAACTTTCCTAAAGCATGTCCAAATGTCTTTATTATCCTCAGACTGTTAACTTTTTTTTTTTTTAATTTAGACAAATTCAGCCTGAGGATGCATCTACAACTTCAGGTAGAGTTCAAATCCTTCTAGTGCAAGAAATTCATTAGTAAAAAGGAGATGACATCTAGTGAGGAAGCAAAAAAAGCTTTAGCAGATTAGATCTGTAGGGTACAGAATCGGTAATCGGGCTTCCCGGTGCTAATTCAGCGAGCCAGTCTATATATGCCAATCTCACTTAACTCAAGGCTTAATGATCTGCATCTTTCTTCACATGCTGTGTGCCAACCTACACTGTTGGATTTCCCAAGAGGTTTGGCTTTAGGCATTGTTCTCTCTCTGCGAATGTGTCATACCCAGAAATGCAAACACACAACACCTTCTACTATCCTTGCATTAGTCTGCCTGTTGAAGAGTGGTTTTTTTTTTTTTTTTTTCTTATTTCTACATATTACTGAAAGATTTCCTCTTATATGAAATATTTTCTGGTGCCTACATCTCTCTCCCTGACATAGATTTGATCACTTTCTCCTTTCTGTCTCAAAGCTCTGAATATTAAAGCTCCTGCTAAATTTAAGAGAACTTACACAGTTAATGGCTCTCTCCTTATACTGATTATACAGTTGAAAATTCATAAATTTTGCTTTATTAATCTTTATAACAGCACCTGCAACAGTATCTGCCATGCTAATAGACTAATGAATAAATAATTGCCAATGTGGGTAGAAATGCTTCATGTCTCAAAATATTTTTATTTAGAATACTGTTACAGAATTCTTTTTTTTTCTTCTTTTTTGTTTATTGTTGTAGTTTAAATGAAGTTTACTTTCAAGTTAGTCTCCCATACAAAAATTTATACATAGTTATGTGACCCTAATTGCTCTTCCCTTACAGTGACAGCACACTCCTCCTTTCCACCCGATTCATCATGTCCATTCAACTAGCTCCTAACCCTCTCTGCCTTCCCATCTCACCTCTGGACAGAAGCTGCCCGTTTAGTCTCTTGTATCTACTTGAGCCAAGTGGCACACTCCTCATGAGTACCACTTTATGTCCCACAGTCCAGTCCAATCCCTGTCTGAAGACTTGTCCTCAGAAATAGTTTTAATTCTGGGCTGGTAGAGAATCCAGGGGCCATGCTTTCCGGGGTTCCTCCAGTCTCAGTCAGACCATTGTCTGGTCTTCTTACTAGAATTTGAGTTCTGCACCCCACCATTCTCCTGCTCCATCAGGGACTCTGTTTTGTTCCCTATCAGGGTGGTCATTGGCAGTAGCCGAGCACCATGTAGTTCTGGTCTGAAGCTGATGAAGTCTCTGGTTTATGTGGCCCTTTCTATCTCTTGGGCTAATACTTTCCTTGTGTCTTTGGTGTTTTTCATGCTCCTTTACTCCACGTGGCTGGGACCAATCGAAGCATCTTAGATGGCCGCTTGCAAGCTTTTAAGACCCTAGATGCCACTCACCACAGTAGGATGCAGAACATTTTCTTAATAAGCTTTGTATGCCAATTGATCTCAATGTCCCCTGAAAGCATGGTCCCTAGACCCTTACTCCTGCTACTCTGTCCCTCAAAGCGTTTGACTGTATTCAGGAAACTTCTTAGCTTTGGTTTAGTCCAGTTTTGCTGATTTCTCCTGTAGTGTGTGCTGTCCTTCCCTTCACCTAATTCTTATCTACTATCTAGTTAGTAAACAACCCTCACCCTCCCTCCCTACCCTCCTAACCATCAAAGAATGTTTTCTTCTGTGTTTAAACCTTTTCTTGAGTTCTTATAATAGTGGTCTTATACAATATTTCTCTTTTTGTGACTGACTAAATTCACTCAGCATAATGCACTTCAGATTCCTCGATATTATGTTTCACGGCTTCATCGTTATTCTTTATCATTGCTTAGTATTCCATTGTGTGAGTATACCGTAATTTGTTTATCCATTCGGCACCTAGGCTGTTTCCATCTTTTTGTTACTGTGAACAGTGCTGCAATGAACATGGGTGTGCATATGTCTATTCGTGTGATGGCTCTTATTTCTCTAGGATGTATTCCAAGGAGCGTATGGTACTTTTATTTCTAGCTTTTTAAGGGAGCGCCAAATCGGTTTCCAAAGTGGTTGTACCATTTTACATTCCCACCAACAATGTATAAGTGTTCCAGTCTGTCCACAACCTCTCCAGCACTTATTATTTTGTGTTTTTTGGATAAAGGCTAGCCTTGGTGGGGTGAGATGCTATCTCATTGCAGTCTTGATCTGCATTTCTCTAATGGTTAATGATCGTGAGCATTTCTTCATGTGTCTATTAGCCGCCTGAATAGCTTCTTTAGCAAAGTGCCTGTTCAGTTCATATCCTTTGCCCATTTTTTAATTGGTTACTTGTCTTTTTGTTGCTGAGGTTTTGCAGTATCTTGTAGATTTTTGAGATTAGACGCCGATCGGATTTGTCGTAGCCAAAAAATTTTTCCCAGTCTATAGGTTATCTTTTTACTCTTTTGGTGAAGTCTTTTGATGAGCATAACTGTTTGATTTTTAGGGGCTGCCAGTTATCTAGTCTCTCTTCTGGTGCTTGTGCATTGTTACTTATGGTTCATATTCTGTTTATGCCATGTATTAGAGCTCCTAGTGTTCTCCCAATTTTTTCTTCTGTGATCTTGTTTTTGATTTTATATTTGTCTTTAATTCATTTTGAGTTAGTTTTTGTGCATAGTGTGAGGTATGGGTCTTGTTTCAGCTTCTGGCAGATGGATATCCAGTTATGCCAGTACCATTTGTTAAAGAGAATGTTTTTTCCCCAACTAACAGACTCTGGGCCTTTGTCAAATATCAGCTGCTCATAGGTGGATGAATTCATGTCTGGATTCTCAATTCTGTTCCGTTGGTCTATGCATCTGTTGTTGTACCAGTACCAGGCTGTTTTGACTACCATGGGAGTATAATAGGTTCTAAAATTAGGTAGTGTGAGGCCTCCCACTTTGTTCTTCTTCTTGAGCAATGCCTTACTTATCTGGAGCCTCTTCCCTTTCCATATGAAGTTGGTGATTTGTTTCTCCATCTCATTAAAAAACGCCATTGGAATTTGGACTGGAATTGCATTGTATCTGTAGATCACTTTGGATAGAATTGACATTTTCACAATGTTGAGTCTTCCTATCCATGAGCAAGGTATGTTTTTCCAATTATGCATGTGTCTTTTGGTTTCTTGCAGTAGTTTCTTGTAGTTATCATTGTATAGATCTTTTATGTCTCTGCTTAGATTTATTCCTAAATGTTTTATCTTCTTCGGGGATATTGTAAATGATATTGATTTGGTGATTTCCTCTTCAAGGTTCTCTTTGTAAAGGAATCCAACTGATTTTTGTATGTTTATCTTGTAGCCTGCAACTTTGCTGAAATCGTCTATTAGTTCCAGTAGTTTTCCTGTGGATTCTTTGGGGGTTTTCTGGGTATAAGATAGTATCATCCTCAAATAGAGATACTTTGACTTCTTCCCTACCAATATGGATGTCTTTTATTTATTTTTCTAGCCTAATTGCTCTGGCTAGTACCTCCAGAACAATGTTGAATAAGAGTGGTAATAAAGGGGACCCTTGCCTGGTTCCCGTTCTCAAGGGGAATGCTTTCAAAGTCTCTCCACTTGGGATGAGATTGGCTGTTGACTTTCTATAAATGCTCTTAATTATATTGAGGAATTTCCCTTCTATTCCTATTTTGCTGAGAGTTTTTATCATGAATGGGTGTTGGACTTTGTCAAATGCCTTTTCTGCATCAATTGATAAGATCGTGTGGTTCTTGTCTTTTGTTTTATTTATTTGATGGGTTACACAGATGGTTCTTCTAAGGTTGAACCATCCCTGCATACCTGGTATAAATCCCACTTGATCATGATGAATTATTTTTTTGATATGTTGCTGAATTCTATTGGCTAGAATTTTCTAGAGGATTTTTGCGTCAATATTCATGAGGGATATTGGTCTGTAATTTTCTTTTTTTTTTTTTTTTTTTTTTGGTGGGTCTTTACCTGGTTTTGGTATCACGGTTATGCTGGCTTCATAGAATGAGTTTGGGAGTATTCCATCCTTTTCTATGCTCTGAAATACCTTTAGTAGTAGTGGTGTTAACTCTTCTCTGAAAGTCTGATAAAATTCTCCAGTGAAGCCATCCGGGCCAGGGCTTTTTTTCTGGGGGGGGGGGTAGTTTTTAAATTACCTTTTCAATCTCTTGTTTTGTTATAGGTTTATTTAGTTGTTCTACCTCTGTTTGTGTTAGTTTAGGTAGGTAGTGAGTTTCTAGAAATTTGTCCATTTCCTCTAGGTTTTCAAATTTGTTACAGTACAATTTTTCATAGTATTCTGTTATGATTCTTTTAATTTCTGTTGGGTCTGTTGTGATATCACCCATCTCATTTCTTATTTGGGTTATTTCCTCCCTCTCCTGTTTTTCTTTTGTCAGTTTGACCAGTGGTTTATAGATTTTGTTGATCTTTTCAAAGAACCAGCTTTTGGTTCTTGTTAACTCTTTCAATTGTCTTTCTAGTCTCTATTTCATTTAATTGTGCTCTGATTCTTATCATTTCCTTTCTTCTGGTGCCCGAGGGCTTCTTTTGCTGCTCTCTTTCTATCTGTTCCAGTTGTAGGGTTGTTTTGATTGGCCCTTTCTTCTTTTTGGATGTGCACATTTAGTGCTATAAACTGACCTCTGAGCACTGCTTTGGCTGTGTCCCAAAGGTTCTGGCAGCATGTGTTTTCATTCTGGTTTGATTCTACAAATTTCTTTATTCTGTCCTTAACTTCTTCTACAAGCCAGTAGTTTTTGGGCAAGGTGTTGTTCAGTTTCCACATGTTTGATGTTTTTTCCTTGCTTTATCTATTATTGATTTCTACTTTTATGGCTTTATGGTCAGAAAATATACTTTGCAATATTTCGATGCTTTAGATTTTGTTAAGGCTTGCTTTATGGCCTAATATGTGGTCTATTCTGGAGAATGTTCCATGTGCGTTGGAAAAGAAAGTGTACTTGGCTGCTGTTGCATAGACGGTTTGGTATATGTCTATGAGATCAAGCTGGTTGACTGCAGCATTTAGGTCTTCCATGTCTTTGTCATGCTTCTTTCTGGATGTTCTGTCCTTC
Source organism: Dugong dugon (assembly GCA_030035585.1). Taxonomy (NCBI): domain Eukaryota; kingdom Metazoa; phylum Chordata; class Mammalia; order Sirenia; family Dugongidae; genus Dugong; species Dugong dugon. Next base: position 3,400,912 of record CM057478.1, on the reverse strand, counting down.
ACTGAAAGTGGTGTGTTGAAGTCTCCTACTACTATTGTGGAGCTGTCTATCTCTCTTTTCAATGCCGTTAGAGTTTATGTATTTTGGAGCCCTGTCGTTGGGTGGGTAAATATTTATTGTAGTTATGTCCTCATGGTATATTGATCTTTTAATCAATATATTGTGTCCTTCCTTATCCTTTGTGGTAGATTTCACTTTAAAGTTTATTTTGTCAGAGATTAATATTGCCACTCCTGCTCTGTTTTGAGTGTTGTTTGCTTGATATATTTTTTCCATCCTTTGAGTTTTAGTTTGTGTCTTTAAGCCTAAGGTGTGTCTCTTGTGGGCAGCATATTGACGGATCATGTTTTTTTTTATCCAGTCTCCCACTCTCTGTCTCTTTATTGGTGCAGTTAGTCCATTTACATTCAACAAAATTATTGATAGGGGTAAGTTTAGTGCTGTAATTTTGATGTCTTTTTTTGTGTGTTGTTCAGTTTCTTTGTTCTACTTATTCTGTGCTGAGTTGTTTTTCTTAATGCATTTTCTTTCCATCTTTTTCACTGCTGTTGATTTTGTATTTGCTGAGTCTGTATATGTTTCTAGCTTTTTATTTTGACTTGTAGGATTGTTAATTTCCTTTGTGGCTACCTTAATATTTACACCTATTTTTCTAAGTTTAAACCAGTCTTTTATTTCTTTATATCACATTGACTTCCTCTCCGTATGAAAAATCTATGGCTACATTTTTTAAGTCCCTCTTTCTTGTTTTAATGTTGTCGTCTTTTACATATTGACATCTGTTTCCCTATTTTCAGTGTTTTAGCTATGGTTTACTTTTGTGACAAGAATTCTTATTTGTATATATTCATTTGTCCATTGAAACACTTACATTTTTGTTAATATGTAAACATACACTCAGGGTATAGAGCTTCTTCTCACTTTAAGAGGCCATAGATCATGTTTTGTACTATTCCATAGATACCTCATCATGTTTAATATTTATGAATAGCAATGGAACATTGTCTGACACAGTGCCAAAAGATGAGCCCCTCCGGTTGGGAGGTACTCAAAATATGACTAGGGAAAAGCTGTTTCTTCAAAGTAGAGTCGACCTTAACGATGTGGATGGAGTCAAGCTTTTGGGACCTTCATCTGCTGATGTGGCACAACTCAAAATGAGAAGAAACTGTTGCAAACATCCATTAATAATCAGAACGTGGAATGTACAATATGAATTTAGGAAAACTGAAAGTCTTCAAAAATGAGATGGAATGCATAAACATCAATATCCTAGGCATTAGTGACCATTTTGAGTCAGACAATCATACGGTCTACTATGCTAGGAATGATAAATTGAAGAGGAATGGCGTCACATTTATCTTCAAAAAGAACATTTCAAGATCTATCTTGAAGTACAACATTGTCAGTGACAGGATAATATCCATACATCTACAAAGAAGGTCAGTTAATATGACTATTATTCAAATTTACACACAAACCACAAAGGCCAAAGATAAAGAAATTAGAATATTTTTATCAACTCTTGTAATCTGAAATTATTCAAACATGCAGTCAAGATGCATTGATAATTACTGGTGATTAGTATGTTAAAGTTGGAAACAAAGAAGAAAGATTGGTAGTTGAAAAATATGGCCTTAGTGACAGAAATGACACCTGAGATCACATGATAGAATTTTGCAAGACCAAAGATTTCTTTATTACCAATACCTTTTTCAAACAACATAAACAGTGACTAAATACATGGACTTTGCCGGATGGAATATACAAGAATCAAATCGACTACATCTGTAGAAAGAGAAGATGGAAAAGTTCTATATCATATATCAGAACAAGGCCAGGGAGCAACTGCGGAAGAAACCATCCATTGCTCATATGCAAGTTCAAGGAGAAGTTGAAGAAAATTAGAAAAAGTCCACAAGAACCCAAGTACAAACTTGTGTATAGCCCACCTGAATTTAGAGACCATCTCAAGGGTAAATTTGATACATCGAACACTGATGACTGACGACAAGACAACTTGTGGAATGAAATCAAGGACATCATACATGAAGAAAGCAAGAGTTCATTAAAAAGACAGGAAATAAAGAAAATACCAAAATGTATGTTAGAAGAGACTCTGAAACTTGCTCTTGAATGTTGAGTAGCTAAAGTGAAGGGAAGAAATGATGAAGCAAAAGAACTGAACAGAATATTTCAAAGGGCGGCTCAAGAAGATAAAGTATTACAATGAAATGTGCAAAGACCTGGAGGTAGAAAACCAAAGTGTAGAACATATTCAGCATTTCTCAAGCTGAAAGAACTGAACAAAAAATTTAAGCATTTAGTTGCAATATTGAAGGATTCTACATGGAAAATATTAAATGACACAGGAAACATCAAAAGAAGATGGAAGGAACACACATTCACCATACCATAAAAATTGGTCGACATAGAACCATTTTATGAGGTAGCATATGATAAAGAACCAATGTACTGATGGAAAAAGCCCAAGCTGCACTGAAGATACTGGCAAAAAAAAAGGCTCCAGGAATTGATGGAATACCAATTGAGATGTTTTAACAAATGGATGCAGAGCTGGAAGTGCTCACTTGTCTATGCCAAGAAATTTGGCAGACAGCTACCTGGCCAAATGACTGAAAGATACCCTTATTTATGCCTATCCCAAAGAAAGGTGATTCAACAGAATGCAAAAATAATCGAACAATATCATTAATATCACACACAAGTAAAATTTTGCTAAAGATCGTTCAAAAGCAGTTGCAGCAGTACATCGACACGAAATGCCAGAGAAGTCAAGCCAGATTCAGAATAGGATGTGAAATGAGGGATATCATTGCTGATGTCAGATGGATCCTGGCTGAAAGCAGAGAATACCAGAAAGATGTTTACCTGTGTTTCATTGACTTTGCAAAGGCATTTGACTGCGTGGATCATAAAAAAAAATTATAGATAACATTAAGAAGAATGAGAAATACAGAACACTTATTTGTCCTCATGCGGAACCTGTACTTAGACCAAGAGGCAGTTGTTTAAACAGAACAAGGGGATAGTGCATGGTTTAAAGTGAAGAAAGGTGTGCATCAGGGTTGTATCGTTTCACTATACTTATTGAATCTGTATGCTGAGCAAATAATCTGAGAAGCTGGACTATATGAAGAAGAAGGTGACATTAAAATTGGAGGAAGACTCATCAACAATCTGTGAAATGCAGATGACACAACCTTGCTTGCTGAAAGTGAAGAGGACTTGAAGCACTTAGTGATGAAGATCAAAGACCACCCCTTTCAAGTATGGATTGCAGCTCAACATAAAGAAAACAAAAATCCTCACAACTGGACCAATAAGCAACATCATAGTAAACAGAGAAAAGTCTGAAGTTGTCAAGGATTTCATTGTACTTGAATCCACAATCAATGCCCATGGAAGCAGCAGTCACAAAATCAAACAATGCATTGCATTAGGCAAATCTGCTGCAAAAGACCTTTTTAAAGTGTTAAAATGCAAAAGTATCACTTTAAGGACTAAAGTGCACCTCACTCAAGTCATGGTGTTTGCAATGCATCATACGCATGTGAAAGCTGGACAATGAATATCAAAGACTGAAGAAGAATCAATGCCTTTCATTTATGGTGTTGGCAAAGAATATTGACTACACCATGGACTTCCAGAAGAAGGGACAACTCTGTCTCAGTAGAAGTACAGCCAGAATGCTCATTAGAAATAAGGATGGTGAGACTTCATTTCACATATTTTGGCATGTTATCAGAAGGGACCAGTCCCTGAAGAAGGACATCATGCTTGGTGAAGTTGAAGGTCAGTGAAAAAGCAGAGGACCCTCAATTAGATGGATTGACACAGTGGTTGCAACAATGGGCTTAAGCACAGCAATGATTATGAGGATGGCACAGGACTGGGCAATGTTTTGTTCAGTTGTACACAGAGTCTCTATGAGTCAGAACCGACTTGAAGGCACCTGACAACGTTTAACATAAGCAGATTGTATCTGCAAAGTCAATGTTATTTAGTTATATGTCACCAAACCCATAAGAAATAAAAGTATTTCACGGATGAAACGTTCTTCCCGCCTCTTTACTTTCACTGATGGGAAGAACAGGTCTACAAACGAACATCGGTCCAGTCTGAGGTGATAAAGTTTCTAGATAGAGTTAAAAACTCTAGATGGCAATTTTTTGTGTAAACTTCCCTTCTGTGACCATCTATTCAGGAGAATATACTGACTTCCTTTTCTAAAAGTAAATTTTTATAATTTCTTTGCTGAATTTTCTTCTAAACTTTGCGTGTGTGTTTTAAATTAACACTTGTGTACGACAAAGACTTTTTGGCTTCAGTTATTGATTCATGTGGCAACTCTATCTTGTTCCTGGATATAAAACAATTAAAAACACTTAAATAATAAGTGTAAATTTTTCTCTATACTGTAAGATTTACTGACAGTTGCTCTGAATCTTGAAACTAAGCATGACTTAGATACTTTATTTACAATTATTTTGAATTCTTTTTACTGCTTCCATCTTGGTATGTTTTCCTTAAATTTGCCTGGATTTTTAACTCTTGTCAGTAAACTTCAGAAGAAAAAGTCAAGTCTGAACATCCCTTGTGCTCACATATGTTTGGAAGAAAAATTACACGAATTGTTCAACTATTTACTCATTCAGTAAATATTTGTGCAGTGTGCTGGAAATATAAAGCTGAGAAAGACACAGATCTAGTCCTGCAGGTGCTCAAAACCTGTAGGGACTCAGACAATTAAAAAAATTCAATCCTAGGCTTTAGGTCAGAAATTAGGTTGAGCAAATGCTAAAACAAGTCCTACCTGAATCATCCAACACACACATATACACACATACACACACATGTGAGAATGCATACATGTTAATGGTACAGACACACTCAAAAGCAAGATAGGGAGATACTTGGGTTGCTTCAAAAATAGAGGAAAACCAAGAACAATAAGCTGTACCACTCATTAGGGAACTGAAGATATATAAAGGTCTTAGGGAATGGAGATTTAATGCATATGCAAAGAAGTCATCTTTGGTACAGAGTCCATGTGTAGGGAAGTGAGCTTAGTGTGGAAAGCAGGAACCAAAGACAGAGATCAAATGAACTTGGTCTACTCCCTTAGAGCCATGGCTAGAACTGAGGTAAGACTGAGGAGAAATAGTAACCTGCAAAATAAAAAAAATATAGATCTCTGAGACAGCGTTACATATATGTCCAAAGGCAAACTATTTATAATATGCAGAAGCCCAAGCAAGAATAATAATGTAAAAAATGCCTCAGAATGAGTAAAGCTTATAAGAACCCTGCTAAGCAACCAAAAAATAACCCATAGACAGGACCCTACAAACTAGGCATGTGCTGGAGGAGTCTCATAGTAAGTAACTCCTGCCAAATACGAGTTCACAGTTAAAATTAAAACAAAACCGGGGTGGGGGACCAAGATGGCAGAGTAATCAGACGCTTCCAGTGGGCCCTCTTACAACAAAGACTCGAAAAAACAAGTGAATCGATTATATATGACAATCTAGGGGCCCTGAAAATCAAAGGCAAAGTTGAGGAATCAGACTCAGTGGCAGGGGGAGGGAGAGATGGTTCAGAAGCAACTAGGAGTTGCCAGACCTGACCTGGCGGAAGCAGGCTCCCAGCAGGCTGGATCAGCTGGCATACACAGTGAGGTGGACAGCAACGTTTGGGAGGCATTTTCCATGTCGGGAGAGACTGAGTGACAGAAAGTCTGTTCAGGCCTCCAGAGCCAGTGAAAAATATAGCACTCAAGGGCAAAAGATAAGTACATGCATTTAACCTACTGCTAGATCGAAAACACCCCATTTGGAAAGAACCTCTCTCCGATTTACCTACTCCCTCCCCACTCTGCACCTGTCAGGGCCCAGCTTTAACAACTGCCACCTCCCCTGCACCAGAAGTCAGACCTGTCATGCATCCTGAGCCGTTCTCCCAACCTTGGAGAGGGAACAAATTAACAAACAGGAAAAAATAATCTGCCAGCTCCCTTAACCTGGGAACTCAGGGCCGGCACAGCACCTTTGCCTAGGTACAGGCATAAGGGGTCCACAGACTTTGAAAGCCTTTCACCCCTTCACAGACCTCTGTGGACCCATTTCAACAGTATAGGCCCTCATTATCACAGTACAGCAGGGTATATATCTGAAGCCTAACTTTACTGTATCAGCTATATGGTGGGGTGGCAGGTTCATGACATTTGATACCACTCTGCCCATTAAGCAGGGTCCTCACCTACCCACATCAGGGATCTGAGAACTGGTGGCTCCACTCACGCCACTTAACCACATGTGACAGGGGTCGAAGAATAAGTGCAGCCTCACAGTCCTTAAATCCAATAGCATTGGGTGCCCATATTTCAGCTTCAAAACCCACCCAACTATGCACTGTAGGGAACAGGAACATGCTTTCCTCCCAGACACTCAAGGGCAGCCGTCAGCCCCCTGCCTTGCTCAGCACGTGACCCCCTACCGCAGCCAGATACCTGTGCCTACTCCAATCACCCATGCTCGTGTACAACAGTAGATGACAGTCTGCACCACACACTGGGTGACCAACTATCTGGATACCTGAGCTGAATCCATATAAGAAGAGTAAACAGACTCCTGAGTTCACATACTGAGTAAGAGATCTAACCACCTGGTGACAGGACGTTAGAGCTTCAAAGGTGCCAATAATCAAACTGGTTCACACAGCAGCCTATTTGGGCATATCAAAACAAAACAAAACAAGAAGCTAGGACACAGTCAGCAAACGTAAAATAAATAAATATAATAATTTATCGATGGCTCAGAGACAACAGTCAGTATCAAATCACATAAAAAAGCAGACAATGATGGCTTCAGCAAGCTCCCAAAGTAGAGAATCAAGAAATTACTCAGAGGAAAAGAACTTCTTTGAATTATTGGAGGTAGAATGGAAAAGATTAATACATAGAACTCTTCAAGAGGCCAGGAAGGAGATCATGCAAAACTCAGAATAAGCCAAGGAAAACAAAGACAAAGTAATAGAGGAACATAAGAAGATTATAGAAAAGCACAATGACAAATTTAACAGGCTACAAGAATCCATAGAGAGACAGCAAACAGCAATGCAGAAGATTAACAATAAAATTTCAGAATTAGACAGCTCAATAGAAAGTCATAGCAGCCGAATTGAGGCAATGAAAGTCAGACCTAGTGAGATTAAACCACTTGACACCAACTTATTTGAGGAAAATCAGATTAAAGAATTTCAAAAAATGTAGAAACCCCAAGAATTATGCGGGACTCTATCAAGAGGAATAACCTACGAGTGACTGGAGCACCAGAACAGGGGGGATAACAGAAAATACAGAGAGAATTGCTGAAGATTTGTTGGCAGAAAGCTTTCCTGGTATCGTAAAAGATGAGAAGATATCTAACCAAGAAGCTCATAGAACCCCACACAAAGTAGATCTCAAAAGAAAGTCACCAAGACATATTATAATCAAACTTGCCAAAACCAAAGATAAAGAGAGAAGTTTAAGAGCAGCTAGGGATAAACAAAAAGTCATCTACAAAAGAGAGTCAGTAAGAATAAGCTCTGATTACTCAGCAGAAATCATGCACACAAGACAATCAGATCACATATATAAAGCCTTGAAAGAAAAAATTGCCAGCCAAGAATTATATATCCAGCAAAACTCTCTCTCAAATATGATGGTGAAATTAGGGCATTTCCAGATAAACAGAAGTTTAGGGAACTTGTAAAAAACAAACCAAAATTACAAGAAATACTAAAGGGAGACCTCCAGTTAGAAAATCAATAACATCAGATAACATTTAAAGACTAGAACACAGGAAAGAGCAACCAGATATCAACCTAGATAAGGAAGTCACAAAAATAAATCAAAGCTGAAAATAGGGAAACAGAGACAACCATATGTAAAAGATGACAACATTAAAACAAAAAAGAGTGACTAAAAAATGTAGTCACTGATCTTCAATATGAAGAAGAAGTCAATGCAGTATAAAGAAATAAAACAATGGTTTAAACTTAGAAAAATAGGGGTAAATGTTAAGGTAACCACAAAGGAAACGAACAATCCTACAAGTCAAAATAAAAAAATAGAAAAACATAAAGACTCAGCAAATACAAAATCAACAACAATGAAAAAGATGAAAAGAATTACATAAAGAAACACAACTCAACACAGAAAAGTAAGTGGAACAAAGAAACTGTCAACAACACACACACAAAAAGACACCAAAATAACAGCACTAAATGCATATCTATCAATAATTACGCTGAATGTAAATGGACTAAATGCACCAATAAAGAGACAGAGAGTGATAGAGTGGATAAAAAAACATGATCCGTCTATATGCTGCCAACAAGAGACACACCTTAGACTTAAAGACACAAACAAACTAAAACTCAAAGGATGGAAAAAATATCTCAAGCAAACAACACTCAAAACAGAGCAGGAGTGGCAATATTAATCTCTGACAAAACAGATTTTAAAGTAAAATCCACCACAAAGGATAAGGAAGGGCACTATATAATGATTAAAGGTCAATACACCAGGAGGACATAATCATGATACATATTCATGCACCCAATGACAGGGCTCCAAAATACAGAAAACGAACTCTAACAGCACTGAAAAAAAATAGACAGTTCCACAATAGTAGTAGGAGACTTCAAGACACCACTTTTGGTGAAGGACAGAACATCCAGAAAGAAGCTCAGTAAAGACACAGAAGATCTAAATGCTGCAATCAACCAACCTGATCTCACAGACATATACCGAACACTCTACCCAACAGCAGTCAAGTATACTTTCTTTTCCAATGCACATGGAACATTCTCCAGAATAGACCACATATTAGGCCATAAAGCAAGCCTTAACAGAATCAAAAGCCTTGAAACATTACAAAGCATCTTTTCTGGCCATAAAGTCATAAAGGTAGAAATCAAAAACAGAAAAAGGAAAAAAAATCAAACACATGGAAACTGAACAATACCTTGCTCAAAAACTAGTGGGTTATAGAAGAAAGTAAGGATGCACTAAAAAATTTCACAGAATCAAATGAGAATGAAAACACATCCAACCAGAAATTTTGGGACACAGCAAAAGCAGTGCTCAGTGGTCCAAAAAGAAGAAAAGGCAAAAATCAAAACATTAACCCTACAACTTGACAAATAGAAAGACAGCAGCAGAAGAAATCCTCAGGAGCTAGAAGAAGCAAATAAAAATTAGCACAGAATTAAATGAAATAAAAAAAGAATGGAAAGAGTTAACAAGAATAAAATCTGGTTCTCTGAAAAGATCAATAAAATCAATAAACTACTGGCCTAACTGACAAAAGAAAAACAGAAAAGGAAGCAGATAACCTAAATAAGAAATGAGATGGGCAATATCACAACAGATGCAACTGAAAATTAAAAGTCAGAATAGTATGAAAAATTGTACTCTTTAACAAATTTGGTAATGTAGTGGAAATGGATAAATTTCTAGAAACACAATACCTACCTAAACTAACACAAACAGAGTAGAACAACTAAATAAACCTATAACAAAACAAGAGATTGAAAAGGTAATTCAAAAACTCCCAACAAAAAAAAAGCCCTGACCCGTATGGCTTCACTGGAGAATTCTACCAAACTTTCAGAGAAGAGTTAACACCACTCCTATTAAAGGTATTTCAGAGCATAGAGAAGGAGGGAATACTCCCAAACTCATTCTGTGAAGCCAGCATAACCCTGATACCAAAACCAGGTAAAGACACCACAAAAAAAAAAGAAAATTACAGACCAATATCCCTCATGAACATAGACGCAAAAATCGTCAACAAAATTCTAGCCAAAAGAATTCAGCAACATCAAAAAAATAATTCACCACGATCAAGTGCGATTCATACCAGGTATGCAGGGACGGTTCAACATTAGAAAAACAATCAATGTAATCCATCACATAAATAAAACAAAAGAAAAGAACCACATGATCTTATCAATCGATGCACAAAAGGTATTTGACAAAGTACAACACCTATTCATGATAAAGACTCTCAGCAAAACAGGAATAGAAGGGAAATTCCTCAGCATAATAAAGGACATTTATACAAAGCCAACAACCAACATCATCCTAAATGGAGAGAGTCAGAAAGCATTCCCCTTGAGAATGGGAATCAGACAAGGATGCCCTTTATTGTCACTCTTATTCAACATTGTGCTGGAGGTCCAAGCCAGAGTAATTAGGCTAGAAAAGGAAATAAAGTGCATCCAAACTGGTAAGGAAGAAGTAAAAGTATCTCTACTTGCAGACATATGATCTTATACACAGAAAACCCCAAAGTATCCACAAAACAACTACTGGAACTAATAGAAGATTTCAGCAAAGTATCAGTATACAAGATAAACATACAAAAATCACTTGGATTCCTCAACACTAACAAAGAGAACTTTGAAGAGGAAATCACCAAATCAATACCATTTACAATAGCCCCCAAGAAGATAAATTACTTAGGAATAAATCTAACCAGAGACGTAAAAGACCTATATGATGAAAACTTCAAGAAACCAAAAGAGACCTAAAAAGTAGAAAAAACATACCTTGCTCATGGATAGGAAGACTCAACATTGTGAAAATGTCAATTCTACCCAAAGCGATCTACAGATACAATGCAATCCTAATCCAAATTCCAATGGTGTTTTTTAATGAGATGGAGAAAAAAATCACTAACTTCATGTGGAAAGGGAAGAGACCCCGGATAAATAAAGCATTACTCAAGAAGAAGAACAAAGTGGGAGGCCTCATACTACCTGATTTTAGAACCTATTATACTGCCATGGTAGTCAAAACAGCCTGGTACTGGTCCAACAACAGATACATAGACCAATGGAACAGAATTGAGAATCCAGACGTAAATTCATCCACCTATGAGCAGCTGATATTTGACAAAGGCCCAAAGTCTGTTAACTGGGGAAAAGACAGTCTCTTTAACAAACGGTGCTGGCATAACTGGATATCCATCCGCCAAAAACTGAAACAAGATCCATACCTCATACCATGCACTAAAACTAACTCAAAATGGATCAAAGACCTAAATATAAAACCTAAAATGGTAAGGATCATGGAAGAAAAAATAAGGACAACACTAGGAGCCCCAATACATGGCACAAACAGAATACAAACCATAACTAACAATGCACAAACACCAGAAGAGAAACAAGATAACTGGGAGCTCCTAAAAATCAAACACTTATGCTCATCAAAAGACTTCACCAAAAGAGTCAAAAGACAACCTACAGACTGGGAAAACTTATTTGGCTGTGACATATCCAATCAGAGTCTAATCTCTAAAATCTACAACATACTGCAAAACTTCAACCACGAAAAGACAAATAACCCAGTTAAAAGATGGGCAAAGGATATCAACAGGCGCTTCACCAAAGAAGACATTCAGGAACTGCTCACAATCATTAGCCATTACACAAATGCAAATCAAAACTACAATGAGATACCATCTCACCCCAACAAAGCTAGCATTAATCCAAAACACAAAATAGTAAATGTTGAAGAGGCTGTGGAGAGACTGGAACACCTATACACTGTTGGTGGGAATGTAAAATGGTACAACCACTTTGGAAATTGATTTGGCACTTCCTTAAAAAGCTGGAAATAGAAGTACCATATGATCCAGCAATCCCACACCTTGAAATATATCCTAGAGAAATAAGAGCTGTCCCACGAATAGATATATGCACACCCATGTTCACTGCAGCACTGTTCATGGTAGCAAAAAGATGGAAACAACCTAGGTGCCCATCAGCGGATGAATGGATAAACAAATTGTGATATATTCACACAATGGAATACTATGTAACAATAAAGAATAACGATGAATCCGTGAAACATCTCATAACATGGATGAGTCTGGAGGGTAGTATGCTGAGTGAATTTAGTTAGTCGCAAAAGGATAAATACTGTATAAGACCACCATTATAAGAACTTAAGAAAAGTTTAAACACAGAAGAAAACATTCTTTGATGGTTACGAGGGTAGGGAGGGAGGGAGGGAAAGGGGTATTCACTAACTAGATAGTAGATAAGAATTATCTTGGGTGAAGGGAAGGACAGCACACACTACAGGGGAAGTCAGCACAACTGGACTAAACCAAAAGCTAAGAAGTTTCCTAAATACAAGCAAACACTTCGAAGGACAGAGTAGCAGGGGTGGGGGCCTGGGGACAATGGTTTCAGAGGACATATAGATCAACTGGCATAACAAAGTTTATTAAGAAAATGTTCTGCATCCCCCTTTGATGAGTAGCATCTAGGGTCTTAAAAGATAACAAGTGGCCATCTAAGATACATCAACTGGTCTTAACCCACCTGGAGCAAACTATAAGGAGAACACTAAAGACACAAGGAAAATGCTAGCCCAAGAGACAGAAAAGGCCACACAAACCAGAGACTCCATCAGCCTGAACCAGAAGAACTAGATGGTGCCCAGCTACCACCAAATGACCGCCCTGACAGGGAACACAACAGAGGGTCCCTGACAGAGCAGGAGAAAAGCGGGGTACAGAGCTGAAACTTACATAAAAAGACCATACTTAATGGTCTGAGACTGGAGGGACCCCGGAAGACACGGCCACCAGACTCTCCATTAGCCCAGAACTGAAACCATGCCCAAAGCCAACTCTTCAGACAAAGATTAGACTGGACTGTGCGACATAAAGCGATACTCATGAAGGGAATGCTTCTTAGTTCAAGTAGGTACATGGTACTAAATGGGCAGCTCCTGTCCGGAGGCGAGATGAGAAGGCAAAAAGGGACAGGAGCCAGTTGAATGGACACGGGAAATCCGGGGTGGAAAGGAGGAATGTGCTGTCACATTATAGGGAGAGCAGCTAGGGTCACATAGCAATGTGTGTATAAATTTTCATATGAGAAACTGACTTGAACTGTAAACTTTCACTTAAAGCGCAGTAATAAAAAAAAAACCTGAATGGCAGTACAAAACCATGTGACATAATCTATATACCCCACAAGCAAGATAATATAATAGAGCCAATTATAGGGAGCTTTAAACTACTCAGCTTGGAACATGGTGTTGTTTAATATAACAGTTCTATATAGATTAGGAAACCCTGGTGGTGTAGTGTTTAAGAGCTGTGGCTGCTAACCAAAAGGTCAGCAGTTTGAATCCACCAGGCGCTCCTTGGAAACTCTATGGGGGCAGTTCTACTCTGTCCTATAGGGTTGCTGTGAGTCAGAATCAACTTGATGGCAACGGGTTTGTTTTTTGTTGCTGTTGTTGTTGTTATATAGAGTATTGCTTGTAATAATACAAATACAAAGTACACACCAAGAAACATTTTTGGAAAATTGCAGAACCTGAAGAATAAAGAATAAAAACAAATCATGAAAGTCACTAAAAAGAAGAAAAAGATTACCTACAATAAAATGAAAATCCAAATGACAACAAGAGAAAAAACTGGAATAATTCTTCAAAGTGCTGTTAGATAATAATTGTGAATCTAGTTTCTGTACCCAGATAAATTATCATTAAAGCATCATAAAAACATATTCAGGTACACAAGTGCTTAAAATGTTTATTGCTTATGAAATCAAAACGATGATTTAAGGAGAATAAATCAAGCAAAATAAAAATTAACCCTGACAAAAGCAGTGGTATGCAACTGAGCAAAGTTATTTATAACCAGAGAGAGAAATGGGAGAATCTATGAAAAATAAAATCTAATCTAAAGAATATTAAAAGCAATACAGATAACAATGTTAGTGCCACTTGAATAGGACAACACTAAAAAAATAAACAAGAATATCAAGTGAACAGATGGGCTTTGGCTGAGTAGAGATGAAAACGTAAGATGCAATGATTTCTATTTGTTTTAGAGAAATTAGACCTTAATAACTTTGGTCTTGTTGTAAAGAATATAAAATCTCAATTTATTAAATATTTTTAAGGGTAACAACAAAAAATAAATATTATACATAGCTTTAAAAGTAGAAAAAAATATGGGGAAAAAGCAAAGGGAAAGCCAAATAAATGTAAAATTTTTATTAATGTTCCTGTGGCTTGATTTTTTCATGACCTGTCTCAATTTAAGTTTGTCATGTTTATGAACACAGTGCAAATAAACGGGGAAGAAAGAAAGAAAATCAGAAAAAAAACCTCATAAAATTAAAAACAAAACAAAAAGATAACAAAACCAAAAAAATAGCAATTAAAGTAAGAGGCCTAATAAAAACCTCTTGGCTAAGGAACATATTACAAAGGGAATAACAAAATAGTAGAATAGAATAATCATTAAAGCATCTTAAAATGTCTGGGTTACAGCTGCAGTGGTAACAAGGAAAAAAATAGATACATGTATTCTTAGGAAAATTGGTCAAATGAGTTATCCAAGCATTCAGTTTGTGAATTCAAGAAAAAAAAAAAGCCTCTAAAAATATAAAATCCAAATTAAGAGAAGAAATGAAACATCAAAGGTAGAGGCAGAGACCACCAATTTAAGTTACTTCTTTGAAAAGACAAAAAAAAAAACAACAACAAAAAAAAAAAAAACAAAGTACAGGTAGTCCCCAGTTTGCAACGGGCTCCGTTCCAATGAGTCCATCGTAACTCAGTTCTGACATAAGTCTAATACCTCCCTTTTTTTTTGTTTTCATTATTAGTGTCTTTTATTATCAGTATGTTCATAAATCCAATCTCCATTTGTCTTTGGGGATTGGAAACATTATGTATAAACTTACAAATGCATTTTAATACATACATACATAAAAAAAATACACAAATTGTAAAAAAACAGGTGATCATAACTCTAATATGTCATAAGCTGGGGACTACCTGTAAACAAAAGAAAACAAAAACCTTGAGCATAGCTGAACAAAATACTAGCAAAGAGTAGTGCACCATGAAGCAATGTTAAGAACAATGAATGGATAGACCTGCAGTTAGTGGTGATGTTAGCTGCTCTGAGTCCGCCCCTGACTCATAGCGACCCTAGAGGTTACAGAGCAGAACTGCACCATAAAGTTTTCTTGGCTGTAATCTTTATGGAAGCAGTTCATCAGGCACTTCTTCCACGGAATTGCTGCGTGGGTTCAAACTGCCAGTCTTCGGATCAGTAGTTAATTGCAAACTGCTTGCACTAACCAGGCTCCTAACGGATAGGGCAGAGAACTTTATTTTAGTCCAGTGGCAAAAATTACATGTGAAAAAACTAGATGAAAGCTTATTTTATACAAAACTATGAATTCTGAAAATTAAAGCAAAAAGAACTAGTTAATATGAATATATTGAAATAGTCAAAAGCAACCCTCATCCTAACATATAAACACACACACACATTTTTACCAATGTACAAAATTATAACTGCATTAGAGACAAATTTTACTAGAATTTCAAGGAATGGATAATTGTTCTTATACACTGTTATAAAGATTAGAAAAAGAAAGGTGACAATTTGGACCGATGTGTTATATAAAAATAGAACGCAAAAGTATTAAATTCATTATTAGTGACTCTAAATGAACACTGCACTAAAAATACAGCATGTTTCATTACATTGTATCCCAAATATACAAGACTGGATAAACATCTATATGCATACATATATATATGTATATATATATAAAGAGATTGATTAATAGAGCAAATCGTAGATCATTTAGTGGGGTCAGAAGAAAATAATTTGATAAAATTAAATAACAAGTCAAGGAAAATGCTCTTACAAAATAAGAATAGAAGAGAACTTCGTCGATCTGAGTATCTACAAAAACATACAGGACTTCTAGGTAGCTGAGGAAAATGGCATACTACCCAGAATCTCCTTACTAAATGATCCAAAAAAAAAAAAAAAAAAGGGAAAGGAGAACATAATCTCTACGAAGATTCACACCCTCAGAATAATTGGAAGACAGACAGTGCTGAAACAGCCAGATAACTGTAAGTAAAATGCTTTGTGATGAGCAGCAAGAGACGGAGGGGAAAAATGAGGAGAAGTGTCTTAGTTGTCTAGTGCTGCTGTAACAAATACCACAAGAGACTGGCTTTAACAAAGAGAATTTTATTCTCTCTCAGTTTAGGAGGCTAGGAGTCCGAATTCAGGGTGCCAGCTCCAGTGGAAGGCTTTCTCTCTCCATTGGCTCTAGGGAAAAGTCCTTGTCATCAATCTTCCCTGGTCGAGGAGCTTCTCAGCGCAGGGACCCCGGGTCCAAAGGGTGCGCTATTCTCCTGGCTCTTGTTTGTTGTTGGTATGAGGTCCCTTTGTCTCTCTGCTGGCTTCTCTCTTTTAGCTCTCAAAAGATAGTGGCTTTCAACACAACCTAATCTTGTAGATTGAGTCCTGCATCATTAATATAACTGTCACTAATCCCACCTCATTAACATCATAGAGGTAGGATTTACATCACGTAGGAAAATCACATCAGATGACAAAATGGCGGACAACCACACAATACTGGGAATCATGGACTAGTCAAGTTGACATACCTTTTCTGGGGACACAATTCAGTCCATGACAGGAAGGGTCTCAAGATGAGTCAGAACCACCTCAGAAAGATCACATTTACCCTAAATTAGAAAACTCTAGAAAATGTCTCTGCAAATCAGTGAATGAGCAGGGGAGGTATTTCAAAATACCATCGATAAAAAGGACAGGCATAGCTTAAAAGAATAAATGCAGGACTCCCAGTTTTCAGTTTAAAATGTAAAAAGCATCCAAGCCATTACTCTCATCATCACAACAAGAAAAAAAGGTAGAAAACTGAAAATGAACAACTCCTGTTTGACCCATCAGAGAATTGAAATCATAGGGCAAACTTTCACTCCAAAAACTGAAGATAGGGGCAGAAACAGAGAATCACTGCTTATTGGAAGCAGAAACCACCACTGGAGCCATCAGGTAGGAGTATTTTAAGGGTAACTGACTAATTGCTGGGGACTGCCCATGAGCTAGCATGAGAGATAAAAACTCCTGAAAGCCCAGCCTTAAGGGGCTCCCCACATTTTGCCTCCAGGAGCCCCCACCAGGTTATCACTGTGAAGATTTCAGGAAAAAAACCCTGATTCCAGTGAAATAAGGGAGAGAGTAACCGTTTGGAAATAGGTCCAGAGTGCTCTGTTCTTAAAAATAGCCTGTCCTCAGGGGAAACTATTTCACCCAAACCTAAACAGTGTATATTTTATCAGAGTTTAACCAATGTGGGAGACTCCGCGTGATGCAGACAGTTAATATGCTTGGCTGCTAACTGAAAGTTGGATGCTCGAGTCCACCCACCAAAAAAAAAAAACCAAACCCGTTGCCATCAAGTTGATTCTGACTCATAGCGACCCTATAGGACAGAGCAGAACTGTCCCATAGGGTTTCCAAGGAGCATCTGGTAGATTTGAACTGCTGACCTTTTGGTTAACAGCTGTAGCTCTTAACCACTAAGCCACCAGAGAGTCCACCTAAGTCCACCCACAGGTACCTCGAAAGAAAGGAATGGCTAGCTACTTCTGAAAAATCAGCCACTGAAAACACTATGAGCATAATTCTACTCTGACACAGATGGGGTTAGGATGAGTTAGGACTGATGTGACAGCAACAGGGTATCCCATGTGGAGGAAGAAAAATACCAAATTCCAGATTCTCTACTCTTCCTATCTCACCTCAGGGATAAAATAAAAATCTAAGAGGCAGTTGTGAAGGTCACAATCCAGAGACACAGGTTCACTAAAGGTTTGAGATCAAATCATAGGATAATGAGACCAAACCATAGATTATAGATCACTTCTCCTCCCCCCACACACTACCACCACATCAATGGGCATCTGTATAATAACATGGGGTTTCAACTGAAAGAACTATCAGGCTTAGACCTTATTTAGGAAGTAACTAGAAGATCTCAAAGACAACAAGGAAGGAAAAAAATGAGCACATCAAAAGAAAGTTTATCCTCTGATACCTACAGCTACAGCGAATGGCAAACATAGCCTAACTCCCAGCCAGATAAACAGAAACCTAATACCAAAGGCTTATTTATCTCAGTTCTTTTACCCAATGCATCATGTATGGCTTTCAACAAAAAAATTATAACATGTTTAAAGGCATAAAATGCAGTCTGAAGAGACAGATCAGTTTCAAATTAACAGTCCAAGAATTTAAAATAACTACAATTAATTTGCTAAAAATTAGTGGAAAAAGTGGACAATATGCAAGAACAGATGGGCAATCTAAATAGAGAGATGAAAATTTGAAGAAAGAATCAAAATGAAATGCTGGAAATAAAAAATATTACAACATAAATCAAGAATGCCTTTGATGGGCTCCTTAATAAACTAGACATGGATGAAGACAGGATCAGGGAGCTTAAAGATATGTTGATAGAGACTTCCCACTGAAAATCAAAGAGGAAAAAGACTAAAATAAAAATGGAAACAACGTATTGCATTGCAAATATGCTGCAAAATACCTCCTTAAATTCTAAAAAGCAAAAATGTCAGTTTGATAACTAAGGTGCACCTAACCATAGCCATGGTCTTTTTAATCATGTAATATACTGGTGAAAGCTGGACAATGAAAAAAGAAGACAGAAGAAGAATTGACACATTCTAATTGTGGTGTTGGAGAAGAATATTGACTATACCATTAATTGCAAGAAGAATGAACAAATCAGTCTTAGAAGAAATACAACCAGAATTCTCCTTAAAAGTGAGAATGGTGAGAATTTGTCTTGCTTACTTTGGACATACCAGCAGGAAAGACCAATTGAAAATGACATCAGAGTTGGTAAAGTAGCAGGTCAGCAAAAATGAGGGAAACCCTCAATGGGATGGATTGATACAATAGCCACAAGAATGAACTCAAATATCAAATAGAGATGCCATATGTTGGAGCTGAATCAACAGCAACTAACAACAACGTTTAGCATAATACTAATATTCATCCCTGTTGTTGCACGTATGAATAGATCAGTATCACATAATGCCAAGTAGTATTCCATATTGTAGATGTATCACAATATTTTGCCCTTTCAGTAATTAATAGATAATTGGATTGTTTCCAGTGTTTTGCTAATATAAATAAACTTACTATGGACGTTCACATACTAAAAATATATGGAATAGAAATATCTTAGTAGGAAAATTGCAAAAAAGGTGTGGCATATCTATAATGGGAATATCAGAAGGAGAAGAAAGAGAGAATGAAATAGAAAACAACATTTGAAATAATAATGGCTGCTAATATTCCAAAATTGTTGACAGGCACCAAACCATAGCTCTAGGAAACTCACAGGACACCAAGCAAGATAAATACCAAAAATATATACACCTAGTCACATCATATTCAAACTATAGAAAATCAGAGACTGAAGAAAATCTTGAAAGAAGCCAGGAGTGGGGGGACCTTACCTATAGAGGAAAAAGAATAAGAATTACATTGGATTTCTCTTCAGAAACCACGTAAACAAGAAAAAAATGGAGTAAAATATTTAATGTGCTGAAAGAAAAAAAATCACCAACTAGAATTCTGTGTGCAGTGAAATTATCTTTGAAAATCAAAGGATAAATAAAGACTTTCTCAGACAAACAAAAACTGAGGGAATTTGTCACCAGTAGCTCTGCCTTGCAAGAAATAGTAAAAGAAGTTCTTCAGAGAGAAGGAAAATGATATAGGTCAGACACTCAGATCACATCAACAAAGAAAGTGTGGTCAAGATGGAATAAGTTAAGGTTAAGTAAACTCTTTTTTTATTATTTTTATTTTATCTAATGGAAGTTTGTTCAAGATTATAATAGCAGCAATATTGAGGATGATTACAGCTTATGGATAAGTGAAATGTCTGGCCACGTTTAAGTGACAGGGAATAAGAAATAATTTGTTGCAAGGTACCTGCACTACCTATGAAGAGGTATAGTATTATTTGAAAGTGAGCTTAGATAATTAAATTATTATTAATTGTTACTGATGATCATTAATAAATTATTGTACTATATATAATATACTAAATAACAATTACTAATAGAACTATTAGTATTAAATGTATATTGAAGACTTCAGGGCACCCACTAATTTTTTTTAAAAAAGAAGTATAATTGATATGCTAAGAGAAAATGGAATCATAAAAGGCTCAATTATACTTGGAGAACGCATAGGAAAGAGTAAAAGATTAAAAAAAGACAAAGAACAAGGGCAATAAACACAAAGCAGTTAAAACATGGTTTATATTAATCCAACTATACCAATAATCATTTTAAATGTGAATGGTCTAAATACATCAATTTAAAGGCAGAAAGTATGAGTGGACAAAAAAGACCAATTATTTGTCTTCTATGAGAAATACACTTTAAATATAAAGACATAAATAGATTTAAAGAGAGGCAGAGAAAGATGTACCATTCTAACACCAATGAAAAGAAAGCTGGAGTATCTACATTAATTTCATAAAAAGCATATTTCAGAGAATAGAAATTTATCAGGGATAAAGAAGGGTATTACATAATGATAAAGGGATCGATTATCCAAAACCACACACGATCCTGAATGAGCATGTGCCTAACGACACAGCATCAAAATACACAAAGCACACACTGATAGAACTGCAAGCAGAAATGGAAAATCTTCAATCATAGTTAGAGATTTCACCACTATTCTATCATTAGTTAAGAGATCCAGCAGGCAGAACATCGGTTGAACTGAACAGCACCATCAACTGGTTCTAACTGACGTCTATGGAATACTTCACCCAAAAACAGCAGAATACTCATTCTTCCTAAGCTCACATGGAAGCTTCTCCAAGATAAACCACATCCTGAGCTATAAAACACATCTTAACAAATTAAAAAACAATAGAAATCATATAAAGTATGCTATCAGATCATAATAGAGATAAATTAGAAACCAATAACAGAAAGATAGCTAGAAAATCCCAAAAAATTTGAAGATTAAATAACACACCTATAAACACCACTTGGAGCCCTGGTGGCATGGTGGTTAATTAAGAGCTTGGCTGCTAACCAAAAGATCGGCAGTTCAAATCCACCAGCCGCACCTTGGAAACCCTATGGGGCAGTTCTACTCTGTCCTGTTGGGTCGCTATGAGTCAGAATCGATTAGACAGCAATGGTATGGATAAACATCACATAGATTTAAAAAAGAAATTAAAAAATATTTATGAAAATAGGAACATAACTTATCAAAATTTGTGGGATGGTAAGAAAGCAGTGATTAGCTGAAAATTTACAGCATCAAGTGCACATATTAAAAAAAGATTGAAAATCAATAACTGAGCTTCTACCTTAGGAAACTAGAAAAAGAAGAGTGATTTAAATCCACAGTAATTTAATCAACTTATTTTGAGGACCCTTCTTTTGTGTGACTTGTCAAATAATAATGGAAATGGAGGAACAATATACTTTGCATGTTGGTTAAAGTTAGAAGCTTTCCAGGCAGTGTAATGGAGGTAGATATAATATGATAAGTTTATTTACTTATTTTTTTAGTAAATAGGATCACACAAGTCAATATATAATGGCCTCTGTAACAGTTAATTATCTACTATGAAGAAATTCTCAAACTACAGAAATGGTTCATAATGATAACTGCGTGGTATTAGGATGACTGCAATAGGGGAATTTCTCTACGATCTTATTGTAATGCAAAATAACACCTGTCATTTTTGTTCAACTGTATTGAGTATTTACCTAGAGACACAGTATGTCTTTGGGAAAAACACATTATGTGGTGATAATTTTAATAACATTAAATATAAAAGCACAATACTTTTGTAGGGAAGAATTTTGGAAATACAATTGCAAACAGCTCAAAAGAGCTTTCATCTTGATATTATTTTAGTTGGACATTGAATATGTTAATGTAATAAGACTCTATTATTAAAATGTATTATTACTTTGAAGAAGAGATAGTAGTAACCACTACCAACATATGTTCAATAACTCGTTCTCATTTTTAAGTGTGCCATATGAGTAACAATTAATATTATCACATTATTTTCTTTGCATCTCCCCTGTCAGAGTAGTAAACCTTGCTATTCTGCTCATTGTCTGACTCATAGGGAACTCACTTCCCACACATAGCACTTTCCACTTCAGGATTTCTCTATCTCCAATTGCTCTTTCATTGCTTTATTCAATAATGACAGTATATCCCCTAGTTAAAAGCAAAACCAATAACAATAACAAACTATTTCCTAAGTCCATGAGTGAACGCAGGGAATTCTACAACCAACAGCTGTTCCTGAGAATTAGAACTAAGTAATCTAATCAAATGATGACTGGGAAAATCTGACTAAAAGGACCCATGGTAAGGAATGTAAAATATTTAACTGTACATAGAAGTTTAAAATGAAGGTGGAAATGAGGATTAAAATTACAGGAAGTACGATTGTTACAAAATAGAAATGATGCAAGTAATAAATGAAAGAGATAGGAGAAGAAATGAGAAAAAAGAAAATGTTCTTTGATGAATAGGTAAGTATGTTCAAGGTTATCTGGGGGTTCAATATTCTCAGCTGCACCTCCCAGATGTATCCCAAGACTTAGAGTCACACAACTTTCCTATCAGGATCCCACCCTGGCATAGGAGACTTGACAAAACTACAAATTCAGCTTTATCTGAAGTTCTACTGCTCTTCCAATCAGGCTGTGTGTATAGTCTTAAGCACGCTCTGTCAGCTGTGCCTGTAGGAGGTGAGGGTCTTTCTAAATGCCTTCTGATTCACACCATAAGCTAAGGTGGTAATCGGCTGACCATTCTGAATCCCTCATTTTCTCGCCTATGCATCAATAGCACTCAGCAACAGCCAACAAAACCCACCACCTTTATAATTACCATTCCCACATTATTCTCAAAATCTAGAGTTATTGTATAAACCAGTTCATCCTTCACCTATATCCCACTCTAAATAATCAGACGAAAATATTAGCAATTATAATGCTACCTGTTGCCATGGAGTCGATTCCGACTCCCAGTGACCCTATAGGACGGAGTAGAACTGCCCCATAGGGTTTCCAAGGAGGGGCTGGTGGATTTGAACTACTGACCTTTTGGTTAGCAGGCAAGCTCTTAACCACTGTGCCACCAGGGCTCCAGAGTGACCAATAATACCACCATTCTGCTTATTACCAACAAGTGTTCCTGTTGCCATCTGGCTGACAACCGATCCAACAAGAGGATCCTACCCTTAGAGTCCACTTTCTAGAACCACCTTTCTGAGAATCAGTTCTCCAGCAAGACAGCTCAAACACAAACATCAGCAGTGAAACATCTGTCTCCTAGAGCCCTGAATTCATCCTGTGTCCTGCACGAGGGATAATCTCAGGTGATTTGTCAAAATGTTACTTTGCCAGGATAATCTAGTTCCAAGTCCTGAAACTCTTCAGAAGATCTAGTGTCTGGCAGGATAGAGAGAACACCCCAAATGAAAGAAATAGGGACGTTTACCCAGATGGGTCCCAATATTTCCCAGGGACTGGAGAGGGTAGAGAGAACACCCCAAATGACAGAAATAGGGACATTTACCCAGATGGGTCCT
The DNA here is from genome assembly GCA_030035585.1 of Dugong dugon. Lineage (NCBI taxonomy): Eukaryota > Metazoa > Chordata > Mammalia > Sirenia > Dugongidae > Dugong > Dugong dugon. Next base: position 3,377,332 of record CM057478.1, on the reverse strand, counting down.
AATATTTCCCAGGCTCTGGAGAGGGGCCTCCTTTGAGGAGACATTCTGAAGCAGGAAAAGAGGGCACTCTGAGATAGGAGGCCCAGAAAAGAGGTACAGTTTGCCCGAGTATAAGGGCAGTACTGCTCTGCATTCTTAAAGAGGAACTCCAGGAATTTATAATTTTTTTTTAGGGACTTGGAAGCAACTTATTTCTGAATCACTTCATCTCCTACAAACACGCAGTAACACAAAAGAACAACAAATACATCAACACATTAAAAACCCCACAAGTTAAATTTTCAGAAAATTTAAAGATATAGAAAATCTATAAAGTCCAAGAGATGTATCCAAAACAAAACCTGTTGCCATGGAGTCGATTCCGACTCATAGAGACCCTACAGGACAGAGGAGAACTGTCCCACAAAGTTTCCAAGGCTGGAATCTTCACGGAAGCAGACTGTCACATCTTTCTTTCACAGAGCAGCTGGTGGGTTCAAACTGCTAACCTCTCAGATAGCAGCCAAGAGCTTAACCACTGCACCACCAGGCCTCCTTTTAAATTACGTGTGAATGCTGCCAAAGACAAATCCAGGCAGAAAGCCTGAAAACAAAGTTAGGATTATGCTTTAGGAAAGTACCAGGATGGGGAAGAGAATTTGATTGGCATATATCACAGATCTGAAGCAAAGATCTACTTCCAGAAGGACAGAAGCCCACCAAGAGGGAGAAAATGCCCACGAGCGGAGTTAAGGTAGAACAAGGCTCTGCTGTTGTTAGCTGCTATTGAGTTGATTCTGACTCATGGCCATCCCATATGTTACAGAGTAGAAATGCTCCATAGGCTTTCCTTGGCTGTAATCTTAAAGGAGCAGATCACCAGGCCTTTCTTCCACAGTACCCCTGGGTGGGTTCAAATCACCAACCCTTAAATGAGCAGCCTACTGTAAACCATTTGAACCCCCCAGGGACCTCCAAACTAGGTTCTAGTGCTGCGGAAAATGGGAAGAGAAAGCTGATCCAAAAAATAGGGAGCTGAGTGGGCTGAGTAGAAACAGATCACATTAAACTTTTCAAACAATTTTTTTAATGATTTTTTTTTTTTGCCTTTAATATGATATTTTCTACTCAAGAAAAATTCAGTGTCAATGAATAAAAATAAAATGACACAATTCAGTATTCCTTAAAAAGTTTTAGGAAAAAAAATCAGGATGCGAGAGTAAAATTTGGCAGTTGAATTGTTTCGCCTGAGGATTAAGGGTGATGATTTGTATGTAAATAACCTCGAAGATGTGATTTGCAGATCCAGAAAGAAGGGGAGGAGGTGCCTTATTTTAAGCACTACAGCTTGGTCCAAACAAACAGATTGCCTGTAGTTACTTATGTCCTAACATAGCCTAAATAAGCACACACAAAATAACTACACACATATGTTATTGAAAATTGAAATATCAACAATCAACAAAACAGAGGGAAGACTGACTTATTTTTCTTTTGGCAGAGATTTTGCATATCTCAACGTAAGACACAGAGTAGGAGAGAAAAGGAAGCTTTCCCATCTAATTCTAGGAAAGCAAACTTACTCTTGGACTGTGAATAGCATGTCCCAGTCTAATTTCATCAGTTTTTTTGCTATATAGTAGGGATTTTTGCTGAATCTTCCAGCAGGTTTACTCTCCTCATGGCAACAGATGTTGCTTTTAATATTCCCAAGGGCATTTACTAGGATGTTTCAAGGGGGCTTATGGTAAAGGCTGTTAACCTGGCATTATTTTACTCACATTTGTTTTTTTCAAATACATTTATGTCATTCATAAACTTATTAAAATAACTCAAAATTAAATTATATGTATGCTCAACATTAAATTGGAAGATTTTTGTGTTATATATATTTTTATAATAATGAAAAACTCTGAGAAAGCTTTGAAAAATAACTGCACAAACAGAACTAACGAGGCACAGCAGGCACAGCAGTCCAAGGACAAGGCCTAGAAGTCAAAGGGGACAAGAAAGCTGGTGATAGGGAACCCAAGGTTGAGTAAGGATAGTGTTGATGTGTTGTGAGGTTGTTAACCATTGTCAGAGGGCAACATTTGCAGTAACTGTTAAATGAGAAACTATTTTGTTCTGTAAAACTTCATCTAAAGTGAGAATAGCAGCACAACTGGAAGAGCATAGTCCATGTCACTGAACTGTGCATGTAGAAATTGTTGAAATGGTGTATCTTTGGCTATGTATATTTTCACCAAAAAAAAAAAGGTCGAGAAGGGAGAGGGTTGACATGTCATGGGGCTGTTAACCAATGTCATAAAACAATATGTGTACTACTGTTTAATGAGAAACTATTTGTTCTGTAAACCTTCACCTGAAGTACAATTAAAAAAAAAAAAAGAAAAATAACTGCACATTAGCAGGCATGAGTAAATACAAAGCGACAAATACAGAGAGGGAAGAGCCAAGATGGCAGCTTAGTCACACACATCTTCCCATCCTTCTACAGTAAAGACCTAAGAAACCAACTGAAATAGATATAGATGACAATCCTGGAACCCAGAGCATCAAATGAAAGGCTAAAGACTTAGATCAAACACCAACCGGAAGAAGAAACTGATTGAAAAAAGAGAATGAGGAGAGACACAGACCAGAGGGGTCTTGCCAGATGACCCAGCACAGGGGGGCCATCTTGAGACAAAGTCAACAGCTATCCTGGCTAAAGAGCACAGAAAGGCAACTTTATCGGTCTCCCAACAGGAGATAGAGAAAGTATGTTGAAACACACAGAGTGAAGCAGGGTGAGCAAGACATGAACTGACCCAGGGAGGAAGGGTGTACTAGGCAGGGAAAGAGTTCCAGGGATGCTGGTGCCCACGGAGTGGGGAGGGAGCCGGGACCCAGAGACAGGGCAGCTCACCAGCGGCAGTCCCAGGCCTTTGGAGTGGTGGCACACGTGCAGCGACACACCCGCAGAGTGTTGGTGGGAAGTCTCCCACCTGACTGAATCACAAGCGGCCCCCCTCTTCTTGCACTTGATCAAGGCCAGGTCCCAAGTGCTGACTGCAGCCAATAGGAGGCACTCAGGGACCCTCATCTGGTGACCTGAGAAGTGCTCCCTCCGCCCTCACGGGGATTAAAGGCAAGAAGAACCCCTCATCCCTGCAGCCTCCACAGCTGGGGAGAGTCAAAGCCCTTCCCTTCCCCCCTCGATCCCATCCACAATTGCCCCTTACCTACTCATGGAGTAGCAGCTGTGTAGAGCTCTGGACAGCCTGGTCCCCACCCTCCTTCCAAGCAGCATGGGACCACTCAGGAGACCCAGCTCACCAGACCCTGCCCCCTGCCGTCCAGCCTGCCCCTCTGAGTGCAAGCATAGGACAACATGCCTCCAACACCCCAACCTGCCTGCCATAAATACCACACCCAGTGCCCTGCCCATTCAGCCAGAGCCGGTGCTGCCTCACGTGTCATTGTACCTAAGACTGATGAATGCCAACCCCTGCACAGCCTGTCCTCAGCAGTCCCCAAGAACACACATCCACACTGCTAGCCACTTCCCTTCCCACCCAAAAAATTCCTAGAATCAAATGAGAATGAAAACACTATATATCAAAACCTTGGGACACAGCAAAAACAGTGCTCAGAGGTCAATTTGTAGCAATAAAAGCAGACATCAAAAAAGAAGAAAGGTCCAAAATCAATACCTTGACCCTTCAATTCAAACAAATAGAAAAACAGCCTCCAGAAGAAAGAACATAACGAAGATAAGAGCAGAAATAAACGGAACAGAAAAACAATCAGAAGAATCAACAAGACTAGTAGTTGGTTCTTTAAAAACGTCAATAAAATTGACAAACCACTTGCCAATTTGACAAAACAACAGAAGAAGAAAATGAAAATAACCCAATAAGAAATTAGATGGGTGAGATTACAATAAATCTAACTGAAACTAAAAGGATCAAAACAGAGTATTATGAAGAATTACAAACCAACTAATTTGAAAATCTGGAAGAAATGGACAAATTGCTAGAAACACACTCCCTATCCAAACTAACACAAACTGGGTAGAAAACCTAAAAAGACCCAAGAAAAAAGAAGAAATTGAAGAGGTTATTAAAAAAAAAAAACTCCCAACCCCCCCCCCCCCAAAAAAAACCCTGAGCCAGATGGCTTCATTGGAGAATTCTACCAAACTTTCAGAGAAGAATTGACACCAATACTACTCAAATTATTTTTTCAGAACATAGAAAAGAAGGAATACTCCCAAATTCATTCTATGAAGCCAGCATAACCCTGATACTAAAGCCAGGCAAAGACACCACTGAAAAAGAAAAATTATAGGCCAATATCCCTCACGAATATAGATGCAAAAATTCTCAACACAATTCTAGCTAACAAAATACAACAGCATATCAAAAAAAATAAGACATTATGACCAAGTGGGATTCATACCAGGTATGCAAGGATGTTTCAACATTAGAAAATCAATCAACATAATCCAGCACATAAATAAAAGAAAGGACAAGAATAACCTAGTCATCTCAACTGATATAGAAAAGGCACTTGAAAAAGTCCAACACCCATTCCTGATAAAAACAATCTCAGCAAAATAGGAACAGAAGGGAAATTCCTCAACATAATTAAGGACATTTATACAAAACCAACAGCCAACATTACTCCCAATGGAGAGATACTGTAAGCATCTCCTTGAGAATGGGAACCAGACAAAGATGCCCTTTATCACCACTCTTATTCAGTATTTTCCTGGAAGTCCTAGCCAGAGCAATAAGGCAAGAAAGGAAAATAAATAGCATACAAACTGGTAACAAAGAGGTAAAACTATCCTTATTTGCAGATGATATGATCATATACATATAAAATCCCAGAAATTCCACAAGAAAGCTACTGGAATTAATAGATGGATTCAGCAAAGCTACAGGGCAAAAGATCAACATACAAAATTCAGTTGGACTCCTCTACACTAAAAATAGAACTCTGAGAAGAATATCAGGAAAACAATACCATTTTCAATAGCCCCAAAATGATAAAATACTTAGGAATAAGTCTATCTAGGGAAATAAAAGACTAATAACAAAGAAAACTACAAAACACTTCCGCAAGAAATCAAAAGAGAGCTATATAAACGACAAAACATACAAAGCTCATGGATAGGAAGACACAGCATTGAGAAAACGTCAATACTACCCAAAGTGATCTACAAATATTATGCAATTCTGATCCAAATTTCAGCAACATTCTTTAATGAGATGGAAAAACTAATGAACAATTTCATATGGAAAGGCAAAGAGGCCCCAGATAAGGAAAGCATTATTGAAGAAGAAGAACAAAGTAGGAGGCTTCACACTCCCTGATCTCAAAACCTACTATACTGCAACACAGTCAAAATGGCCTGGTACTGGTACAACAACAGAAACACAGAGCAATGGAAAAGAATTGAAAACCCAGAAGGAAATGCATCCACCCATGGATGATCTTTGACAAAGGTGTGAAGTCCATTAAATGGTGAAGAGAAAGTCTCTTTAACAAATGGTGCTGGCAAAATTGAATATCCATTTGCATAAAAATAAAACAAGATCCATACCTCACACCATACACAAATACCAACCCAAAATGGATCACAGACCTAAATATAAAATCTAAAACTATAAAGATCATAGAAGAAAAAATAGAGACAATGCTAGGGGCACTAATATATGGCATAAATAGAACATAAAATGTAACTAAAAATGCACAAACAGCAGAAGATAAACTAGAAAACTGGGACTTCCTAAAAATTAAACATTTAGGCTCATTAAAAGACTCTGCCAAGAGTAAAAAGAGAACACACTGACTAGGGAAAAAAAAAAGGTCTAATCTCTAAAATTTATAGAAAACTTCAACAACAAAAAGACAAATGATCCAATTTAAAAATGGGCAAAAGACATGAACAGACACTTCAAAAAGAAGACATTCAAGCAGCTAACAAACACATGAAGAGATGTTTGCAATCATTAGCCACTGTGCTGTTGTTTTGTGCCACTGAGCTGGTTCCAACTCAGAGCGACCCTATTAGCCATTAGAGAGATGATAATCAAAACTACAATGAGATACCATTTCACGCCAGAAAGAATAGTACTGATCAAAAAAACAGAAAACAGCAAATGCTGACGAGATTGTGGGGAGACTGGAACTCTTACACACCGGTATGGTGTATCCGTAAAAAACTAGAACTAGAAATACCATATGATCCAGCAATCCCACTCCTAGATACTTATCCTAGAGAAATAAGAGCCCTGACACAAACAGACATATGCATACGCATATTCATTGCAGCATTATTCACAACAGCAAAAAGATGGAAACACGAATGAATGGATAAACGAACTGTGGTACATACACACAAAGGAATACTACGCAACCCTAAAGAATAATGATGATTCCACTAAGTATCTCACAAGATGGATTAATCTGGAGGACATTATGCTGAGTGAAATAAGTCAATCACAAAAGGACAAATATTGTATGAGACCACTATTATAAAAAGTCAAGAAAATGTTTACACACACCAAGAAGCATTCTTTGATGGTTACCAACGATGGGAGGGCGAGGGAGGGAAAATCACTAACTAGATAGTAGGCGCTTGTTAATTTTGGTGAAGGGAAAGGCAATACTCAATAAAGGGGAAGTCAACACAATATGATCAGGGCAATGGAAGACACTGAGAGGTACATAAGAACAGAAGTCAACCACGGTAAACACAATAACATATACAATACTGCAAGGTGTGGAGGGCATATGTGAGTAGTACCTCCACATGCATATATAGGCCTGTCTATGGATATTTCTACATATATATTTGTATGTGTTGCATACGTATTCATATATAATAGAGCACACAGGGAGCACAGTCATGGAAACTTCCTAGACATAATCAAACACCTCACGGGACTGAGTTACTGGGCTTAAAGGTTAGGGACCATAGTCTCAAGGGACAGCTAAGTCAATTGGCATACCATAGTTCATAAAGACAGTGTTCTACATCCTACTTTGATGAGTGGTATCTGGGGTCTTAAAAGCTTGAGAGTAGCCATCTAAGATACAACTATTGGTCTCTTTCCATCTGCAGTGAAGGAGAGTGAAAAAAACCAAAGACTCAAGGAAGCAATTAGTACAAAGGACTAACAGACCACAAGAACCATAACCTCCACTAGCCTGAGACCAGAAGAACTAGACAGTGCCTGGCTACCACTACTGACCCCTTTGACCAGGATGACAACAGAAGGTCCCAGTTAGAGTGGAAAAAAATGTAAAACAAAACTCAAATTCATAAAAAAGACCACATTTACTGGACTGATAGAGGCTGGAGGAATCGTTAATACTACAGCCCTTAGACACTCTTCTAACTTGGAACTGAAGCCACTCCTATAGATGACCTTTCACCCAAATAATAGACAGACTTATAAAATAAACAATAATACCCATGAGGAAAGTTCTCCTTAGAATAAGCATCAATATGAGACCAAAAGGGCAACATCTGCCCAAAAGCACAGATGAGAAGGCAGGAGGTGGCTGGAAAACCAGAAGAAGGGAAATGGGGATCTCATGGTGGTAAGGGGGAGACTGCTGGCACATTGAGGGGACTGCAACCAATGTCAAGGAATAATTGTAAATAAATTACTGATTGGGAAACTAATTTGCTCTGTAAACCATCACCTAAAGCACAATAAAATATTCAAAAAAAAGATAACAAATACCGAAACATCATAAAAGATTTTAATACGTGATCATATATGTTGACTGAGCATAAAAGTTAGACCCAGTTACATGTACATGTTTTCTGTGTTGGACCATACAAGTTGCCTAAGGAAAGACAATTCTAGTGTCCAAGGAGAGCAGCTCTTGAGATACCTACCTAATGATTCATCCAATTTCAGTTATTACTGGAAAGATTCCCTTTCTCCGCAATAACTCTTCTTTCTGCTTGGGATAGAGGAAAAGACAGATGAAAATATTTTCCTAAGGGGCTCAGTCTCTTTGATGGTGTTGGATGGCCCTAGTTATCCTAGTCTTGCAAATAGTGAGGAGGATAAGGTGGTTGGGGTTGAGGCATGTTATTGGAGATTATAATTGTCTTGATTATTTCCTTGTTCTTGTACCAAGGCATTCAGTGGGAATAGCATAAGGATACGGATCTTTCACAGGTTCTCTGAGTCACTAGTTTTAAGTGACAAAAATTAAAGCCCATAAAAGAATGTTTCCTCTTTTCCCCTGAAACTACTTCCCTCCTGTGCCGTGTTAATTTGCATCGCACAAATTATGTATTTTTTCCCCAGTTTTGTAAACAAAGCTATATTGGTAATTTGTGTTTATTGTGAAGTATGAGCATGACTATCAGGAAGAGGGGACTTTACTATTAAAATACTTCGCTGAGGTGCACTTAAATATTTTGTGCAGAGCAAGCACTGAATCAATAATACCTGTGGCTGAAGATAATGTATAATGAGTAAAAAAGTTGAACAGAGCCTGGACTTTGCCTATTTTTATACTCCTGTATCCCTATTACCTAGAACAAAGCCTCATCCATAGTAAGCACTAAATAAACACGTGTAGCAGGAAAGTTAGAAAGAAGTCAGGGAGGAAATGAGGGAGAGGGGAGCAGGAAGGAAGAAAAGAAGAAGAACTTAACTAGAACTGAGCATGTAAATATTTTGTATATTTGTAACGAGCTTCCCATGTCGTTCCTTTTTTTGTGGTATAATTCCTTATGGATATTTGATTATGCTGTTTATCTCTATCTGTATGGAGCACATGCAAGAGGGTCACATATAGGTGTTACCAGGCGCTACTTGGAGAGAATGACTTATGGCTGCAATAATGAGAGGCAATGTGCAATATACTCCTTGTGAAGCCTGGTGACAGGAATTAAATTAACTCATGTCACTTCTGTGAAGCAAGGTTAACCTGAACTGAACTGTATCACATCCCTTCATCCACTGAATAATGGCCTGCCACAGGATGGCCAGACGATAAATGAACTGAACTGTGATATCAAGAAAGCTCGTAATGACACCCCAAACTGAGACAATCCAGATGACATTAATATTCAAAAAAGCCATCTTGAATCTAGGTGCACAGTAATTTTGAATTAATCTTTGTAGACATGTTCATAATAAGGGGACCTTGGGGACAAAAAACCACCCCCTCCTGTTTCCTCAACCTTTAATAGAAGTTGCCCGACAGATTAGTCAGACATAAAATACATACAGCAAATGTATGGATGGCTCGCATATGATGTGTTCATGGTTTTAGCAAAAATAAAGTTCAGAAAAAGGTTGAGAAGTTAGAGGGTTTACATGTTGTGGGGTTGTTAACCAATGTCATAAAACAATATGTGTACTACCGTTTCATGAGAAACTATTTGTTCTGTAAGCCTTCACCTGAAGTACAATAAAAAAAATAATTAATTTAAAAAAAATGTATTGTTCTACTAACTTCTGACCTCCCTTGTCTCTGATAAGAAATCTATAGGCATTCAAATTGTCTTCCCTATATGTTATACATAGTTTTTCTTTGGCTACAATAAGTATTTTTGTTTATTGTAAAAAAAAAAATAATAAAGTTCAGGAAAATGCGTAACATGCTATATGAGTCTTCTATTGCATTGGTTAAGGTTTCTTGTATAAAATACTTAGTATCACTCTGTTAAATTTATTGGTGACATTTTAAGAAACAATGTTTCTTTTTCAGTCACAGTTAGGTCAAGAGTAAACCATTTCCCAGAACATAAAAAAAACTCTGAAAAATGTGCCACCATTGTTTTTTTTTCTGACACTATTCAGTAGTTTGATTTAATTTCCTACCCTTTTACATAATTACATTCTAAAATTCAGTGTAAGAATGTGAGAGCTTCTTCCTGAACAAAATCACTAGGTTAACTGGGTGGCAGGGAGGTGGGATAGAGCATGCACAATCACACAGGGTTTGTGAACGCTGATGAACAAGGAACCAAAGGAAATGATAATGTCTTGCTCCAGGATTATAAATTTATTACTGGATTTGGATATTCCACAAATATTAACTCAAATATCTTCTGTATACAAGACACTGTGTTAAATGTTAAGAATGAAAATATAAAACACAGCCCCACCTCTGGGGGCCCACAACCCTGTGAAAAAGAAAGCATTTGAACCAAACAAAGAGCCGCAGCAAAACCGTAGATACCACATGGGGGGAAGTTGCTGTAAGAGCACCTTGCCAGGAAAAGACTTCCTAGAAGAGGGAAAATTTTTAATTTAAAGAAGAAATTACCAGAAATACAGTGTGGATGAAGGACATTCCAAGCAGAGGGAAAAGACTCAGGTGTGAATGATTAGGTCGTATTGGGAAAATGCAAGCTCAGGATGCCTAAGAAAGAGGTCTAGGTGAAGAGCAAGATTGAAAAGAAATTCAGGACCCTGCAATGCCATCCACAGCGCTTAGAATGGCCATTTAAAGAAACAAGGACCACCAAAGGGTTTCTGAAATGGGTCATGGCGTGATCTGGTTCGCGTTCCGGGAAGATCACTTTGGCCAGAGTTGAGGATAAAATGGAGAGGAGACAAGAACGAATACACAGAGGTGAGTTAGAAAATAAGAGTCTAAGCAAGAAAGCAAGAAGGCTGGAAAATGGCAGCATGTTTAAGAAACAGGCTTTTACCGTTATTTTCGGTTCAGACCAACAATTACATGCCCTTTAGTGAAGTCTTGAGAGACTTCCTGATAAATTTAAGAGATAGTATATTCTACTGATTAAGCGTCTATTAAATATTTGATTAAATATCAAAGCAACAGGAAAAAACAAATTAAGGGTGAATTTTAGCATGTAATTCACAACTTGTACAACATGACACCAAAAATTTTGTCTCTAATTTCCCTGTGATGAGAAGCATGCTCTCCACAGCTCAATCTTCCACTGATTTTCAGGATATTCTTAGTAACTAGGAACTTCAATTTCCCATTTCTAAGAGAAAGTGGAAAGGAGTCATATTTCATAATATTACTATTATATTATTCAGTCTTTATTATTGTTAAAATATAAAAAAGAAAAAAAATCTGAAGTTACATGGTTGGCATAATATCAAGAAAAAAGTTGTAAAGGCTTACCATGGGAATCTCAGGGAAACTACTTTTCATACCAAAACCCAGAACTTTAACCTACTCATATAGCCAAAACAAACAAACAAACCAGTTGCTGTCAAGTTGACTCATAGTGATCCTATAGGACAGAGTAGGACTGCCCCATAGGGTTTCCAAAGAGCAGCCAGTGGATTCAAACTGCCAATCTTTTGGTTAGCAGCTGACCTCTTAACCACTGCGCCACCAGGGCTCCACTCATGTAAGACATACACTTTTAAAACTAAATTGTTGCTTCTGGATCAAAGCTTCATACATTGGAAATTATAATATGCCCATCAATGTAGACATACTGTGGGGTCTAGATTCTGCTCACTGACTTCACAAAAAACTTAACATCATCAGGATACAAGACTTCCTAAATATATTGAATAATCCAAACCAAACTTATTGCCGTGGAGTCGATTCCAACTCATCGCTACCCTATAGGGCAGAGTAGAATGGCCCTATAAGGTTTCCAAGAAGCGGCTGGTAGATTTGAACTGCCCATCTTTTTGGTTAGCAGCCAAGCTCTTAACCACTGCACCACCAGGGCTCCAAACATATTGAATACATGTGGCAAATTTACAATAATTCATAGGCTTCTGAGTCTTGGAATTATCAGTGTCCTTCTTGCTATATTCTCTATTACATAACTGCTATAATAGATGCTCTAATACTTGTTCTGTCCTAGCTGTTGTTAACTGCCATTGAGTCAACTCTGACTCATGGCAACCTTGTGTTCAACTGAAGGAAACATTGCCCAGCCCTGTATCCTCACAGTTGCCAATATGTTCAAGTCTCTTGTTGTGGCTCAAGTTATGGTTCAAGTCTCTCGGTGTGCTGGTGCATCGCACCAAAGGTCTCCCATACCCTCATGAGTCTCTGCTTCACCAAACTATGATCCCCTCTCTAGCAATCAATCCTTCCTGATGGCATGGCCAAAGCAAGCAAGGTGGACAATGTTCTGTTGTGAACCATAAGGTTTTCACTGGCTAATTTTCAGAAGTCTAGGTGGTACAAGGTGTTTGTGATCAGCTGTTAACTTAAAGGTTGGCAGTTCAAACCCACCCAGTGACTCTGTGGAAGAAAGTCCTGGAGATCTGCTTCTGTAAAGATTGTAGCCAAAACAAAAAACAAAAGCTCTATGGAGCAGCTCTCCTTTGTAACACATGGGCTTACCATGAGTTGGAATCAACTCAAAGCCATCAGGTTTTTTGGTTTTAATTTTTGGAAGTAGATCACAAGGTTTTTCTTCCTAGTTTGTCTTAGTCTGGAAGCCCTGCTGAAATCTGCCCAGTATGGGTGACCCTACTGGTATTTAAAACACTGGTGGCATAGCATCCAGGCTCATAGCAACATGCAAGCCACCACAGTGCAACAAACTGATAAACAAGGGATGGCTATTCTAGATAATCCAGCATAAATATGCAACAAGGCACTTTAATCTGTAAGCATATAAAAGCATTTTAAATGATTTTTTTTTTTTTGGCTGTCTTGTTTTTGCGTTTTAATAAAATGCCTTGTATTGATGGCCTTTCCCAAGTGAAATTTTCTCAAACATTCTCTAGCAAAATCAGTTACTCTTTCTTATATGGGACTGGAGAACCTGGCTCAAACCTTGAACACATTGCTCATCTGGTTTTATTGTAAATATGTTTTCCTGGATCATTTTCCTCTAATACACTGTAAGTTTTCAAGTGGGAACGCTATGATGACTTTTTCATTGCCCACAGTGACTGAGACAGAAATTTTTTCCAACAAAAGCATCAATAAATATTTGCAGAATGGCATATGAATAGAATGTATCCATCCTTTCAAAAACTCCATTGGCAGTAAATTACCTAAATATTAAGAAAAATCTGAAAAGTTAGTAGTTCTTTGAGTGACACTTTTGGAATGTCTAATTTTTAAGCTGAAATGCTAGGGTTTTTTAGGGAGTGAAATATTAAGTAAAATGAAACATATTTCAAATTATTATCTATAACTTATAAGATAACTAACTACAATGTATTTATCATGACTCCAGAAAGAAAGCTGGAAATAACTGTTTTCTAAAAATATTTGCTATTATAACCTAAAGATCAAAACAAAAAAGAAATTATCAGATGGCAGATAGAGATGCTGTTTGGAGTCTTCAGCAGGCCCCTTATGGTAAATCACAGTACAGACCGTTAGAGTTTCGGAGCAAAGCCCTACCATCCTCTGCAAATAACTACCCTCTTTTTATGAAACAGCTATTGACTTATTACCAGGTCTTAGTAGACAATGACCACTTAACCATGGGCCACCAAGTCACCATTAGTCTGAGCTGCTCATCATGGACTGGGTGTTGTCTTACCCACAGAGCCAGAAAGTTGGACGTGCACAGCAGCATTCCATCATTAAATGGAAGTGGTTTATACGAGATCGGGACTAAGCAGGACCTGAAGGCACAAGTAAGTTGGATGACGAAGTGGCCCATATACCCATGGTCCCCACTCCTGGTACCAAACTTCTGTCTTAGTTATCTAGAACTGTTATAACAGGAAGACCACAAGTGGATGACTTTAATAAACAGAAATTTATTCTCTCAGAGTTTAGGAGGGATAGTGCCGTGGATTGAATTGTGTCCCCCAAAGATATGTGTCAACTTGGCTAGGCCGTGATTCCCTGTATTGTGTGGTTGTCCTCCATTTTGTGATTTGATGTGATTGTCCTATGTGTTGTAAACCCTAATCTCTGCCTGTGGGAATCCCTGAATGCTTGAAAGAGTTGGCTTTTAATAGAAATTGAAAAAGGTTTACACATTAGATTAAGAAAATCTCATGGATTCAATAAAACTCTAAATGAAGTAAAGACCAACAAATAAGTAGTCTCAAGATGTTTTCAGATTATTCCCTAAGATTCTGAGCACTTATTCAATGAAGCTACATTTATGTAATGATGCAGTCCTTATTTTTTAGAAAGATTGTTTCACTGCGCTTGTTCCCGTGACATCTTTTTGTGCCACTATATGAAACAGAACGCTGCATAAGACAAACCCCTGGCTTCATCAGTACAGCCTGCCTTATGTATTTATGGTGTAGTGTCCTGGAAACAGAGGAGCTTTGATGGTGCAGTGGTTAAGCTCTCAGCTGCTACCCAAAAGGTCAGTGGTTCTAACCCACCAGCCACTCTGCGGGAGAAAGATGTGACAGTCTGCTTCCGTAAGATTACAGAAACCCTAAGGGGCAGTTCTACTCTGTCCTACAGGGTCATTATGAGTCTGAATCGACTGCACGGCAGTGAGTTTGATTTTTGGTTTGGTCTTGGAAACAAAATAGCTCATAAGTCATGGTTCATTTGAACTTTAATGGACCGGAGGTGAACAATGATGCTCTCTGTTCAGCACTGTGCAGAGGAAAATGTCAGCTTCAATTTCTGGAATCTGTGCATCCACAAACACAATATCACCACACTCGCCTTGCCATTCAAAGTAGTTTTTCATCTTCTGTAACTTAATGAAAGCGACAGGTGAAGGAGATCATAAGGCAGACAAACGCACAGTCGGTGCTTATTTCAGAGAAGGTTCTTTCCTTTGATGTAATGAAGGTACACAAGGTGGTTACGATGCTCTCTGATTTCAACCTGAGAAACGTTCATTCATTCCCATAGTCCTGTGTGCCTCCTAATGCCCAATTTAAGCTAGGAAGGTATTCTGTTGTTATAAACGCTACTGAAGCATACAGAAATAAAAGGGAAAATAACTTTTAGAAAAACAAACTCCAGTACTAACAGGCCAATGGAACGCCATTACTTCTCTAGAGATCACATGGAGGATGATGTGTGGAGATGGATAATGTAGTCAGAACAACAATAACAGAGTGATAGTGGAAATGTCCACCGTTTAAAAGCAATACTAAATTATCAGGTCAATATAAAAAAAAGAAAAGAAAGAAAGTGGAAGCTGGATTGACACTACATTTTTTAGAAGTGGGAGAATGACCCAAGAGTAATATAGGGGTGTAAACAACAGAGTTAATTTTCTGGATTAGATAATAATTTCTGGACTGAAAAAGTATTGCATGATGTGCTAGGTATGCCAGGACTGGCTGTTCTCATGCACAGATTAAAGCAGAGGTCCTTACTAACAGCAAGACCCTAAAATAGCTACCTTATTACCTTTACTAAGGCAATGCTGCCCTGGTGGTGCAGTCGTTAAGAGCTATGGCTGCTAACCAAAAGGTGGGCAGTGCAAATCCACCAGCCTCTCCTTGGAAACCCTATGGGGCAGTTCTACTCTGTCCTGTAGGGTCGCTATGAGTCAGAATCGACTTCACAGCAACGGGTTTGGTTTGGTTTTGTGGCCTTCCAAAAACCTAACATACAATGATATAATCAAGAATTAGGTAAATAAGAATCCACTATTTTGGCTGTATTATTTTGCACATTCACATTTTAAAGATACCAATTTGTCACCCTATGAGTAACGTTAGCTTCCGGATAAGGTTCTACAGGCATCTATATCTCATTTATGCTCACATACCAAACCAAAACCAAAGCCTTTGCCACTGAGTCAATTCTGACTCATGGCAAACCTATAGGACACAGTAAAACTGCCCCATAGATTTTCCAAGCAGTGCCTGGTGGATTCAAGCTGCTGACTTTTGGTTAGCAGCCAAATGTGCCACCAGGGCTCCAAATAGGTGCATGAATATCCTGAATCTAGGATCATTTTCACATGAATGTAGAGCCTTATAATCCTTATCCTTTGGGATTATAAGCAACTGACTAAAGTGGGCTCTATAAAGTTTCAGAGATGACAATAATTTGATTCGCTTACTCTTTTAAAACAACGTTTGTTAACACTGTGGATTTCATGTTTGAATTTAAGGAGTGACAAGAAAGAAATAAGAGAAGTGAGGAAGAGAATTTAGAGAAGTAGAGGTTGAAATGTAAGACAAGATACAAACTAAGAATTCATCATAGTATGTCAGATTATAGGCAAGAGAATATACTCATTGTCCAAGAAGCATCATGCCAGGCACTGGGTGTGTGCTCCGCATATAGGAAAACGGGGCAATGAGAGAGCCTTCCACAGGCTTACAAGTAAATGGTACAGTTGCAGTCCATAGACAGGGCATCAAACCCTGACTCTGAAGATCAAGAAAGAGCATCTTACGCAAAAAGAAAAAAACATATATATATATACATATATATATATATATATATATATATATATATATATATAGTAAGAACCAGAGGCAAGAGATAGCATGACATTTTCAGACATAAAGGGAGTTTGCATGTTCTTTTGTATATAATGTGTAAATACTTTCCCAAGAAAAAAATCAATCTTTTTCAGAAATTTTGGTTATATGTTGAGCTGCATGGTCACTGAATTTCTCCCACTTCTTTATTTGTTTATGTAGTAAACAGTACCTAAGTTTTCTGGCATCTCCAGCAAATCAAGTTTTAACAGAATGCCACATGGTTTTCATGATTTCTTTTATTACATATGTAAAAATATCTTTATATATATATAAATACATTGTATATTTAGGAGTCCCTCAGTGGCACAGATGGTTAAGCACTTGACTACTAGTTGAAAGGTTGGAGGTTCGAACCCACTCAAAGGTGCCTTGGGAGACAGTCCTGCTGATCTGCTTCCAAAAGGTCACAGCCTTTGAAAACCCTATGAAGCAGTTCTACTCTGCAGGCACAGGGTTGCCATGAATAGGAATCAATTCGACAGCGACTAACAACAACACAACAAGATACATTGTATACAATGTATATATTGTGCTCAAATTATATACATACATATATAATTATATACATACAGTTGTATTTGTTTATGTATGTATTGATACTTAAACTTAAATGGTAAGACCTACTTCTCATCCTAACTCTGTGCTACACCAAGCAGTCTAGTCTGTCTCTAAGGCTTGCGAATGAAGGGCATACCCAGTGTTCGGTGTGGTCAGACAAAAGCGTAACATGACAACCCATGGCTGAGTTGGAAAACCAAACAATAATGAGCCAAATTCGATTGTGTGGTCAGAGCAACCAGACACATTAAAAGTATTCAGCCTGATTCTATAGAGGGCACAGTTTATAGTCAGCATAAAGTGAATTACAAATTTTTTTTGATGGTTCATCCCCAAATTTATGATGGTTTATGAGTGACTCAGTGATTCTGTGTAACTGAAACTTTTTACTTCCAATAAATAACCTTGCTTCCTTGTATTTTTTGTTTGAAACTCTGCTTTTATGCCATATGATACAAAATTGACAAAAAAAATCAAAAAGATGGAAAAAGATATGCATTAAAATAATGCTTTCTTTACATTATTAACTGAATTTACTTTTTGAAGATAAGATAATTTCAGGCTGACTGAAAAATTATTCCTTCAATATTTGATGTCAAAGAAGTGCATGAAAAAGGTATGCATACTAAGTCCCCAGGTGTTATACCTGGTTCCTAAGGTAATTTCCAAAACATAAAAGGGTCATCATGAAAGAATCTGATACTTACGGGAGACCAGATCCCTTAAAAGTTTACAGTGGAAGGAAGCAGTTATATTCTATGTATGAAATCAAACCAAAACCATTGCCATCGAGTCAATTCCGGCTCATAGCGACCCTATAAGACAGAGTAGAAATGTCCCCTGGGGTTTCCAAGAAACTGCTGGTGGATTCGAACTGCTGACCTTTTGGTTAGCAGCCACGCTCTTAACCACTGTGCCACCAAGGCTCCATTCATTGCATAGTGACTTCAAAAATGATACTACCTCTGAAGATTTGTATTTTGTTCTATAATAAGTATTCCAATAATGATCCTTTTATGAACATTCTCTAACAGAACAGGTATAAGCCAAGCAGTCCACTAATTTCTTGAAATTTCAGCGACCCTATAGGACAGAGTAGAACTGCTCCATAGGGCTTCCAAGGAGTGGCTGGTAGATTCGAACTGCCGACCTTTTCGTTAGCAGTAGAGCTCTTCACTGCCGTGCCAGAGGGCTATCCAAGAGGTTGCTATACGTAGTGGAATCAACACGACAGCACACAATGTGCCATTGAGTCTATTCTGGCTCATAGCAATCCTGTATGACAGAGTAGAGCTGGTCCATGGGGTTCCCTAGGTTGTAAGTATTTACAGCAGTAGACTGCCAGGTATTTTCTGCAGTGGAGCCACTGGTTAGTTCAAACTGCTAACCCTTCCATTAGCATCCTAGCACTAACACTTAGTTTTATAAGTTAAAAAGTTGTGTGTATTATTTTACTTGTCCATGATAAGGAGTGTACAGAGTCCTCAATCACTTAACTTCTTTTATTTCTTTTTTCCTTTTATCACTCTTCCTCTCTTTATTTTTTTTCCCTTTATGAAATCATGAGACAACCTTCTAGAAACCCTTATTTATTTTTTTCTAAAATACAGGATAGTATAATAATGGTTCTTTCTGAGTCTCAGTTCTCCCAATAATAATTTAGACATTTGAGGAGTTCTATATTAACTATAAAGTGACACAGTGGTTGCTTAAAATCTAAAAATGCAACTGGATTTAATATAGGTCTCAGCTCTTCAAAGCATCTAAATTATGCCCTGAAGTTTTCTATTATTTGAAAATCTTAAAACTTAGAATTTTTGTCCTATAAAACACCCTGCACTTCTTTTTAAGCTACCTCTGAAAAAGAGACCAAAAGCACACCACAAACTGAGCGTAGTTTTAGAATAAGTGCTCTTTATTGTGACTGGTATTGGTGGAAAAGAAATAAATCGGGTCATGATAAATCATACATCCAGGCTGGGTTCACATTGAGTGGGTTGTGGATCTTGCAAACATTTTCTTTCTCTTTTCTCCTTTATTTAGTTAAAAATCAAGGTGATTATCGCTAGTAAAACCCACTCTTCTACTACAAATAGATTTATAGTTTCCTGCAACGTTTTATGAAAGAGCAGGATTGAGGCTAACGTGCCTTTGCTGGTGTAAGTGCCTACCCTGTGACAATTATACGTGTAAAGTGTATTGACAGAGAGCTCTAGGGCCTTGGATGAAATACAGCAGTCGGGATAAAAACCATTTTTCATTTAATAAACACTTCTGATAAGGCTTCTCACCACACACCATATTTATAGGCACGGCTCTGATAGTTCCATTTTCTTCTAGTTCTGCTTCTATAAAACTTCCTTAATCAGCTGGAATTGGATACGGGACTCTGACGCCGTAAATCGCAAAAAGGGCTCAGTTACCCAGCCTCATGTCAGGGGCACTACAGCGTGTTTTGCAGACATGTTAATGTGTGACTTTGGAGGACTTTATAAGCTTTCAAAACAGGAACATTCAGTAGTTGAGCAAATTGGGACAGAAATGGTTAGATTTTATAGATTCTAAACTATTAAAAACATTATAATTCTCCTTAAATCTCCCACTTTACATTATATACAAACAAACAAACCCATTGCCGTGGAGTCTATTCCGATTCATAGCGACCCTACAGGACAGAGCAGAACTGCCCCATAGGGTTTCCAAGGAGCGGCTGGTGGATCTGAACTGTCGACCTTTTGGTGAGCAGCCACAGCACTTTAAGCACTGTGCCACCAGGGCTACTTTATATACCGAATATTATTTTAAATCACTTACCCTCTTGGAGCTTATTCATGTTGTTCCTCTAGGTCCCTTTGGGGTCACAGGAGCTACACTTGGGAGAATTATCCTGGATGGACTGAAAAGTATTTTGTACACAGAACCACAATACTCTTGGTTTAAGGAGACTCTGAAGTTGGACAAGCACTGTCTCACGGATCTTGTTAACCGCTTTACTCACACTTTAAAGCCTTACTTCTCTCGGGGTTGTTTCAGGGGTGTAACAATACTTTAGAGGCTGTAGAATGTTTTCTTTTACCGGATGCAAATGGTTTTATAAACTATTGCCTCAAGGCTATGACTTTTACTTTATGGAATCTCTCTATTCCAATAAATACAGATTATTCTGGGAGTGAAATGACACTACAGAAAGTTCTTCCCGACCCAAATGTATGAGGCCAGCTCATTTTATGCTGGCCAGTGAACTCAGCTGCACAGCAGACTGTGGCGTCTGATAGAGTGTCCCTTTCAGCAGAAGGAACAGGGCACATTATTTAGCCCCTCTGGTCCTCTTTATTCCAATCTACAAACTGAGGAATGTCTTTCCCATCAGGGTAGTAGAAAGGACATAGAATGCAATATTTAGTGTAGATAAAAACTTTTTATCTAATGATCCCTTTATATACTACTGCTATTATTATTGTTTTTGTTGCTATTATTAATTCAGTTACAGCAATATATTTATTAAAGCAAACTGCTAATTCATTTTCAAATCTATTATGGATTTATCTCCAATAATAAATCTTTGTGAAGATACAAGAAATTTTGTAATGACTTAATTATACTCTCTTGTCTCTAACACATGTGGTTAAAGAAAGGTAAATCTTGATCCCTGTTTAAGAGTAATTTACTTCCAGAACACAACGAAGATATGTGCCTTCCTCCTACATCACTGAAATAAAGCCGAAAGTTCCAATGGTTTTCGAAGTTCACATTGCAATTCATCATAAATAACTGGGTTATTTTCTCTATGAACCTGAGAAGTTTACAGTAATTTCTGTGCTAATGCAACTATAAACACACTTAAATGTTGCAAATGAAAGTAACTGCTATTCTCTTAACAGAAACGAATTGTTTCTTCTTAATCACAGACTTTAATTATGGTTCTGGGTTTCAATCAATTTGGAAAAATTTATGAATAATAGTGCTATGAGACTATTAACCATCCAGACCTCAGTGAGCCCACTGCCATTCCCCTCATTAACAGAAATTTTGCAAGATTTATGTTTTTATAAGTTGCAATTTTAGTTCTCTCTAAAAAGGTTAACTCCTTCATCCCATTTTTTAAATGAAAATTGCTACTGTCTTTAAAAATACTTTTAAAAAAACAGACACTCTTGAGTTTTCAGTGAGGTAAGTACCATAGCTACCCAGTTTTCTAATAGGCTAGTTGTACAGGTCTGAATAAACAAAAGTTAAAAATGATCTTAACAGTGATTATCCTTTATTACTGAGGAGAACCAGGGAACCTTCTGAGTTCTTTTTTTAAAAGTTTTCTTTGGACTTAAGTCTATGGGTTCTTACTAGACAAATGACATGCATGAAACCCCTGGGAAGAAATAGTGATAAATATGACTTTTTTTTTTTAAATTGGTGGAGTATCGCTTCGTCATATGGATAACTATTCTATTGTAAGGCTCTGGTCCTAGAACATGAAGTACAAAATTCAGTTATACTTCCTCCCTGTTTAGAAGCCCTACTCATACTTGAATATAAAGAAAAGGAATTTGATTAATGTTACATCACAAGGGGAATTCTATAACTCAACTTTCCACCATTAGTTTTGCAGAGGAATAGTTCCCCAAAGTCAAGTAAGGTCCATTGACTGGCCATTAGGGAAAGTCCCCAGAACTTCAAGTCTCTGCTGGTTTCAGAGAAGGCAGAAAATTTCCCTGTCTGCGTTCCCAGAATAGAGTTGATCTTAGTCCCTTTTGAGACTTGTTCAAAAGGGACCTGCATTTAGACCCCATATTTGTCTCCTTCGTGGCACAGAAGTATTCAGTAGTTGGTCTTCCTTTTGGATGACTGACAAACCTTTATTACAGGCATGAGGAACTGTTCTCACCAGTGGTAGTAACTTGTTTTGGGAAGCTGTGACACAGGTAGAGACTGGTCTCTGCACGGCTCTTACCTTCAGGAAACATTCTTCTCGCCTGGCTCGAGAGGGGAGGGAGCCCTGCTTTCTCCAGGGAATGTTCATGGCGCCTCAGAGGGTTCTATCATGAGAACCAGCAGAGAATGGAAGTCATTATAAATGACTCGTATGAACTATTTGGTAGCCAGAAATTGTCTTGATTTCACAGCGTCGATTACTTTTCTCAAAGGGATATATGGTCTTCAAGCCGGAGACAGAGTCACAAAATGTCTCCTGGTGCTGTATACAAGTAGATGTAATATTTTAAGCTGCTAATTTTTGACCCTTGTAAGATCTTGTTTATATATGTTTATGACTCTCCCCAAAATAGATAAGCATCTTTCCTCCCTCAGGTTCTCATAGTAACTCATTCTGCCTTTTATTGAGTAGAGGGACTATTTTGGGAGGTGTGAGCAGTATTGTTGGAGCCTAAAGGGGATACTGAAGCACCCAGGGAATAGCCACAGCAGGAAATCTTTTCCACCACCCCCTACCTGGGGTGGGGGGGGAAACCAAGGATAAAATCTATTACCAGAGCCCAGTGAGAGCTGGAACTCCAGATTAAGGACCACTGGGATCAGTAATCTTAGAAGAAGCAGTAGCTGCTAGAACCACAACTAACTGGGGAGTTGGAGGGAGAAAGAAAAAAAATTGCACTTTTAATTTTTTAGCTCGACATCAAATGCAATTGCAAAGCACAGTTTGCAAGGAAAAATCCAAGGCCTTGGTGAGGTGTGTTGAATGAGTCTTCCTGGCCATGGAGGTAAGCAGGTAAGTGTAGAGAATTGATTTGAGAGAATGGGGGAGGGATAGAAGGTATCGAACACAGATAATGAGCTCCTGATTCTAGAACTTGTATCTTCTCTATCTTTGTGACCCATCTCCACTCACATCTCAGTTCCTTGGCTAAATGACTTAAACTTAAGAGGTTTTCAGTAGGATCTGCTAAACAAATTTTCCTTACCCTAAAATAATAATTGCTTTTGATCAATTGAGAAATCAAGAAGGTGACAAAAGAATCATTTCTTCTAATTCTACAATTTATGAACATGTTTCTCCCATTTTTTCTAAATCAAAGTAAAAAACTGGAGTCGAGTCACTGATAAATTGACTGCATTTAAACATTACTTTGCATTTTGTTGAGTCTTTGGGACTTTGGTTGACCTTGAGTTTCTGGCAGTATAGTACTGACAAGACAATATTTGGTGAGTAAACTTATTCTGAATAATAAGTTATTCTGTAAAGTTCAGAACACATTAAATAGTCCACTTAGGCATTGCAGTGGATTAAGTAGTGTCTCCTTAAAATTCATGTCCACGTGAAATCTCAAAATATGACCATATTTGCAAATAGGGTCTTTGTGGATATAATTAAGAACAGATAAGAGAGGATTGGGTGGGCTCTAAATCCAATGGCTGGTGTTCTTAGAAGAGAAGAGACACAGACACAAAAAGAAGAAGGTCATGTGACAGCAGAGGCAGAGATCAGAATGAGGCAGCTACAAGCCAAGGAATGCCAAGGATTGTCCGGAGTCACCAGAAGCTAGCAAGAAGCAAGCAAGGATTTTTCCCTAGACCTTTCAGAGAGAGAGCACGGCCCTTCTGACACTCTGATTATGGACTTACAGACTGTAGAACTGTAAGAGAATAAATTTCTGTGGTTTTAAGCCACCAAGTCTATGGTTCTTTGTTATTAAGGCTCTAGGAAACTAATACAGAGATCTGCATATTTACAGGATTTTTTTAAACCAGTAAAATGTAGCTTTAAAAAAAAATGATATGCTTAGGGTAAAATGTTTTACCTCCATTAGCTCCAACCCATTCTACAAACACTGAAATGTTGTTTACTTGAATACCCACATTTGACTTGAAGGTTGTAAAACTGTGACATACCTTCTGTATCCCATTGTGAAATAATATACAGTATTTAAAGAATATTTGGGAAATAAGGACAGGCATTCCTCGCTTTGAACTGTAACAAGAAGTGGAAGAAATGACCACACAATCTGAAACTGTCCAAAGTGATCTTAATAATCAATAGGAAAAACTGTGCTTGTTTCACAACTGTTAATTTTTTTTGTTTTTTACCAAAATTTTACAATCTCTCTTACTCTCTGTCTTAGGCTGGCTTCTCTAGAGAAGCAAAACCAATAAAGTGTGTAAATATATATAGAGATTTTTATGAAGGAAATGGCTCACATGGTTGTAGAGGCTGGAACATCCCAAGTCCGTGAGACAGGATAGAGGCTTCTCCTGATTCTTGTAGCCACCGGGGCTGGCGAACCCAAGATCAACAGGTCAGAGAGCAGGGCTCTTGCTCACAGGCTGCAAAGATCAACAAATCCCAAGACTGGCAGGCAGGACGGCAGGTAAGCTGCTACCTCCACTTGCAAGAACGGGAGGTCAGATGAACAGGAGCCAGCTGGAGGATCCAGAACAAGCAAAAGCCCACTAGCCTTGCCAGAATGTCCACTTATATTCCACACAGGCCACATGTTCAAGAAAACTCCCTTTCAACTGACCAGCTACTCACAGCAGATCCCATCATGGAGGTGATCACATTATATCAAATCTTGTCATGGAAGTGATAACCACATCATACGACTGCCAAACCACTGAGAATCATGACCCAGCCAAGTTGACACACAACTTTAACCATCACACTGTCTGTTATAAATATATAAAGAAATGAACAAAAACTAGCGAATCTAATATTTATTTGTTGTTGCTATTGTTAGGTGCCATCAAGTCTGTTCTGACTCATAGTGACCCTGTGTGCAACAGAAGGATGCTCCTTCGCCATCCTCACAGTCATTGTTATGCATGAGCCCCTTGTTGCAGCCACTGTGTCAATCCATCTCCTTAAGAGTCTTCTTCTTTTTTGCTCACCCTCTACCAAGTATGATGGCCTTCTCCAGGGACTGATGCCTCCTGATAACATGTCCAAAGTATGTGAGCGTAATCCCACCATCCTTGCTTCTAAGGAGCCTTCTGGTTGTACTTCTTCCAAGACAGATTTGCTCATTCTTTTGGCAGTCCATGGTATATTCAATATAATTCACCAACACCATAATTCAAAGGTATTGATTCTTCTTAGGTCTTCCGTATTCATTGTCCAGCTTTCACATGCATACGAGGCGAATGAAAACACCATGGCTTGAGTCAGGCTCATGTTAGTCTTCAAGGTGACATATTTACTTTTTAACACTTTAAAGAGATCTTTTGCAGCAAATCTGCCCAGTGCAACACGTCATTTCTTGGCTGCTGCTTCCATGGGTGTTGACTGTGGATCCAAGTAAAATGAAATCCTTGACAACGTCAATCTTTTCTCCTTTTATCATGATGTTGCTTATTCATCCAGTTGTGGGGATTTTTGTTTGCTTTATGTTGAGGTATAATCCATACTGAAGACTGTAGTCTTTGATCTTCATCAGTAAGTATTTCAAATCCTCTTCACTTTCAGCAAGCAAGGTTGTGTAATCTGTATATCACAGTTTTTAATGAATTTTCCTCCAGTCCTGATGCCACATTCTTCTTCACATAGTTAAGATTCTCAGATTATTTGCTCAGCATACAGATTGAATACTTATGGTGAAAAGATACAACCCTGATGCACACTTTTTCTGACTTTAAACCACACAGTACCTCCTTCATTCGAACAACTGTCTCAATCTATGTACAGGTTCCTCATGAGTACAGTTAAGTGTTCTAGAATTCTCATTTTTCACAATGTTATCCATAATTTGTTATGATCCGCACAGTTAAATGCCTTGCATAGTTAATAAAACACAGGTAAACATCTTTCTGGTATTCTCTGCTTTCATCCACGATCTATCCGACGTCCTCTTCTGAATCAAGCTTGAGTTTCTGGCAGTTTCCTGTTGATGTTTTGGTGCGACCACTTTTGAATGATCTTCAGCAAAATTTTACTTGTGTGTGATATTAGTGATATTGTTTGATAATTTCTGCAATTGGTTGGATCACCTTTCTTTGGAATAGGCATAAATATGGGTCTCTTCCAGTCAGTTTGTGAGGTAGCCATCTTCCAAATTCCTTGGCATAGACAAGTAAGCACCTCCAGTGCTGTATCCGTTTGTTGAAAAGGGGAAATGAAAGAGATAAATATTGAGCTATCCCACAGAACCAACCTTCCGCACACTTTAAAATTCTTTCCTTTAACCCAACTGGTTTTGCTGCCAAATGTGAATGTGACTGTATCCTTTGAAGGAAGAAAACAGCAGATTATCACCAAGGTCTTGCCTACAGAGCCATTTCTATCTCACTTTTCTCATCTCTCTGTTGGTTGAAACACATCATCATGTAGAATTTTTAGAATTCATGAAAGGATGACAATTCCAGAATCCATGTACGAACTTCTCTGTCTTGCTATACATGTGAACAGCAACTTGGCTAGATGTAGAAATTTTCACTTCATACTTTTTTCCTATCAATCGTCTGAAGACATTTTTCTCACATCTCTTAAAAGTTCTGGCATGTTTGAGGTTGGTAAGTAAAAATTTTTATATTTTTCTTCATAGATAAATTATGTTTGATGTCTTAGGCTGAGTTCTCTAGAGGAGCAAAAGCAGTGAAGCATATATATACGTATAAATATGTATAGAGAGAGATATGTTTCAAAGAATTGGCTCACGCAGCTGTGGACACACGCAGTTGTGTTGAAAGGGGCAAGTCCCAAATCAGGCTTCTCCTGACTCACATGGTTACAGGGTCTGATGAATCCAGAATCTTCAGGTCAGATGTCAGGCTGCTGGCTCACATCCCAAGAACCGGAGGTCTAAAGATGACACGTCAGATGCAGGATCCAGAGAGGGTGAGTTTTGCCAGAGCATCCAAATATATTGGATACAGGCCACACCCCCAAGGAAACTGTCCTGTCAACTGATTGGCTACTCACATCAGGTCACAAAATGGAGAATGATTATGTAATATCTGCCAAACCAATGAGAATCATGGGCTAGCCAAGTTGACACATAACCTGAACCATCATATCTGGTATCTGAGTATCTGTAAAATGTTTTCTTTAAAGTTGAGATTCAATAACTTCACTAATTATCTATCAATGTTAGTTAATTTTCGATGATAGTGCCAAGTATACCGTAAAAACCACAGATTCTGACCCTTACTTTCTATTATAACTTTGAATAACGTCTCTGCTCCATTTTTCTGTATTTTTCTTCTTTTTTTAGAAATATCAATTATGTTCACATTGCCTTACAGAGGTTTGCAAGCCCATACCTATCATTTTTCCTGTAAGTCCTTTCTTTTTAGGATTTTTCTCAAGCCTGTTTTCCACATCACAGATACAAGCTTTTATGGTGTTGATTCTGATCTTTGCTGTTTCCAGCGTCATCATAACAGCATACAGAAACATATTTGCCTGCTTTATTTTTTTAGCTCTTTCACCTTCTATTTTGTATGAATCTTTTGGATTGCTTCCTTAACATACTGTAGCATTTCATATCATTTTTTTTTAAGTTTTAATTTTCTTAGAGGTATAAGCTTTTGCTTAAATTTTTTTTTTTGAGATCTATGTTTTTTTTCAAACTATACCATTTCTCTATTTCTGTCATATGTTTATATTCTTATCATTGAGGAAAGATTACATAAAGTTCTAAAAGAGTTTTGTTTTGTTTTCAGTTTACTTATATTTGGATGACCTTCTCTATGTGGTTCTGTTTAACTTACCCTTTCCACCTTTTCCTTCTCCATCTGTCACTCTCTGTAAGCACCATTAGAATTCTTCCCCCATAGAAGTTAAGCGGGAAGTGAGAAGGTTGGTGTGTCGTGGTGATTGTTCATTGTTTCAGCTTCTGGAAAAAAGCTTATGGTGGAATTGGCTGGTAGTAGTGGATTGAAAATGTAGAAAATAACTTAGAAAATTGACCATCACATTAAAGGCATCTTGCCTATATTTTGTACCCATATTTTTTGAAAGCCTTGCATCAGGACTGAGACCTGCTGTGTTAGAGCCGTATTTTCTGTTGTATTGGGGAGGACAGTTCTCTAGTTTCAGTTTATGACCCTATTCTAAAATGTTCCACAAACTTTCTTTAGACGAGGAGTTAGAAATAAGCCACTAAGTTTGGTCAAATATGACAAGCATATTTTTCCTTCTTTTACTCGCATTTTCTATTTGTACAAATTTATAAAAATAGCTCCTTAGAGATTGTTCTCCATTACTTTAATATCTACCATAGCCTCCATATTTTCTTCTATTTCATATCAGAGTAAAGGTGCACAACTATTAATAGTTTACATCCAAGAAAAAGAGTGGCAGGGCATGACGTCACTGTTGCTCTATCAACCCTGCCAATACTATTTCTATGTGAGAAGAAAAGAGGGCTATCAGTAGGGAAAGTATATATTACTCCATTGCCTTTTTGCTTTTAAAGTTCCTGTCCCCACAAATTGAGGAGTGTTGCTGAGTTTTCTACAGTGTCCTTTCCTACTGATCTAAAATCATTTATCACGCTTCTGGAAAAGGAAATTTTGTGTCAAACTCCAAATCATTTTTCATTTAATTTGAAATTTTTAATGCTTGTAAGAAATGGTTTTTAAAGTTTGTGATATGAATTTGGAAACATAATCTAATCTGAATGTTTATTAAGTTTTCTTTTTTACTTTTCATATATTTTGTTTATTTCACCAAATAAATCTGTCTTTATGCTACTGGTTTTAAGTTAGGCAAGGATAAAAAATATAAAAGACAAAAATAATCATATTATTACTCCTGACTGACTCATTCATTGTTCTGTAAAAGTTCTTCACTAAAGAAAAAAAAGGCGGGGGGGTGGGGTGGGTGGAGTTCTTCATTGCCCATAAGGTAAAGCCCAAGTTCACAGTATGACTCTTTTTTGTCTCTTAAGTCTAGTCTCTTACTCTTCGTACCTGGGACTTAGTGCTGCAGTCATATAAATGTGGTGGTAGTTCTCTAAGTTCCCATAATTTCTCTATCTCCCTGCCTTTGACAATCTACTCCCTTCTTTTCTCTTGCTTCTTTACCTAACCATAAATATTCACAGAGATTCAGTTAAGTCACTGTATTCTCCTGGTTATTATTAGTTAGCATCAAGTTGGCTCTGACCCACAGTAATTCCACGTACAACAGAACAAAACATTGCCCAGTCCCGCGTCACCCTCACAATTGCTGATATGCTCAAGCCCATTGTCCTAGCCACTCTGCATTCTGAATGCTTTCCAACCTGAGTGGCTCATCTTCTAGCACTATGTCAGACAATATTCTGTTGTGATCCATGGGGTTTTCATTGACTAATTGTGAAAATAGATTGTCAGGCCTTTCTTCCTAGCCTGTCTTAGTCTGGAAGTTCCACTGAAACCATGGAAGGTCCACCATGGGTGATCCTGCTGTTATCTGAAATATAAGAGGCAGAGCTTCCAGCAACATAGCAACAGGTAAGCCACCACAGTACCTGACAGATAAGTTAGCGGACTTCACAAACACCCTCCTCCTCACACAAATACACTAGCACACACAGACACGCACACATGCAAAAGTACTATGGCACCAGTATGCACATTTATCATTATATGTGTAACCCTGGATTAGTAATATCCACTTATTTTCCTGTTTCTACTAATAAACTCACTCACGTGTCTGTCAGTATGTCATACTGTGGGGGTTTGCATGTTGCTGTGATGCTGGAAGCTATGCCACCGGTATCCGAATAGCAGCAGGGTCATCTGTGGCGGACAGGTTTCAGCTGAGCTTCCATACTAAGACAGACTAGGAAGAAGGACCCAGTGGTATACTTCTGAAAAGTATTAGCCAGTGAAAACCTTATGACTAGCAGTGGAACACTGTCTGATATAGTGCTGGAAGATGAGCCCCTCAGGTTGGAATGCACTCAAAAGACAACTGGGGAAGAGCTGCCTCCTCAAAGTAGAGTTGACCTTAATGACATGGATGGAGTCAAGCTTTCAGGACCTTCATTTGCTGATGTGGCATGACTCAAAATGAGAAAAAACAGCTGCAAACATCCACTAATAATTGGAACGTGGAATGTACGAAGTATGAATCTAGGAAAACTGAAATCATCAAACATGAAACTGAATGCATAAACATTGATATCCTAGGCAACAGTAAGCTGAAATGGACTAATATTGGCCATTCTGAATCAGATAATCATATGGTCTACTATGCTGGGAATGACAACTTGAAGAGAAATGGCATTGCATTCATTGTCAGAAAGAACATTTCAAGATCTATCTTGAAGTACCACACTGTCAATAATAGGTTAATATCCATACACCTACAAGGAAGACCAGTGGATATGACTATTATTCAAATTTATGCACCAACCACTAAGGCCAAAGATGAAGAAATGGAAGAGTTTTACCAACTTCTGCAGTCTGAAATTGATGAAACATGTGATCAGGATGCTATGGTAATTTCTGTTGACTGGAATGTGAAAGTTGGAAACGAAGAAGAAAAGATTGATAGTTGGAAAATACGGCCTTGGTGGTAGAAACAATGTCACGATAGAAATGAGATCACATGATAGAAATTTGCAAGGCCAGTGACTTCTTCATTGCAAATACCTTTTTCACCAATATAAATGGCAACTATACACATGGACCTCGCCAAATGGAAAATACAAGAATCAAATTGACTACATCTGTGGAAGGAGACAATGGAAAAACTCGATATCATCAGTCAGAACAAGGCCAGGGGTCAACTATGGAACATCATCAATTCCTCATATGCAAGTTCAAGCACAAACTGAAGAAAATTAGAACAAGTCCACAAGAGCCAAAGTAAGACCTTGAGTATATTCCACATGAATTTAGAGACCATCTCAAGAACAGATTTGATACGTTGAACACTAATGACCAAAGACAAGACGAGTTGTGGACTGATATCAAGGACATCATACATGAAGAAGGCAAAAAGTCATTAAAAAGACAGGAAAGAAAGAAAGACCAAAACAGACATCAGAAAAGACTCAGAAACTTGCTCTTGAAAGTAGAGCAGCTGAAGTGAAAGAAGAAGTGATGACGTAAAAGAGCTAAACAGAAGATTTCAAAGGGCAGTTCGAGAAGATAAAGGATTATAATGACATGTGCAAAGACCTGGAGTTAGAAAACCAAAAAGGAAGACACACTCAGCATTTCTCAAGCGAAAGAACTGAAGGAAAAATTCAAGCCTTGAGTTGCAGTATTGAAAGATTCTATGGGGAAAATATTAAACGATGCAGGAAGCATCAAGAGAAGATGGAAAGAATACACAGTCACTTTACCAAAAAGAATTGCCAATGTTCAACCATTTCAGGAGGCAGTACATGATAAGGAACTTATAATACTGAAGGAAGAAGTCCAAGCTGCACTGAAGGCTTTGGCAAAAAAACAAGGCTCCCAGAATTGACGGAATACCAATTGAGATGTTTCAACAAATAGATGCAATACTGGACATGCTCACTCATCTATGCCAAGAAATTTGGAAGACAGCTGCCTGGCCAACCTACTGGAAGAGATTCATATTTATTCATATTCCCATTAAAGGTGATCCAACCAAATGCAGAAATTATCAAACAATATCATTAACATCACGTCAAGTAAAATTTTGCTGAAGTTCATTCAAAAGTGACTGCAGCAGTAAATCAACAGGGAACTGCCAGAAATTCAAGCAGGATTCAGAAGAGGATGTGGAAACAGGGATATCATTGCTGATGTCAGATGGATCCTGGCTGAAAGCACAGAATACCAGAAAGATGTTTTCCCGTGTTTTGTTGACTATGCAAAGGCATTTGACTGTGTGAATCTTAACAAATTATGGATAACATTGCAAAGAATGGGAATTCCAGAACACTTAATTGTGCTCATGAGTAACCTGTTCATGGATCAAGAGGCAGTCGTTCGAATAGAACAAGGGGATACTGTGTGGTTTAAAGTCAGGAAAGGTGTGCATCAGTGTCGTATGATTTCACCATACTTATTCAATCTGTATGCTGAACAAACAATCCGAGAAGCTGACTATATGAAGAGGAACAGGGCGTCAGAATTGGAGGAAGACTCATTAACAACCTTCGATATGCAGATGACACAACTTTGCTTGCTGAAAGCAAAGAGGATTTGAAGCACTTACTGATGAAGTTCAAAACCACAGCCTTCAGTACGGATTACACCTCAGCATAAAGAAAACAAAAATCTTCACCACTGGACCAACAAGCAACATAATGATAAGCAGAGAAAAGACTGAAGTTGTCAAGGATTTCATTTTACTTGGATTCACAAACAACATCCATGGAAGCTGCAGCCAGGAAATCGAACAACACGTTGCATTGGGCAGATCTGCTTCAAAAGACCTCTTAAAATGTTGAAAAACAAAGATGTCACCTTGAAGGCTAAGGTGCACCGGACGCAAGCCATGGTACTTTCAATCACCAAATAGACACGCAAAAACTGGGTAATGAATAAGGAAGACCAAAGAATAACTGACACTTTTGAATTCTGGTGTTAGTTAAGACTATTGAATGTACCACGGACTTCCAAAAGAATGGGCAAATCTGTCTTGGAAGAAGTACAATCAGAATGCTCCTTAGAAGCAACGATGGCAAGATTATGTCTAATATACTTTGGACATGTTATCAGGAGGGATCAGTCCCTGGAAAAGGACATCATACTTGGTAAGGTAGAGGGTCAAGGAAAAACAGGAAGACCCTCAACGAGATGGACTGACACAGTGGCTTCAACAACAGGCTCAAGCATACAATTATCATGAGGATGGCACAGGACCAGGCAGTGTTTCCTTCTGTTGTACACAGGGTCACTACGAGTCAGAACTGGCTTGATGGCACCTTACAACAGCAACTAATAAACTGTATGCTAATTATCCTATTGGCTGACCCATAACTGTATACATGTTCTTTCTTCCTGAATTAGTGAATTGTATTTGTTACTTATACATTTATCAGAAACCTTCCCACTCTTTTGTATACTTTTAGTCTTTCTCATCATTAAAAATACCTTAAGTAAAGAAACAATCTTTGTTGGTTATGAGGGATGGGAGAGGTGGGAGGGGGAAATATTAAATAGACAATAGATAAGCAGTAACTTTGGTGAACGGTGAGACAGTACACAATATCGGGGAAGCCAGCACAACTTGTACAAGGAAAGGTCATGGAAGCTCCATAGCCACTTCCAAACTTCCTGAGGGACTGAATTGCTGGATGAAGGGCTGTGGGGACCATGGTCTCGGGGAACATCTAGCTCAATTGGCATAACACAGTTTATAAAGAAAAAGTTCTACATTCTACCTTGGTGAGTAGCGTCTGGGGTCTTAAAAGCCTGTGAGCAACCATGTAAGATACTCCACCAGCCTCACCCCTTCGGGAGCAAGGGAGAATGAAGAAAACAAGACACAAGGAAAAAATTAGTCCAAAGGACTAATGGACCACAACAACTACCACGGCCTCCACCAGACTGAGTCCAGCACAACTAGATGGTGCCCGGCTACCACCACTGACTGCTCTGACAAGGATCATAATAGAGGGTCCTAGACAGAGCTGGAGAAAAATGTAGAACAAAATTATAACTCACAAAAAAAGACCAGACTTATTGGCCTGACAGGAGACTGGAGAAACCCTGAGAATATAGCCCCCGGACACCTTTTTAGCTCAGTAATGAAGTCACTCCCGAGGTTCACCATCCAGACAAAGATTAGACAGCCCCATAAAACAAAATGAGACTAAAGGGGTACTCCAGCCCAGAGGCAAAGACTAGAAGGCAAGAGGAGACAGGAAAGCTGGTAATAGGGAACCCAAGGTGGAGAAAGAACAGTGTTGACATGTCGTGGGGTTGTTAACCAATCTCATAAAGCAATATGTGTACTAATGAGAAACTATTTGTTCTGTAAATCTTCATCTAAAGTACAATAAAAATAAAATTTTAAAAAGATACCTTAAGTTACTACTTGAGATATAACATAATTTTATGAAGTTTTTGTTGATCTGAAACAACTTTCTACACATCCTAGAAGTACTTTCCATTTCCAGATCTCTAATCTAGAGAATGACGTCTTGTTTACTTTATTACTGTCCTTTGGAGCTTTATAATCTTATGTCTTTAAACTAAGATATTTTAATCAATTATTTGCTATTCAGCATTTGCTTTATACAGCATTTCTCCTTCCCCATTTTTTCTCCCTCTGTCTCTGGGTTTTCAATAGATTTCTTTCGAGCTTGAAGAGTATTTACAATATTCACATTAATGGGTGTGAAATCCTGATTTTGTTAATGTAGAGGAATAAAAACGATTGTATCATATTTTCAGTAAATTTCTTTTACTTGCAGTATCATCCTTACCACTACACAATAATAAATTGGGTTAATATTTTCCAAAAGTGATGTGCATTGACTCCTAAATCTGTGTTTCCTTAGTTATAACTAGAAGTTCGAGTCCTGTTTTCTTATAAATCTAGTTTATATGATTTTTCAAAATATCTTATCTACATTGAAGTTCATCTGGCACTTTTCAGACCACAGTCAATATTAAAAGATTTCCCTGTGGTTTATCATTATCAACTGGGCATTTCACTACCTGGAAGAACATAAAGTTGCTTTAAACTTTGCTATTTCACTATTTCTACGTCATTAAATGAAAACGCTTAACCAAAAGTAGATTGATTCTACCATCAATTTTTTTAAACTAAAGAATTTATTCTTTCATGTGGAATATATTGTAAGAAATATAAGCATGGGGCCCACAAGGCATTAGTTATTTATTGACAAAAGCAGTTCACTTGTTTGCAATTAGTAACCTACAGCCAGATAAAATTAAGTTGGAATCGACTCGATGGCAACGGGTTTCTTTGTTTGTTTGGGGTCATTAAAACAAAGTTGTAATCTAACTTGTATGTACGGTTATGGGCACAGTGATATCACTATTAGATTCCTGTCAAGTAAATGAAAATGTTGTTATTGAAACAATGGGACTTTCTTTCAGAAATACAGGTAACATTCAATGAACATATTATTATATCTGAGTCTTAACTGCAGCTTAATTCCAGAATTGTCAAAAAAAAAAAAAAAAAAAATTCCTCAGAGACCTAGTCAGATCCAGACCTTGTCAGAGACTCACACACAGAAGCACAGCTGGCTCCAGGTTTGAGTTACGTTTGCTTCCACAGTTGTGTTGTCTTGGAGTCATGGTGGATTTTAAGTTGAAACTGTTCCTTTTGAGATTCACCCTCAGTAATAAGACAGATTCTTTGATTCAGAGACGAAATGAGATTTTCTGTTAAAAATTACACTAAAACTTAAACAATGGCTCACACTATGTAAAATCTATCGAATTCCTCTGAAACTATATTCAAATGTCCAACCAAAAAATAGTGTAATTTTTTGAACTCTGTGAAGTCATTAAACTCCAGGCACTTCTGAAATAAGGAACTGCTATAATATTCAGGTCTCACATAACTCAATCCACATGTACAGTTAAATATCTGTACTTTCTTTAAAAAAAAATCTTCAATAGTCTTGTTTTTATTTTACAGTTTTATGTTCAGAGTGTTCACATAATAGAAGAATAAAATGCTCTGTGTCACTGAGCATCTGAGCAGTTGAATTTTTGAGAACCCTTTCATTCCAAGAGGAATCGACTCTATAAATCTCTGGAAAGTCTCCATGACTTCTCCTAACAACCTCAGAACCCAAACCTCGGCACACGGTGTATTAGGCACCATTTGTCCCACTTTGCATCCTCTCGCTCACCCACAAAATGGCGTCACAAGTGCATCCTGACCTCCCCCAGCCTATGGTGCTCCAGGCATCACACCTTCTGTCCCCTGGCTTTCCAAATAGGTTAGCTGCACTCACAGCACAACTAAAATTGCTAGCGAGGTTACAAACCTGGTGGCGATCCTTGACAAATAGAGGATGAGCACCAGTGAATAAATGCTCCCTTCTTTGGTTCCTTGAGCATGTAACGGTGACCATTAAGAATGGAGCCCTGGTGGTGCGCTGGTTAAGAGCTCAGCTGCTAACCAAAAGGTCAGCAGTTTGAATCCATCAGCTGCTCCTTCAAAATCCTACGGGCCAGTTCTATTCTGTCCTGCAGTGTCGCGATGAGCCGGAGTCAACTACATGGCAAGGGATTTTTTTTTTTTTTTTTTTTTTTTTTTTTTGTGGTTATTAGGAATAAAGAAAGAAGTTCTGGGTGTGCCATGGTTAAGTGCTTACTCCCTAACCCAAAGGTTGGACGTTCAAACCCACCCAGCTGGCACCTAATAACAACAACTTATTCAATAAATGCTTGTTGACATATTCTGTGTATTTTTCCATACACTTTTATGTATGAATGTAACAGAGAAAAATCACTACCCTCCTTGACCTTACATTATACTCTGTAGAGACTGACAGACACTATGTCAGATAAATAAGTAAAATGAGTAGTTTAACATATACTACTCTGGCTGCAGGGAAAAAAAGTAGGAAAAGAAG
This sequence comes from Dugong dugon, assembly GCA_030035585.1. Lineage (NCBI taxonomy): Eukaryota > Metazoa > Chordata > Mammalia > Sirenia > Dugongidae > Dugong > Dugong dugon. The sequence goes on along the minus strand of CM057478.1, from coordinate 3,340,989 downwards.
ATCATTAGTGATAAGGTAAAACAATTATAGACAAGGTGGCTGTCCTGGTCATCTAGTGCTGCTATAACAGAAATACCACAAGTGGATAACTTTAACAAACAGATGTTTACTCTCTCACAGTCCAGTAGGCTAGAAATCCAAATTTAGGGCATCAGCTCCAGGGGAAGGCCTTCTTTCTCTGTCGGCTCTGGAGGAAGGTCCTTGCCATCAATCTTTCCCTAGACTAGGAGCTCCTCCACCCAGGAATCCAGGTCCAGAGGACATGCTGCGCTTCTGGCACTGCTTTATTGGTGGTACGGGGTCCCCAAGTCCCTACTAGCTTTCCTTTCATTTCTTGTAATATAAAAGGTGGTGCAGGCCACACCCCAGGGAAACACCCTTTACATTGGATCAGGAATGTGACCTTAGTAAGGGTGTTATAATCCCACCCTAATCCTCTTTAACATAATCTAATTTTGCCACATTAACTACAAGTAGAGATTAGGATTTACAACACATAGGAAAATTACAATCACAAAGTGGAGGATAACTACACAATATTGGGAATCATGGCCTAACCAAGCTGACACATATTTTGGGGGGACACAATTCAATCCATGACAGCAGCCTTATATTGGATTTACTGAAAAATGTCATTGAACATTTCAAATATATATATTCTAGACCCATGTTGTCATATCTATCCATCCCAGTATAGCAGGGCAGAAAGAGAAATTATAACTGATATATACCCAAAAACTACACATACAGGAAATCGGAGTGGTAAATTTGTGGTGAAAGATAAGACATAGGCAATGCCAAATTCCAGAAATCTAGATGGCACAGTAGGTAAGAGCTACAACTACTAACCCAAAGGTTGGTAGTTCGAATCCTCCTTGGAAACCCTATGGAGCAGTTCTACTCTGTCCTGTAGGGTTGCTATGAGTCAGAATCAACTCTATGGCAATGGGTTTGGGTTAGAGGGGTGTTGTAGGGAAAAAACATCACAAAGTTTAGTAAAGCAAAAAGAAAGTTTTATTTGGCATATATTCAAAAAGGCAAAAGTGGGAACCAGACAAGCATGCTGCTAGAGCTAGAATGTCTGCCCAAATCCAAGGAAATATCACAGAACAGACAAAAGTGGGAAAACGGACAAGCATGTTGCCACAGCCATGTCTGCCCAAGTCCAAAGAATATTACAGAATAAGCAAGAGTGGGAAAACAGACAAGCCTGCTGCCACAGCCATGTCTGCCTGAGTCCAAAGACCATTACAGAGCCATTGGTATATATTAATGTTCCAAATGGGCAAAACCATTGAAAGCTTCACCTTTTCACAGATTGGCTAGAAACTATGATCCTACATTCTGAATAGTCTTTCTTAACAATCATTGGTACGTGTTTCAGTAACGACAGTCAGGACGGTCTTCATTGGTCCAACAAAATTCTAGTCACTAAATGCTAATAGAAAAAGAGTAGAAAGTCTTTTGTGTTCTGTGTGATTGGCTTTACATGAAAGTTTCCCTAAAAGATATTTTCCAAGATTATCTTAGCTATTGTCTTCATACCTCAGGGCACAGCTGATGTGTCCTTGTGAGGCCTTGTGAGCCTAGCTCCAGCTGGGTCACGTTCTCTATGCTCAGTGAGAGAAATAATAACTCCAATATTATTTCCTAAATAAGGGGGAAAGGTTAAAAAGGAGAGATCATTACATATGACAGAGTAGAAAGACTAGGTTAGATGCCAACAATATGATGGTAGTTTGCTCAAGAAAATGTGAAGACATTAAAAGTTAGGGCTGATCCCTCCAAGGGTAGAAGACAACATGTTTGCATTTGAGTATGAAACTGGTATCATTAGTGTGTATTCTGCTTAATGCCAAGGCCACAATTTCTTTAGTAATTCTCTCATCCTGAGTCAGTTCTTATTATAACGTCATGTTCTGTCGCCAGAAATATTCCATGCCAATGCATTATCTCTTGGTTGATTTGACAAGGTAAATGCTAGACTTAGCAAGCTATATAATGCTAATTCTACCCTCAAGAAAAAAAAAAAAGTCAACATTATATTTCTCAACTCCATTCCAAACAACTTTTTGGTATTGCATCCTAATACATCTTTGGCTATCTAAAATCATCTAGAGTGAATGTTTTAGATATTATATCTTTTTTTTTCCTTTCCTGCATTTATTTTCTCTTCACCTAGAATAACCTTCAAACAAAACTCAACACTGGATTCCTTTTAGCAACTCGGTTTTTCTTTATTGTCAGAGTTTAGCCATCAATAAAATCACCTTTGGTTGTACTTCTGGAAAGTACTAGCATAAGCTAGGTAACTTTTTCTTTGATTCAGACAATTTATAGCTTTCAAATCTGCAGTAACTGCAATGTTTGGAGGACTGTCTAATTACTCTTCTTATGGAATGAATCCTCCATATTGATTTACCTAGAAATTTTTGAAGTGCAAGGTTGTATATAAAATAAATATTGATTTTATATGAACCTAGTAAATAGAAAATCAGGCTGTAGACCCACAGTACATAAAACAGAGCTGAAAGGGGCCAAGAAAAGACCTAGCTTCCACAACAGCAGTAAAAGTCACAGGCTCTGCAGCTTGTCTTAGAAAGGCAATTAAATTGACCTTGAGCAAACTACTTCAACTTACCCATCTGCAAGACAAGGATGCTAATGTGTATCCCCTTTCCTCCATTAAGATTTATGATACAATATTGGCAAAATCACCATGGTTTCCTTGAAAAAGGGTAATATCTACATGTAAACATTATTTAGGCATGATGAATAAGTGGATTAAATCACTTTTATGCCTCTTTCCATCTTCATATAAACCAAGAAATATTTATCAAGTTTTTACCATGTGTCCAACGAGGAGAGTATCTCTGACATGACATAAAAGGGCTGGGAGAAATTCCGGCTTTGCCACTGACAAGTTCTATTACTTTGCAAAAATGTCATTATCTCTCTGTGTCTCCGTTTTCTCAAGAATACAAATGAGGATGATAAATTTTGTCTACCGCATGAGACTACGAAATTCTGTATGTAAAAGTTCTTTGAGAACTGGTGCCAATTTTGAATCCCAAAATACTACACGTGATCAAAATATCTAGTAAGTGTAATAATACTTGCAGGTTTTTTTTTGGTTTTGTTTTTGTTTCTTTGTTTGTTTTTAATGGAGATTTTATAAACACCTTAAATGCTTTAGCTGGAAATGTCTGAACCTTTGAATAAAACATCTGACTCCATAGATTACTTGAGAAAATACATAAAATAATTATGGTTCTTGCAACACTTCTCAGTTTTTCATTAAAGAATTTTTTTTCCCCAAAACTTAAAATATGGGTTGGGATTTACATCCCATTTGGTATTTTCCTTATGGCTGGTTTTCTTCCCTTTCTGTGCTGTCAAAATATGACTTATATTTATGGGTACCACAGTAGGTACCAAAACAATGTTTTCTTAAGCCATTAATCTTGGTACCTTTAGCCCTTAGACAGCTGTGAATTAGATGTTGGGGAAATAGTTGGTAAATCAATGAACAGTTGATAAATAAATGGTGATGTGAGGGAATAAGCCAAAAGACCTAATTATTTGAGGTGTGGTTGTCAAAACAGCCCTCTGATTACTCTCCTCATCCCTGGGAAGAAAGTGAAAATGCTTACAGTGGAAGGCACTCATGGCCATAATGACAGGCAGTCTTCCTCTTCAAGTTCACCCTATTATGTAAACAGCCTCAGCATCTCAGTGACATCCTGGGAAAACAGGGCTGGGTATCTCCCACCCAGTTAGTATTTACTGAATGCTGAGATGCAAAAAAAATTTTTTTTACATTTCATATCTATCAAATTTTTCATTAATTCCTATCATGATTTAATTATAAGATTTTTTTTCTTTAATGATTTTATAATAATACAACTTAAAATCACTGGCATCTTAATTTAATGAAATAGAAACAATGGTAATAGCCTGACAGAAGTTTTTCATCTTTATAGTCTATATCTTGATGCCAGGAATGTAGGAAAATCTCAGATTCATCGAATCATTTATTTATCCATTCAAAAAATCATAACTGAGCAGACACTCTGTGGTAGATATTCACTATACAAGAGACTGGTTATATGATAGTGAAAGAAACACAGACAATCAACTCGTGGAAGTGGTGTGTCCACATATTTTACTTAACAAAACTGTATACAGTAACTTATGCTGTAGACGCTATGTCAAATACTTTACAAATATAACTAGTTTATTCTTCATAGCAAAACTATAAGGTAGATGTAACTGTCTATAAAAAAACAAACAAACAAACCGTTGCTGTCAAGTTGATTCCAACTCATAGCGACCCTATAGGACAGAGCAGAACTGCCTCATAGGGTTTCTAAGGAGCAGCTCGTGGATTCGAACTGCCAACCTTTTGGTGAGCAGCTGTAGCTCTTAACCACTGGGTCACCAGGGCTCCAACCATCTACAGAGGAGTAAAAAATGAGATAGAGGGTTGGAGTACCTTACTTGCCCCAGGTCACCGAGTTAAATAAGGCATGCCATGGAATGAACAGATGGACCTTGAAAACACGCTGAGTGAAATAAGTCAGTTGCAAAGGGACAAGTACTGTATGATCTCCCTTAAAAGAAATAAGCAAATATAGAGTAATCAAAGATTATTAGTGCTTACCACGGTGGGAGGGACGAGGAAAAGGGGAGTTTATTTTTAGGGGGCATGAGGTTTATGTAAATAGTGGTGGCATGATTTGTAAAAGGATAGCAAGAATGGTTGCACAACTTGAAGAATGTAATCGATGTCCCTGAATTGTCCAGGTAGAAGTTATTGAGATGGCATATGTTTTGTTATGTATATTTTCACCATAACGTAAAAGAAAAGGCTAAATAAAGGGATAAAATTGAGATTTGAAGCAGATAGTTTGGCTCCAGAATTCATTGTCCAAAATCTCCTCTAAACATCCTTCAAGATGGAGCTACAGTAAAATGTACTATTCGGAATCGGGTTAAGGGCTTGGCCAAATCTAGTATGTCCAAAACCTGACTGAGGTACTTTTCATATCTCTGTGTGTATGGGGAGGGGGGTAGAGAGGTTCGCAAGAATTCACCCTTTGACCATGGTAGGAAATCCTTGATGTGCTACAGTTTCCTACTTCCACTTTCTAGTCATTTTTGCAACATCAAGCAGATAATAATCTTATCCATGACCAACCAAAAGGATGAGTCAGGTCAAGATCTGTTTCTGACTCTTGGAATTATTGTTCCAGCAGACAATCGATTCTTGCTTGAGAGGAGGTTTCTGCACAATGAAATTCTAACTGGAAGCCTTTCAAACAATCTAGGTTGTGCAAACAGCAACGCTGGTCACATATTTATTGTTGAGTATCTCATGAAAGGGACCAGTGTTCCCAGCCATGTCATCTCACACAGTGGAAAATCTCCAACTTCAAACATGAATGGTGGTTATCTACATTTCATTAGAAAGACACTGATGGCTGTCTACACTATTCCCCCATGCCGACTGTGTACCGCAGGGGCTATGGGCTGGGAGAACAGGTTGCTGGGAGAAGACTGACAAAGTGAGGTAGACAACACAATGGTGAAAAGACCATCAGAGCGTCCCCAACACTCTCCACATCTGTGGTCATGCTACCAAGCTCAGGAAACCACCCGTGTGACTCAGTTTCTTTTTTCTGCTTTTGTTTGCTTTGTATAGAACAGAAATTGGGAGAGCTGTGAATAATATTTTCTCTGGGGGTAAGTGAGAGGGAAGTTATGGATAAAAGAGTAGCGTTTGAGAAGAATACCAGAAGTGAAGAATAACCCAAGTTGTGAAAATAGGCATCTGGAAGTTTACTTAAATCTCTATGAATTAGGCAGGCTATGTTTGTCCATATATAACCTTGATATTCTCCTATCCCTCTCTCACTCATATAGATTTGACTCTCACCATACAAAAATTTTAAATTTCCAAACATATTCTCTCTGCATATATATATATATATATATATATCTAAGTGTGCGTGTGTTTATACCACAAAACAGTCCATATATAAACATTATTAGTGAATTTTTAACTAACATTGTATAACACAAGGCTAAACACAAAACGTATAAAATAACTAGTACCAGATGGTTCTTCAAGGCACAAATGGAAGCAGTGGGCCTGACACATGCAGTGGTTGTGATCATCCTAGTTCATCACAGGCTCAGCAAATAAAATTACATCATCAGAGTAAAGTTTTCCATAACATCTATACCCTAGACTCTCTTATTTATACACACACACACACACACACACACACACACACACACACACACACACACACACGTTCACAGGAGAGCAAAATAGAAATTTAAGGCTCAATGAAAGAATTGTCAAAGTATAAAATAACGAGAACTCCTTAAGGAGAGAAATGATAGAGTTTAGTTGAGGATTCCCCACAGAACTTAAGTTGGGGAAATACTTGGTAAAATACCAAATGCTCCAAAGTCCAAAAGGGCAGAGGGATTTTTACAGGGAGGGCTGGGGACTATACATGAATCATAAGTAAACCTTTCATAATATCAGTTAATCTACTTTTCATCACATTCTTTCTGGGGGAAAACTGCATAAGCAATTTTCTGAAAACAATCTTACATAAACATCTTTTTGGGGAACATTCATCATTCTTTCCCCAGAACATTCTTATAATTGGCTTAACTATAAACTCAAACCTTGTTATACATCAGCATGTCATAAAGTATTCTCTTTGAGAACAGAACATTTTTATCACAGTTTTCAGTAAACATAACCACATACCTGTTCACTCGGGGTGAGGGAGGGTGCAACTATTCTGAAAGCAGAAGAATGAAAAAGGGATATAATGCAAAGGGAAGTTTGGTTTCAGATCTGTGCCAGTCACTCAGTTATGCCAGGTACCTCAGTTTTAAGGTGATTGCTGAAAGAAAACTTGACTGGAAGATAGAAAAGTATTAGCAGCTTCGAGCCCGTTCTGATAAGCAAGAGTATAGGGCAGAAGAGAAAGGGCTTGCTTGAAAGGTTTCTGGCACAATGCAATTCTAACTGGAAGACTCCAGGCTGTGCACACAGCAATGCTGGTCACAGATTAATAGATGAGTATCTCACGAAGGGAACAGTGTGTTCAGCCACGTCACTTCTCAAAGCAGAAAATCTCAAACTTCAAACATTAATGGTGGTGATCAAAATTTCCAATTCTCATGTACGTTTTGGACAAATTATGATTACTGCAGAAAATGTACACTTAATTTCATGTCCTCTAATGATAATTATTCTACCACAGACATGTGCATATAGGGTGTGTGTGTGTGTGTACAAGGATGCTCTTGCAGGAGGAAGATGCTCGGTTTTTAGATAAACCATGCAACATGTTTGCTTTCTTCTCACCCCTAACCGGAACTGGAATAAAATTAACATAAAGGAAGCTTAAAGAGTAAAAAAAATACTAATAGGAAGCATGCAGCTAAAGGCTATGTCACAGGAGGAAAAACAAAAGTAATTGTAAGTATGTCGTATTGGTGAAATTTAAAGATGGTTCATAATTTTGAACTTGAGAAACCATTTTTAAACACTAATTAGCTGGGTCAATTCATTCTTTACTCACACACTTCTCCTGTTCTCATACCAATAAGATCATTCCAAAACACATGTGATCAAAATAACAGGAGTAACTCTATCTACAACTACAGAGTTATGCTTTGAATGTCACACGATTTATTCTAATAATTAAAATTATGGGATGAAAGTAATGCTGGCCTTCACTGGAAGTAGAGCCCTGGTAGTGCAGTGGTTAAGAGTTCAGGCTACTAACCAAAAGGTTGACAGTTCAAATCCACCAGCTGGTCTTTGGAAACCCTATGGGGCTGTTCTACTCTGTCCCATAGGGTTGCTATGGGTAGGCATCGACTGGATAGTAAGGGGTTTGGTTTCACTGGATGGTTTTACTGGAATTACATACTAGTCTATGTGCCTTTCAAATACTTTCACTTACATAAAAATTTTCTTTTGTCTATTATTGCTCCTTCTGAAGAAATGCTGTTTTAAATTAGAAATGTCTCCCCTAAGCATGTTTCATCTGACACCGCACATTTCACGCCTAAGCAGTAATTCGCAGTGCTTTTTATTTTCCCATAACCTATACACTACAGTTCAACTACAGAGTTTGCTTACAGAGAAGGGCCATTCTTTAAATGGAGCACGTGTTTAGGCAAGTCCTACTTCTGAACCCAGCTGGCAATACTCTCAACACATCTACTGCCTGACTGAATAGCAATGTAAAACGTCCGTCTACAGCTTGCTCACGTCATCTATAAAATGCTGATGGACATAGGGCGTCTGGTAATATCTTAAGAACTCTCCTGCTTGATACAACACTAGAGAGGAGTAACATAAATACTACTGTGAAGAAGCAGAATTCTACTACAAATTTTCAAATCGAATGAGAACCCCATTAACGTACTTGTAGACTGAAAATGCAATGCTTTGAAATTTATTTTTATGTTTCGAAGTATGAATTTTTTTCCCTAAGGGAAAACTTTAAGCAATCTTTAACATGTAAAACCATGTGTAACAGCAGTTCTTTCTATTTGTTTTACAGATACTATAGTTTGAAAACTGTTTCCTTCAGAAATGAGCTGGAGATTCTTAACTAACCCATTCATCTAAATCCAAGATAAAATCAGTGTTCTCAATACAAGGTGACAGCAAGGATCTTTATTACAGTATATACTGTTCAAACCTGTGACATTAACTATTTTATTACTATTTTCACTGAGGCATGTTAGTATTTCAGTTGTCACATATTTTTAGATCGGCATTACATAAATTGTACAAACAGCAGTATTTATGCAAAATGTGACAGTTTAAATTGTTTTCATTTTTTACACCCATGTGTATTTACTGACTTTCTTCATTAATTTATTCATGGTTTTAGATTCTGAGAATACAGTGATGAAGGAGACAGACTACTTCCCTGCCTGTGTGGGACACATGTTCTGATTGGGAGCCAGAGAAAATAAACGTGCTAAGTAAGTAATAAGAAAATGAGCAGTTGGCAATAAATTATATACAAGACAGTAAAATAGGACGATGTGTTAGAGGTCAGGGAAGGCTTGTCTTCTTGATTTAGGAGGCAGCCTTCACGTTGAGATCTGAATGGTAAAGACTCGTGTGTACAAAAGGAAACAAAGCCTTCCAGGAAGGGAAAATACCTATACCAAGGCTTTATGGCAGGAACAAATCAGGTGCATTCAAAGAACAGCAAGAAAACCAGGGTGGCTGACATTCTGTTGATTCTGACTCATGGTGACCCCCGGTGTGTCAGAGCAGAGCTATGCTTCATAGGGTTTTTTAACGGCTGATCTTTCAGAAGTAGGTCGCCAGAGCCTTTCTTCTGAGGCACCTCTGGTGGACTCAAAGCTCCAACCTTTCGGTTAGCCTCAAAGTGTGTCAACCATTTACAACACCCAGGGATTCCCTGGTGAGCAGGCAAGAGGTACAAGATGAGAATCCCAAGGTCAGCGTGGAGCCGATCGTTTAGGACATTAGAATTTTAGCAAAGGCAGTTGTATTTGATTTTAATCAAACCATCACAACAGATGACAAAGGATCAAGGCTAAAAGCAAGAATACCAGTTGTGAAGGTATTATCTCAGCAGAATACTGTAACTCTTACTAAGGTAGTAGTACCGGCAATGGAAAAAAGTGGGCAGAGTTGAGATACATTTGGGATATAGAGTCAATGGGATCTGCTGATCGATCGGACATGGGAAGCAATAGAAAGAAACAAATCAAAAATTAAACTACATATTTTGGTGTACGCAACTTTCTAAGTGCAAGGAAATTTTGTGGCATATGAAAAGGATCCATACACAGATCAATTCAATCTCACCATGGCATCGTAATGTTTCTAGACTCAACACTTAATATTTCTGGAGTCAAAAAATTGATTCAGTATACACTGCTAATGAGATTTTCTTTTTCTTGAAAATATCTTTTGAGTGGAATTAGACCATTACATTGTAAGAATTAATCAAGACAATGCCATAACAAAGCACATTCCAGTTAAAAAATTAATACAATGTTGTTTTAAAAAATGATTTCAAGTTCCATTGTTTAGAGAAGCTGTCCCCCACACTTATTTTTATAAGTCTCATTCAAGAATGTGGACATTTATACAACATTTTAATTTACTACCTCTTATATGTTGAAAAAATATGAAATATCTGGCTTGTGTCCAATTCATACAATATATAGCTTAACTTTCTTAAAAGACAAAAATAAATTTACAACCACCCAATACAACAAAAGCTAAATGCAAAATCAATTTTAAAATCACATAAAATATTATAAAGATTGTGAATTTGCTAGCCCAGAACTAAAACCATTCCCAAAGCCAACTCTTTAGACAAAGATTAGACTGAACTATAAGACATAAAATGATACTCACGAAGAGTGTGCCTCTTAGTTCAAGTAGATACATGAGACTCAATGGGCAGCTCCGGTCTGGAGGTGAGATGAGAAGGCAAAAAGGGTCAGGAGCCGGTTGAATGGACAAGGGAAATCTGGTGTGGAAAGGAGGAGAGTGCTGTCATATCATAGGGAGAGCAACTTGGGTCACATAACAATGTGTGTATAAATTTTTGTATGAGGAACTAGAACTGTAAACTTTCACTTAAAGCACAATAAAGTTTAAAAAAAAGATTGTGACCTCATGCTTCACCAGTGTATACATTTTCTAAGTTCCAAAAAGAAAGAAATATCCTAAATTATAATGACAAAGTAATGGAGTTTAAAAAAACAATGCTTTAAATGTTTATTTCTATAATAGCTAAACAAATAAATATTTAAAGCATTGTTTACCCTGGTGGCGTGCCGGTTAAGTGCTACGGCTGCTAACCAAACGGTCAGCAGTTCAAATTCACCAGGCGCTCCTTGGGAACTCTATGGGGCAGTCCTACTCTGTCCTATAGGGTCGCTGTGAGTCAGAATCGGCTTGATGGCAACGGGTTTGGTTTTTTGGTTTTATAATAGGTAAAAGTTTTAATAGGATTTCACATGAAGAATCTCACTTAATAAAATAAATATTTCAGTTGAATTCATCCAAAATATAGAAGTCAGTCTTATTAATCACTTAAGGAAAGCTTGGACACAAAAGATATAAAACTCAATTCAACTGTCAACATGAAATCTAAAATGAAAACCCTTTGACTTTTGTTTATGACATTCCTGCCACTATCAAGTCATGTTCTTTAACCTCAGCAGGACTACTTCAGTGCTGCTCAGAAATCATACTAAGTTTCTGAGAATCCATTCTAATATCTACTCCCCCAGAAGCAGATCTTAACACACGTATTTGAGTGCAAAAAGTTTATTTGGAAGGTGAAAAAGAAGTTAAGAAAGCCGCAAAAGGATGTGTTACCCATCCAGTCACCGTGACTAGCAACGTAGCTCAGTTCTCCTGGAAAATCTGGGAAATGATGTTAAACCTGCCTCAAATTGTCCTGAACCAAGGGCAAGAAGGCTGGGATATATGCGTCTTCTTAGTCCCATTTGAAATTGAACTACAGCTGCTCCTGGAAGCACTGGATCACTGGTACTTCTTGTGTGTCTCTCGTGTGAACCAACAGAAAATCCTCAGGAAAGTCACAAGTGCTTTCAGGAGAAAGCTATCATTATTAATAAGAACATCTTCAGCTTTTTTTTTTTTTTCAACCTGATTTATAGGAATAAAAAAATTTACTACAAAGCTCTCATAAAATTACAGAGATTTTAGGGTCTGAAATATATGGTAGTCATTGGCTGGCAGTAGAATATGACTCCAGCCTTAAGTCTTGGTGTTTATATAGGGTGTCTATATAGAAAGGGCTATACCACAAGTTTGGGAGCCCTGGTGGTGCAGTGGTTAAGAGATCGGCTGCTAATCAAAAGGTCTGCAGTTTGAATCCACAAGCTGCTCTTTGGAAACATTATGGGGCAGTTTTACTCTGTCTTATAGTGAGACTATGAGTTGGAATCGACTTGATGGCAATGGGTTTGGTTGTTGTTTTCTTTTTAATCACAAGTTAAGACTCCTTAGCATATATACATTTGATGATGGACAATGATCAGTGTGCATACACTAAGTAACATAATAAAAGTCTATTGAGACATTAAATAAGAAGTAAATACAGTCTGCACTTTAGAGCATTTAGTGGCCATCATGTGGTTTATATCATAAAAGCTGATTATTTAGTGAATCCCTTTTCCAGTGGATCAATGTCTTGCCCTCATCGTATATTCAAAAAAAATCTGTTGAATAAACTATTGCTCAAATTCACTAATACGCCAGAGAGCAATCCATTTAATGAGTACACCAACCATTTATTGAGTGTCTTCTCTGAAATGCACTGCAAAATATTTCACGTATATTACAGACTAGAAAGCAGATATTAGCTTCGTTTACATAAGAAAATTAAGAAAATTGAGGCATTTTAACTCTTTATCATAGCTTGTATTTATTTATTTAACAAAACTGTAACATCCAGTTAACATTTATAAAACAAATTCTTCCCATACAGATTTTTTTCTTTTTTTTTACAGTAGGTAATAAGTTTGTTCTTCTGAAATCATTGGAACCAAAAAAAATTAAGAGACAAGCTCTCTGGGTAATATGGAGAGTTAGAAGAGAGAGCATTAAGGAGATCTGTCGTTAGTTATCACAGAGTCGAGTCTAACTCCTGATGGCCCCGTGTGTGCAGAGTAGAACTGCACGCCATATGGTTTCAAGGTGATGACCTTTTCGAAGTAGAGCACCAGTCCTTCTTCCAAGGCACCTCTGGGTGAATTCAAACTGCCAATCTTTCATTTAATAGTCAAGCACTTAACCATCTGCACCACCTAGAGTCACTGGGTGGGTGCGAATGGTTGACAGACTAGGCTGCTAACCAAAAGGTTGGAGGTTTGAGTCCACCCAGAGGCACCTTGGAAGAAAGGCCAGGTGATCAACTTCTGAAAAATCAGCCACTGAAAACCCTGTGGAACACAGTTCTACTCTGACACTCAGGGCTGGCTACGAGTCAGACTGTAGAGCACCTGGTAAGACGATATAGAGCCCAGATATGATTTACTGAGACTGAAAACTGACGATGGGAAAAATACAAAAGAAGCACACACGATACTGACATTTATCTAGTAGGACCTATCATGGATTTAGTTCTTCTGTAAAAATATGCTGAGTGGCTACTATGTACAACAAAAAAAATCTGAAACCATTTTTGGCTGTGATAATAGTGACAATTTATCTTTATAATTTTATTTACCAGATTTGTGAATATGTTTGTCAGATTCTCCCTAAAAAGTTCAAGGGTGTTCTTGAGCTCAAGATCCAGAGAAAAGGCAAAGGTTCTAAAAACAAAAAACACACAATCCTAGGTATGGGAAAGTAAAAGACTATCAAAATAGAGTGACGTAAACTTCAATTAAAAATAAGGAATTTTAACATTATGGAATTCAGAAATATATGGACATGTACCAGATACTATACAATGGATATGTAAATAAAGTAAGAACATATTGGGACATACTAAGTTAATTAATTTTAATGTAAGATATTTACAGAAACACTATAGAAAACTGGAATTGCTAGTGTGTTTATACGAGCTTGATACACGAGTGTGAAAAATACCCTTAGAAATATACCTACAAAAGATCCACAAGACCAGAAAACATAACAAATAGGCTGATGGATTCTTTTTTCAAATGTGGTAAGGATAAGGATGACAAAGTTTATGAATATCTGAGGTACTGCAATTATAAAGAAAATTAAATGTTGTCTACAAAAGTATTATTCAATGCCCTGGATTTTCCCATATATGAGAATTTACTATACCTCAAAGTGTACAGAATGGAATATGTTTTCACCTCGCTTTTCAAAAGAGATTTAAAAACCAGTTGCTTTTCAGTCAATTCAACTCACAGCAGCTCTAAAGGACAAAGTAGAACTGCCGCACAGGTCTTCCAAGGAGCAGCTGGTGGACTTGAATTGCTGACCTCTAAGTTAGCAGCCAAGCTTTCACCTATTCCAAATGTAAAATGTGGGAGAATCCTGAAAGTTACTGTTTTCACTTTTAAGAATAGACTTCAAGATTGTAAGTCAAATAAACACTGAAGGCTGTCACATCTCATTTCAGTCTGAGACTTCAAAAATTTCTTAGCAGTCAGAACACAGGATAAAATGATGACAAAAGGAAGGGGCTAGTCTACGCCACAAGAAGCTGTAGAGACGACCGCCATCCCAAGGCACCACCGGATATAAGAAGATAACAGAAGCTGTAGAGACGACCGCCATCCCAAGGCACCACCGGATATAAGAAGAGTAACAGAAGCTGTAGAGACGACCGCCATCCCAAGGCACCACCGGATATAAGAAGAGTAACAGAAGCTGTAGAGACGACCGCCATCCCAAGGCACCACCGGATATAAGAAGAGTAACAGAAGCTGTAGAGACGACCGCCATCCCAAGGCACCACCGGATATAAGAAGAGTAACAGAAGCTGTAGAGACGACCGCCATCCCAAGGCACCACCGGATATAAGAAGAGTAACAGAAGCTGTAGAGACGACCGCCATCCCAAGGCACCACCGGATATAAGAAGAGTAACAGAAGCTGTAGAGACGACCGCCATCCCAAGGCACCACCGGATATAAGAAGAGTAACAGAAGCTGTAGAGACGACCGCCATCCCAAGGCACCACCGGATATAAGAATAGTAATAGAAGCTGTAGAGATGACCGCCTCCCAGGACACCACCGGATATAAGAATACTAACAGAAGCTGTAGAGATGACCGCCATTTCAAGACACCACCAGATATAAGAAGAGTAATAGAAGCTATAGAGATGACCGCCATCCCAAGACACCAGCAGATATAAGAAGAGTAATAGAAGCTGTAGAGATGACCGCTATCCCAACACACCACTAGATATAAGAATACTAACAGAAGCTGTAGAGATGACTGCCATCCCAAGATACCACCAGATATAAGAATACTAATAGAAGCTGTAGAAATGACCGCCATCCCAAGACACAAGATATAAGAATACTAACAGAAGCTGTAGAAATGACCGCCATCCTAAGACACCACCAGATACAAGAATACTAACAGAAGCTGTAGAGATGACCGCCATCCCAATACACCACCAGATATAAGAATACTAATAAACGCTTTCCCTTTCAGATTCTGGCAAAACATCAAATTTTTCCAGCCACAGATTTTCAAAATCTCAGTTATAAAATTCAAAATGATTTTTTCAAATCAAATAGGTAACCATTTGTTAATTAAATTAGCCAAGTTTAAAATCACCAACATTTTTGGAGTTCCAGCAAAATAGCGCTCTAGGCCGAAGCACCACGCCGTCCCTCCACAGCAAAGCTCCGAAAAACTAACGCGAACAGAGAATATAACAATCCTGAAACCCTAAAACATCAAATGAAGAGATAAGGAACTCAGCCAAGCACCAAATGGAGTGAGAAAACTGACAAGAGAACGGAGAGCAAGGAGAGATCCATGCAGAGGTCCCCTACCAGCTAACGCAGCACCAATCTGCCATCTTGAATGCCTATCGGAGACCAGCAAACATGGGGTACGAGAAAGCAGCCTCATGGAGCATCCAACGGGAGACAAAACAACTGGTAATTTCCGATATACACTTTCCCACCCACCACCCTTCTTCACCCCGACTCGGACTCCTCTGCTTCTCACGACCACTATCTCTTGACCGGGAAACACCAGCTGCTTGGATTCCACACACCCGAACAGGCGGCTCTCTGAGTGCCATTTGTTGGCTGCTGGTGTTGATTTTTTCTGCTTCTTTTGATTTCTTCCTTGCCTCTTGCCACCTCCCCGTCCTTTTGCTCAAGTACCTTGCTCTGTGTGCCATCTTTGCTTCTTCCTGAGGGGCTGCAGAGCTACGGTAATTTGTGATATGTGTTTTCCCACTCTCTACCCTACTTTACCCACACTCGGTCCCCTCTGCTTCCCGCAGACACGGTCTCTTGTCCAGAAACACCAGCCCGGACTAGCTGGCTCTCTGAGTACCATTTGTTGGCTGCTAGTGTTGCTTTTTTTTTTCAGATTCCTTTGATTTCTTACTTGCCTCTCAACACCTCCCCCTCCTTTCGCTTGCGTACCTGGCTCCGTGCACCATGTTTACTCCTTCCTGAGGGGCTGTAGAGCCCCGTTCAAGTATGGAGCTGCTTCACGGTCTGGACTGCCGCGCTGATGGGATCCCGGGGCTTTTGTTCATTTGTTTGTTTTGAATTGTTTGTTTCTTTTCTTTTCCTTTTCTTCAGTTGGGAGCCCTTTCTGGCCAGGCGGAGCTGCAGGGCAAGGAGACTCCTCCTCGGCTTCCACAGACGTGCAGAGGGATCCCTGAGAGCATTTCTTTTTTTGTTTGTTTTTTTGTTTGTTTTTTTGGGGGCCTTTCTTGTTCTTTTTTTTTTTTTAATTTGTTTTGTTTTCTTTTCCCTCTTTGTCTTTCTTCATTGCTCAGTTTCTCGTCTCTCTATATCTTCCTTCTCTTTCTCTTCCCTGAATACTTGGTGTTGTATACCTCTACGCGTTCTAGACAGGCTATACTGCAACACCTGACAGCGACTTCCCCAGACCTCATAGCTGCACTGGTAGGATCCCCAGGAACTTTGAGGTTCTTTAACCTTTCTGATTTTTATTTATTCATTCTTTTCTTTTCTTCCTCTTCCCCTTTCTGTTTTTCTCCATTTCATACTATCTCATCTCTCCACTCCAACGGCAAGCTCCCCTAGCATTCTTTTTTGTTTGTTTCTATGTTTCTGGCTCCTGTTCCTCGCTCCTCTTTCCCATATCCATCTTAGCTCCACACATAACAATCTCCCTGCTGCATCCTGCCAATGTGCACAGTGCGCTTGACATCACACCACCAAGCAGCACAGGCAGGGCCTACTGGAATCTGCCCTGCACTGATTACCGACGCACTCTGGTAGCTGTAGTAAGTGCCAGTAACTCCTCTTCAGCTACACCTGCCCTGCTGTACCATATCTGAGTGACTGACCCTGCCAGTTGGAGAAGGAGATGAAAACTACTGTGCCCACAGACGAGCAAACAACAAAGAACACACAGCCCGCCTGCTCAGACATAGTCAAATTTATTTTTTTTTAAAAAAAAGGAATGAAACAAACAAATCTACAATCAATAAATGCGAAAAATAACTACTTAATGCCCCGAACACAGCAAACAATATCAAAACATTTACAAAAACAGGACAGGATGGTTCAAGTAGGCGTCCAAAATACAACACCAGATGACTCTCCTGTGGAAGAAAATGCACTAGAAGTACCTGATAGGGAATTCAAATCTCTAATACTCAGAATTTTCCAAGAACTGACGCAAAAAGCTGACAAACATGAGGAAAAAATAGACAAATTCATGGAAAATACAGACAAAAAACTGGAATAATTCAGGAAAATAATGCAGGAACAAAATGCCAAAATAAATTCACAACTACAAATTATACAAAGACAACAATTAGAAATCCAAAAGATAAACAACAAGGTTCCAGAAATGGATGGTGTCACAGAAGGGCTGAGAAGCAGATTTGAAACGATGGAAGACAGGATCAGTGGAACTGAAGACAAACCCTTGGATACAACTCTGTTTCAGGAAAACTCAGAAAAAAGAACAAAGAAAAATGAAGAGACCCTCAGAGTTATGTGGGACACAATTAAAAGCAAAAATTTACGACTGATTGGCATTCCAGAACAGGGGGAGAAAACAGAAAACACAGAGAGGATCATTCAGCAACTGCTGACAGAAAACTTCCCCAATATCATGAAAGATGAAAACCTGGCCATCCAAGAAGCTCAACGAACCCCATATAGAAGAGACCCCAAAAGAAAATCACCAAGGCATATCACATTCACACTCACCAAAACCAAATACAAACAAAGAATCCTGAGAGCAGCTCGTGAAAAACAAGAAGTCACATACAGAGGAGAAACAATATGACTAAGCTCAGATTATTCGGCAGAAACCATGCAGGCAAGAAGGCAATGGGATGACATATATAAAATCTTGAAAGAAAAAAACTGTCAGCCAAGAATAGTATATCCTGAAAAACTCTCGTTCAGATTTGATGGGGAAATTAGGTCATTTCCAGATAAACAGAAATTAAGGGAATATGTAAAAGTCAAACCAATCTTACAAGAATTATTAAAGGGAGTTCTTCAATCTGAGGACAAACAGCTTCAGCTCACATGCAGAACCTAGGACGCAGGATCATACCAGCCACATACCAATGAAGGAAATGAACTCTTGAGGACTATACAAAACCAAAAAAAATAGAACAGGGAATCAGAGCAGTTAATCAGTAAATGACAACAACATCAAAACAATTAAAGAGGGAATAAATGGCATAGGTATAGAACCTTCTAATGGAGAGGAACGCAAGGCGATACCAAGTAATGGTAGACTGCTTCAAACTTAGAAAGACAAGGGTAAAACTTATGGTAACCACAAAGAAAGTTAACAAACATACTCATTAAAAAAAAGAGGAAAAACAGAAACTCTCAGCAAAAACAAAACCTACAAAAACAAAAGAAATGAAAAAAAAATCCACAAACAAAAGTAACTCAGCACAAGAGAGTAAAAAGAACAAAGAACATTTCAGCACCAAAAAAAAAAGCACTACAAAATGACAGCAACAAACTCACATCTAGCAATAATTACACTGAATGTGAATGGACTCAATGCACCCATAAAGAGATGGAGAGTGACAGAATAGACAAGAAAACAGGATCCATCAATATGCTGTCTACAAGAGACTCACCTTAGAAACAAAGATGTGAATTTACCAAAAGTCAAAGGTTGGAAAAAAATACATCAAGCTAACAACTACCAAAAAAGAGCAGGAGTAGCAATTCTAACCTCCAATAAAATAGACTTTAAAACAAAATCTACCATAAAAGACAAAGAAGGACACTATATAATGATTAAGGGGACGATCCATCATAAAGACATAACCATAATAAACATCTACGCACCCAATAACAGGGCTCCAAAATACATAAAACAAACTCTAACAACACTGAAAAGAGAAATTGACAGTTCCACAATAATAGTAGGAGACTTCAACACACCACTCTCAGTAAAGGACAGAACAACTAAGAAGAAACTCAGCAAAGATAGAGAAGACCTAAAGGGCACAATCAGCCAACTGGACCTCACAGACATATATAGAACACTCCAGCCAACCACTGCAAAGTACACATTCTTTTCCAAAGCACATGGAACTTTCTCCAGAATAGACCACATCTTAGGCCACAAAGCAATCCTCAACAAGATCCAAAACGTTGAGATAATTCAAAGTGTCTTCTCTGATCACAGTGCCATCAAGGTAGAAATTAACAATAGAAAGAGCAAGGGAAAAAAATCAAGTACATGGAAACTGAATAATACCCTGCTTACACATCACTCGGTAATGGAAGAAATCAGAGATGGAATCAAAAAATTCCTAGAATCAAATGAGAATGAAAACACATCATACCAAAACCTTTGGGACACAGCAAAGGCAGTCCTCAGAGGACAATTTATAGCAATAGATGCACATATTCAAAAAAAGAAAGGGACAGAATCAAAACATTAACTACAGAACTCAAACAAATAGAAAGAGAACAGCAAAAAAAAAAAAAAAAACCCATAACCACCGGAAGAAAGGAAATGGTAAAGAACAGAGCAGAAGTAAATGAAATAGAGAACAGAAAAGCAACAGAAAGAATCAACAAAACCAAAAGTTGGTTCTTTGAAAGAATCAACAAAATCAACAAACCACTGGCCAGACTGACAAAAGAAAAACAGGAGAGGACACAAATAACCCAAATAAGAAATGAAATGGGGGACATTACAACAGACCCAACCGAAATAAAAAGGATTATAACAGAATATTATGGAAAACTATACTCAAACAAATTTGAAAACCTAGAGGAAATGGATAAATTTCTAGAAACACATGGCATACCCAAACTACAACAAAGTGATATTGAAAACCTGAACAGACCCATAACAAGAGAAGAGATTGAAAAGGTAATTTAAAAAACTCCCAACAAAAAAAGTCCCGGCCCAGATGGCTTCACTGGAGAATTCTACAAAACATTTACAGAAGAGCTTGTACCAGTACTACTCAAGCTATTTCAGAGCATAAAAGAAGAAGCAACACTTCTAAATTCATTCTATGAAGCCAGCATAACACTGATACCAAAACCACGCAAAGATGACACAAAAAAAGTAAATTACAGACCAATATCTCTCATGAATATAGATGCAAAAATTCTCAACAAAATTCTAGCCAATAGAATTCAGCATCATATCCAAAAAATAATATACCACGACCAAGTAGAATTCATACCAGGTATGCAAGGATGGTTCAACATTAGAAAATCAATCAATGTAATCCACCACATTAATGAAAGGCAAGAAAAGAATCACATGATCATCTCAATTGATGCAGAAAAGGCATTTGACAAAGTGCAACACCCATTCCTGATAAAAACTCTCAATAAAATAGGTATAGAAAGGAAATTTCTCAACATGATAAAGGGCATCTATGCAAAATCAACGGCCAACATCATTCTTAATGGAGAGAGGCTGAAAACATTCCCCTTGAAAACAGGAACAACACAAGGATGCCCTTTATCATCACTCCTATTTAACATTGTGCTGGAAGTTCTAGCTAGAGCAATAAGGCAAGAAAAAGAAAGAAAGGGCATCCAAATTGGTAATGAAGAAGTTAAACTGTCCCTGTTTGCAGAAGATATGGTACTATACATAGAAAACCCTAAAGACTCCATGAAAAACGTACTGGAACTAATAGAAAAATTCCACAGAGTAGCAGGATACAAGCTAAACATTCAAAAATCAGTTGGATTCCTATACACCAATAAGGAGAACGATGAAAAGGCAATCAGGAAAACAATACCATTTCAATAGCCCCAAAAATGATAAAATCCTTAGGAATAAATCTGACCAGGGATGTAAAAGACCTATATAATGAAAACTACAAAACACAACCGCATGAAACCCAAAGGGATCTACATAAATGGAAAAACATACCATGCTCATGGATAGGCAGACTCAACATTGTGAAAATGGCAATTCTACCCAAAGCAATTTACAAATACAACACAATCACGATCCAAATACCAACAAATTCTTCAAAGAGATGGAAAACCTAATCACTAACCTTATATGGAAAGGGAAGAAGCCCAGAATAAGTAAAGTGCTACTGAAGAAGAATAAAGTTGGAGGACTCACACTACCTGACTTCAGAACCTACTATACAGCTACAGTAGTCAAAACGCCTGGTAGTGGTACAATGACAGATACATTGACCAATGGATCGGAATTGAGAACCCAGATGTAAATCCATCCACCTACGGTCACCGGATCTTCGACAAGGGCCCAAAGTCCATTTAATGGGGAAAAGACAGTCTTTCTAACAAATGGTGCTGGCAAAACTGGATATCCATCTGCCAAAAAATGAAAGAGGACCCATACCTCACACCATATACAAAAACAACCTCAAAATGGGTCAAAGACCTGAAAATAAAGCCTAAAACTATAAAGTTCATAGAAGGAAAAATAGGACCAACACTTCAGGCCTTAATACATGGCATTAACAGGATACAAACCATAACCATCAACACACAAACCCCAATAGATAAGCTAGATAACTGG
Organism: Dugong dugon; assembly: GCA_030035585.1. Taxonomy (NCBI): domain Eukaryota; kingdom Metazoa; phylum Chordata; class Mammalia; order Sirenia; family Dugongidae; genus Dugong; species Dugong dugon. The sequence continues at coordinate 3,319,240 of CM057478.1, read as the reverse complement.
GATCTTCTAAAAATCAAACGCCTATGCTCTTCAAAAGACTTCACCAAAAGAGTAAAAAGAGAATCTACAGACTGGGAAAAGATTTTTGGACAGTACAAATCAGACAAAGGTCTAATCTCCATAATCTACAAGAAACTCCAACACCTCTACAACAAAAAGACAAATAATCCTATGAAAAAATGGGCAAAGGAAATGAACAGACACTTCACCAAAGAAGACATTCAAATGGCCAACAGACACATGAGGAAATGCTCGCGATCACTAGCCGTTAGAGAAATGCAAATTAAAACCACAATGAGATACCATCTCACCCCGGCATTACTGGCACGAATCAAAAACACTGCAAATAACAAATGTTGAAGGGGCTGCGGGGAGATCGGAACTCTTATGCATTGCAGGTGGGAATGCAAAATGATACAACCGTTTTGGAAAATGATATGGCGCTTCCTTAGAAAGCTAGAAATAGGAATACCATAAGATCCAGCAATCCCACTCCTAGGAATATATCCTAGAGAAATAAAAGTCGTCACTCGAATAGATGTATGCACACCTATGTTCATGGCAGCGTTGTTCACAATAGCAAAACGATGGAAACAACCTAGATACCCATCAACAGATGAATAAACAAACTATGGTACATACACACAATACAGTACTATGCAACGAGAAAGAACAACAATGAATCTTTGAAGCATCTCATAACATGGATGAAACTGGAGGACATTATGCTGAGTGAAATAAGTCAGTCACAAAAGGACAAATATTGTATGAGACCTCTATTGTAAAAACCCATGAAAAAGTTCACACACAAAATGTAACTGTCTTTGTTGGCTACCAGGAAGGGTGGGGATGGAGGGGAAATATTAAATAGGCAATAGATAAGTGGTATCTTGGGTGAAGGATGAGACAGTACACACTACAGGAGAAACTAGCACAACTTGTACAAAGAAAGGTCATGGAAGCCCCATAGAAACATCCAAACTCCCTGTGGGACTGAATTGCTGGGCGGAGGGCTGTGGGGACCATGGTCTCGGGGAACATCTAGCTCAGTTGGCATGACACAGCTTATAAAGACAATGCTCTACATTCTACCTTGGTGAGTAGTGTCTGGGGTCTTAAAAGTCTGTGAGCAGCCATCTAAGATACTCCACTGGTCTCATCCCTTCAGGAGCAAGGGAGAATGAAGAGAACAGGATACAAGGAAAACATTAGTCCAAAGGACTAATGGACCACAGCTACCAAGGCCTCCACCAGACTGAGTCCAGTACAGCTAGATGCTGCCCGGCTACCACCACTGACTGCTCTGTTCAGGATCACAACAGAGGGTTCTGGACAGAGCTGGAGAACGATGTAGAGCATAATTCTAACTCACAAAAAAAAGACCAGATTTACTGGTCTAAAGAAGACTGGAGAAACCCCGGGAGTATGGCCCCCAGACACCCTTTTAGCTCAGTGGTAAAGTTACCTCTGAGGTTCACTGTTCAGCCTGGGAGTGGACAGCCTCGTAAAACCAAATGAGACTAACGAGGTATAGGAGTCCAGTGACAAGGGCCAGAAGGCAGAAGGGGACAAGGAAGCTGGTGATAGGGAACACAAGGTTGAGTAAGGATACTGTTGATGTGTTGTGAGATTGTTAACCATTGTCATAGGGCAACATTTGTAGTAACTGTTAAATGAGAAACCATTTTGTTCTGTAAGCCTTCATCTTAAGTGAGAATAACAGCACAGTTGGAAGAGCGTAGTCAGTGTCACTGAACTGTGCACGTAGAAATTTTTGAAAGGGTGTATCTTTGGCTATGTGTATTTTCACCAAAAAAAAAGGTTGAGAAGTTAGAGGGTTGATATGCTGTGGGGTTGTTAACCAATGTCATAAAACAACATGTGTACTACTGTTTCATGAGAAACTATTTGTTCAGTAAGCCTTCACCTGAAGTACAATAAAAATAAATAAATAAATAAGTAAATAAAATATTTTTTAAAAATCACCAACATTTTTAATGTGCCGAAAGGGATATTTGTATTGATAGTTTTTCTCTTGCTCCTTTGTTTTACATTACTGACATGCTTTTGTTTGTTTGTATGTTTGTTCTAAAAGGGTGATATCACATTCTCATAAGAATGTTACTTTTGTCTTGTATTAGGATCAAATTGGTTGTGAAAGAGACCTAAAATAACAGAAACCTATAGAAGCGAGAAGTTCATGTTCCACACAAATAAAAGGGCTGGTTCACTGGCTGTGTTCCACCATCATCAAGGAACAGCCTTCTTCTCTCTTGTCCTTCTATGTCCCCTAGTCCTTCAAGATCCAGGAGAGCTTACCACCTGGTCCATATTCTATCCATCATGTAGAAAAAAGAAGATAACTGAAAAGGCAGGCTTCTTATCTTTGAAGACACAGATTAGCAGTTGCTTTTGTTACTTCTGCTAACATCCTATTGACCAGAATTTAATCCACATGGCAATATCTAGGCAAGAGAAGCTGGACAAGGCAGTCTTCAATCTGTATGGCTTCATATCCAGCTACATACTGTATTAGTATGGTCAAAGTGGAAGACAGAGATTGGGTGCCAGGTAGTTGTTTCTGCCAGAGAACTCAATGGATACTTAAAAAAAATAGTAAGTAAATATGTTTTTATTACAGTATTTCTAGCATTCAAATATACTTTTAGAAATAATAATTCATGACAAAACAGGGCTTCTTTTTCTCTGACATAGAAATAGATAATATCTATAAACTATTTTCTTAATTTGTTCATAAGATCAAATAGCTATAATCTACCTAATAATGTATAATTTTTCACTAATTATTTTACTATTTTTTAAACAAAGGAAAGAATCAAGCATAGAGCTTTGCTAATTCTTGTGTCATTTCTATTGAGAGTTGGTCCTGTCATTTTATTTGTGGAGCCCTAGAAATTTCATACTGGTTTTAATTCTGGAAATGAATGTCTACTATGTTTACACATGTTATATGCAATCCTAAGTTTTATACATAAGGACATTATCAGAATTTGAGTAAACATATATATTTTATATTGATTTTCTTTTTTTCATTTGGCACTGTGTTTACTTAAACATAAGTTTCCATTAATTTCCCTGAAATGTTCTGACTAAGGAAGTTAAAGAAAAATCATTAGCATATTAACTTTTATTCTTTCAATGATTCTAGTTATACGATATGTAAATCCCAAATTAATTTTATATTGATATGAAAGAAAGCATATAATCTTAAATTCAAAAAAGAGAATAGCTCTTTTTTTAAATTTAACTACCTATTTGACATTCCGGTGAGCTGTCTAAAATCTTCAGGTAACAATAGAATCGTAATCCTCCTGACTCAGAAACAGCAGTACTAATTTAAGTAGGAAGACTTAACAGAAAAGATGACAAACTCTAAAAAATCAGTCAGAATTGTTACTGAATCGAACTAACTGCTGTTAAAAAAAAATTTTAGTGCCTAAAACTTGCATGTTACATTCAGGAATACTCACACTTTTTTTTCAAAAGAAAGTGTCTACCTATTAATCATAGTTATCCCTACCACTCAAAAAATCTACCAGTAATCATTTTTAATAATTCAGAAAAAAAAGAGCAAGTTATCTGAGTTCTCTCATAGTAAAACATACCTATCAAAATTAAGTTGCTATTCTGGTTCCCACTTTTACTTACAAAGAGCTTGGACATCATCTTCCCCATCCTTACAACAAGAAAAAAGCTTAACAAACTGAAAATCAATGACTTTTATTAGCTTCATCAAATAACTGACGTCATAGGACAAATCATCCCCTAAAAAATGAAGAGGCAGTTAAATACAGAGAATACAGATAAACTTACCTGAAACACTGGACCCAGTATCTGGTTAAAAAAAAACAAATCAAACCCGTTGCCATCACGTCTATTCTGACTCACAGCAACACTCTATTGGTAGGAATACTTAAGTGGTAACCTTGAGAAATTGCTGAAGCTGAGTTTGGACTAGGCTGAGAGTTAAAAATTCTGGATGTTCAGTCTGATGGGGGGCCCTCCACACTTTCATGAGTTTTACCTACAGAAGTTCCCCCAGGTTCACAAAGTGAAGTTGATTAGAAAAAGCTCCTCAAGTTCGACTAGAGGTAGAGGAAAATATCTACCTTTATGCAAATAACTCACTTTCCACATTGTTTCCCAGCCATGCCCTCCTCCCAGGAGGCATTTTCATAGGCATACTATGCTAATTTTATTTTACAGCAACATGTAAAAAAAATTGGCAGAGTGGCAATTAAGAAAATACCTCCTGGGAGGAGGGTGCAGCTGGCCAACAAATGTAGAAGGCACTTGTCATTTGTGTAAAAATATGGTAAATCATTTGGGTAAAATAACTCAGAGAGTTCTCCACAACCAAAGTTTATCCAGCCAGAAAAAAAACTTCACCAGAGCCTTACTGACTAAGCGGAAAGGAAATCACTCTACTCCAGCTTCCTCTAGCCTTCCTGTTCATATAAGTGGGGGTCAAAAAAACCTCACAAGCACTAGTGAAGTTCTCAATATGGTGGTACAGACACACTAAAATATTGAGACCTAATCACAGGACTACAGAATGCTACCACTCTCCCAGAGTTTACCACCACTATATCATGGCTCCTGAATAATAGCAGTGGATTGCAGCTAAAAGAAAGATCAGGTACTATTTAAGGAGGAGATTTTAGGGAAATCCAGAGATGACAAGAAAGACAAAAACAAAACAAAGATACTAGAGAAAACTGAAGCCTCAGATATCTACAGCTACAACAGATAGTAAACACAGTCTAACTACCCATCTACAGCTACAACAAATAGCAAACACAGCCTAACTACCCATCTACAGCTACAACAAACAGCAAACACAGCCTAACTACCCATCTACAGCTACAACAAACAGCAAACAGTCTAACTACCCATCTACAGCTACAACAAACAGCAAACACAGCCTAACTACCCATCTACAGCTACAACAAACAGCAAACACAGTCTAACTACCCATCTACAGCTACAACAAACAGCAAACACAGCCTAACTACCCATCTACAGCTACAACAAACAGCCAGCACAGTCTAACTACCCATCTACAGCTACAACAAACAGCCAGCACAGTCTAACTACCCATCTACAGCTACAACAGCAAACACAGCCTAACTACCCATCTACAGCTACAACAAACAGCAAACACAGCCTAACTACCCGTCTACAGCTACAACAAACAGCAAACACAGTCTAACTACCCATCTACAGCTACAACAAACAGCACAGTCTAACTACCCATCTACAGCTACAACAAACAGCAAACACAGTCTAACTACCCATCTACAGCTACAACAAACAGCAAACAGTCTAACTACCCATCTACAGCTACAACAAACAGCAAACACAGTCTAACTACCCATCTACAGCTACAACAAACAGCAAACACAGCCTAACTACCCATCTACAGCTACAACAAACAGCAAACACAGTCTAACTACCCATCTACAGCTACAACAAACAGCAAACACATTCTAACTACCCATCTACAGCTACAACAAATAGTAAACACAGTCTAACTACCAGCAAGATAAACAAAACTTCACACTAATGTTCTGTCTACCTCAGATCCTATTAATCACTATATCATGTCTAACTTCAACAGCAACAATAAAATTACAAAGCATACTAAAAGGCAAGAAAAGAAAAACCACACACAATCTAATGAGACAAAGCCAACATTAGAACCAGGCTCAGATACGGCAGCGATTTGGAAATATCAGATAGGAAATTTAAAATAACTATGATTAATATACTAATAAGGAGTCCTGGTAGCACAATGGTTAAGTGCTAGACTGCCAACTGGAAGATTGGCAGTTTGAACCCACTGAGTAGATCCAAAGGAGAAAGACTTGGCAATCTGCTTCTCTAAAGAGTACAGGTTAGAAAAACCTATGGTTCTGTTCTACTCTGTCACATGCAGTCACTATGAGTCAGAATCAACTCAACGGTACCCAGCAACAACAACAAAAATATGCTAAGAAGTCTAATGGAAAGAGTGGATAACATGCAATAGTAGATGCGTAATATAAGCAGAGAGATGAAACTCTAAGTATGAATCACAAGGAAATGCTAGAAATAAAAAACACTGTGTCAGAAATGAATGTCTTCAATGGGCTCAGCTGTAGATAGACATGTCCAAGGGAAGAATCAGTAAGCTTGAAGATATATCAATGGAAACTACCCAAAACAAAAAGCAAAGGGAAAAAAGAATTAGGAAAAAAAAAAAAAAAACAGAAAAGAATATCCAAGAACAGTAAGACAATTACAAAGTTATAATATACACAGAACTGGAACACTAGGAGAAGAGAGAAAGGAGCAGAAAAGAAAGTGAAGTAATAATGAATTAGAATTTTCCAAAATTAATCATATAAACCAAATCACAGATCCACAAAGCTCAGAGAACACCAAGCAGGAGAAACACTATATATAAATGTGTGTGTGTGTGTGTGTGTGTGTGTGTGTGTTTATTTTCATCCCATCCCCGAATCCTCAAAAGTCATAACCCATTCTAGCATCTACTTTATATCCAAAATCTCATCTTCTGAATAACCTAAATCATGTATGGATAAGATTCTCAGTATGGTTCACCCAGTGGCAAAATTTCTGTCTATTAGTAGACCTGTGAACCTAAGATACAAGTTATCAACTTCCAAAGTACAATGGTGGAACAGATGTAATCTGGACTTTCCCATTTCAAAAAGAAGAAATTAGAGAGAAAGAAGAAGTCATGGGTACCAAGGAAGTTTGAAGCCCAGCCAGGAAAATTTCATCAGATCTCAAGGCTTGAAAATAAATCTCTGTTCTCCAGGAACATCTGGTGGTGTCCTTGCCCTTGGGAGTCGGGGGGACAGCCCTGCCTCCAGATTATGGATGGCAGCCCCTTAACCCTGGTCTTTGGCCCTACTCACTCATCCCTGGGCATCAGTCCCAATTTTCTGGCCCATTGGGACATCAGCTCCATCTTGGTGGATCTGAATAATACCCTTGTTTTTACAACCCATTAGGTCAGTGATCCCACCCCTTTTTCCTTGGTAGTTATGTTCTCCAGACCCACTGAGGTTGGTGGTCCCACCCCTTGGACCCAAGATGGTGGCCCCACCCTTTGAAACCTAGGTATTAGCCCCACTCTTTGAAGCCTAGGCAATTGTCTCACCCTCTGAAACTGAGGAAGCAGCTGTTCACTGTGCTCTTTCTGGCAGTCCTATTTGTCTCTGAACTGCTCCCAGAATCATCTTTTCTTATTCTTAAAGGTCACCAGATGTTCACAGCCAGCTAGCTCCATTGGCCACTCCCTGCCTTTAGAATACCATTCATTTGGTCCAATCTCTGTCCCCTTCAGTTTAAGCCTACATAGTGGGTTGAACCCAAGGGGCACACGCCTTATCTCTTTAGCAAATGGTTGTTCAGCTGCACATTTGGTGTTCTCTCCAGAACATGTATTCTTAATTTTCACCACAAAATTTTCTAAATCTTCATGTTCTGGTTTCTTTTTACGTAACAGTTCATTACTCAATTTATATTTTTCCTCCTGTATTTTATTATAAATCACAAGGAGAAACCAGATTGCCCCTTCAAGATCTTGCTTAGAAATCTCCTCAGCGAAATATCCAAGCTTATCACTTACAAGTTCTACTTTCCACAAAACATTCTCTGTGTAGAAAATCCCAAAGAATCAACAGAAAATCTCCTGAAACTTGTAAGTGATTATAGGAGGAGACAAGATTGGTATGCAAGAGTCAACTACTTTCCTATGAACAATAAAAACTGGAAATTAAAAACACACCACCATTTACAGTAGCACAAAAGTATTTATTATAAATCTAATAAAGCATATATGATCTATATGAGGAAAACGACAAAACTCTGATGAAAGAAATCACATTTCTAAATAAATGGAGTGATATTCCTTGTTTATGGATTAAAAAAATCATCATTGTTAAGACATCAAGTCTCTTCACCTGGTCTATAGATTCAATCCATTCCTCATCATAATCCCAGCAAGTTATTTTCTGAATATTGACAAAATGATTCAGAAGTTTATAAGCAAAGGAAAAATAAGCAGAGTAGTTAACACAACACTGACAAAGAAGAAAGCCGGAAGACTGACACTAGGTGACCTTCAGACTTACTACAAACCTACAGCGATCAACCCAGCATGGCACTCGTGAAAGAACAGACAGATTGAACAATGGAACAGAATAGAGAAGCCAGGAATAGACCCACACAAATACAGTCAAGCCATATTCAACAAAGTACCAAAGGTAATTAATGGAGGAAGAATAGTCTTTCAACAAATAATGCTGGAAATATTCGACACACATATGCAAAAGTTAACTCGAAAAGGATTTTAGATAGACCTGAATGTAAAATGAAAATTTTTAAAAGTTCTAGAAGATAACATAAAAAAAAAAAAAAAAAAAAACTAGGTGGCCTTGGGTTTGGCAATGGATTTTTAAATGCAACACCAAAAGCACATTCCATGAAAGAAAAAAGTGGGAGGTTGGACTTTATTAAAATTAAAAAATTTTGCTCTGTGAAATACCCTCTTAAAAGAATGTAGAGACAAGCCACAGACTGAGAAAATATTTGCAAAGCACATATCTGATAAAGGTCTTGGATTCAAAATATACAAAGAAACCTTAAAACTCAACAAAAAGAAAACAAACAACTCAATTACAAAATGGGCAAGATATCTGAAGAAACACCTCATCGAAGAAGATACATAAAAATTAAACAAACCAAACCCTGTTGCTGTCGAGTTGATTCCAATCCATAGCAACCCTTTTGGACAGAGTAGAACTGCCCCATAGGGTTTCCAAGGAGCTGCTGGTTGATTTGAACTGCTGACCTTTTGGTTAGCAGCTGAGCTCTTACCCACTACCAGTGTGCCACAAGAGCTCCAATAGTGCTCCTAGGTGTTTACAAAATTGGGATGAAAACAAATGTCTACACAAAAACCTGCACACGAATATCTACAGTTGTTTTATTCAATATTCTCAAAACCTGGAACCAACCAACATATCCTTAAATAAGAGAATGGATAGACAAACTTTGGTATATCCATACAGTAGAATATTATCCAGCAATAAAAAGAAATGAGCTACTAAGTTATGAAGACACACAGAAGAACGCTGGAACACATATTTCTAAGTAAAGGAAGCCACTCAGAAGAGGCTACATACGGCATGATTCCAACCATATGGCATTTTGGAAAAGGTAAAACTACAGAAGCAATAAAAAATTTAGTGGTTGCCAGGGATTCTGGGGAAAGGAGGAGAGAGATAAATAGGTAAAGCATAGGAAAATGTGAGGGTAAAACTATTCTGCACTAAACTGCCATGTTGGATACACAACATCATGCATTCATCAAAACCTACAGAACTGTACAACACGAAAAATGAAAAATGTAAACTATGAATGATAGTTAATAACAACGTATCAATATTGGTCCATTAATTGTAACAAATGTACCACATTAATGCACAATGTTACTAACAGGGAAAACTGTATAGGGAGGTGTGGCATGGTTGTGGGCTGGATATATGGAACCTTAGGTTCTATCTGCTTAATTTTCCTGTAAATATAAAACCTAAAAAATGAAGCCTATTAAGTACTGAAAAAGCAAAAAGACACTGCTTTCTCCTAATGCCTCTACCTCATCTACATTTCTGTGCCCTTCTTTATGTTACTTCTTCTGCCAGTACTGACTAATGCATTTCTGACAACTCTTCTCAATCATACCGTTAGGACCGTGATCCAAATTCATCTCATCCTTGAAGCATACCTTACTCTCATACGTGCTGTGAGTCATTCTAGCTGCTTTGTGTCCATAGATAATTACAGACATAAGCATTTATATATCTGAGAACATCTCAATCAGATTTATGAATCCTATTTAAAGTGTACCTACAGGGTGCAGTCCAAGTGCTATGCACTCTACCCACGTGAATATCAATTCATACAATAATCCTGAAAGGAAGGAATATGTATTCTCATTGGAAGAACTGGATCTCAAAGGGAACTGGAATTGACTCACAGCTTGAAACGGAAAGATAGATTCAAATCCAGTCCTGAATGATTCCATACCCATCTCTTCCGATTATGCTATGCCCACTCTTTATACGTCCCTTCAAAGTGGAAGATACTTTTATTTCATCTGTATTCTTCAACTTGTTCGCAATAATAATGAAAACATAATCAAATGCACAAGCACAAAAGCTGAGGCACAAGATTTTATCCTCGACCCCTATACACAATTTCTCAGGTAATTACTGAAATTTAAAAAACTTCTAACTCCATACAGAAACATAAACACACACACATACGTGTGCACAACTTTTGCCTATTTTTACAGAGAGATTCAAAAATATAGCTTAAGGCGACCACACTTCATTTTCAATGTAGTTTGTTTTGTTTGGAATATAAACTCCAGAAGAATTTCTCCAAGTCTCAATCATGGACCATTTTCATCAAATCAATTGGCTCAGTGGCATACAATGCAGGTTCCCAATGTGTATTAAATCAGAATCTCCAGGGTTATACCCTAGTAATCTACATCTTTAACCAACTGACAGTTGATACCACTAGATAAATATTATATCTCCTTCAGAATTTGAGGCATTGCTCAATGATGTAAAACGGCAATTCAGCTGATTTAGACAGAGGCTTCACTGTTATTGGTAACCTCTGAGCCAAGCGTGCTCATACTCAGCATACAGTGCAGTATGACTGTTGCTTCTAATTCTCTGCCTGCAGCCATCTCTTCTCAGATTATTTTACAGTTTTCAAATTAGTAACTTATTTTCTTTTACTTGAGAAATAAACCTTAATAACATGTTCATTAGTACTAATGAATAATGACTTAATGGCTTCCTTATTTGCATCTAATCATGAAAGGTCTTCAGCACATCCAAATATTTTAGATAGGCATATCTGGGGATTAAAGATGGTTCTCTTGAAGAATTCAATCATAATCATTCAATATTTTCAGGATTTTGAGACTAGAAGAGAAAACATATATATATATATTCCCCAGCCATGAATACTGTTAACATTTGGAGAAGTCAATCTTGAGAATATAAATATTTTTAATATTTATTTTTCCAAATTTTTATTGACTGGGGCTTGTGACCCAATCAAATGTTTTTGGAAACCAGAAATATTTAACTAGAATATTTTATGAATTAATAATCTTTATTTGCAAGTGACAGAAAACCCACCTGCAAATGAACTCAACAAACAAAAATGCATTTGTGTGCATAATACATATAAATGAAACTCTATAAATGCATACATATTCTTAATATAACAGAACAATGCACGGAGAGACAGATACCTTTCTCTATGCCCTGTTCTCCCTTTCATCAGCTTCATTTCCAGAGTGGTTCCTCTCATCACGGCAAGAGTGGAGGCCCTGACTGAATCTGCTCCTTGTACACGATTTTGAAGAGAGGACATTTGTTCTGGTCCTATTACAAGACAGAGAGAAAGCACGTCTTAAAAAAGGGTCTGGCAGATATGTCATTGTGTGTCACTGGCCTGAGCTGGGTCATGTGGTTGCGTTTTCATCCATTACTTGACGTCACAGTGTTAGAGTGGGGTTGTGGGAGTGAAATATGAACTTGACCGGGAGCCTGTGAGGGCCCATCCCTTAGCTAAGAATGGAGTCCATCCCCCACAGAATTCATGGCTGAGAATGAGGAGGGGGGAATTCCCAAAAAAACATGCAGGTGATATTAACAGGAGAAGGGGAAAAACTAATGTCCAGAGCAGAACTGGGCAATGAAATGTAAGGTATTACTTTCAAGGTAAAACGTATGGGCACAGCTAACAAACTTTCTAAATGAGTGCTGAAAACAGAGTTTTTTCAGGCAACTTCTGAAGTTAAGTTTATATTCTGTTGCATATATATAAAGAAGTTGTTATTTAAATAACATTGGGCAACTCTAGAGGCCCCAGTATGGAACTGTTTTGCAAATAAAAGCCTGAAGAACCAAATCCACTACTGTGGAGTCAGATTCCAACTCCTAGCAGCTGGACTCTTGTATTGATTACCGAGTGATTGAGCATTGAATTCAAGTGTGTGAAACGTTAGCCTTCCAAAAGCTGGCCAGATGACGCCACCAAGGGAAATGTGTTTCCACTGGAGCATGAGGAGCTTCTACATAACCACAGAAAGACCTTCCTGTGAGTGGGCTTTTTAAACCCTGCTCCCCTTGTCAAGGGAGGCTCTGGAATTTACTTCTGGAGGTCTACACAAAACAGAATGTTTCTTTTTTTTCTCACTAACATTACTCAAAGAAATCCTGTGAAAAGGATAAACTAGACAACTGAAATCTGTGAGACCCTGAACTTGAGGGAAATGCCTTATTTTTCCTGATCTCACGAGTTCTGTACCTTTGACAGGGTGCTTACCCCTTTTCTACTGTTCTCTATTAAGACTCCTACTCATCAACACCTAGTGAGTTTTCCTTCTCTGACAGGTTTACACCTTACAGATTCCAGCTTTCTCAGGTTTAACTGTATTTGATAACCTTTGATTTTTTTTTAAGTTGATATTTTACCCTGGAAAATATCAGCCATAAATAGACTAAAGCAACACAAATCCTTTTCCAAACATAAAAATAAATTTCCAATTCCTCACTTAGGAATAATACATCTGCAAGATATGGATGATTTTATTTTATAGATTACAGCAAATGTGTCTTAAAATGTCAGCTTAAAATCTTGTATTTAAATCACTACATCTTAAACAAAATCTATTCAGCATGTAAACACCTTGGGTATAGGAGTTTTAGAACATGAGGATAATTCATTCTATGAAATTAAAAGCGATAGTTTTTTTAAAGGCCAAAAAACCAACCGTTTTCAATTCTGTGCAGTTTAAATCAGATTAACATACATTATTCATATTAGAAACCAAAATTCAATTCTGCTACTCAGGGAAATTGTGTCAAATAATTACTGGATATAACATTCCTGTTACTGCTCACAGCTATGCAAGTGTCCCACTGTGAAAGTAACACTTATTTTAGAAATAAAATGTGAAGCAAGAAAATTGCAACTGGCAATCAAAGTCCATTAGAACCAAGACTATTTTTTCCTTTTAGCTTTGCAATAGTTTTGCTTTTCACTCTTTGTGTTCTGGCTATGCATAAAGGGTACCCTAGAACCAACATTTTCATTTCTACCCTGTCATAGCAAAGGCCCACAATGAGTGTGAAGTAAATAATGCATCTTAACATTACCAATTATAGATCATGGAAATAAAACCCATGATTTCATTGAATATCCATGATTTACCAATGGCAAACAACATTAGAAATATTTTTACAAGGTAGAAACTTGGAAGTGGGCTTTCAGATTGCCACGATTATTAAGAAATTTGCTCAGCTTAAATGGATGATGAATTTGGCACCAATAAAACTCATCTCTATGAAGGAATTTATTTGAAACAAAAATGAAATACACATTCTCCTCACTTACTGACTATCCCGTTATCTGACATTTCCCATTTACAACAATAGAAAAAAATCTACTATCTATTTTGCACATTAATGACATACGTCTGGCTGTAACGAACACAGAGGTGTGAGGTGAGAGTAATGCTGACTTTGGTACTTGAGGTTATGTGTCAACCTTCCTGGCCATGAATCTCAGTGGTTTAACAGTCATGTAATGATCCGACTTGGCAGTTATATAATGATCTCATTTGGAAGTTATGTAATTATGAAGTCATCCTGCATTTTGGATTGGATAAGGACATTCTCCATTTTCACAGAACACCTATTTCGCATAACGACCTGGTCTTTGGAACCTAATCATGTCGACAAGTGAGGAGAAGGTGTACCTACTTTTAGATTTTGAGTCATAAAATTAGTGAAAAAAAATTTGGGGTGGTGTATTTTAGCAAAATTAAACGAACAGTGAGTGATAGATTATTATTTTACTAACAGATGTCTAGCAAGAAGCAGTATTAATGCAAAAAAAACTCATTTTCTATGATTAATTCAGGTAACCACTGTCATACATGTGAGGTACTGAATGCGTAGTAAGCTACTGAGGACTTCAAAAGAATACCAGAACACTATGAGAACTCTCTCCTAATACAGAAGTTATAACTGTTGTTGTTGTTTTCAGGTGCTGTTGAGCTGGTTCTGACTCACAGGGATCCTATGTACAAGAGAACGAAACATTACCCAGTCATTCGCCATTCTCACAATCTTTGCTATGTTTGAGCCCATTGTTGCAGCCACTGTGTCAATCCATTAAGAAATGGATCCATCTTACTGAGGATCTTCCACTTTTTCAATTACCTTCCACTTTACCAAGCACAATGTCCTTCTCCAAGGACTAGTCCCTCCCGATAACATGTCCAAAGTACATGAGATGAAGTCTTGTGATCCTCTCTTCTAAGGAGCTTTCTGTCTATACTTCTTCCAAGACAGATTTGTTCGTTCTTCTGGAAGTCCATGGTATATTCAATATCCTTCGTCAACACCATTATTCAAAGGTATCAATTCTTCTTTCTTCTCCCTTATTCATTGCCCAGCTTTCGCATGCGTAAGAGGCAACTGTAAATACCATGGCTTGGGTCAGATGTGCTGTAGTACTCAGAGTGACATCTTTGGTTTTTAACGCTTTAACCAGGTCTTTTGCAGCAGATCTGCCCGATGCAGTATGTCGTTTGAATTCCTGACTGCTTCTTCCATGGGTGTTGATTGTGGATCCAAGTAAAATGAAATCCTCGACAACTTCGATCTTCTCTCCGTTTGTCATGATGTTTCTTACTGGTTCAGTGGTGAGGATTTTTTTTTATGTTGAGGCATCATTCAAACTGACAACTGTAGTCTTTGATTTCCATCAGCAAGTGCTTCAAGTCCTCTTTACTTTCAGCAACAAGGTTATGTCATCTGATATGACAGGCTGTTAACAAGTCTTCCAATCCGAATGCTGCATTCTTCTTCAGATAGTCCAGCTTCTTGTATTATTTGCTTAGCATAAAGATTGAATAAGTATGGTAAAGGATACAGCTCTGACGCGCACACCTTTCCTGTTCTTAAACCACACAGTATTCCCTTTTTCTGTTTGAACAACTGCCCCTTGGTCTATGTATAGGTTCCTCATAAGCATAATTAAGTGTTCTGGAATTCCCATTCTTTGTAATGTTATCCATAATTTGTTATAATCCACACAGCTGAATGCCTTTACATAGTCAATAAAACACAGGTAAACATCTTTCTGGTATTCTCTACTTTCAGCCAAGATCCATCTGACATCTGCAATGATACCCCTTGTTCCACATCCTCTTCTGAATCTGGCTTGAATTTCTGGCAGTTCCCCATCAATGTACTCCTACAACCATTTTGAATGATCTTCAGCAAAATTTTACTTCTATGTGATATCAATGATATTGTTCAATAATTTCTGCATTGAGTTGGATCAGCTTTCTTTGGAATGGGCACAAATATGGATCTGTTCCAGTTCACTGGCCAGGTACCTGTCTTCCAAACTTCCTGGCATAAATGAGTGAGCGCTTCCAGTGTTGCATGCGTTTGCTGAAACATATCAATTGCTATTCCATCAATTCTTGAAGCCTTGTTTCTCACCAACGCCTTCAGTGCAGCTTGACCTTCTTCCTTCAATACCGTAAGTTCTTGATTGTATGCTACCTCCTGAAATGGTTGAATGTTGACCAATTCTTTCTGGTACAGTTATTCCTACTCTGAGGAAATTGCACCATATAGGTAATACAAGATTAGTAAATTATCCTTATCTGTGATTTACAAATGTGCAGTTTAAGAGATTTTGTCATAAAATGAGCTGAACTGCAAAAGCAGTGATATCTCATTCTGTTTCTTCAGATGATTTTTTTTTAAAAAGCATTTCATGTAGACAAATCCTACATCCTTTGTTTTCTACTTCCAGCTCTGCTTAAGTTATATATTTACTGATTTAGTCACAAAGCGATTTGAAAACTCATCCATAACCATTAAAATTGTTTTGGTTGTAAGGAATAAACTGCCTTAGGAATCCTATAAGCTGACAATCTCCTGTGTACTACTGCAAAATAATCAAAGTTCCCCAACAGAACATTGGGCATTTCTCTATTCTAAGTCCTCTGCTCCACAAAGGAGAATACCTGCTATGAGAACTCTGGACCCTACTGGTCTGTGTATGAGTTCCCAGGTCTTCAGGGAAGCTACTTTGCAGTCCAGCAACATTGTGAAAACTGTCCCACACCACTGACATTTCTACCTGTAAGTAGACATTCGTTCTGGGAGTCTTTCTCTTGGTTGACCCCAACAATAAATGTCAGACTAGCTACTGCACTGAAGGGCAGTATTATTTTCTCTGAGAATGCCTACAGTCATATGAGACTCATTCTCTGACCTGTTACAAAATTCTTAAATATGGCAGCATGATTTATGAGTCCCTACTTTCAGATCTGATATTAATACAAGATGAAGAAACATGCTTTATCTCCTTTACGCAACTATTTTTGTAGTATCAGGCTTCAAAGTGATATGTAATCCAAAATAAAGAGTCATATGTCAAACACAGAAATAAAAAGTCTTATTTTCCCAGATCTCTGTCACGATACTACTGTTGTTTTTAGTTAAATAAGTTACTTACACTTAAGTCTTTAATGTACCTTACTTTATTCAGTTTCCTCAATTACTCTGTTAAATGTATGTGAAAAATATTTTTCCCAATTAATAGTTATGGAAACTAGCAATCAGAAAAGTTAAAGTGATTGGCTTAAAGTTAGGTTAATGATAGGAAGGGCTGGAGAAAAGGCAAAATCGAAGTTTTCTAAGAAGAAATCATAGGCTCAATCCACTCTCACATTTATTCACAGATTTAATCAATGCATTTCACACCATTTCATTGAAAATATGACTTTCTAAAATAAATATTGCCTCTCTACTGCAGCATTAAATATTCCATATGTGACCCTGACCATTAATTGTCAACAAACAACACAGCTACCTGATAACAGAGGAAACAGCATGAGCAACAAGGAGAAATATGAGACATCGTGCATCAGGCAGGATGTCTGTAGTGTTCATGATGGAAATGACTGGATGGGGAGGGAGTAATTGTCATGGATTGAACTGTGTCCCCCTATAATATATGTCAACTTGGCTAGGCCATGATTCCTAGTACTGTGTGATTGTCCACCATTTTGTCATCGGATAAGATTATCCTATGTGTTCTAAATCTTAATCTCTATGATGTTAATGAGGCAGGACTAGAGGCAGTTATGTTAATGAGCCAGGAGTCAGTCTACAAGATTGGGTTGTATTTTAAGTCAATCTCTTCCAGATATAAAAGAGAGAGGCGAGCAGAGACACAGGGACCTCATACCACTAAGAAAGAAGCACCAGGAGAATAGCGCATCCTTTGGACCCGGGGTCCTTGCATGCAGAAGCTCCTCGACTAGGGAAGATGGATAGCAAGGACCTTCCCCTAAAGCTGACAGAGGCAGAAAGCCCTCCCCTGGAGCTGGCGCCCTGACCTCGAACTTCTAGCCTCCTAGACTGTGAGAGAATAAATTTCTCTTCGTTAAAGCCATCCACTTGTGGTATTTCTGTTATATCAGCACTAGATGACTAAGACAGGGATGATGGTAGAAGATTCTCTTATGCCTTGGTAAGTGTCTTATACTTAATCATGAAGTAAATGGTCAAGGCTGAAAAAATTAACTAAGAGAGTAACACAATCATGTTTGCATTTAATACTGAACACACTTTCACTCTTCAAAGGAAAAGATTGATGGCTATAAACCTAGAGGTAAAGAAGCCATTTAGAAATTAATTGAAGTGATCAAGCCAAGAGCCAAATGATGACTGTGGTAGGATAGACAAGGATGAAATATTGGACTCAGTCAAAAAAGGAAATCAAACCTCCCATCTAAAATTATCATCAGTTTTTACTTTTTACCTCATTTACTACCTTTCTTTTTCCCCATCCAACAGTGTTTTCACCATGCTCTTCCCACTTCCAGTTGTACCATAAATTGTGTTTCAGTTCTGCAGTTTTCACAGAATTTCAGTTCTTTAACTCCAAGTTGTAATTCAAACTTAGCTAACAACACTGCTTCTCTTATAGGTAGCTCCAAAGGAATTGGTTATTTTCCCACATGGAATGTTTCCCACATTGGTTATTTCCCATGGAACTTGACACTGCATTTTTCTAGTTAATTACTTAGTTCAAAATCATTACTCTTAACCCCTGTGTAAAAGTCCTAATTTTGAGGCTTTTGCCAAATTTGTTGTGAAAAGATTTTACCTTATTTATTTTCATTATCAACCATCTTGTGTATTTTACATATTTTTTCCTATATAGGCTATGCATATGGATCTTTGATGAATTGTTTATTCATTTCACCATTGGAATATCTGTATCTTATTTGAATATAGAAAGTTCTTTCTACATTAAGATCATTACTTTCATTTTTGCTTATAATTATTTAATTTCATTTGTTAAGATTCTATGACAAATTCATGGAACAGCATCTTATTTCTTTGGAAGAACTGCTCTTTTCCTAATTTCAATCAAGTGGTGGTACAGGAATAACAAAGTCATGGTGCCCCCACCACTATCCAACAGGGCTAGGTATTTGCATAAAGATGTGTGGCTCAATACGTGTTGCTTTGGAGATGCTGGCAACCATGAGTCGAGTACTATGGAATAGATGGTATGAAAGAATGAAGCATATATGCAAAAAGCAGTGAAGAGATTTTCTTAATTGGTTTCTCTAGAGGAGCAAAACCAGTGAGATGTATATATGGATATGTATACATGTAAATTTATACATGCATAATGCATATATGCATAAAATGTATATATAAATATATAGAGAGAGATTTACTTCAAGGAAATGTCTCACACAACTGTGGGTGCTGGCAAGTCTCAAATCCATAGGTCAGGGAGCAGACTGGAGACAGCTGATGGCTCATGGGGTTGTGAGGCTGTGAATCCAAAACCTGCAGGTCAGGTGACAGGCCAGAGATTTCTTCAGGCTTAAGTCCCATGACCGAGAGGTCAGATGACAAGAAGAGCGAGGGTCAATAAAGTGGAAACTCTTCCAGAGTATCCATTTATACCCCCAAGGAAACTCCCCTCTCAACTGATGGGTTGATCACATCAGATCACATCATGGATGGTAATTACATTGCATTGCACTGCACTGCATTGCATTACCTTGCACTGCATTGCGTTGGGTTGCTTTGCGTTGTGTTGCGTTGCGTTGCGTTGCGTTGCGTTGCATTGCGTTGCGTTGCATTGCATTATACTACGCTACAGATCAACAATCATTCCAGTATCTGGCCAAACTACTGAAAATTATAGCCTAGCCAGGTTGACACGTAAAATTAACCATCACAGTAAACCTCTCGTCAGCTTGGCACCTATACACATTTCATTGAACAATACATAATCTCCAAATAAAGACAACTGTAAAGTCATACTTCTGCCTATTATAATACAACTAACATGTGTACAACTGAAAACACACTAACCTCTTTTAAATTTTGTATTTTATAGTAATTAATGGGATAAGGGAGGTAAGAAAACAAAGATATTTGCTAAACACACACACACAAACATATCAAAACAAGGAAGAAATACTTATAACAATTACAGTACTCACCTCTGCAACTGGTCATGTGGTCATAGCTGGTATTTAGAACTACTTTCTTCCACTACCCATTCCACATTCCCGTTGCCCTCAGCAAGCAGCTTAGCTGGTCATGGTTCTTTGCCTAGTGGGATGACCCATACCTTCATTCCTGAAGGGTCTGGGCCACTAGTAGTGCTGTCTGAACTGAGTTGCTGCAGTTTTCCATGGTATTTTCCATTCTCCCATATGCATGCAAAAGCTCAACAGTGAATAAGGAAGACTAGAGAAGAACTGATTAATTTGAATTATGGTGTTGGTGAATAATACTGAATATACTATGGACTGTCAGAAGAATGAACAAATCTGTCTTGGAAGTACAGCTAGAATGATCCTTAGAAGCAAGGATGGTGAGACTTCATCCCACGTTCTTTGGACATGTTATTAGGGGGGACAAGTCCCTGGAGAAAGACATCATGCTTCACAAAGTAGAGGGTCAATGAAAAAGAGAAAGTCCCCCAATGAGATGGACTGACACAGTGGCTACAACGGGCTCAAACATAGCAATGACTGTGTGAGGATGGAGCAGGACCAAGAACTGTATCCCTCTCCTGTATGTAGGGTCTCTAGGAGTTGGAACCAACTCAACAATACCTAACAACACTAACTGTTGCACATTTAGACAGTTTGCAAATGTTGGCTGTTATAAATATGCTTTAACAAATACCTAAGCACATAAATCTTTATTCACATCTTTTATTATACCCACTGTTTTGAGGGCTTTGGTTTCTGCTTCCAAAGTACTTTATAAAAAAGTTCAACTAGTTTACAAAACCCACAACGCCATGTTCATTATGATTGTTTTCCTCCTGTTTTGATGTGGTTTTTTTGCTGTTGTTCTTTTTTATGTTACAGTTTACATGTTTCTATAATCTTGGAAAGTTTTTCAAAACCATAATTTTATCTTGTCCTAATATCTTACCCTCGATACAAGCCTATATTTCCCTTTATCTTCAGTATGTTTCCATAGAATTGGGCTGCTAAAACCATACTAAAAATAACAAAGATTGTTATTTTTACATTTTCTACATTTCTCTTTTTAAAATATTGATATGGAATATGGTAATTTAACCTTATGGCTTCTTTTTTGCAGTTTATCTGGCATTATGCTTTGGTACATGACTCCCTATTTTTCATGCTCAGAAATTAGTGCAGAAATGACTGCAATGAACTTTATTACCACATGATATCAATAATGAAAGCTGCGGCTTCTTTGAACATACTGCCTAAATATTTCCTTTTAATTCTAAGAATTTAGTTGATCATTAAATGCTTACTAATTACTTGGAACTGCTTTTTTTTAAAATTTTTTTATTATGCTTTAGGTGAAAGTTTACAGAGCAAATTAGTTTCTCATTAAACAGTTAATACACAAACTGTTTTCTGGCATTAGCTGCCAACCCGAGACGTGTCAATTCTCTCCCCATCTCGACCTTGGGTTTCCCATTTCCATTCGTCCAGCTTCCCTGTCCCCTCCTGCCTTCTTGTCCTTGCCCCTGGGCTGCTGTGTCCATTTCATCTCATAGACATGGCTGAACTACGTGTGTTATTGTTTGTTATAGGCCTGTCTAATTTTTGGTTAAAGGGTGAACCTCAGGAGTGACTTCAGTAGTGGGTTAAAAGGGTGTCTGGGGGCAATACTCTTGGGGTTTCTCCAGTTTAATTTTTTTTTGTAATTTTTACAGCTTTTCAGATTTATCTTCTAGCCTTGGTATTACGTTCACATCAATCCAATGCTCAAGATCAAATTCAGAATTTCCTAACTTTCCCAGGATTTCTATCTGCAGGGTATTTTTCAATCCTAATGATAGTAGATACACAGGCTTTGAAAATAATATTTTTGAATCTTATGTAAAACTCTATGGAGCCCTGGTGGCACAGTGGTTAAGAGCTCGGCTGCTAACCTAAAGGTCGGCAGTTTGAATCTACAAGCTGCTCCTTGGAAACTCTATGGGGCAGTTCTACTCTGTCCTACAGGGTCACTATGAGTCAGAATTGACTCGAGACAATGGATTTTATGGAAAACTCTTTATTTCAGGAAAAGAGTTCACAGTTAAATTATTGCTGATTAATTAATACACTGAATAGTCTCTTCATAGTTCAAGAAACATGAACAGGAAAATCAAGATGCCTGGTTCTTGCTTTGCCTTGATATTTTTTAAATTATTCACGATATAGTCCATTTTAATACAATTTATGCCTTTACCAGTTTTTAATATTTCAATGTAGAATGTAAACAATTTCTTTAACACTTATGTTTAGAAAGGTTAAACTCTGCTTACTCTGAGTTTGTAGCTGTTAATTGATTTTCTTGAATAATAACTGTAAAACTAAGAAAAGTAGTTCCCCAATAAGATGAGAAATTAAATATGCTGTATGATAAAAAGTCCCTCTTCCTATTCCTTCACATGCAAATAATTTGCTCCTCTGGACTAGTTGAAATGAATACAATTCCAATTAAAATGTCTAAATAAAATTAAAAAGCAAAGACTTCATTATGACATTTATGTGAAGAGACATTTGTTCCAATTTCTCTTTAACGAGCTGAAGGAGTCTGACACCATGTATTTCATGAACTTTTTACCCTCTCTCAGGGAGAAGTTGAAAATAATGATTTATGACTATTCATTCAAAGATTTTCCAAAGTAAAAGCCACCAAAATCTGTGTGCATATTTCTAAGAAACATAGATTTTGCTTTGTAGCTACAAATGGAACATGTACTGCGCAATTGCTATGAATAATCTTAATCCAAGAATTGTGCCAATCTGTAGCTGAATCTTTAATCTTTCTACCAAAGAACAGCGTGGGGCCTACTCATTTAACAAGCTTCCACTGAGATAATGGATCCCGATGGCAATTTTGCCCAAAGAGGGGTTATAAAGATGCCACATACCTCCCTATTTGAAAGTGAGTTTAAGTTGTGAGCAAAGTCCATTTTGATCACACCTTCAAAAATTTTTGGTGAGGGTGGCAGCCCCCACCATCTTGGACATGTGAAGATGAATTCTCATAAGCCAAGGGCTGACATCAGTATTTTGAGATATTAATGTTTGACAGTGTTGTTTTGAAAAAAAAGAATAAAAGGGGGTAGTAGAATATGTTTTACTGTTTTTGTAACTTAATATAAAGTAACAAAAGTAAGTCTATTCCAGAAAAGTAAATCGGCTCTGGTTTTTCCAAGTTCTTATTTTATAAATTAAATAGAAGTTACATGACCCTATGTGTGGTTATTTTTATCTAGGTTTTCTCAGAGCCTTTAATATACTGACAAGACATATGAACAAAAAGGGATTTACAGAACCCCATGTATCCTAATATTTTTTGACCTTGAAACCTTTACTTCTAGAATCTGTGTTACTCTATCTTGGAATAGCATTGGTTAAATGCTGCACTATGCCTTTAGAACACTTAATCCAACAACCAGGTAGAATTTTTCACTTGGATATCTTAAAGGCACCTCAACTTCAGCAAGTGTAAAACTAAATTGATCTTATTTCTCTGAAGACCTATCTATCATTTTTCCAGTGTTCTCTATAGTGCCAATGGTATGACATCTATCTGGTGCCCAAGCAAAACACTTGGAAGTCACCCTGGAATATTCCCAGTTCCCATTCCTTCACAGAAATTAATTTCCTCCTCTAGACTAGATGATATGAATAGAATTCCAACTCAAAATGTCTAAATAAAATTAAAAAGAATGAAGACATCATTGTGGCATTTAAAAGGATGTATTAAAGTCATGTTGGTAAACTTAAAACATTACTCTCTTCAAGCAAATCATTAATTTTGACTATTTTAAATTCCTGTGAAATAATTTTCACTTAATTATTTTAACTACTTCTCAGTTATCTTTTATAAATATTATTGAAATTATTGCTAAGCCGTTCAGAAGCTTTGCTTCTGTAAAGACACTTTGTGACAAACTTTAAAATTACTGAAGCATGTCTTCTATCATTACTAAATGGAAATATAGCTTTGAATTTTCTTCTCTAGAAATTTGTATATTATCTTTGAGGGGATACATAATTTTACCACTTTTATTATTATTGTTGTTTTTATTTTAACAAAAATCACTGTATGTCAAGCACTATTTTAAATGGCTGACATGCAGTATTTAATTTAATCCTTAATGCTATTATATCTCTACTTCACACGTGAGGAAATCGATTGACAGAAGGTAAAGTTGCTTATGCTGCTAATGGTGAAAAGCAGAAAAACTGGAGTTTGAGCCTTGGAATATCAAGACAGATCCTTAAATTGGAAAAAAAAAAGAAAAGAAAGAATACTCAGTTAACTATTTACGGTGACATCTACCCTCGTTCACAGTAAGTTTGCTTTTAAAGATCAGCGTTACATTCGGGTCCACAAATCTCTCCACCCCATACAGCTACAACTTCTCTGGTATCATGTTAATATTTATGGGACATACCTCAAGAAATCTTTTTTTACATGAGTTAAATGTACATATATAGATGATAATTTTTTTGTACATTTTAGACTAATATTTACTTCCTCATCTGTTTTAGGCCCTATAATGTTGGTATTAATTTATAAATATTTAATTTCTATTTTTTTTTTTTGCACACATTATTATTTTCTCTCTCATCCTAATCGTATTTCTCAATTTATTTTTCAAATAGTTGAATTTTTTTTTTCAGACATTCTGAATTTACTTTTCCTGTGTAACATCTGAGGTTTCCCATCTGCTTTTATATTTTATATATTATTATTTTTTATATATTAGTTTATATTTCTTATCTACTTTTGGGATGAAAGTAATAGCATATTCTGAAGCCTAGACATTCAATTCCACCCATTTATGCATAGCAAAAAAAAAAAAGTTTAATTACTTAGCATCTAGAATGCAAAGGCAATGTTACTGGGAACTGTTAATGTTCACTTACTCTCTTTTGACCGCTTTATATGTATGAGAAGTAGAGTTTGAAAGGGAAATATAGCCATAAGCAATTGCAAGAAGCAATTATGCCTGGGGGTTCACTACCAATTAAGCCTTTTAACCAGGGCTTCAAACCAATTTGAACCGGTTAAGTCGTAGCAGACAAAGAGAAACCGAACAGACCAGAACTTTTTAAATTTGGGTGAAGTGGAACGATAACCGAACAGGAAAAATTACAGGTGGAAGCCCTGGAGATACTGTAAAAATACAGCTTTCTTTTCATTTGTGTTTGCCTGGCATATTTTCTATCCCTTTACTTTTAATCTATCTGTATCTTTATATTTAAAGTGGGTTTCTTGTAGACAATATTTAGTTGAACCTTGTATACCTCTGACAGTCTCTGTCTTTTAATTGGTGTATTTAGACCATTTACATTTAAAATTTTCATTGTTATCATCAGATTAATATCTATCTTATTTGTGATTGTTTTCTACTCCTTGTATTGGTCTTCATTGCCTTTTTTGTCATACATTCTTTTTCCGCCTTCTCTTGTTTTAACTGAGCATTTCATAAGATTACATTTTCTCTTTCCTCTTAGTATTTTAATTATACTTCTTCTTATCTATTTTCTCGTGGTTTCCCTAGAGTTTGCAATATGCATCTACAACTAATTCAAGCCCACTTTCAAATTAAATCATACTGCTTCATGGGTACCTTTAGTAGATTGTAATAAAGTATTCCAAATTCCTCCTCTTCTCCTTACAAAATTCTGTCATTCATTTCACTTATCAGTAAGATGTAATCACTGAATTCATTGTTATTTTGAGCCAAATATTACCTATTAAATCAACTAACTACAAGACAATTTATTTTACCATTATTTATTTCTTCTCTAATTCTCTTCTTTTTTTATATAGATCTGAGTTACTGACCTATGTCATTTTCCTTCTCTCTGAAAAACTTTTTTTAAACATTTCTTGCAAGGCAATTCTACTGGTGACAAATTCTCTCAATTTTTGGTTGTCTGAGAAAATATTTTTCTTTTATTTTTTGAAAAATAATTTCACTGGATGCAGAATTCAGGATTGGTGCGTGTGATGGTTAAGGTTTTGAGTCAGCTTGACTGGACCATGATTCTCTGTGGTTTGGCAATTATGTAATGATATAGTTGGGCAGTTATGCAATGATATAGTTACCCTCCATTTTGTGATATAATGTAATCACCTCCATGATGTGATCTGATCAGCTAATCAGTTGTAAGGGGAGTTTCCTTGGGTGTGTGGCCTGCATCCAATATATATGCATGTTCTGGCAAAAGCTTGCTGGCTTTTGCTTGCTCTGAATCCTGCATCTAGCTCCCCATCATCTGACCTCTGGTTCTTGGGACTTCAGCCTGCTGTATTGCCTGCCGATCTTGGATTCATCAGCCTCTGCAGCCCCTGAGCCAACAGCCTGCCATCTTACCTGCCAATACTGGGTTTGTCCAGCCTCCAGCCTAATGCCTGACCCACAGACTTGGGATTTGCCAGCCTCTGCAACCATGTGAGCCAGTTCCTTGAGATGAATCTATCCTTCTAATGTTCCAGTAACAGACTGTTTTATATTGTTCCACAGTCTTGGATGCCACGCTATTTTGTCTCCTTTTTTTTTTTCTTTGTGTTTCAGTTCAACTAATTTCTATTATGTTACCTGCAAGCTAACTGATATATTTATTCTTCAGCGTCTAGTCTATCATTGAGGTCCCTGGGTGGCACAAATGGTTTGCAATCCACTACTAACCTAAAGATTGTCAGTTCAAACCTATCCAGTGGAGCTATGACAGAAAGTCCTGGTGATCTTCTTACATAAAGATTACAGGCTAGAAAACCCAGTGGAGCAGTTCTACTCTGTAACATGTGGGGTCGCCATGAGTTGGAACCTACTTAACAGCAATGGGTAGTCTATTGATGAGTTAATGGAAGGCATTCTTCTTCAGTTTTGGCTTTCTTTTTTTTTAAACCTAGACTTTTTGTTTCTCTCTGATAGTTTACATATCTCTGCTGAAATTTCCCATTTATTCTTGCATGTTTTCAGTATTTTCCACTACAGTTTTTAACCTATTAATCATAGTTACCTTCAAAATCCCTATTTGATAGCTCCAAAATCTTAACAATCTCTGAGTGTGGTCCTGTTGTGTAGAAGTGTGGCTACATCTTCTAATACGACTTAATGTGTGGGGTTGAATCAATTTGTTAGGAGCTGAGCAGGTTTTGGGTTTTGTTATTTTCTACGGTAGCTGTCAGTGCAAACCGACTTTATAAATTCCTCTGGTGTTGCCATGTGCTTAAAGTGGTGTTTGTGATTCTGGAGAGTTATTCTCAGCATCCATGTTCAGCCCTAAGCATTAGTCCTTCCCTTCGCCCCTGCTCTTTCTTTTTCTACATTCTTTCCCCTCTCTTGGTGGTACCTTGCTACAGCTATTTACTAAATTCTTGCTAACCTGGTGTTGGGAATTTGAGAAGTGATTCTCTTGTCCTGGTTTAACCTCAGTCTCAGGTTCTCAGGGTCAAGGCCTTCTCAATTATCCTGCTTCTTGCTCAGTGATAGGAAAGTCTAATGGTCTAAATCCATGATGCTTTTCTGTGCCCCCTTCCACAGAGGTAAAGATGAAACTGTTTTTTTTTTTTTTTTCTTTTATCATTTCCTTAGACTCGGTTAGTCTTCACCTGTGCCCTGATGGGTAACTGGTTTGTTGTCTCTTCTCTAGTAGTTTAAGGCTATTCTTCCTTAGGAAAGCAAGGATGGCTAGACTTTGTATCTTACATTTTTCCCCTCCTCCTGGCCTGCACAGCCCAAGAAAGCTCTCCCTTCTCCCCCGCTCTGTTTTTAATCTTTCTCCTGAGCACCTAGTGAAGTCTGGGTAGAAGGGCTTGTAAGTGAGTTTAAACTTCCCTTTGGTCTGCATATCCTAGTGGTTCCCCATTGTCACATTAACCCACATTTGGTCATTAGCAATTCTTTCTATATATATTTTTCTCTGCATTCTTCCTCCTGTTTGTATGGTGGCAAGTCCCTTCACCCTGCCACGGGTGAGCCAGTGGGTTTATACATATATTTTTCTCTGCATTCTTCCTCCTGTTTGTATGGTGGCATGTCCCTTAACCCTGCCACGGGTGAGCCAGTGGGTTTATATATACTTTTTTCTCTGCATTCTTCCTCCTGTTTGTATGGTGGCATGTCCCTTCACCCTGCCACAGGCGAGCCAGTGGGTTTCTATATATATTTTTCTCTGCATTCTTCCTCCTGTTTGTATGGTGGCAGCCAGTGTTCATGTATCATCTCACCTCGAGGGATCTGTTGCTTCTTAGATTTCTGACTACTTGCTGTCCTGAGACATCTGCTCTATGGTGGGTTCACACAATATGTAATTTTGAAAATTATTGATTTTATTCCTCTTATTAGGGTAAGAGGCTATTTCCCGATTTCCCCATCCTAGGCAGAAGCCAGAAGCCCTGGTTTTAATATTTTTAATGGATTTTTAGAAAACTAACAAAACAAATCCCTGCTAATTAAATATAACTCTTTGGTTTAATGAATAGGTTGTACCAGTGTGTGTAGTTTCATTTTAAAACTATAAATAGGAAGTATGATTGATATTACTAGAATATATACTAGGAATATTACATGAGAACTAAATTTTAAACTGTTGTTGTTAGGTGCTGTCAAGTCAGTTCCGACTCATAGGGACCTTATGTACAACAGAATGAAACACTGCCTGGTCCTGTGCCATCCTCACAATAGTTGCTATGCTTGAACCCACTGTTGTAACAACTGTGTTAATCCTTCTTGTTGAGAGCATTTCTCTTATTCACTGACCCTCTGCTTTACCAAGCATGATGTCCTTCTCCAGGGACTGGTCCTGCCTGATAGCACATCCAAAGTCAGTTCTTTCAGCTTGAGAAGTGCCAAGAGTGTTCTTCACTTTTGGTTTTCTAACTCCAGATCTTTTCACATTTCATTATAATACTTTACTTTGTCTTCTTGAACCCTCAATTGAAATCTTCTGTAAAACTCTTTTACTTCATCATTTCTTCTGTTCACTTTAGCTATTCGATGTACAAGAGCTAGTTTCAGAATCTCTTCTGACATCCATTTTGGTCTTTTCTGTCTTTCCTTTTAATGACATTTTGCTTTCTTCATGTATGATGTCCTTAATGTCATCCCACAACTCTTCTGGTCTTCAGTCCTTAGTTTCAATGCTTCACTTTTATTATTGAGATGGTCTCTAAATTTGGGTGAGATATACGCAGGGTTGTGCTTTGGCTCTTAAGAACTTCGTTTAATTTTCTTCAGTTGCAACTTGAGCTTGCATATGAGAAATTGATGGTCTGTTCTGCAGTTGGCCCTGGGCTGTGTTCTGACTGATGGTATTGAGCATCTCCACTGATCTTTCCACAGATACAGTCGATTTGATTCCTGTGTATACCATCTAGTGAGGTGCACATGTATAGTCATTGTTCATGTGGTTGAAAAAAGGTGTTTCCAATGAGCAGATTGTTGCTCTTGCAAAATTCTATCATGCTATTTCTGGCATCGTTTCTATCACTAAGGCCATATTCTCCAACTACTGATCCTTCTTCGTTTCCAACTTCCACATTCCAATCACCAGTAATTATCAGTGCATCTTGACTGCATGTTTGATCAATTTCAGACTGCAGAAGTTGGTAAAAAATCTTGAATTTCTTCATCTTTGGCATTAGTGGTTGGTGCGTAAATTTGAATAATAGTCGTATTAATTGGTTTTCTTTGTTGTTGTTGTTCTGACTCATAGTGACCGCAGGTACAACAGAACAAAACACTGCCTAGACCTTTGCCATCCTCACAATTGTTGCTATGTTTGAGCCCACCGTTGCAGACACTGTGTCAATCCATCTCATTGAGAGTCTTTCTCTTTTTCACTGACCCTCTACTGTATCAAGGCATGACGTCCTTCTCCAGGGACTGGTCCCCCCTGACAACATGTCCAAAGTACTTGAGACAAAGTCTTGCCATCCTTGCTTCTAAGAAGCATTGTGGCTGTACTTCTTCCAAGACAGTTTGTTTGTTCTTCTGGCAGTCGATGGTCTATTCAGTATTCTTCGCCAACATCATATTTCAAATGAATCAATTGTTCTTCGGTCTTCCTTATTCACTGTCAAGCTTTCAGATGTATATGAGACAATTGAAAATACCATGGCTTGGGTCGGCTCACCTTAGTTCTCAAAGTGACATCTTTGCTTTTGAACTTTTGTACTTCTAAAAAAATTGGCCAGTAAAAACCTTATGAATAGCAGTGAAATACTATCTGATATAGTGCCAGAAGGTGAGCCCCTCAGTTTGGAAGGCACTCAGAAAACTACTGGGGAAGAGCTGTCTCCTCAAAGTAGAGTCAACCTTAATGACATGGATGGAGTAAAGCTTTCGGGACCTTCGTTTGCTGATGTGGCACGATTCAAAATGAGAAGAAACAGCTGCAGTCATCCATGAATAATTGCAATGTGGAATGTACGGAGTATGAATCTAGGAAAATTGGAAGTTATCAAAAATGAAATGGAATGCTTGAAGATCAGTATCATAGGCATTAGTGAGCTGAAACGTAATGATATTGGCCATTTTGAATCTGACAATAATATGGTCTTCTATGTCAGGAATGACAAATGAAAAGGTATGGCATTGCATTCATTGTCAAAAAGAATATTTCAAGATCTATCCTGAAGAACAATGCTGTCAGTGATAGGACAATATCCATAACACCTGCAAGGAAGACCAACAAGTAATCCAAAAGAACGCAGAAATTATCAAACAGTATCATTACTATCACAAGCAAGTAAAATTTTGCTGAAGATCATTCAAAAATGGTTGCAGTAGTACATCAACGGAACTGCCAGAAATTCAAGCCGGGTTCAGAAGAGGATGCAGAACGAGGGATATCATTACTGAGGTCAGATGGTCTTGGCTGAAAACAGAGAATACCACAAAGATGTACACCTGTATTTTATTGACTATGCAAAGGTAATTGACTGTGGATCATAACAAATTATGGATAACATTTTGAAGAATGAGAATTCCAGAACACGTAATTGTGCTCATGCAGAACCTGTACATGGACCAAGAAGCAGTCATTCGAACAGAACAAAGGGATACTACTGCCAGGTCCTTCTTCCTAGTCTGCTTACTCTGGAAGCTCTGCTGAAACCTGTCCACCATGATGATATTTGAAATATCAGTAGCATAGCTTCTGGCATCGCAGGAACATGCAAGCCACCACAGTATGATAAACTGACAAACAAGTGGTGAATGTGTTTTATAACACTGATCAGTTAGCCACAGCCACAGGTCCCTGGATCATGTAAATGAAAATATTCTCACTACCATTTTTTCCCCTAACCATTTATAGTATTATTTATATAATTTAAATGTACCTATGTATAAATATTAATACGTATAATATACAAATCTATATTTTATGCCAGAAATTTCTGATGGTCAAAGTATATTTCGAGGATGGATTAGGACCATTTAGCCAGGAATGCTATATTGTGTTATTGTATATACCTAAAATGTATATCCATGGCTGTAACAAAATATGAAACAGTATCTGAAACATTTTCTTGCTTGTGAGATTTTAATATTAGAAATATATTTCAAAGCTACCTTCAGCTAATGTGAAGGAGCAATATATGTATGTGTGTTCATTAATAAAATATAATTAGACATAATGCATTATTTTACTTTTGCTTAAATTCAGTTTCCTTAGAATTTGTGTTTGGGTTTTCTTTGGCCTGGAGCATAACTTTTTCTAATGCAAAATCATCTAAAAAAGAACACATAACCAGAAACAACAAAATTAGCCAAAGAATCAATTTTAGTATTTTAACAGTAAAAATAGCACAGGATAAAAAGTTGAACCAATTTTAGAAGGAAATGATGGCCAAATTACTGAAAACATGGGAATAATATGTGTTTGTTTTTATACAAGCCTTATGAATACGTTATAAATTGTTATTGTTTTTATTGTTTTTTAATACCTTATTTCCATGGCAACCTCTGAATCATGATATACATGCTCCTTTGGAGAATTCAAAAATATCCTTGTAGAAAAATGCAGACTCTCTTAATGGTTAAAAATCCCAAAATAGCAAAGCATCCAGTTTAAAATTACATTTAGCTTAATGTGTATAAATATATAGTATATATTGAAAGTAAACAGTCTCTAGGAAAAATGCACAGATATTAATATTTGGCAGTTCCTTTTTATCTGAGCATGTTTCCTGACACTAAACTTGCTATAAATATGACCAATCGCTTAATTATAATAACTCAATAAATAATTGCATTTTTCCAGTATTCCTTATGCTTCTAAAGATGAACACATTGAACGAGGAGAAAGAGCACTTGGGATTCATGCTAGCTGCACGCCTTCTTTGTGTCTCAGTTATTTTATCTTTGAAATGAACACATGTTCTGGAAATTTTTCTTTAATGTACTTTTCCACCCACCTGTCCTATCAATCTGAGTAAATTATTAAACTCTCCTAAGTTGGTTACTTTATCTGTAAAATGAAGGGACTATATGGGTAAACATTCCAGTCCGCTTTGTAATTTTTTTTTCTCTGCTAGATTTTAGAAAGCATATTTCTATGCAGGTGACAGGTAACACTGTCCTCTACAAAACTCTAAATAAAGTAGAAAACATCCTTGAGTAAAATGAATGAATCCAAATCAACAAATGGTTGTACCTGCAAGAAGCACTAAAAATCTCTTCGTAGCCATAATTCGGTCCTTTCCTCATTTTAATTCATTGACATGTCATTCAGCTACTATTGTCCCATCTCTAAAATGAAAAAACTTAAATTGTAGTACTTACTATCTGTCTTAGTCTGGGTTCACTAAAGGAGCAAAACCAGTGACGTGCATATGGATATACATAGAGAGAAATTTACTTAAAGGATATAGCTCATGCAATTGTGAGGAAATGGCTTAAAGTCCCAAATCCATGGATGAGGTGACAGGCTGAAGACCTCTACTGGCTCACATGGTTACAGGGGCCAATGAACTCAAAATCTGCAGGTCAGGTGGCAAGATGGAGGCCTTTGCTGGCTCACAATGTTGCCTCCCCTCAAAAAAAAAAAGTTGCTGTTGAGTTACTTCCAATTCACAACCACTCTATAGGACAGAGTAGAACTGCCCCATAGGGTTTCCAAGGAGCAGCTGGTGAATTTGAACTGCTGACCTTTTGGTTAGCAGCTCTAGCTCTTAACCACTGAACCACCAGGACTCCCACAAGGTTGCAGGGGTTGGAAAATCCAAAATCTGCAGGTTAGGCAGCAGGCCAGAGACTTTTGCAGGTTTACGTCCTAAGACGCAGACGTCAGGCGACAAATAGAGTGCGGGGTTAAGAAAGAGGGTGAGCTTTGCCAGAACATCCATCTATATACTAGAGGCAGGCCACACACCCACAAGGCAACTCCCCTTCCAATTAACTGGCTGTTCACATCAAATCACAAAATGGAAGATGATTACATAGTGTTTGCTAAACTACTGAAAAACAGCCTAGCCAGGGTGACACATAACATTAACCATCACACCATCATATAGGAAATGTCGAGGCTGTAGAAGTAGATATAAAAAAATAAAAATAAATGGGGCAAAACATCTTTAATATTATAAAGACAAGAGAATTATCTAATACCCAGCACTAAATAAATTATTAAATTATTACTGTACAGCTATGTAACAAAATATCATGTTGCCAATATTGCCAAACATATTGAATGGCATGGTAAACCCCTTAATAAACTTTAAAAACAATATACCATGCTGTTTATGTAGTACATAAATTCAATCTTGATTAAAAACCCACACAAAAAGACTGGAATAAAATACCACAAAATATTAACAATGGTTATGTTCGGGTGATTAGAACATTATTTTATCCATTATGCATTTCAATTTGCTAAGTATGCTATGGTGGCTTGTACTAATCTTCCAATAGAAAAATAAATAAGTGTGGGAGAAAATAGAAAAGAGATTGTTGCTTTAATATATGCTTACTGATTTTCACGTTTTCTCCTGACAGTTTGAAATCTAAACCTTTGCCGGACTTGTGTAAAAATGACAATAATTACATTTAAAATAACTTTTCTTTTGTAAAATGTTTATTGTTAGTTGCCATTAAATATGCTCCAACCCATGACCACCTTATGTATAACAGAATAAAAACGTTGGCTGGTCCAGCACCATCTTCCTGATCGTTGGTATGTTTGAGTCCATTGTTGCTTCTAATGGGTCAATCCATCTCGTTGAGGGTTTCCTTCATTTTTGTTGGCTTTTTACTTTAGCAAACATGATGCCCTTTTCTAGCCATTGGTCTTTCCTAATGACGTGTCCAAATAAGCAAGAAGAAGTCTCACCATACTCTCTTTTAAGGAACATTCTTATTCTTCTAAGACGATTTATTCATTCTTCTGGCAGTCCATGTTATATTCTACATTTGTCATCAATACTGCAATTTGAACTTATCAACTTTTCTTCTGTCTTCTTTTTCCATTGTGCAACTTTCGCATGCATATGAAGCAGCTGAAAAGATCATGGCTTGGGTCAGGCACGCCTTAGTCATCAAAGTGACGTCTTTATTTTTTAATACTTTAAAGAGATCTTTTGTAGCAGATTTACCCAATGTAATATGTCCTTTGATTTCTTGACTGCTGCCTCCCTAGAGACTGATTGTTGATTCAAATGGAACGAAATCGTTGACAACTTCGATTTCTCTTCATTTATCATAATGTTGCTTATTGATCCCGTTGTGAGGATTTTTATTTTCTTCACATTCAGGGGTAACCTATCCTGAAGGCTGCAGACTTTGATCTTTATCAGTAAGGGTTTCAAGACGTTTTCACTTTCAGCAAGCAAGGTGGTATCGTTTGCATATCGCAGGTTGTTAATGAATGTTCCTTCAGTCTTAATGCTGCATTTTTCTTCATATAGTTCACATATAGCCCAGCTTCTCAGATTATTTGTTCAGCATACAGATTGAATAAGTAAGTGTACAGGAGAGAACTCTGGCACATACCTTTTCCAATTTTGAACCACACTGTATCCCTTTGTTTTAATAGAATGACTGTCTCTTAGTCCTTGTACATGTTCTGCACGAGCACAATTAAGTGTTCTGGAATTCACATTCTTCCTAATATTATCCACAATTTCTTATAATCCACACAATCAAATGCCTTCACATCATCAATAAAACACAGGTAAACATCTTTCTGGTATTCTGTTTTCCACAAAGATCCATTTGACATCAACAGTGATATTCTTTGTTCCACATCTTCTTCTTAACTCAGCTTGAACTTTTTAGAATTCCTTGTCAGTGGATGCCTGCAACCATTTTTTAATTATGTTCAGCAAAATTTTCTATCAATATGTATACATGTATAATTTTACCATATTTTCTGCACTTTCAGATAAGATAAAATTATTTTTAACCTTTTTTCCCCAAGAACAAATTATAGATCAGAAAGAAGAAATCTGATAACATTATACCCAGTCCAGTATTCATTCGCCTCGGCCATGTGGCAGCAGAAAGTAGCTGAGCACAGAAGTCGCCTCTATACCTGCGTCTCTATCTACCTACCTACCTATCTACCCGGCCATTATATATCTGTCATCTACCCATCCATCACCTGTCTATCACCTATCTATTTATAATGCCCTCCACACAAAGTCTCTGTTAGTGGGGAATGTGAGGCTTTCCGAGGAACACAACATAATTATTTAAAAATCACTTCTTTTGAAGTTGCCACCAGTGAAGACTTGGGAAGTAGAATAATATGGCTGGAATGAAGGAGAAAGAAGAGAAAGAGCTATCATTTATTGAGTACCTAATATGTGTTAAAAATATTGCTAAAGTTCTACTTTTGTAATCTATTTTAATTGGCATTAAACCTGTGACTAGGCATTTTTATCTTCATTATACAGTTTATGAAATTTAGGTTCAGAGTCAAGCCAAGAGCTGGGGCCAGACCTCACACTGAAGCCTGAATGACTTCACATACCATGGTTAACACTCTGCATACCATGAACCCTTCGAGATATGTATGATTTCTGATTCTAGTTGGTAACTCTGTATAAAAGAGGTGTATGTTAAATAATTGATTAATACCATACTTAAGAGTTAATAAATTATTTTGTTTGTAGTTTACTGAGAGAATTGGCCATCACTTTTTCTTTACCATGAGCTTTGCTATTTAAATAATAAGATTCTGTTGATTTTTCTCATGTGTGCACTTAAACTATTATGAATATGAAGTTATCTCACATCATTTCTGTGGAGATTAAAATGTTCAAACAAAAGTAAGGATATTATAATAGCTTGCTATGGACTCTGTGGTCAAATTCATTTTAAGGATATTGATGAATCATAGGAACAGAATACTTACGAAAGAATACATGAAGCACCTACGGGAATATAAGAAATTTGAGGATGCATATTTTATGAGTGCAACCAAAGTGAATGTTGACTTTTTACTAGGTAAATATTATTCAATGGCAGGATGCAAACAAACTGTGACAGTAGGCTAGCGCTGATTTAAAGTGCTTTGAATTGTATTAAGAACACGTTGATTTAAGAGGATGAGCAATGACTCCAAAAGTAGCAGTGATATGCTACCTAATGATCAAGCTTTGCACAAAAATAGTAAGGTCAACAATGATAACATTATCTTAGAAAAGACTGAAAACTTTGGGTGGAATCTCAGAGGTACCTAGAAGTGATGCAAGTTGGACTTCGGATATAACAGAATTTTCAGTCCTGTCATCCTTTTTTCATGTTCTCTACCAGAGAAGCCTAATACCTACAGTACTGAAACATGGACCTACCCTCCCTATTACAATTCAGATGGAGAAAAATAGTACAGCACTTACTACAAATGATTTAGAACAGGTAGAGAAGATATCACTGATAATAATGTTAACAACCAAGAAAGTTTCAAAGATTTGTTATGCCAATTCTAAATATTAGGAAATGATTAGATTAACTACAGAGTATATTTGTGAAGGCAATTGTGAAAATTATGAATAGCTCCGTATTAGTCACTGCATACACAGTTATAGCTCATCAATGAATATGTTCCAAAATTTTATCATGGGTAGGAATAGCTACCGGCCAATAATAATAATGTTCAGAAACTTCTATACATGCATTGAAAGACAAAAATGCTTTATGTGTGACTCAAATTTATAGCTTTAGGGCAGGGAGTTTTCTTAAACTTATCTTGCCCTTATCTGAGTT
Source organism: Dugong dugon (assembly GCA_030035585.1). Lineage (NCBI taxonomy): Eukaryota > Metazoa > Chordata > Mammalia > Sirenia > Dugongidae > Dugong > Dugong dugon. The sequence continues at coordinate 3,282,313 of CM057478.1, read as the reverse complement.
AAAAGTGTTCAAAATTTTGTTACTGTTACCACTATATAGTTTCCAGATTTTCAGATTACTAGGTTTCCAATATTTGAAAAATAAATTGAGAGTGTTAGGTGATACATAAGATCCTCCTGCATTACACCAGAAAGGTTATGGATACAGAAATATAGGCGAGTAGATACACACACACGTGAAGAAACAAGAGACAAGTGGGAGTATATAAATATGCTAGACATCACATCACCCTCTCCTTACCTCATAAAATGTATTTACTGATGAAACCAATGAAGTTTAGATAACAGTAAGTTATGCTGATTGAACATCACGATAGAAAAATGATTGGAAACTAAGTATTGATGAAGTACAATGTCATGACCACCCACCATACATACATGTTTGTTCCATGTATACAGAACAGACTGACATAATACAGTGACGTTCATAGATGGGTGATAAGACCATTGGGGTATTTCCCTGACTTCCTCACTGATGGGCCATGTCTATCTAAAAGACTAAATGATGCTACATAATAGAAACTTAAAGATACACACTGGCCCAAAAGGTATGTGCGAGTATACACAAATTCACATTAGTGTAAGCTAGTCACATCGTGGGACCCAGTACTTGGACATAATCAGGGCTTGGCAAAAAGTTAAACTAACAATACAAAAGAGTCGTCTTTTGGAGATAGGACTTTGGAGCCTGGAGAACAAGATCAGCATGTAGGGATGTAGGATCTGGAGAACTGATACATTATCCCAAAATATCAGCTAGGAGAAGAAGAGACACTACAAGTAACTTCTCTAATGATGACCAACTATCAAGGCCATCATGGTGAAAATCCAGCGATACCGACTGGCAGATTAGGAAAAGGCCAAAATATAAGGTGTAAGCTTCAACAGGCATAATGGCAGATGATGCTAATATGGTGTCATTAGGATTTTTTCTTAGAAAATTAATAGAGAGATGCTCAGGTTTGTCATCCATAAACACATTTAGTTTATTGCAAGGCAGTCATGCAAGGAAGACCTCACAGCATTCATTTAGAACTGGAGAACCAGAATTCACAATACAATTACACCTACAATGTTATTTAAATTGTTAGAGTCCAAATCTTCAGAGTTCAAGCGTTTATCTTTAACGAGAGGTCTGAGGAGGAAGGCTTGGCCATAGCTCAAACAGGGTGGAGATCTCCCATAGCTAGGGTCCAAGGCTGGCAATGGCAGGCAGAGTCTCAGCAAGTTCTTGGTCTTCAGAGAGTAAGAGACCAGAAAAGATACCTTTTCCTCTGCCTGCTCTCAGTGAGTGAGGAGAAATTCAGGGTTTTATACGCGAAACTCTCACCTTGGCCTCACACAGTAAGGGTCAGTGTGACGGCAAAGACTTGTATGTAGTATCTGTTTTCCAGGGTTAGAGAGTAGTGAACATCACATTTTTTTCCTCAAGATTAGAGATTACGGAGGTTGTTTAAATTTATGTCTCAAGGATAGTTTACAAAAATTACCTGATATGTCTCCTTTTATCACAGTGTGCCCATGCCGGGCCAAAGTCAATTTAATTTAAAGGTGGTTTATCACATTCTTCACATACTTCACAGGCTTCCATGTCTAAGTTCAGAAGTTTTATAAATAACTTTCCTTAATGACCTACAGGTTTCTAATGATTTATAGTTAATGTTAGAGAGCCTCACAAAAGTAGACATATTTCTATTTTCATATCATGAGTGAGTATACATACGTATTTTGAAAGCATAATAGTGTTTATACCTTATGGGATTTGAGATCATTATAGAAACATATAAAACTTATGGTAGGCCAGTCTGTTATTATATTAAAGAAGACCTGTAAGTACTTAGAAAATCAGAGCAGTAACAGTGTACAAAACAAAACTTTTATGTAAGGCTAATATTACAATACCACTCAGCCCTTTTGTTACATTTTTTTCTTCCTAATTTTGTTTGATGGCATGTGTTTTCAGTGTTGGAATTCATGCTTACTAACTGAGTGTATTTAAATCTTTGGTTGGTAATATGGATTTTGGGGGCCCTGCTGGTGCAGTGGTTAAGAGATGGGCTGCTTACCGAAAGGCTGGCAGTTCAAATCCACCAGCCGCTCCTTGGAAACCCTACGGTGTAGTTCTGCTTTGTCCTATAGAGTTGTATGACTCAGATTCGACTCAATGATAACAAGGTTTTTGGTTTTTAACATGGATTTTGAGAAATATGATCTGGTAATACAAGCCAGCAGTAAGATGAGTACCACTGTGGCACCACTGACCTGTGGTATGACAGTATACCACTGAGAACTAGGTAAGTAGTTTATTGTGGCACCTTTCCCTTAAGTTACATTTGGTTTTCCAAATATGGCACAGAAAATACAAAACAAACCCATCAGGGCTCCCTAACTGTCACACAGGAAGGCCATAATTATGCTTGCAAAGCTTATGTCACAGAAATAAAGGGGAAAAAAAGGCAAAAGTTTACAAAACTAACACATCCAGGAAGCATCACCTAATAGAATGCTCAAACTACACAACAATAAGGCTGGCACTCCGTCCGATCTGCTGTGCTTCACACATTTCAAAAGGGACTCACTTTGACTCTAAAATCCATTAGAACTGGAATATTAACCGACTTCTGAGATCCAGAGGCATAAAAAGTGGCTAGTATACTGTTAATCCAATAGTAACAAATAATAATAAATAAAATTAATCAAGGCCAGGACTAAGAAAATGAAATGTTTAAGTTGAGTGTAGGAGATTCTAAGTAGACCAAAGCAAGACAATTAGCAAATAATGGTTGCAATGCTAAAGAAAAATAGCATCAAATGTATTAGAAGTGACATCAGGAGGGGAAAATATACTTGCCCAGTCAGTCATTCCTATGAATATATCTAGTCCAAAAGGGAAAGAAAGAAAAAGATCAATAAGCCAATTAGTGTTAAGATAGTTTATTAAGAAATAGTTCAAGAACAGGGAGCACCCCAAAGTGAAAACGGTGAGGGGGCTTGAGTTTACACAGCTACAATGACCTTTTGAAGTTGAAATGAGTATCTTGCCCTTTGCTTTGATTGGTTAACCACACTTAATCTTCCTTTTGTTTTGGGAAAGTTGTTAACTGAATGCTTAGCTTATCTTAATCGATAAGTGTTACTAACTCATGATGATAAGTACTGTTAACTCATGCTAATTCATGCTAACAAGTAAAACTTGCTTAAGTTTTGATACTATTTCTTGGAAGTGGTCTTAAGATTAATTTTTGTTTGGCTCTTGTCCCAGAAAAGCCGTTTTAACTCTCACATCTATAAATTTTTTAACCATCTTACCCTGGTGTTGGGATCCTGTCTTTGGAAGACAGCAAATAAACACTACTGAAGTAGGAATAAGATTTCGTGGGCAAGGATGTTATTCATATGCTGAATGATTATCACTCTTGGTATCACCTCCAACACAGACATGAACTTAGATATTGGGCAAGTGTTCCTGGTCTAGATGAAAGAAAGTTACAAGTTGGGGAAGTAATAAATTAACGAAAGAATTTGGTATGGTTTGTTTTAAGATTCTTCCAGTAATAGATACAACTGAAAAGAACACGTATGGCGTACTCCAGACATACAGACAACTGAAATTGGACGAAGAAAGCTGGATTCCCAGGAGTTGTATATTTTTATATTACAATCACCTGGCTTCAGAGGAAGACGAACTTGAGAAAATATCTCCCCATCTTGTACGAGAATATAAAACGATGGAGTCAACTTGACAGCAACTAACAACAACAATTAATGCTGAACAAAGAGATCTAACAATGAAAAATCAGTTGATAGAGATTCACACGAGATATAATATTTGGAATTATGTTGCCTCTTACTTTGGTAAAGCAGAATGTAAAGGGTACCCTTGGGATTATAGGAAAGACTGAACTAATGGAATTCATTTTGATACTATTGCATTAAACAAAGATATTCTAAGATGAGCCATTATTACTATTAGTAGCAATCTGTACTAGAAGAAAATCAATCTCAAATAAGACCTCAAGATAATGAGTGTTATGAATTGAATTATGTCCCCCCAAAATATGTGATGAATTCCTCACCCTTTTACTTGTGGACAAAATCCTATTTGGAAATAGGATCTTTTTTGTTATGTTAATGAGGCCAGACCATTGTAGGGTGGATCCTAAACCTAATCACTTCTTAGTTATAAAAAGACAAGATTAGACAAAGAAACACACCCATGGAAACATGGACATCATCTGAGGATTCCATGGTGTCTGGGCCCAGGGCCATTGCAAAGGAGGGATCCACAAGGCTGAGAGATACCAGGGCCATCAAGAAGGAGGAAATCCACATGGCCTGTATCCTGATTTGAACTTTCAGCCTCCAGAAGTGTGAGAAAATGAATTTCTGTTCTTTAAAGCTACCCACTTGTGGTATTTGTTTTACAGAAGCACTAGCAAACTAAGCTGAAGATTAAAGGACTAGACATCCTAGAGGTGGATTGTGATGTATGAAATAGGGTAAATAACTTTTTGTTAGGGAGATGGCATCCTAAACTTTAACGGGATTTAATAAATACATTTTTCCTGTGCTAAAAAGTGATAAACAAGCTTTCCCGCCTAAATCTTTGGTGGTGAACATGATTTTGCAAAAGTAGTTGAAGTTGTAAACATGATTATCCCATTATGAATGAGCATATAAGTGCCTCATTCAAAGGAAATAAGTATCTACTGTACCCAAAGTCATAAATAGGCTTGGAAATTACAAAATAATTCTGGAGTTTATTATTAAATGGTGGCATAATCTGTAAACAATTTACATAACCATTGATGTAATGGCTTGTGTAACTTTGAGTATAACCAGTCAGAATTAGCTTGTGTGACTATAAGCAACTAGCACGTGAGGCTGTGCCCAGGCTCCTGATGAGCATATAGTTCTGACCTACCACACCATAATGGCTAGCTTTGACTCCTAGGCACTGTTGTGGGAGTGCTGAGATGTTTCGGGATCAATGAATGCTGACCAGATCACACCACTCACGGTTATGAAACAGAGCCTTCTGTGAGTGGAGACCACTAGACGTGCCGGCTGGTTCCACGCAGCAGCTGCTATAGTAAGAGAGACTGATTAACCTGCCCAGTCCCTCTTGTTTGATCGCTGTTGCCACTTGTTAGTTGCCACTGAGTCGGCACTTACTCATGGCAACCTTACTAACAGAACTAACAGTTGCCAGGTCCTGGCCATCTTCATCATCCTTGGTATATCTGAGCCCATTGTTCGCGCCATTGTGTCAATCCATCTCATTGAGGGTTTCTCTCATTTTCAATGACCCTCTACTTCACCAACCCTGATGTCCTTTCTGACGATTTCTCTTTCCTGATGTGTCCAAAGTAAGAGAGCCATGCAAGTCTCATCATCGTTGCTTCTAAGGAGCATTCTGGTTGTATTTCTTCTAAGACTGATTAGTTCATTCTTCTAGCAGTCCATGGTATATTCAATACCCTTCACCATCACCACAATTGGAATGCATCAATTCTTCTTCTGTCTTCTTTTTTCATTATCCAACTTTCACATGCATATGAGGTGACTGAAAAGATCATGGCTTGGGTTAGGTTCACCATGTCATCAAAGTGACTTCTTTGCTTTTTAAGATTTTAAAGAGGTCTTCTTCAGAATATTTACCCAATGGACTATGTCCTTTGATTTCTTGACTGCTGCTTCTAAGGACACTGAATGTTTATCAAACTAGAATGAAATTGTTGCCACTTAGCTTATTTAAATAAATAGACAGTGAAAGTTGTTTAGTTAAGTGGTGTTTGTGTGCAGCCTTCCTTGGTGTTACATACTCATTTGCTGACACAGATGCTAGGTCCTTGCTTTGACCCTGAAATATATTTCCTCAATATAAAATAGCATATTTGAACATTAGCAAGCCGCACAAATACCTTGACCCAATAACAGCACAAAATTTAAGGTTCCAGTTTATAACTAAAGATAGGCAAGGATGTGGCAAAGCCAAAACAAAATAACTACAAACTGAAAATAATCTGAATTTCCAAAATTGGGCCATAACTGACTAAAGTGTGATTTGGCAGATCAAAATACTATACAGCTCTTAAAATGATTTATATCAATATTTATGGATCTGAGAGAAAATGTACAATGTATCTGAAATGAAAAAACCAAAATATTGAGTGATGTTTGGAGTGGGAAACAACAACAAAATTACATTTATAATTGTATAAACACAGTGATAGGTGTGGATACACGCCAGGTTTTTAACGTATTTTGTGACGGGGAAAAAGTTACAGCATGAAAAGAAAAGGAAAAACTTACAGTATTTAAAGAAAAATAAGAAATAAAATATGCATGGCATACATTAACAGAAAATATAAAATAAAGGCTTCTATCTATGACAACTATAAATTTGTACAAAAGCAAAAACTAGAAGGCAAAAAGAATAATTGAAAACATTAATTTGATTTCAACTGGGGATTCTGACCAACCTTTACCTCGAGTTTTCTTAATTTTAATATAGATTTGCAGTAAAGAAATTAGAGATAAAAGTGACTGAGGTTTATTTTGTGTAAATATTTTTCAGATTATCTTTCGATTGCAATTTCTCCATAAATTTTTTCCCTTAGCATTTCAAATTGAAGCACTGTTCCTCCTCTAAAGTATTATAGCAATTATATCTTGCATAATTAATGTAACAATTAAACCAATAAATCATGTACTGCCTCATGACATAGCTTTTTTCTTCATGACCTATATATATTTTTAATTCTTACTTAAATTTGAATAGTTGTCATATGACCCAATTAGATTTTGAATTACTTGTGGCTAGAGAAGCTATCTAATAAATCTTGGGGTTTCTCAAATCATTCACTGTATTGCTTTCCCTGTACAGATACCCTTGATAAAAGTTCTAGAATTAATTTAAGAGTAAGGCTTCCTGAGGTTCCGGCAAGATGGCGCTCTAGGCAGAAGCACCACGCCGTCCCTCCACAGCAAAGATCCGAAAAACTAAGCCAAACAGAGAATGCAACAATCCTGAAACCCTAGAACATCAAATGAAGAGATAAAGAACTCAGCCGAGCACCAAATGGAGTGAGAATACTGAAAGAGAACGGAGAGCGAGGAGAGATTCATGCAGAGGTCCCCTACCAGCTAACGCAGCGCGGATCCACCATCTTGGACTCCTATTGGAGACCAGCAAATGGGGGTACGAGACAGCAGCCTCACGGAGCGTCCAGTGGGAGACAAAACAGCCGGTAATTTGCAGTGTGCGCTTTCCCATCCCCCACCCCTCTTCGTCCCCGCTCGGGCTCCTCTGCTTCCCGCAGCCACAGTCTCTTGACCGGGAATCGCGGGCTGCTTGGATTCCACACACCCAAGCAGGCGGCTCTCTGGGTGCCATTTGTTGGCAGCTAGTGTTGCTTTTATTTTTCTGCTTCTTTTGATTTCTCACTTGCCTCTCGCCACCTCCCCCTCCTTTCACACAAGTCCCTGGCTCCGTCTGCCATCTTTGCTTCTTCCTGAGGGGCTGCAGGGCTCCATTCAACTGTGGAGCTGCTTCCCGGTCTGGGCTACCGCGCTGGTGGGATCCCTGGGCTTGTCTTCATTTTGAATTGTTTGTCTGTTTTCTTTCCCTTTTCTTGAGTTGGGAGCCCCTTCTGGCCAGGTGGAGCTGTTTGCCAGGAAGACTCCCCTTCAGCTTCCACCAATGTGCAGAGGGATCCCTGAGGACATTTCTTTACTCATTGTTTTTTTTTTTTTTCCTGTTTTTTTGGGGGGCCATTCTTGTTCTTTTTTTTTATTTGTTTTGCTTTCTTTTCCCTCTTTTTCCCTTTTGTCTTTCTTCATTGATCAGTGACTCATCTCTCTATATCTTCCTTCTCTTTCTGATCTCTGAATACCAGGCGTTGTATGCCTCTGTGCCTTCTGGCCAGGCTGTGCTGCAACACCTGAGAGCGACTTCCCCAGACCTCATAGCTGCATTGGTGGGATCCCTGAGAACTTTGCGTTTCTTTAACCTTTCTGATTTTTATTTGTTCATTCTTTTCTTTTCTTCCTCTTCCCCCTTCTGTTTTTCTCCATTTCACAGTCTCTCATCTCTCCATTCCAACGGCAAGCTCTCCTACCATTCTTTTTTGTTTATTTGTACATTTTTTGGCTCCTGTTCCTCTCTCCTCTCTACCGTATCCAGCTTAGCTCCACACATAAACATCTCCCTGCTGCATCCTGCCTACCTGCACCTTGCACTTGACATCAACACCATCAAGCAGTGCAAGCACGGCCTACTGGAACCTCCCCAGCATTGATTACCGACCGCCCTGGTGGCTGTAGTGAGTGCCACAAAACAACCCGTCCCAGTGGCTCCTCTTCAGCTAGACCTGCCCTGCTGTACCACATCTGAGTGACTGAACTGGCCAGTTGGAGAAGGAGGCGAAAAGTATTGAGCGCACAGATGAGCAAACAACAAAGAGCACGCAGTCCGCCTGCTCAGAAATAGTCAGATTTATTTTTAAAAAAAAAAAGGGACGAAACAAACAAATCTACAATCAATAAATGAGAGAAATATCTACTAAATGCCCCCAAAACAGCAAACAATATCAAAACATTTACAAAAACAGGACAGGATGGTTCAAGTAGGCATCCGAATTAAAACACCAGATGACTCTCCTGTGGAAGAAAATGCACCAGAAGTACCTGATAGGGAATTCAAATCTCTAATACTCGGAATTTTCCAAGAACTGAGACAAAAGGCTGACAAACATGAGAAAAAAATAGACAAATTCATGTAAACTACAGAAAAAAAAATTGGAAGATTTCAGGCAGGAACAAAATGCCAAAATGAATTCACAACTAGAAATTATACAAAAACAACAATTAGAAATCCAAAAGATAAACAACAAGATTTCAGAAATGGATGATGTCATAGAAGGGCTGAGAAGCAGATTTGAAACCGTGGAAGACAGGATCAGTGGAACTGAAAACAAACACTTGGATGCAACTCTGTTCCAGGAAAACTCAGAAAAAAGAACAAAGAAAAATGAAGAGACCCTGAGAGTTATGTGGGACACAATTAAAAGCAAAAATTTACGAGTGATTGGCATTCCAGAACAGGGAGAGAAAACAGAAAACACAGAGAGGATCATTCAGGAACTGCTGACAGAAAACTTCCCCAATATCATGAAAGATGAAAAGCTGGCCATCCAAGAAGCTCAACGAACCCTATATAGAAGAGACCCCAAAAGAAAATCACCAAGGCATATCACATTCACACTCACCAAAACCAAACACAAACAAAGAATCCTGAGAGCAGCTCGTGAAAAACAAGAAGTCACATACAGAGGAGAAACAATATGACTAAGCTCAGATTATTCGGCAGAAACCATGCAGGCAAGAAGGCAATGGGATGACATATATAAAATCTTGAAAGAAAAAAATTGTCAGCCAAGAATAATATATCCTGCAAAACTCTCGTTCAAATTTCATGGTGAAATTAGGTCATTCCACATAAACAGAAACTAAGGGAATATGTAGAAGTCAAACCAAACATACAAGAATTATTAAAGGGAGCTCTTCGATCTGAGGACAAACAGCTACAGCCCTCAGGAAGGACCTAGAACGCAGGATCGCACGAGCCAGATAACAATCTAGGAAATGAATTCTCGAGGACTATCCAAAACCAAAAGAAATACAACAGGGAATCAGAGCAGTCAATCGATGATGACAACAACCTCAAAACAATGAAAGAGGGAAGAAACGGCATAGGTATAGAACCTTCTAATGGAAAGGAAGGCAAGGCGATACCAAGTAAGGGTAGACTGCTTCAACCTTAGAAAGATAAGGGTAAAATTCATCGTAACCACAAAGAAAGTTAACAAACCAACTCATAAAAATAAACACGAAAAACATAAAGTCTCAGCAGAAACAAAACCTACAAAAAAAAAGAAATGAAAAAAAAATCCACAAACAAAAGTAACTCAGCACAAGAGAGTAAAAAGAACAAAGAAAACTTCAGCACCACAAAAAAAAAGCACTACAAACTGACAGCAACAAACTCACATCTATCAATAATTACACTGAATATAAATGGACTCAATGCACCCATAAAGAGACGGAGACTGGCAGAATGGATAAGAAAACATGATCCATCAATATGCTGTCTACAAGAGACACACCTTAGAAACAAAGATGTACATTTCTTAAAAGCCAAAGGTTAGAAAAAAATATATCAAGCTAACAACTACCAAAAAAGAGCAGGAGTGACAATTCTAATCTCACATAAAATAGACTTTAAAACAAAATCCACCATAGAAGACAAAGAAAGACACCATATAATGATTAAGGGGACGATCCATCATGAAGACATAACCATAAGAAACATCTACGCACCCAATGACAGGGCTCCAAAACACATAAAACAAACTCTAACAACACTGAAAAGACAAATTGACAGTTCCACAACAATAGTAGGACTTCAACACACCACTCTCCGTAAACGACAGAACAACTAAGAAGAAACTCAGCAAAGATACAGAAGACCTAAAGGGCACAATCAGCCAACTTGACCTCACAGACATATATAGAACACTCCATCCAACAGCTGCAAAGTACACATTCATTTCCAGTGCACATGGAACGTTCTCCAAAATAGACCACATCTTAGGCCACAGAGCAATCCTCAACAAGATGCAAAATGCTGAGATAATTCAAAGCATCTTCTCTGACCACAATGCCATCAAGGTAGAAATTAACATTAGAAAGAGCAAGGAAAAAAAATCAACTACATGGAAACTGAATAATACCCTGCTTACACATCACTCGGTAATGGAAGAAATCAGAGATGGAATCGAAACATTCCTAGAATCAAATGAGAATGAAAACACATCATACCAAAACCTTTGGGACACAGCAAAGGCAGTCCACAGACGACAATTTATAGCAATAGATGCACACATCCAAAAAGAAGAAAGGGACAAAATCAAAATATTAACTACAGAACTCAAACAAATAGAAAGAGAACAGCAAAAAAAAAAAAAAGCCCACAACCAGTGGAAGAAAGGAAATAGTAAAGATCAGAGCAGAAATCAATGAAATAGAGAACAGAAAAACAATAGAAAGAATCAACAAAACCAAAAGTTGGTTTTTTGAAAGAATCAACAAAATCGACAAACCACTGGCCAGACTGACAAAAGAAAAACAGGAGAGGACACAAATAACCCAAATAGGAAATGAAATGGGGACATTACAACAGACCCAACTGAAATAAAAAGGATTATAACAGAATATTATGAAAAACTATACTCCAACAAATTTGAAAACCTACAGGAAATGGATAAATCTCTAGAAACACACGGCCTACCCAAACTACAACGAAGTGATGTTGAAAATCTGAACAGACCCATAACAAGAGAAGAGATTGAAAAGGTAATAAAAAGACTCCCAACCAAAAAAAGCCCTGGCCCAGATGGCTTCACTGGAGAATTCTACAAAACATTTACAGAAGAGCTTGTACCAGTTCTACTCAAACTATTTCAGAGCATAGAAGAGAAAGCAACACTTCCAAATTCATTCTATAAAGCCAGCATGAAGCTGATACCAAAACCAGGCAAAGACGTCACAAAAGAAGAAAATCACAGACCAGTATCTCTCATGAATATAGATGCAAAAATTCTCAACAAAATTCTAGCCAATAGAATTTAGCATCATATCCAAAAAATAATACACCACGACCAAGTAGGATTCATACCAGGTATGCAAGGATGGTTCAACTTTAGAAAATCACTCAATGTAATCCACCACATAAATAAAAGGAAAGAAAAGAATCGCATGATCATCTCAATTCACGCAGAAAAGGGATTTGATGAAGTCCAACACCCATTCCTGATAAAAGCTCTCAATACAATAGGTATAGAAGTGAAATTTCTCAACATAATAAAGGGCAACTATGCAAAACCAACGGCCAACATCGTTCTTAATGGAGAGAGGCTGAAAACATTCCCCTTGAAAACAGGAACAACACAAGGATGCCCTTTATCACCACTCCTATTTTACATTGTGCTGGAAGTTTTAGCTTGAGCAATAAGGCAAGAAAAGGAAATAAAGGGCATCCAAATTGGTAATGAAGAAGTTGAACTGTCCCTGTTTGCAGATGATATGATACTATACACAGAAAACCCTAAAGACTCCACGAGTAATCTACTGGAACTAATAGAAAGATTCAGCAGACAAGCAGGATACAAGATAAACATTCAAAAATCAGTTGGATTCCTATACACCACTAAGGAGAACGATGAAAAGGAAATCAGGAAATCAATACCATTTTCAATAGCCCTGAAAAAGATAAAATACTTAGGAATAAATCTGACCAGCGATGTAAAAGACCTATACAAAAAAAACTATAAAACACTACTGCATGAAACCCAAAGGGATCTACATAAATGGAAAAACATACCATGCTCATGGATAGGCAGACTCAACATTGTGAAAATGGCAATTCTACCCAAAGCAATTTACAAATACAACACAATCCCGATCCAAATACCAACAACATTCTTCAAAGAGATGGAAAAACTAATCATTAACTTTATATGGAAAGGGAAGAAGCCCCGAATAAGTAAAGCACTACTGAAGAAGAAGAAGAAAGTTGGAGGACTCACACTACCTGACTTCAGAACCTACTATACAGCTACAGTAGTCAAAACAGCCTGGTACTGGTACAATGACAGATACATTGACCAGTGGAACAGAATTGAGAACCCAGATGTAAATCCATCCAACTACGGTCACCTGATTTTCAACAAGGGCCCAAAGTCCATGAAATGGGGAAAAGACAGTCTTTTTAACAAATGGTGCTGGCAAAACTGGATATCCATTTGCAAAAAAATGAAACAGGACCCATACCTCACACCGTATACGAAAACTACTTCAAAATGGATCAAAGACCTGAATATAAAGCCTAAAACTATAAAGTTCATAGAAGAAAAAATAGGACCAACACTTCAGGCCTTAATACATGGCATTAACAGGATACAAACCATAGCCATCAATGCACAAAACCCAACAGATAAGCTAGATAACTGGAATCTTCTATAAATCAAACACCTATACTCCTCAAAAGACTTCACCAAAAGAGTAAAAGAGAACCTACAGACTGGGAAAACATTTTTGGACAGTACAAGACAGACAAAGGTCTAATCTCCATTACCTACAAGAAAATCCAACCCCTCTACAACAAAAAGACAAATAATCCTATGAAAAAATGGGCAAAGGAAATGAACAGACACTTCACCAAAGAAGACATTCAAATGGCCAACAGACACATGAGGAAATGCTTGCGATCACTAGCCATTAGAGTAATGCAAATTAAAACCACAATGAGATAGCATCTCACCCCGGCATTACTGGCACGAATCAAAAACACTGCAAATAACAAATGTTGGAGGGGCTGCGGGGAGATGGGAACTCTTATGCACTGCTGGTGGGAATGCAAAATGATACAACCATTTTGGAAAATGATATGGTGCTTCCTCAGAAAGCTAGAAATAGACATACCATTCGATCCAGCAATCCCACTCCTAGGAATATATCCTAGAGACATAAGAGTCGTCACTCGAATAGACATATGCACACCTATGTTCATGGCAGCATTGTTCACAATAGCAAAACGTTGGAAACAACGTAGATGCCCATCAACAGATGAATGGATAAACAAACTATGGTACATCCACACAATGGAGTACTATGCAATGAGAAAGAACAGCAATGAATCTGTGAAGCATCTCATAACATGGATGAAACTGGAGGACATTATACTGAGTGAAATAAGTCAATCACAAAAGGACAAATATTGTATGAGACCTCTATTGTAAAAACCCATGAAAAAGTTCACACACAAAATTAACAATCTTTGTTGGTTACCAGGGATGGGAGGGGTGCGTGGGGAAATACTAAATAGGCAATAGATAAGTGGTATCTTGGGTTAAGGGTGAGACAGTACACAATACAGGGGAAACTAGCATAACCTGTACAAGGAAAGGTCATGGAAGCCCAACAGACACATCCAAACTCCCTGAGGGACTGAGTTGCTGGGCGGAGGGCTCTGGGGACCATGGTCTTGGGGAACATCTAGCTCAATTGGCATGACACAGCTTATAAAGACAATGCTCTACATTCTACCTTGGTGAGTAGTGTCTGGGGTCTTAAAAGCCTGTGAGCAGCCATCTAAGATACTCCACTGGTCTCATCCCTTCAGGAGCAAGGGAGAATGAAGAGAACAGGATACAAGGAAAAGATTAGTCCAAAGGACTAATTGTCCACAGCTACCAAGGCCTCCACCGGACTGAGTCCAGTACAGCTAGATGCTGCCCGGCTACCACCGCTGACTGCTCTGACCAGGATCACAACAGAGGGTTCTGGACAGAGCTGGAGAAGGATATAGAGCATAATTCTAACTCACAAAAAAAAAGACCAGATTTACTGGCCTAAAGGAGACTGGAGAAACCTCGAGAGTATGGCCCCCAGACACCCTTTTAGCTCAGTCGTGAAGTTACCTCCAAGGTTCACTGTTCAGCCTGGGAGTGGACAGCCCTGTAAAACCAAATGAGACTAATGAGTTATAGGAGTCCAGTGACAAGGGCCAGAAGGCAGAAGGGGACAAGGAAGCTGGTGATAGGGAACACAAGGTTGAGTAAGGATATTGTTGATGTGTTGTGAAACTGTTAACCCTTGTCATAGGGCAACATTTGTAGTAACTGTTAAATGAGAAACTATTTTGTTCTGTAAGCCTTCATCTTAAGTGAGAATAACAGCACAGTTTGAAGAGCATAGTCAATGTCACTGAACCGTGTATGTAGAAATTTTTGAAACGGTGTATCTTTGGCTATGTGTATTTTCACCAAAAAAAAAAAAAGTTTGAGAATTTAGAAGGTTAATATGTTGTGGGGTTGTTAACCAATATCATAAAACAACATGTGTACTACTGTTTCATGAAAAACTATTTGTTCTGTAAGCCTTCACCTGAAGTACAATTAAAAAAAAAAAAAAAGAGTAAGGCTTCCCGACTTAAGGAAGGCAAGTGATTTAATTTGCCACTTTATCCCCTCACTTAACTATCTGTTGAATGTCTAATGTTCTGAGCACTGGTGATACTGGATAGAGAAACTATTACGTATCTCCAGCAATAAATAAAAACCCTATAAAATAGCAGATACTGGCATGATGAATGAAAAAAATAATAAGGCAAAGTGAAAAACTAGAAGGAAAGAGAAATGATCTCTATTTAACAGAGGTTAAGAAAAGGTCAGTTTGATGAGGTGTCATCTGAGCAGACACTTGAATGTTGTGAAGGAGGAAATCACGTGGCTGTCTGAGAGAAGACTATTTCTGACAGAACATATAACGCTCGCTGTGTTCCAAGAAAGCCAGAAAACCACTTGTGGTTAGAATACATGAGAGCAACAAGAGTGGTAGGGAGAGAGTTCGGGCAGGTAGCAAAGGGTCAGATCAGGCAGATGCTTCTAGGATTTAGACTTTTATTACAGATGTGTTAGGAAGCCACTGGAATGTTCTGAGCAGAAAAGAGACACGATCACATATACAGGCAGACCTCGTTTTATTGCACTTCGCTTCACTGTGCTGAGACACTGCACTTTTTACCAATTGAAGGTTTGTGGCAATCCTGGAAACCCTGGTGGCATAGTGGTTAAGAGCTATGGCTGCTAACCAGAAGGTCAGCACTTCAAATCCACCAGGTGCTCCGTGGAAACTCAATGGGGCAGATCTACTCCATCCTATAGGGTCACTATGAGTTGGAATCCGCTCGACAGCAAGAGGTTTAGTTTGGTTTTTTTTGTGCCAAGCAAAGCCTTCCAGCTTCATTTCTCTAACAGCATGCACTCACTTCATGTCTGTCTCACATTTTAGTAATTCTTGCAGTGTTTCAAATTTTTTCATTATTTTTATATCTGTTATGGTGATCTGTGATCAGTGATCTTTCATGTTTCTATTGTAATTGCTTCGGGATGCCACGAACCATGCCCATACAAGACGGAGCACTTAACTGACAAATGTTCTGTGTGTTCTGATTGCTCCACTGAGCAGCCGTTCCCCCACCTCTCTCCTGCTCCTGGGGCTTCCCTATTCCCTTAGACACGACAATATTGAAAGTAGGCCAGTTAATAATTTTACAATGGCCTCTAAGTGTTCAAGTGAAAAGAAGAGTCTCATGTCTCTCACTTTAAATCAAAATGATTAAGCTTAGTAAGGAAGGCAGGTCTAAAGCCAAGAAAGGCTGAAAGCTAGGCCTCTTGCACCAAACAGCCAAGTTGTGAATGCAAAGGAAAAGTTCTTGAAGGAAATAAAAAGTTCTACTCCGGTGAACGCAAGAATGATAAGAAAGTGAAACAGCCTTATTGCTGATATGGAGAAAGTTTGAGTGGTCTGGATAGAAATCAAACCAGGCACAACACTCCTTCAAGCCAGAGCCTAATCCAGACGAAGGCCTCAACTCTCTTCAATTCTATGAAGGCTGAGAGAGGCAAGGAAGCTGCAGAAGAAAAGTGTGAAGCTCGCAGAGGTCGGTTCATGCGGTTTAAGGAAAGAAGCCGTCTCCGTAACATAACACTGCAAGGTAAAGCAGCAAGGGCTGATGGAGAAGCTGCAGCAAGTGATCCAGAAGATCTAGCGAAGATAATTGATGAAGGCGGCTCCACTAAACAATAGATTTTCATCATAGACAAAACAGCCTTGTACTGGAAGAAGATGCCATCTAGGACTTTCACAGCTAGAGAGAAGTCAATGCCTGCCTTCAAAGCTTCAACTCCCTTGTTAGGGGCTAATGCAGCTAGTGACTTTACACTGAAGCCAATGTATATTTACCATTCCAAAAATCCTAGGGTCCTTATGAATTATGCTAAATCTACTCTGCCTGAGCTCCACACATGGAACAACAAGGCCTGGATGACAGCACATTTGTTTACAACATAGTTTACTGAATATTTAATCCCACAGTTGAGACCTACTGCTCAGAAAGAAAAAAAAAAGATTCCTTTCAAAATATTACTGTTCATTGTCAATGTACTTGGTCACTCAAGAGCTCTGATGGAGATGTACAAGGAGATTAGTGTTGTTTTCATGCCTGCCAACACAACATCCATTCTGCTGCCCATGGATCAAGGAGTAATTTCAACTTTCAAGTCCTATTATTTAAGAAATACATTTTGTAAGGCTAGATCTTCCATAGATAGTGATTCTTCTGATGGATATGGGCAAAGTAAATTGAAACCACCTTCTGGAAAGGTTCACCCTTCTAGATATCATTAAGAACATTTGTGATGCATGGAAGGAGGTCAAAATATCAGCATTAACAGGAGTTTGGAAGAACGTGACTCCAACCCTCATGGATGACTTTGAGGGGTTCAAGACTCCAGTGGAGGAAGTAACTACACATGTGAAAATATCAACAGAACTAGAATTAGAAGTGGAGACTCAAGCTGTAACTGAACTGTTGTAATCTTATGATAAAACTGTAATGAACGAGGAGTTGCTTCTTACGGATGAGCAAAGAAAGTGGTTTCTTGAGATGGAATCTACTCCTGGTGAAGATGCGTTAAACATTGTTGAAACGACAACAAGGGATTTAGAATATTACATAAAATTAGTTGATAAAACAGTGGCAGGGTTTGAGAGGACTGACTTCAGTTTTGAAATTTCTACTGTGGATAAAATGCTATCAAACAGCATTGCATGCTACAGAGAAATCTTTTGTGAAAGGAAGCGTTAATCAATGCTGCAAACTTCATTGTTGCCTTATTTTAAGAAATTGCCACAGCCACCCCAACTTTTGGCAACCACCACCCTAATCAGTCAGCAGCCATCAAAACTGAGGCAAGATCTTCTACTAGCAAGAAATTATGACTTGCTGAAGACTCAGATGATGGTTAGCATTTTTTAACAATAAAGTATTTTTTAATTAAAGTATGTACAATATTTTTTGAGATATAATTCTACTACACGCTTAACAGACTACCAAAACCCAAAACCAAGCTCATCAGCATTGAGTCAATTCTGACTCACAATGACCCTATAGGACAGAGCAGAACTGCCCCCCTAGGGTCTCCAAGGAGTGGCTGGTGGATTCAAACTGCCAATCTTTTTGTTAGCAGCTGAGCTCTTAACCACTGAGTCACTAGGGCTCCTAACAGACTATAGCATAGTGTAAACATAACTTTTATATGCACTGGGAAACCAAACAATTCATGTAATCCTCTTCACTGAAGTGGTCTGAAACCAAACCGACAACATGTCTGAGGTATACCTGTATACTTAAAATCATCCTTCTGGTTGCCATCGAGAACAGACTGCAGAGGCATAAAAGGAGTGGCAGGGAGAAAAGTTAAAAGGCTACTGTATATACTAGGCAAGAGGTGGTAGTGGCATGAACTGTCAGTGGAAGTAATAAAAAGTAATGATAACAAACAAAAATTGACAGGATTTATTGATGGATGGCATGTAGCATGTGAGAAATAGAGAAGAGTCCAAAATTATTTCACATTACACACTTGAAAAGCTGAGTGACTGATGGTACCATTTACAAAGATGGGGAAAACGGGAAGAGAAGTAAGTTTGGCATACAGAAATTAGTAACTGCTTAGAACATGTTATGTTTCAGATGAATTATAAAGAGCCATATTATGTAGGCTAACTAGAGCAATATTCAACTCTAAAATATCAGTAGCTTAACCCAAGTAATGTTTCTTACTCACATCATACTCTAATCTAGTTTGGTGATGGGAAGAGGGAAGGACATCAGGCTCCTCCTCTTTTCCCTTCTTGTCCCTGCAAATTCAGCTCTAAATGCATTAGTTAGTCTGAAAATGGTCAGCTTTCACTCAAGATGGAAGGAAGCTATAATGACCCAGCACAGTTTGTCTGGGTCCAAGCAGAGTGAGGAAGGGGTCTTCTGAGATGGACAACTCAGCATTGGGTATCAGAACTCTAGTGGAGTCAGGAGAGTATCCCCAGAGATGAGCTGCCTTGCACAGGGTGTGGGACTTGAGGCAGGATGATAAGGCATCCAAGCAGCGTGGTGGAATGTCAGGAGATATGAGAGCCCAACAGGTTGAGGAATATGCTCACACAGATGCATGAGGCAGGCAGCCTGGAACGTGTTGTCAGAGCATGAGTGGGAGAAAGAAGGCATCCAAGTGAAGGAACAGAAACAGCGGTGTGGCATGAGTTGCTGGAGCATGGGTGGAGTGAGGAGAGACTCCATATGAACTGGCAGAGGCAGCAGCCTCGTTCAGGGTATTGTTTTCTGAAGGGGGTAAGGATGGCATCTTCTCAAAAGACGATTAATGGCAGAAATGGGATATTGGTTACTGTAGTGGACAGACATTTAGGGTAACCATGATCCTTGCTTCCTTAACAAACCAATACTGACACATTAATATTAACTAAAAGTTTACATTAGGGTTCACAGTTTGTGTTGTACATTCCTATGGGTTTCACAAATGTATAATGTCCTATGCCCACCATTACAGTATCATACAGAATAGCTTCGCTTCCCTAAAAATGCCTTGGCTCCACCAGTTCATCCTCCTTCCCTCTTCCTGAACCCTGACAACCACTAATCTTTTCACTATCCCTACAGTTTTGCCTTTTCTAGAATATGCTACTGTTGGAATCACACAGTATGTAGCTTTTTCAGACTGGCTTTCCTTAGCAGTATGTGTTTTAGCAGTATGTGTTTAAGTTTTCCCCACGTCTTTGTGTACCTTGGTAGCTCTTTCCTTTAATTACTGAATAATACTTCATTGTACGGATGTTTGTTCATCCATTCAGCTATTGAAGGACATCTAGGTTGCTTCCAATTTTTGACAATTATCAATAAAGCTGTTACAAGCATTTGCGTGCAGGTTATTGTGGACATACGTTTTTGTCTTATTTGGATACATGCCTAGGAGCTCAATTGCTGGATTGTACAGTAAGCCTATCTTTAGCTTATTAAGAAACTGCCAAACTGTCCTCTAAGTGGCTGCACTATTTTGCATTTCACTATCAATAAACAAGGGCTCCTGTTGCTCCACATACTTGCCAGCATTTGGTGTTGTCAGTGTTCTGGATTTTAACCATTCTAACAGGTGTGTAGTGATATCTCTTTGTGGTTTTGGTTTGTAATTCCCTGACAGGAGGTGGAGCATTACCTCATATGACTATTTGCCATATGTCTATCTCCTCTGGTGAGGTTTCTGTTCAGATCTTTTGTCTATTTTGTAACTGGTTTGTTTGTTTCCTTATTGCTGACCTTAAAATATTTTCTGTATATTTTAGGTACAACTCCTTTATCAGCTACGTGTCTTACAAATATTTTCTCTCAGGCTGTGGCTTGTCTTTCCATTTTCTTCACACTTTCTTTCTCAGAGCAGAAGTTTTTACAGCTTATCGATTCATTTTATAAATCATGCTTTTGTTACTGTACCTAACACGCCATTGCCAAACCCAAGGTCACCTAGATTTTCTTCTATGTTATCCTGTAGAAGTTGCATAGTTTTTCATCTTACGTTTAGTTTTTTGATACATTTTAATTTTTATGAAAGACATAAAGTCAGTGCCAGATTCAATTTTTTGTATGTTTTTTCCTGTTGCTTCAGCACATTTGTTGAAAAGGTTATTCTTTCTTCATTCCTTGTGCCCCTTTATCAAAGATCAGTTGACTATATTTGCATAGGTCTGTTTCTGGGCTATTTTGTTCCATTGGTCTATCTGTCTATTCTCTTGCCAATACCACACTATCTCGATCACTGTAGCTTTATAGTAAGTACTGAGTTTGGGTAATGTCAGTGTTAGTCTTCCAGCTATGTTCTTCAATATTCTGTTGAATATTTTGGCTCTTTTGATTTTCCAGAAAACTTTTAGAATTATTTTTCCAATATCTGCAAAATAGCTTGCAGATATATTGATTGGAATTGCACGGAATGCATACATGAACTTGGAAAAATCTACATCTTAATAATGTCAAGTCTAAATGAACATGGACTATCTCACCATTTATTTAGATATTCATTGAATTCTTTCATCAGAATTTTGTAGTTTTCCTCATATAAATCTTATATATGTATATTGTTAAATTGAGACCTAACTTTATAGGTATTTTTTTTTTTTTGCCCTAATGCAAATCCTGTTGTATTTTTATTTCAAATTCGAATTGTTTATTGCTGGGATGTAGACAAACAATTGACTTTTTTAAGGTGATTTAATTGGTAGGTTTAATATCTGATTTTAAGTAGTAACAGCAGGGAGTAGGCCTTTTTTTAACATCTTAAAAATTGTTTTATTGTGGTAATATGTGTGTAACAAAACATTTGCCAATTCAGCATTTTCTGCATATACAATTCAGTGACATTGATTACATTCATGACTTTGTGTAATCATCACTACTATCCATTTCCAAAGTATTCCACCATCCTCAAGAGAAACTCAGTGCCTCCTAAGTAACAGCTCCTCCTTTTACCCTCCCTCTCACTCCTGACAGCTACTAATAAACTGTGGTCTCTATAACTTGCCTGTTCTAGATGTATTATTTACGTGGGATCATACAATATCTGTCCTTTGGTGACTGACTTATTTCACTCAGCATGTTTTCAAAGTTCATCTGTGTTTTAGCAAGTATCAGGACTTCATTTTACTTTATGGCTGAGTAATATTCCATTGTGTTCACAATAGCTAAAAGGTGGAAACAACCTAACTGTCCATTAACAGGAGAATGGATAAACAAAATGTGGTGTGTACATGCAATTGACTTTTATATATTAATCGTGTGTCTTGCTGACTTGCTATAATTGCTAATTAGTTTCAGGCGTTTTATTTTGTGTGTGTGTGTGTGTGTGTGTGTGTGTGTGTGTGTATGTGTATGTGTCAATTCTTTGAGATTTTGTACATAGATGTTCTTATCATTTGCAAAGACAATTTTATTTCTTTCTTCCCAATCTGTATACACTTTATTTTCTTTCTTTTTTCTTTTTTGCCTAATTGCATTAGCTAGAACTTTGTTGTTGAATGGGTAATTATTTATTTAATCAAATATATTTCTTTCCCCGAAAGAAAACTGTATGCCAGTCAGTAAATTAATTTCTCACAGATTAAAATCTCATCCTAATAAATTATGATCCCAGAAGAGTGTGTCATAGTCACGGAACAAACCCAGAGATGGGGTAGAACTGTCTCCTTTTTCTTTTTGAGAACTCTTCCTCAGAGAGAGCATCTTTCTTACAATGAGATTTCACTTATTCTCCAAAACAAATTCTCTAATCCCTGAAAAATAAGTCTTATCTTCAATAATAACAGAACTCAACTCTCAGCATGGGGATAGTTAGCTGGGAAATTTCTATGTTACTTGCAATCCTAAATAAACAATGGTCATTTATGCTCTATTATTTAGATCTGGTATTTTTCTCCTTCATACCCCAGTCACCACCGAGACCCCCCACAGGTCACCATATGGAGCATCATACTTTTTCTAGATAGTCACATAAATCTTGTCCCATCCATAAGCCTATCCACTAATATATCACAATCTTCAGCAAACTCCTTAATGAATTTAGTCTTTCCTCTATAAATTCAAATGATCTTGCTGTCCCCAAACTATCAAGTTATCTACATTTACACCCATATACTCTGCTTCTTTTCTTGTATAATGACCCTGCTCTCTAAAGGAGTAACCCAGCCACTTGTGTGCTATATCACATCGTTTCCTCCCTTTTAAAAGACTTGACATTTTTAATTATGTCCCTTCTCTTCTGCCTCAAATTTTCCCTCTTTACTGAATTATTATCATTAACATACTGTAAGTCTGAATATTTCCTATCTTAAAACAAAAACAATCAGAAACTTACTTTGATTATTTGTCCACCTCTATCTCTGACTTACCTTCCTCTATTTGTCTATAGTCAATGTTGCGAGTGCCACAATAATTGTCTTCTCATCCCATTCTAGGTAGACCTCAGTCTTCACCATAGCTTCAAAACACTCTTGCCAAGATCAACAATTAGCTCCATTGCTCCAAATCTAATAGTCACTTCTTTGTATTCTCTTGCTCCAGATTTCATCAACAGATCTACATTTTACTAGAGATCCTAGCAATGCAAAAAGAAAGGAAAATATATAAAGGATACCCCCCAAAATACCCAAACCCATTGCCATCAAGCCAACTCTGACTCATAGCAACCCAATAGGACAGAGTAGAACTGCCCCATAGGGTTACCAAGGAGCAGCTGGTGGATTCAAACTGCCGACCTTTTGGTTAGCAGCCGAACTCTTAACCACTACACCACTGGGATTTCCATATAAAGGATACTAGGCTTGAAAAGATAAACCAACACTATAGTTTCCTGAGGTTGACATGACTGAATGCATAGAAAATTCATTAAAATCCACACAAATGATTAATATTACTAAGACAGTAAAGGAAGTTGAGATATGAGGGAAAAGACCAGTGTACAAAAACAAAAAACACAAATACATAGCTATGAAGCAGAAATAGTAGTTACAAATTTTAATTTAAAAAGAGATACTATTTACAATGACAACAAAAACTCTAACACACTTAGGAATGAAATTAACAAAAGATGGTTAAGATCTTTAATTGCACATACCTCTCTATAGGGTGGTGTTGAAAACTTTCAGGTGATATTCTAGAATTTGTGGTGGTTTTCTAAGGACTGCCATCGCCATTACTACTTTAATATTAATTCCTGTGTCTAACCCTTTCACAATATCGATGCATAGACATGTGTGGGCATTCCGACAGCATAGGCCCTCATTAGCACAGTACAAGGGGGTCTATACCTGAAACCTAACTTAAGCTGTATCACCTATATGGTGAAGTCACAAGTTCGTGACATTTGACACAGCTCTGCTTATTAAACAGGGTCCTCAGCTACCCACATCAGGGGCCTGAGGACTAGTGGTTCCACCCACGCCACTTAGCCACCTGCGGCAGGGGTCCAAGAATAAATGGTGCCCCCCAGTCCTTACAGCCAACAGCATTGGGTGCCCATAGTCCAGTTGCAAAACCCATCCGCCTATGCACTCTAGGGAACACAGACAGACTTTCCTCCCAGACACTCAGGGGCAACCATCAGCCCCTGCCTTGGTCAGTGCATGACCCCTACCTGCAGTCACATACCTGTGCCTACTCCAATCACCCCTGCCTGTCTAGGACTGTAGGTAAGAGCCTCCACAACACACTTGGTGACTGACTACCTGGACACCTGAGCTGAATCCATACAAGAAAAGTAAATGGACTCCTGGGCTCACATACCCAGTAACAGATTTAACCACCTGGTGACAGGACATTAGAGTTTCAAAGGCACTAAAATCAAACTAGCTCACAAGAGCTGCCTATTTGGGCATATCAAAACAAAACAAGAAGCTAGAACACAGTAAGCAAACATAAAATAAATAAATATAATAACTTATTGATGGCTCAGAGACAACAGTCTATATAAAATCACATAAAGAGGCAGACCATGATGGCTTCAGCAAGCTCCCAAAACAAAGAATCAAGAAATCTTCCAGAGGAAGATAACTTTTTGGAATTACCAGAGGTAGAATACAAAAGGTTAATATACAGAACTCTTCAAGAGATCAGGAAGGAGATCAGGCAAAATGCAGAAAATGCCAACAAACATACAGAAGAAGCAACAGAGGAACTTAAGATTATAGAAGAGCACGATGTCAAATGTAACAGGCTGCAAGAAACCATAGAGGGACAGCAAACAGAAATCCAGAAGATTAACAATAAAGTTTCAGAATTAGACAACTCAATAGAAAGTCATAGAAGCAGAATTGAAGCAATGGAAGTCAGAATTAGTGAGACTGAAGATAAAGCACTTGACACCAACTTATTTGAGGAAAAATCAGACAAAAGGACTTTAAAAAAATGAAAAAACCCTAAGAATTATGTGGGATTCTATCAAGAGGAATAACCTATGAGTGATTGGAGTACAGAACAGGGAGGGACAACAGAAAATACAGAAAGAATTGTTGAAGATTTGTTGGCAAAAAACTTCCCTGATATCGTGAAAGATGAGAAGATATCCATCCAAGATGCGTATCGAACCCCACACAAGGTAGATCCCAAAATAAAGTCACCAAGACAAATTATAATCAAACTTGACAAAACCAAAGATAAAGAGAGACTTTTAAGAGCAGCTAGGTATACACAAAAAGTCATCTACCAAGGAGAGTCAATAAGACTAAGCTTGGACTACTTAGCAGAAACCATGCAGGCAAGAAGGCAATGGGATGACATATATAAAGCGTTGAAGGAAGAAAAAATGCCAGCCAAGAATTATATATCCAGCAAAACTGTCTCTCAAATATGATGGTGAAATTAGGGCATTTCCAGATAAACAGAAATTTAGGGAATTTGCAAAAACCAAACCAAAATTACAAGAAATACTAAAGGGAGTCCTCCAGTTAGAAAATCAATAACATCAGATAACAACCCAAGACTAGAACACAGGATGGAGCAACCAGATATTAACCCAGTTAGGGAAGTCGTAAAAATAAATCAAAGCTAAAACACTGAAAATAGGGAAACAGAGACGTCAATATGTAAAAGATGACAACATTAAAACAAAAAAGAAGGACTAAAAAATGTAGTCATAGATCTTTCATATGGAGAGGAAATCAAGGCATATGAAGAAATAAGACTGGTTTAAACTTAGAAAAACAGGTAAATATTAAGGTAACCATAAAGGAAACTAACAATCCTACACATCAAAATAAAAAACAAGAAAAACATAAAGACTCAGCAAATACAAAATCAACAAAAACGAAAAAGATGAAAAGAAACTACATAAAGAAAAACGACTCAGCACAGAAAATTAAGTGGAACAAAGAAACTTTCAACAACACCCACAAAAAAGACATCAAAATGACAGTGCTAAACTCATACCTATTGATAATTATGCTGAATGTAAATGGACTAAATGCACCAATAAAGAGACAGAGAGTGACAGATTGGATAAAAAAACATGATCCGTCTATATGCTGCCTACAAGAGACACACCTTAGACTTAAAGACACAAACAAACTAAAACTCAAAGGAGGGAAAAAAAATCTATCAAGCAAACAACACTTAAAAAAGAGCAGGAGTGGCAATATTAATCTCTGACAAAATAGACTTTAAAGTAAAATCCACCACAAAGGAGAAGGAAGGACACTAAATAATGATTAAAGGGTCAGTACACCAGGAGAATATAACTATAATAAACATTGATGCAACCAACGACAGAGCTCCAAAATACATAAAACAAACTCTAACAGCATTGAAAAGAGAGATAGACAGCTCCACAATAGCAGTAGGAGGCTTCAACACACCACTTTCGGTGAAGGACAGAACATTCAGAAAGAAGCTCAATAAAGACACAGAAGATCTAAATGCCACAATCAAACAACTTGATCTCACAGATATATACAGAACACTCCACCCAAGAGCAGCCAAGTATACTTTCTTTTCCAATGCACATGGAACATTCTCCAGAATAGACCACATATTAGGCTATAAGGTAAGCTTTAACAGAATCCAACGCATTGAAATATTAAAAAGCATCATTTCTGACCATAAAGCCATAAAAGTAGAAATCAAAAACAGAAAAAGCAAGGAAAAAAAATCAGACCCATGGAAACTGAACAACACCTTGCTGAAAAACTACTAGGTTACAGAAGAAATTAAGGGCAGGATAAAGAAATTCACAGAATCAAATGAGAATGAAAACATATCCTACCAGAACCTTTGGGACACAGAAAAAGCAGTGCTCAGAGGTTCATTAAGAGCAATAAATGCACACATTCAAAAAAAAGAAAGGGCCAAAATTAAAAAATTAACCCTACAACTCGAACATATATAAAGAGAGCAGAAAAAGAAGCCCTCGGGCACCAGACAAAAGCAAATAATAAAAATTGAAGTAGAATTAAATGAAATAGAAAAACAATTGAAAGAGTTAACAAGACCAAAAATTCCTTTGGGCATTTTCACCAGTGGAGTCTCAACCTCTCTCTGTGTGACTTGTCCACATCTGTCTCCTCACGCCCCTACTTGAAAATTGTGGTTATTTATTTATTTTTTAATATATAACAAAGTTTATCTACCTTTTGGTAGTTTTCCTCCCATCCATTTACAGAGATTTATATTGTTTATCCCAAAGTTATTGTCAAGATAACTAACTTAACAGAAATTTTTTAATAAGAAGAACGCTGTTTCTAGATGATTATTTCTCTTAATCAAGTCCCTGGGTAGTACAAAAGATTAACACACTAGGCTGCTAATAGGAACTCAGAAGTTCAAGTCCTCCCAGACATGTTGTGGAAGAAAGACCTAGCAACTGCTTCCAAAAAATCAACAGTTGAAAACCCTTTGGAGTACAGTTCTACTCTGACATACATGGGATCTCCATGAGTTGGAGTTGACTGGACACAACTGGTATATCTCTCAATAGTTTGGTAGGTAGAGAGAGAAAAAGAGGGTGACTATTTTTAATGGTCATCATGTCGTCTGAAGGAAACAGTGTCGCTACTTGAATCATGGGCTTTGGAATCATAGCAACATGCATTCATATGCTAGATGCACCATTTACAAGTTTATAATCTCAGAAAAGGTTAATGAAGATGTGAGAATTAAATGAGATAACATACTTAAAGCACATTGCCCAAAGTAAGTAATTAAGAATTGATGCATTTGAATTATGGTATTGACAAAGAATATTGACTATACCATGGACTGCCAGAAGAGCATACAAATCTGTCTTGGAAGAAGCACAGCCAGAATGCTCCTTAGAAGCGAGGAAGACAAGACATCATCTCACTCACTTTGCAAGTGTTATCAGGAGGGACCAGTCTTTGAAAAAGGACATCATGCTTAGCCAAGGAGAGGGTCAGCAAAAAAAGAGGAAGACCCTTAACGAGATGGACTGACACAGTGGCTTCAACAGTGGGCTCAAACATAGCAACAACTGTGAGGATGGCACAGAACCAGGCAGTGTTTGTTCTGTTGTGCACAGGGTCACTATGAGTCAAATTGACTCAATAGCACCTAACAACAACATGATCTCTGTCCGATGGCAAAATGATATTTCTGTGTGATGGCCAAATAATGTGTTTAATCTATGTGTCCCTGCACTTTCCTCTTCTGAACTGCCTTTCATATGACCTTTTGGTGACTTGTTTCCTGCCTTGCTTCTGAAAGCCCAAGGAATCATAAGCACACCATGCCCAACACCATCCAGCCCTCAACAGAGAAGAAATACTGATTACCAAGAGGATAAAACTTCTCTATTATAGTGGAAACTGTAGATTCTCATATTCTTCTTTATACTTCAAATATTTTCCAAATGTTCTATAACAAACATACTGTTTTTATAATTAGAGGAATAAATATTATTTTGTAAAAATGAATTTGTCACTCATTTTAAATCTTGATTGTTAGAAAAATACATTTTTTAAAAAATTTTAGTCTACTTTTAGAAAAAAGTTGGTTAAAATGTAGGAAAATTAATGTAGTACATCTCCTGTTCTGTGTATTGAATTATACTTATACAAGTATTTAACTTTATGATATACTTGTTCTTTTTTATTATGGTAAATATATATGTAACAAAACATTTTACAAGTCAACAATTTTCACATGTACAGTTCAGTCGCATTAATTATCTTTATCTGTTGTTCAGCCATCACCCTCAGCCTTTCTCAAATTTTTTCATCACCCTTAACAGAAATGCAGTGTTCCCTAAGCATTGTGTCTTCCTCTCTCTCTACTTCCTGGCCCTGGTAACAACCAATAAACATTGATCTCTATATAAGAGAGTCAACAACACAATTTGGACTTCCTTATTCTATTTTCATATAAGAGGGATCACACAGTATTTGTCCTTTTGTGGCTTACTTATTTCCCTTAACATGTTTCGAAGATTCATCCATGTTGTCGCATGTATCAGGACTTCATTTCTCTTTATGGCTGAGTAATATTTATTGTATGTATGTGGTAACATTTTGTTTATTCATTCATCTGTTGATGGACATTAGGCTGTTTCTGTCTTTTGGCTATTGTAAATAGTGCTGCAAAGAATACAGACGTACAATTACAGTGAAACCTGTGACAGCTGGAACTCAATGGGACAGACTTGTTTTTCTAGGTTTTACAAGTTTTCTGGCTTTGACAGGGTGCAGTCTCACCACTTTTCTGTCACTCTCTATTAGTGGAAAATATTTGAGTTTTCCTTCTCTGACAGGTTCCCACCTTATACAGGTTCCAGCTTTCACAGGTTTTGCATAATCTGTTTTGAGTTTCTGCTTTGCAATTGTTTTGGGTATATACTAGGAGCGGAATTGCTGGATCATATGGTAATTCTATGTTTCCATTTTTGAGGAACTGCCAAACTGTTTCCCACAGTGGCTATAATATTTTACAATTCCAGCAGCAATGGATACAGATTTCTATTTCTTCACATCACCAACACCTGCTGTATTCCACATTTTTAATCATAACCATCCCAGTGGGTATATAGTGACAACTCATTGTGGCTTTGATTTGCATTTCCCTAATGACTTATGACACTGAGCATCTTTTCATGTGCCTGTTGGCCACTTGTAGCTTTTCACTGGATAAATATCTACTCAAGTTCTTTGCTCATTTTTTGACTGGGCTATTTGTATTTTTGTTGTTTTTGTCTTTACGTCCCTGAATGGCAGGTCCTAGTATTTTTAGAATATTTTTTAGCCTGAAAAGAAGCTAAAAAAGAGGAAACACTCACCTCAGTACAATGAAATGAGTATTGAGAATTCAGTCGTAAACTGAACTACTTGTTCGGAGTCTGAAAGGAATTAGTGTTCCCAAAAGCGACTAAAAATTTTTGTTCTATTTTCTCTATTCTTTAATTATATTAGGGAAATACTTTTTTATGAAAATTCTATGTGCATATTTACCGTACCTTCCTTTTTTATTTGAGAGATTTTTTTTTTCTTTTTAATTTCAGGGTTTATAGAATGATAGATTAATTATGGACATTTCAGGGGAAATATAAGTTTGAATGTTGATGTTGTCTAACGATTCTCAAATATAAAGTTACAAATCTTACCAAAATATGCCTAGTTTATTATTTGTTGCTGTTGGTTGCCGTTGGGTTGATCTTGACTCATGGCATATACAGAGTCAATTATAACAAATGTTTTATTTTAAAGTTTCTTAGAAGAAAAATATTAAACATTCAAATTAAAGTGTCTCTGAAACAAAAACTTTATCTAACACTGAAGTTCTTGAATCTAATTTCATACTAGAGTGACTTGGGAAGCTTTAAAAAACACTGATACTCAGGCCTCATTTGCACGCAGGCCTCACTAATTTTTAAGCTCCATAATGTGCAGCCAAAACTGAGAACCACTAAACTGTATCCCAGGATGTTCTGTTAAAGTTTTTGACAAGTAAATGGAAAATCAGAATATTTATAATCTATAATCTGAGAGATAAGCATAAATAATATGCTCTGTGAAGAAAAGAAATATCCAAAACCCAATAATCTGAATTCTGTTACACAGACTTTTACTAATTTCCCTCTGATTTTAAATAATTATCTTAATCACCTTGTGTTATGGATTGAATTGTGTCCCCCCAAAAGATATGTGGAAGTCCTAACCCCTGTATCTGTGAATGTCATCCTGTTTGAAAACAGAATTTTTCTTTTGTTGGGTTAGTGAGGCTAGACCATAGTAGGGTGGGCCCTAAACCTAATCCCTTCTCCAAACCAAAAACTAAACCCACTGTGATCCAGTTGATTCGGACTCATAGCAACCCTGTAGGGCAGAGTAGCAGAACTGCCCTGCAGGATTTCTAAGGCTATAAATCCTTATGGAAGCAGGCTGCCACATCTTTCTCCTGCAGAGCAGCTGATGGGTTTGAACCACTGACCTCTCGGTTAGCAGCCAAGTGCTTAACCACTGTGCCAGCAGGGCTCCTAATCCCTTCTCAAGAGTATCTTATAAAGCGGATTACAGACGTGAAGAGACACACACAGCAGGAGAGACTTAGAATCAGCATCGTGATTTGGACTTCTAGTCAGACAGCTTTGTCTGAAGACTGTTAGCCTCCAGAACTGTGCGAAAATAAATTTCTGTTTTGTAAAGCCACCCACTTGTGGTATTTTTGTTACAGCAGCACTAGGTAACTAAGATATAATATAACACCTTGCAGTTACAGTATCTGCTCTAAAATGGCCGCTTGTCTAAAATGAATATCACTTCATCTTGTAAGTCCACGTAAGGAGTAACCAACTAAAACTTTCTGCTGTAGTATTTTGGTAAAAGAAAGAGGCGAATTAATTCAGACATTTATTTAGTCACTCCATAAATGTCTGGTGGAATTATCTACACTTGAGTTTATGTCTATGAAAAGAGGAAGACCCAGATTCAGTCTTTCTCAAACCTGTCAATGTTCATACTAACTCAGTGGATGTCCTCATCCTGCCTCACCATCTGACCAAAGGGTGCCTTCCCAGGGTAAGAGGACAATGGCCCCTTGTAGAACCCTTTATCTGTCAGGGGCTGTAATGTGCCAATCCCAGGACAGGACAGAGAACAGCAACAGAAAGTAAGAGTCGGATGAAATGAAGTTCCTACTTTCCCAAGCCATTTTTAGATTTTCAAAAATTCTTACTAGAAATTCTTTCCAACTCTGGCTGATGTAAAGTGCTGATAAAAATTACTTTAAAATATTGTGCTGTTGCCACATTCCTTTTGATTGAAGACTGGGTGAAAAAGCAAAGGACAGACCTACCTGTATTAAATACTGTCCTTTTCCACACAGAGAGCCATGCTCCATTGCTTCAAAGGGAATTTATAAATTTCAAACACTGTCGGAGCTAATCAGTATTTCCAGTCCAAGAGTGAAAGCTCCTGTTGCTAGAATTCACATCAACTTCTTCCCTTGGTGACTCGTGAGCAAATCAATCATGGCAAGCCTACACTCAGGAGGACTAGAATATTTGTTTTTCTCCTGGTACCAGTACTGAAGCAACAGCTGAAGTCACAATACCTCCCACAGGGCCGATGCTAAGAACTCCACTTCCTGAAGCAGCTGGTTAAGATCTAAATATAATGTGGGCCCTTAATATAGATTTCAAAGTCACTTTAAATATTACTTACACATTTAACTGGCTTCAAAAATAATAAGCTCTAACCCAGTGCTTGCTAAACTTTAATAAGCTTATAAATCGTCTGGGGATCTTGTTAGAATACACATTCTGGAATGTGGCCTGAGATTCTGAATTCTGAACAAGCTCCCACCCAGTGACGGTGCTGCGAGCAGGTGAACCGTACTTCTTTCAAGTGTCTTAACTAAGACGTTCTCAAAATGTGGTCTAGGAACAATCTACAATTAGAATTGCCTGTGGTGCTCGCTGGGGTCCCTGGGTGGCAGAAAGTTTAAGCGCTCAAAAGGTTGGTTGTTCAGGTCCACCTAGAAGCTCCTCAGAAGAAAAGCCTGGTGATCTACTTCTGAAAGGTCACAGCTTTGAAAATCCTACAGAGCACAGTTCTACTCTGACACACGTAAGGTTGCCATGACTCAGATCAGCTTGATGGCGACTGTTTCATGGCTGTTGTTGTTTTTATGGCGCTCATTAACATTAGCTTCACGGATCTCAGACAAGATCTACTGAATTATAAGAATATACATTTTTAAACAAAAGCCCATGTGATCCTGGTTTATATCAATATTTGAGAGCAGCAGCATATCTAAACAATTTGAGTCATCACAGTTATATAAAGTGGTCTCTCAAAATTCCTACAGATTGAGTTTTACACTTTTCCTTCAAGTAGTATATGAAACAGCCACTTTAGAATAACTTTGCAGAAAATCAGGTATTAAAAAATAACTTAAACTTTCGAAGACTTATAAAGAAAAGATACAGTATGACCCTAAACTATGTTTATATATTATTTGATTTACGGTGCTATTTAATTTTTCTCTCATTTCATGAATTTTAAATGCAAAGAGAGGGAATATCCTTGCTCTTGCTGCAGGCAGTATTTTGATTTGCAAGCTTGATATCTAAACTGTGAGGAAAACTATCATGTATCTTCATTGTGGCTTCTTTCTCTCACTCTCTCTGAAATTATTTGAGAAATAAAAAGTAAACTTTTTAATAATAATAATCCACCTATTAGGAACTCTCCAGAAAATCTATACCTTTCAGAACATAGCCGAAAGGACCTCAGAAAGAAGACTAGCTTGCTTTCCTAATGGCTCTGCAGACACACACACACACACACACACACAACACAACACACACACATGCCTACTTGTTTTACCTCTACAGCCTACTTCCCTAGTTCTGTAAAATCCATATTTCATTTTAATATCTTCTGGATGTTTCACAGAAGTTTAGGAGGGCAAACTATAAGACATTGGGGGGCATCCGTGGCAAGGACAAAAGCAAACTGAAAGTGGAGATAAGCGTTGACAACTCAAAACTCAAAGAATGTGAAAAACCAGAAATCCAACAGAATTGTACAGTTCCAAGAATTTGTTAAAATTAAGTTCAGTTTTCCATGTTTAAGAATGAAGGAACAGGCATATTCGGATCAACTGTCAGAGTCAAAGAATACAATTTCAGACAAGTCATGCTTCACTTGACTGAAATTCTTATTCTTTGATGGCACTCAATAAAATATTTGTCTGTATGCCATTTATTATGGGTTGACTTGTGTGTGCCCCAAAAGATATGTTGAAGTCCTAATCTCCGGTACCTGTGAAATATAAATTTTATTTGGAAATAGAGTGTTTGCAGGTGTAATTTTGAGATCATACTGCAGTAGGCTGGACCCTAATTTAATATGACTCATATCCTTATAAAAAGAGAAGAGACATTGACATCCAGACACTGACATACAGACAGAGCCGTGTAATGACGGACACCGCAAGCCAACGAATGACCGGGGCTACCAAAAGCTTGAAGAGGTAAAGAAAGATCTTCTCCTAGAGGCTTTGTAGATAGCATGGTCCTGCTGACACCCTGAATTTGAATTTCTAGTATCCAAAACTGTGAGAGAATAAATTTCCTTTGTCTTAAGTCACCCAGATTGATATTTTGTTATGTCAGCCCAAGGAAACTGATACACCCTTTTAAAATAATTCCAGAATACGAGCAGCCTTAAATGTGCTTACTATTTTCCTAACTAGTAAACATTTTACAAAACATTATCTATCAAAATTTGGACACTGGAAGACTTCTATTCACATACCTACCTCATTGACCCTCTTTAATTCAGGAGCAAGAGAATTAAAGGCCATTGAAGCTCAAAGTCTTTAAAATCACAAAAAATACATTCTTGTTAAATAGAGAGGACTGAGCATAACTTAATACATCACACATCTAGAGCAAGAATTAGTTACTCCACATGACAGGGAGGAAAAGAACAGAATCACAACCCTCAGCAGAGTAAGCGGGACCATTTAAAATGGTAATACACTGGATTATCATCTTATTTTGCTCCTGGCATTTGCTCATGTCAGTCATTTGGTATAGTTTGTCACCTGAATATCAAAACGACCATGACAAGCAAATAAATAATGAAAGTCAGAGAAAATTTACTCCGACAGGAGCTGGAGCTGAGTTTGAGTGGCAGGCGCCCACTGATACTGATGATTGAATTTTACTTTGTGACTAGAAGGCTAAGTACTCTTCCTCTCAATTCTCTGGGTAGACATATTGTGATTTTCTCATATAAACACACATACACACAAACAAGTATCTCAGCAGTCAGGAAAAGTCTCATGTTACATTGGTTAGCTGATCACACAGTTTTCCGTGTGAACATGTCTGGTTTAACGTTCAGAATGAATTAATTAGCCAGGGTCTGAAACATCAATGAGCATAATACTGGTGAGCAGGAACCACCGGATCAGCAACCTTCGCTGTTCATCTATTGTTTAAATACATTTTGTCACCATTAGAGAAAAGCTAATTCTATTCTACAAGAAGCACACTTTATTTGGAAAAACCAGTAGACTGGTTTATTCATATTCTATCAATGGAAACCGTTTCAAAGATCAATGAAGTCATAAGAATAGACATTAACTTTCAAACAAATTGCAAAGCAGGATTTTTCAGAAAAGCATTCATCAATTCAAACAGATTATACTATGATGTGCAACATATAAGAATCCCCTTGCTGTCAGTTCAGGCTCTCAATAATGAATAATGAAAGGCTAATCTATTTAACCCAAAAGAGGAAGTGCCTAGAATGCTGATTGCCTCCACATACTTAGTGTCTGCCTTCTGCATAATCATACGTTAACTTGGCTTTTTCCTCATGGGTCAGTAAAAACAAGCACTTAATCAATCACTGGGTGGAAAAGCAACAAAAGTCTTTGGTTTTTCCAGTGTTATGCAATTAAAGCTACCATCCCAAGTGTGCGGTGTGGGAACATCCCTCCCGAGCTTCATCTGAACACCACAGGGTGGAGCGGAGCCACAGAGAGTCCTCCCACCTGATTTCTCTGATTCGAGACTTAACTGGGCTTATGGCCAATTTAAGCAGAAATTTGCTTACAATATCACACAGCAGTCAACTACTGAAGGTTTCTAATTGGCTCTAACTTCTCCTAGAAATCTGGAAAAGCAAACGGTAGCAGATTTACACCGAGATCCGTGCACTAGTAGCAGACACAAAGAACTGTTAAAATCCAGGCTTGTATCACATCCCTGTTGTAACCCCACTGCAATCGAGTCGATTCTGACTCATGGCGACCCTACAGGACAGGGCAGAGCTGCCCCATAGGGTTTCCAAGGAGCGGCTGGTGGATTAGAACAGCAGACATTTTGGTTTGAAGTGGAGCTCTTTACCACTGCACCGCCAGGGCTCCTAATTTTTTCCTGATTGGAAAAAATAGCTCTTTTCTTCTCATGAATAAATAGGCATATATCTTTCCCTAGAATTTATATAAATACTATGTCCAACCACAGGATCAAATAATTAAGCATACTTAACATATACAGAAATAGCTCTTGCTAGAATGTGGTTTAATTCAATATTTCTATTTTTTAATGACTACAAAGTCCTTATGACGCCCTTGAAAACAGGCCATTGAATATTTAGTATTTTCCTCGCAGTTCATTTGTGTTCTCTTTAACTAAAAAAATAAAAATAAAAGAGAGAGAGAGTATTTGAAGAAATAATTGCATAGGAGTAAAGGGATTTCCACTCAATATGAGTAAGATCTAAGTAAACATTCCAGATTATGTAGAATTACACATCTCTAGGAGCCCAGGTGGTGCAGTGGTCAAGAGCTCAGGCTGCTGATAACCAAAAGGTTGGTAGTTCTAATCCACCAGCCACTCCTTGGAAACCCTATGGGGCAGTTCTACTCTGTCCTGTAGGGTGGTTATGAGTCGGAATGGACTAGATGACAAACTCAACGACAACGGGTTTAGTTTTGGTTATGGTCTCTGAAAACTATTTTCCAGATTGAAGTTAGCATATTTCCCTACTATAAGTATGTGTGTTTATAAATTTTAATAGAAACCCTAGTGGTGCAGTGGTTTAAGTGCCCAGCTGCTAACCAAAATGTCAGTGTTCGAACCAACCAGCCACCCTTTGGGAGAAAGATGTGGCAGTCTGCTTCCATAAAGATTTATCGCCTTGCATGAAACAATATGTGTATTAATTGTTTAAAGAGAAAAGAATTTGCTCTTTAAATCTTCACCTAAAGCACAACTAAAAAAAAAAGAAAAGAAAAACTGGTTTACAGCCTTGGGGAAAATAATTTGGTCTGTTAACTTTTACCCAATCCACATTAAAAAAAAATCATTTAAAAAAAGCGATTACCTTACCTCCTCCCCACCAAAAAAAAAAAGAAGTTTCTAGACACAGTTTTGATTCAAACATGCACAACAATTTATGCAAACTGAAGCATCTGTAAAAATCTGCATTCAGATGAATGGTGACTAGGGGTTTTCCCCAAGACCATGTGCTTGGATAACTATTTCATCTTTCTAGGCACTGTCTAAGAACCAACAGCAAATCCTAAAGAAATCTCCACTCTAGAAGATAGAAAACTTTGCTGCTTACGTTAAAGGAAGAATTGATGAAGTAAAAGAGCTGAACAGAAGATTTCAAAGGGCACTTCAAGAGGACAAAGTATTATAATGAAATGTGCAAAGACCTGGAGTTAGAAAACCAAAAGGGAAGAACACACTCAGCATTTCTCAAGCTGAAAGAACTGAAGAAAAAATTCAAACCTCGAGTTGAAATACTGATGGATTCTATGGACAGAATACTGAAAGACGCAGGAAACATCAAAAGAAGATGGAAGGAATACACAGTCACTGTACCAGAAAGAATTGGCCAACATCCAACAATTTTCAGGAGGTAGCATATGATAAAGAGCCAATGGTATTGAAGGAAGAAGTCCAAGCTGCACTGAAGGCATTGGCAAAAAACGAGGCTCCAGGAATCGATGCAATACTGGTTGAGATGTTTCAACAAACGGATGCAAAGCTGGAAGCGCTCTCTCTTCTATGCCAAGAAATCTAGAAGACAACACACTGACTGGAAGAGACACATATGACACAACCTTGCTTGCTGAAAGTGAACAGGACTTGAAGCACTTACTGATGAAGATCAAAGACTGTAGGCTTCAGTATGGATTGCACCTCAACATAAATACAACAAAAATCCTCACAACTGGACCAATAAGCAACATCATGATAAATGGAGAAAAGATTGAAGTTGTCAAGAATTTCATTTTACTTGGATGCATAATCAACACCCTTGGAAGCAGCAGTCAAAAAATCAAACAAAATATTGAATTCGGCAAATCTGCTGCAAAAGATCTCTTCAAGGTGTTAAAAAGCAAAGATGTCACTTTGAGGACTAAGGTGCACCTGACCCAAACCACGATATTTTCAATCGACTCATATACATACAAAAGCTGGACTATGAATAAGGAAGACTGAAGAAGAACTGATTCATTTGACTTATGGTGTTGGTGAAGAATATTGAATATACCATTGGCTGCCAGAAGAAGGAACAAATCTGTCTTGGAAGAAGCACAGCCAGAGTGCTCCTTGGAAGCTGTCTTAGTCATCTAGGGCTGCTATAACAGAAGTACCACAAGTGTATGGCTTTAACAAAGATAAATTTATTTTCTCACAGTCTAGTACACTAGAAGTACTCAGGGCGTCAGCTCCAGTGGAAGGCTTCCTCTCTCTGTCAGCTCTGGAAGAAGGTCCTTGTCATCAATCTTCCCCTGGACTAGGAGCTTCTCTGCACAGGAACCCTGGGTCCAAAGGACACACTCTGCTCCTGGCACTGCTTTCTTTGTGGTATGAGGTCCCCCCTCTCTGCTTCCTTCCCTTTCCTTTTATCTCTTGTAAGATAAAAGGTGGTACAGGCCACATTCCAGGAAAATTCCCTTTACTTTGGATCGGGGATGTGACCTTAGTAAGGGTGTTACAATCCCACCCTAATCCTCTTTAACATAAAATCACAATCACAATCACAAAATGGAGGACAACCATACACTACTGGGAATCATGGCTTAACCAAGTTGACACATATTTTGGGGGGACACAATTCAACCCAGGACAGAAGCAAAGACGGTGAGACTTTGTCTCAAGTACTTTGGACGTGTTATCGGAGGAACCAGTCCCTGGAGAGGGACACATCATACTTGGTGAGGTAGAAGGTCAGAGAAAAAGAGGAAGACCTTCAATGAAATGGATTGGCACAGTGGCTGCAACAACGGGCTCAGGCATAACAACGACTGTGAGGATGCCACAGGACCAGGCAGTGTTACATTCTGTTGTAAACAGGGTTGCTGTAAGTTGGAACCGTCTCAATGGTGTCTAACAATAACAACAGCCTCTGGATCATCTCCATTACCAGGGTGAAAACAATGACTCTGATTCACACACATTTAAATAAATAAATTCTCCTGTAAGGAGCACAGGGCTCAGAATAAAAAGAGCTGGATTTACATCTCAACTTTATCACCTAAGGAGAGTTTATGAGTGAAGTGAACGAGCTGCATGACCAAGTTCTCCGTAGATGTTAATACACCCTGCAATTCTTAGTTATTATTATTTGTGTTGGAGTCCCTGGGTGGTGCAAACAGTCACAGCTGCTAACTGAAGGTTGGAGGTTGAGTCCACACAGAGGCACCTTGGAAGAGAAGTCTGGCCATCTACTTCTGGAATATCTGCCATTACAAACCCTATGGATGGCCTTGAGTATTGTGCTCTTTTAAGAACTATCTATATTGAATCAAACTGACAACAGCAACTCAAAACATTAGATAGGAACATTAGGGGGCAGTGAATTTATGTTAATGGGTAAGAAACAACTCACAAAAGTGGGGTGAGAAGGGTTTCAGAACTTGAAGAATGTATTCAATATCACTAAAATGAACATGTAGTAACTGCTGAATTGATGTATGTTTTGCTGTATATATTCTCAACAACAACAAAATAAAGATTTACAGTCTTGGAAACCCTATGGGGCAGTTCTACTCTGTCCTATAGGGGCGCTATGAGTTGGAATCAACTTGATGGCAATACCACCATTAAAATATAGATTTTAATATGTTTCTTCCATCTGCCACTTGGTATATATCATAATTGATAAACTATATTTCTTCTTAATATTTATTCTCCTTTCATTGCATAAAAACAGACTTTAACAAAGGAGACAATTTTTATTGAGACTGAAAAAATTTAGTTTTTAAATCAGAAAAATAGCTCACAGTATGTTACATATTCTGTAAAGGTTAAAATTCTAGTAACTTAAGTTATATGTCTTATCATTTTTATGACAGAATATTAAATAGAAAATGCATACTTAGCAAATAAAAGACAGAAATATAAAAAATGGATCTTGCCTATTTTAATAACATTAAGCAAAAACTTGCTTGGAGAAAAAAATGCAACTTTGTGACACAGAAGCCAGTTCTATAAATGATAAATGAAGATACAACTACAAGACACAGAGTAAGGCTTATCTTACGATCAAAAAGTGTAATGAATACATATAATCTAATACATCAACTTTCCAATGGGACCACCATTAAGAGAGAATATTTTTATAATTTGGTGCTACAAAACCAAACCCGTTGCTGTCCGGTTGATTCTGACTCATGGCAACCCTACAGGACAGAGCAGAACTGACCCATAGGGTTTCCAAGAAACGACTGGTGGTTTCGAACTGCCGACCTTTTGGTCAGCAGCTGAGTTCTTAACTACTACACTACCACAGCTCCTAGAGCTTAGTCGATTATATTAAAGTCAGAGAAAGGATAGGCAAGATGAGATGACTGTAATAAATATTTAAGAAATTATTATAAGTTGTATTTAAAATAAAAATTAAAGATAAAAATCAGATGATATTTAAAAGCAAATTTTGAAAAGGAGGCAACTGTATGAGGTAGGAAGAGAAAACATACTTTTTGTAGTAGAGGTACTGCTAAAGCCCTGGATAGTGGAACAACTTGGCATGTCTGAGATCCAGAAAACAAGAGCCAGTGTGATTAGAACATAATGAGTTGAACATGAGTTATGAGAGATGCGATAGGAGATTTAGGTAAGAAAAGAACATACCGGGCCTAGTAGCAGAGTCAGGGCAACCCCATGTGCTCAGAGTAGAACTGATCCACAGAGTTTTCTTGACTATAATCTTTTTGGAAGCAGACTGCCAGGCCTTTCTTCCATGGAAGTTGGAACTGACTAGACAACAATGAGCTTGTTTTTCATGTGTTTTTGTTGTTGTTTGCTTTGTTTTGTTGTTTGGTTTAAGATAGTGAGACTCGATATTATTGTAAAAGCAATGAGAAGTCATTGGAATGTTTGAAGCAAAGGTGTGGAATAATCTGCTTTACACTCTGAAGAATTTAATTTCCCTGATACAGGGAGAATATATTGTAGAACGACACAAGGAAAGCAGGAACAGGAGATATCACCTTAGTCCAGGTGAGAGACATGAGTGTGAATTAAACACAGCTTTCAGCAGTGGTGACAGTGAGACCATGTAGGCTCCAAAACATATCTGGAGATAGTAGAAGAGGATTTGCTGGTGGGTTAGATATGGGATACGAGGAAAATGAATCCTGCATTTATGGACTAAGCAATCAGGTAGTTAGTGGTGCCATATGTTGAAATAAAGGAAGCTAAGGGACAGTAATAGAGGAGAGGTGGCAGATGAATCATTAAGTCCGCTTTGAACTTGTTAAGTTTGGGACGCCATCCGAGTAGCGTTATCAAGTGTATGGTTGAATATAAGATCCTGAAACTCAGGGAAGAGGTCGGAACTGAATAGAAAGATTTGGGATTCAGTACCATATAGATCAGAGATAGACTAAGATCAACAAGAAAAAGAGAAAATCTGCCGGAGAAATGACTTTGTTCAGATGAGAAAGGCTGAGTTTCAAAGAATTAGTGGAGTTATTGGCTTAAATTAGAGCAGGAGTTTTTCTTCATTGAAATAGGAGGGACGGCAAGTTATGAGTTACGGATCTATGGCAAGAGTACTGACAAATTTGGAGGAAGAAAGAACAGGTAGTTATTGTTTACAACTTTGCAGAGAAATACGATGCAAAGACATTAGCTGAGATGGAAGAGGGGAATGAAAAGCAAGAGTTTTAACAGCAATAGGTTTAAAAGATTAATCTTCTGAAATACTGATCTCAGACATCGAGAGAGCCAATATATTTGTTAAGTGTGATAGGATTTTCTGACAGTGCTGAGTGTCCATTTAAGACATACAGTCATAAATTGAAAGTGTATCCAGCTGGCTTCTTTTATGACTTTTTTTTTCTCCAGCAATACTCAGCTGCTCAGGCACAGGCATGAAGTAAGTGGGTATTTTGCTTTAACTCAGGCTGGAGGCAGCCAGCTAGCTACAGTATAAGGAGAGCGGGGCAAGGAGTTAAGGAGGCTCACATAAAAGATGTTACAATATTGAGCAATAATATCTAAGCTGGGAAAGGAGTGTAGTGAGTACATGAAGGGTGATTAAAACTGAAAATGCAGTAACATCAGCAGATTGGAAGTCAAATTATAGTTGAAACAAAAAAGCAGGGTCATCAGAGATTCTGATACATCAAGAGAAGTCCATTACTAAGGTGAAGCAATACCTGATCACAAGAAGATGCTATTGAGTGAAAGTGGACAAAAAGAAAAAAAAGAGGATAGTTGGAGTTGAGAAAGTTAAGTTACCGATGAATCAGGGTGCTGAGTGGAATATCTATGTTGCTAATAATAATGAAGACAGCCGTGGTGGAAATCAAAAGGCAAAGCGTAAGGTCATCAGTGAATGGGGAATGCTTGGGATGTAAGTACATGTCCTCAGCAAGCAGAACTGGCTGTTAAAGTCTTACAGTTTGAAGTTAGCAGAGCTGGAGTTTTGAAGGAGACATGGATGAAAAATGGTGGGAAAGCCACAGTGTGGTTCAAGGACACATCTTGATCTTACATATCTCCCAGCCCTGAAGACTAGTGTAGGAGATAAGCTGGCCTCCACTGGAAAGGTTCTCCAGGGCAAACAGTACTGTCTGGCCAGACTGCCCTGCTCAAACCGTGTACTGGCTGACAATTCCCGGTTATTGTGGGACAGGAGAAATAAAGTAGGTTCAATTTATCAACAATCTGTTCACAAAATGTAAGAGGCAAACTTCTACCTTAAAACACCAAAGACAGATTTTTGAAAGCCCTCAGATAGGAGCAAGACCCTTATTTATTTGGAAAGCTCTTCAAGTAATTTGTTCTTCTCAGTCCCTAGCTGCCCTAATCCAAACTTAACGAGGTAGACTCCAAGTTGGGTGAGGGGGGTAGTGATATATGGCAAGAAGGTGAAAAATGTTCTGAATTGTTCAAAATTTGATGAACTATTATTGCCTGAATTTATTTGCATTTAATAAAAAAAATTA
Organism: Dugong dugon; assembly: GCA_030035585.1. NCBI lineage: Eukaryota > Metazoa > Chordata > Mammalia > Sirenia > Dugongidae > Dugong > Dugong dugon. The sequence goes on along the minus strand of CM057478.1, from coordinate 3,239,350 downwards.
GTTATATTTCACCATTGAGATTTCTACTCTCATATTTTTATGTGATCATATAAGAACAGACATCTATCAATATGTCAATTCAATATCAATAGCTAATTACTGATACCAATATCAATAGTTAATATCAATTATTTGTTATCAGTATTAATAGTTAATTCTGGTCTTCATTATCAATAGTTAATTCCTATCTTCTTTCATTGGAGTAACGTGGAAGGAGCTTGCAATAGATGTGTTAGAACTCTGGTTGTACAATTCCCTATCTGTATAAACTTAGGAAAATCATTTAAACTTACTGAGACTGTTACTGGGAAAGTAGGATAAGCGATAATTTAGACTGAAGCTAGCATGTGCAAACGACCTAAACTGTGCCTCAGTAAATTATAGCTTCAAATTATCATTTCAATCTATGACATATGCCAATTATATTGTTGTTGTTAGCTGGCATTGAGTCAGCTTCCAACTCATGGCGACCCCATGCATTACAGAGCAGAACTGCTCCATAGGGTTTCTTGGCTGCAATCTTTATGGAAGCAGTTCTCCAGGCCTTTCTTCCTTGGAGCCTCTGGGTGGGTTCGGACCACCAGACTTTGGGTTAACAGCCAATCCCAACCCGTTTGTGTCACTCGGGCTCCTTTGTCAGTTATATAGAGGGTTAAATTAGAAGCAAAAGGGGAGTTTAACTCCTGATCCAAGACATGTTTTTTTCCTTAATGTTAATAGATCAATTTTGTGAAAGTTTTTCTTGCAGTTAATCTTCAAACTTCAGTTTTTTGTGTAAGCATACCTATAAAGAGGTTAAAAAAATCGCCCTGAACTTTTTTTAAAAAGTATCCTGCTATTTAAGAAACTTGGTGATAGAATGTCTTGATCCATGTGTGGATGGAGATAGAGATGACTCTGGTGCGAGCTCACCTACACTGTAGTAAAAAGCTAAGTCAAAAGGAAGGGATTAGAGTAAGTCACATACGTAACAGGCAAGCTGTCTGCAATTGACTGCTCATATAAAGGTTGTCCGTTGAACTCACCCAGCCACTCAGTAGAAGAAAAGCCTGCAAACTGCTCCAATAAAGGTCGCAGCCAAGAAAATCCTCTGGAGCACAGATTTTCTCCTCAACACGTGGGGACGCCACGAGTCAGAATCTACTAGAGGGCAATGTTGTTATCTTTGTTGTTTGTTTTATTAACAATTAATTGGACAATAATTGAATGCATAAGCACTAAGGATCTAATGGAAAAAGTGGTTACCCTCAGAGATCCCCTGGTCTGGGGGAAGCAGAATTACAGGAGAGTGAACAGGCAATCACAATGGCGTGTCATTAGATTGCTTTTCAGGGTGAGAGACCAGAACGGGGACAGAACCCAGGTGTGAGTTTTCAGAAAAGGTTTCCTAAAGGAAAGGCTCAAATGCTGACATCTGAAGGATGAGAATTTTAGTCCTACTACTACTAGGAAGAAATGACATGACTAAAGGCCTAAAGGGGAAGGTTCTCGCTGTGACTGAGCCATGACTGAAAGGCAGAGGGCGAGATTTGAAGCCAGAGTGAACCTAGGAGAATGTATCCTACAGGATCTAGTGGACCATCACAGTGGCTTTAATCATTATCCTAAAAGCAAGGAGGACTCACAGAAGGGTTTTGAATAAGGAAGGAACTGGCATGAACAGATTTTACTGTTAGAAATATAGATCGGCTCCAAGGCAGAGAAAGAATGAGAGGAGGGCAAGACCCTTGAGAAGGTTGTTATAATACATAAAAGATGTGATTATCATTTGTACTAGGGAAGTGTCGGTGGGATGGTAGCATAGAATTATCTGGTGCTTACTTTGTGCAGATGTTATTCTCAGTGCTTGACATATATTTATTCTTGTAATTCTCACAATAAAACTGTGAGATTGGCGCTCTTTTCCCAGGGATCAGACCCGAAAACTGAGACACAGCTGTATTAAATAACTTAGACAAGGTCACTTAGCTGAGATGCATACCCTCACTTCTCGATTTCAGCAGCTGCCAGCAAACAGTGCACCAGAGGACCAGGAGAGAAGTGGTTAGGTTTGAGAGTTATCCAGGAGAGTGAATCAGCAAAACCTACTGACCAATGAAAGTCAGGAGTTGAGGAAGGGATAGCGTGATGAAAGATAACCAGATCTTAGCCTTGAGCAAATGGGTAGATGATTTTAGCTTTAACAAAATAGGAAACAAAGAGGGTAGAATAGTTACGGGGAAGATATTATAAGACATGTTGCAGGCTGAGCAAGTAGAGGAGACCAGTAAGCAGTTAGATAGGCACATATACAGTCTGACGTTCCTAAGAATCAGAGAGATACTGGAATTTGGGCTACAAATTTGAGATTCATCAGCATATACATTATAATTGGATTTGTGGGAAGGTACAAGACTGCCCAGAAAAGACAGTCTAGGGCAGAACACCAAGGAACTTAAGCATTTAAGACAGAAACAAGAACTTGCAAAAGAGGCTGAGAAGTGGGAAGAAATCAGAGGACAGCGTTACCCCAGCCAAGAGGGAAGAGTCTGACAAAGGAACAGTTAGTCAGAGGGACAAATTCTGCTAAGAGTTTAAGCAAGATTAAAAATGGCCATTGTATTAGCAAAGGGGGAGTGTCACTGAAATCTGAGTTAGTGGAGTGACAGATGTAGAAACAGGACTCCAGTGAACTGAAGAGAAACTGGGAGGTAAAGAAGAGAAAGAGCAAGCAAAAATATCTTTCCATAAGATGAAAAGTCAGTCACACGAGGACAAACACCGCGCGATCGCAGTCACGGGAGGACAAACACCGCGCGATCCCAGTCACGGGAGGGCAAACACCGCGCGATCCCAGTCACGGGAGGGCAAACACCTCGCGATCCCAGGCACGGGAGGACAAACACCGTCTGATCCCAGTCACGGGAGGACAAACACCGTCTGATCCCAGTCACGGGAGGACAAACACCGCGCGATCGCAGTCACGGGAGGACAAACACCGCGCGATCGCAGTCACGGGAGGACAAACACCGCGCGATCCCAGTCACGGGAGGACAAACACCGCGCGATCCCAGTCACGGGAGGACAAACACCGTCTGATCCCAGTCACGGGAGGGCAAACACCGCGCGATCCCAGTCATGGGAGGACAAACACCGTCTGATCCCAGTCACGGGAGGACAAACACCGCGCGATCGCAGTCACGGGAGGACAAACACCGCGCGATCCCAGTCACGGGAGGACAAACACCGTCTGATCCCAGTCACGGGAGGACAAACACCGCGCGATCGCAGTCACGGGAGGACAAACACCGCGCGATCGCAGTCACGGGAGGACAAACACCGCGCGATCCCAGTCACGGGAGGACAAACACCGTCTGATCCCAGTCACGGGAGGACAAACACCGCGCGATCGCAGTCACGGGAGGACAAACACCGCGCGATCGCAGTCACGGGAGGACAAAGACCGCGCGATCGCAGTCACGGGAGGACAAACACCGCGCGATCCCAGTCACGGGAGGACAAACACCGCGCGATCCCAGTCACGGGAGGACAAACACCGTCTGATCCCAGTCACGGGAGGACAAACACCGTCTGATCCCAGTCACGGGAGGACAAACACCACGCGATCCCAGTCACGGGAGAACAAACACCGTCTGATCCCAGTCACGGGAGGACAAACACCGCGCGATCCCAGTCACGGGAGAACAAACACCGTCTGATCCCAGTCACGGGAGGACAAACACCGCGCGATCGCAGTCACGGGAGGACAAACACCGCGCGATCCCAGTCACGGGAGGGCAAACACCGTCTGATCCCAGTCACGGGAGGACAAACACCGCGCGATCCCAGTCACGGGAGGACAAACACCGTCTGATCCCAGTCACGGGAGGACAAAGACCGCGCGATCGCAGTCACGGGAGGACAAAGACCGCGCGATCGCAGTCACGGGAGGACAAACACCGCGCGATCGCAGTCACACGAGGACAAACACCGCGCGATCCCAGTCACGGGAGGACAAACACCGCGCGATCCCAGTCACACGAGGACAAATATCGTGTGATCCCAGTTACAGAAGGACAAATACTGTGTGATCCCAGTCACAAGAGGACAAATACCATATGATCCCAGTCACACGAGGACAAATATCTAGGATAGACAGGTATATAAAGATTGGGGTTTCTCAGTGTTTGCCAGAGGTGGGAGGGAGGGAAGGGAGAGTTGTTGCCAACGGGGCACTGAGCCTCTGATAAGGCTGATGGAAAAATTTGGAAACGGACAGTGGTGATGGTTAAAAAAAACAAAAAATCTTCCCAGAAATTTGTTTGTGACAGTGAAGTGAAGCTTCGTGAGAGAAAACATGGGTTAGAGAAGGTTTTCAGTTTTGATGATTAGACAATAAAGTAAGATAAAATCACACACACTTAAGTGCTAGAGACTAGGTGCCAGCAGGAAGGGCTGTACTAGGAGAACGGAGATAACTTAAGAATTACTAACCTTCAGCAGGTGAACAAATACAGGATCCCAAGCTCAGGTGAAGGAATTAATCAAGACCATAGGAGTGATACCTCAGCAGCTTCAAACCTAGAATCCAGACTTTTAAGATTTACTAGTTGTGTGCTTGGTGGTGCAGTGGTTAAGAGCTCGGCTGCTAACCAAAATACTGGCAGTTCAAATCCACCAGCTGCTCCTTGGAAAGGGGAGTTCTGCTCTGTTCTAGGGGGTCGCTATGAGCTGGAATCGAATTGACCACAAAGAGTTTGGGTTTTTTGGGGCCTAGATAAATTACTTAACCTGTATGTGCCACAGTGTCTTCATTTGAAAAATGGGGAAATGACATTTATCTCATAGTACGGTTGTTGAGAGAGTAAGGGCCAGTACTTGTGACTTGTTATATAGTGAACTTCCAACAACGTGTGTGGTTGTATTATTATTATACCAACGACCCAAAAGGATGACTGAGAACACAATGGAAACTGTGGGCGGGGAGCAGCAGGTTAGGAGAGTTGCAGTCTCAAGGATTCTGTTTCCCCTGCAAATGACCAAGCCATCATCTGTCATGAGTGGAGGAGGAACAGTCAGGGCCTGAGGTTTGAGAAGCAGAGAGAGGCAACAATTCTCCTATTAATTCTCACCTATTTGTATACTTGTTGATGTAACTGTGACTATTTCCCCTGCAGAAGCTGACTATGGCTCCTTCTGTTGCAGTCATGCATATTTTAGCTATAATCTCTCCTCATTTGCATGGGGGAAAAATAGCAGTGTATCAGTTATTCCTTCATCTGTATTTGGGTCTATTGAGAACCTCTGCACACTGTTTCAACAACTTCTTCAAATGAACAAACTGTTAACAAGTTTTTCACTGTTTCCTGATGACCATCAATCCCAGACTCTATCAATTACCCAGAGCTACAATTCTTTATTAGAAAACCTCTCCTGCTAATTCCAAAAATCAAGAGCCTGAAACTTTTATCAGGTTCTACTAGAAGAAAATCTAGTTTCATTATCAACTACCATCAGCTAACTATACCCTGAATAGTAATCTCGATGCCATAGGGATTTACAGTCAGCAAAAGACATGGTCCGTGTACTGGAAGCTGCTGAAATTGAAAATAAGGATTTTTGTCATAAACCATTCAGGACTTAAACTCCTTAAATTGTACACAGATAACTTGAAATGAGACTGCTTTGCACTTATGTGCATCCATTCTACTTAAAACGGAGGCAGTAGCTTTTCCAACAGCCATTACCAGGTAATTTTTGCTTCTATTTCTCAAGTGTCTAAGTGCCCAGTGGTCCAAATGTGTTTTCCACATAGAAGGTATTTTCCACCAGTGTATAATTTGTACCCTCGTAAATGCATACAGCACTAGGGCTCAGGGCGACTGATTAGTCCCACTATTTCTTCAGCTCACAAAATGTGTCGAGGGACCCTGAGTTAGACGCCATTTGTAGAATAGCATCTCATCTTTATAGCCAGATTCCAGGTCCTGTTGTTAGCCAAACATATCTAATCATGCCCTAATGCTATTAATAATTATGGCTTCAGTATAAATGATAGGAAATATACTATAAAATATATGTGAAAATTTCCTTATTAGCAATCAATAAAAGAAATAGCTCATAAAACCTAATACCAGGTAAGGCAGGCCAGATATTTCATTAACATCAAAACCAAAAACCAAACCCACTGCCTTCGAGTCGATTCTGACTCATAAAGTTGCATTTGTATATACACTTTGTAGTTCAGTTAGCAGTCAGTTATTTCAAAACGTAACTTATCTACTACTTTCGGAGGTCTGAAATTTAGGTCAGAATACAGAATTTTCTCAGTTGTTGTTGTTATGAGGTATACTTATAAGGAATTTACTTTCCTCCCGATTCCAAAATAAGCATTTCAAATATTTGGCGCTAACAGCCCACGTCACGTGAATCATGGCGTTTTCATTACCCTTACTGGTATCCGACTTGGTATTTCCTGGGATTTGAACTGGGGACTGATGACAACTTCTGTTTACCTGTCTCCTCTATTTCCTCTGCAGCACAATTTCACTTGAATTTTAATAGTTGGGTTTCTTGTTTTGTTAGTAAGACTTTTTCTTTTTTTTAATTTTTGATCTCTTCTGCAGTTCACAGTGATATGTCTTTCTTCATAATCACTATGGATATTGTAAAGGCAACTTTTAACATTGATTGGTCTAGTCCCTGGAATATGGCCATCCCATTCAAACAAAGCTTCATTGCCCCTAAGAGCCCTCCCCAGCCCACTCATTGGTAAGTGAATGAAGGAATTCTGAGCACTGATGAACGGGGCTTCGGATTCTATCCTCCCCCTCTGGGGACTCTCCAGCTGTTGTTTCCAAGGTCTTTGGTAAACTAAGTTGATAGGCCAGACTTTGGCTACGGGAATCTCATAAGCTCCTGACTTTTCTCCTCTGCCTGATGGACTGATGCTAATTCAGACTGTCTCTGTAACTCCTAGGGATACCGATGGTTCAGTGGGAGAATTCTCCTCTTCCATTCGGGGTACTCAGTTAGATTCCTGGCCAATACACCTCATGCTGAGCCACCATCCTTCTGTCACTGGAGGCTTACATGTTGCTATCATGCTGAACAGGTTCCAGCAGAGCTTTCGGACTAAGATGGGATAGAAAGAAAGTCCTGGCCATCTACTTTCAAAAATACTCAGCCAGTGAAAGCCCTATGTGTCACAACGTCCACTCCACAACCGATCATGAAGATGGTGACGAACAGGCAGGGTTTTGTTCCACTGTGCACGGGGTCTCCACGAGTTAGGCCAGCTCCAGGCAGCTAACAACATCTGTGGCTTGTTCCCTGAAAACTCCTTTCAGTCACCTTGGACTCCATGTCTCCCCAGCAGAGGGCAGCCTAGACCTGTCCCTGTCCAGAGTCTCTCACTAGTATCCTAGTCCAGGTAAGGGCCTTTTGATACCCAGCTTGTTCCAAGGAAGGCAAATATCTGTATAAACACACTTAATTAAACTCCTCAAGCAAAGTCAGTGTGGATTAACATACATGGAACACAGCTCCTCACAGAAAATAGGACTACAGCAGGTTGGAATGGGTCACAGACGTAGGTGAGCTACACCCAGGTAAAATAAAAGTCACAGGGTGGTTCACACAACCACCCAAGCAGATAACAGGTAGCGGGTTGTGAGAACAGGAATGTAACAAGGCCTCACGTTCCAGGACTGTCAAAGGGCCTACTTCAGATGTGTACCTCACTTCCCCATTATTGCAGAAACAGTGGTAAAAAATAAACAGAAAGGAGATATCAGCAGAAAGTATAAAAGATGAGTAAGTTTTCTGGAAACTTTGAGATATACATAACTGCTTTAACATTTGAAATTAGAACAAAAAATTGGGGAAACATTCAAGAGAGTCAAGTTTTATTCCTGTGCAACCTAATGGAAAAACGGAGAATTCAACACTTGCATGGGTTACTTAGACCTGACAAATGGGTGGCCCATCAGTTACTTGGAGCACATATTTCAGGCAACATTACATACTTTACATAGTACCTAAGCTTACTTAATCTTCACTTAACCCTGGAGAAAACTGAGAGTCAGAGGTGTTAATAAATTAGCCCAATTCCAGCTAAATGGTAAAAGGAAAGATTTTTAACTCAGATTGAATACCAGTCTTGTTTACTTTCCAAGTATTTTTTCCAATCCTTTTATTTTGTCTTTTTTAGGGGGTAGAGGAGGCTCTGTGTCTCTGGAAGCAGCATATATCATTCTGTTTTTCTCTAATTTTGAATTGTATTTTAGCTAGTTAAATAATTACATATTAACTTGTATTTTAATCAATACCTTGAAGATATTCATTACCCGACAGTCTTCCAGAGTTTGCTGTTGCCATTAACAAGATTGCTCTCATTCTACCTATTATTCTTCTGAAAATGTGTATTTCTGTTATGTGTTTTAAAATTTTATTGATATGGTAACTTTCAAGCATGACTCTTTATTACTAATATGCTGAAATTTCACCACGATATGTCTAGTAGGATTAATTTTATTTATATCATTTGGTACTGAATGCCTTTTTCCATTTGCAAACTCATTTCTTCAGTTCTGGAAAATCCTTAGCAACTGTAAGTTTGGAAGCTGATTTCTCTGTCATTCTTTCCTTTCTCCCCTTCTAAAAGTAGATGGGAGCCTCTCAGTATCATTCATGTATCTTACCTGATTTTTCCTCTATTCATTAATCTTTGTTTCTGTGTGCTGTGTTCTATGCAGCCCCTCCCGTAATGCTGTATTCCAACCCACTAACTTGCTCATCAGCTGGCTTCCGTTTAGGGCATATTCTAACTTTTTCATTTTTATTTCAAAGGTTTTATTTCTTTTTAACTGCAAGCTTTCTAATTGCTTCTTTTTTTATCTTCTTGTCTTTCTTTTTTGTATCTGCCTCTGTATCAACTTTTTTATACATAGATTTTTCCTTCCTACCTCTATTGGTTTTATAATTTCTTATTCTTACTTAATAAGAATCATTCTTTCCCTTGTCAATTTGAACATCCTTGATCTCTTAACTTAAAGTCTTTTTCAAGCTTTTCTATAAAGTTAAGTTTATCAAGAATAAAATAATACTGTATTGCTTCCCTTTAGGCATTTGTTTTCTTTGATATAAGACCTCTTCAAATCTTTTTTGAAACTTGATCTATTATAACCACTTGGAGGAAGCTCTGTTTTGGTTTTTATTGCATTGTCTCTTTTACTCGGACTTGTTCTGTGATCTGTGCTCTGCACTTCCTGAACAACCCTCAATCTAAGGCAGGGTCTTACAATAGTGATTCAGAGTTACTATGTCTTATAATGGAAACCTTCATGGCATAGAGATTAAGAGCTTGCCTGCTAACCAAAAGGCTGGCAGTTCAAATCCACCAGCTGCACCTTGGAAACTCTATGGGGCAGTTCTAGTTTGTCCTATAGGGTCGCTAGGAGTTGGAATCATCTTGACGGCAAGGGGTTTGTTTTTTGTTTTTGTTTTTTGGCATATCTCATAATATCGAGGCTATAAAAGACCCAGAGGATCATCAGGTGGTCTGACCCAGTTTGTGGTCATAAGGCTAACCGTTTCCCTTTGGAATAAAGCCCCAGACAACACTTGGCAGTGTTTTTTTCAATCTTCTTTTATAATAGGAATAAGAAAGGAGGTAAATTTGGGAAAATGACTGTCTTTAAGCAGACAGCCTGGCCCCATTCCACCATCTCAATGAAGAACTGTTTTCATGCAGAATCCACTCTCTTGCCTCTTTCTAGACTGGAAGCCCAGTAAGATAGTGGACGTTGGCTTGACTAGTAGTCTTCATTTCTTTTCTGCTTCCGATCTGTAAAGATCTACTTTGTATGTGAGGCTGTAGTAAACAACCAGGTGCACCATGTATGCAGTGAATGATTAAATAAATCATTGTTTGAAGTCAATACACTTAAAAAAATGGTTTTGGATATTCTTACATATTTTCTTAATCCTAGCTAAAATTTTTTAATAATGGACATAACATTTGCACAAAGTTTAAGTTAGTGATATTGATCAAGTTCTTGACCCTGTCACTAGATTCAGACCCTCAAACAATACTGTAAAAAACTCCAACACCTATCACAAATGCATTGTATTTTTTCATTTTTTTGTTGGTATCTGTTTCCCAAAATTCCACCTGATATTTAGAAATAGGAAAAAGATAAATGACACCCAGGACATCAGAGGGGGAAGGACACAGAATCATTGTGGCAGAGGAAGATGTTAACAGACAGACAGACATAATGGCTCTGGAGGTGAGCTGTGGCAAAAAAAAAATTTTAAAAACTAACTCTTTAAAGGGTATCTGAAAAGAAAGAAAGACAATGTACCCTTATGGACTTAACTACAGCTTAAGTCAAGACGTTTGCTTGCAAGTGCCTGAAATCTGATTAAACCAGCCTAGGCTAAATGACATTGGCAGTCCGAATGCACCAGGTGCTCCTAAGAAACTCTGTGGGGCAGTTCTACTCTTTCCAATAAGGTCACTAAGACTTGGAATCGACTCAACACTAATGGGTTTGGTTTTGGGTTTAGGCTAAATGATAGATTTGTTGAAAGAAAATTGGAGTAGCTTACAAAACACAGACAGTGGAGTTAAGGAACTTAGTCTTGGGAAGACAGAAACCCAGACAGCTCCTGGGAACTTAGGAGCCAGGAGGAAGGAAGACAAATGCCATCTGTGTAGTCTCTCTCTCTCTCTCTGTTGTTCTCTATTTCTATCTCCTTTTCTTCTCTTTGTTTGACTGTGACTGTTTCTCATGTCCTTTCAGACCCATCTTCTCTAAGAAACTGGTCAGATTACAACTCCTCTTTTCAGTAGCACGTTTCAAAGATCGTGTAGATGAACGCTGATTAACCTCGTTTGTTCTCACGACCACCACAGAGATTGGTTCCCAGCACCGTGGGGTGGATTTCGTAGAACAGCTTCTTTGGAAAATAAAGTGTGAAGTGAACTTTGTAGAAGGATTACAAATGGAAGGCAGTAAGTGTGAAAGAAAGGCAAGAAAATGGAGGAAAGAAAACACAAGGAGGTGAAGGGCCAAATCGACCAACGCTTCATCAGAAAGCACAGCTGGTTGCTTTCCATGCAGCATGTCTCAAGAGGGGCCACGTGGAAATACGGGACCTCACAATGGTGTACTGGCGGTTGAAGAGGATTTACCCACCAGGTTCTTTCCATCTTCTGTGTTCCACTGGTCAAGTTTTCTCCACTGGGCATTAAGTTCTCCCACTTTGGGGGGTTCTGTTTCCTCCAGGTGTTTACTTAAAAAGCCAGATCTGCACAAGAGTAGCAGCAGGATTCACAGCATATGCCATAATTTGAAGGGTGAGTCATCAAACAGAAACTGGCCAGTGGCACACTCTGCCTGCTTATCCAAGGCCTCCATCTCACTGACCCAACCAGGTGGGCATTACACCTTCATGGTGACAGAGAATCCCTGGAGGGGATGACTTAAGTAGGCGTGCAGGCATGAGACTATCGGACTGTACACTGAGCAATATGAGGGGCTGGTTGCTGCATCTGGCAAAAAAGGGGAAGTGCTAAAGTGATATCAAATACATCATGATGGTGGTGATGGAAGTCTATGAGTTTCCCCAACAAATATCAAAACCTTCTTTCAATGGCCTACAAGATTGTGATTGATTCCAGGAGATCTTCCTGGAATGCTAGTCAGTCACACTGGGTAGAAATATATGGCTGTGTAAGCGTACACAGGTACATACACTAGGACTTGTACATTGGGTATTATAATTATTGCACTGTGACTCAGATACTCACTTCTTGATCAATTAATAGAACTAAAGTTTTTGGTCATTTAAGAAGAAGGACATTTAAACACATACACATGCACACATGAAGGACTCAGTTTGAACTCTGTGTGAGAGGTGGGAGGTGGAAAGGAAACAGGAAATAAAAATAAATCAGAGACTAGGATGAACAAGATTGTGAATTCAATGACTTTAAGGAACAAATTGAGGGAGTGAGAAAAAAGAGACAGAGACAAAACAAGACAAGATGTGCAGAGAGACAGAGAGAGAGGAAGAGTGAATGAAAAGGACAGGAAGAAGGCAGAGGTAAATGAGGAAATGGAAAATACAAAGAAGAGAAGAGATGAGTTGGTACATTACTGCTCAAATTATTGTATGTCCTCATAGTTGGTTGTTTTAAAAGGAAAGTTCTCTTACAATCCTGGAAATTCAGTAAGGAATTCATGATGGGGCCAATTTTAAACATAACTCTTCAACATATCTTCAGCGTGGTTACAAAGAACAAGGCTTTTGTTGTTGGTTGGTTTGTTTTTTGTTTTTGAATAATGCACTGTATTTGTTTGGAAACTCAATCGAATAGAACAATGAAGGCAATGAAAAGGAAATCAAGCAGAGTATGAAGGAGATTGAAGGAACCACACCACAAGTCACACCACATGCTTTAACCTCCCTTAGAACTGAGGGGATGATATAAATGAAATATTCTGCAAACAACACAAAATTCAGTTATAAAACAGGTTTATATGTTTATGTCTATATAGTATGTGCAGGTAAACACAACCACATTTAATATCTACATTTATATAAATTTGCACGTATCTATGTAACAGTTTTACTTCAAAGAAGTATTTCTGATACCCACTCCAATATTTACATACCCATTATTCCTCTGCTGGATCAGTAACACATCATCTCTATCCTAATTACAGGGTATTTACTCATGTGTTTGTTTATGATTTCTCATCCCTGCTTGGAATGTGAGCTCCAGAAAAGCAGACATCTATCTGTCTGGTTCGTTGCTATCCCATCACCAGGAGGAGTGTCTTGAATAGAGTAAGTGTTTTATTCTGAAACACAAAAAATCGTTCACCCACTGGCACTCTCTCTGCAAAAAAACCTTCGTCAGCTCACTGTTACCACAAATCTATCCCGAGGTGCTTCTTTTCCATGTTGTATCTAGTAAATGAAATTATATGACTCTGTGAACTATAGATCAGCTTTAGTTTCTTGTACTACCTTTTTTTTTTACAGACATACTAGTCAATAAAAGTCAAAATTATACTATAGTCATTTATCTGTTATCAAGTATTATCCTGACCATAAATCACTGTTAAGAAGCAGTTTTAAAGTTTTTCCTATTCAATAGTAATTGATTTTACAAACATTGACCCTGAGTGCCATTTTAGTACCCAGAGTTAAATTATCTGCTAAATTTTATGTTGATTTCTTTCTGTTTTTTTGTTTCTCTAATTATTGCAAAGCTGATCACTCATCCTATCTCTCTCAACAGACCATGCATTTCTCCATGTTTCTCTTAGGTGGATGTTTGATTAACCAGAATTTACTTGCAAAACAGTAAAATGGGAGTAAATTTGGCATTACTTTTAGTAGCACAAGGCCCCCACATAAACATGGCAAGAAGCTATGACAAGATACATATGTATTCCACCACTCCTTGAACAGTGTGGTATCCTCACATTCAAGGACCTATGAAGTAACCTTTGATTACTAGATTTACTTTCTATATGAGGCCTATTACTGTATAATGGTTGAGCATTACTGTTTCAGAAAACAGGGACTTTTTTTTCTTATGATGCTAGAATATGGGGGAAGTTTGAAAATAGATATATATTGGCATGATTTATTGTTCTTAGCTTTTAAACGGTGTATTTCATTTAACTGCCCAAAGTGTATCCATTATTTCATCCTATACTATTAGTTAATAACAATCTATGTTCAGTCTACAAGATGGGTATAGTCTGTGCCTGTTGTATCAATTTCAGAAACTAAAATAGGGTTGCCAAAAATGTCAAATTCTCTGAATATCAGGCATTTATCATTTCTCTGGTGAATTCCAGACATGAAAGACAGCCTGCTATTGGTAGTATGGGGAAAGAAAGCAAGCTAATCAATGTTCATCTGCTTCAAAAAATAGATACTGGTGCAACCTGAATCACTGACCTTGAAAGACTTTATTTCTATTGTATGCAAAGCACATTGTGAAATCAATGATTTAAATAATGTAAGCGTGAAAATATTCATACACATAGCTTACTTTGCCTAAGTCAAAACTTTTATACTATTTGAGAAGAGGTGTTGGATAACATGAGTTAGAATCTCATTCATAAGTGTAAATATAATGCCTATATTATTTTCAAAGTAATACCAGAAACAATTTGAATTCCAGGAATTATCTGCAAATTTTATTTTATACGTTTATCTGTTAGTCCAAATCTTTCCTCACTTTTAAAAATAAAAGAGTAAAAGAAGCCAGGTGGACTGATTTCCTCCTCAGTTCATTCTGTTGAGGGTGGCATTGGTTAGTCCAAAGGGCAAAAAAATAAAAAATAAAAGAGAGACAGAGAAAGAATAACTAAGTTAGAATTTATAAACTGAAGCAACATTTTGTTCAAAGGATAGACTCTAAAATCAACAGAAGCTCAAGCTGTGACTACTCACAATAATTACTGAGTAACATTAACACTATAAAGACCAACAAGATCAATGCTGGCAACAGTGTGAAGTAACTGAAATGACCTTGTTTTCTGTATTTTCAAATTGTATAAAACTATTTGGATTATCTACTAAAAGTAGTCATATACCTGCCCTATTTTACAGTGGTAACACTCAAAATCTGTGAGTGCATTTCTACCAAAACAACTCAAGAATGTACACAGCAGCTTTGTTTATAACAGCCTCAAGTTGGATACTATTCAAATGTCCATCAATTATGGAATTTACCAATACATAATAGAATACTCATAGACTACTTCCAGCAATAAAAAATAGGCTTCTGCTACAGAAAACAACCGAAATAAATTACACCAACACAGTGGTGAGCAAACAAGCTCTTAACCACTGTGTCACTAAGGCTCTTAGGAGGAAGGACAGACAGGGAAAAAAATACCTCTATTCCAGGAGAGAAGGAGGAAATAATCCTGGACCTAGTAACTTATATCAAAACCATCAGAGATCTGCTGCTGCCGTGGGAGGTGCAGGAAACTCTCATGCACAAGATCTGCTGTGGATACAAGGCAGAGTTTAGCTGTCATAAGGAGTGTGGCAGGAACACTGATCGAGCCCCATTACCAAGGCCCAGGCACCCAACGCCTGTTCTCTGACTGTGACAGGACAACCGAACCGTATTTACTGCTCACCACCAACATAGCAAGCATCAAGGAACCAGCGATATATATCTATTTCTTGCAGTGGGGCAAGGGCATAGAGAGAGATTTCATTCATGGCAAAAGCATCTGTGAGAAGTGAAACCTGACTGTGGATGGAGAAAAATACTACACTATTCCACTCCTAATTTATGCACAAGGCAATGGCAGCAAAGAAACATCTAAACACCAATCCAGCTAAGCTCCACAGCAGATTGACTCAAATCACCACCAGTGACAACCTGACAGAAAAAGATGTGCCTATTTTCAGGGGTGAATGTATAGTCTCTACTTCACATAATGTTTGAGATTTAATAAAAAAATAAACACACACATAAAAAGCAAGAACACAAATGTCATGAGCTGAGATTCTGGAACTATTAGACAGGATGAATAAAATAACAATTATTCATATTTAAAGTAGACAACATGCATGAAAGATTGGAGATGCTGCATGAATTTCAGCAGAAAGATGGAAACTATAAGAAACTGTCAAACAAAGATACTAAAAAAATAAAGTATCAGAAAAAAATAATTATTTCTATTAACTCATGGATATACTTGAGATGGCTAAGAAAATAATAAATGAATTTAGTGATAGGTTAACAGAAATTACCAAAACTGAAAAATTCAACACATCACAATGAAACAAAGGTTTAAAACGACAACAATAAACAGAGCGTGGAAGACTTACGAGACAATCTTTATAAATCTAACATTTGTGTAATTAGAGGGCCAGAAGGAGAAGAGGGGAGGGGACAGAAAAAAATATTTTAAGAGACAATGGCTAAGAATTTTTAAAATGTATTGGAAGATATCAAATTCAGGAAAGTCAAAGAACTCTGAAAGGGATAAATGCAAAAGCAATAATAACAATAAAACTCTAGACATATCATATTCAGATTGTTGAAAATAAAAAAAAGAGAAAATATTGAAAGCCACTGTAAAGCAAGCATGAAATACAGCAGATTTCTAATCTAAAATTATGCAAGCCAGAAAGCAATGGTGTGACATCTTTAAAGCAACAGGGGTTAAGGAAAAAAAAAAAAAAACACTCAACCAAGGGCTGTTAACATGAATTCTGTACCCAACAGAAATAACTCTCAAAAATTAAGGCAAAATAGAATTTTTCAGACAATAAAATTCTGAGAATTTATCTCTCCTATAATCGGGAATCAGATCTGTCCCATAAGAAATGTTAAAGGAAGCTCTGCATCCAAAAGAAACATACTGGAGAAAAATGTGGCTCTTTATAATGAAGTAAAGAACTCTGGGATATGATAGAAATAAAGGCATACATAAAAGTCTTTTTTTTTCTTATTTGTAATCATTCTAAAATATTATTGACTATTTAAAGCAAAAATAGAAGCAATGTACTGTGGGATTTATAATATATGCAAAATTGAAACGTATAACAATAGTACAGCTGATAGGAGAGAGGAGTCAGAAGTGTGCAGTTTGATGGTTGTACACAGAACATGAACTGGTTGAGCCTGGAAGACTCCCTGAGACCTTCGCCCTCAGATACTCTTTAAAACTTGAACCCAAATGTACCCTGAGGTTACCTTTTAGTGAAATAACTGATTGGCACACAAAATAAAGGATACTACACGAGTATGGGGCTCTATTTAAAAAAAATCTATGTAAGACCAAAAGATCAAGAATTATTCTAAAGCAAAGAAGAGAAGATAAAGGGGCAAGGAAACTACGCCCTGGAAACGGAACAACTAGAACGCAATTAAAGACAATGTTGATGAACTGTGAAAATGTAACTAATGCCACTGAACAATCTGTACAGAAGTTGTCAAAGGGGAATCCCATTTGCTGTGTAAACTTTCACCAGCAGCACAATAAGATATTATTTAAAAATGTGTATGTATATAGATATATATGGCAAATATTAAAGCACCAAAATAAAACAAGTGTAACTAATAAGCTAATTGATGAAATAAAATGTATCAAAAATAATTATAATAAAAGCAAGCAAGATAATAAGGAAAAAGTAAAAAGAACTGATGAAAACAATTATGGTGTTGGCGAAGAATATTGACTATACCATGGCCTGCCAGAAGAATGAACAAATCTGTCTTGGAAGAAGTCTAGCCAGAGTGCTCCTCGGAAGCAAGGATGGCAAGACTGTCTCACATACTTTGGACATGTTATCAGGAGGAGCCGGTCCCTGGAAAACGACATCATGCTTGGTAAGGTAGGGGGTCAGCAAAAAGGAGGAAGATCCTTGATGAGATGGATTGACATAGTGGCTGCAAAAATGGGCTCAAACATGGCAAGGATTGTGAGAATGGTGCAGGACTGGGCAGTGTTTCATTCCATTGTACATAGGGTGGCTATGAGTCAGAACATACTCAAAGGCACCTAACAACAACAACTATAAGCTATCTATAAAGAAGGCTAGGCCTTCTTTTAAACAGAAAGACACAGATAGCTTCAAAGTAAAAAGGCAAAAGACATATCATGTAAACACTAGACAAAGGAAAGCCAGAATGGCTCTATTAATGTCAAACAAACTAGATTTCAGAATAAGGAATATTACAATTACATAATTACATTATGTAATTATAAATGGGTAAATTTATCAAGAAGAAATAACAAGTTAAATGTATATGCACCTAACAACAGAGCTTCAAAGTATATGAAACAAACTAACATGACTAAAAGGATAAATAGACAAATCTACCATCATAATTGAAAAAGTCATCAATCTTTTCTCATTAATCAACAGAATAAGTAGATAGAAAACCTGTAAGTATACAAAAGATTTGAACAATCCTACAAACTATCAACAACAGGGTAACAGATATTCTTTTAAAAACTGAATGGAATATTCACCAAAACTGTCCATATCCTATTGTCTATAAACAAATCTTGAAAATTTTAAGACTTGAAATCATAAAGGTTATATCTTTTTCTTCAAATATCAATCAAATTAAAGTAAAAATGTGTAACAGAAAAAATACACAGAATATACCCAATATTTGGAAATTAAACAGCAAACTTGTAAACTATCCATGGCTTAAACAGGAAATCGCGATGGAATTTAAACAATCATTTGAGTTGAGCGAAAATGAATCACAGCATATCAAAATTTGAATAACATAGCAGAATTTGAAAGAAGTCTTAGAAAAAGGAAATAAATGGAAGATACATGGTGTTCATGAATTGAAAGACACACTATTATCTTTTTACCTCAATATTAACTCCCCACAAAGTGACCTATCAATTCGACATAATCCCAATAAAAATCATAGCAGGGTTTTTTTTTGTAGAAATTGAAAAGCCCATTTGCAATTTTATTGGGAAAGGCAAAGGAGCTAGCATAGTCAAAACAATTTGAAAAAAAAAGTAAAAGGGATAAAAATCTCCACACTACCAGATTTTAGATTTAAAATACAGCATTAGTAATAAACAGTGTGATATCTGCTAAAAGAAAGACACAAAAAAATGGAACATAATAGAGTACAGAAATAGATCCATACATATTTGATCAATTGATTTTCAACATAGTTGCTATGGCAATTCAAAAGAGAAATGATAGCTTTGTCAATAAATCAGTGCTAGAAAAACTGGGCATCCATATGCAAGATAACTAAAAAGTCTGCTCATTTTGCACCTATTCAAAATTAACTTAAAATAGATTGTTGACTCAAAACTGGTACTAAACTAAATGAAAACTAGAAAACTTCTAGACGAAAACATGGGAGAAAATATGGTGACCCTGGGGAAGCCGAAGATTTCATAGATAGGACATAAAATTTACAATATAAAATTTAAAAGATAGATCAAATTTTATTTTTAACTCAATAAAATTGATAAAAATTGATAAATTTGAGCAAATTAAAAGTGATCTTTGAAATACATTTTTAAGAAAATGAAAATAGAATGCCTGATTGGACTCGTATCCGGGCTATATGAAAAAGATCACATTTCAATAATAATAAGACTAAAAATTCAATAAAAATAAATGAAAGATTTCAACAGACACTTCTTCAAGTTGTCTCTGATTAAGTGTTCAAGCCATTTTCTCTTTAAGATGACTATCAAATCTCCTAAGTAATGACAGAACACTTAGATAATGTTGAAGAATTTCTGTTTCTTGCAGTTTTTATTACCTTCTGTGTTAACATTAACCATCTATGACCTCAAAACTGGTAATAGATTTGTTTTCTCTTGGGTGGATTAAAGAAGTTTATACCTTCCCAGCTGGACAATAACGCCAAAGACACAGGGCTTTTTGTACCTATCTTGGTATGATTATGGAAGATATGGCAATGTGACTTCAATTCCACTTATAAACGTAACTCTCCTGAGATTGCGCTCCAATTCACCACACTACTGATGATTTGTTCTTGCTCTACAAGATGCAAACGGTGTTGGCAAATTTTTATGTTTCTCTCTTTTATTTAAGTGACCAAAACTAAGGTTTGCACGCATCTTTTCTGGAAGACAGTTTACACAGATGGCAGAAATAGAACAGCTGATGGTTACCAAATTCCTATGAGAAGTATCTCTTTCCAGTGGTGTGCTTGTTTATTGTTTAAAGCTGTTACTAAAGAATAGAGACCTGATTACTGAACTTGCAAAAAAGTAGCAATGGAATTAAAATTGCATATTACCAGTGGCCCATTTCTCTGCTCTGGAAGACATTAAAAAAAAAAAAAAAAAAAGGCAGAATAATCTACCTTCCACTTTCGAGGCAATAGCGATGTTCTATCTATAGAGCTGACTGTGACTTGTGGACAAACCCCAGATTTGGAGGGAAAAAATCATCCTGCAAGCAAATTGCTGACATTAATTGGCGTAATATTTCAATTTATTTATCCATTCATCTAGTCGACAAACAGCTATTGAGTTTTTATTATGTTCCAAACACTGTTCTAGGTACTCAGAAGACAGCAGAAGACAAGACACTCACGGAGCCTACAATATGGTGAGAGGTAATCAAAAAACCAATAAAAAATTAATGTCATTTCAAATGATGATAAGCAAATTAAGGTGATAGAGTGTGATGGAGACAACTCTTTCAAAAAGAGTCATTTGAGCAAAGAAATGAGTGATTAGAAGAACCAGGAATTATTGAGTTTTTAAAATGGAAATTAGTTAGCAACATTTAGCTAGACATCAAAAAATTAATATGACCAAGGACAAAGTCTTCAGTTGACCCGGAAACCTGCTTCAACCTCAATTTATGACATTATCACGCTGTTATACCTATCATCCTATCAATCTGATAACTATTAGGTAAAAATTACTATGGGTACAAAGTAGGGTGAGATGGGAAGAAGATAATTTAAACATAAAATGCTTAATATAGTGAGATGATTATTTAACACTCTTAGTACGTAGTCAATTCATACTGGCTGAGGGCAAGAATAATGAAATAAGAGACATTTTAGAAGTTTAGAATTATAATTGCTATGTTCTCTTTTAATCCCTTAGAATTTACATGACCGTTGCTCACTAAAAATACCAAATGCTCAAATGCTATCTGTGGAAATTTAAATGGCATTGAGAAATGAGCAGCCTTCATGAAACATCACGGATTCACATTAGAGCTGAAGTTCTCATTTTAATTTATGATGTCTTCTCAGTATTTTCCCAATCTAATAACTACTGCTTTGATAAAGCATATCATTTAACAGAAAATTATATTGGCTTCTGTAAGATTAATTTTAAAAAAATTACAGAACCATCAGCAATAAAAGATATGCCCATTTTCAGACCTGTAGTTTAATTATTTGAACGTTTATTTTGGGGGAACCTCATTGTGCTTATGTGTGATGTGTTTCATTTAGACTTAATATTCATTTACCTTCAAGTCTGAATCACTCTCTCAGGTTATTCCTCCAAGGCTATTCTTTCCTAAAGAGTATGGCAGCCAAATGCAGGAGTATTTAGCAGTTTGGCCCATACTTTATAGTTCTAATGAACAACTGCATCTCTTTATTTGAAGGTCCAACTTTCCAAGGACACACACACAAACATGCTAAATTGGACTTTGAGTCATATGTGGAGATGTATCTGAAAATAGACTTGAGGGCATTTTGGTGTTCTACAATCTGTTATAATCAAAACATGTTAAATGTTAACGTAATTACTGCAGATTTTGTTGAGCTGCCTTAATCAGGCTTCCTAAAATGGCCCAAATCATAAGAAGAGTCATCATTTATGACCTCAAACTAAAAGCACCAAAACCTAGTTTCCTGGGGACAGTCTTTAGGTCAAGTCCAACTGATATTTCATTTATTTTTGTTGCTCTTGCAAATGTTTAATAATGCATTTCTATGTATCTGCATGACTCTATGCCAGTTGAGGCTGTTATTAGACACAGTTACCTTCAAAGTAATTCTGCTTACACAGTGACTTTTAGTTTCTAGCATGCCTCCACACTAGGCAGCATCCTCATGGAGACTGCCTGGACTGAATCTGACTGAGTGAGTTAACATATGCCACATAGAGAAAGATTAATGATATGAAACCACTGGTCAGTTTCATATATCCTTATTTGCGGAGCTATTTGTAAATTCATGCCCAGAAATTCTCTGGTACACTTCCGTTGTGTCTAAATTCTTCAGGATGTCTAAACTTCTCATAATCATTTTTACTACATAAATTATCCAGTTTTATAAAAAACCCAACCAGATAACATGGAAGAATAAAACAGAAAAGAGAATTGATGGGAGAATTAAGAAAACTGATTTATTACAGTTCTTCATGGTCCTTAAGTTACTAAGGAAAAGTGAAATAGAAGCTTAGAAAATTTACTTAAGCTCTTCTTGGGATATAACCTCTCAGACAAGCATTAAATATATTAGGTTGGAATATATACATAGAGCTATTTTCCATTTAAGTTTAAGTTTATTGATCTAAGCAAAGATCCAAGAATATTGATTCAGCAAAGGCAGAGGTAAAGCTAACTAGAAAATGGACTAATCTTACAAAATATGGAAAACAGTTACTTTGAAATGGGAAGATTATAACTACTAGGGAGGCCATTTAGTAATGTTTCCACTACTTTAACATTTTTGACAAAAAGGGAAAAGTACATATTTTCAACCATTGGGTGGAAAAAAGAGGTTTTGACAATATTGTTGTTGTTAAGTGCCGTCAAGCTGGTTCTGACTCGTAGCGACCCTATGTACAACAGAACAAAACACTGCCAGGTCCTGTGCCACCCTCACAATCGTTGTTATGCTTGAGCTCATTGCAGCCAGTGTGTCAATCCATCTCCTTGAGAATCTTCCTCTTTTTCGCTGACTGTTTGCTTTACCAAACACGATGACCTTCTCCAGGGACTGGTCCCTCCTGATAACATGTCCAAAGTACGTGAGACTAGTCCCTCCATCCTCACTTCTAAGAAGCACTCTGGTGTACTTCTTCCGAGACAGATTTTTTCGTTCTTTTGGCAGCTCGTGGTATATTGTTGTTCTTCGCCAATACCATAATTCAAAGGCATCAATTCTTCTTCGGTCTTCCTTATTCGTTATCTAGCTTTAATATTGAGTTTAACTATAAAATTCACAGTGTTGCCACAGAATCTGATTCAGGACAAGGCAGTTATACCGTGATAGAGAAAGCTGTTGAGACAACTCTGAGTTGAACATGGTTAGAATTCATTGTGGGAAGATTCCACAATATTTAAGAAGTAAAATCAGAAAAGAAGACTCTAGTATGTTATTCAGACAGATATTGTTTAATTGCTATATTGAATAAGTTTCACATGTATTTGGAAAGTGAGGAAGAAAATCACAGAAAAGTTGGAAAAATCTTGACATTTTAAAAAAAAAATTATTTCTAGCAACAGCATCAGGTACTCACACATTCAGCAGGAAGGAAAAAAAAAAGCCTCTAATAGACTCCCCCTGAGGAGATACGCCGTGCATTCTTATGTTTGAGGCATTGGTTCAGTGGTTTCAGATGGATAAAATATTTAGAAGCCAGGAAAAAATGTACTTGTTAGTGATGATATATTAGTATTGTTCACTTCAATGTGGTCTGCATTTTGTTTACTGTTTTAATATGCTCTCAAAAGCTGTCAATGAACTGAAGTAGTCCCATTTAAGCTTACTAAATGATGAAGCACAAGTGATATATCTTTCAAAGGAAATGATTGCAATTTATTTCTCAAAGTTATCTTCTATGTCCAATGAAGTTAGATGGACACTCAAAATGTAGACTAAAGAGATATAAGTAATATTTAATTGGAAGCCACAAAAATGATATAGGTCAGTTATATATGTCCACTGCTTCCTACCTACAGAGCTCTTTCAAGCCGTACCTAAAACCTTATTTTCAGCTTTATTTTCTCCATTTCATTTGGTTCATGAACACTGCTGGGCTTGAGACAAAGAGAGGCCACAGTTTCCTCTGTCACTTTCTCCAATGGCCCCATGTGTGTGGTGGTAGTTAAGAGCCCTATCCCTGGAGTCAAGAATTCTGGTTTCAAAATTTGTATTCAAAGAGCACATAGGTAGGTTTGGAAGTAGGAGCTAACTGTCTCAGAGTTAAAATATAGTCTAAAACTTTTTAATTAAAACACTGTGGTATTTATACATAAATAGATGGACAGAACAGCTCAACAAAATAAAAAATCTAAAAATAAAAATGCAGTATATAATATACATAGCATTGCAAATCAGCAGTCAAAAGAAATAATTTCTAATAGATGGCTATATAAAACCAAAAAAAGATCAAGCCCACTTCTGTCGAGTTGATTCTGACTCACAGTGACCCTACAGGACAGAGTAGAACTGCCCCATAGGTTTCCAAGGAGCAGCTGGTGCATTCAAACTGTCGACCTTTTGGTTAGCAGCCTGAGCTCTTAACCACTGTGCCACCAGGACTCTGATAGTTATATAGAGACATATAAAATTGATCCATTCATCACATCATACTCAAAAACATATTCCAAATGGATCAGAGACCTAGACGTTAACAATGGAGTTATACGAGTGTGTGCTGGATGGTGTACTCAACTTTGCTAAGACTTGGAGCTATGTTTTTTTCCAGGATCTCCTCACCTAAAATTGGTTAGATTTGGCCAGGAGAAAAATGAGGACAAGATCCAGAAGGATAAGTGGAGCAAGAGCGATTACTCTTGGAAACTTGTCCGACTCACATACAGTGACATACAGACACAGAACTGCTCAGTGGGTCAGATTTTCCTCACTCTCCTCCACTCCATATGCCAGTCCTGATGAGCAAGAGCAATCTCAAATTCACCACCAGATACTTGGCTGTGGACTCCACAGACAGTAGCTACACAGAGGAATAAATCTCTCCATATGTTTCCCCTTGGTGGTCCCACTTTGTGGCTCAAAATCCTTGGCTTGTGGTATTATTAACCTGCAAACTGGCTTGTCCACTTGTACCAGTTATTTCAGGTGGACTCAGCAGGGACTCTTTCTACGATCTTCTGATTCCTGCTTCCTGACTAACTTCCTCAGTTTTAGCCACATTTATGCAAGGTTAATACCTATCATATAATACTTCTGCTCTATAATGTTCATACTGACCTGCTTCCCTCACTGCACCCCAAACTGTAAAGAGATTAGTGTTTAGAAATCAGGTGCTATTATAAAAAAGACATAAAACAAATGGCATTAACTTTGGGACAAGAAGTGGGAAGAAGTAGGCAGAGTGGCTGGCAAACTCTTAGTGAAGTGAAAAATTGGTAAGAAAACTGTTCATAGATGCTAAAAAATTGGAAATCAACTGCTGTAGCAGATTGGAAAAAATGGTGACCTGTGTTTGTAGCTGCAGACAAAATACTGAAAATTTCAATTAGTCTATTTCACCTGCCTATAAGAAGGTACAGGGATATGAAATAAGGAATGAATTATTCAGTTTTCACGCAGAATTGAGGGACTATAGAAGAATCAATGAAGTCTGGTGGCACAATGGTTAAGCACTCAGCTGCTAACCAAAAAGCCGGTGGTTTGAACCATGGGAGAAAGATGTAGCAGTCTGATTCTGTAAAGATTACAGTCTTGCAAACCATATGGGGCAGTTCTACTCTGTCCTATAGGGTCGCTATGAGTCGGAATCAACTCAACTGCAACAGGTATAGAAGAATCAGATTTCTAGTTTGGTAAATAAAACTGTTTCTCATCCGTAGACTCTCCAGTCAGTAAAAACAAATAATAATAATAATTCCTCCCAAAATGTAAAATAAGTTCTAGAAAAAAGATCAATTCCATGAATACGGCTGTAAGAAATTTGCCACGACCTGTACCAGATTGCAAGTAGTTCTTAATAGTCCCTTTAAGCTACACAAAAGCACTTCTCACAACTTTCATAGTATTGTCCCATTGCAGAGCGACATATTCCTTGTAAAGAGAAGCCTGCAAAGCCTGTGGCTTCAAGGGCATGAAGTGCACCTGAACCAAATTCATAGAAACTTTTCTTCAAAACCAGTAAAGGAGAGTCCGGCAAGATGGTGCTCTAGGCAGAAGCACCACGCTGTCCCTCCATAGCAAAGATCTGCAAAACTAAGCCAAACAGAGAATGCAACAATCCTGAAACCCTAGAACATCAAATGAAGAGATAAAGAACTCAGCCGAGCACCAAATGGAGTGAGAATACTGAAAGAGAACGGAGAGCGAGGAGAGATTCATGCAGAAGTCCCCTACTAGCTAACGCAGCGCGGATCCACCATCTTGGACTCCTATCAGAGACCAGCAAACGGGGGTACGAGAGAGCAGCCTCACGGAGCATCCAGTGGGAGACAAAACAGCCGGTAATTTGCAGTGTGCTCTTTCCCACCCCCCACCCCTCTTCGTCCCTGCTCGGGCTCCTCTGCTTCCCATGGCCGTGGTCTCTTGGCTGGGGGGCCCTGGGTGCTTGGATTCCGCACGCCCGGGTGGGCGGCTCTCTGGGTGCCATTTGTTGGATGCTGGTGTTGCTTTTTTTTTTTTCTTTTTCTGCTTCTTTTGGTTTCTCGCTTGCCTCTCACCACCTCCCCCTCCTTTTGCTCGGGTGCCTGGCTCCGAGCACCATCTTTGCTTCTTCCTGAGGGGCTGGGGGGCTCCATTCAGGTGTGCGGCTGCTTCACGGTCTGGGCTGCCACGCTGGTGGGATCCCGGGGCTTTTCTTCGTTTGTTCCTCTGCTTCCCGCGGTCACAGTCTCTTGAACAGGGGTCGCCGGCTGCTTGGATTACGTGCGCCCGGGTGGGCGGCTCTCTGGGTGCCATTCGTTGGCTGCTGGTGTTGCTTTTTTTTTTTTTTTCCTTTCTGCTTCTTTGGATTTCTTGCTTGCCTCTCGCCGCCTCCCCCTCCGTTCGCTCGAGTGCCTGTCTCCGTGCGCCATCTTTGCTTTTTCCTGAGGGGCTGTGGAGCTCCACTCGAGTGTGGAGCTCGTTCCCGGTCTGGGCTACCGCGCTGGTGGGATCCTGGGGCTTTTGTTCGTTTGTTCATTTTGAATCGTTTATCTGTTTTCTTTTCCTGTTCTTGAGTTGGGAGCCTTTTCTGGCCAGGCGGAGCTGCGTGCCAGGGAACCTCCCCTTCGGCTTCCATAGACATGCAGAGGGATCCCTGAACGCATTTCTTTTTTCGTTGGTTTTTTTTTTTTTTTCCCCTATTTTTCTGGAGAGTATTTCTTGTTCCTTTTTTTTTTTTTTTTTGATTTTTTTTATTTGTTTTGTTTTCTTTTCCCTCTTTTTCCCTTTTGTCTTTCTTCATTGCTCAATTTCTCGTCTCTCTATCTCTTCCTTCTCTTTCTGATCCCTGAATACCAGGCATTGTACGCCTCTGCGCCTTCTGGCCAGGCTGTGCTGTGAAACCTGAGAGCAACTTCCCCAGACCTCATAGCTGCATTGGTGGGATCCCTGGGAACTTTGCTGTTCTTTAAACTTTCTGATTTTTATTTGTTCATTCTTCTCTTCCTTTTCCCTTTCTGTTTTTCTCGATTTCATAGTCTCTCATGTCTCCATTCCAATGGCAAGCTCCCCTAGCATTCTTTTTTGTTTGTATGTTTTTGGCTCCTGTTCCTCTCTCCTCTCTCCCATATCCATCTTAGCTCCACACATAACCATCTCCCCGCTGCATCCTGCCTACCGGCACCGTGCGCTTGACATCACACCACCAAGCTGTGCAGGCATGGCCTACTGGAACCTGCCCTGCACTGATTACTGACCCACCCTGGTGGCTGTGGTGAGTGCCACAAACCACCCGTCCCAGTGGCTCCTCTTCAGCTAGACCCTCCCTGCTGTACCACATATGAGTGACTGAACCGGCCAGTTGGAGAAGGAGGCAAAAAGTATTGCACGCACAGAAGAGCGAACAAGAAGGGGCACACAGTCCGCCTGCTCAGACATACTCAAGCTTTTTTCTTAAAACGGGATGAAACAAAAACATCTACAATCAATAAACGAGAGAAATAGCTACTGAATGCCCCGAAACCAGCAAACAATATCAAAACATTTACAAAAACAGGACAGGATGGTTCCAGTAGGCGTCCAAAATAAAATACCAGATGACTCTCCTGTGGAAGAAATTACACTAGAACTACCTGACAGGGAATTCAAAACTATAATACTCGGAATTTTCAAAGAACTGAGGCAAAAACTGACAAACATGAGTAAAAAATAGGCCAATTCATGGAAAATACAGACAAAAAATCGGAAGAATTCAGGAAGATGGTGCAGGAACAAAATGCCAAAATAAATTCACAACTAGAAATTATACAAAAACAACAATTAGAAATCTAAAAGATAAACAACAAGATTTCAGAAATGGATGGTGTCTTAGAAGGGCTGAGAAGCAGATTTGAAACCGTGGAAGACAGGATCAGTGGAACTGAAAACAAAAACGTGGATGCAACTCTGTTCCAAGAAAACTCAGAAAAAAGAACAAAGAAAAATGAAGAGACCCTGAGAGTTATGTGGGACACAATTAAAAGCAAAAATTTACGAGTGATTGGCATTCCAGAACAGGGGGAGAAAACAGAAAACACAGAGAGGATCATTCAGGAACAGCTGACAGAAAACTTTCCTAATATCATGAAAGATGAAAAGCTGGCCATCCAAGAAGCTCAACGAACTCCATATAGAAGAGACCCCAAAAGAAAATCACCAAGGCATATCATATTAACACTCGCCAAAACCAAAGACAAACAAAGAACCCTGAGAGCAGCTTGTGAAAAACAAGAAGTCACATACAGAGAAGAAACACTAAGACTAAGCTCAGATTGTTCAGCAGAAACCATGCAGGCAAGAAGGCAGTGGGATGACATATATAAAATCTTCAAAGAAAAAAATTGTCAGCCAAGAATAATATATCCTGCAAAACTCTCGTTCAAATTTGATGGTGAAATTAGGTCATTTCCAGATAAACAGAAACTAAGGAAATATGTAAAAGTTAAACCAAACTTACAAGAATTATTAAAGGGAATTCTTCAATCTGAGGACAAACAGCTTCAGCCCTCAGGAAGGACCTAGGACGCAGGATCGTACGAGCCAGATACCAATCTAGGAAATTAACTCTCGAGGACTATCCAAAACCAAAACAAATACAACAGGGAATCAGAGAAGTCAATCGATGGATGACAACAACATCAAAACAATGAAAGATGGAATAAACGGCATAGGTATAGAACCTTCTAATGGAAAGGAAGGCAAGGCAATACCAAGTAAGGGTAGACTGCTTCAAACTTAGAAAGATAAGGGTAAAATTCATGGTAACCACAAAGAAAGTTAACAAACCAACTCATAAAAATAAAGACAAAAAACATACAGCAAAAACAAAAGAAATGAACACAAAATCCACAAATAAAAGTAAATCAGCACAAGAGAGTAAGAAGGACAAAGAAAACGTCAGTACAACAAAAAAAAGCACTACAAAATGACAGCAACAAACTCACATCTATCAATAATTACACTGAATATAAATGGACTCAATACACCCATACAGAACAGAGAGTGGCAGAATGGATAAGAAAACATGATCCATCAATATGCTGTCTACAAGAGACACATCTTAGAAACAAAGATGTACATTTCTTAAAAGTCAAAGGTTGGAAAAAACTATATCAAGCTAACAACTACCAAAAAAGAGCAGGAGTGGCAATTCTAATCTCACATAAAATAAGACTTTAAAACAAAATCTACCATAAAAGACAAAGAAGGACACTACATAATGATTAAGGGGACGATCCATCATGAAGACATAACCATAATAAACATCTACGCACCCAATGACAGGGCTCCAAAATACATAAAACAAACTCTAACAGCACTGAAAAGAGAAATTGACAGTTCCACAATAGTAGTAGGAGACTTCAACACACCACTCTCAGTAAAGGACAGAACAACTAAGAAGAAACTCAGCAAAGATACAGAAGACCTAAAGGGCACAATCAGCCAACTGGACTTCCTAGACATATATAGAACAATCCATCCAATCGCTGCAAAGTACACATTCTTTTCCAATGTACTTGGAACGTTCTCCAGAACAGACCACATCTTAGGCCACACAGCAATCCTCAACAAGATCCAAAACGTTGAGATAAT
The DNA here is from genome assembly GCA_030035585.1 of Dugong dugon. NCBI lineage: Eukaryota > Metazoa > Chordata > Mammalia > Sirenia > Dugongidae > Dugong > Dugong dugon. The sequence continues at coordinate 3,209,658 of CM057478.1, read as the reverse complement.
TCACAGTATCTTCTCTGACCGCAATGCCGTCAAGGTAGAAATTAACACTAGAAAGAGCAAGGAAAAAAAATCAACTACATGGAAACTGAATAATACCCTGCTTACACATCAGTGGGTAACAGACGAAATTAGAGATGGAATCAAAAAATTCCTAGAATCAAATGTGAATGAAAACACATCATACCAAAACCTTTGGGACACAGCAAAGGCAGTCCTCAGAGGACAATTTATAGCAATAGATGCACAGATCCAAAAAGAAGAAAGGGACAAAATCAAAACATTAACTACAGAACTCAAACAAATAGAAACAGAACAGCAAAAAAAGCCTACAACCACCAGAAGAAAGGAAATAGTAAAGATCAGAGCAGAAATAAATGAAACAGAGAACAGAAAAACAATAGAAAGAATCAACAAAACCAAAAGTTGGTTCTTTGAAAGAATCAACAAAATCGACAAACCACTGGCCAGAATGACAAAAGAAAAACAGGAGAGGACACAAATAACCCAAATAAGAAATGAAATGGGGGACATTACAACAAACCCAACTGAAATAAAAAGGATGATAACAGAACATTATGAAAGACTACAACAAATTCGAAAACCTACAGGAAATGGATAAATCTCTAGAAACACACGGCCTACCCAAACTACAACAAAGTGATGTTGAAAATCTGAACAGACCCATAACAAGAGAAGAGATTGAAAAGGTAATAAAAAAAATCCCAACAAAAAAAGCCCTGGCCCACATGGCTTCACTGGAGAATTCTACAAAACATTTACAGAAGAGCTTGTACCAGTTCTACTCAAACTACTTCAGAGCATAGAAGAGGAAGCAACACTTCCAAATTCATTCTAGGAAGCCAGCATAACGCTGATACCAAAACCAGGCAAAGATATCACAAAAAAAGAATATTACAGACCAATATCTCTCATGAATACAGATGCAAAAATTCTGAACAAAATTCTAGCCAAAAGAATTCAGCATCATATGCAAAAAATAATACACCACGACCAAGTAGGATTCATACCAGGTATGCAAGGATGGTTTAACATTAGAAAAGCAATCAGCGTAATACACCACATAAATAAAAGGAAAGAAAAGAATCACATGATCATATCAATTGACACAGAAAAGGCATCTGACAAAGTCCAACACCCGTTCCTGATAAAAGCTCTCAATAAGATAGGTATAGAAGGGAAATTTCTCAACATAATAAAGGGCAACTATGCAAAACCAACGGCCAACATCATTCTTAATAGACAGAGGCTGAAAACATTCCCCTTGAAAACAGGAACAACACAAGGATGCCCTTTATCAGCACTCCTATTTAACATTGTGCTGGAAGTTCTAGCTAGAGCAATAAGGCAAGAAAAAGAAAGAAAGGGCATCCAAATTGGTAATGAAGAAGTTAAACTGTCTCTGTTTGCAGATGATATGATACTATACATAGAAAACCCTAAACACTCCACGAGAAATCTACTGGAACTAATAGAAAGATTCAGCAGAGTAGCAGGATGCAAGATAAACATTCAAAAATCAGTTGGATTCCTATACACCAGTAAGGAGAACGATGAAAAGGAAATCAGGAAATCAATACCATTTTCAATAGCCCCTAAAAAGATAAAATACTTAGGAATAAATCTGACCAGCGATGTAAAAGACCTATACAAAGAAAAGTATAAAACACTACTGCATGAAACCCAAAGGGATCTACATAAGTGGAAAAACATACCATGCTCATGGATAGGCAGACTCAACATTGTGAAAATGGCAATTCTACCCAAAGCAATTTACAAATACAACACAATCCCGATCCAAATACCAACAACATTCTTCAAAGAGATGGAAAAACTAATCATTAACTTTATATGGAAAGGGAAGAAGCCCCGAATAAGTAAAGCACCATTGAAGAAGAAGAAGAAAGTTGGAGGACTCCCACTACCTGACTTGAGAACCTACTATACAGCCACAGTAGTCAAAACAGCCTGGTACTGGTACAACGACAGATACATTGACCAATGGAACAGAATTGAGAACCCAGATGTAAATCCATCCAACTACGGTCACCTGATCTTCGACAAGGGCCCAAAGTCCATCAAATGGGGAAAAGACAGTCTTTTTAACAAATGGTGCTGGCAAAACTGGATATCCATTTGTAAAAAATGAAACAGGACCCATACCTCACACCGTATACAAAAACTACTTCAAAATGGATCAAAGACCTGAATATAAAGCCTAAAACTATAAAGTTCATAGAAGAAAAAACAGGACCAACACTTCAGGCCTTAATACATGGCATTAACAGGATACAAACCATAACCATCAACGCACAAAACCCAACTGATAAGCTAGATAACTGGGATCTTCTAAAAATCAAACACCTATGCTCTTCAAACGACTTCACCAAAAGAGTCAAGAGAGAACCTACGGACTGGGAAAAAATTTTTGGACAGTACAAGTCAGACAAAGATCTAATCTCCATAATCTACAAGAAAATCCAACACCTCCACAACAAAAAGAAAAATAATCCTATCAAAAAATGTGCAAAGGAAATGAACAGACACTTCACCAAAGAAGACATTCAAATGGCCAACAGACACATGAGGAAATGCTTGCAATCACTAGCCATTAGAGAAATGCAAATTAAAACCACAGTGAGATACCACCTCACCCCAGCATTACTGGCATGAATCAAAAACACTGCAAATAACAAATGTTGGAGGGGCTCGGGGAGATGGGAACTCTTATGCACTGCTTCTGGGAATGCAAAATGATACAACCAGTTTGGAAAATGATATGGTGCTTCCTCAGAAAGCTAGAAATAATACCATTCGATCCAGCAATCCCACTCCTAGGAATATATCCTAGAGAAATAAGAGTCGTCACTCGAATAGACATATGCACACCTATGTTCATGGCAGCATTGCTCACAATAGCCGAACGATGGAAACAACCTAGATGCCCATCAACAGATGAATGGATAAACAAACTATGGTACATACACACAATGAAGTACTATGCAACGAGAAAGAACAACAATGAATCTGTGAACCATCTCATAACATGGATGAAACTGGAGGACATTATGCTGAGTGAAATAAGTCAATCACAAAAGGACAAATATTGTATGAGACCTCTATTGTAAAAACCTATGAAAAAGTTCACACGCAAAATGTAACTATCTTTGTTGGTTACCAGGGATGGAAGGGGTGGGGGGGGGAATACTAAATAGGCAATAGATAAGTGGTATCTTGGGTGAAAGGTGAAACAGTACACAATACAGGGGAAACTAACACAACCTGTACAAGGAAACGTCATGGAAGCCCCAAAGACACATCCAAACTCCCCGAGGGACTGAGTTGCTGGGTGGAGGGCTCTGGGGACCATGGTCTCGGAGAACATCTAGCTCAATTGGTATGACACTACTTATAAAGACAATGCTCTACATTCTACCTTGGTGAGTAGTGTCTGGGGTCCTAAAAGCCTGTGAGTGGCCATCTAAGATACTCCACTGGTCTCATCCCTTCGGAAGCAAGGGAGAATGAAGAGAACAGGATACAAGGAAAAGATTAGTCCAAAGGACTAATTGTCCACAGCTACCAAGGCCTCCACCGGACTGAGTCCAGTACAGCTAGATGCTGCCCGGCTACCACCACTGACTGCTCTGACCAGGATCACAACAGAGGGTTCTGGACAGAGCTGGAGAAGGATGTAGAGCATAATTCTAACTCACAAAAAAAAAGACCAGATTTACTGGCCCAAAGGAGACTGGAGAAACCTCAAGAGTATGGCCCCCAGACACCCTTTTAGCTCAGTGGTGAAGTTACCTCCAAGGTTCACTGTTTAGCCTGGGAGTGGACAGCCCCGTAAAACCAAATGAGACTAATGAGGTACAGGAGTCCAGTGACAAGGGCCAGAAGGCAGGAGGGGAGAAGGAAGCTGATGATAGGTAACACAAGTTTGAGTAAGGATATTGTTGATGTGTTGTGAGACTGTTAACCCTTGTCATAGGGCAACATTTGTAGTAACTGTTAAATGAGAAACTATTTTGTTCTGTAAGCCTTCATCTTAAGTGAGAATAACAGCACAATTGGAAGAGCGTAGTCAATGTCACTGAACTGTGTATGTAGAAATTTTTGAAACGGTGTATCTTTGGCTATGTGTATTTTCCCCCCCCCAAAAAAAAAAGGTTGAGAATTTAGAGGGTTAACATGTTTTGGGGTTGTTAACCAATTTCATAAAACAACACGTGTACTACTCTTTCATGAGAAACTATTTGTTCTGTAAGCCTTCACCTGAAGTACAATAAAATATATTTAAAAAAAAAAAACAGAAGAGGTTTCTGGGCTTTCAACTTTCTATATGTAGAAAGAAGTCTGAGAATGCTACCCAGCTTTTGTTTTGGTTATCTGTTTCTGCGTAACAGATGACTTAAACTTACTTTAATGTACTCATGAGTCTGTAGCCAAGAAGTACAACAGAGTCTAGCTGGATTCTTCTGCTCCACTCATGTTGTCTGGGGTCATCCACTTGACTGTATTCAACTGGTAGCTAGACTGGACTGGAAGGCCTAAGAATGTTCCGCTCACACATCTGGGAACTTGGTGCTCCTACACGTAGCCTTTCTCCATGTGGCTAGCTGGGGCTTCCTCACAGGTGGTCTCAGAATAATAGAACTTCTCACACGGCAGATGATTTCCAAGACGGATTGTTCCAAACAGGGAAAAAGCAGATGTCTATCTCTCAAGACCCAGTCTCAGTAGTTAAACAATAGCTCCTCTGTCACATTCTATTAGTCAAATCCAGTCCAAAGGGCCACCCCAGGCTCTGGTAGAGAGCAAACAGTCCCTGCATCTTGATGGGAGAAGTGGCAAAGAATTCACTGCAATTTTTAATTCACCATGGATGTCAACATGGCCCATTTCTTGCGAAGAATAAAGGATATCTCAGAGGACAAATGTAAGAACATAGAAGGCTGAACCATGAACCATTGAGAACATTGATACAGAGAACTCTCCCAGCAAAGAGGTTAATGGAGTGGAGACTAATCTAAGGCATATAAGTAGTTAATGAACAGGGAGCCACTTCCAGGGATCATGTCCAGGACACATTCATGGAATATTTCCTGTCCTTGGTACAGGGACAATATTTGCCCAGCAAGATTTCAAAATTCCTATAGTCAATGACTAAATGCCTCCTTCTCCCCCCATCTGAATGGCAATGCCTACTGAGTTGTCCCAGGCCTGTCTCAACCTTTTGAGTACGTTAACTACAGGTTATTTGTCCTCAGGCATCCAAGTCAAGAGTTTTCTCACCTGCATCCCCATCACAACTCAGAGCTTGATATCATATTTGATAAAACTTTTGAGTGTCCTGTGTTTGGTTTAGTATATTTTGCATATGAGAGAAGGATGAGTATAAGTGGACAAAAACTGAATGGCAGCTGACTGTAAAAAAAATTAAAAGTTCTTCCCCTCCCAGAAAAATGGAATGATGGATCTGAGTTGGCCATATGACTTACTTTGGCCAGTAGTATATTACCAAGCGTAACACAAGCAGAAGTTCATAGGGTGCATGCATATTGGGACTTGTCACCTCGATGCTCTTGGAAAATCTTTGATTATCACCATGTCAAAAAGCCAAGGCAACCTTCTGAATGTTGAGAGACATGTGTTCCAATTACCCCATCAGGCCAGGGGATATTCAGGCATTAGCAAGTCCTGTCACATAATCAAGATATGACTCTCAGCCACCATATTATTTGAGGCTCTATAATAAAAGTAGAATTTCCTGTACATTTTACAATTCATCATTTTCTTTTATTTGAAATAAGCAATATAAACTGCAAATCTTTCATTTTATTTGACCTTATATTATCAGATTCTTTATTGTTGTTGTTGTTGTTGTAAGGTGACATCCAGTTGCTTCTGGCTCATAGTGACCCCATGTACAATGGAATGAAAGGTTGCTCAGCCCTTGCCATCTTCACAATAGTAGGTATGTTTGAGGCCATTGTTGCAGCCACTATGTTAATCCATCTCACTATGTTAATCCATCTCACTGAGGGTCTTTCTCTTTTTCACTGACCCTCTACTTTACCAAGCAAGATGAAGTGCTCCATGAAGTGCTCCCTCCTAATATGACCAAAGTAAGCAAGATGAAACCTTGCTATTCTGTCTATATTTCTTCCAAGACAGGTTTGTTTGTTCTTGTGGCAGTCCATGATATATTCAATATTCTTCACCAACATCATAATTCAAATGCATCAATTCTTCTGTGGGCTTCCTTTTTCATAGTTCAGTTTACACATGTATATGAGGCAACTGAAAAGACCATGGCTTGAGTTAAGCTTACTTCAGTCATCAAAGTGACATCTTTGCTTTTCAACATTTTAAAGAGGTTTCTTTGCAGCAGATTTGCCCAATGCAATGCATCATTTGATTTCTTGACTGCTACTTCCATGAGCATTAATTGTTGATCCAAGTAAAATGAAATATTTGTCAATGTCAATTATTTTCTCTGTTTATGATGATGTTGCTTATTGGTCCCATTGTGAGAATTTCTGTTTTCTTTATGTTGAGGTGTAATCCATACTGAAGGCTGTAGTCTTTGATCTTCATCAGTAAGTGCTTCAAGTCCTCTTCACTTTCCGCAAGCAAGGTTGTGTCGTCTGCTCTTATGTAGATAGTTAGACTCTGTACATTATTGAAAATTGTGTTTAATACAATAAAAATTGGACAGCTCACTTATACTCATGTCTTTATAGCTGCTTGTTAGCCTCCCTTCCCCCTGCTAAAAAATTAAGTGTATAATAAGTTGGAATGTTTTTAAATGAATTCATTCAGAAGTTTATTTCTATTATGTAGTTTTATCAATACCCTCAAAATTCATCAAATTATTCTAACTACCTCATTAGTATCTTAAAATTCTAAACTATTTGCCTTGGTTAATCCTTAAGAAGAAAGAGGAGAAGGTGGAGTACGATGGCAAAGTGAGTGGATACTCCCATTTACTACCCCAAGCAAATAACTCACTAAACAGAGAACAAAAACAAGCACAGACTGAGATCTCGGAACTCCGGATGGCAGTTGAGGTGTTGGAGAGTTGGGATGAATTCAGAAGCAGGAGAGGGGAGGAATGAGGATGGCACAGAAGCTGGGAGAATCTACCTGCTATCATTGGGAGCACTCGCTCATCACAGCCATTTTAGGATGGGGCTGGGCAACACCCCAAACAGGGAACACAGAAAGGGAGCTACCTGAGACAGCTGTAGTCTGATATTTCTAAGGTGGCACAGATTGGCTGTGGGAATTCAGCGGCCAAGCAGTTATACGGAGGAGAAGGGAGATCACGGTGCTGCGAGTGAGTGCTGTTGAATGTCACTGACACCCTAGATGGCTGGCACTAGGCTGAAGAGAAACTGCAAGGGCAGCAGAGTGAGGGCAATACTTCAGAGTGATGGGCAATGCAGATGGAAATGGCTGCCTCCCTGCCCATAACAAGATACCATGGGAGAGCCTGTGCGTGGTTGCCTGTGAGGGAAAGACAAAGACAGCCCCCACTCTTGCTACAGGAAAGTAGAGATCCGCCACTTACGTCAACATCTGTGACCAGCTAAACCCCTTTTGATTAGCAGCCAAGCTCTTAACCACTGCATTACCAGGGCTCCGCTGGTCATTAGAGAGATGCAAATCAAAACCACAATGAGATACCATCTTAATCCCTGCTAAAATGGCACTGATAAAACAAATAAAAAAAGATAATAACAAATGTTGGTGAGGATATGGGAAGATTGGAACCATTATCTATTGCTGGTGGAACTGTGAAATGGTACAACCACTATGGAAAACAGTATGGTACTGTCTCAGAAAACTAGAAATAGATCTACCCTACGATCCAGAACCCACACACATCTGTCAGTTTGTCATACTGTGGGGACTTGCATGTTGCTGTGCTGCTGAAAGCTACGCCACCAATATTTAAATACCAGCAGGTTCACCCATGGTGGACAGGTTTCAGCTCGGCTTCCAGACTAAGACAGACTAGGAAGAAGGGCCCAGCGGTCTACTTCTCAAAAGAATTAGCCAGTGAAAACCTTATAAATAGCAGTGGAACATTGTTTGATATAGTGCCAGAAGATGAGTCCCTCAGGTTGGAAGGCATTCAAAATGCAACTGGGGAAGAGCTGCCTCCTCAAAGCAGAGTCAACCTTAATGATGTAGATGGAGTCAAGCTTTCAGGACCTTCATTTGCTAATGCAGCACGACCAAAAATGAGAAGAAACAGCTGCAAACATCCATTAATAATCGGAACGTGGAATGTACGAAATGTGAATCTAGGAAAATTGGAAATTGTCAACAATGAAATGGAATGCATAAACATCAATATCCTAGGCATTAATGAGCTGAAATGGACCGGTATTGGCCATTCTGAATGGGACAATCATATGGTCTACTATGCCGGGAATGACAAATTGAAGAGAAAGGGCATTTCAGTCATGGTCAAAAAGAACATTTCAAGATCTATCATGAAGTACAGTGCTGTCAGTGATAGGGTAACATCCATATGCCTACAAGGAAGATCAGTTAATACAACTATTCAAATTTACTCACCAGCCACTAAAGCTAAAGATGAAGAAATTGAAGATTTTTACCAACTTCTGCAGTCTGAAATTGATCAAACATGCAATCAGGATGCACTGATAATTACTGGTGATTGGAAAGCAAACGCTGGAGACAAAGAAGAGGGACTGGTAGTTGCAAAATATGGTCTTGGTGATAGAAACAATGCCGCAGATCACATGACAGAATTTTGCAAGACCAACGACTTCTTCACTGCAAATATCTTTTTTCACCAACATAAACAGTGACTATACAGGTGGACCTTGCCAGATGGAATACACAGGAATTAAATCGATACATCTGTGGAAAGAGATGATGGAAAATCTTAATATCATCAATCAGAATAAGGCCAAGGGCCAACTGTAGAACAGACCATCAACTGCTCATATGCTTTTGAAAGCTGGAAGATGAATAAGGAAGACGGAAAAAGAACTGACACCTTTGAATTGTGGTGGTGGTGAAGAATACTGAGTATACCATGGACTGCCAAAAGAACGAACAAATCTGTCTTGGAAGAAGTACAGCCAGAATGTTCCTTAGAAGCAAGGATGGGGAGATTAAATCTCACATACTTTGGACATGTTATCAGGAGGGATCAGTCCCTAGAGAAGGACATCTTGCTTGGTAAAGTAGAGGGCCAACGAAAAAGAGAGAGACCCTCAACGAGATGGACTGAAACAGTGGCTGCAACAATGGGCTCAAGCATACCAATGATTGTGAGGATGGCACAGGACCAGGCGGTGTTTCATTCTGTTGTACACAGGGTCACTATAAGTCAGAACTGTTTCGACATCACCTCGCAACAACAACAACGTGATCCAGCAGTCCTACTCCTAGGAATATACCGTTGTTGTTGTCGTGAGGTGCCGCTCCTACTCATAGGGACCCAGTGTACCACAGAATGAAACGTTGCCCTGTCCTGAGCCATCCTCACAATTGTTGCTATGTTTGAACCTACTGTTGCAGTCACTGTGTCAATCCAGCTCATTGAGAGTCTTCCTCTTTTTCACTGACCCTCTACTTTACCAAGCATGATGTCCTTCTCCAGGGACTGATCCCTCCTGATAACATGTCCAAAGTAACTGAGAAGAAGTCTTGCCATCCTCGCTTCTAAGGAGCATTCTGGATGTACTACTTTCAAGACAGATTTGTTTGTTCTTCTGGAAGTCCATGGTATATTCAACATTCTTCACAAACACCATACTTCAAATGCATCAATTCTCATTTGGTATTCTTTACTTATTGTCCGGCTTTCACATTCATATGAGGGGACTGAAAATACTATGGCTTGGGTCAAGCACTCCTCAGTGCTCAAAGTGACGTCTTTGCTTTTTAAAACTTTAAAGAGGGCTTTTGCAGCAGATTTTTATATATCCTAGAGACCTAAAAGTAGCAACACAAACAGACATACGCACACCTATGTTCATTTCTGCTGTATTCATACAGCCAACAAATGGAACTAAAGCGCCCATCAAGGGAGGAATGAATAACTAAACTGTGCTACATACACACAATGGAATACTGTGCAACCTAGGGGCAGATTACCCACTAAGCAAAGTAAGCACAGGCTTACTTGTGCTTACTTACTAATCTGTAGTGAACAATTTCACACAAACCCATGTGAAATTGTTCACTACAGATTAGTAAGTAAGCATAAGTAAGCCTGTGCTTACTATGCTTACTGGATAATTCATCCCTGTTGGGGACCATAAATTTGAAAAGATCTTTTGCTTCTGTAGGAAGATGCTGTAGGGTTGGGAGAGAGACAGATGCCAGCCATAACTAGAAACAGAATCTTTGATGTGGTGAAAAAAACGTGAAGTTGTTCACTACACATTATCTGGTAAGCAAGGTAAGCACGGTGCTTACCTTGCCTATTGGATAATCCAACCCTGATGAAATCATAAAGAACAATGATTAGTTTGCAAAACATACTATAACACAGATGGACCTAGAGGGCATAATGCTCAGTGAAATATGTCAAGCATGTAAGCATAAATATTGTATGATCCCTGTTATTAGAAGACAAGAATAAGTAACACAGAGAGAAACCAACGTTCATTGGTGTTTACCAGGGAGAGGAGGGGGTAGTCACACTTTAAATCGTAGAGAATTGTTATTTATTATTTATTTGGTGATAGGAAAAATGGCACCAAATGAGGATATAATGAGCCCAGCACAACCAAAGTAAAAATGAGTGTTTGAACACTTATGGAGGGGTATAGGCGTATTGGTATACAGGTAGATACAGGTGTATACAAAGGTAAGAACAGATAGAAGTATCTATAGGAACGTGTATATACATATGTTGGTACAGGCACATATATTCATTGAAGACACAAGTATGGATACTACACAGACATAACCACTTTCCAACATCGGTTTTCCGGGTTTGAAAGCTTAGGGTAACAGCCTCATGGGACAACTCAGTCAACTGGCATAACATAGTTCACAAAAATCATGATCTGCATCCTAGTGAAGTGAGTAGTGTCTGGGGTCTTAAAAGCTTGTGAGCAACCATTTAAGACACAACTATGGGTCTCTACTCGCTAGGATCAAAACAGTAAGAAGTTAACCAAAATTTCGGAGAAGAAACTAGTCTACACCAGCCATGACCTCACCTCCCCTGAGGCCAGAACTAGATGGTGCCCAGCCACCACCACTGACTGTTCTGAGCGGGGGCACAATAGATGGTCCCAGAGAGAATGGGAGAAAAATGTGGAGCAGAACTCAAATTCTTATTTAAAAAAAAAAAGCTACACAAACTGGAACAGTAGAGAACTCCCTGACACTATTTCCCTGAAACACTCTTTAAAATTGAACCAAGCCTATCCCGAGATCACCTTTTAGAGAAATAGCAGAGTGACACACAAAATAAAAGATATTACCTGTAAGATTGATGTTCTAGTTAAAAACCATCAGTATGAGACCAAAAGATCAACAATTACTCAAAAGCAAAGATGAGAAGATAAGGGGGCAGGGAAACTAGAGTACTGGAAATGGAACAAACAGAACACAATTAGAGAGAATGCCACGTTGTGTTAAATGTAATTAACGTCACAGAAGAATCTGTGGGGAAATTGTCAAATGGGTGCCTAACTTGCTCTGTAAAGTTTCACCAAAAACTCAATAAAATATTATTAAAAACAAAACGAAGAAGGGAGAACCAAATTTCAATTGTTTATGTTCTTTTATGGAGTTTGGTTACCAAGGTGACTATTCCCACAAGAAATCTTGATATCAAACACAGAGAATAATATTGCTTTGATTTTGATTTAAAAATCACTTCTATGAGAAAGCAAGGGAATATTCATTAGAAATGAAAAAAAAAACTTTTTATGTTATAACTATTCCTTATTCAATGTTCTTTAAAAATTATAAGGAACTTCAAGGCATGATAATCCTTAAAATTTCTCCCTGCTTTAAGTTCCACTATAATAAAATACTAATGTTATACCATTAGATTCTAGTGATGCATCATTTACAATGTTGTCTAATAATATGCCCCATTAGAAAATAATTAATATATGGAAATCCGCCTATTTAAGCTTAATTTAGAATCTTTATATTTATATTCCTATGTCATTATAGTCTTAAAAAGGTTGTTTTCTCAAGATACTCTGTTCAATGTATTTTCTGAAACATAAATTCCAATAACTATGGCTTCATAACAATATATTCAAAACTTAGTGGTGTAAAATAACCATTATTATGCTCTTGGATTCTGTGGGTCAAGAATTCTAATATGAAACAATGAGGATGGCTTCTCTTTCCCCTCAGTATCTGGAGTGTCATGGGTTGAACTGTGCCCCCCAAAATACCTGTCATCTTGGCTAGGTCATGATTCCCGGTATTGTATGACTGTCTACCATTTTGTCATCTAATGTGATTTCCCTATGTGTTGTAAATCCTATCACTATGATGTAATGGAAACCCTGATGGAGTAGTGGTTAAGTGCTACGGCTGCTAACCAGAAGATCAGCAGTTCGAATCCACTACCCACTCCTTGGAAACTCTATTTGTCCATAGAGTCGTTATGAGTCGGAATCCACTCGAGGGCAATGGGTTTGGTTTTTTGGTTTTCTGATGTAATGAGATGGATTAGCGGCAGTTATGTTGATGAGATCTACAAGACTAGACACTGTCTTAAGCCAATCTCTTTTGAGATATGAAAAACAAAAGTGAGCAGAGAGATGGGGGACCTCATACCACCAAGAAAGCAGTGCCAGGAGCACAGTGCATCCTCTGGACCTGACGTTCTAGTGCTGAGATGCTCCCAGACCAAGGAAAGACTGATGACAAAGACACTTCTCCAGAGCCTACAGAGAGAGAAAACCTTCCCCTGGAGCCAGCATCCTGAATTCGGACTTCTAGCCTGCTAGACTGTGAGAAAATAAATTTCTCTTTGTTAAAAGTCATCCACTTGTGGTATTTCTGTTAGAGCAGCACTACATGACTAAGACATGGAGTCTCAGCTAGAATATACAGGTGCTAAGGACTGAACAGTCCTAAGGTTGCCAGCTGAGCTATTGGCTGAGAACTTACCTGGAGCTGTTGGCCATATATATACCCAAAAAAAGTATATAGATAAATTGACAATCTGATAGGTGAGGAATAGTCTCTCAGTGCAGTTTTAATTTGAATTCCCTTTATTATGCACATGGTTGATAAATATTTTTATGTTTAAGGGCCATTTTAAAATGTTAATTGTTCATTTTGTGCCATTTATTTCTCTTTGAACGGGTTGGTCTTATCGTTCTCTGTTTTCAGAGTCTCTTTATATTCTGCGGATATTAATGTTTTACTAGTGATACCAATTGTAAATTTTTTGTTTTCTTTCTTTTTTACTGTCTGTCTTTTTACGCAATATATTTTTATTTTTATGCCATTAAAATGGTTTTTCACTGCTCTTATATTCTCTGAATTTTAACCTTAGAAAAATTTTCCCAGGCCAGGAATTTATCCACATCTTCTTCTAGTTTTTTTTTTTTTATGATCTAGCTTTTGCTACCTAACAAACCACTGAAATTTGAATGGCTTAAAATACGTGTTAGCTTTTTTTTTTTTTTTTTTTTTCCCCTGTAAAGGGCTAGAGTATAAATATTTTAGGCTTTTTGGACTACATTATTTCTGTTGTTACACTTTCATTTTACAGATAGGTATATGACATTATGCACAGTGCATCATGGTCATTTCCTTCTTAGATGGAAAGGCAGAGAAGGATGAGCCATGAGCCACGGAGAACACTGGAACAGAGAGTCACTCTCAGAGAACAGAGTAGTAGCATGAACTGGAAAACCCTCCCTGGTGATACAGAGGTCAATGAACTGGGAAGCTACTTCTGGGCATCAGATCAGGGTCCTTGTGTATGAGCGAAAACATTCAGTGAAATGCACAGAGTAGAATGATAGAAGTTTACATTGTAAAATTGTACATTTTATGTTGCTTCTTAAAAAATCAAATCAAACTAAATAAATATATTAGAATACATTCGGGAAACCTTATAACTAACGTCAAACAATATAGATTTGTTGATTTTAAATTGGTTATATTGAAATTGAAATGACTGCTGTGGGGCCAAGATGGTGGAGAAGTCAGACGCTTCCAGTGGAACCTCTTACAAAAAAGACCCGAAAAAACAAGTGATTCAATTATATATGGCAATCCCAGGTATGCAGGGATGGTTCAACATTAGAAAAACCATCAATGTAATCCATCACATAAATAAAACAAAAGACAAGAATCACATGATCTTATCAATGGATGCAGAAAAGGCATTCGACAAAGTCCAACACCCATTCATGATAAAAACTCTCAACAAAATAGGAATAGAAGGGAAATTCCTCAATATAATTAAGGGCATTTATACGAAGCCAACAGCCAACATCATCCTACATGAAGAGACTTTGAAAGCATTCCCCTTGAGAATGGGAACCAGACAAGGATGCCCTTTATCACCACTCTTATTCAACATTGTGCTGGAGGTCCTAGCCAGAGCAGTTAGGCTAGAAAAAGAAATAAAGGGCATCCAAATTGGTAAGGAAGAAGTCAAAGTATCTCTATTTGCAGATGATATGGTCTTATACACAGAAAACCCCAAAGAATCGACAAAAAAACTACTGGAACTAATAGAAGATTTCAGCAAAGTTTCAGAATATAAGATAAACATACAAAAATCAGTTGGATTCCTCTACACCAGCAAAGACAACTTCCAAGAGGAAATCACCAAAGCAATACCATTTACAATAGCCCCCAAGAAGATAGAATAGTAGGAATAAATCTAACCAGAAACTTAAAAGATCTATACAATGAAAACTACAAGACACTACTGCAAGAAACCAAAAGACACCTGCATAAGTGGAAAAACTTACCTTGCTCATGGATAGGCAGACTCAACATAGTGAAAATGTCGATTCTACCCAAAGCAATATACAGATACAATGCAATCCCAATCCAAATTCCAACGGCATTTTTTAATGAGCTGGAGAAACAAATCACCAACTTCACATGGAAAGGGAAGAGGCCCCGAATAAGTAAAGCATTACTCAAGAAGTGGGAGGTCTCATACTACCTGATTTTAGAACCTATTATACCCCCATGGTAGTCAAAACAGCCTGATACTGGTACAACAACAGATACATAGACCAACGGAACAGAATTGAGAATCCAGACATAAATTCATCCACCTATGAGCAGCTGATATTTCACAAAGGCCCAAAGTCCATTAATTGAGGAAAAAACAGTCTCTTTAACAAATGGTGCTGGCATACCTGGATATCCATCTGTCAAAAACTGAAACAAGACCCATACCTCACACCATGCACAAAAACTAACTCAAAATGGATCAAAGATTTAAATATAAAATTGAAAATGATAAAGATCATGGAAGAAAAAATAGGGACAACACTGGGAGCCCTAATACATGGCATAAACAGAATACAAACCATAAGTAACAATGCACAAGCACCAGAATAGAGACCAGATAAATTGGAGCCCCTAAAAATCAAACACTTATGCTCATCAAAAGACTTCACCAAAAGAGTAAAAATAAAACCTACAGACTGGGAAAAAAATCCAATCAGCATCTAATCTCTAAATTAATTTCCAAGATACAGCAAAACCTCAACAACAAAAAGACAAAGAACCCAATTAAAAAATGGGCAAAGGATACGAACAGGCACTTCACCAAAGAAGATATTCAGGCAGCTAACAGACGCATGAAGAAATGCTCACGATCATTAGCCATTAGAGAAATGCAGATCAAAACCACAATGAGATATCATCTCACCCCAACAAGGCTAGCATTAATCCAAAAAAACACAAAACAAGAAATGCTGGAGAGGTTGTGGAGAGACTGGAACACTTGTACACTGTTGATGGGAATATAAGATGGTACAAACACTTTGGAAATTGATTTGGTGCTTCCTTAAAAAGCTAGAAATAGAAGTACCATATGATCCACCTATCCCACTACTTGGAATATAGCCTAGAGAAATAAGAGCCATCACACAAACAGATGTATGCACACTCATGTTCATTGCAGCACTGTTCACAATAGCAAAAAAGATGGAAACAACCCAGGTGCCCATCAATGGACAAATGGATAAACAAATTATGGTATATCCACACAATGGAATACTACGCAATAATAAAGAACAACAATGAAGCCATGAAACATCTTATAACATGGAGGAAGCTGGAGGTCATTATGCTGAGTAAATTTAGTCAGTCACAGAAGGACAAATATTGTATAAGACCACTATTATAAGAACTCAAGAAAAGGTTTAAACACAGAAGAAAACATTCTTTGATGGTTATGAGGGTGGGGAGGGAGGAGGATGGTTATTTACTAACCAGATAGTAGATAAGAATTATCTCAGGTGAAGGGAAGGACAGCACTCACTAGAGGGGAAATCAGCACAACTGGACTAAACCAAAGCTAGGAAGTTTCCTGAATACAATCAAACACTTTGAGGGACAGAGTAGCAGAGGTACGGGTCTGGGGACTATGCTTTCAGGGGACATCTGGGTCTACTGGCATAACAAAGCTTATTAAGAAAATGTTCTGCATCCTACTTTTGTGAGTGGGGTCTGGGGTCTTAAAAGCTTGCGATCGGCCATCTGAGATGCATCAATTGGTCCCAACCACATGGAATAAAGGCGAATGAAGAACACCAAAGACACAAGGAAAGCATTAGCCCAAGAGACAGAAAGGGCCACATAAACCAGAGACTTCATCAGCCTGAGACCAGAAGAACTAGATGGTGCCCAGCTACCACCAGTGATCGCCCTGACAGGGAGCACAACAGAGAGTCCCTGATGGAGCAGGAGAAAGGTGGGGTGCAGAACTCAAATTCTAGGAAGAAGACCAGACTTAATGGTCTGAGACTGGAGGTACCCTGGAATGCATGGCCCCCGGATTTTCTATCAGCCAAGAACTAAAACAATTTCCGAGGCCAACTCTTCAGACAGGGATTGGACTGGACTGTGGGACATAAAGTGATACTCGTGAGGAGTATGCCTCCTAAAACAGGCAGCTTCTGTCCGGAGGTGAGATGGGAAGGCAGACAGGGTCAGGAGCTGGTTGAATGGACATGGGGAATCAGGGGTGGAAAGGAGGAGTGTGCTGTCACAGTATGGGGAGAGCAATTAGGGTCACATAACAATGTATGTATAAATTTTTGTATGGGAAAAAATAAAAATAAATAAATAAAATTGAAAAGATTATTATGAATCCAATGCTGAATATATTTTTGTATGAAGCAAAGTTATACCAAATGTTAGTACACAAGCTAACAATGACAGACAAAAACTGCCATGCATTAGTTTTGAATTGAATTTTAAAGAAATTTGAAAATTGAATTGTAAATACATCTGAACCTAGAAAAATTTAATATAAAAACTGAAGTAATGGAAAATATGTTTGTCAATGTATTAGGACTAATATTTTTAGAACTATTAAACATATGTGAATTTGGAAAGGCTATTTTCTGTTACGTGTTCTGAAAACTAATATTCTTTTAGAAAATCTGAAGTATTCTTTTAGAAAATCTGAAGTATGTGAATAAAGCGTAATTCCAGAATATTAACCTTTATACAAGAAATGACTCTAAAAATTATACTGGAGCAGTGTGCAGACATCAGGGTATTATCCTGAACCATATACTTGTGTTCTAAATGCCTAAATGGTCATTTCTGAGTGCAACTAATGGCTTTCCTAAAAATAAAAATATAAACAAATTATACGATACAGAAATCCCTGGCTACATCTATCCCTTCGTGATTGCGTGTTTCTGTATCTGAATGTATGTGTGTATATGTTTGTGTGTGTGTGTGTGTGTGTGTGTGTGTGTGCCCGCATGTATGCATGGATGTGCTGAGAAAGAGAGAGAGAATAAAGGAGGAATTTATGCATTTCTCTTTAATAAACTGCAATTTCTGCACTGTGATTCTAAGCCTAGTAGTTGTTCTGCAAATTTCTATAATGGTACCTTTATTTTCTCAAATGGAGATGATGTCCAGCTGCTGGAACAAGCTTAGAATTGACCCAGTTAAATCCTGTGTTCACTTACCACCGCGATTATTATACCTTATGATCCACACACAGTCATTAAATTTCAGTTTATATGATAATCTTGGTGTTAATGGGAGATACTTCAGTCGATTTAATTTTTCTCTCCCATACTGAGGAGGATAGTAGCAGTAAGCTTTATTCTGAGTATTCACTGTGACTACAATTATAACCATGTTTGCCAGAGAAGACACAGATCCCCAGTTGTGACTAGTTTTTCCTCAGGTCTAGGGGCTTATGGTTGGGTTTATTTTCTGGCAGGAAAAAAAAAAGCACAAATCCAAAAGTCTAACTTGAGGACTATTTGTCAGCCCATTGTCTGATGCTGTGCCCCTCTGGAGTACATATATACATATAGTTACCATCAAGTCGATTCTGACTCATGACAGCCCCACGTGTGTCATAGCAGAACTGTGCTCCACAGGGATTTCACTGGCTGATTTTTCAAGTAGATCACCAGGCCTTTCTTCCAAGCTGTCCCAGGGTGGACTTTAACTGCCAAACTTTTTGCTAGCTTCCGCAGGTGCTAACTATTTGCACCACCCAGGTATCCTGGGGCATATTCTAGGGACCCATGGTGCCAAATATAGTTTAGATGTGTGATATGTGCATTTGTTTAAGTAATATACTACTTTGTTATATGGACTTTTATTTGAATTGACTATATAATAATACAAGGAGCCCTGATGGCACAGTGGTTAAGTGCTCCACGGCTAAGCAAAAGGATGGTGGTTTAAACTCACCCAGCAGCTCCACAGGAGAAAGACCTGGTGAATTGCTCCTGTAAATGTTACAGCCTAGAAATCCTTATGGGGAAGCTGTTCTCTGTCACATGGGGTTGCTATGAGTCGAAACTGACTCAACATCACCTGACAACAGCAATAAAATAATACAAAGGATTTAAACACAAAAGCCATCAAAATTAAATGCTTTATGTTCAAAAACAATTATGCTACAATCCCACTAACACCCACCACTGGTGAAGAATGACTTACTGTCACCTTCATGTTTACCCAGTGCTGCGCTGGAGCTGGTTACTCCCGGCTCAGGAGCTGGTTTTACATGTCTCTCCTTAGCTCTGAGGTCACTGATACCATCCTAGTAGCTCAACTTTAACAGTTGTTAGGAGTATTTACACCACATAAATTGGCAAATGCCACAAATTAGGGTTCCTTCATCCCTGGAGGGAAACCCTGGTGGCGGAGTGGCTAACAGCTATGGCTGCTAACCAAAAGGTCGGCAGGTGCTCCTTGGAAACCGTATGGGGGTTCTACTCTGTCCTATAGGGTTGCTATGAGTCGGAATCTACTTGATAGCAATGGGTTTGTTTTGTTTTTTTTTTCCATCCCTGGAGAACCCATTGTGAGATATTTACTGCCACATGATATAACTCAATTTATTACTGTTTTTTCATTGAATGAAGTCTATTGTCTTTACCTATATTTTCACTCTTTTGTTTGTTTTCTCTTCTGTCCTGACATTTTCCCGGCTTTCACCAGGCCGCCCTAAGGTCAAGTACTACAGCAAATGGGGAGCTGAGGCACTTACTGTTTCCTGGGAGGGTCTCTATGGGTCAGAATCGACTTGATGGCAAAGCATTTGGTTTTTTTCATTATTTAATAAGAGATCTGTCTTTGACCCAGAACAGCTCACGTGCACATTCAAGATCAAATTAATAAAGATGAATATTAAAATAGCAACAGGGGAATAACTCTGTATCCAGCAAAGAATATATACATATCATTTATATACCCTTTAAACATTAAAAAATAAATGACCAGTTCTAGGCCTTATGAAAAAATCTCAACAAATTCTCAAAACAGGGATTATATAGGTCCTTTTTTGTCCTTATCAAAGTACAATGTAAAATCAATAGGAGAATGTTTGAATAAATTATGGAACATAAACACAATGAAATACTCATCATGTTAAATTTTGATATTTTTGAACATCTTATTGTGAAGAATTTTGGTAGATAATATTATAGAAAAGATTTTAGATTGGAAAAAAAAAATACAAAGAACTTCCATGTAGCTACCATCCAGCCCAGAAGCCCCCTATCCACCGTTTAGCATCAAGAGCACCTGCATCAGCGAGCTTCTGTATAATCAAAGACTGGGGCTGCACCCAGCCCAGATAATGAATTTTGGAAACTTCCTTTTTATGCTTCCCCTGGTACTCACAAAGCTGAATCATTTTCCAAAGTAGAAACCATTTCCACCAAGATGGCCTGAGGCACATTCCTTCTGCCAAAAAACTATCCTCTAGACAAGTGGTGAGGAGTAAAGACCAAAAAAAACAAAAACAAAAATAAAAAATCCTGTTCCATAGGGTTTTCAAGGCTGTGACCTTTCCAAAGCATAAAGCCTTTTTTTCTGGGTGGGTGGGTTTGAGTCACAACCTTTCCGTTAGCAGCTGAGGGTTGAACTGTTTGAGCACCCAGGGACTCCAAAGAGTAAGGCGAACTGAACAATGACTCCATTTCAGTCTTCTCGTTTTTATCTATGCAACCCCAACAGGGGTTTTTCTTTTTTCCTATTTTTTAGGTACCTGGAAACCCTGGTGGCGCAGGGGTTAAGTGCTCCGGCTGCTAACCAGAAGGTCGGCAGTTCAAATCCACCAGGCACTCCTTAGAAACTCTATGGTGCTGTTCTACTCTGTCCTATAGGGTCACTACGAGTCGGAATCGACTCAGTCACAACCAGTTTGGTTTCTTCGGTGTTGATTTAGGAAATAATATTGGAGTCATTATTCCCTGTCCTTGCGCATAGAGAACATGACCCAGCTGGAGCAGGGCTCATAAGGACGCAGAAAGCCATGTCAACTGGGTCCTGAGGTATAAAGACAATAGCTAAGACAATCTTGCAAAAGTATCTTTTAGAGAGCCTTTCACATAAGCCAATCAAACAGAACACAAAAGACTTTCCACTCTTTATCGTTTTCTATTAGCCTTTACCAAGTAGAAAATTTATTAGACCAACGAAGACCCTCCTGACCGTCATTAGGAGACCAGCCAGGGGCAGAAAAGGCCTTAAGCAACAAGCTATGTCAGTTAAAAATTTTCTAGAAGAGGAATGGTGTCAACCACAAAACACTGTTTACCTTACTTGCAGTTAAAGTTGAAGCGCGACATCCTCTGCTTCCTCCTAATCTTCCCACTTGCAGCGGCCTTCCGGATCTACCAGCTAAAACCCGAAGCCTGGGCATGCGCGGTAAGAGACCAGGTTGACCGCCAGATGACCCCATCCCATAATAAGCATTGCCTAGGAACCGAAAGACCCATGCTAAGGAACCAAAATCACTGCACATCTGTCATCGAGTGGTGACAGAGCCCATTTCAGAAAAGAGAAGTCCGTCAGCCACTTCCGTGCCAAATCCTAGCCCGACCCCTTTTTTAATATGTACGAAGTTAATGAACATGTATGCCTCCTCCTTTCCCACATAGCTAAGGAAGTCCTTCAGCCTTTTGTTTGGTCAGACAGTGCTTTGAGAGCCATCTTTCTGTCTCCTTACTTGCTGCGAGTAATAAACCACGCCTTGCCTCAAATCCGCATGGCTCAGTTATTCTTAGCTAGAGCACAGGAGGCGAACCCATTCCGTTTGCTAACAGTTACTGAAACCTGTACCAATGACTGTTAAGAAAGACTATTCAAAATGTAGGATCACAGTCTCTAGCCAGTCTGTGAAAAGGGGAAGCTTTCAATGGTTTTGCCCATTTGTAACGTTAATATATACTGATGGTTCGTTCCATAACGCTCCTTGGACTTGGGCAGACATGGCTGTGGCAACATGCTTGTCCGTTTTCCCACTTTTGCTTATTCAGTAATATTTCCTTGGACTTGGGCAGACGTGGCTGTGGCAACATGCTTGTCCGTTTTCCCACTTTTGCTTATTCAGTAATATTTCCTTGGACTTGGGCAGACGTGGCTCTAGCAGCATGCTTGTCCATTTTCCCACTCTTGCCTATTCTGTAATATTATTTGGACTCAGGCAGACATGACTGTGGCAGCATGATTGTTCATTTTCCCACTTTTGTCTGTTCTGTAATATTTCCTTGGACTCGGGCAGACATGGCTCTGGCAACATGCTTGCCCGTTTCCCAGTTTTGCCTTTTTGAATACATCCCGAATAAAACTTTCTTTTTACTTTACTAAACTTTGTGATGTTTTTACCCTACAACAGAAATAATCTTTAGTCCAGTTGATCCCTGAAGATGGGATTAGAGACTTTGAAAAAGGCCATAAACTATTGAAGTTTTCTCAAAAAAAAAAAAAAAAAAAACAGAAACTCATTGCCCTGGAGTAGACTCTGACTCATAGCAACCCTGTAGGACAGAGTAGAACTGCCTTATAGGGTTTCCAAGGCTGTAATCTTTATGGAAGCAGACTACCACATTCTTTCTCCCACAGAGCAGCTGGTGGGTTCGAGCTGCCAACATTTCGGTTAGCAGTCATGTGCTTAACCACTGCTCCACTAGGACTCCTTTTTCCCACAAAAGTTACAGTAATACAGGGTCATTGGACAGTCCTATTCAAGACATCATCATTCTGAGAAACCCAAAGATGATAAATATTCACATTTCCTATTTTGGAGTAAATCTCCACAGCACAATTATTTTCTTTCACTTTTAAACTTGGGTGGTTTATAAAACGCCTAAAACCAAGCCAAACCTGTTGCTGTCGAATAAATAGCATTTTTATAGTGCTTTTCGAGCTTTCAAAATGACTGCACATACATAATAAAAATTATCCTGTGTTTTCATTCAATAGCAAAATGTGTAAAAGAGAGATATGAAATTATTATTCTTTAGAATTTATTTACCTCCCTCTTAAATGAATATATTTATTTAAAATAATCAGGCACATATGAGGCTGGTTCGCCCAATTTAGGTTGGAATTTAAAATTCTCATAGAATAAAGCACGGAGTGTTATTCAAGTCATAAAATAACGTATGTTTAAAATAATACTACAATAATCAATGACCAAGAAATTGGCTCAAATATTCTGAAAGAAAGCAAATAAATGTCAACCACAGCAACAAAGGAATGAGGTAAATAATCATTTAAATCAAATCTATGACCTGGATTTTGCAGCAGATTAAGTTTGTCACAACTCTAAATTAAAGGTAATTTATTATTGTGAAAAACCAAGCTGCATTATAGAAACCACTAATAAGTTTTTCTAAAGCTCAGAGCATCAATCTCAAGAATTAAATTCCCAAGTCACTAGCCCCAACACATTCATTTAAGTGGATTGGTCTCCATGCATCACGAACTTTCTACCAAGCACAATCAATGGAGCAAAGCAGTAGAATTAATGGGCTCTGAGTATTAAAAAGGGGTCGATTATAGTAACTCTCAGTTTTCCATGATTTTATATATTTCTTAAATGAGTCTTCACCTGTAATAATCTTAATTTTAATAATAACCTACTAATCAGTGTATTTTTAAAAAGAACATTTATTTTACAACTTTATTCAGTTACGGTTAATGAATGTTGCTTTACTCCTGACAGAAGTCACAGTACTTCATTGTTGTTGTTGTTGGGTGCCATCGAGTCACTTCTGACTCATACTGACTCTGTGTACAACAGAATGAAACACTGTCTGGTCCTGCACCCTCCTCACAGTCCTTTCTGTGTTTGAGTCCACTGTTGCGGTCACTGTGTCAGTCCATCTCCTTGAGGGTCTTCCTCTTTTTCTCTGACCCTCTACTTTCCCAAGCATGACGTCCTTCTCCAGGAAATGATCCCTCCTGATAACATCGCCAGAGTATGTGAGACCAGTATAGGGAGAGCAATTAGGGTCACATGACAATGTATGTATAAATTTTTGTATGATACACTAACTTGAACAGTAAACTTTCACTTCAAGTACAACCATTAAATTTAAAAAGAAAAAAAAACAAAACAAAGTATGTGAGATATAGTCTCACCATTCTTGCTTCTAAGGAGCATTCTGGCTGTACTTCTCCCAAGACACATTTGTTCTTTCTTCTGACAGTCCATGGTATATCAATATTCTTTGCCAACAACATAATTCAAAGGCATCAATTCTTCAGTCTTCCTTGTTGATTATTCAGCTTTCACACGCATATGAGGTGAATGAAAATACCACGGCTTGTGTCAGGTGCACCTTAGTCCTCAAAGTAATATCTTTGCTTTTTAACACTTCAAAGAGGTGTTTTGCAGCAGATTTGCCCAATGCAATACATGGCTTGATTTCTTGACTGCTGTTTCCATGGGATTGATCATGTATCCAAGTAAAATGAAATCCTTGAAGACTTGTCTCTTGTCCATTTATCATGATGTTGCTTATTGGTCCAGTTGTGAGGATTTCTGTTTTCTTTATGTTGAGGTGTAATCCACACTGAAGGCTGTGGTCTTTGATCTTCATCAGTAAGTGCTTCAAGTCCTCTTCACCTTCAGCAAGGTTGTGTCATCTGTGTATCACAGGTTGTTAGTCTTCCTCCAATCCTGATGCCCCGTTCTTCTTCATATGAAGAAGAAAGTACATCCAAGTAAACTTTTTACGAGTCTTCATGTCTTCTCTCCCTTCTACTTACCCTATTCCAGCGAACCACACCCATTGTTCTCACTTTTCCTGCAAAACAGCCTTTCTTTCCCACATTCAATGCCTTATTTAAACTCTTTACTCTCTGAATTCCCTACTCTTCCATGTGTCTGTAAGGCCCTTAAATTTCTATTGTTCTCCAAGGAAACTTCTAAGATCTAAACCATGAGATTTAAAATTCCACAGTATGCTTGCTTGTTTTAGACTTACGTAACCAAAAAGAAAACAAAAATAAAAAACCCATTGCTGTCAAGTCGATTCTGACTAATGGTGACCCCTGTGTTACAGAGTGGAACAGTGGTCCATTGGGTTTTCTTGGCTATAATCATGATGGAAGAAGATTGCCACGTCTTTCTCTTGCAGTACTCTTCAGTGAGTTTGAACTGCCAAGCTTTGGGTCAGTAGTCAGATGCAAACCATTTGTACCACCTAGGGTTCCTATGAGCCTAAAACAACTCGACAGCAAAAGGTTTGGTTTTTTGGTTTTAGGGACCTTTCAGGGTTATGTGATGAGTCAATAATCAGAGGCATTAAGATTTTACTGTTGTCCCAGAATTAATCTAATTCTTAAAGCTAAGAATAAGAAACAATAACTAATCAATCCTCTGAGATTTCCCAACTCTTGGTGAAACTTATTGAAACAGCACAAAATAACTGGTTTACCCCACCTCCTCACCTAAGTTTAACTAAGTAGATGTCTAATAAATGAGAAGTCTGATAAGTGAAAAAGTGGCCTCAAGGGATTTCAGGATTTGGGAGGAGTAGAAAATGTTTTACCTTCCAAGACAATCATTTATAAAGATTCTACTGGAAGGTCTCACTGGCATTTTCATATGGACATCTGCTTAGCTGGTGGCTTCTTAAACAATTTCTTAATAATCAGGATTAGGCAATGGAATTGGGAAGGATGATGTGTTGGGTGATGACCAAGAGGGAGAAGTAGGACTTCTTCTCCCTCAGATTACCGGTCACCCGGAGGTTTGTAAGACAGAGTCTGCTGCCTAGCTGAAAGCTGAAGAACTAAGGACTAAAGTGTCACCCAGCTCTGCTGTAGCCTCAGGAGTGAAGAGCCACTGACAATAATGAAACAGGGTCAGTTGTTCCATTCTTAATATTTAATTGTTTATTTAAAAACAATTTAGAGCTAAAACTCAATTTCTAAAGAAATATGGTGCACTTTTTAAATTTTTCATTTGGAATATTTTTAAGACTTATGATCCCCATTGCAGGAAGTGAGGACACTTTTATTGAATTTATAGAAAGTTCAGCTACTTTTAATAAATATTTCTGATTTTTCAGCTGATGAAACAGACAGCAAAGCTGTCCGCAATATATTTGCAGTCTGATCTTTGATGATCTCTCCACACATATATGCCGGTAAACTTCATAAAAACACCTTTCCCAAACGGGTGTCATCATTTACCATCAACCATACTTTGCCCAGTCATGGCAATCTCTTCACCTTTCCAAATTTATGCCAGGTTTATTCTCACGTCCAGACATTTTCTCACAGTATTCTCTCACCAGGAGTATGGATAGATGGGGCAGCAAAGAACATAATTGCTCCTTGTACTAATATTCTGTTGTTGTTTTAACAAATTACCACAGACTTGTTGCCTTAAAACTACGGAAATCTATTATCTTACAGTTCTGCAAAACAGAAGTCCAGTATAAGTCTCACCACGCCACAGTCAAGGTGTCAGCAGAGCTGTGTTCCTTCCTGGAAACTTGAGGAGAAGATCCATTTCCTACTCAATCAGGTTATGGACAGAATTTAGTTCCATGCAGTTTTAGAACTGAGGTTCTCATTTCTTGGCTGATTGTCAGGTGAAGGCCATTCCCAGCTTCTAGAGGCTGCCACACTCCTTTGTCTGTGGTTCTCTTCCTTAATCTTTAAAGCCAACAATGTTGGGAGTCCCTCTCGTGTTTTGAATCTCTTTTGCAGGGTTTTTGACATCTCTCTTATTTCAGCTGGGAAAGGGTCTATGCTTTCAAGGACCCATGGGATTAGATTGGATTTGCCAGATAATCCAGTATAATACTCTCACCTCCGATGTCTCTTGCCACGTAACTGAACATATTCACAGGCCCCATGCAGTAGGGTGTGGAGATCTTTGGAGGAGCCAATATTCTGTCTCACATACCCCTTGAACACAATTGCCAAAAGAGAAAAACTTAAAACACTATTTAATAAGTAGCCATTTATTTAATAGACAGTCATGTATTTAATAGGTAGCCATGTTAACTATTAACAAGAGCTCATTGATAACACTATAATGAAAATCCTTTAAGGGCTAACTATGAAAGCAAGAGTGAAATTGATACAGTAAATACTCGAACCAGAACTTAGAGCGTGAGACACATAGAGGTGGTGTTTATAGAAAGGTTCCTTTCTACCTGCTCACTCACTTTCTTCATACTCTCTCTAACATGCCTCCTTTTTTTTCTCCTTCTGACATTTTCTTCCTTTATTTACAAATTAAAAAAAAAAAAAAAAAGATTTGTTTTCAAAAAAGCTGAAGCTATTGTTGTTAAGTACTTTTTTCAATAATTTCAATAGAATCAGAGTTTGCCTGAGATACTAGGCAAATGACCTCTATGTGGAGACCATCCTCTCTACTGGGATTTAATTTACCTTCTTAAACTATAACAATGTCACCCTTCACTTGCTATCTTCTTGCTCTGCTATTATTTTCTACTTAGCATTAATCACAATTTAAGAGACTATATGTTTTTCTTGTTAAAATGTCGTTTACCTCTACTTAAATGTCAACTTTGGGAAGATGAACATTTGCCTGTTTTATTCATAGCTGCATCCCAAGCACTTGGAATAGGGCCTGACACAAAATATGCACTCAATAAATATTTACTGAGTGATGACTGAATAAATAAAAGAAGCACGCTTACAAGTATTATCATTTAGTAATAGACCTCAAACTACAAAACCAACTAAACTGAGGTAATCAGTCCAGACCCTAATCATTCTATATAAAGTAATAACCCACGGTCCCCCCAAAAAATCACACATACTGGTTTCTTTTCATCATATCCTTCTGTTTATTTCTTACTCAACTCTATCACAAAGTGAAATACTTGCCAGGACATGCAATATGAGATCCTTCACAACAAGGACTTCACATAACTACTTCAAGCCATAACCTCAGATATCAGAACAGTTCATGACACTTCACAGAGCTCATGAAATACTCATCTGTAGATGACTGAGTGAATGAATGAATAAGACCTGTATGTTGCATGCCTTCCTGTTGTTCAGTGATGGCAAAAGGGCAGTAACTCCAAGAGGAAAAGAGGATGTGAGGAGAAAAGAAAGAAATATAACTCTCTGTTGGTGCTTAAAAGAAAAAAACAAACAAAAACTCAAATTGCAGTGAGAAAAACAAAAAACAACCAATGAATGAAACTCAGATACTTACATAAAATTAAACCATTACACCTCCCTTCATCACCAAGATAAATATGTGGGACTATCTGCCATGCCAAACCCTTACCTATATATGGACTCCCGGATGTGTTCTGAGGTTGTCCTGCCCTTCCATTGTTCCTCATTTCACCTGCTAAGATTGTAAAGGTTGAGGCAGGAATGAAAGAGAGGGGCACTGGGTGATTTAGCCAAGGATTAGGACGAGTTCTGGGTCCCAGTGTTTTGAGCATAGCCCCTGGGGTCAGTCAGTTCATGATCCTGTTGTTTTATTCCACTGCTCAATCATTATCCACGTTTTTCGTATGACATTTTGGATTTACAGTTGTCATGCACAAGATTTGTTAAAAAAATAGAATACAAAAAAAAAAAAATCACTTTTCACCTTTTGATGAGGGAAGTAATTAGATATTATGGTTCTTAACTGAAAATTTCATTCAATCTGCACAGGTGTTTACATAATAATGTGAAATAAGGAAGTTAGCTAGCACTCTTGGTGACACAGTGGCTAAGCACTCTACTGCTAACCAGTTGGTCAGCGGTTTAAACCCACCAGCCTCTCCTCAGGACAAAGATGTGGCAGCCTGCTTCCTTAAAGATTATATCCTTGGAAACCCTATGGGGCTGTTCTCCTCTGTCCTATAGGGTCTCTATGATTCGGAACTGATTCAACAGCAAAGAGTTTTTTTTTTTATTTCAAACAAAACAAATTTACACAGAAAATGGACCTTGCACTATTCCTTATTTATTCTCTGAGCAATATCAAAATTACAAGTTCCTGTCGGAAAAAAACAGGCAGCTATTTGAAAGATCGGTCTACAATATCACTACTGCCCAAAATTCCCAATCTGTTAATATACACCTACTCCTCGCTCATTGACTAACTTGTTATCCAAAATTTTCATTTATGACAATAGCAGAAAATCTACTATCCGACTATTTTGTGTGTTAACGAGGCTAGGGGCATGGTGGCAATGGCCGTGGAGCGTCCCCTCCCTGAAGAAGGGTCTCCCGGTGGCCACCAGGAAGCTGGTCTGTGCTGCCCCGCACCCTAGGCTCCCTCCTGCCTGTTGGGTGCCACATCCAGCTGCTGCCTCCAGGTGGACGCAGGCAGCACTGAGTCAACAGAGCCTGTTCTGGGTTCCCAGGTCCTCTGCAGCCTGAGGCCCTGCAGCTCAAAATTGCTCTGGGATGGGAAGGGAGGAAAGCAAGCGGCATCGGAGGGGGTGTTTTAAAGAAATGCACGCGACTATAATGACATCCTAAAGTGAACCGAACTGGACCTGAAGCCTCCGCCTCAGTGGGCCAGTTGCAGAGCCAGCCTCCCAGCGCCCTGGCAAGAAGCCCTGAGTATTAGTAACTCACCAGGCCCAGAGGGCGGAACAAGCTCAGGACTGTGAACACAGGTCTTGCAGAAAGGGGAGTGGAGCCCTGGAGGCAGCTCCCAGAGGTACCCTCTGACTCAGCACAGAAGCAAGGGGAAATGGGTCAGCCTTGGGATCTCCAGTCACACAGCCCGGCTTTATCCAGCTGTGTCTGCTCTAAGCCTCCTTCTCTGCAAAAGAATAATCCATAACTCATCCCATCACAGTGGTGAGCACATTAGTAAATCTTAGCTGTTACTATTTCTATCATCATATTTTCTAAATGAAAAGAAAAAAAAACAAAACAGACAAACAGATGATCTGAAAACAGAAAACAAACAAAAAAAAATCCTCCATTTTCACATAATGCTGACTTTCACATAACGACCTGGTCTTTGGAACCTAACCATGTCAATAGGTGAGAAATGAGTGTAGTTATCCATCACTGCTGAGCTCTGGAATAATGCGATGGCAGTAATAGAATGAAATGGTTATGCTCTTGAAACACCAGGTGGCTTTGCCTAGTGCATACGTATTACAGCCAAAAAATACATTGGTCATTGTAATCGTTCACGTTATGTGTCAACTTGGCTAGACCGTGGTTCTCAATATTATGTAATTATCTTCCATTCTGTGATCTGAGGTAAGAGGGGTTTCTCTGCATGTGTGGCCTACATCCAAAATATACGGATGTTCTGGCAAAGCGCTCTCTCTCTCCATCCTACATCTGACTCATCATCATCTGACCTCTGGTTCTTGGGATGTGAGCCAGCAGCCTGCTGCCTGATGTGCAGATTTGGGGATTTGCCAGCTACTGCAGCACCATGAGCCAGCCGCCTGCCACCTGACCTACGGATTTTGGGTTTGTCAGCCCCTACAACCACATGAGTCAGGAGAAGCCTCCAGCCCGACACCTGACCCACTGACTTGGGACTTGGCAGTCTCCACAACTGTGTGAGCCATTTCTTTGAAATAAATCTCTCTAGATAGATAGACAGGTAGGTAGGTAGGTAGGTAGTTAGATAGGTAGGTAGGTAGTTAGGTAGATAGATAGACAGATAGATAGAGATCTATATAGAGATATGGATCTATATAAAAAACCAAACCAAACTCATTGCCACTGAGTTGACTCTGACTCATAGCGACCCTATAGGACAGAGTAGAACTGCCCCGCAGAGTTTCCAAGGAGTGGCTGGTAGACTCAAACTGCCAACCTTTTGGTTAGCAGCTGAGCTCTTTACCACTGCATCATGAGGGTTAGATATATATATATATATATATGTGTGTGTGTGTGTGTATATATATATACACACTTCACTGTTTTTGCTCCTCTAGAGACCCCAGCCCAAGACAGTCATGCACAGAGCAACTGTATTTTGCTTCCTCATGTTTAGACAACACTGAATCAGTGGCACTCAAAATTGGTTGAAAGTCCCATCAAATACAGCAGCAATACTAATACACGCTTAACTCAGCTTTAAATTTGCAAACTGAAGTTAAAAAGCTTCTTTTCAAAATGGGATTATCTTAATCCTTATCCTAGTGAAAGCTATAAAATATAGTTAATTTTTGTAATGTTTTACTTAGTACAGTGAGAATAAATTTTTGCCACTCCATCATTAGTGTCTAAACTGAGCAATATTTATTCATTTTTTTCAATAAATATATAACAAATGCTTAGTAGACACTCGGCCATCTTCTACTTCCTGTGGATACAGATGTGAACAAGGCACATGAAGTACTTGCCCCTCAAGAGGTTTATAAGTTACTAGGAAAAATGAACAATACACAAGCTCATCAATAAAAATATATTTCAGTTAAAATAAAGCAGTATGAAAAAAAAAGACAACAGTTCAATGGTTAAAAGTGTTGAGGGTAAAGAAAAATTGTCTGAAGAAGTAACATTTGAGCACAAACCTAATGAAACTAGGGACAGAATCATGCAGATATGAGAAGGGACAGCATACCTGTCCAGTACACTGTCCTGTTGTTCAGTGAGCTTGGCTTGTTCAAGGACTAACTTGAAGGACAATATGCTGAAACAGGATGAGGCAGGGGTAACCAGAAACGAACCCGTTGGCATCAAGTCAATTCTGACTCATAGCAACTCTATAGAACAGAGTAGAACTGCCTCATAGGGTTTCCAAGGCTGTAATCTTTATGGAAGCCGACTGCCACATCTTTCTCCCATGGAGCAACTGGTTGGTTCACACTGCCAACCTTTCAGTTAGTAGCCCAGTGCTTAACCACTGCACTACCAGTGCTCCTTTAGTGGGGTAGTGAGTGGAAAGGAGATTCATGAGAACGAACTAGGACTAGGCCTTGTAGCCCATCACAGTCTGTGTCTCAATTACCTGGGATAGGAAGGAGGACTTTAACAACAGTCAAGTTGATTCTGACTCATGGAGATCCCAAGTGTGTCAGAGGAGAATTGTGCTCCATAGAGTATTCAGTGGTTGTCCTACAGGGTCGCTGTGAGTCGGAATCGACTCGACGGCAACAGGTTTTGTTTTTTCTTTTTTTTTTAAATCCCCAGAACCTGTGAATATATTACCTTACGTGGCAAAAGAGACTTTGCAGATGTGATTAAATCAAGAATTTTGAGATGAGGAGATTGTCCTGGATCTTCTGGGTGTCCCAGATATATTCAAAAGCATGCTTATAAGGGAAACAGGGATGTAGGAGAGTCAGAGATGTGATGGCAGAAGCAGAGGTGAGGAAGAGAGAAAAGAGATTTGAAGATGCTACGCTGCTGGCTTTGAAGATGGAGGAGGCCAGAGCTCAAAAAATGTAGGTGGTCTCAGCAAACTGCAAAAAGCAAGGAAAAAGATTCTCCTCTAGAGCCCACAGAAGCACAGTCCTGCCAACACCTTGATTTTAGTCCTCTAACATACATTTCTGATTTCCGACCCCCAGAAGCGTAACAAAATAAACTTATGTTGTTTTAAGCCACTAAATTTGTAGTAATTTTTTATAGCAGCAATAAGAAACTAACACAAAAAGTATATGTTTCTAAATTATATGCATCCACTAACATTGTTCTCAATTTATTTTTAAAAAAGGTTACAAAATTACAAGAAAAAAATAATGAAAACTCTCATAGCAAGACATCTCAATGCTTTATTTTAGTAATAGATCAAAAGAAAAGTCATAAATGATATAGATGATTTTCACAACATAATGATCAAACAATCTAAAGTTCACTGTAAATATGGACGTTTAAAAAATTGACTATATATAATGAAGGCACAAAGAAAGCTTCAACATGCTTCAATTAATTGACATACCATGTTCTGATAATGAGATATTTAAGTGAGAAATGAAACAAAAAAAATG
The DNA here is from genome assembly GCA_030035585.1 of Dugong dugon. NCBI lineage: Eukaryota > Metazoa > Chordata > Mammalia > Sirenia > Dugongidae > Dugong > Dugong dugon. The sequence continues at coordinate 3,176,755 of CM057478.1, read as the reverse complement.
CTAAAAAAAACTATAGATCTTGAAATACCAAAATGCTTTTCTAAAAACCCTAGGAGTCAAAGAAATAAATCATAATATACACATTTTTTTTTTAATTTAAAGGCAAGCCGTAACTTCAGAAGTATGATACCAAGACTTGGGGGTATCAATTTAAGTAATATTTGGGAGAAAATACTGAGCTAGTAATTCTTGCATTAAAAACCTGGAAAAGAAAATAAATCTATGAACTAAGGAAACCAATTATGTTTCTTAATTTACAGCAACATTTCATGAGATATATACATATATATATGTATTTTTTTTTTTTTTTTGCCAAAATAAGAGTGTAAAATGGTGTCTCAGTATTTTCAATTGCATTCCCCTGAATACCATTATGAGCATCTTTCATTATCAGTTGGCTTTGTGTGTGCCTTCAGGACCATTGGCTATTGGATTGTTCTTTTTTCATGAATTCCTAAAATTTCTTTATATGTCTGGATAGTAATCTTTGTCAGTCACTTTTTTTTTCCCCCACATAACTAATTCCCTCACCTACTGCTTCTCTTTTCATTTCTTCATGTTGTCTTTTTGTATAAAGGTGTTTTTTTAATGTGTTGTTAGTGGAATTAACCATTTCCCTTTTTCAAAATGTTTAAAAAACATTATTCTACCTCCATATAATAATTTAGTTCCCTGTACTTCCTTTTACATTTTATAATTTTGTTTTTTATATGTTAATTTGTTATTTTCTATATCCCAAATTTTTATTTATTTCTGTATATGGTGAGAGATAGGATTCCAATTATTACTATTTTATGCAGGGTAATCACATATCTTTTTGTAGTACTTGTTGAATAGTTCATCTTGTCACTATTTATATGTAAGATCATTCCATAATCTTCTTCAAATCTGTGACAATTTTTTAGGCTCACTATTTTGTGTTCATGATCAATAGCCCACTGTTTAAAATAACATCTCTTTATGCTCATCTTAATCTATTATAAATAGGTCTTCACTTATTCCTCTCTTTCAAATTCATCATTGCTATTCTTGGTCTTTTGTGGAAATATGGAAATAAATGAAAATATGAAATTGTGAATAAAAAGGTCAGCTTTTCAAGTCTGCCAAAAGTTTGTTTGGGTTTCTGAATAGAATTAATTTAATTTATAAATTAAATTGCAAAGAATCATTTATTTATTTTTTTTTTTGAAACTGAAATATGATACACATCTTCATTTATTTAATTAGGTTTGCTGACTTTCAATATTGTCACTATGTGTTCTAGTTATCTATTTTAAATGCAATCTAGTTCGTAAAACTAACATCTAATTGTTTGTTCCAAGTATGAAGAAATGCTGTTGACCTTTTATATTAGTCATCTTTCAGGAAATCTTGTTGAACTCTTATTAATTCTTAAGTTTTTCATTAAATATTCTTAGTTTATTGTTGCTATCATATTTCTTGATGTTAATTTATATTATCATATCATTTGCAGATAAGGCTCATTCAGTTTTCTTTCTCTCACACCCACATACACAGACATATACACAAACACACACACTGCATAGACTAACACCTACTATATAGTTATACCCTCTTTTTCTTCCACATTTGTCACAGCGGCGACGGTTGTCGGGACAGCGGAGACAGTAACCAAACACAACTCTTACAGAGAAGTGGGGCCAGGAGGGTCACTCTGAGGAGTCAACCCCAGCTTCAGTCCCAGGAGTTTATTTATAGTCAATACAGCAAGCAGTGAAGCAAATAACAGAACAATGGGCTCTGGGTGAGGGCAAGGGAGAAGGAATTCAGGTAAACAAGCCAATCAGTAAAGGGACAATAGGTTTGGGAAAACAAGTTGTGACAAGTCTAAACATGTTGGGGACAAGTCTCAACATGTTGGGGACAAGTCTCAACATGCTGTGCAGCATAGAGGCCTGTGGGGGCTGCAGTTGTCAATAGTGCAGCCATGTTTAAATGGCATATATCCCCACACACATTGTTATCTCTTATTCTTTTTTATTGATTTATTTTGCCTGGGCTCTTTATATTTTTATTGTTTCTTTAAAAGAAATGAAATTTTGTTTTGCTATATATGTTCTTTGTCCTTCGTTTCTGCTCTCATCTTAATTATATACAATATCTACAATATCCTTTTCTAACTTAAGTTGGACAATTTATTAATTTTCCACCCTTCTAATATTCTAATACAAATATTTAAACATATTTATGTGTGTGTATATAGAGAGAGATTTATATTTATATGCACAAAAACATGCATATATACATACATGTATATAGCTTAACTACTACTTTGGTGCAATCCACACATTTTGGTGTGATTTTTCAGAGCCATACATATATTGTCAATTTGGATATCTTTTTTGAAGAGTCTATTTTCTATCCATACACCCTTCAGAATGTGTTACACCTTAACATAAATAAAATAAAAATCCTCACAACTGGACCAATAAGCAACATCATGACAAACAGTGAAAATATTGAAGTTATCAATGATTTCATTTTACTTGAATCCACAATCAATGCCCACGGAAGCTGCAGTCAAGAAATCAAAAGACACATTGCATTGGGCAAACCTGCTGCAAAAGACCTCTTTAAAGTGTTAAAAAAGCAAAGATGTCACTTTGAGGACTAAGGTGAGCTTGACCCCAGCCACGGTATTTTCAATTGCCTCATATGCATGCGAAAGCTGGAGAATGAATAAGGAAGACCAAAAAGAATCGATGCCTTTGAATTATGGCGTTGGCAAAGAGTACCATGGACTGCCAAAAGAATGAACAAGTCTGTCGTGGAAGAAGTACAGCCAGAATGCTCCTTAGAAGCAAGAACAGTCAGACTTAGTCTCTTGTATTTAGGACATGTTATCAGGAGAGACCAGTCCCTGGAGAACGACATCATGCTTGGTAAAGCAGAGGGTTGGTGAAAAAGACAAAGACCCTCAACGAGATGGATTGACACAGTGGCTGCAACAATGGGCTCAAACATAGCAACAATTGTGAGGATGGTGCAGGACTGGGCAGTGTTTTGTTCTGTAGTACACGGCATTGTTGTGAGTTGGAACCACCTCAATGAAACTTAACATATTTCTATTGAGTTGTCCATCTTTTTCTCAATGAATTGCCTTTCGTTATATACTGTGTGTATGAGCCTTTGTGTATCAAACGTGGTAAAATTCTTTTCCCACTCTACGGTCTGTCATTTCATCGTCATGATATCTTTCAAACAGAAGTTCTTAATTTTAATGTCATCCAATACATCAAATATTTGTTTTATTCTTACTGTGTTTTGTACCCAGTTTAAGAAATCTTATCTACTACAGAGACATGAAGATATTTGCTGATGTGTCCATGTATATCGTTTGTTGTGCTACCTTTCAGATTTAGATCTACAATCCACCTGGACTTCAAGTTTATTACAATGTGAGGAAGAGTTTAGGATTTTTTTTTTCCAAACATATATCCAAATGACCCAAAAAATTATTGAAAAGACAATTGTCTGAGCAGTATCATTTTTTCCATAATTTTTTCAAACTACACATCTATATGAGGGTCTGTTTCTGGTGTTTAATTATATTTCATTAGTCTACTTATATATACTTTAGTCAACACTATACTTCCTTAATTTCTGTGTTAACTATATAGCTTTATGATGGGTCTTGATAGCTGATAATGTTAAGTCCTTGAACTTTGTTCTTTTTCTGCAGTCTACTCTGCCTTTCTAATAAAGTTTAGAATCTGCTTGTCAGTTAACATACGCACGCGCACACGCATACACACACAAAGAGAAAGAGCAAAAAAGCAAGTGAGCTGGCATTTTTATTATAATTAAATTGAATCTCTAGATCAATTTGCAGAGAACTAATTATCATAACAATATTGAGTCTTCCAAACTGTGAACTTGGGTTTACTTAAGTCTTCTCTAACATCTTTCAATTGTGTTTTATAGTTTTCTGTGCACTCCATTTCTTAGATTTTTTTCCTAAGTATTCAACAGTTTTCAATGTTATTCTAAATAATATCTTCTAAATTTGTTTTTAACAATCGGTTCATTGGCATATAGGAAATAAATTGATGTTTGCATACACATCTTAACTCCACTGACCTTGCTAAACTGACATATTAATTTTTAAGATTTCTCATTTTCTCCTGGATTTTTCTATATGCATAATCACATTGTCTGAGATTTACAGATTTGTATTTTTTCTAATCTTTATACATTTCTGATCAATTTCTTGTTTTAATTTACTGGCTAGGTCTTCCACTACAATGTTGAATAAAAGGAGTAATAGTGGGTATCCTTTTCTCATTCTTGATTTTAGAGAAACTATTTAATGTGATAAATTGCAATGATATATTTTCAAATTATTAAATCTTGTACTCATAAATTATATTGAAACTGGTAATGGTAAATGCTAGTTTGTGAATATTTTAAAAATATTTTTTGTCTGTCCTTATGAGTAAGATTGGCCCATAGTTTGTTTCCTCTTATATGGGACAGAGGTTATGTTTTTCTATTGCAAGTTTTGCTTCATTTTCCACTCCTTGCAAGAAATTTCCTAAGATTGCATTTATTTTTTAATATTTAGTAGAAATCACTGAAAAAGTCATGAACCTAGTTTTTTTCATGGGATTGTGTTTTATCAGAGAATCAGTTTCTCAATCCTTATAGGACTATTCATATTTTCTATTTCTCTTTCTGTCAGTTTGGCAGATTTTTTTCCCTAGACATTTGGTCTTTTCATCAAACTTTGTAAACATATTGACATAAATTTGTTGTTAATATTCTGTTACTAGTAAGTGAACATATTCTGCATGATTTCAATCTTTTGAAATAGGCTGACATTCCCTTTATGGTTTAGTACATTGTCATTTTTCATAAACATTAATTGTGTACTTAAAAAGATTGTACATTCAGCAATCGTTGGATGTAGTTTATTATAAATGTTAAGTCAAATTGGCATTAATCTTGTGCACAAATCTTCTATATTCTAATAATTTTTTATTAATTGCTGTTAAATCCATACATTGTATTTTTAATTGCTATTTGTATTTTTAATTTTTATAAATGTCCCTAAATTCTTTTGTAGAGTTTCTAGTTTTTTAACAAAGTTATTCATACTTTCTTATACTTCTTGGAACATATTCACTGTAGTTATTTTAAACCCTGTTTATAACCAAACTCCATTATCTATCTTATCTGGTTGCCTGCTTGGGATTCCTTTTACTGAGAGACCATTGGCACATTTGTTATAATTGATAAACCAATATTGATACATTTGTATTGATTACAGTCCTGCCCTCACATTTTTATAACATGTCTCTCTCTCATTTTATGTCCCACAATTGAACTTTTCTAAGTTGACAGACTTTGATAATGTTCCTTCCCTATACGAGAACCCTTGCTTTCTCTCAAATACACACACACACGCAAACACACTGAAAGGGAGTGGTCTGTCCAAAAACATGCAACAAGATAATCAAACATAACTCTCTATCAGTTTATGTCCCAAAGTTTGAATTTTTCCATCTTAAATAATTTTAAGTGGAGATATTAGTAGGTTAGGCTGAACTCTGGTTAGTCCCATTCTTTATCTGTCTCTTCCTATCACATGTTGAACAAACATGAGGCCAATATCACCATAATAAATATGAGCATAAAAGTACCTACATCAGTGGGTTTTATGAGGTAATATATGGATAATATCACAAATTCTATTTGTTTTTGGTTGATGTTATTTAATAATGAGGAAAACAATAGTGCCTTAGCAAAAGAGTTAATAAATTACTCACATCTCCCTCCTCAACCATGAAAAATTTTCTTAACCTAATCATCTCCTAGGTGTGAATTTTAAGCTTTATTCTAATTGTGAAATTAGTGATTTTGCTTCCTATCATTAAAAATTTTCAGCTCATAGGAAAATAATTTTACCCAAACATAGTGTTTTACTGTGATGTAGCATCTCACACTCAGTCTTTAAGCCACTTTATTCTAAGGGCTAATCTCTTACCAGAGAGGAAATTTTTTTTTAAGTCAAAATTAAATGAATATAAGAAATAAAGCAATAATTGAAAAGAAAGGAAAACTTTGGAATACAATTGTGCCTCTTTCTACAATAATCCTACACTCAAGGGCCCCGATTTTATCCTTGAGAAGAGGGAGTTCTCATAGGGAGGAGCTCTTGCCAATAACAATCCGTATTTAGAAGGTCAAATGATAACTTGAGAGAGTGGGGGTGCATGGAGAAGGGCAGGACAGACACAAGTCCAGTCAAAAGTCTTCTACTCTAGACAAATCAAAGAGTCAAGAGAGATACTGGCTAATGCATGGTCCAGAAATCCATAGGTATAGGGGTCAAAATGTTACGGGGTTTAGGAGTTCATTAGCTTTTATAATTTGCTAGTCATTTCTCTCCCTCAGGGCTATATGATGAACACCATTCTGTGTTTCAATGTGTCACAACAATTAACATTTACTGGTCAATTATAGGGAAGCAAACAATAAACATTCTCCAGAATTAGATTCAGCATGCTTGGTTTATAATACACCCACCTACTCCTCACTTATCCACGTAGTTAGGTTTCGAAGTCCAGGTTGTTGTGTGAAAATTGGAGTTATGCATAAGTGGAGTATGACCAAATCAGATCACAAAACGGAGGATGACTACATCATTACATAACAGCCAAATTACATCATTACTTAACTACCAAACCACTGAGAATCCTGTCCCAGCCAACTTGACACATAATCTTAACCATCACAGTCAGCGTTATTCTCACCTCGACCCTCAGCATTTGTCACTGCCAGATATATGTTGTTAATGCTCAAAACAGTAGGATAGAAGATTTTTTACTACTGTAAATGCAAAATGTCAGATAACAAAACAGTCAATAAATGGAGCAGGTGGATACTATATGTAGCAATTACAATAGGAATCTCATTTTCTTTAATTCTGGTATATTCCCGCACATGCCTTGATTTTGTTTTGCAAGTAATTTCACCAAGTTATCAAATCATCAGGCACCTCTGAAGCTGTGGCAAGAGATTATTGTACAGATGACAACATTTTTCTTATAATAATACACCTAAAAATTGATGTTATTTGTATATCCAGTCAGCTACAACTCTATGGCTAACATCTATAACATAAAATAAACATACAATGTTTCAGAAATTATAACTAAAATTGATGTTATTTGTATATCCAGTCAACTACAACTCTATGGCTAACATCTATAACATAAAATAAACATACAATGTTTCAGAAATTATAACTACCTCATCATATATACTTGGTTTAATTAAGGATACCCTTTGCCCTCGAGTTGATTCTGACTCATAGTGATCCTATAGGATAGAGGAGAACTGCCCCATCGAGTTTCCTAGGCTATAATCCTTACGGGAGCAGACCGCCGCATCTTTCTCCCACGGAGCGGCTGGTGTGTTCTAACCTCTGACCTTTCGTGTAGGAGGCAAGCGCTTAACTGCTGCACCACCAGCGCTCCTTTAATTAAGGATTATCTACTTCTAAATCAAAAATGTTGTATGCTTAAAATATAAGTCAAATAACTAAATAGTTCTACAGTTTTAAAAAGAACAAAATTACATAAACAATGGGAATTAGAAAGTTGTAATTTTTTTTTTAAATTGACCTTAAATTAGGTAAGAGATTTAAAATAATGCCCAATCAATCCCAATAGACACAATAGAAGGATGGAAATTGACTAAATTTACTCTCACAATAATTAACATGATAATTTAGCTCTCTCAGACAATGAGAATATTATTTTCTGTCATTTCTTAGAACTAATAAAGTCAGCTTTTTAATACATATATAACTTACAGACAATCTTTTGTAAAAAGAGAAAAATATATTTTTAAAATGGAAAAAACAAGTTGCTTAATAACTGATTTTATTGTCACTTTGGTTTAGACTACCAAAACAGATGTATGCAACTCCTCTTAAAACCAAAACTCTATTGCCGTCAAGTAGATTCTGACTCATAACAACCTTATAGAACAGAGTAGAAGTGCCCCATAGGGTTTCCAAGGAGTGACTGGTGGATTCGAACTGCCAACCTTTTGTTTAGCAATCATAGATCTTATTCACTACACTACCAGGGCTCCTAAGTCCCCTTAGTCCCTGTATATGCTGAATAAAAACTTGCAATTCCATATATCCAAAACCAAGATAATAAACAGTTGCCTCAATTATTAATTAACCATATTAAAATTTTAGAATATCGTAGGAAATCTCAGTTGAGAAAGAAACTAAAATCTTTATACCCTTTAAACCCATTGAGATTAAATAATTTTATCAATAATATATCTTTGGCATTAGCACAAGAGCATATTAGAATGTTCCTTCTTTACCAAACACTTTCTTAAAATCATAAGTATAAATCATATTTTAGAGGAATATTTGAAGTAAATAAATAACTTATTCAAACACTTGACAAGCAGGTAACATTGTCATGCTAATTTAGAACATACTTGGACTTCTTTTAAGTCCGTAATTACCAAAGTATGATAGACTCATAGGCCTTCTTAATGAAGCTTATGGGCGATGCTGGTAACCTAGCTAAAGTTACTGCAGGTGACTAAGGATAATACAGCCACATTCCTTTTAGAATCAAGAAATAATGTAGACTACTTTTATTATTAAGGAGCAATTATGACAAGTTTGTGAGATTTATATATGTTTTCTAATACTATTTTAATTACTTGGATTACTACAACATTCCCGCTGTCTCCATCTGCTAATGTCTTATACAGACCAGAAAATTAGATCTTAGGGAACTTAAGAACATCTGTAAGTATAGTTATGATTGGTTTTACAGTCACTGCAACTACATCCCTAGATTTCCAATACCGTTTCCATCTGTTAAATGGCAAAGAGGACAGGCTGAGCAGCCATGTTTTTTCAAACAAAATCATAATAATTTAACTGTATTGAATGCTTACCATGTGCTAATCGATCTCTGTGTTAAGAGTTTTGTATGAATTATCTCATTTAATACTAATTATAGCATTATCAGAGCTCTGGTGGCACAGTGGTTAAGAGCTATGGCTGCTAACCAAAAGGTTGGCGGTTCAAATCTACCAGCTGTTCCTTGGAAACCCTACGGGGCAGTTCTACTCTGTCCTATAGTTGCTATGAGTCGGTATCGACTCCCTGGCAATGGAATGGGTTTTATAGCATTACCACCCTACAAATTGAGTTTTATTATACCCCTACTTACAGTTAAAGATACTGAGGCTTAAAGCTTCCAAGTTTCCTCAGCTGGTCAGTGTTTCCCCAATCAAATATTTGTTAGACCTTTCCCCTTATTTTCCAAATGTGCATCTTGGTACAATTTCTTTCTCAATAGTCAACATAAATACTCAAGTTGAATCAAAATTGGTTTGCCACCTATAAAGAAATATTATATAGATATATATATATAGATATAGATATAGATATATAATTCCATATAAACTGGAGAAAAATATTTTGATGTATGTGTCATTTTTAATTATACCACAGATGAGATGATCGTATATTTTTAAGTAAAGAGATGAACTGAAAGTCACTTTTCTAGTATCTGAGTCTGGTTGTGAATTAGGAATTACTGCTTTTCAGTTTTTCCCCTACAGGACATCTATCTCCCAAGAACTTGACAGATCAAATCTTAAGTTACAAACATATAAAAGCCAGTTTTATAGCTTTTATCTTCTTAGAAATGAATCTTGCCAGTAATGACATTTCTGGGAAAAGATAAAAAAGTATTTGCAAAAAAAAAAAATTAAATAAAAAGACACTGGCTTATAAACTAATGTCTTTAGTTCAGACTCCACTGTATTAGATTACTTCCAAGAGGGTGTGTGTGTGTGTTGGTGGAAATGAAGGCAAACTGGATCATTTTTCTAGAGCTGCTGACACAAAGCACCACTAAGTACATGAATTTAAATTGTGCCTCACAGTTCAGAGGCGAGATTCATAGTTTGAACTCAGTGTGTTGGCAGGGCCAAGGTCTTTCCAAAGGCTCTGGAAGAAGATCCTTTTTGTGTCTCTCAGCTTCCAGTAGCTCCAAGCAATGCTAGGCTTGCAGCGTAACTCTGCTGTCATGAGACCATCTTCTCTTTGTCTATCTCTCTCTGTCTCCTCTACTCTTCTATGAAGACACCACTCAGAGGGGATTAAGGCCTGTCCTACTTAGTGTGACCCATGTTAACAACTAATAGCGTCTTCGAAGACCCTATTTTCACACAAGGTCAAGTTCACAGGTACGAGTGGTTAGTTGTGCATGTGCGGAACCTATACGTAGGCCACAAGGCAGCTGTTTGAACAGAACAAGGGGATACTATGTGGTTTAAAATCAGGAAAGGTGTGTATCAGGGTTGTATCCTTTCACCATAGTTATTCAATCTGTATGCTGAGTGGATAATCTGGGCAGCTGGACTATATGATTATGGTGTTGGTGAAGAATATTGAATATATCATGGACTGCCAGATGGAAAGAAATACAGTCAGAATACTCCTAGAAGTGAAGATGGCAATACTTCATCTCAGGTACTTTGGACATGTTATCAGGAGCGGGCAGTCCCTGGAGAAGGGCTTCATCCTTGGTAAAGTAGAAAGTCAGCAAAAAAAAAAGAAAGACCCTCAATGAGACGCATCAACACAGTGGCCGCAACAATGGGCTCAAACATAGCAATGACTATGAGGATGGCGCAGGACCAGGCAATGCGTCGTTCTATTGTACACTATGAGTCAGAACCAAGTGGACGGCACCTAACAACACAACAGTGGTTAAGGGAACACAATCCAATTCATAACACAAACCAAATCATACATATGGTACAGAGAGGAAAAAAAAAACAGTTAAGTTTTTCCATGATATTCAGTATTTCCCAACTTTTTACTAAACTATTGTGTTTCGTATGTACAACTGAAAAACAATGCCACCAAAATCTGGAGTTCTAAAAAGAAGAAAAAAGAAAGAGGCTTCGTCCATCTACCCTGAGAAAAGATTAAAGGAGATGTTTGTACTCATCTTACTCCTCATTAACCTTTAAAGAATGAAAGGCATACCACTTGGCAGTCTAACTTCTAGAATTCCATGTCAAATAATAAGAATCAAAGCAATAATATTTTCAAGCCTGTTAAGTACTGCAATAGCTAATTTATTGTAGTGACAGAAAGAAACCTATTCTAAGAATACTCTAGAAAAAAAGCGTACACTTCCCTGTCCTCTCTTCTTTCTTTCTACTTTCAAAAAGTTGTTTGATGGTGGTATACAGTTGATTTAACGTAGCAGAAGAGAGTAAAAACTGCTGGAAAAAATAATTGAGGTGCATCAGGGAGGAAGGACTCAGCTAACAACAGTAGTGAGCGGAGTTTTTTGAACAGCAAAAGGGAAGACGCGATCACGGTGGATCCTGTGAGTGACAGGGAGGTAGTTTCCACAAAGTACATCTGTAATTACTGAACTAAGTGTTCACACACAAAGACATACACACACTTACACCCACAGACACACTTACACAGATACAGGTTTTCTCAGAGAAGTTATAGTATTTCCTCTGGTTTAAAATGGATTGAAGTAATTCAAATACTATGAGAGGAGTAAATGCAGTTGAATTACATTCAGCCTGACTTTTTAAAGCATTTCCTGCCTATATATTTGGTGTAGAGTGTTCTCTAGGTTTCTGGAAAGATAATGCCACGTAGGAAACATGATTGCAAATCATAGTAAATATTCTTCATATACATATAAACATATACATTATATATGTGTGGGTGCATATATGGAAACCCTGATGGTGTAGTGGTTAAGAGCTTTGGCTGCTAACCAAAAGGTCAGCAGTTCATATCCACCAGATGCTCCTTGGAAACTCTATGGGGCAGTTCTACTCTGTCCTGTAGGGTCGCTATGAGTTGGAATCAACTCAATGGCAACGAGTTTGGTTTGGTTTTGGTTTGGGTCTGTATACACGTATGTGTGTCTATATATCTATAGCTATCTCTCCATAATACTTTAACATACTACAAATAAACCCTGCATTTTGAAGATACATGGACATATACAAATTTGTCTGATCAGCTGGGCCAAGTCTGGCCATAGAGAGTAGTACCAGTATTCGACCGAAGTAATGATATTGGCCTTCAGAGAACTGGGCTTTAAAAAGTGAGCTAACATATGCACATGGAATATACATTTGCTTTCCCAAAATTAGCTATATGAAGAGGGTCCGCATAGTATAAAGGAAATACATGTGATATATTCACTGAGTTTTTGAATAATACACTGATGAAGTAAATTTAAGCAACAAAGAAAAGTACAGACAGCTATGGCTACCCCCTTTTTTTGTTAAAACCCATTAAGGTAATCTCTCTGTCTGATTCAGAGTCCATTACGTAAAAACAAGCTTCCAGAGGTTCGCGATTGTCAGCCTGTTCTTCACTAAGCTCCTTTTGGCAGGGAGAAGAGGAAGTTACGCGTCCTCAGAGCAAAAAAATTCTTCTATCAAAGGATGAGTTTGTATCCCTCTTGGAATTGAATCCAGCCTCTGTTAAATCTATTTCAACGTGCCTCAAAGATTTTCAATAAACCCAAACAAAATTCAAGTCAGTATCCAAATTCAGCAGTGAAGAATTATAAAACCTTGGTAGGATTCAGCCAATTTAAGGAGCTCATTCATTATGTGTTAAAATGTTATAAGATACTAATTGCAGAGGCTACCATGTACTAAAGTGTAGGACACAGTTTTTGATCAGAATGTAATGACAAGATGTGAACTGGGCATGAACAACGACTAAGAACATTAACTCGTTTAAGTTTTCCCTAAGAAACAGGTTGCCCATAACAACTGCTTATTTCCATTTTACCACGGTAACAAAGGTACTTGAAGCTCTCCAGATAAGCTTTATAAGAATCAAATCAATGATATCATGTCATAGAGAAGATGGAACTGAACGCCTTCAACTGCAAAACCCCAGCTGGTAATACCAACTCAAATTACCACCTACTTTATTCACAGCTTAGTCTTTAACTCAGAGTCATCAAATAGTCAACCAAGGAGCTGTCTGATAATCACCTAAGAGACTTACAAAGCAGCTTTGTCAAAAACTTTAAGAGCCAACAAGAAGAATAAGCAATTATATAACGTGCATTCTAAGGTAATTAAATATTATATAGGGAATATAGTTAATAACAGTTAACGCACTCAGCTGGTAACCAAAAGTTGGAGGTTTGTGTTCACCTAGAAGCTCCTCGGAAGAAAGTCCTGGCTATCTACTTCTGAAAAAAATTAGCCATTTAAAATCCAATGGAGCACAGTTGTACTCTGACACATATGAGGTCACCAAGAGTCAGAATAGACTGTACAGTCACTGTTACTGGCTTGTTTATACAAACACGTGTATACCTGTGGTGTACTTTGAGCACTTCCTCATTTTTAACACCATCCCACCTTAATGTCAGAAAATCATTTTCAGTAATATTCCTGAAATGAATGCATTATAACAATGACCAGAAAAGAAATGCAGCTATGAAGGCCCCATGCCTGAATCCAAACCACGAGACCCCCCAGTCTCCTCCTTTGGGACTGCGTACCTGCAACGGGACTTTGGGGATCATTTCATCACAGCCTTCCTAGGCCTGGCACTAACAAATCAAGGCTGGAACACCTTTAACCCCCAAGAAACATAATTATTTTGAAGACTTGGCTGAAAAACACAGATAATACAGTTTTTAAAAATGCTACTAAAATTTTGCCTTTTTTTTTTTTTTTAAGCAATACTTCAATTGAACTGGAAACTTCCCTTATATTTTTATTGTGTCTGTGCCATTTGCAATACCAGGTGAAGCTGTGCTTCTGTGTCGCGCGTAAACCACACCAGCCCACTCACTAAGGCATCAAGCCCTACACCTTCTTGCTAATCCCCCAATTGATGTAACTGTGTTTACTAAGACTCAGCTGTTAGAAACAGCACTGTCTTTATCAAAAGAGCCATTCATCTATGGAAAAGACACCATAAACCTGAATTTCTTGTCTAAGTCAAATCTCAAATGGCCCATTTGGCTCATGGCTAAAGTCATTCGATCAAGCCCCCGCAACAGCTTCATTCTCCAAGTGTTTTGAGCATTAGATTTCGCTTCTCTCCTGTGTCTCAATGTACCTGGTCAGTGTATCACATGCTAAGATTTCTGCAGTAATACATAGCCCTAGATTCCCTGACAGATTTGAAAATAAATGAGTAAAGGAATCAGGAATCAGGCAAGTGGAGAGCAAAATATCACTTTAATACCAATTTTATTGTAAAATATCTGCCAGTCAACAGGCTGGCTAATACTTTACTGGATTAAATAAATTTACCTAGACATAGGTGTAGACAGTGTAGAATAACTACAAACTTTTCCTAATAGTAAAAGATTGAAAATATCCTAATATACCTAAAAAAATTTTTTAAACTGTTATATAAATTACGGACATGCTTTTCAGCTATCGAAAGGAATAAGGCATTTACCTTTTGAATGGGGATACAGATATAGATGGTATGGATACAGAATAGGTATAAATATACAGATATAGACAGAATCTTTCTCTTGTCTTTTTCAGCTTCTGTGAGCTGCCCATGTCCCTTGGCTTGTGGTCTCCTTCCTCCTGTTTCAACGCCAGCACCATTGTATCTCCTTGATCATCTCCCCCTAACTACAGTTGAGAAAGGTTATGTACTTTTCAGGACCCATGTGATGAGATTGGGTCAATCCACAAAATCCAGAATAATCTCCCCATTGTAGAGTCCTTAATTTTATCACATCTTCCAAGTCCCTTTTGCAATGTAAGGTAACCGGTCCACGGGTTCCAGGGTTTAGGACATGGACATATTTAGGGACCATTACTCTTCCTACCACAAAAAGTGAATGCTCCATTTTAACCACAAGCAGATTTCTGTTACCAGTGCAAATAAACTAAAAGATATTAAAGAGACTGTCTTATTTTTTTAATTCATTGCACCTTTTCAATATGGTCCACATCATAGTCTCATGCAGACACAGGTCTCCTCCTGCTGTCACTTTGCTGTAGCCATTTTCAAATCTTCTCATTATATCCAATTTCATTTCCAGCATTCCAACATTCTCATTCTTTGCTGCACTTCCATCTTTGCTGAACTACTTCATCTTTCGATTATCCTTCTTTGCAAAATGTTGGTTATAGGTGGTAGCCAAAGGGGCAACACAAATATGCACTTTGGTCTCTGTGTGTGAACGGAGAGCACAGTGACCCATCACTGGCAGACTTTGAAAATGTGACATGATTGGTCACTGATCATGATGCACATCTGCTACTTATGTAATGATTTGTGGAATGAAGAGCTTGCAGTGAAGTTTGTACTATATACAAATACTCATAGTTAATACTCCATGAAAACTGAAATTTAAGCCGTGTTGTTGGGGGACTGGTGTTACCTAACTAAACCATGGTAACTGAAATCCATGCATATGAGAACCATGCAGAGAGAGAACTGCCTGAACTAAACAGCAATGACAATAAACAAATGTTATATGCGGAAACATGGAAGAAATCTCACAACTTAGCATTGAGTGAAAGAAATCAGACACACGCAAAAATGCCTACTCTATGATCCCATTTTGTATAAACTTTGGGGGGCATCCTTCTCCTTTTGGGTTGTAGGGTGGTAGGTGCATGGAATACTCATTTCCTAGGGCTTCTGTAATAAATTACCACAAACTGAGTGGCTTAAAACAACAGAGATTTAATCTCTCAAAGTTAAGAATCTAAAAGTCTGAAATCAAGGCATCAGCAAGGCCAAGCTTCTTCTAAACACTCTTGGGAAGAACACTTCCTTGCCTCTTCTTAGCTTCTGGTGGTCACCAGCAATCCTGGGTGTTCCCTGGTTTACAGCTGCATCACTCCCATCTCTGCCTCCATGATCACATGACCTTCTTCCCTGGGTGTCTCCTCTGTGTCTCTGTGTCCAAATCTCCCTCTACTTATAAGGACAACAGTCATTGAATTTAGGGCCCACCCTAATCCAGTCTGACCCTGCAAAAACTCTACTTCCAAATAAGGTCATATTCTTAGGTTCTGTGTTGAGATGGATTGAGGAGGGCACTATTCAACCCAGTAAAGGGTATCTTAGGCTGGGTTCTCTAGAGAAACAAAACCAGTAAAGTGTATAAATATATAGAGAGAGGGATTTATATCAAGGAAATGGCTCATGTGGTTGTAGAGACCTGAATGTCCCGAGTCCATGGGTCAGGATAGAGGCCTCTCCTGATTCACGCAGCCACAGGGGCTGGTGAACCAAGATCAGCAGGTCAGAGAGCAGGGCTCTTGCTCACAGGCTGTGAAGATCGAGGAATCCCAAGATTGGCAGGCATGACTACAAGTAAGCTGCTAGCTCAAATTCCAAGAACCAGAGCTCAGACAAACAGGAGCCAGCTACAGGATCCAACTCGAGCAAAACCCCCTGAGCCCTGCCAGAATGTCCACTTATATTTGATGCACGCACACACCTAAGGAAACTCCCTTTCAACTGATTGGCTACTCACAGCAGATCCCATCATGGAGGTGATCAAATTACATCAAATCTCATCAAGGAAGTGATCATAACATCATACAACTGCCAAACCACTCAGAATCATGGCCCAGCCAAGTTGACACACAACCTTAACCATCACAAGGGGTTTAATGATTTTCAGTATCTGGGTGGAGAGCACATTCTCACTGTGTGCTGTGTATACTTTTGTATATATTTTACACACTTTTTTTTAAATTTCAGTTAAAATATATTTCAGTGAAGTAGTTCATTTAAAAATATATAGATAATGTCATAGTAAATTGGAAAGACCACAGGACTTGGAGGCAGGAAATTGAAGTCCTAGTCCTGATCTATCATGAACTTATGCCTGACCTTATAAAAACCAGCTCATTTGTCTGGGTCTCTGTATCTCATTTGGAAAATGAAGGATATGGACCATGTAATCCATAATATTCCTTCAAAATCTATGTTTCTGTAATTCTTTGACTAAAGTCAGATGTTTTTGGCAGTTTAAGATCTAATAATAGACTCTATTCAGACAGGAAGATGGTTTACACAATGTAGTGACAAGAAAATTTGTTTTACTTTAGACAAAAGAAACAATTATCAGGAATGTTTATTTAAAAATAGTTAAATGCCAGGTTTATACACACTATAATGTAAACTGTAGCTGTCAAAAAAGGAATGACAGCATGACGTCTCACTCAAATATTAACATTAAGCAATATCCAAATTTGGCATAGCTGCTTTCTGTCCCATATATGATACAAACCACCATTTATTAAAGGCCCATTTTGCACCCACTTTGTATCTGGGCAAAAGTTCACGCTTCCTAATAACTGAGTATAAAATAACGTTTTTAATGCATGGAGAACTATAACAGCTGTATCAGCATTAGCGGCAACCAGTGAAGGGGGAAAGGATGACTGTTTCAACAGTATCCCAACATGCTGAGACAGAAATTGCATAGTGTGATGGGTCTTACACCTGGCTCTTACCGTTTCCACATAAGAAATATCTTTTCTTTTTTTTTTTTTTTTAACTTTCAGAAGAGAACAACATGTGAGAAATATTCCAACTTCTCTGCTATCTCATTTCTTCTCTATATTCCCAGAGAGGAGTTTCTTATCTAACTGTTGAGTTTGGGATGAGAAATTAAGCGTCACATTTGGCCCTTTCAGGGTTTATTTTAGATGCAGTCTGCTAAACTCTTACCTGCTTCTCCACTCCTTGAAAATGGCAAGGTAGTAGGCACCTGATGGGCAAGGCCTATAGTATTAGAGAGTTATGAGCAAGACCATCCGCCCGTAGATGAAAAGTCATATTCTCAACCTGCTTTATTACTAATAAGTTGGAATTTGGACCTCCACCTTTTCTTGGGTCATATTTCTAAGTTGGTTCTGGATTAAGGAGGAGAAAAAAAACAGGTTATTTATTTGCCCCACAGATCCTCAACATTATTGGATCTCCAAAAGTATAAAAAGAAGGATGATGAACTAATGTAAGAATAAAGGCCACTTTCATTGGAAGGCTGAAAAAAAAAAAAGTTAACCAGGAAGCAAAGCTTCAAATATATTGGAGACAGCTTTGAGGAAGAAACACGGCTGCTTTTGTTGGTTCTCCAATCCTCTCATTAGAGGTTACATTCCTTGAGCACAGGTTCAGTATCTCCTTTGTTTTTATTTCAAACAAAGTACAAATGTTCATATAATATTGTTAAATTAAATTGGATCATCTCCTTATCTTGGCTTTTCACTTCTTAAAATCAATTAAATCTTACTTTGAATCTATGTTTTCAACGCTTTAATCACAAAATTTCATGATTTATCAACAATAGCAAAAAAGAGGGCTAGTTCAAAATTTTTAGATATTCAAGAATAGATTATTGGTCTATGTAGTTCACATTTTTAAGAGATTAAATATTAAAAATAAAGTTTTAGTTATAATGATGCACCCTTCTATTACTGATGATTATTCGTGAGGTAACAGCTGTAATATAAAGTATCGGCATATTAAGGAGCCCTGGTGGCACAGTGGGTAACGCGCTTGGCTGCTAACCGAAAGAAAGGTTGGCGGTTCAAACTCATCCGGAACTACGCTGGAGAAGGATGCAGCAGTCTGCTTCCATAAAGATTACAGCCTCAGAAACCCCTATGGGGCATTTTACTCTGCCCTATTGTGTTGCTGTGAGCCAGAATCAACTCAACGGCAGTGAGTTTTTACATACCTTTTAAATCAAATAAATTAATTTAAGGAAATAAAAGTTGAGAAAGAAAATAAAAATGAAGATTTAACAAAGAACAGCATTAGGATGTCAAACAAAAAAATTGGTCTCCATTTTAAAAAATCTTAATATCTATGTTTGCATTTATTCAAGGTGTCCAAAATTATTTTCTCTCAATATAGCATTATTAAAAAATAAAATTTAATGGTGTTCATCACTAATGTAAAAGCTTGAAAGCAGGTAGAAATTTTAAAGTATAAGGCAAAAAAGTTACCAAAGAAATATGATGTCAGGGATGTGGGTAATAGCATGTGCATAGATGCTGTTACCAAATTCAAATGCCTCCATCCCTTAAGGAATTCATTTGATTGATTTCTCTACATAACTTCTGTCAGTCAAAGTTAGAATTCCAAATCTTCAAACCAAAGGGAAGGAGGTTTGTTCTTGGGAAATACCATTTCACATTTTCAGGGCTAAACCTCTGGCATAATTACTAATATTAGATAACAACAATATGTCATGGAAGCAATTTTTAGAAAAATAGAAATTGAATGCTCTAATCTTGCATATGGATCACAAAATACTTGTATCTTATTTTAAATGACCAAGATGATGTAAGTAATATATCACAGTCACAGAGAACAAAACAGTTGATTGCTTAAACTATTGGTTTTTGAAATTCAATCTCAGTCTTTCTTTTTTTCATTTTATTTTACTTCTTTCTGCAAATGACCCAGAACCTGGAAGGAGGCTGAGGACGTTATGTGGTGTATTGTCATCCCTAACCTGGCCATCCAGGACTGTAGAGCAGCAACAGGACTTCTGATTGTCGATGGAAAAACATATTTAGGAGCAGAGCTTGGTTTCCTTTGAATTGCAAAAATTCTCCTCCATAATGATACTTAGTAGTATATGAAAATGAGAATATTCAGTTGTTTAACATAACTCTTTTCTCCTGCTCCCTTACATATGAGCATTTAATTACAAGTATTTAGCTAACTTTTTTTCCCCAAAGGAGACAACTTTAGGAAAATACAAAACTTATATTTTGTAGAAAGTAATAAATTCCTATTAAATGTTCTGTACTTCATATACTTCAGTTTTGTTCCCATTGGAATCTTACCAGTGTCTTCTCGGTGTCTGTGTGTGTGTGTGCATTTCATATTTTATCATTCTCGTAGCATGGGTCATTTTTTAATCCCTTTATTTTCTGACACATGGCAATTGATATAGATAATCTCAAGGGTTTTGTGTTAATCATGTAGGTAATGTTTGACCATCCACTCAGCTTAGAGCAAGTCTGAACAGAATACAAAGTCACACCGACATGCTGACTGCTTGTTTCAAACAATGAAACAGTGACTTTACAAAAATATATAATCTAAATCATTCTTCTTATGATATAAAAATGCACACTGCTTGAGCTGACATAATTAAATTGCCTATGTATCAAGATGACTTTTTAATATTAACAAAGAACGCCTGAGAGTATTTAAATTATTTGCTACATTCATTTAAACAGGGTATTCGATAGTACCTATCCAGGCTTATTTATTCTTTCTGTTCCTGATAGCCAAAATGAAGGTATTAGCTTTTCAGAGTGATTTTTTTATGCAATGGGTTTGTCCCCTTTGCTGTTTAAAATCTTGTGAACTGGTCCCTTTGCAGGTATCCGAATTCCATGGAGTCAGGTCTTTATTACAGGAGTGCCCCTGCCCCACACACACACTGTGCCCACATCACCCTCCCTCAGAAAATAGTGGTTTTCTTCATTTTAGTATCAAACTAGAAATCATTCTTCTTACTTATATCTCTGCCAGCTAAATGTCTCTCTCTGTGAAACCAGTAATTTCAACATATGATAAACCTGTTACTTTCCGTTCTTCATGCCTGATTCCTGTTCATTTCTGTGTTTTTTTTTTTTTTCTCTCTCATTTATTAAAAGACTATGGAGTGACTACTATATGTCTATTGAGAGACTATGGAGTGGCTACCATACATCTATTGAAAGACTATGGAGTGGCTACTATATGGCTATTGAGAGACAATGGAGTGGCTACTATATGCCAACATTATACTTCAGATGTGGTAGAACAATACGGGTCTTCCAGTTCAATAGCCTTTTTTTAATATGCTGATAATTATTCCTACTCCACAGCTAGATTTGAGGCCCTGCTGGTGCAGTGGTTAAGCGTTTGGCTGCTAACCAAAAGGTCAGCAGTTGGAATCCACCAGCCACCCCTTGGAAATCCTGTGGGGCAGTTCTACTCTGTCCTATAGGATCGCTATGAGTTAGAATTGACTCGACAGCAACAGATTTTTTGGACGGCGGTTTTTATTGTAGATTCAGCAGAAAAGAACTCCCAAAGTATGGTCCTGTAATAATTTTTCTAGGGGTTTTTTTTTTTTTTTTTGGTATAACTTCACAAGACTGAAAATCATACAGGATATATCCCTCCCTTGGAAAGTACCATGTATAAATAGTCCCAGAAACATGAAGATAAAATATCTAAAAAGGAAAAAGTTAAAAAAGGAAGGGAAATTTTTATCAGTTTAGTTGAAATATAGTACATTAATATTTAGTATGCATTTTAAAATTGTTATTGGTCCTCTAATAAGCCATTAGCTGAGAAGACACAATCATTCCCAAACTGATTTAAATTATAGTTTAAAAGTGAGAAATTTAAAACCAATATAGATAGATGTCAGGGAAAATGATGGGAGTAAAGAACTCAGAAATTGTGCCTCTTGGTAAAAACAATGAAAAGCACTGTCAAGCACTGTCAGAATAAACTTTTTTGAACTCTGGAAGTTAACTAAAGGCTTACAGCAACCCCGGGAGCAATTACTAAAGAGAGACAACTAAATCTTTGTAAGACCATGAGTATTGTGGCTTTTTTAACTTTACCATGGGCCCATCCTCTGCTCTCCCAATTAGTGATAGAACTGAAAATCACAGCTCATATTCCTGGGACCAGAGGGAGAGGAACAGAAATACGTGAGGCATGCAGGTACCTGGGGAAAGAAATAGGCAATGGGAAGAAGCAACAGCAAAGGCCCTGAGAATGGGACCTAAGGAGGCCAGTGTGGTTGACGTGGAGTGAGCTAGCTGGAGAGTTACAAGAAATTCCTATCACAGAGGTAGTAGCCATAGGCAACAAGGGCAGATTTTGTAAGCATTGTATCTCTTACTCTAAATAAGATGATAAGCCATTGCTGTCAAGTTGATTCCGACTAATTGCGACCCTATAGGGTAGAGTAGAACTGCCCCATAGAGTTTCCAAAGCTGTAATCTTTAGGGAAGCAGACTGCCACATCTTTTCTTCCACAGAGTGACTGGTGGGTTCCAACTAAAGACCTTTTAGTCAACAGCCAAGTGCTTAACCACTGCTCCACCAGGACTCCTTCAAATAAGATGAGAAGATATCGAGAGGTTTGGGGCAAAGGAGTGACATTGTCTGATTTCAATTTTCATGTTCATTTTGCTATCTACTCAGAGAATAGACTGAAAGAGAGCAAGGGAAAAATTCTGACATAATAGTCAATGACTAGTTAGAAGTCTCTGAAAAATAAAGTTGTGAAACAAGATGGTGGTGGGGAACTAGTGAGAAGTAATAACATTCTGGATTTAATTGGAAGCTATATTCTACAGAATAACTTCTAAGACAAAATTGAAGGTTAAAAAAAAAAAAAAAAACTCAAGTCTTACTCTACGTTTTTGGCCTGAACAACTGAAAAGTATGCAGTTGCCATTCAGTGAAATGGGGAAAACTGCTGGAGGAATATGTTTATGGGCAGAAATCAGGAGTTTTGTTCTGGGAGTGTTAAGCTTATGATGTCTATTGTACATTCAAGTATTGATTTCAAGGAATAAATCTGGGATCTGGGTTTAGGAGAAAGAACTCAGAGAAATAAATTTGGGACTCATTAATATAAAGATAGCATTTCAAGCAATAATCTGGATGAGATAAACTGATAGAGCATGAACAGAAAAGCATTTCAAGGACTTCATCCTCCACACTCTAACATTTAGGCATTGAGATGAAGAAGAATCTGCAAAGGAGACTACAAAGGGAGAGACCTTGATGTGGCAAAATTAAAAAAAAAAAGCCATAATTGTGGTATCCTTGTAGCCAAGAGAAAAAAGTGTTTCAAAAAGGAAAGTGTAACTCATTGAATTAAATGTTGCTTATACATCAATAAGATAAAGTTTGAAAATGTACCATTGAATTTTCCGAAGTAGAGGTCATAAGTAACAATGAAAACACACACAAAAACCAAAAAAAAAACCACTGTTTTTAGAGTGGTAGGGGTGAAAGCTCTCTTGCAGGACTCAACAGAGAAAGAGGAGAGAGAATGGAGATAGCAAGGAGAGACAAGTCTCCAAGGAGTTTTGCTGAAAAGGAAATGGACGTAATGAGGCACCAGATGGAGAAGAATTAACAGCGTACTTGTATACTTACCGGATTCAACAGAAAGGGAAGATTAGATAATTGACCAAAAAAAAGAATTTCTGGAGCAGTGCCCTTGAATAAACTAGAAGGAATGAAACCTAGTGTTTAAATAAAGAGTTTGGGCCTGGGGAGGAGCAGGCACACAGCCCATCTTTAGTAATAGGGAAGTAAATGATATAGGCCCACGTAGAGGTGAATAAATGCAATGGTTAGGGCCTTTGGAGTTTCTCTTCAGATTTTTTATATTTTCTCAGATATACAAGAAGTGAGATCATTAAGCTTAAGGAAAGGAGAAGGAGTCATTTGAGAAAATGGGAGAGTAAATGGACCAGGGGAAGAACTACCGAGAGCCTACATAACACTAGAGATGATGAATTTAAAGTGACATAGTAAGCACAGGTATGTCTTCTTCTCTGACTACATAAAGCTTCAGAGGTCTAGAACAGTAGGGTATGTATTTATGTAGACATTAGAATCAGATACATTTAATTTGGAAAAAATGAGGGATAATTAACAGGTGGTAACATGTTACAACCTCTTCTACCACGTATGAGTCTGGGCTTTTTCAAGGGAACTTGATTTTCAAAATGATGGGTAGAAAGATAGTTGCTAAAAAGGAAGCAGCAAAGAAGTGAAGACTAAATTAGAAAGAAACCAAGGAAAAATAAATACAACAGATAATTCTTTAAGAGAAATAGATGTCAAAAAATATCTAATCAAAATAAATAAAATGTGATGAATAATTTGAAGAAAAAGTGTCGAATATTAAAGCTAGACAAAGAATCTCCGAATTACATATAATACAATTCCCAGAGGATAAAAAACAAAGCAAGGGGACAGAACTAAATATTAAATACTGTAATGAAAAACAGCTTTCCTATCTAAATTTTAAATATGATTTGAAACTACATATGGAAGAAGCATGTCACATACCTGAGAATATCAATATGAAATGACCAACACTAAAACATATTCAATCAATATTGTTGTTGTTAGGTGCCACTGAGTCGCTTTCAACTCATAGTGACCCAATGTACAACAGAATGAAATGCTGTCCAGTCCTGCACCATCCTCACAATTGTTACGTTTGAGCCCATTATTGCAGCCACTGTGACAATGCATCTCATTGAGGGTCTTCCTGGCTTTTACTAACCCTCTACTTTGCCAAGCACAGCGTCCTTCTTCAGGAACTGGTCCCTCTTGATAACATGTCCAAAGTACATGAGACAAAGTCTCACCATCCTTGCTTCTAAGAAGCATTCTGCTATACTTATTCCAAGACAAATGTGTTCGTTCTTCTGGCAGTCCATGGGATATTCAATATTCTTTGCCAACATCATAATTCAAAGGCATTGATTCTCCTCCCAGCTTCCTTATTCATTGTCCAGCTTTCACATGCATCTGAGGTGATTGAAAACACCATGCCTTGGGTCAGTGGCACTTTAGTCCTCAAAGTGACATCTCTGCTTTTAACACTTTAAAGAGGTCTTCTGCAGCAGATTTGCCCAATGCCGTGCATCATTTGATTTCTTGACTGCTGCTTCCATGAGCGTTGATTGTGGATCCAAGTAAAATGAAATGCTTGACAACTTCAATCTTTTCTCCATTTATCACAATGTTGCTTATTGGTCCAGTTGTGAGGATTTATGTTTTCTTGATGTGGAGGTGGAATCCATATTGAAGACTGTAGTCTTTGATCTTCCTCAGTGACTACTTCAAGTTCTCTTCGCTTTCAGCAAGCAAGGTTGTGTCATCTGCATATCACAGGTTGTTAATGAGTCTTCCACCAATCCTGACCCCACATTCTTCCTCATACAGTCCAGTTTCTCAGATTATTTGCTCAGCATACTGACTGAATAAGTATAACGAAAGGATACAACCCTGATATATACCTTTCCTAACTTTAAACCATGTAGTATCCTCTTGTTCTACACGAACAACTGTCTCTTGATCTATGTACAGGTTCCTCATGAGCACAATTAAGGGTTCTGGAATTCCCATTCTTCTCAGTGCTAACCATAATTTGTTATGATCCACACAGTGAAATGCCTTTACATAGTCAATGAAACACAGATAAACATCTTTCTGGTGTTCTCTGCTTTCAGCCAAGATCCATCTGACATCAGCCATGACATCCCTCATTCCACGCCCTCTTCTGAACTCAACTTGAACTTTTTGCAGTTCCCTGTCA
Organism: Dugong dugon; assembly: GCA_030035585.1. Lineage (NCBI taxonomy): Eukaryota > Metazoa > Chordata > Mammalia > Sirenia > Dugongidae > Dugong > Dugong dugon. The sequence goes on along the minus strand of CM057478.1, from coordinate 3,151,337 downwards.
ATGCACTGCTATAACTGTTGTTGAATTATCTTCAGAAAACTTTTACTTGAGTGTGGTATTAAAGATATTGTTTAAAAATTTCCACATTCTGTTGGATCTTTTTTTTTGGATGGGTACATATATGGATATCTTCCAGACTGTTGGTCAGGAACAGTCACACAAATGAGTGACATCTCAGCTGGTATTACTACATCTCAACTGGTATTACAGCAACCTGGTCAGGAACAGTCACACAAATGAGTGACATCTCAGCTGGTATTACTACATCTCAACTGGTATTACAGCAACCCCTGGAGCCTTGTTTTTCGTCATTGCTTTCAATGTAGATTGGACTTCTCCCTTCAATTCATTCAACATATATTTTTAAAACACATTTACTGAGTACTAATTTATGAATAGCACAGTGCTAGCTGCTGGATATTTAGTGATAAATATAATATTATAATATAGAAAATATAAATTCTAATAAAATAGGTTTAAATCTTTGAGTTGGACTTGAAACATTACATTGCCTGTACCAAAGATGCCAATGAGTGCGATGGTATTAATATGGTTGCCTTTTATTTCGTCAGGTAGATAGTTATGCTTCTTGTACATTACCAATGATAGGCTGACCACCCTACAAGGCAGGGTTCTATTAGAATAATATTATTAATAAGCATTCATCTGTCCAAAAACTAAAATATTTTGGATGGAACATTTCTAGATACTCAAATAAGTTAATGCATAACACTTACCCACAAGAAACACACTTTCTTGTCCTGCAGATAGTTCTATTATTAACATTCCATGGTTTTATGCCTTGATAAAAGTTCATTAAAATAATATGAAATACATAAGAAGTTAATTAAATATTTTTTTTTTAGTAAAATTGTGTAAATCTAACAACTCTGGTTATTCCGAGAAAATGGAAGATCACCATATTGGGTCAGGAAAAGCCTTTTTCTCTGAAAGCAGATGTCTTAGTTTCCCAGTGCTGCTGCAAAAGAAATACCACAAGCGGGTGGCTTAGAAGAGCACAGATTTATTTTCTGTGAGGAAATTTCTGTGAGAAAATAAATTTAGGAGGCTAGAAGTCCAAATTCAGGGCACTGGCTCTAGGGGAAGGCTCTCTTTCTGTCCACTCTGGGGGAAAATGCTTGTCTCAGCTTCTGTAACCCAGATACTCCTTGGTGTCATGGAATGAATTGTGTCCCCCCAAAAAATGTGTGTCAGTTTGGCTACTCCATGATTCCTAGTATTGTGTGATTGTCCACCATTTTGTCATCTGGTGATTTTCCTATGTGTTGTAAATCCTACCTCTATGATGTTAATGAGGTGGGATTAGAGGCAGTTATGTTAATGAGGCAGGACTCAATCTACAAGATTAGGTTGTGTCTTAAATCAGCCTCTTTTGAGATATAAAAGAGAGAAGTGAGCAGAGAGACAGGGGACCGCATACTACCCAGAAACGAGAGCCAGAAGAACAGCACTGCCTTTGGTCCCTGTGCTGAGAAGCTTCTCACACAGGGAAGATTGATGACAAGGACCTTCCTCCAGAGCCCACAGAGAGAGAAAGCCTTTCCCTGCAGCTGGTGCCCTAAATTCAGACTTCTAGCCTACTAGACTGTAAGAGAGTAAACTACTTCTGTTTGTTGAAGCCATCCACTGGTGATATTTCTGTTCTAGTTACAGCAGCACTAGATAACTAAGACGCTCGGTTCTTTGGCAATTTCCATGTGGCATGTATCTTTCCCCATTTGTGCTTGCTTGCTCTTCTGTGTGTCTAATCTGTCCTTCTTATATCTCAAATGTCAACAGGTTTATTGACAATACTGATGTGGCCTGATTAACATAAAGAAAATCCTATTCCCAAATAGGATTACATCCACAAATTTAGGGGTCAGGTTTCCCACACGTATTTTTAGGGGACACAATTCAATCTATAATAGTATACTTGGAATTAGAGTGTAATGAATGAATAAGATTTTGAATGGCTAAACCAAGAAATAACACATTATATGAAGGATTCAATGAAGGTACTGATCAAAAACAGAAGTAGCATTTATATTCAATAGTTTTATTTTAATTTTAATTTTTATTAATGACAGAACTAATTTGAAAATGTCTATTTTGGCAAAGGTATATTTTCTTTACCAGCTTTGATATAAAATGACAGTATATATTAGTCCTCAAACAAATGCAATTGTATTTACTGCTATTTTGTTAGCATATTATTGTCAGGTTATAGTTACGGATAGTATAAAACAAATATATTTTGTGATTTAGACATGAGGGTTTATATTTAAGTTTCATATTCTGATTTTTTGTTGTTGTTCCACTACGAGAATGAAAACACTAATGATTGAAGTGTAGCTGAGTGACATTCATAATAACAGAATGAGAAAAAATACTTTGATTTAGCAAAACCCAAAAGAACCCAAACCGTTGCGTTAACTTACACCCCAAAATAAATGTTTTCTTTTTTCATTTCCACACCTAGATAACAGACAGGGAGTTGTATTTGAACAGCACTGAAAAATAGTTAATAGTTAAATTCAACACTGAAAATTTCCAAAGAGGAAAAGAAAAAAAAAGTCTACAAATTTATTTACAGATCTCCTAGAATTATCCTAATGAGTTTTTTCAAATATAAATTATCAACTTATACAGAAATTTAAAAATATCTAGGATTAAATGTTATGCTAATCCCCAATTATACATCACAGGTTTAAAAAAAAAGTATAAATAACTGAATTTGTTGTCACAAAATTAATTCTTTAATTAATATGTTTCAGACTTTTTGAGCTCTCTGCTCAGCTCACCCTCCACCATTTTTTTAACTTATAGTTAATTCAAGTTCTTTTATTCCTTTAAGCAGCATATATTGAGTGCTTTGAACAAATACGTATTGAGAGCAGGGTGCTAGTGTGCTAGACACTTGGATACAGCAAGGAGCAAAGTAAAAAAAAAAATCACTGCTTTCATGGAGCCTAAATTCTGTGAAAAACTAGATAGTAAAGCAATAAATGAATAAGCTAGCAATAAGTTAGCTTATAAAGTAATGAAGAAAACAATAAGCAAAATGTAAGTATGTTGGATGATGATAGTGTTACAGAAAAAAAAACATGGAAAAGGGAGAGGAAGTAATAGCGATTAGGTAGAAAAAGCAGATTGGAAGGCCTCCTCCATGAGAAGGTGGCATTAGAATTAAGACACAAAAGTTCAAGGGAGAGAGCAAGACACCAAGCAGACGGAGCAGCAAGTATAAAGACACTGAGGCAAGAGTGTGCATGGCCACATTCAAGGAATAGTGAGGAGCCTACTATAATTGAAGAAAAATAAGTGAGGTGACAGGAATAGGAGGGAAGCACACAGAAGTAACCAGCAGTCAGATATTCTAGGGCCTGATTGGTATAGACTTTGACTTTCACACCGAGTGAGATGGTAAACCATACTATGATACTGAGCACAAGGTGATCTGACATGACTATTAACAGGCTCATTTTGTGTGCTATTTTGTGAATAGACTGCAGAGTGGTGTTAGGAATTTAATTTTGTCCCCCAGCATATGTACTGAAATCCTACCTCTGTACCTGTAAATATGATCCTATTTGGAAATCAGAGTTTTCATTTGTTATGTTAATGAGGTCATACCAGAATAGGGTGGGTCTTAAGCCTAATCACATCTGAATTATAAGAAGAGCTGACTAGACACGGAGACACATACAGGAGGATAGGCACCATATGAATCCAAGGATTCCATGCAGCTACTGGAAGCTGAAACTGACAAAGGAGGACCTCCCTTAGAATCACACTCTCAGTTTGAAATTCTAGCCTCCAGAACTGTTGAAAAAATAAACTTCTGTTCTTTAAAGCAACACACTTGTAGTATTTTTTTGTTATGGGAAGCTAAGCTAAGCAAGCTAAGACAAGCAGCAAGAACGGAAACATGAAGACCTGAGAGTAAGCTGAGGAGATGGTGGTGGGTTGTACTAGAATGGCAGCAGTCGGGGAGTGAGCTGAGAGTCTGGATCAAAATTGTACACAGATGAAAATCTACTGTGAATTGAATGAAGCCTGAGCTTTATAGACCCTTTCAAGTATAGGCTTCTTTCAAAGTCCTCAGAGGGACCCTGGAAATCTGTTGTCGTGTTTTTGTGAATTTTGAAAGATAAGACAGTTTAACTAGAAAATTATTAAAGTAATATGTTTGAGGAAACTAAGAAGAGATTAGTTTTGAACATGTTACCTTTGAGATGTCTATTATGTGTGGGGATGTCAGGTACTCCATGCATAGGCCAGGAGAGAGGGGCAGGCTGGACACAAACTTGGGAGTCATCCCATGATACATGGCATTTGAAGACATGAGACTTGTTGAGATATATAGCAGATATGGAGCATGTAGTTTAATCTCTAAGCTTGAATTTTAGGGGACAGATATGGAATAGAGAAATGAATTTGAGAGTCATCAGTATAGATTCCTTTTGGAGTCATGAAAATCATGAAGAAGTGAATGCAGATGAAAAGGTTAGCTATCCAAGGATTGAGCTGCTCATTCCCCATTTAAAGGAGAAGGCAATGAGGAAGAATCAGCAAAGAAGACTGAGAAGAAACAGTCGGAGCAATCCAAGGAAAACAGATGAGTGTGGTATCCTGAAGACAAGGAAAATTCATCAACTGTGGACAAAAATTCAAGTAAAAATGAGGATCAAACATTGTTCATCATAGTCAGCAATACGCAGGTGACTGGTAACCTTAATAAGAGCATTTTATGAGAAGAGTCTGTCTCTGAAGACAGAGAATGGGCTCCCATCCCATCCCGTTCACACCAAGAGGGAATGAAAATGTTTATTACTCACATAAGGAGGCTTCAAGGGAAAGCAGGGAAGGCATCCCTAGCTGGTTCAAGAATGGCTTGAGAGAGCAGAGAAAGAGACTGGCTTGGGTTTTTGATTGAGACTGTGGGGATGGTGTCAGGTGTGAGAGTTCTGTGGGCTGGGCTTGCATAGTTTGAACCTCTCTCCTTAGCCAAAGGAGGCAGCATCAGGGCTTTCTTACCGGCTTGTCCAGATGTGGAGCAGAAGGGGAAGAAAGAGCCGTGAGGCTTCAAAGCTGTCAACAAACATCAATTTATGGAAGCCAGACTCTATCACAGGTTGTGGACAAATATATAACCAAAGAGAATCCAGGAGAGAATGCAGTGAGAGAAGTGGGAAGTAGCAGCCATGGACAACTCACAGAAATCTTCTACAAAAGGAAGGAGAGAAAGGGATGAGGCTAGTGCTGGGAATAGAGTCCCGAGAAGGTTGTTTACAGGTAACAAAAATGACAGTGTGTTGATATGAAGTATTAGACAGAGAAAACTTGATGTAAGGGACAGAACTGCTGGAGAAGGAGGGAACAGGATGACAGCAACAGGGGAGAAAACAAGTAAGTATAAAGGCACAGAGCAGGTCTGTGTGTGGATGAGTTGTGGGGGCTTTTCTTTGCTCGCTTCGGTTTTCTCAATGAAATAGAAAATGAGGTCATTACCTGAAAGCAGTGAATAGAGGTTAGTGTCCAAAATTTGAGGATAAAAGCGAAAAATAGGAAATAGTTATCTAGAAGAGTTGAAGATGTTCTGGGGTTTTCCTCTCTTCTTGAAAGCAAACACTTCTAAATTGAGGTTAGATTATTGACAGCTTTAAAAGCAGTTGGATTTTTTGAGAAACAAAATATTGCATAAGCATGCATAGTCAGTCTGAAATACAGGAATAGTTGGATTCTAAATATCTGTTTATACCTATCAGCTTCTGGAAATTCAGAACACAGAATAATGCAATGACTTACAGCCTACTCTCCAGAATTAGAAAGATTGAGTATGAATTAAGGCTTCATCATTTTCTAGAGGAGAGACTTGGAACAATTTCCCTAACCTCTCTATCTCTCAGTTTCTATTAATATCCAGTAGGGTAGTAGAGGAGACCAAATAAGACAAAACATGTAATGTGTTAAGTGCATTGCCTAGTACATATTAAAAAATAAAATTGTAACCCCCATCCATTGCTGGTGGGATTGTGAAATGGCACAGACACCCTAGATAACCGTGTGGTGGCTCCTCAAAAAGTTAAACATAGAATTACCATATGGCCCAACAATTCCATTCCTAGGTATACACCCAGAAGAATTGAAAGCAGAAACTCAAACAGATACTTGTACATCGATCATCATTACAGCATTGTCCACAATAGCCAAAAGGTAGAAACAATTCAAGTGTCCATCAACAGATGACTGGATAAATAAAATGTGGTATATACATACAATAGAATACCATTCAGCCATCAAAAGAAATGAAGTTCTGGTACATGCTACAACCTTGAAAAATTATGCTGAATGAAATGTCAGTCACAAAATGACAAATATTACATGATCTCACTTACATGAAATACTAGAATAGGGAAATTATAGAAACCAAAGTTTATTAGTGGTTACCAGGGCGGGGGGTGGTGGGGGGAATGGGAAGGTATTCCTTAAGTCATATTGAGCTCCTGTTAAGGGTGATGAAAACATTTGGAAACAGACAGTGGTGTTGGTTGCACACCATGGTAAGCGTAATTAACGTCACGGAGTTGTACACATAAAAATGGCTGAAATGCTTTGTGATACATATTTCAGCACTATATTTTGTTTTAATAAAATTACTTTCATTAGTAGGTGTAACTTTGGGTATTAGAGTTCAGTACATCCTGAGATGAGCATTTTCTGTGTTCTACCCGAGAAACCTGGTTATTATCCAGAATGGGTTGAAAAAATATGTTATACATACTTTCTCTTCTTCTCCACTCTGGCTACAGCCAAGGTGGAATTCACTCAGCGAGCACAAAGGATGGTTTGACGCTGTGAAAATGTCTTGTCCCAAACGTGTCTAAGTCCCCTTCTATACCTTAGGAATAGCCATTCCTATAGAGTGGATATTCCAATATTCGGTATGTTATAAAGCATAAGTGCTCATATTTACAGGTTTTTTTTGTTTTTTTTAAGTTCTTTTTAAAACAGCAAAGCTTTTTTACCTTTTGGAAACATAGAGATACCCTAGCAGATTTTATATAAGACTGTATAAATTTTACCTAAGTTGATCCTCTTGAAGAAAAATTCATGAAATATTTAAAATGCCATGCCTCAAGGTCATTGCCAAGCATTCTGATTCTACGTGGAGCTGCTGTGTGCCTCCATCCAGCATTGTTAATTTGCATGTTTGTTAACCTCTTGACACAAACGATTCTTTGACAGAAACAGCTTCAATTGTTTGCAGTCTTAGAAAAGCACATTGTTTTCTCCGGCAGCATCACTATTATCCTCTAGTTACGGTTTACATATGCTGGAAGTCACAGAAATGTATATACAAATACATATGTATATCTACATACCTGTCTAAATATCCATCATAACAGTAGAAGAAAAAGAGAGGATTTACCCATCTGAGAATGCTAGAAGCATCCTGTATAGGGAAAACCAGAGTCATAAATTTATAATACGTAGCCACTGTGGCTTGAGGGATAAATAGTCAGTACCTGGAATTACCTGATAAAGTCATACATATGTATAGCTCCATTCTATGTGATAATTACTGAATCTAGCTTTAGCATCTGCTTTTACCAGATAAACTGAATTTATTACTTGGAGTGAAGCAGTCACAATAATTCACAGCATTGGGAAGGACTGGCAAATAAAGGGGTCACAAGAGAATAAGAAGGTGAGGATGAAAATTTATTAGAAATTCCAGGCACACATACAAAATGACAATTGTCCGCGTTATATAAATTTTTAGAAATTATCAATTGTACGTTTAATCTCTATATTCTTCAGGAACAAAGTTAAAGCTCAATCCAAAGGCATCTGGAGAACTTCTGAACTATTTATTTTAGTCCTTGAATTTTGAAGTGACTTTTAACATATTTCAAAGTAGCGGTGCATTTTCTCCCCACGCTTAGTAACAAATTAACTGATTATGTCCCTCTGTATCTTTTTCAGCTGCGTACCATATAGAAGCAAGTGATAAACTGATAAATGTATTTCAGTAATGAAAGAGATAAGCTGAAGAAGAATGTAGATAGTTGTTCAAAGATACGGGTGCAATAAATCCACTTCCCCATCTACAGAATTCTTCTGCTTAGAATGATCAGCTTTAAGCTGAATCTTAAAATTGCCTATATCAGCTGTGAGATAATAAATGAGTGCTATTTTAACTTGTTAAGTTTCTAGTGATTTGTTATGCAGCATTAGAAAAAAATAATACAATACGAAACTGTTTAAGAATGATAATTTTATTCAAATTTCATAAACTGGATGTAATTCTATTCAAAATGCATAGTTCTTCACAAATTATAAACTACAGAGGGAAAAGCTAGAAACAGCCTAGATAATTGGAGGGGAAAACATTCTGCCAGTTACCAAGACTTGTTGTAAAGTCGTAATAATGAAAATCGTATTGGCACAAAAGACAAATATTATCAATTCAGCCTCAAACAGACAAATACATGTATGGGAACTGGGTGTATGCAGCTCATAGAAAAATTGGCTGAGAGAATCAGTAATTCATAGAGGGGAAGCAGGAATAGTTAAAATATTTATGCAGAGATACTTAACCAACAATTAGGGAATGTAAAATAAAATACCAGTGAAAGACTACTTTTGACATATAGGTAGCTAAAAAAAAAACTAAAAATGTCAAAAGTTTAAAGGATGAAGTCTGGGACTCTGCTAACAGAAGCATACATTGTGATGCACTGAGATACTTTGCAGTAAAATTTAAAATGGCCAGATCTCATAACCCAGTAGTTTCTCTCCTAGATACACAACTTGGAGAAATTCTTAGATGCAGCCAAAGTCATTGCCAATAATCACTGCAGTATTGTTTCTCATATAAAAATATGTTACTAGAAAAAGGAATACAGAGAATATTGCATAGCAGTTTAAAACAAATAAATTAGATCTGCATGAGTCAACATGGATATGTAGAACGTAAAACGATGAATGAAGAAAGAAGAATTAGGGCTGTTTAGAGAAATGGCTGATTCTAGGACTAGGGCAGGGTATATATGACGCTGGAGAATCTTGTACTGCCAGAAACTAAGGAAATGCTAAAAAAAAAAAAAAAGAAGAAGTAGAAGAAAGCAAAGAAGGGGAGAGGAAAGGAAGGACGGAAGGAAGAGGGAAGGGAAGGAGGGAGGGAGCAACGGAGGATGGAGGGAGGGAGGAAAGACAAAAAGAAAGGAAAAATAGAACAGAAAAGAAGGAAAAGCTACACAGCTATGGTCACGTCAAAGGCAAAGGGGGACAGGAGCTTACTGACAAAGCTCTCCCACTAGCCAAAGATGAAAAATTTTAATCAACAAAATAAGTGATGTAGTTTTGAATTACAATCCAAAGTATAAAATAAATATCCACGAGTCCATATTGATTTAAACAAATAATTGAATAAATATGTAAATAGAGGAGAAGACAACAGATTTCCCTTGCAGAAGAAATTCCAAATAATTTACTTTAGTTATGCACACCCTCTTTGACTCCATAGGTGTGGGCTGTACATAACAACCTCCTTCCAGAGCGTACAGTCTAGAAGGGAGGATGTGACTTCACAGTGCAGAAACCTGACCAACTGCTCAGTCAGGTGAGCAGGGCGAACATCCTCGTGATAAGCCATGCTGGTAGCATGTGTAACCTGGATATGCTGTGATGAAATTGGCACTGTACCCCTGTGATCTTTCTCCCAAAAACCCGTAACCCCAGTCCTCAGTCTAAGCGTGAGAAAAATATCAGATACATCCCAGTACAAGAACATTTTACAAAATGCCTGATCATTACTCATCGAAATTGTTAAGGAGAGTCTAAGAAACTTCACAAGCAAGAGGAGCCGAAGGAGATGTGACAACTAATGTAATGTGGTGTCTTGGATGGGGTTCTGAACAGAAAAAGATTAGGTAAAAATGAAGACAATCTGAAGAAAATCTGGGCTTTAGTTACCAGAATGTTATCAATTTTGGTTCATTAATTGTAACAAATGTACCACACTGATGTCAAATGTTAACAGGAGAGCGAACTCGGCTTCGGCTTTATACTATCGTCACAATTTTTCCGTAAATCTAAAATGACTCTAAAAAATAAAGTTTATTTCTTTTTAAAAGCAAAAAAAAAAAAAAAAGCAGAGCTATTTGAATAGTATGATTCAATTTTTTTTTAAAAAGATTAATGGTGAAATTTGACAAGTATTAAACCTAGGAGTATGTTATGGTATTATCTATTATAACTTTGTGCATTATTACATTATACTATATTATTTTTGTGCCTTTTCTTATTTTAAATCTTGATTATAAAAAGAAAATAAAGTTCACATGAAAAGAAAAAGAAAGCTCTGCCAAATATTCCCTGGTTAGACAAGGCTGGATAATCATTGATGTGGACTATAGTGGAATTACTCACTTGATTTTGTTTATAGGCTTTTTGCTCTCCTTTCTCCCATCCATGTATTTTATTTCTGGAAAGGGATTAAAGCAAGTCTCTTTAATATGGAGCTTTGTAAGTAATAGTTGTAACATCTTGGCAAATGGAGATCTGTTGCAAACCCAATGCTTTGCAGAATCTTTACAAGCAAATGTTTTAGTTTATAATAAGGCCTCTCAAATCAGGCAACCAAGAACGCAGGTTTTCAAATCCTAAGTGCTAACAGGTAATTTTTATTTATAAAAATACATACAGCAGCTGAAAGCCTGCTACTTTATGATGACTTGAAAATAATATTAGCATGTATTTATACTGTATTCTAGATAATCGGCCTAATTTCCCCAGTTCTGTCTCCCCGGGCGTCAGGGTTGTACCCCTCAGAAGTGTGGAAGAAGCAAAAACTCTTTCTTCTCTTCCTACTCACTTTGTACATGCAGAGAGCAGAGAGCAGAGAGCAGAGAGCAGAGAGCAGCTCCGTGGTTAATGGGCCGCCCATGTAGTTTTCTAAAAGATTCTGAAAGCTTTTCTACAAAAGAATCTTAGCAGGGTGCCTAGAATTTTGTCCAGAAAAAATGCCGCCTAGAGAATCAAGAGGAAAAGGGAGAACAGACAGAGAGAACAAAAATCTGGTTACCCAGACACTGAAGAGACAACTCCGCTGGAGAGAAAATGCGTTAATTATTTAAGATTGTCCTAAGTGGACTTGACAGGCAATTACTAATGACATTCCTGTGGTTATCGCCCCATGGGGAATACGGATAGGCTGATGCAAGCCATTTGTCTAAAAACATCTGGTTAAAGATCATTGTTCTCTGACTGGGTTGGAACATCTGATTAATTGAAAACCAAAGGGATGATGAATGCTTACCTCCATTACCAAAGCTATACTATAGACTGACCCTCAAACGTGGCATTTGCTTCACTGGCTCAACTCCATCTTGCTCTGCTTCTGTCATAGTAAGAGATTAGTTTCAAGAACGTATGAGGGGAAAAAGCCAGTTTTCGAAAGCAAAGCTTTACGCATTTATTTAATCTTAAAGGAAAACATATCTTTATATACAAAGTGATGCTTAGCCTTTTTTCGAGAGGTGACCGATCCATTAGAGAATGAGACAAAAGATACAAAAACTTTCCCGGCTGCCCATAAAATGCAAGCACATACAGACCTTCAGTATTTTTCAAACACCATCGTGGGGGTCGTGTATACCCTGGAGCCCTGTAATGAATCACAGATTAATAATCTATAATTCCTCTAAGCATTTGGAATCCATCATTACAGGCTAGTTTGTTTCTATAATAGTGTAACGTTTTACAACTTAAAAGAACAGTCGTGAAAATAGGCACCATGCTGCAATTATGTCCAAGCTGTGCATCGAACATGCAGACACAAATAAATAGATGTAGCGTTTAAAAAGCAGGACATACGTCGTTTTAGTGAGGAGAAACACTAATTGTACTGAAAGGTTTAAAATATGGAGGTGGGAATGTTTTGAGAACATTTTTTTCCCTTCAGTTTGAATGTGAATGGGAACAAGGAGTTCACAAAATAGTTTGTAAATATAATCAAGAATATATATTACATTTAGATAGATACAGATATTTAAATGGCCTCTAGAAACATACGTATATTAGATTTGTTATAAATTTCTATATCAGAAAATAAGTCTCTGAACTCTGTTTCACAGTTGTTACAGCAACATATAAAACAAATTTACAGTTTAATGAAGTACAAAATTATTGAAGAAAAGCAGAAACTAGATGTTAAACCGGTCTTTGTAGCCGTTCATGTTTAAGCCTACAAATACACAAGTACTAACTATTTATTTCAGTCTAAAATTGTTCCTTGGTTCAAGTGCTATTGACAATTCATTTATTTATCATTGGACATGTACTTACGGAGCCCTCACTATTGGCCAGGTACTGTGCTGGGCAATGGAGCCCTGGTGGCACAGGGGTTAAGAGCTACGACTGCTAACCCTAACCCTAATCCTAACCCTAATCCTAACCAAAAGGTCAGCAGTTGGAAGCCTCCAGCTCCTTGGAAACCCTATAAGGCAGTTCTGCTCTGTCCTGTAGGGTCTCCATGAGTTGGAATCGGCTTGATAGCAATGGGTATGCTAGGCAATAGGAACACAACAGCAAACGAGACAGGAATGGCCCATTTCTTCATGGCACTTGCAATTCCACACTGGTGGCAGATTAGGGGGTACAGATGACCCAGTCCTAGGCAGCCTTTCTAATTTCATCTCACACCACCCGCCCACTGCTGTCAATTCAACACACACGTAGCCTTCTCTTAGACTCTCTCTTTACTTTCTTTCTACTTCCTACGTTCAGTGTTTCTTGGAAAAATCTTTTATACTAACCATGATTCCAACACTCACTGGGGCCCCTAAGCCCAGTCTGCACTAGCTAATTCCAATTTTTTTTTTCAGGTCTCATTTAATGTTTTTCCCTCAAAAGCTCCTTCTTTTTAATACTCTTCACATTGCAAATTATTTGCTCAAAATTTATGTTTTTCAACTAAATTTTGTGCTCCATAATGGTATGGTCCCAGGACCCTCCATAATTCCTGGAAAGAGCAGATGATTGTTATGGATTGAATTGTTTCCCCCCTCAAAGTTATGCTGAAATCCTAACTACTGTATATATGTAAATATTTAAATATGACCCTAGTATGTATTGAATTGTGTTCCCAAAAATATGTGTTGTAAATTCTAACTTCTATGCCTGTGGTCATAATCCCGTTTGGGAATGGGTTGTCTACGTTAGGTTAATAAGAAAGAATTAGTGTAGGGTGTGTCCTGAGCCAATGTTTTTTGAGATATAGAAGATATTATACAAGCAGAGATGGGGTAAGACAGATGCCAAGACACGTGAAGATCTTCAAGGACCCAGGAAACAAGCATAAGAGTGAGGACCTTCCCCCAGAGCCGACAAAAAGAAAAAGCCTTCTCCCTGAGTCCGAACCCTGAATTCGGACTTCTAGCCTCCCAAACGGTGAGAAAATAAACTTCTGCTTGTTAAAGCCACCCACTTGTGGTATTTCCGTCATAACAGTGCTGGATAACTAACACAGACACTCTTTGGAAAAAGAAACTTTCTTTTGTGATGCTAATGAGACCATACCAGAGGTGAATGGGTCCTAGATCTAATCCCTTCTGAATTAAAAAGAGCAGAATAGACACAGGGAGACCTACCTCCAGGTCCAGGAACTCCAAGGATTGCCCACAGATGAAAGGGAAAAAAAAACTTTCCTGTAAAATTGACCCCCTGACTTTGGGCTTCAGACCTCCTGAACGGTGTGAGAAGGTAAATTTCTGTTCTTCAAGCCAGCCACGTGTGTTACTGTGTTATGATAGGCTTGGGAAACTGAGGCAGCGGCTCATGTAAGAGGACAAAGAAAGACGTGAATAAATGAAAGATCAGCTAATGTGCCATGAATAAATGAAAGACTAGCTAATATGCCATGGGCGGTTTTCAGCTTTCAGAAGCTTCAATGTCTTGTGCAGAGAGTGAGCTCCAGAAGGGAATGCAGGGACCTTCTGTGGGTGGTGAACGCCGCTGTCACTAGGCATGGCTGAACATACTGCTGCATATCGAGTGTCACAGAAAATACGCTCCACTGAGACCCTCGTTTCATCCACTCTGCCATTAATTTACACAGATGTAATTTCCACATCTATAAAAATTCATTGAATGCACAAGAAACAGACCTGCTCTCTAACTGTTCTTTACACAAGATTTTCTAGCGTACAATACAGGGTCTGGCGTAGAGTCGGATCTCAACACACGTGTCAAGGGGATGATTGAATGCACTGAGAACCAAAGAATAAAATGCCTGAAACTGAATACAAAACGCAACATCCACGACTGGGGAAAAGGTATTCTAAGGCTCTAATTCCTGAACTCGGAATGTTTTAGCCAAAATAATCCACGTTGAATATTTACGTTGCATAAGCATGTCGGCATTTTTAGAAATCAAGCTTTCTTTTCCCTTCATTAGATATCTTCATTAAAAAAAGATTTATTTCTAAGTTCAAATGCATTGAAAATACAGCACAAATATTAAGAAGCAATAGGGAACTACACATTTGCAAACATTAAAAATCCAAACAGAAAAACAGGCATCATCTGTTCCTTTCTCATCATACCTTAATTTGATATGCAAATCAATATGACTTTTGCCCATATCTCAATTTTACTCGGCAATTTGCTAATTTATTTTTACGTAATACAGTACATACACACAGACATTGATACACAAAATTATACTAAAATCGTTTTCTAATATCTAATATTTTATTAACCGATGTTGCAAGTGCAATGATTTTGAATACCCCAAGGTAAACATTTTGCTGTGAAATGCTCTCTTTTTTTCTGATTACGATTGATTTTATTCCAACCATATGACCTCATTTTCCTTCTGTCTATTTTATATACAAGGAATGAAGAGTTCAACTTAATAACAATGAGCTTTTTTACAGAAGAGGAACGAAAACCCCAAATAACTTTCTGAATATGAAATCGGCTTCCCTGAACTCATTCTTCATGAACAAGGTAATTGGTGTCTCCAAACAACATTTAACTTAAAGAATTAATGGATATTTACAGAGTTTCACACATGGTTTATAAAGCAGAATTGTGACAAAAACAGTCCCAACTTTTAGAAGGAAAAGTTTATTTCATTATAGTAGTTACCTTATCAACTGCTTTGTATGAATATTCTTCTTTCACCCTCAAATGACTGACAAAATACCACTGTTTTGTTACCACAATAACGTGGATTAGAGCCACCTACCGCAATAGCCAATCCTGAGACAGGGCTGAGGTGAGCAGCAAGAGTTTTATTATATATCAGTATATAGGAGACAGAGGGGAATAGATTTGCCCAAAAAACCCGTCTCCCCTACTGGGGATCGGCTGAAGGCTTTTATAGGGACAGGATTATGGCTCTTAGAAGTTTGTGTTAGTTCCCCCTTGAGGTGGTCACGTCTCAGATCAATTAATCTTTTCTTGGGGGTTATCTGGCGACATCCTGGTTTTCTTGTCCCAAGATGGGTGCTTTGTTCGGTTTGTCATTCCTAGATCATTATCACTTGTTTTCCACCCTCCAAGGAGGAACATCGGTTAATCTTAAACTTTTTATAGAGACTGGAAGGGGAGGGAAAAACAAGGTCATGAGCCAATGCGGGGGTTAGCAATGAGGAGTAATAATAATGAGCCAGACCTATGCAGTCCCTTCCAGTTTTTCTCATCTGTTAAACAGGTTACTTACTTAGTAAGAATACATTAAGATAAACTGATAGTTTGCATGTATGAAACTGTTGAGACATAAACCAAAAAACCAAACTCACTGCCTTCCAGTCGATTCCAACTCATGGTGACCCTATAGGGCAGAGTGGAACTGCCCCATAGGGTTTCCTATCAGGGCTGCTGGATTCGAACTGCCCACCTTTTGGTTAGCAGGCGAGCCCTTAACCACCAATACACAATTCAAGCATCATTTGCCACTCATATTGTCGTCTAAATTTATCTAAGAAACAAGTCATCAGTTGTAGGGAATGGAATTTTTTTTTTCTTAATTTATTTTAATGGTGCTGACTTCTTTAGAAAGAAGGAAAAGTTATGTCCAGCCGGAAATGTATCTTTACAAATGACTGCATCTGTTTGAAAAATGCATTTGGCTCCAGTTGCTCTTAGCCTGACTTGTATGCTAGAGCACCGGGTAGGCTCAGAGTTACAATCCTCTCAGCTCTTCTTTAGCCTCTAAGCTTGTGAATGTGCCGTGTGACTCTCTCTTAATCAAGGCACTGGTGAGAACTCAATGGTAATGGTTGAAATAGCCTGACTACAGAAGAGAGGGAATGATTTCAGCAATGTGAAATTGGTGTGCCATTTAAGTGCACTGTGACCCTGGGCAATTTTCCCAAGCTCTCTTCATCCTTATTTATTTATTTGTAAAATGGATGTATTAATTATAAATTCCTCATAAATTTGCTGTGAGAATTAATTTAGATAATACCTTCAAGGTGGTGTGGCTAACACAGGTCCACTGTAATCACTCATGTTATTTAGATTGTATTAGCAATGGTGGTGAAGGTCCGTGGGTGGCACAAACAGATCAGCACTCACCTACCAGCAGAAAGATTGGCAGTTTGAACCCACCCAGAAGTGCCTGGGAAGACAGACCAGGTGATCTGCTTCTGAAACATCACAGTTTTGAAAACTCTATGGAACAGTCCCACTCTGCAACCGATGGGACTGCCTGCCTGGAGCTGGAGTACAACAGTAAGCCACAGTGGCGATACTTGTAATTGTATTCTGTGTAGCATGCAGATTTTCTGACGTTTACACCCTGACTGTGAAAATTGTTTATTAACACAAAAATACTGCTCATTGTATGTGGGCTTCTGTTTAGAGCTGGTGTTACCCTGTTACTTCATTCCCAATATGGTATACTAGCCAATACTGACATGCAGCCCCCTTTCCATTGCTCCTCTCCCTGTAAGAAAAAAACGATACTCAA
Organism: Dugong dugon; assembly: GCA_030035585.1. NCBI lineage: Eukaryota > Metazoa > Chordata > Mammalia > Sirenia > Dugongidae > Dugong > Dugong dugon. The sequence continues at coordinate 3,134,347 of CM057478.1, read as the reverse complement.
AAGTGTAGGATTTTATGCATAACCAACACACTGGCCGCTGTTCAATCTTACATTAGAATTTCAAAGCAGGAAAATCCGATATTCTCTCCCATCCCAGTATCAGGGATATTACTCTCAGGTCTGGGAACATGATCGCTTGTTCTGATCCTCTGCTTCTGTCGAATATGGGACTTCACTCATGTTCAGAAGTTGGCCTCACCTTTCACCTCCTCAAGCATTAAAGTAAGAAATAAAGATTCTTTTCCTTTAAATTTTTATATCAATTACTCAAAATGTCAGTTGTGTACCCCAAACATTTCCTGAAAGTGTGGAGGCAAACACAGAAGATTCAAGCACAGGGAACATATGACTTAATAATAACATCGTTGCCACGTGCTGCCGAGTCCATTTCTGACTGACAGTGACCCCAAGTGACAGTGTAGAACTGCCCCATAGGGTTTTCTAGGCTGTAGTCTTTATGGAGGAGCCCTGGTAGTGCAGTGGTTAAGAGCTCAGTCTACTAACCAGAAGGTTGGCAGTTCAAACCTTCAGGGACTCCTTGGAAACCCTATGGGGCAGTTTTACTAACCCTGGTGGCGTAGTGGCTAACAGTTTTATTGCTAACCAAAAGGACAGCAGTTCGAATCCACGAGGTGCTCCTTGGAAACCCTATGGAGCAGTTCTACTCTGTCCTATAAGGTCGCTGTGAGTCAGAATGGACTCCACGGCAATGGGTTTGGTTTGTTTGATTTTACTCTTTATGGAGGCAGGTTGTCAGGTCTTTCTCCCGTGGAGCCGCTGAGAGAGTTCCAGCTGCCAACCTTTTGTTTAATAATAATAGATACCACTTTTTAGAGGACTCCCCTCCCTCCCATCTTCTCTTTTCTCCAAGCCCCTCTGCAGTTTCTTTGAAGTGCAAAATTTCTCACACTTTGCTATGTAGAACAATCCAAGGTTTTCTTACTCCTTCCACAGACCCCGCTCTGGGGCTACTTTTACATATGTGAAAATTCCTTACTGGGCTCTGTCTGCTAAACAGAGATCCCTTTACTGTAGCAGCCAAACTGCAGCAACACAAAGCACTGGCAAGAAGCTTTGAAACAAAAACCTTCCTTTAATATTATCCCACAAAACTTTCTAAGCATTGTTCCACTGTGCTGGCTTGGCTAAGCAGAAGGCAGCAGAATTAAATTTATTCTCCCCTTGATATTAATTATAGCTACAATCAATATCTTATATAGCAGAAACACCTTAATTCCATTGTTATTGTTGTTAAAGCTGCATTTAAAAACATCACAGCTCTTTATGGGATGCTGTAAACAGTGTAAACCTGTGGAAAATACAGACAAAAGAACAGCCAAATCAAAGGCTCCTTGGCTTTTTCTCAGTTTTGAGATTCTTGCCAATTACAAGAACAATGCAGTAATGCATGAGTATGCAAATAGATTTTCACTAAAATAATGTTAACGTTACAGATGTTGAAAATAATCAAAACTCAAAGAAATTGAAACAAGGTTTTTTCTCACCAGTTTTTCTATATACATCTAGAATTCCAAAAAATGCAAGCAAATGGTTCAAAGTAGGCTGGTTATGAGTCGGTATCGACAACTGGTTTAGGCTAGTTATACTGAAGCTCATAAAGAGAGAAGGAGGGAGAAGAACAGACCGACCATTGGCTAAACTGAACATGACTGACTGAACGCTGCCCTCCTCCTTCTACTGAAATCCACTGATATCAGGTCCCAAGGTGGTCTCTGGCCTTCCACTCACCTGCAGCCATCCTACCTTTTGAAATTTGAATTAAGTAATCCTGGCTTCAAATAGGAAAGAAAAGATTAGCAATTTGGGGTGAAAAATCAATTTTGGGTAAGGAATTTTTTTATGGTTAACATTTGGTTTCTTGGGTAAGAAAAACCTTAAAATCAAAGTGAGATGTCTGTTATTAATTTTTCTCTTTGACACAAATAAAAACCCATAGCATCTGTAACCACCACTCTGGTCTCACCATCTCTCCCATAGGCAAACAAGGTTATCAGTGTGGTACGCATTCTTTCAATGGATTTACAAATCGCTAGAAGTAGACACAAGAAGCCTTGGTGGCTACAATGAAGTGTTAGGCTGCAAACCAAAATGTTAGCTGTCTGCAGTTGGACCCCACCAGCTGCTCCATGACAGAAAAGATCTCGTGATCTCCTCCGTCAAAGCTTACAGCCTGTGAAACCACCTCTATGCGGGCTATTCGCCTCTGTTGTATAGGGTTACTATGAGCCAGACTCTACTCCACGGCACACAGCAACAACAGAAGTATGTTGCTGTTGTTGGTAGGTGCCATTGAGTCAGTTCCAACTCACAGACACACTATGTACAATGGAAGGAAACACTGCCCGGTCCTGTGACTTCCTCACAATCACTGCTGTTTGAGCCCATTGTTGCAGCCACTGTGTAATCCATCTCGTTGAGAGTCTTCCTCTTTTTTGGTGACCCTCGACTTTACCAAGCATGATGTGCTCCAGGGCCTGGACCCTCCGGATAACATGTCCAAAGCACCTGAGATGAAGTCTCGCCATCCTCGCTTCTAAGGAGCTTTCTAGCTGTACTTCTTCCAAGACAGACTTGCTCATTCTTCTGGCAGTCCGTGGCATATTCAATATTCTTCGCCAACACCATAACTCAAAGGCATCAATTCTTTTTCATTCTTCTTTATTCACTGTCCAGCTTTCGCATGCATATGAGGCGACTGAAAATACCATGGCTTGGGTCAGGCTCACCTTAGTCCTCAAAGTGAATTCTTGACATTTTAACAATTTAAAGAAGTTTTTGCAGCAGATTTGCCCGATGCAATACGTCATTTGATTTCTTGGCTGCTGCTTCCATGCGCTGATACATCTACAAAATATATATCTACAAAAATATATTGTTTTGTTTGCATATTTTTACATGAAATGTCTTACTGTATATAGTACAGGTATATACATACACGCATACTTTTTTGATTCAATGTGTCTTGGATATATTCCTATTCAGTTCATGTAAATACATCTCATTCTTTTAACTTCCGAAGTACGGAAGGCCATTATTGATGAAGATTTAGTCCAATCCCATTTTATCTGCTCTTAAACATAGTACAATAAATAGCTTAGAACATATCTCATCACACACGTGTTTCTCTGTTAGACAAAACAAGAAGTAAAACTGCTGGCTTATAGGTGCTATTAAATATTTTAGTAGATACTGGCAACATCACTTTCCAAAGTGGCTGTAGAAGTTTTCTACCACGTATAAAACTCCGGCTGCCTTACACTTTTACCGGCATTGATACCAAAAATCTTTTATTTCTTAACTTTGTATTATGTGTGAGGAGAAAAATAAATTCCCTGGTTATCGTCTGAATTTCCATAATTGCGTGAGATTGGGAATCTCATAATTTTATTAGCCATTTGTATATTCTTTTCAATGTAGTGCCCATTTATATCCTTTGCTTATTTTCCTATTGGGCCTCCCTGGCATTTTTTTTTTTTTTCTTCTACTATCTAAGCCGTCACTGAAAGACCAGAATTTTATGCTTTAGAATATAATTCAGAGATTATGATCTTTACTTTTTCTCTCTCCATAATCTCTTCTTTGTTGTTAACTGTTTATGTTACCAGAAAAACAAAATGCAAAAGACTTTAAAAACGGGCAAAAGATTACTGAATGACCCTTCAGCAAGGTGACAGCAGTGGCCCAGATGATGCTTCCCAGGTTATATAAGTTTATAATGATCTTTGTCTTTGGCTATTTTTCAGTTCTGCAGAGATTAAAATTAATTTATCAAGATCTATTGGTTTGATAAATGATGATTCTTATTCATAAAAATGTAAAAGAGTTTTCTCTGCTAGCAATAGAACTGACACGAGCCCTGAGAAAAAGATGTTTCTAAACCTTACATTTTGTTCCCTACAGGATACTATTTTCATCTATTAGGAAATTCATTTTATAATTAATACATGTTGTTGTTGTTGTTGTTGTTGTTAGGTGCCATCAAGTCAGTACTGACACATAGAGACCTCATGTACAACAGAACGAAACACTGCCCAGTCCGACACCATCCACACAATTGTTGTCGTGCTTGAGCCCATTGTTGCAGCCACTGTGTCAATCCATCTCCTTGAGAGTCTTCCTCTCTTTCACTGACCCTCTACTTTACCAAGCATAATGTCCTTCTTCAAGGACTGATCCCTCCTGATAACACGTGCAAAGTATGTGAGACAAAGTTTTGCCATCCTTGCTTCTAAGGAGCATTCTGGCTGCACTTCTTCCAAGACAGACCTGTTCTTTCTTCTGGCAGTCTATGGCATATTCGGTATTCTTCGCCAACACCGTAACAAAAGCATCAATTCTTTTTAGTCTTCCTTATTTATTGTCCAGCTTTGGCACGTGTATGAGGCGACTGAAAATAACAGGGCTTAGGTAAGGTGCACCTTAGTCCTCAAGGTGACATCTTCGCTTTTTTAAACTCTAAAGAGGTCTTTTGCAGCAGATTTGCCCAATGTAATGCTTCCTTTGATAACATGACTGCTGATTCCATGGGTGTTGATTGTGGATTCAATAAAACGAAATCCTTGACAACTGTAATCTTTTCTCTATATATGGTAATGTTGCTTATTGGTCCAGTTGTGAGGATTTTTGTTTTCTTTATGTTGAGGTGTATGTAATCCATACTGAAGGCTACAGTCTTGACCTTCATCAGTAAGTGCTTCAAGTCTTCTTCACTTTCACCTAGCAAAGTTGTGTCATCTGCATATCACGGGTTGTTAATGAGTCTTCCTGAAATCCTGATGTCAAGTTTTCTTCATATAGTCCAGCTTCTCAGATTATTTGCTCAGCATACAGATTGAATAAGGATGGTGAAAGCATACAACCCCGACGCACACCTTTCCTGACCTTAAACCTTGCAGTATCTCCTTATTCTCTTTGAACAACTGCCTCTTGGTCTATGAAGTTTCTCTAGGAGCATAATTCAGTGTTCTGGAATTCCCGTTCATTGCAATGCTATCCATAATTCGTTATGATTCACATAGTTGAATGCCTTTGCAAAGTCAATAAAACCCAGATAAACGTCTTACTGATATTGTCTGCTTTCAGCCATGATCCATCTACATTAGCAATGATATCCCTTCTTCCACACCCTCTTCTGAATCAGGCTTGAATTTCTGGCAGTTCCCTGTTGGTGTACAGATGCAGCCACTTCTGAATGATCTTCAGCAAAATTTTACTTTTGTGTGATATTAATGATATTCTTCAGTAACTTCTACATTTTGTTGGATCACCTTTCTTTTGAATGGATACAAATATGGAACTCTTCCAGTCCGTTGGCCAGGAAGCTGTCTTCCAAATTTCTTGGCATAGGAGAATGAGCACTTTCAGCATTGCATCCCTTTGTTGAAACATCTCGACTGGTATTCTATCAATTCCTGAAGCCTTGTTTTTCACCAATGCTTTCAGTGCAGCTTGGACTTTTCCTTCAGTACCAGTGATTCTTGATCATATGCTGCCTCCTGAAATGCCTGGACAGCCACCAGTTCTTTTTGGTACAGTGACTCTGTGTAGTCCTCTCAACTTCTTTTTATGCTTCCTGTGTCATTAAATATTGTCACTGTAGAATCCTTCAATATTACAAATCGAGGCTTGAAGTTTCCTTCAGTTCTTTCAGCTTGAGAAATGCCAAGTGTGTTCTCTTTTGGTTTTCTAACTCTAGATCATTGCACGTTTCATTATAATACTTTACTTTGTCTTCTCAAGCTGTCCTTTGACTTTTTCTTCTCAGCTCTTTTACTTCATCTTTTCTTCCATTCATTTTAACTACTCTACTTTTAAGAGCAAGCTTCAGAGTCTCTTCCGACATCCATTTTTGTCTTTTCTTTCTTTCTTGTCTCTTTAATGACCTTTTGCTTTCTTTATGTATGATGTCCTCAATGTCATTCCGTAACTCGTCTGGTCTTCTGTCATTAGTGTTCAATGCATCTAATCTATTCTTGAGATGGTCTCTAAATTCAGGCGGGATATTCTCAAGGTTGTACTTTGACTCTCGTGGACTTATTTTAATTTTCTTCAGCTTCGATTTAAGCGTGCATATGAGCAATTCATGGTCGGTTCTGCAGTCATCCCCTGGCCTTGTTCTGACTGATGATATTGAGCTTTTCCATCATCTCTTTCCATAGATGTGGTCAATTTGACTTCTGTGTATTCCATCTGGCAAGGTCCACATGTATAGTCGCCGTTTATGTTGTTGAAAAAAGGTATATGCAATGAAGAAGTCATTGGTCTTGCAAAATTCTTTCATGTAATCTCTGGCGTCATTTCTATCACCAAGGCCATATTTTCCAACTATTGTTCCTTCTTCTTTCTTTCCATCTTTCACATTCCACTCACCCGTATTTATTAATGCTTCTTGATTGTATGTTTGATCAATTTCAGACTGTAGAAGTTGGTAAAAGTCTTCTATTTCTTCAGCTTTGGCCTTAGTGGTTGGTGTGTAAATTTCAATAATAGTTGTAGTAACTGATCTCCCTTGTAGGCATATGGACATTACCTATCACTAGCAGTTCTGCACTTCAGGATAGATCTTGAAATATTGTTTTTGGCAATGAATGCAATGCCATTCCTCTTCAATTTGTCATTCCCGGTATAGTAGACCCTAAGAGTGTCCAATTTGAAACGGCCCATACCAGTCCATTTTGGCAAGCTAATGCCTAGGATACTGATATTTTTGCGTTCCATTTCATTTTTGACGACTTCCAATTTTCCTACATTCATACTTCATACATTCCAGATTCTGATTATTAATCGATGTTTGCAGCTGTTTCTTCTTGTCTTGAGTCGTGTCACACGAGCAAATGAAGGTCCCAAAAGCTTGACTCCATCCATGTCATTAAGGTCGATTCTTCTTTGAGGAAGAAGCTCTTCCCCAGTGATATGCTGAGTGCCTTCCAACCTGAGGGGTGCATCTTACAGCAATTTATCATACAACATTCTGCTGCTATTCATTAAGTTTTCACTGGCTAATTTTTTTAGACATAGATCACCAGGTCCTTCTTCTTAGTCTGTCTTAGTCTGGAAGTTCAGCTGAAACCTATGCATAATGGGTGACCGTGCTGGTGTTTGAATACCGGTGGAACAGCTTCTAGCATCACAGCAACACGCAAGCCACCACAGTGTAACAAAATGACAGACACATGAGGAATTGGTGGTGCAATGTAGCTATGACAAGCTACAGCTACTAACCAAAAGGTTGGCAGTTTGAATCCACCAGCCACTCCTTGGAAACCCTGTGGGCAGTTCTGTTCTGTTCTATAGGTTCACTATGAGTCAGAATTGACTTGACAGCAGTAGGTTTATAGATTTATATCTCTTCAGAGATTGGCTGCTAACCAAAGGGTAGGCAGTTCAAATCCACCAGCCGCTCCTTGGAAACCCTATGGGGCAGTTCTACTCTGTCCCATAGGGTTAGGGTCGCTATGAGTGGTAACAGACCCAACGGCAACAGGTTTTTTCGTTTGTGTGTGTCTATGTCTATATATCTGTATCTATCTATATATATATGACTGGTTTTTTGGATTCTCCTTTGAACCTGTTTTTGTCTAACAGATTCTTTCCTTATTTTATTAATTAAATAAATTATTTTATGCCTGTTCATTTTATATTTGCATGGCTTATGATTTTGCCCTTTTAAAACTTATGTTTTAGTAATGTTATTACATTATTTCTTTACTCAGTCCTTTATAGTACAATGCAACGTTTCTATACTACATGAAATTTCACAATATGTGCAAGCTATGCCCAAGAGATAAAGGTTTATTTCTTGATAATGCTAGATTTAAAACGATAAAATTGTGATCAAGTTAGCAATAAAGAGATAATAATCTAGGTCACTATGAAACAATACTTAAGTTATTTATAACCAAACATCTTAAAGTAAAACCCTGAGCTTTCTTTTCTAAAAGCCATGAGGCTTAGTATTCAGACTCAGGAATCTTATTCTAATGAGAGGTGAAACCTTTGTCTTCCAGGCAGATTACACAAAGAATAAATTAACCCTTTAACTCAGAAATTAAAGAAAACTTTTGTTATTTTAACTGTGAGAAACCCAATTCTTCGTTTTATATGCTACTAAACATCAAAACTCCTAAAAATCTCATAAATTAAACCATTAAACTTCAGTCAGGCAGATGAAACTTGACCATATCAAATAAATTTCTTTTTCAATAAACCTCTTAAAAGTTGCCTTTGTTGTATATCTCTTACAGTATATCCCTCTAAATGGCAAAAATGAACACTTATTCACTGACTTAAATATATGTATCTGTCTATCCTTTTTCTTGTGGCATAAAAAGCCAAAGTATATAAGCTTAAATTATGACAAATTATTAACTCAATTTAACATCAATAAGTTAACAAAATTATTTTAAGCCTATATATCATAAAACATAACTGTTGTTGAAAGGAAAGTCTATTTAAACATTCTAAGATTTCATTCAACTTTTACTACTTCTCATATTTTCCCCAATCTAATTTTAGCCCTTAAAGATTTTATCAACTGGCTTTGGAAATCACAGTCTCTGCTCAGTTGACCAACACATTGATGTGGATATAACCTTAAGTGTTTGGCTACTGCTGGAAACATTTTTCCAGGCCACTTCAGATGTGTCTCATTGTGATTTCTATTTTTTTTTTTTTTACTTCTTAAAGTTCCTCTATAATAGAGAGAACTTGTTTACAGTTCTATGATTAGGAGCTACCCAATTTCTGATAACTATAGCAAAGCAGCAATTTTTCTTATCTTTTGTCTTCAAAGAGTCTCCACCTAGCTGGAAAGGGGTCTTTCAAAAGCATCCATGGAGCTACAGGACCTTGGAGACTGGGAAATGGGGAGGCCTGGTTGTGCCCGGCCCTCACTCTCTTGACTCATGGAAGACATTTACATCTGTTTAAATTGATGGAGGCATTTTGAAAGACAAAAGATAGCTAATTTCTTTCTTTTTTTTTTTACTGTTCTGGAACTGCTACTTTTACTTTAAGACAAAAGTATCCTTTTTCCTTAAAGAAAACGCATTTCCTACAATACCGAGCTTAAGTTACTTAAAAAGGTTTCACTTTTAAGATCGACATAGTATAAAACATAAAGATCTCAGCATACTTTTCAAATAGACCAATTTATATCAAAGTTTCTCCAAGTAGCTATTAAAAATCTAAATCACAAGACAGACACAAGATGCAGTTTTTTCTGGACAAAGAAAGAACTGAGGTTCTATGACTAGCCTTACAAAATACAGCGATTCTTAGCCATACCCACTAATCTAATACAAGACAAACTTAGACACAACGTTCTAGACCAGAGGCAAGCTCTTAGAACAAAAGAAGACAGAAAGAACACATAAACTCACCAGATAATACCACACAAAACAAGGATATGGCGATCCTAGTTTCTGAAAGTTTATATAGCAATTTTTGGTAAGATCGACTCAATTCAATGGAAAAAACAGGTACAGAACTACCACTTCTCCCTTAAATACCAAAACACAGGTCAGGAGCTGCCACCTCCCCTTGGGAATTTGGCAAAACAGGCAAGAGCTGCCACCTCTCCCTGAGAATTTGGCCTAACAGAGCACTATTTTCCAGGTTTTCTCTGAGCCTGAAAAAGGTCCAAATTTTGCAGCTTACCATGATTCACAGCTGTTTGAAAACAGAATTACCTCTTCAAACACCCGAATCCAGGCCTAAACTGTAGTTCACTTAAAGAGTTACTAAATGCTTCACTTAACCAAACAATGAAGCAAAAATCTAAGAAAAATTCTCCTTAATCAATTGACCGGTTTTGCAAACAAATATACCAAACAAAACTTAAGAGAACAACAAAGAATAAGCAAAAGTTCGTTTTCTGAGAGCACTCACCCCATCAGTACCGAAGGGACATGGAGTGGGAACACGTGGGTTCAGAAGATAGGACCTTTCTTTGCCGGCTTCTGCTCCGCAGTCCAGGTCTCTTCGAAGTTGACTGGATTCGTAGCTTCAGATCCTGCTCACAGCGCCATTAACTGTTGTAGGGGAAAAACATCACAAAGTTTAGTAAAGTAAAAAGAAAGTTTTATTTGGCATATATTCAAAAGGACAAAAGTGGGAAGCAGACAAGCATGCTGCCACAGCCATGTCTGCCTGAGTCCCAAAGTTTTATTTCTGATATCACTTTTTCTCAGCTTAAGACTAAGGTTCTCACTTTCTGTACTCTGTCATTTAGACCATTTTGTGCACTTATGTACCCAGCATCCCCTGATATATGAATGAGAGACAAGGATGTCCCAAAGTTGTTCATTAAATTAAAAAGCATCACGGTACCTGAGTCCATCATATGTGCTCAATAAACATCTGAGAAATGAATTGTCCTGGATTCTTTCCACATGCTGCTAAGTTGCATTATATCGAAGTCTGTCTTCAGCTTCCACAATTCAATTTTGATCTTACTTTTTATCACTGGGACTTGGTATTTGTACTTATGATCCTTGGCATTCAGCTTTCCTTCTTAACTGTGAACTGACAGACCCTTTCGCACATTTGCCCAACACACTGTTTTAAAGCAGGATCTATGTACATTAAAGTTTTGGCAGAAGTCTGTGCATGTGCATTTTAATATTCTCCCTAAATTCATGATTTCCTTATTCTTTAGTTTTAAATTAAGATTACTCTTCTTACTTGACAGTGTTTTTCTCAATTTTTCAAATTTATCCCAAACTCTAAGTAAATTATTCAAAATCAAAGTCATTAAAAAAAGTTTCTAAGTTCTCTAAGCTTATCTTTCATTTTTTTAATGTGAATTGTGTCCCCCTGTCAGAGTCCCTTGGAACGGGCTGCCTTATGATTCAGGATGTGCACTAATACAGGCATTTAGGCTAGAAGGACCATCAGAACATAAAGGGTTTCATTCATCAGCTACGGGGAAACTTTCATACTTCCTTACAGCACAGAGATTGTACTGTTGGTTAATATAAATTTCTGACTTATAGCCCTGTGCTGCAGCCATCACAGTCTGCTCATAAACAGCTAACCTTGAATCTGACAGATAAATCCTCCAATGGAATTGACCTAGAATATCTGCACCTGCCCTCTCTGCCCTATGCTGTTCTTTTGTCCTACAGAACTTCCTTTTATCCTTTTTTTCCTATTCTCAAAAAAATTTTTTTCCATAAGCTAATATATTCTGATGACTTAAAAACGTCTAAACAGTGAGGATCAAATCATCTAGTATACTTACTAGAACATTACATATAAATGGAACTTCTATGAATTATAACTTTTTCCTATGCTAAAAAGCAGGACCTAATATAACATAACATAAGCTGGGTTGAGTGGTAGTTCTTGACAAAGGCTACATAATATGTAAATATATTTATTATTCATATCTGAGTTTCATATATATAACTAAATACATTATTAAATTTTTCTAATTATGAATTTCATATTTATCAGGTATTTATTAAACATACTAGAATGATCAGATTTCTACAAGTTGATGTGAATCATATGAATTATCAACTAACTACAAAATCATTTCCTTTTACCTCATTATAATGCTCTTCCCCACCCCAATGAAAATAAACCAGATAATCTTATAATGTTCTTCTGTTCAATCTGCTTCAGAACATTTTCAACATTAATTTTATCCCTACTGTCTAGTGAATTTTATATTTTCAAATAATCAAGTTTATGAATTTCCTTTGCAATCTCTATTTTCCTAAGTTGAGCATTCTCCGATTTTATTATATTATTTTGTAAAAATGAAACGAAAACTAAAGGAATATGGCATTATAATAAAATTTTATTTCCATTACTCATAAGTGTCATAATACTTATTCACTGTTTGTTTTGCTATGAAAATTTATCTTGCCACTCTAAGGAAAAAAAAAGATAGGAAACACTAGGTAACATTTATTTCCAGAGATAAATTTTCTTTATTCTCAAACCATTTGTTCCTCTCCAATATCTGCCTTTGAATTGATCGGTTCATAACTCATCATCACTGAAGTGAGAGGAGTCACAAGACACTTAATTGCTCAAAAAGTGAATGATGCTAATAGATGGGAGAAGAGGAGGTCGTGTCAAATCCATTAAGTTTTCAAAAGCATCAGATGCTGCCGGGAAAAATACTCTAGAGGTACATTTGACAATAGTGCTCAGTTCATAATGAGCTCCTTTGAATCAATTTTGCGTAGACTCCATTTAAACTGTGGAGAGACTGCCTATTAACAAGTGGAGTTGACACTCAGCAGAACAGTGACAAGAATGTCTCTTCCTTCCAGTCTTGACTTACTGATGCTGATAGTGCTATTTCCTGTATGTTGTCTCACCTTAGCAGATCTTAACACCGTAGATGTTCCCAGTTGCCATGACTTGCACCATACTCTCTACCCTATTAACACCTTGCATTTCTTATGATCTCATTCTTTCTACCTACTCACAGAAATAGAATAAAAAACAAATGAAGAACAAATATGTGGCTTTAATCTGTAGTAAATCCCTAGTCCAAAACCTTAAATCCAGCCCAGGCTTGAGAGAAGTGATATAAAAGGAGAAAAAAGGGAGACAGTCAAATCCCAACATGATAATTTTTTTGTCAACTTATCTATTAGGGGACAACCAGCTCAGCTAAATCTGGTTTACCTGAAGGGACTTCAGTAGAATGTTTATGATGGTCTAGTTACAGCCATATTGACAAATCAAACATCACCTCTACTTACACAAGGAGAATCAAGTTGGAATTATTTGTTCAACAAATATCTATTGAGTGTAGCGTATTACCAGGTATGATACTAACACTGGGGATTCTGAAATGAAAAAAAAAACAAATAGCCAAACATCTTTAAGGTGTTTATTTTCCTATTATAATCCTATTCTACAGTGCTTATTTTCATGTGTGTATGTGTGTTTGTCTGGTAGACAGGGGCTGAACGGAAGCAGCCCAAGACAGACAGTAAACAACATCAATACACACATGTATGTATATACATATGTCTGTATATATCTTCACATGTATATTACATGGAGATAAATGCCATCTTAAAAAAAGCGTAGATCTAGAAAGTATAGAAAGATGGCGGCTTAGTGGAGGTTGAAATTTTTAAATAGGCCTTAACGAAGATCTCATTGAGAAGCTGACATATAAATGAAGGCAGTGAGGAAGGAGCCACATAGATAGCTGGGGAAAGATCATTCCAACTATAGAAAATAGCAAGTTCAAGACCTTGAAGTAGTAGAACGTCTGGCATATTCCAGCAACCACAAAAAACAAATAACAACCAAAAAAAAAAACAAAATGTTGCTGAAGCAGATATCGAGGGGAGAAATAAGTACGAGATGATTTAAGAGGGGTCGTTGAGACCATGATGAAAATTTGAGCTTTTATCCTAACTGAAAAGGAGAAGGCCATTGGAGTATTTATATAAAGGAATGACTTGATATGATTTAAGTTTTAGTAGGAAAATTCTGATTTCTGTATTAAAAATTGACTGAAAGTGAGCAAGAATAGAAGCAGAGAGACCAGGACTTTGCAGCAATATATGTGAGATAAGATGGTGAGCTGGAAAAAAGTAATAATGACAGACAGCATAAGAAGTTGTCAGCTACCATATATGCATGTGTCTCTATGTGTGTGTGCGTAAAGAGAAGTCAAGCTTATTTTAACTGTAGGATTGTATGTGGTATACGAGGAAAAAAAAAGAGACAAAGATGACACCAAGGGTTATAGTCAGAGTAACTGAAAACAAAGGGACTGCTATCAACTGTGATCTGTAGGATGGCAGGAAAAGTAGTTTGGGTTGGAAGAGCAATAGTTACTTGTGGATACTCATTTGTGGTTAAAATTAGATGCCCAAGTGGAGAAAACAATGAGGAAGTTGGATATATAAGTTCAGTTCAGTGATTCAGGCTGAACATATGACTTTGAGAGTCATCAGCATATGGAAGGTATTTAAAAACATAAGGCTAGCGAAGATGATCAAGGAAGTAAGTATAGATATAAATGGGAAGATCCATGGAATAAGACCTAAAACTCTTTTTGTTGTCATGAGATGAGGTGGAAGTAGGAAAACAAAGTGAGGAAAGACAACTAGGAGTATGGTGCCCTGTAAGGTATGTGAAGAAAATGTTTCAAGAAAGAAGAGAATAATGAAATGTTTCAAAATCTTTGGATAGGTTAAGTAAAATGAGTACTTAGGTTTGACCTTAGGCTAGCAATATGGAAGATACTGGTGACTTGATGAAAGCTGTTTTTGTAGAAGAGTGAGAGCAAAAGCCTGTTTACAGAAATAGAATGTGAGAATAATAGTAACCAGAGTATCAAACGCAGCACTGGAAGTGCTCACTCATCCATGCCAAGAAATTTGGAATACAGCTACCTGGCCAACCAGCTGGAAGAGACTGGAATTTGTATCCATTCCAAAAAGATGATTCAACAGAATGTGGAAGTGGAAATTATCAAACAATATCATTACTATCACAAGCAAATAAAATTTTGCTGAAGATCATTCAAAAGCGGCTGCATCAATACATCAATCAGGAACTGCCAGAAATTCAACCTGGGTTCAGAAGAGGACACAGGACAAGGAATATCACTGCTGATGTCAGAGGGATCCTGGCTGAAAACAAAGTATACCAGAAAGACGTTTACTTGTGTTTTACTGACTATGCAAAGACATTTGACTGTGTGGATCTTAACAAATTATGGATAACAATGCAAAGAATGAGAATTCAAAAACACTTAATTGTGCTCATGAGAAACCTGAATTTTGGCCAGGATGTAGTCGTTCAAACAGAACAAGGAGATACTCAGTGGTTTAACGTTAAGAAAGATGTGCGCCTGGGTTGTATCCTTTCACCGTACTTATTCAATCTGTATGCTGAGCAAATAATCCAAGAAGCTAGACTATATGAAGAAGAACATGGCATTAGGATTGGAGGAAGACTCATTAACACCCTGTGATATGCAGATGACACAACCTCGCTTGCTGAAGTGAAGACCACTTGAAGCACTTACTGATGAAGATCAAAGACTAGAGCCTTCAGTATGGATTACACCTCAACATAAAGAAAACAAAAATCCTCAAAACTGGACCAATAAGCAACATCATGATAAATGGAGAGAATATTATAGTTGTCAAGGATTTCATTTTACTTGGATCCACAATGCACACCCATGGAAGCAGCAGTCAAGACATAAAACGACAAGTTGCACTGAGCAAATCTGCTGCAAAAGACTTCTCTAAAGTGTTAAAAATCCAAGGTGTCACTTTAAGGATTAAGGTACACCAGACCCAAGCCATGGTGTTTTCAACCGCCTCATATGCATATGAAAGCTGGACAATGAGCAAGGAAGACTGAAGAAGAATTCATGCCTTTGAACTGTGGTGTTGGTGAAGAGTATTGAATACACCATGGACTGCCAGAAGAATGAACAAATTTGTCAGGGAAGAATTATAGCCAGAATGCTTTTTAGAAGCAAGAATGGTCATGTTATCAGGACAGTGCAGTTCCTGGAGAAGGACATCATACTTGTTAAAGTAAAGGATCAGCGAAAGAAAGATTCTCAGTGAGATAGATTGACACAGTGCCTGCAACAATGGGCTCAAACATAACAACAATTGTGAGGATGGTGCAGGAACAGGCAGTGTTTCATTCTGTTGTACAGAGGGTTGCTATGAGTCAGAACCAACTCGACAGCACCTAACAACAAGAGAGTATCAGAGAACATAGCCAATGCTTTTAAGAAGACTTAAAAGAATAGAGGAGTTGGGTACAGAAGTAGTGACAAAAATTTTCTGGGTTTTTCTTTCTTCTTATTTTTATTATTTTTAATTTATAATGAATGAAAGCATGCTTGCATGCTGATAAAAACAATCCAATGTAGAAGGAAAAAGTAGTAACTCAGGAGCAATTGTCTTCAGCAGATGTGGAAATTGGATCTATCTAGTCCCAAAGTGGTTTAACTGACAGCATGAACAAGTAATACATTATACCCATTCCTCATTTATCGACACCGTTAGGTTTCAAAGATCAGACTATTATGCAAAAATTGTCTTTATGCGAAAATGACGGATGACCACATCAGATCACAAAATGTAGGATGACTACATGATTACAAAACTGCCAAATTACATCATTACATAACTGCCAAATCACATCAATAGAGGACTTCCAAATTACATCATTACATAACTGTCAAATTACATCATTCCTAACTCCCAAACCAGTAAGAATCATAATCCAGCTGAGTTGACACGACATTAGCCATCACAGCCAGTGTTACTCTTGCCTCACACCTCAGCGTTTGTTACTCCCAAACATATGTCGTTAATGCACAAAATAGTCAGTATTTTTTTTACTACTGTTGTAAATGTGAAATTTTGTATAACAAGATAGTTGATAAGTGAGGAGCAGGTGTACAGTAAGAAATAAATGGATGGTATAGAAATAAAGGCAGCAAAATTGTTAAAGATGGTGGTGTAAACATGTGAAGGTCATCTTCTAATTGCTTTTATTTTCTTGGTGAAAGAAGGAATACAACAACAAATTTTGAATGAGGAAGGAGAATAAAGGGGTTAAGAGGGTTTGGAAATAAAGTTATGAAAAAAGAAGGAGAACAAAATAATGAATAAATGAGAAGAAATATAATAATTGCTGAACAGATTTATGATGTTTGAAATTAATAGCTGTGTATTTAAAATGAAACTTGTCAGCATAGTTATTGGTTTATCTCCAGCTATATTCAGCTGATAAGGTGTAGCTGAATAATACTACAGTTGGATTTAATCCATAACAACTTTCCCCAAATCAGTACCAGGAAGGGAGTAGGAGGGAACAGAATTAAAGAGTTATAAAAAAGACTATTAATAATAACTTCCTTTTAAACGTGGACAATGTAAGAAGGAAAGGAAGGTTATGAGAAGCCAGAAACAGTGAGAAAGGTTGGTGAAGACAATGGATCATTGATCCTAGAGAAGTCAAAGGAATGTTGGATTAAGGGTGTCACAACCTGTGAGCTGTAAAGCAGGAATAGCCTTTGGTGAGTGAGATGCTTGAAACTGAGATTATGGTGCAGAAAGTATAACCACGTGAGGGGCTGAGGTAAGATGGAGGACAGAATTAGAGAGAGAGTGGCCCAAGACATTAATGGGTCTTAGCTACCTTCCCTGCTTAACGGTATTGTATTTTTCTTTGAGAAACAGCACTCCTACCTCACTGTTAGACAACAGGATTAGGTGGAATTGATGTCTTTCACATGTATAAGGATGGTACCTGATTATCATCACTCTCCTGGCTATAGTGCTTGTTTCCATTTCCAATCATAGAAAATGAGATAACTGCAAATCAAAACTACAGTGAGATCCCATCTGACCCTGACACTACTGGCACAAATCAAAAAAAGCAGAAAATAACAAATGTTGAAAAGGCTGCAAGGAGATTGGAACTCTTATGCACTGCTGGTGGGAATGCAAAATGGTACAGCCATTTTGGAAAACGATATGGCACTTCCTTAGAAAGTTAGAAATAGAAATACCACATGATCAAGCAATCCCACTCCTAGGAATATATCCTAGAGAAATAAAATCCATCAAACAAATAGACATATGCACACCCACGTTCACTGTAGCATTGTTCACAATAACAAGAAGATGGAAACAACCCAGATGCCCATCAACAGACAAATGGATAAACAAACTATGGTACATTCACACAATGGAGTATTACACAATGATGAAGAACAATGATGGATCTGTGAAGCATTTCACAACACAGATGAACGTGGAGGGCATTATGCTGAGTGAAATAAGTCAATCACAAAAGGACAAATATTGTATGAGACCACTACTATAAAAACTCATGAAAAGGTTTGCACAGAAAAAGAAATAATCTTTGATGGCTACGAGGGAGGGAAGGGTTGGGGATGGAAAAATACCAAACAGACAATAGATAAGTGGTACTTTTGGTGAAGGGTAAGACAGTACACAATACTGGGGAAACCAGCACAACTCATCCAAGGCAAGGTCATGGAAGCTCCATAGACACATCCAAACTCCCTGAGGGACCGAATTACTGGGCTGAGGGCTGTGGGGACCACGGTCTCAGGAAACATCTAGCTCAACTGGCATAACATAGTTTATAAAGAAAATGTTCTACATTCTACTTTGGTGACTAGCATGTGGGGTCTTAAAAGCATGTGAGCGGCCATCTAAGATACTCCACTGGTCTCACACTGTCCGGAGCAAGGAAGAATGAAGAAAACCAAAGACACAAGGGAAAGATTAGTCCAAATGACTAATGGACCACAAGTACTACAGCCTCCACCAGACTGAGTCCAGTACAACTAGATGGTGCCCAACTCCCAGATCACAATAGAGGGTTCCAGACAGAGCTGGAGAAAAATAAAGAGCAAAATTCTAACTCACAGAAAAAAGACCAGACTTACTGGTCTGACAGACTAGAGTAACCCCAAGAGTATGACCCCTGGACACACTTTTAGCTCAGTAATGAAGTCACTCCTAAGGTCCACCCTCCGGCCAAAGATTAGACAGGCCCATAAAACAAAACAACATGTCGCGGGGTTGGTAACCAATGTCACAAAACAATAGGTATACTAATTGTTTAATGAGAAGCTAGTTTGTTCTGTAAATCTTCATCTAAAGTACAACTAAAAAAAAGAATGAAAATGAGACAATATTCATGAGGACTTTGAGAAAAAAAGAAACATCCTCTCTCTTCCATGATAACTACTTGAAGATGTTTTTCAACCAAATGGATGGTAAAATATTTTTTATATTCTTTTTTACAAGACGGGAGTGCTTGAAGGAGCTGCACAGGGCCACCATGAACAGCTCAATATGAAGTTGGCACTGTAGTAGTTAGACTCAGGAGAAAGAGAGGACCTGACTTCTTGATTATTTGAGCTCCTGGATCAAGCCTTGCCTAAAGAACTATCTCTGAATCTTTTAGTTACGGGAGTTATACATGTTCTTTCCATTAGTAAGCCAACTTATTACACGTGGAGCTGGAAATTTTCAACAGTGCATGAAATTTTTATTTTGTAGAATCTGACTCCTTTGGAGTAGCAAACACTGAGTTTAGCTAAAAATTTAAGATGCCATCAGAGACAGACTTTGAGAATCATATTACAATGTATGATTGTTGACAGCTGAATCTATCACTGGGTATATCAGGAGATAAAAACTTAGATTAAGGCTGGGTTAATAATGATAACGAAAATAAAAAATATCATGAAGTCATTGACATATTGAATAAATTAATGTTTCTTCTCATTTGTCCAACCAGTTAATTGGAAGCTTGGACAGTAAGGTATGTTAATGTAATTGTTACTCTATGAATGAATTATTTGTTCTTCCTTTCAGAAACAACATGATGTATAATGTTGTAATATGAAACGTAGAAATGAGTGCAAAATAATCTGAAAACAGGAAGGTTTGTATTTAAACATTATAAATAAATCCAAGAATATTTATGGTGACATACTTATCAGAAAAAATTGTTGAGAAGTGACCTTAACTGCAATCAACAATTTTGTGGACACCTCTACAATTATAATATATTACTGTGCAATTGGCCTTGACGCAAAGTCTTCCTTTAAGACTAACATTCCAGTTTGAATTATTTCTTATCTTTTGTTACTTTTACTGCTTACAGTTAATGGTTTGTTTTAGCCAATATATGTACTTGATGGGAAAATCCGTTCACTATCTCACTACGATCTATTCCTATATCTTTAAAAACTATTTGTAAATGTCAAAATAATTTTGTCACCAAAAAGACTAAAACTAATTGCACATTTTATTGCAAGAAAAGCATTGTCCTACATAGATCATTGTCTGCTTTTCAAATTAAACATATTTTCATGTCAACAGATTATGCAGACAATATACATAATAGTTAGAAATTGACTATATTATGACTGAAAAAATGATGTCAAGCCTATGTAAACAATAAAGCTATAAGCATTTTAATAAAAAAAAATTTTTTTGAAAAAATATTTAAATAGCGGCTGAGCTTTTTTTTAAATAACAATAAATGATTACTTTTCGCTCCTAAAGCGTATACTCTTAGAGGGTTTCAATGAGATTTATAGCCTCAGATTTTCACAAATGATGTTTGACGATAGAAGTTTTATTACGGTCTTAACAAATATATCAAGTAGGTCCTAGAGACAATATTTCCCTTAGCTGCTGTTCTATTTTCCTCTTTCAACTAGTCCATGTTTTCATCAATCCTTTTATCAAGGACAGAACCAGAGTCCCAGGTCCTAGCATCCTGAGCTAAAGTTCCTTCTTGCCTCCTTCTGCCAGCCCATAATCCAAGGCAGTGATTGTCAAGGGGAAGGGCATAAGGGCATATGAGAGGTATTGGTGGAAATTAAACGAGACAAACCAATCCCTTGGCCTTAGGAGAACATACGAAAGTCTGGAGTGGTGGTGAGGAACATTAAACATATTAAACATAATGGTAGAGTTTGAAAAATATAACTGTGTTGCTCCTACCCTCTCTCACCTATCTTCTGTCCATACACCATGTATGGTGCAGTATGTGTGGTGCAATATTGTTTGCCTCGTTATACGCCAAGCTAATCTATTCCTACTTTTCAGAAAACTGTTATCAATATGTATAATGCAGGCACTAATGTGTGTAGTTCTCACACTTAGAATGTATGCTTTCTTCTTAGAGCTCATTTTCTATTAAAAAAAAATTAGGTGATATTAAATAAAAACAAACCCAGACTTAGGTAAGGAGAGATTTTATTTGAAAGGATTGTTGGAATATGGAGTGGGGAACTATTGCAATAGAGGGAGGTGATTATTGCAATAGGGAGTATGCTCTGGCCATGATATCAGCCAAGTATTCCACAAGTCAGGCAGAAAGGAATTTTCTTTTATAGGGAGAGGTAAACAAGTCTCTGGCGTTCTTTTCTATTGCCAAGTCCCTATTTTCCAAGTGATTTCTTTCTAGCTTTTGCATTCTGACTCTATGGCACTTAATAACAACAACAAACAAGGCTAAAAATAACTGGGTAGGGGGGATTGGAAAGATCAGGTTGGCTTGATCAGTTTTTCCTTGAGGTCAGCTAATACCTGGAAAGGGCTACTAAACAGAGACTATTCTATTTTCCAGTGCTCAAAGATGACCCAAAGTTCAGGGGAAGGAGAAAAGCCTGATTAATTCAAGTTAGTGGGAATTTTGTTCAACTTATCACCAGGTACAAACAGTTCAGCTAACAATTTATAAGAGAAAGTCTGTCTCTGACTTCTTCTAGGTAAAAAAAAACATCATCCAAGTTAGTCTTACCTAAGTCATCCGGGGAAGAATGGTTCTTGGCAGTTAATCTGTTTTCCAGAAAAGGAAAAATTATTGGGCTTAGGGGATGTATTTCTTAATCATGACTGTTTTCCGTAGCACAGGGCTCAGGTAAAATACAATATTGGCAGTGTGGTGAAAAAAGAAAAAGTCTGATAACTGAACTGCTTTGAAAAGTAGAAAAGACTGCATTTGAGGAGCAGAGTTGTTGACAAAAACATCTCAGAATCATCTTTACTGCTCATCTACTAATCACGTAATCTACCGTGAATACCACTTGTCTGTCAGTTTGTCATATTGTGGTGGCTGGTGTGTTGTTGTGATGCTAGAAGCTATGCCACCAGTATTTCAAATACTAGCAGGGTCACCCAGAGTGGGCAGGTTTCAGTTGAGCTTCCACACTAAGACAGACTACGAAAAAGGACCTGGTAATCTACTTCTAAAAAAACTGGCCAGTAAAAACCTTATGAAAGCAGCAGAACCTTGTCTGATATAGTACTGGAAGATGAGACCCTCAGGTTGGAAAGCACTCAAACGATGATCTGGGAAGAGCTGCCTCCTCAAAGTAGAGTCGACCTTAAAGACATGGGTGGAGTAAAGCTTTGGGGAACCTTCATTTGCTAACGTGGCATGAGTCAAAATGAGAAGAAACAGCTGCAAACATCCATTAATAATCTGAACACGGAATGTATAAAATTTGAATCTAGGAAAACTGCAAGTTGTCAAAAATCAAATAGAACACTTGAAAATCGATATCCCAGGTATTAGGGAGCTGAAATGGACTGGTATTGGAAAACTGGAGAGGAACAGCATCACATTCATTGTCAAAAAGAACATTTCAACATCTATCCTGAAGTAAAACACTGTAAATTTTGGGATAATATCCATACACCTACAAGAATATCAGTAAATACAACTATCATTCAAATTTATGCACCAACCACTAATGCTAAAGATGAAGAAACTGAAGAATTTTTACCAACTTCTGAAGTCTGAAATTGATCAAACATACAATTAAGATGCATTGATAATTATTAGTGATTAAAATGTGAACGTTGGAAATGAAGAAGGATTAGTAGTTGGAAAAGATGGTCTTGGTGACAGAAATGATGCTGGAGATCACATGACAGAATTTTGCACGACTAACGACCTATTCACTGGAAATACTTTTTCTCAACAACATAAACGGCAACTACACATATGGACCTCACCAGATGGAATACACAGGAATCAAATCAACTACATCTATGGAAAGAGACACTGGAGAAGCTCAATATGATTGGTCAGAACAAGGTGACTGTGGAACAGACCATCAGTTATTTATATGTAAGTTCAAAATGAACTGAAAAATATTAAAATAAGGCCATGAGAGCCAAAGTATGACCTTGATAATATCCTACCTGAATTTAGAGACCATCTCAAGAATAGATTTGACACACTGGACACTAATGACAGAAGACCAGATGAGTTGTGGAATAACATCAAGGACATCATTCATGAAAAAAGGAAAAGGTCATTAAAAAGAGAGGAAAAAAAGAAGACCAAAATGATTGTTGGAAGAGACTCTAAAACTTGCTCTTGAATGTAGACCAGCTAAAGCAAATGAAAAAATGATGAAGTAAAAGAGCTGAACAGAAGATTTCAAAGGGTGGTTCAAGAAGACAAAGTAATGTGTTATAATGAAATGTGCAAAGACCTGGAGTTAGAAAACCAAAAGGGAAGAACATGCTTGATATTTCTCAAGTTGAAACAATTGAAGAAAAAAATTCAAACCTCAAGTTACAATACTGAAGGATCCTACGGGCAAAATATTCAACAACACAGGAAGTATCAAAAGAAGATAAAACGAATACACATTAACTGTACCAAAAAGTATTGGTTGAGGTTCAACCATTTCAGGAGGTAGCATATGATCAAGAACTGATGCTAGTGAAGAAAGAATTTCAAACTGCACTGAAGGCATTGATGAAAAACAAAGCTCCAGGAATTAATGGAATACCAATTAAGATGTTTCAACAAAGACGTAAAGCTGGAATCGCTTACCTGTCTATGCCAACAAATGTGAAAGACAGCTACCTGGCCAACCAACTGGCAGAGATCTATATTTGTACCCATTCCAAAGAAAGGTGATCCAACAGAATGCAGAAATTATTGAACAATATCACTAATATCACACACAAGTAAAATATTGCTGAAAATAATAGGAAAAAGTTTACAGCAGTACATCGACAGGAAACTGCCAGAAATTCAAGGCAGATTCAGAAGAGGACATGGAACAAGGGATATCATTGCTGATGTCAGATAAATCTTTGGCTGAAAGTTGAGAATACCATAAAGATGTTTACATGCGTTTTACTGACTGCAAAGGCATTTGACTGTGGGAAACATAACAAATTATGGATAACATTGTGAAGAATGGGAATTCCAGAATATTTAATTGTGCTTATGAGAAACCTGTATATAGACAAAGAGGCAGTTGTTTGAACAGAACAAGGGGATACTGCACGGTTTAAAATCATAAAACGTATGCATCAGGGTTGTGTCCTTTCAACATGCTTATTCAATCCGTATGCTGAGCAAATAATCTGAGAAGTTGGTCTTTATGAAGAAGCATGCAGCATCAGGATTGGAGAAAGACTGTGATATGCAGATGACACAACCTTTCTTGCTGAAAGCAAAAAGAGCTTGAAGCACTTACTGACGAAGATCAAAGACAACAGCCCTCATAATGGATTACAGCTCAACAACACCTAACAACAGGAACAATAGTGTATACTAACAACAAGAAAAAGTACATTAGTTGAATAAATACAAAAGCTTTCATATAGGCAGGTCAACAGCAGTGGTTGACTGCAGAGCCAGGAAGGATAGGATTAAAAACTCTTCTTGCTCTCAGTCCCACTACTGATATGATTGATCTGAGAATAACACAGCCTCTGCAGGATGAGTCTCAGGTTGGACTACATGAGAAATCTGTTGAGTGTGTGCTCATAAACTACTAGGAAATTTGGCATGTTTCTAAGAGGGCAATACTCATTTTATATGAAAATATCACAGTAGTTTGATTCATTAGAATTTCTGGATATAATTTAAACCTGGATAAAATCCAAACACCAAACATGTTGCCGATGAGTCAATTTCAACCGATGGCAACCACGTGTGTTATAGGGGTTTTCTTGGCTGTAATCTTTATAGAAGCAGATCTCCAGGTCTTTCTACAGCGATACCACTGCACGGGTTCAAACCTCTAATCTTTTGCTTAGTAGTCCATCGCAAATAGTTTGTGACACCCAAGAATCTATCAAACCTGCATAGACCCTACTAAACCTACTTACTCTAATGGACTACTTTTACTACAAATATTAACACTCAATTCTCACATTTTTCTCCTTTAAACCTTCAGAAATATTTTCTAGATCTTAAAACAATTAAAATTAAAGAAGTCTCGGTGGAGCCAACATGGCTCTATAGACAAAAGCACCACGCCACCCCTCCACAGCAAAGACCCAAAAAACCAAGTAAAACAGAGACAAATATCAATCTTGGAACACTAAGCGTCAAATGAAGAGATAAAGAACTCTGCCAAGCACCGAATGGAATAAGAAACTGACAGAGAACAGAGAGCGAGGACAGATAAAAGCAGAGGTCCCCTATCAACTAACACAGCACGGATTCACCATCTTGGACACCTGTTGGAGATCGGCGGACAGGGAGTACAGGAAAGCAACTTCATGGAGCTCCCAGCAGGAGACAGAGCACCCAGCAAACAGCACCGTTTGCTCACCCTGCACCCTTCTTCTCTCTGCTCAGCCTCTGCCTCTTCCCAGCTGGCTCCATGCCACTGAAATTTACCCCACCCACACCAGCCAGCTCTGTTAGTGTCATTTCTTTTTTCCTGGTGTTGCTTTTTTTCAGCTTCTTTTGGTTTTTTCCCTGCCTCTCACCTCCTCCTCCTCCTCCCCCTCCTTTGTCTTGAACACCTGGCTCCATGTGCCATCCTTGCTTCTTCTTGACAGGCTATGAAGCGCTGCTCGGCTTGGGAACTGCTTCCCCAGTCCACGCCACCACACTGGTGGAACAGCTGGGGCCTTTTTTTGTTTTGTTTGTTTTCTTTTTCTTTTCTCGGCTTGGGAGCCTCTTTGCGCCAGGGTGTACTGTGCAGCGCAGCTTGGGAGCCACTTTCTTGGTCTGCGCAGCCATGCTAGTGAAATCCCTGGTGTCATTTTGTAATTTTTTTTTTCTTTTTTCCTTTTTGTCTTTCTGCATTTCTCAGTTTCTTGTCTTCTCTACTTGCCTTCTCTTCCTGTCTCCTGAATACCTGGCACTGTGTGCTGTCTTTGCCCCTTCTAGCCAGGCTGTACTGCATGGCTTGGGAGCCACTTCCCCAGTCTTTGCAGCCATGCCAGTGGGATCCCTGGAGACCTTTTTTTTTTTTCTTTTCTCTTTTCCTTTTTGTTTTTCTTCTTTTCTCAGTTTCTCATCTCTCTCTGCTTTCCTTCCCTTCCTATCTTCCTGAATTCCTGGCGCTGTCCACCATCTCAGCCCCTTCTAGAATGACTGTGCCCTGAGGCCCAGGCACCACTTCCGTGGTCACCACTCGAATCCCTGAGGGGCATTTCCTTTTTTTTTTTTTAACACTTTATTTATTTATTTTTTCTCTTTTCCTTTTTTCCCCCCTCCATTTCTTGGTTTCTCATCTCTCCACTCTGATGGCAAGCTTCATCAGCACATTTTGGTTTGTTCTGGCTTCTGTTGCACTCTCTTCTCTCTTTTCTTTCCCAAACCCATCTTAGCTCCACATATCACAACCTCTTCCCTCCCTACTACCTACCTGCACTGTGAGCTGAACATCACACCACTGAGCAGCACAGGCACTGACCCCTGGCCTGCCCTGTTGGCCTTAGTACATGCCACAAACAACCCATCCCAGCAACTCCCCTTCAGCTTGACCTGCCCTGCTGCACCACACCTGAGTGACCGGCTCTGCCCATTGGACAAAAAGGTGAAAACTACTGGGCCCACAGATGAGCAAACAATAAACAGCACATAGCCCGCCTGCTCAGATGTAACCAAATAAAACAAAAAAGCAGAATGAAACAAACAAATCTACAATCAATAAATGAGGTAAATAATTACTAAATGTCCCGAGAACAGCAGACAAAATCAAAACGTATTAAAAAACAAGACATGATGGTTCCAGTAGGTGTCCAAAATAAAACACCAGATGACTCTGAGTAGAAAAAAAGTCACTAGAACTACCTGATAGGAAATTCAAATATCTAATATTCCGAGGTAGCTAAGAGTTGAAGTAAAAAGCAAACAAAAATGAGGAAAAGTAGACAAATTCATGGAAAATGCAGACAAAAAAATGGAAGAATTCAGGAAAATAATACAGGAAAAAATGCCAAAATAAATTCAAAACTAAAAATCATACAAACACAACAAACAGAAATCCCAAGATAAATAACAAGATTTCAGACGTGGATAGTGTCATAGAAGGTCTAAGAAACAAGTTTGAAATAATGGAAGACAAGATCAGCAAAACTGAAGACAAATACTTGGATACCATTTTGAGGAAAAATCAAAAAAAAGAAAGGAAAATGAAGAAACTCTGGTTATGATATGGAATACAATCAAAAGCAAAAATTTACAAGTGATCAGAGTTCCAGAACAGAAGGAGAAAACAAAAAACACAGAGAGGATCACTGAAGAATTGCTGACAGAAAAATTCTCTAGTATCTTGAAAGATGAAACGCTGACCATCCAAGAAGGTCAACAAACCCAACATAGGACAGACCCCAAAGAAAATCACCAAGGCCTATCATAATCATACTTGCTAAAACCAAAGACAAACAAAGAATCCTGTGGGCTTCTCAAGAAAAATGAGAAGTCACATACAGAGAGGAAACAATAAGACAAAGCTCTGGTTACTCAGCAGAAACCATGCAGGCAAGAAGGCTATAGGATAACATATATAAAACCTTGAAAGAAAAAATTGCCAACTAAGAATAATATATCCTGCAAAACTCTTGTTCAAATACGACAGTAAAATTAGGACATTTCCAGATAAACAGAAATTAACGGAATATATAAAAATCAAACCAAACTTACAAGAATTATTAAAGGAAGTCCCTCGGTTTGAGAATAAACAACATCAGACAACAGCCTGAATCTAGGACACAAGATTGAACCAGCCAGGTATCAGTCTAGGAAATGAACTCTCAAGGACTATTCAAAACCAAAAGATTTGTAACCTGGAACCAGAGAGGTTAATCTGTAAATGACTACAAAATCAGAACAATAAGAGAGGAAATAAATGGTGTAGGTATAGAACTTTCTAACGGAGAGGAAGGCAAGGCGATACCAAGTAATAATAGACTGGTTCAAACCTAGGAAGATAAGGTTAAATTTTAAGGTAACCGTGAAGAAAGTTAACAAACCTACTCATCAAAATAAGGAAGAAAAACATAAAGTCTAAGTAAAAACAGAATCTACAGAAACGAAAAAAAAAATCCACAAACAAGGAATTCAGCACAGAAGATTAAGAGGAACAAAGAAAACATCTGCACCACAAAATGACAACAATAAACTCACACCTATCAATAATTACACCAAATGTAAATGGCCTAAATGCACACCTAAAGAGAGGGTCACAGAATGGATTAAAAAACAGGATTCATCAATACGCTGTCTACAAGAGACACACCTTAGAAACAGAAAAACATGAATTTATTAAAAATCAAAGGATGGAAAAAATATACATCAAGTAAACAGCTACCAAAAAAGAGCAGGAGTGGCAATACTAATCTCAGATAAAGTAGACTTTAAAAGAAAATCCATCATAAAAGACGAAGAAGGGCCCTATATAATGATTAAAAGGACAATTCATCATGAAGACATAACTACAATAAATACCTACGCACCCAATGATGGGGCTCCAAAATACATAAAACAAACTCTAACAGCACTGAAAAGAAAAACTGACAGTTCCACAATAACAGTAGGAGACTTCAACACACCACTCTCGGTAAAGGACAGGACATCTAGAAAGAAACTCAGCAAAGATATAAAAGATCCATAGGGCACAATCAGCTAACTTGAACTCATAGACATACATAGAACACTCCACCCAACAGATGCAAAGTACAAATTCTTTTCCAATGCACATGCAACATTCTCCAGAATAGACCATATCTTAGGCCACAGAGCAATCCTCAACAAAATCCAAAACACTGAGATAATACAAAGTGTCTTCTCTGACCACAACACTATCAAAATAGAACTTAACAACAAAAAGAACAAGGAAAAAAAATTAAGTACATGGAAACTGAATAACACCCTTCTTACAAACCACTGGGTAATAGAAGAAATCAGAGATGGAACCAAAAAATTCCTAATCAAACGAGAATGAAAACACACCATACTAAAACCTTTGGTACACAGCAAAGGCAGTGCTCAGAGGACAATCTATAGCAATAGATGCACACATCAAAAAAGAACAAAGGGACAAAATCAAAACATTAGTTACACAACTCAAACAAATAGAAAGAGACCAGCAAAAAAAGCCCACAGCCACTGGAAGAAGGAAAATAATAAAGATCAGAGCAGAAATAAATGAAATAGAGACTATAAAAACAATAGAAAGAATCAATAAAAGTTGGTTCTTTGAAAGAATCAACAAAACTGACACACCACTGGCTAAACTGATAAAAGAAAAACAGGAGAGGATACAAATAACCCAAATAAGAAATGAAATGGGGGACATTACAACAGACCCAAATGAAATAAAAAAGATCATAGCAGAGTACTATGAAAAAATATACTCCAACAAATTTGAAAATCTAGAGGAAATGGACAAATTTCTAAAAACACACTACCTACCTAAACTAACACAAAATGATGCTGAAAATCTGAAGAGATCCATAATAAGAGAAAGGATTGAAAAGGTATTTTAAAAAACTCCCTCCCCCCCCAAAAAAAAGCCCTGGTCCAGATGGCTTCACTGGAGAATTCTAGCAAACTTTCAGAGAAGAGCTTACATCAGTACTACTCCAACTATTTCAGAACGTAGAAAAGAAAGCGACACTTTTGAATTCATGCTATGAAGCCAGGATAACCCTGATACTAAAACCAGGCAAAGGCACTACAGAAAAAGAAAATTGCAGACCAATATCTCTCATAAATACAGATGCAAAAGTTCTCAACAAAATTCTAGCCAACAGAATTCAGCATCATATAAAAAAATAATACACCATGACCAAGTAGGATTCATACTAGGTATGCAAGGATGGTTCAACATTAGAAAATCAATCAATGTAATCTACCATATAAATAAAAGGAAAGAAAAGAAACACATGATGATCTCAATCGACATAGAAAAGGCATTCAACAAAGTCGAACACCCATTCCTGATAAAAACTCTCAATAAAATAGGTATACAAGGGAAATTTCTCAACACTATAAAGGGCATCTATACAAAACCAACAGCCAACATCATTCTTAATGGAGAGAGGCTGAACACATTCCTTTGAGACAAGAACAAGACAAGGATGCCTTTTATCACCACTCCTATTTAGCATTGTGCTAAAAGTCCTAGCTACAGCAATAAGGCAAGAAAAAGAAATAAAAGGCATCCAAATAGGTAATGAAGAAGTAAAACTGTCCCTATTCGTGGTTGATATGGTACTTGACATACAAAACCCTAAAGACTCCACAAGAAAACTGCTGGAACTAATAAAAAGATTCAGGAGAGTGGCAGGATACAAGATAAACATACAAAAATCAGTTGGATTCCTATACATTAATAAAGAGAATGATGAGAAGGAAATCAGCAAAACAGTATCATTTATAATAGCCCCTAAAAAAATAAAATACTTAGAAATAAATCTTACCAGGGGTGTAAAAGACCTATACAAAGAAAACTACAAAACACTACTGCAAGAAACCAAAAGAGATCTACATAAATTTAAAAACATACCGTGCTCATGAATAGGTAGACTCAACATTGTGAAAATGGCAATTCTACAAAACAATTTACAAATACAATGCAATTCCTATCCAAATACCAACAACATTCTTTAAAGAGATGGAAAAACTAATCATCAACTTTGTATGGAAAGGGAAGAAGCTCCGTATAAGTAAAGCACTATTGAAGAAGAAGAATAAAGTAGGAGAACTCACGCTACCTGACCTCAGATCCTACTATACACCTATGGTAGTCAAAACAGCCTGGTACTGGTACAATGACAGATACATTGACCAATGGAACCGAATTGAGAACCCAGATGTAAATTAATCCACCTATGGCCACCTAATCTTCCTCAAGGGCAAAAAGTCCATCAAATGGGGAAAAGACAGTCTTTTTAACAAATGGTGCTGGCAAAACTGGATGTCCATCTGCAAAAAAATGAAACAGGACCCATACCTCACACCATATACAAAAACCAATTCAAAATGGATCAAAGACCAAATATAAAGCCAAAAACTATAAAGTTCATAGAAGAAAAAAATAGGATCAATGCTAGAGGCCCTAATACACGGCGTTAACAGGGTACAAACCATAACCATCAACACACAAACTCCAGAAGATAAAACTACATAACTGGGATCCTCTAAAAATTAAATGCTTATGCTCATCAAAAGACTTCACCAAAAGAGTGAAAAGGAACCTATAGACCGGGAAAAAAAATTTGGCTATTACAAATCCGACAAAGTTCTAATCTCTAAAACCTACAGGAAAATCCAACACTTCTACAACAAAAAGACAAATAATCCAATTTAAAAATGGACAAAGGAAATGAAAGACACTTCACCAAAGAAGGCATTCAAGCAGCTAACAGACACATGAGGGAATGCTTGCAATCACTAGTCATTAGAGAAATGCATATCAAAACCACAATGAGATACCATCTCACCCCAGCATTACTGGCACGAATGCAAAAAACAGAAAATAACAAATGTTGGAGAGGCTGTGCGGAGACTGGAACCCCAATGCACTGCTGGCAGGAATGCAAAATGATACAACCATTTTGGAAAACGATATGGCACTTCCTTAGAAAGCTAGACATAGAAATACCATATGATCCAGCAATCCCACTCCTAGGAATATATCCTAGAGAAATGAGTCATCACATGAATAGACATATGTGCATCCATGTTCACTGCAGCAAAAAGATGGAAACAACCTAGATGCTCATCAACAGACGAATGGATAAACGAACTATGGTACATACAAAAAGTGTAATACTAAGCAATGATGAATCTCTGAAAACATCTCACAACACGGATGAACATGGAGGGCATTTTGCTGAGTGAAATAAGTCAGTCACAAAAGGACAAACATTGTATGAGACCACTACTATAAAAACTCATGAAAAGGTTCCACACAAAAAGAAACAATCTTTTATGGTTACCAGGGAGGGGAGGGCTGGGGATAGAAAAACACTAAATAGACAATAGATGAGTGGTAATTTTGGTGAAGGGTAAGACAGTACACAACACTGGGGAAGCCAGTACAACTTGTCCAAGACAAGGTCATGGAAGCTCCATAGACACATCCAATTTCCCTGAAGGACAGAATTACTGGGCTGAGGGCTGTGGGGACCATGGTCTCAGGGAACACCTACCTCTATTGGCATAACATAGTTTATAAAGAAAATGTTCTACATTCTACTTTGGTGAGTAGCATCTCAGGTTTTAAAAGCCTGTGGGTGGCCATCTAAGACACTCCCTTGGTCTCACTCCCTCAGGAGCAAGGGAGAATGAAGAAAACTAAAGATATAAGAAACTATATATCCAAAGGACTAACAGACCACAACTATCTTGGCATCCACCAGACTGAGTCCAATACAACTAGATGGTGCCCGGCTACCACCACTGACTTCTCTGAGAGTAATCACAATAGAGGGTCCCAGATAGAGCTGGAGAAAAATGTAGAACAAAATTCTAACTCACAAAAAAAAAAAAAAAAAAAAACAGACTTACCTGATAGAAACTGGATTAGCCCTGAGAATATGGCCCCCAGACACCCTTTCAGCTCAGTACTGAAGTCACTCCTGAGGTTCACCCTTCAGCCAAACGTTAGACAGTCCCATAAAACAAAACAAGACTAAGGTGGCACAACAGTCCAGGGACAAGGACGAGAAGGCAGGAGGGGTTAGGAAAGCTTGTAATAAGGAACCTGAGGTCGAGAAGGGATAGTATTGACATGTTGTGGAGTTGTTAACCAATAAAACAACATGTGTACTAACTGTTTAATGAGAATCTAACGTGTTCTTTAAACTTTCATCTAAAGTACAATTAAAAAAAATTAAAAATTACAGTAATTATCAGAAAAAAAAATTGAAGAATTCTCCTACAAACATTCCTCTGTCACATTACATCCACCCCATTCCCAACTGACTCACGGTCAACCTCTCTCATTTCATCCACTTCAAAACTGCAATCCCAGCAGCTTATGGCTTGGTAAGCATGTCAAACAGGGTTATGTCTTCAGAAATTAAATTTGAAACCTCACTGAGTTCTGAAATATCCCTTGGCAAGGGCACACTGTTGGTGTTGGAAAGTTGGTCCTGACTCAGAGAGCGACTCTATGTACAAAAAAACGGTCCTGCACCATTCTCACAATCATTGCTATGTTTGATCCCATTATTGTAGACACTGTGTCCATCCATCTCGTTGAGGGCCTTCTACTTTTTCACTAACCACCTACAGGATATTTTTCTTCCTAAAAGCACAGAAAAGATGCTTGTTTTTCTCACTGACTTTGTCCACTTATCCAGTCATTGTCTTTATTCAATGAGCGTCGTGGTTGTGCAGTGGTTGAGAGCCCAGCTGTGAACCTAAAAGTTGGCAGTTCGAATCCACCAGCTGCTCCCTGGAAACCCTATGGGGCAGTTCTACTCTGTCCTACAGGGTCGCTATGAGTTGGAATCAGGCAGATGGTCATGGGTTTGTTTTTAGATTTGATACACACTGTGTTCGTGGTCCCTTGCTCTCAAATAGCTCAAACCTCAGGAGACACACACATGCACACACAATTACACCACAATGTGACGATATCTATGTTTGTAATTTCAAGGTATATGGGAACAGAGAAAAATTGGGTGTATCTCTAAAGTTTTATATTTTAGCATTGTATTTAAAATCCATGACAGTCAAAGTGTAAACTTAATTATTTCCATTTCCTTATTGGGGGCTTAAAATGCTTTATACTTATTAGAAACCACAGGTCAAAAATACAGGAAGGGTTTGGTACAGCATGACTGCTGTGATTATTAGTCTAGGTGGAATAAGTGCTGTTTCGAATCGAATGAGTCAGGGCCTAGGGATACTTACACCACCTGTCACTCCCTCTTAACAGCTCTGATCTTGGCCAGCTACTTAGAATACTATTGCACCATTTTTCAATCTCTGCCTGCGGTAGCTTAACAGAGTCACTGACACTTTTTTTGTAACCTAAGTTGATATAGACAGGAATTTTTGAAGGCAGCCCTAGGGCCAAGGGGAGTATTTATATCTGCTGCCACTCACTGAATAACTGAGCCAATAAAGCACTCGATAGATTTTGCACTTTTCCCATTATGTTTCTGGGCTTCCTGTGGGTATTCTAGGAAAAACTGTGGGTGTTCTTAATCAAGAAAAACAACATATTTTTTTCCATCAACCTGTTACTTGCCATGTTTTTATTTAAACAGACTTCTTGCCAAGTGATGGTGAAGTTTCAAAAATATTTCCTCTATCCAATGGAGCATGTACAATAATGCTAATGTATTGGTATTCGCTGACCATATTCAATTAATTCTGATAGACTAGGAAATGCACTGAGGTTTTCCATGTAAAAGTTTTCCTTCTTATTATAAGATGACATGAAACCCAGGCATGCAAGCTAAAAAGCTAATGAAGGAAATAAAAGAAGAATTAACCTGTGCGTTCAAATAATACAATTATAATTTTGTTTATATTTTATTGTTTCTGAGAAATATATGGTATAAAGAAATTTCTTCCTTAGCATTATATACTTCATTTTGATAATCGTTAACCAGCTTAGTATGTTAAACATTCTAAAATATTAATCTCCTATTCTGATTTTTAGCAAGTACAGTGTAAATATATGAATTCACCCAAACCACATGGCCTCAATTACTAGTCAGTGCAGCAGTGATAAATCCTTCATATAAGACTTACTTGACTGATGCTCTTCATGGGGAGTTGGCAGGAAGATAAGAAGAGAGATATTAACCACACTTTCTATATTGGTTTTAGCAAACTGATAAACACAGGGGGAATATGACAGATGATCCCAACAATCCAATCTACCAGACTGTGGAAGATTGAAACTACTCCTCCAAACAGAAGAGAAGTTGGAAAATACTTCTGAGTTTGTTGTATTTAAATATTCCTATTAGTGTTCTCAGGTTTGCAAAAATAAAATTAATACCAATATTAACATGACCCATCCATCCCACACCCATTACCATTGAGTCAATTCCTGCTAATAGCAACCTTACAGGACAGAGCAGAACTACCCTATAGGATTTGTAAGGCTGTAAATTTTTACGGGTGCAGACTGCCACACTTTTCTTCCATCGAGTGGCTGGTATGTTCAAACCAATTATCATTTGGTTAGCAGCTGAACATTTAACCACTGTGCGACCAGGGATCCTTTATGTAAGAGGGCCATTTAATTGTACACCTTGCATTACTTAGTCCAACAATTTAATTCTTCATAAAAATTTTTGACCTATTTATTGAGATAAAACACTTGCAATAATTTAAGCTATCATTTAGAGTATCTATGTTAACATAGTTTAATTATAGCTTAAATTATCATAAACCTTTTGTCTCAAATAAACCAAACCAAACCTCACTGGTTCCCGTCATGTCGATTCCGACTCATAGCGACCCGACAGGACAGAGAAAAATTGCCCCATAGGGTTTCCAAGGAGCTCCTGGTGGATTCTTTAGCAGTGGAACTCTTAACCACTATGCCACCAGGGTTTCTTATGAATTGACTTGACGGCAAGAGTTTGGTCTGGTTTGGTTTCTCTCAATAAATACATTAAAATTTTTTATGAAGAATTAAATAGATTAAACAATCCCAAGGCATACGATTCAATGGCCCTCTTACATAATGAAAAACATTCAAGATTACCAAAAGGGACAGACAGTTTATCCGTTTATCAGTGTTTTATTGTTTATAAAAAAAAGTTTTATGGTCCAATGTGATTCATTGGCCCCAGTAACATAAACAAAAATCTTGTATTATCTATGAGTCCTAATTTCATAATGGCTCACATTCAAGGACACTGAAAGTTTCAGATTTCCTATACCCTGATGGTGCAATGGTTAAGAGCTCGGCTGCTAACCAAAAGGTCCACAGTTCGAATCCACCAGCTGCTCCGTGGAAACCCTATGGGGCAGTTCTACTCCATCCTATAGGGTCACTATGAGTCGGAATCACTCGATGGCAACGGGTTTGGTTTTTTGGTTTTATATACATAATAGATGTACTTTACACTCTATATGAATCTCCTTTTGTCAGATTCTGACAAAAAAATCATAACAGGTACTGTGATTAATGCATTAAAATCAATATGGTAAATTATAATTTTTCTAAAGGAACAACAAGAATTTGAAAATGTAAATAATGATGGAATTAAGATGGTTTAATCCAGAGGAGAGTGGTCCAAATCTATTCACTTGAATTAGCCAACCCCTGTAGTAGTTGTTGTTGTTAGGTGCCGTCGAGTCAGTTCCGACTCATAGTGAGCCTGTGTACAACAGAACGAAACACTGCCTTGTCCTGTGCTATCCTCACAATCATTACTATGCTTGACCCCATAGTTGCAGCCACTGTATCAATCCATCTCGTTGACGGTCTTCCTCTTTTACCAGGCATGATGTCCTTCTCTGGGGACGGATCCTTCCTGATAACGTGACCAAAGTATGTGAGACTTAGTCTCGTCATTGCTTCTAAGGAGCATTCTGGTTATACTTCTTCCAAGACAGATTTGTTCATTCTTTTGGCAGTCCATGGTATATTCAATATTCTTCGCCAGCACCACAACTCCAAGGCATCGATTCTTCTTCGGTCCTCCTTATTCATTTTCCAGCTTTCACACGCATGTGGGTCGATTGAAAACACCATGGCTTGGGTCAGGCGCACCTTAGTCTTCAAGGTGTCATCTTTGCTTTTCAACACTTTAAAGAGGTCTTTTGCAGCAGATTTGCCCAGTGCAATGCGTCGTTTGATTTCTTGACTGCTGCTTCCATGGGTGTTGATTGTGAACTGAAGTAAAATGAAATCCTTGACAACTTCAATCTTATCTCCGTTTATCATGATGTTGCTTATTGGTCCAGTTGTGAGAATTTCTGTTTTCTTTATGTTGAGGTGTAATCCACACTTAAGCCTGTGGTCTTTGATTTCCATCAGTAAGTGCTTCAAGTATTCTTCACTTTCAACAAACAAGGTCGTGTCACCTGCATATCGCAGGTTATTAATAGGTCTTCCTCCAATACTGGTGCCCCATTTTTCATATAGCTCAGCTTCTCGGATTATTTGTTCAGCTTATAGATTGAATAAACATGGTGAACTGATACAATACTGACACACACCTTTCCTAACTTTTAACCAAGCAGTACCTCTTTGTTCTGTTCAAATGACTGCCTTTTGATCTGTATATAGGTTCCACATGAGCACAATTAAGTGTTCTGGAATTCCCATTCTTCACAATGTTATCCATAATTTGTTATGATCCACACAGTCAAATGTCTTTGCTTAGTGAATAAAACACAGGTAAACATCTTCCTGGTATTCTCTGCTTTCAGTCAGGATTCATCTGACATCAGCAATGATATCCCTTGTTCCACGTTCTGTTCTGAGTCCAGCTTGAATTTCTGGCACTTCTCTGTCCATACACTGCTGCAGCCACTTTTAAATGATCTTAAGCAAAATTTTACTTGTGTGTGATACCAATAATTTTGTTCAATAATTTCCATATTCAGTTGGATCAGCTTTCTTGGGAATAGGCACAAACATGGATCTCTTCCAGTCAGTTGGTCAGGTAGCTCTCTTCCAAATTTCTTGGCATAGACAAGTAAGCACTTCCAGTACTGCATCCATTTGTTGAAACATCTCAATTGATATTCTGTCAGTTCCTGGAGCCCTGTTTTTGCCAATGCCTTCAGTGCAGCTTGGACTTCTTCCTTCAATACCATTGATTCCTGATCATATGCTACCTCCTGAAATGATTGAACGTCGACCAATTTTTTTTGGTATAGTGACTCTATGGATTCCTTCCATCTCCTTTTAATGCTTCCTGCGTCATTTAATATTTTCCCCATAGAGTCTTTCACTATTCCAACTCGAGGCATGAATTTTTTTCTTCAGTTCTGTCAGCTTGAGAAATGCCAAGCATGTTCTTCCTTTTTGGTTTTCTACCTCCAGGTCTTTGCACATGTCATTATAATACTTTACTCTGTCTTCTTGAGCTGCCCTTTGAAATATTCTCTTCAGCTCTTTTACTTCATCATTTCTTCCTTTTGCTTTAGCTACTCGATGTTCAACAGCAAGCTTCAGAGTCTCTTCTGACATCCATTTTGGTCTTTCTTTCTTTCCTGTCTTTTTAATGACCACTTGCTTTCTTCATGTATGATGTCCTTGATGTCATTCCACAACTCATCTGGTCTTCGGTAATCAGTGCTCAATGCCTCAAATCTATTCTTGAGTTGGTCTCTAAATTTAGGTGGGATATGCTCGAGGTCGTGCTTTGGCTCTCATGGACTTGCTCTAATTTTCAATTTCAACTTGAACTTGCATGTGAACAACTGATAGTCTGTTCTGTAGTCAACCCCTGGCCTTGTTCTGACTGATGATATTAAGCTTTTCCATCATCTCTTTCCACAGATATAGTCCATTTGATTCCTGTGAATTCCATCTTGTGAGGTACACATGTATAGTTGCCATTTATGTTCGTGAAAAATGGTATTTGCAATGAAGAAATCATTGGTCTTGCAAAATTCTATCGTGATCTCCAGCATCGTTGCTATCACCCAGGCCATATTTTCCAACTACCGATCCTTCTTCTTGTCTTCAACTTTCGCACTCCTACCACCAGTAATTAACAGTGCATCCTGATTGCAAGTTTGATCAATCTCAAACTACAGAAGTTGGTAAAAATCTTCAATTTCTTAATCTTTGGCCTTAATGGTTGGTGCATAAATTTGAAAAATAACCATATTAAATTATCTTCCTTGTAGGCATATAGATATTATCCTATCAGTGACAGGCACTGTACTTCACGATAGATCTTTAAATGTTCTTTTTGACGATGAATGCAAAGCCATTCCTTTTTGAGTTGTCATTCCTGGCATAGTAAACCATATGATTGTTGATTCAAAATGGCCAGTATCCATCCATTTTATCTCACTAATACCTAGGATATCATTGTTTATGCGTTCCACTTTATTTTTTAAGATTTCCAATTTTCCTAGATTCATACTTCGTACATTCCATGTTCCGATTTTTAGTGGATGTTTGCAACTGTTTCTTCTCATTTTGAGTCATGCTACATCAGCAGATGAAGGTCCCAAAACCCTGACTCTATCCATGTCATTAAGGTCAACTCTACTTGGTGGAGGGAGGCAGCTCTTCCCCAGTCATATTTTGAGTGCCTTCCAACCTGAGGGGCTAATCTTCCAGCACTATATCAGACAATGTTCCACTGCTATTCATAAAGTTTTCACTCACTGAGTGTTTTCAGAAGTAGATCGCTAGGCCCTTCTTCCTAGTCTGTCTGAGTCTGGAAGCTCAGCTGAAACCTATCTGCCATGGGTGACCCTGCTGGTATTTGAATACCGGTGGCATAGCTTCCAGCATCACAGCAACATACAAGCCCCCACAGTATGACAAACTGACAGATGCGTGGGGGTCTAACCCCTGTGGTTAGATGCTCCAGACTAGGAGGAAGTGTAGTGAAGGCAGCATCATAAGGATCATATGTTAATTCATTCTTAAATATTCACTTCGGACAACTGCACCTATCCATCAAAATTCATCAAATGTCAATAATTCCAGATAAACCTCCTTCCCCAAACCACAGAATGCCCTTACTCTTTTCTGTCTCTCTTGATTTATTCCTTTTATGTTCAGCCAAACTTGTCTTCTTGAGTTGTCCTTCCTGGTTAACCATGTTTACATACATTCAAAAAATACTAACTCAGGACCTGTGATGTGTTCTGGTCAATGGCAATTCAGCATTGAAAAAGAAAAAGCTCCTGGACTACATAGCTTATATTCAAGTTTCACAGATAAAATAATAAATGAACAGGTAAATATATAATGTGTTTTTTCGTTAGGTGCTGTCGAGTTTATCCAACACATAGCAACCTTATGTACAACAGAATGGAACACTGTCCTATCCTGCATGATCCTCACAAATGCTGCTGTTTGAGCTCACTGTTGCAGCCACTGTGTCAATCCATCTTATTGAGAGTCTTCCTCTTTTTCACTGACCCTCTCAACTTTACCAAGCATGGTGTCACTCACCAGGACAGATTCCTCCTGATAAAATGCCCAAGGTACGTAAAACAAAGGCTCGTCATCCTCTCCTCTAAGGAATATTCTGGCTGTACTTCTTCCAAGACAGATTTGCTTGTTCTTCTGGCAGTCTGTGGTATATGGTATATTCAGTATTCTTGACCAACACCATAATTCAAAGGCATCAATTCTTCTCTGGTCCTCCTTATTCGTTGTCCAGCTTTTGCATGCATATATGGTGACAGAAAATGCTATGGATTGGGTCAGGTGCACCTCAGTCCTCAAAGTGACATCTTTGCTTTTTGACTCTTTAAAGAGGTCTTTTGAAGCTAATTCGCCGAATGCAATGCCACTTGATTTCTTGACTGCTGCTTCCATGGGCGTTAATTGTGGATCCAA
This sequence comes from Dugong dugon, assembly GCA_030035585.1. Taxonomy (NCBI): domain Eukaryota; kingdom Metazoa; phylum Chordata; class Mammalia; order Sirenia; family Dugongidae; genus Dugong; species Dugong dugon. Next base: position 3,094,053 of record CM057478.1, on the reverse strand, counting down.
GTAAAATTAAATCCTTGACAACTTCAAATTTTTCTCTTTTTATCATGATGTTGCTTGTTGGTCCAGTCGTGAGGAGTTTTGGTTTCTTTACATTGAGGTGTAATCCACACTGAAGGCTGTAGTCTTTGATCTTCATCAGTAAGTGTTTTAAGTCCTCTTCACTTTTAGCAAGTAAGGCTGTGTCATCTGCATATGATAGGTTGTTAATGAGTCTTCCTCCAATCTTCATGCCTTGTTCTTCATATAGTCTAGTTGCTTGGATTATTTGCTCAGCATACACATTGAATAAGTATGGTGAGAGGATACAACCCTGACACACTCTTTTCCTGATTTCAAACTACACAGTATCCCCTTATTCTGTCTGAAAGAATGTCTCTTGATCTATGTACAGGTTTCTCATGAGCACAATTAACTGTTCTAGAATTCCCATTCTTTGCAATGTCACCCACAATTTCCTATGATCCACACAGTCAAATGCCTTTGCATAGTCAATAAAACATAGGTAAACAACTTTCTGGTATTCTCCACTTTCAGTCAAGATCCATCTAACATCAGCAGTGATATCCATCGTTCCACATCCTTTTCTGAATCTGCCTTGAATTTCTGGCAGTTCCCTCTCGATGAACTGCTGCAACCTTTTTTCAATTATCTTCAGCAAAATTTTACTTACTTGTGATATTAATGATATTGTTCGATAATTTCTGCATTCTCTTGAATCACTTTTCTTTGGAATGGGCACAAATATGAATCTCTTCCAGTCAGTTGGCCAGGTAGCTGTCTTCCAAATTTCTTGGCATAGATAAATGAGCACTTCCAGCATTGCATCTGTTTGTTGAAACATCTCATTTGGTTTTCCATCAATTTCTGGAGTCTTGTTTTTTGCCAGTGTCTTCAGGGCAGCTTGGACTTTTTCATTCAGTACCATTGGTTCCTGATTTTATGCTACCTCCTGAAATGGTTGAATGTTGACCAATTCTTTTTGGTATAGTGACTCTCTGTATTCCTTCCATATTCTTTTAATGCTTCCGGTGTTTTTCAGTGCAATGTATTAATAAGTGCTATAGGGAAAAATACCTTTTACCATGGTGGCACAGCGGTTAAGAGCTCAGGCTTCAAATCAAAAGGTCAGCAGTTCAAATCCACCTTCCATTCCTTGGAAACCTTATGGGGCAGTTCTACTCTGTCCTATAGGATCACTATAAGTTGCACTCGACTCGATGACAACGGGTCTTTGGTTTATAGAGAAAAATGTAGTAGATTTAAAGATTAAACAAAAAGTCGAGGAAGCCCTTTTAAAGGAAGGCTTATTTGAGAAAGCAGTCTGTGATCAGAGAAAGATAGTTCATTTAATATCTACATTTAATGTCTACAAGAGTGCTTCATGTAGATGTGTTGACAAAGATGAGACACCTAAGGTGAGAGCCAGGGTAGTGCAGCTAAAACAGAGTGAGGGAGGGGCAGCCTGAATGGGGATGAGATTAGTTCTGTTAATGCTGATCAGATCTTGTTGGGTCAAGTTACTAAATTCCAGTCAGCGGAGGCCTTAAAATAGCCTTCAAATATATGAATGAATTTTTCATTCTTTTAAAGACAAAAGAAAGTTTTTTCACATTGAAATATAAAGTTAGAAAATATGTAAAAATAATATAATAATAAACATGGTTAGTCATATTACTGAGGATGGTAGTATAACCTTTTCAGAAGGTTGTACTTTTTAATAAAGTGTATTGATTAGTTCCATAAAATTGTATCAGGCACATCTGACGTGACTATAGTGGTACTGGCACTGACAAAATAATAGTAGAGGCACAATACTTGCTTTTAAAGGATCCTCAGCTGTAAGAACTGTGTTGGGTAAACACAAGATGCTAAAGGAAATCATACAGCACCCTGTACTTCCCCCCATAGGAGAGTCATATGGTATTCAAAACTTCTACCCAAACCCACTCACAATTGTAAGCTTTGTGAAGAAAAGATATTGTGTGGTTTATTAATTGTGTTCTTACCTAAGAGCAAAGTGTTTTAAATATAGCAGGATGGGCAATCACTATTTTCAAAAGGAACGAACAAACTAATACAATAAAAACAATACAATCAATAATTACAATGCAGTATTATAAGGATCGTGGGACACAGTATGGGCCAGGGAAGTGTGTAGGAGAACAGTTCATTAGAGATGAGTCCTGAGAAGATGAGGCATGAGCTGAATCCTGAAGCATCCAGAGGAGTTACTAGACAAATTCTTTTAATCAACTGTCTAAAATATACTCAAAGAGCTAAAGGAAAACATGGACAAAGAGCTGAAGGAAATAAGAAAATAAAAATGTAAACAAAATGAGAATATCAATAAAAAGAAATTATACAAAGGAACCAAGCAGAAATCCTGGAGCTGGAAAGTACAATAACTGAAATGAAAAATTCACTAGAGGATTTCAACAGCAAATTGGAGTAGGCAAAAGACAGAATCAGTGAACTTAAAGATAGGACAATTGAAATTATATAACCAGAGGAGCAGAATAAAGGGACCTAAGGAACCTGTAGGACACCATCAAGCTGACAACATATGCATTACGGGAGTTGCAGAAGACAAAGAATGAAAAGAATATGAAGAATACTTGAAGAAACAGTGGCCAAAAGTCCCAAATTTGATTAAAAACCTGAATCTACATATCCAAGACTCTCATTGAAATCCAAGTAGGATAAACTCAAGGAGATCCACGCTGAAACACATTATAATCAAACTACTGAAAGACAAAGAGAGAATCTTGACAGCAGTGAGAGAAGGAACATCTCATGTAAAAGCAATCCTCAATAAGATTAATAGTTAACTTCTTATCAGAAACCATAGACGCCAGAAGAGAGTAGGATGACATATTTAATGTGCTGAAAGAAAACAAATGTCAACCTAGAATTCACTATCTAGCAAAACTGTCCTTCAGATATCAGAAATGAGTTAAGACACTCCCGAACAAACAAAAGCTGAGGGAGTTTGTTACCACTAGACCTTCCCTACAAGAAATGTTAAAGGGTATTATTCAGATTGGAATGAAAGGACAGTAGACTAGAAGACATACGAATAAACAAAAACTTCCAGTAAAGGTAAATTTATGGGCAAATACAGAAGCCAATGTTATTGTATTTTTGGTTTGTAACTCTACTTGCTATGTCCTACATTATTTAAAAGATAAATGCATAAAAATAATTATGTATCTAAAGTTGTGCACGCAATATATAAATATGCAATTTGTGACAACAAAAATATTAAGAAAAGTGGTGAACAAAGCTGTGTACGAATAGAGTTTGTTATGCTACTGAACTAAAGTTGTTATCAATTCAAACTAGATTATTTTAAGTTTAGGATGTCAAGTATAATCCTCATTTTAACCACAAAGAAAATATCTAAAAATAAATGCAAAAGGAAATGAGAAGGGAATCAAAGTGTTTCACTTCAAAAAATCAACTAAATACAAATGAAACAGTAATGAATGAAATAAGGGACAAAAGAGTTATAAGATATACAGAAAACTAATAGCAAAATGGCCTAAGTGAATTCTTTCTTGTAACTAATTACTTTAAATAAAAATCATTTAAACTCTCCAAAAAAATTTTTTAAAAAAAGGCCAAGATTGGCAGAATGGATTTAAATAAAATGATCCACCTATATGTGGTCACAAGAGACCCATTTTATATCCAAAGAAAAAATAAGTTGAAGGTGAAAGGAGGGGAAAAGATATCCCATGAAAATGTGAACTAAAAGAGAACTGAGGTAGCTCTACTAATACCAGACACATAGATTATTAGTCAAAGACTGCTACAAGAAACAAACAAGGACATTATGTGTTGATAAAAGTGTCAATTTATCAAGAAAATATAAGTCATAATCCTATGTACACCCAAAAACAGATCGCAAGAATATGTAAAGAAACTGACAGCTCTACAATAAAAGTTGAAGATTTCAATACACCACTTTCAATAATGAATAGAAATCTAGACAGAAGATCAATAAGCAAATAGAAAACAAAAACAAACAAACAAACAAAAAACCGGACCCATTGCCGTTGAGCAAATCCTGACTTATAGCAACCCTACAGAACAAAATAGAACTGCCCCATAGAGTTTCCAAAGAGCAGCTAGTGGATTCAAACTGCTGACCTTTTGGTTAGCAGCCAAGCTCTTAACCAGGTACTATTAAGAAATTAAAAGGAGCCCTAGTGGTGCACTGGTTAATCGATCGACTGCTAACCAAAGGTCAAAATCACCAGACACTTCGTGAGAGAAAGATGTGGCAGTCTGCTTTTGTAAGATTACAGCCTTTAATCTTTTTGTCCTATAGGGCCACTATGAGTCAAAATTGATTTGATAGCAATGTGTACAGGTATATATAAGCCAGACTTAACAGACATATATAGGACAGTCCACCAAACAACATCATGATACAATTCTTCTCAAGTGCACATGGATCATTTTCTAGGATAGACCATATTTTAGGCCATAAAATAAGTCTCTATACATTTTAATATATACAAGCCATATAAAGTATCTTCTGCAACCAAATGAAATGAAGCTAAAAATCAATAACAGAACGAAAACTAGAAATCTCACAAATATATGGAGATAAAGCAGCACAACACACTTATAAACATCGAAGGAGACAAAGAAGAAATGAGAAGGGAAATCAGAAAATAGAAACTAATGAAAATGAAAATACAGCATAGTAAAATTTATGTGATGTGGCGAAGTTAGCATTCAGAGGGAAATTTATAGCTGCCAATGTCTACATTAAAAAAGACAAATTAAAAAAATTCATAAATTAACTTTACACCTTAAAAAACCCTAAAAAGAATAGAAAACTATATCTAAAGCTAGAAGGAAGAAAATAAAAAGGATTAAAAAGAAGTTAAATAAAGTAAAAAAAAAAAAAAAAAAGAAAAGAAAAAAATAGATAAAATTGACAAAACCAAGATTTGCTTCTTTGACGAGATCACCACTAGGCAAACTTTTAGCTATACTGAAAAAAGAAAAATAAAGAAGATGCAAATAACTAAAATCAGAAATGGAAGTGGGGACAATACTATTGGCCTTACAGAAATAAAAACGATTATCAGAGAATACTGTAAACAATTGTACACCAATGAATTAGATAACCCAGATGAAATGGCCAAATTCCCCAAAACACACAAATTACCTAAACTCAGTCAAGAAGAAACAGAAAATCTCAACAAACCTATAATAAGTAGAATTATTGAATTAACAGCCAAAAACTTTCCCACAAAGAGATGTGGAGCACCAGATGGTTTCAGTGGAGAATTCTACTAAATATTTAAAGAAGAATTAACAAAAATCCTTCTCAAACTTTTCCAAAAAAAAAACAAGAGAGAGAGAGCTGAGGAAACTTCCTAACTCATTCTTTGAAACCAGTATTACCCTGATACTAAAGCTAGATAAAGACAACACAAGAAAAGAATGTTACAGAACAATATCATTTATGAATATAAATGCAAAAACCATCAACAAATTAATCAAGAGGATTATACATCATAATCAAGTGGGATTTATTTCAGGGTTACAAGGGTGGTTCAACCTAAGAAAACCAATCAATGTAATACATGACATTAACAGCATGAAGCCAAACCCCCCCACCCCCACCCCCACACACAATTATCTCAAATGATGCAGGGAAGGCATCTGACAAAATCCAATCTCTTTCATGATAAAAACATTCAGAAACTAGGAGTGGATGGAAACATCGTCAACATGATAAAGGGCATTTATGAAAAACCCAAAGATAACACTGTATGCAGTGGTGAAAGAATTGATTTTAAGCTTTCTCCTTAAGATGAGCAGCAAGTCTAGAATGCTAGCTTTCAACACTCTTATTCAACATTAAACTGAAAGTTGTATAGCAAATAGACAAGGAAAAGAAATAAAAGTTATCCAAATTGGAAAGAAAGAGTAAAGCTATGTTTGTTCACAAATAACAGGATCCTATATTGAGAAAATTCCAAAAATCCACAAAAAAGATACTAGAACTAATAAACAAATTCATTAATGGTGCAAATCACAGGATCAAAACACAAAAATCAGTTGTGTTTCTATACACCAACAATTAATAATCAGAAAAGGAAATTAAGAAAGTAACTTCATTCATAATAGCATCTAAAAGAATAAAATATCTCGGTATCAATTTAACTAAGGAAATGAATGCCCTGCACACTAAAAACTACAAAACATTGTTGGAAGACATTAAAAAAGAGCTAAATAAATGGAAAGACATAATGTGTTCATTGATTGAAAGACTTAATATTGCGAAGATATCAATACCACCAAAGGCAATCTACAGATTCATTGTAATCCCTATCAAAATTCCTACAGCTTTTTTTTTTTTTTTTTTTGATAAAATAAAGAGCCAATCCTCAAACTCATACGGAATTGCAAGGTAGTCCAAATAGCCAAAACAATCTTGAAAAATAAAAATAAAGTTGGAGAATTCACACTTTCCAATTTGAAAACTTACTACAAAGTTATAATCAAAACAATGTGGTACTAGACTAGAGCTAGAAACATAGACCAATGAAATTGAATTGAGAGTCCAGAAATAAATGCATGCATTTATAGCCATGTGATTTTCAACCAACTTGCCAAGTCCATTCAATGGGGAAAGAATATTCTTCAACAAATGGTGCTAGAAAAACTGGATTTCCATGTGCAAAAATGAAGATGAACCCCTAGCTTAGGCCACATACAACAATTAATTCAAAATGGAGAAATAGCCTGAAGATAAGTGCTAAAAAACCATAAAACTCTTAGAAGAACATATAGAAATAAATCTTCTTCATCTTGATTTGGCACCAAAAACATGAGCAACAACAACAAAAATAGATAAATTGGACTTCATCAAAATTTAAAAAAAAAAAAAAAGAAACCTTCTGTGCACCAAAGAATATCATTTTTAAAAAAATGTATAAGATGGCAGAAAATATTTGCATTCATATAGCTGATAAGAGTTTAATATCCAGAATATATAAAGAATTCTTACAATTCAACAAAAAAGACAAACAACCCAGTTTAAAAAATAGGCAAAGGACTTCAACAAACATTTCTCCAAAAAAGATCTATAAATGGCAAATAAGCACACAAAAAGATGTTCAGCATCATTAGCCATTGCTGTTGTTAGCTGCCATCAAGTTGTCTCTGACTCATGATGATCCCATATATAAAAGGATTTAAGTTGCTCAGCCCTGAACCATTTTCATGATCATTGGTATGTTTGAGTCTATCGCTGAGGCCATGTGTCAGTCTATATCACTGTGGGTTTCCCTCTCCTTTGCTGACTCTTCATGTAACTAAACATGATGCTTTAAGTCAATGTCTCAGACAACAGTCTGTGATTTCATTGGCTAATTTTTGGAAGTAGATCTCCAGGCCCTTCTTCCTAGTCTGTCTTAGTCAGGAAATTCTTCATAAACCTCTCTGCCATGGGTTACCCTGCTGGTACTTGAAAAAGCACTGGAAGAGCTTCCAACATCATAGCAACTTGCAAGCCACCACAGTATGATAAACTGATAGACAGGTGGTGGAATTAGTCATAAGGGAAATGAAAATCAAAACCACAATGAGATACCATTTCACGTCTTCTACTAAGATGGGAACACTTTTTAAAAAATGGAAAATAACAATTGTTGATAAGAACGTGGAGAAATTGGAATTCTTGTACACTGTTAGTACAGATATAAAATGGTGCATCTCCTATGGAAAACAAATTGGCAGTTCCTCAAAAAGTTTACATAGAATTACTATATGACCCAGAAATTCCACTCCTACATATATACCCAAAAGAATTAAAAACATTCAGACACTTGAACACTTGTACATCAATGTTCACTGAAGCATTATTCACAATAGTTAAAAGGAGTAAACAACCCAAATGTCCACCAACAGATGAATGGATAAACAAAATGTGGTACATGCATATTATTCAACCAAAAGGTCGGCAGTTCGAATCCACCACCCGCTGCTTGGAAACCATATGAGGCAGTTCTACTCTGCCCTATAGGATCGCTATGAGACGGAATCGACTCGACGGCAAAGTGGGTTTTTTTTTTGTTGTTTATATGCTATAAATATGTATGTATATTTATATATATGTGTGTGTGTATATATATATATATATACATATACACACACATATATCCAAAGACTTTGCTCTTATCATTGACTTCTTTTCTACAGAAATTTACCTACTGAATCAAATGGGTATTTTTGTCAGTTGTCAAATTTCAATTCCTAAATTCAGTCCATAAACATGTATTTGTCTAATACTAGAAAAAAGCCAAAAAAAACCATTAAAATAATGCAAATAAGTATTAATGAAATGTATGTAAATTATAATTATTTATAAACAAATACAAAAAGTTTTTCATAAGATATTGCATTTAAACTGAGGGTAGTTGCTAGAACAAAACAAAGGTATACAAATATACAACATGTTCAGGAAAAATTACATAGTTCATTTTATCAAGAAAACAGTGGTCCTCACGCTACAGTACATGTACCTTAGAAGACTTTTCAAGGGCAGCAGAAGCTAGATGGTTTTAAAACAGTGAGTCTCAAACTTTACTGTGCATCAGAATCCCCTGGAGGGCTTATGAGACACAGATGTCTGGGCCCATAACCAGAGTTTCTGTGTCCATAGACATAGTTGGACCTGAGAATTTACATTTATAGCAAGTTCCTAATTGATGCTGCTGGCTCTTGGGCCACACTTTCTGAATCACTGCTTTAAGGAAATCAATTCCTAGATCCTCTCCTTTCCTAGACTGAAGAATTGACACCTTTGAATTGTGGTGCTGGTGAAGAATATTGAATATACCATGGTCTGCCAAAAGAATGAACAAATCTGTCTTGGAAGAAGTACAGTCAGAATGCTCCTTAGAAGGAAGGATGGCGAGACTAGTCTTACATAGTTTTGACACGTTGTCAGGAGGGATCCGTCCCTGGAGAAGGACATCATGCTTGGTAAAGTACAGGGTCAGCGAAAAACAGAAAGACCCTCAACGAGATGGACTGACACAGTGGCTGCAACAATGGGCTCAAGTATAACAATGACTGTGAGGATGGCGCAGGACCGGGCAGTGTTTTGTTCTATGGTGCATGGGGTCGCTATGAATCGGAACCAACTTGACGGCATCCAAGAACAACTCCTTTCCTATACGTTACAAAAAAAAAAATCTGCATAGGAAATCCTCTGTGGTCAAATCCTTGGGCTAATTCTCTTTTTCTGCCTCTCGTTTCCCAGTTGCCTTTAAGTCACTTTAAAAAGAGGAAAGCATATCTGGAATCTTTCTGTGCTGTATTTCTCCAAGTTTTAACACCTCTGTGACACCATACAAAGTGACAATCACAAACATCACAAAGATTGAATATAAATGGCTCTATAAGTAACCAACTTTTACAAGCCAGGTAAATTCCAATTCTTTGCTTTCAACAAAATGAAGCAGGACCTAATGAAAAAGTCACCGGGCAGATTTCTAACATTAATTCGGGGGGATAGATAGCTATGTGAATTTATCAAGGAGTTCACCATCATTTAGAGACACTGGCATAACAAATTCCTTTATCTCGAATGATCAAAATTTGTCAGACTTCACTCCTATTGAAAAAAAAAAAGAATATGACTGATACTGATTTCTGTGTCATTACAGCAAAAAGTGACATCATCCATGAAATCATGAAACAATATGAAATGAAAGAAAACTGCATCTTATTATAAGATATATTTCAAATAAAATTTTACCTGTAGTGCTAATTTATCAAAACCTATGTTTAGCTGCTTTGATCACTTTTTAGTACTAATCATTACAATGATATTTCAAATCAGAGAAAAAAGATTTTTTTTGCAAACAATTAGAGCCACACAGTGACAGGAAATTTAAAAAGTTTTTTTCAATGTATATACTCATTTATATTCAAATAATTAGTGTTTTTATTGGGTGCTGTTGAGTCAGTTCCAACTTACAGTAACCCCATGTGACAGAGTAACACTGTCCCATAGGGTTTTCTAGGCTGTCATCTTTATGGAAGCAAATCCCCAGGTCTTTCTCCCATGGAGCTGACAGTTAGGTTTGACCTCCGACCTTTTGTTTGGCCACCAAAGGAGCGCTTTTAACCACTGCACCACCAGACTCCTCAAAAAGTTAATTTAGACTCTACCAATAAAAGACTGTCAAGCATAAAATAATGTAGTAGGTTAGAAGTCTGTGGCACAAGTGGAGTGGAATATGAGTTCAGGAAGAAAAGGAAATCGTGTGTAAGAAAATTTGAAATAAGCAAAAATGATCACTGGGTGTCTGCAGTGGAGATCCATGCATTGTTTGCAATGCATCCTCCTAGGTTTTCCGGTCTCTCCTGGCCTATGAGATATTTTGCAAATCTGCAGGTTGTAAGTAACAGATAAAAATTAAAAATAATAGTAATTCATGTCTGCAGACATGGAAATGAACTCTGCCAAGTGGATGTTGAATTGACTTCTATTCCCTACCTCCATAGAAAAGCCAGTTTTGGTCCATCTATGAATTAACTTCAGCATTCCTTTACTCATTATACATTTGTGCTTCTTTTTTCTTTTCCTTAATCTGTTGACATCTGCCTGGCTCAATCTTTAATAATCAATTAAATAAAATCTTTAACATGTTTTCATTTTATATCTGCATAGAGTAATGATTTTACTCTTCTTTGAAAATTATCCTTTAATAGGTGCAGAACGGTTAGCTATTGAAAGGAGCTTAGTTCATGTATTCTCTAAATGGATGATAGTGACTTATCCAATTGCCAGATTGTTTAGATTCCACTGGACATGCTATAAAATGTGATCCAACAATTTTAACACACATATTTGAAATATACTGCAAATTAGATGTTTGTAATTAGTTGCACTATAATAAAAAGAACTTAGCTATTAGCTTAAAATCTGCAAGAAACAGTATTGCTGTACAAATTTCTTAAGAAGATCCTCAAACAAAAAATTTCGATGTGCACTGATATAGATAATATGGAAATGTGTAAACTACGTTGGAAGAGATAGGACAAAAATTTGACACAAGAACATGAAGTACTTTAAATGCCTTGCTAAAACTGAGATTTTAAAATTGAGATGTAATCAGTGGTTTTTGAATTAGGGAGTGAGAAAATCACACTTGAGTAAAGAAAACTCTGATTGCAGTGGAATAAATGGAATTGAATAAATAGGAAACCATAGGCAGGGATGGGTTTAGGTAGTTGTTATAGTATTAGGGGTGATTTCTCGGTCAAGTAGTGATAGTAAGACTAAAACAAATGGGTTCAGAGATGAGAGAAATGAAGGAGATAAAAGGAACATAAAATGGTAACTGGAAGTAGGATACGAAGATATCAGAAGATGTCTGATAACTCTGGAAGAAAACTCTGAAATCTACGTATTTTTTCCTCAAAGCATTCTATTGAGCTAGATATTAGAAGAGCTGTTTTAGGGAGATCTATTAGGATTTTACCAGCACTTCTAATTCATTCTGTCCCAAATAGAACTAATTATATGCTCATCATTATACTAAGCACTTCCTCCCGATACTCTCATCCATTCTTGAAAATAATGTGCATTCTGCTGTTTTGGGGAGAGTATTCTACAAACGTTAATTAGATCCCTTTGATTGATGGTATTGTCCAGTTTGTCTATGTTCGTATTGATTTTCTGCTGAGTAGTTCTATCAGTTATTAAGAAAAGGGTATTGAAATCACTAACACCACCTCTGGATTTGCTATGTTTCCTTTCAGTTCTGTCCATTTTGGCTTCATGTGTTTTGAAACCTTATTATTTAGTGTATACATATTTATGCATTATGTCGTCTTGTTGAATTGACACTTTTATCAACATATAAGGTCCCTCTTTGCCACCGGTCATTTTCTTGGCTGTGATGTCACTTCACTGGATGTTAATTTAACCATTTCAGCTTTCTTTTGACTAGTATTTATCTGGTCTATCTTTTTCCATCCTTTTATTTGTAACTTCTGTTGTTTCAGTCAAGGTGATTATAATGACCCTATAACGACAGAGGAGAACTGCGCCTTAGAGTTTCCTAGGCTGAAATCTTTATGGAAGCATATCACCAGGTCTCTTCTTCCAGAGAGCTGCTGGTGGGTTCCAACCACCAACTTTTCAGTTACCAGCCAAGCACTTAACCATTGCACCATCAAGGCTCCGTATTTGTAAATTACCTATCATTATACTTGACGTAAATGTATCATGGACAGCATAAAATTGGGTCATGATTTTTTTTATCCTTTCTGCCAATATTTGTATTTTAATTACGATGTTCAAACCATCTACATTGAATATGACTACTGATAAAGTAGGATTTGATCTGCCATTTTATTTTTGTTTTCTGTTGCTTGTCTATTTTTCACTCCAGTTTCTCCTTTCCTGCCTTCCTGCTGGTTACTTGAATATTTTTTTTTAATATCCCATTTTTCTTTATAGTATTTTTGATGGAGTCCCTGGGTGTTGGAAATAGTTAAGTGCTGGACTACTAAGCAAAAGGTTAGGGGTTCAAACCCACACAAAGGCACCTCAAAAGTAAGGCCTGGTGATGTGCTTTCAAAAGCCCACAGCCTTGAAAACTCTATGGAGACGTTCTACTCTGCACACATGGAGTTGCCATGGGTCGGGATTAACTCTCCAGCAACTAACAACAGTAACATGGTGTTTTGGAATATATCTCCATATATATGTGTGTGTGTGTGTGTTTGTTAGGTGCCACTGGGTTGGTTCTGACTCGTGGCGACCTAATACACAATAGGTCATTTCCCGGTCCTCCTGGCCATCCTCACAGTCGTTGCTATGTGTTTGTATATATATGTTATATGTATTACATACATAATGTAATATAATATAAACATATATGTATGTTTTAGTGGCTGTTCTAGGGATTGCAATATACATGAGTAACATAACAAAGTCTACTAGTATCAATGTCAATCCTTCAAGTGGAATGTAGAAACCTTACCACTAGTTAGATCCTTTGACCCTTCCCTTTTGATGACACAGCAGTCTTATATATTACTGCTATACACATTAAGACATCAAACAATGCTATAAGTTTTGCTTTCCACCATCAAACATAATTTTAAAAACTCAAAAAGAAGAGAATATTTTATTGACCTATATGTTGCCCCTTTCTATGGCTCTTTCTGAATTACTGAAGTTCCATTTCTTTGCTGTTTGAAGCACTTGCTTTAGCAATTCTTTTAGAACAAGTCTGCAGGTGACAAATTCTTTTAGTTTTCCTTTATCTTAGGATGTCTTTATTTCACATTCATTCCTGAAAGATAAATTCTGGATTGACAGTACTTTATTTTCAAAACTAAAAAAATGTTCTACATTCTTTTGGTCTGTTTGATGAGAAATTCACTGTCATTTAATTGGTTATTCTTTCACAGGTAATGCATCTTTTCTCTTTGATTCCTTTAAGACATTTTGTGTTTAGTCTTCAGAAGTCTGATAAATCAGTTTTCTCTATGTTGTTAAGATGGGATAATTTCTTTGGATCTGTCTTTAAGTTCACCGATTCTTTGTTCTGCCACATCTAGTCTACTATTGCATTTTTTCAGTTAACATTCTATTTCAGCTATTGTTTGATTAAGTTATAAAATGTCTGTTTGGTTCTTTATTATGTGTGTTATTTCTTTGTTCAGACATTCTCTTTTTTCATGTGTTTTAAGAGTGCTCATAATAGTTTGTTGGAGCATTTTTATGATAGCTGCTTTAATATCACCAGATAATTCAAACATTATCGCATCTTGGTGTTGGTATTTGTTGATTTTCTTTTCTCATTCAAGTGGAGCTTTTATTGTTTTTTGCTAGGATGAGTAATTTTGAGACTATATTCTGGACATTTCATAATGTTATGAGATTTTATTTTAACAGGCAGCCAACCTCTGAGGCTCAGAATGCACATCCTGGACCGCTTTGGGGGCTGTGGCTTTAAAGCTGATTTCGTTTTCAAAGTCTTTGCAAGCTGTTCTGGTATGTTCTACTTCTGTGCTACCCAGAGACCAAGCTGAAACCCGAGTGTTTTAATTCACAAAACGGTTGTTTGTAAGCCTTTTGTTCTGTTGCTTCTGGTTGGTTTCATGTACAAACCACACAGAAGTCTTACCATGACTTTATACACAGATCTAAAGGATCCTTTTTCTCCAGCTCCCTCTTCTTTGTAGTCTCTCCTTCCTGCTCTAGTTGGGCAGGGTACGGAGCAGCCTCTCTGTTGCCATTCACTTAGCATAAGAGGAGGAAGATCAAAGGGGCTTTACTCCAGGTCTCTGCAGTGCCTGGTGGGAATAATGAAGGGGCTCCTCATATTAGTGTGAAGTGGGGATGGTTAGCAGGGCTCTACTACAGCTTCTGTGGCCATAATACCCAGCAGAGACCCAGAGTAGCACAGTTGTTGTTGTTGGTTTGTTTGTTTTTGTAGTGTTCTCCAGAAATGAAGGATTCTGTCAAATCAAAACCAAACCCATTGCCACTGAGACGATTCCCATTCATGGAGATCCCATATAACAGAGTAGAACTACTCCATACGGCTCTTGGCTGTAATCTTGACAGAAGCAGAGAGCCGGCCTTTTGTTCTGTGGTGCCACGGGGTGCGTATAAACTGCCAACCTTTAGGTTAATGTTGTTGTTGTTGTTAGGTGCCATCAAGTTGGCTGCAGCCCATAGCGACCCTGTGTACAACAGAACAAAACACTGCCTTCTACTGTGCTATCCTCACAAACGTAGTTATCCTTGAGTCTACTGTTGCTGCCATTGTGTCAATTCATCTCGTTGAGGGTCTTTCTCTTTTTTGCTGACCCTCTACTTTACCAAACGTGATGTCCTTAGGTTAATAGTCAAGTGCAAACCCTTTACACCATCCAGACACCCAGGGTAGGGCTGCTCTTTTTCTGGACTTTTTCTTGCCATTTCAGAGTCTCCCAATAGTTGACTTACATATTTTGTCCAGGTTTTTAGTTGTAATTAGTGGCAGGAATATTGTGGAATGTGCTTGCTTCAGTTTGTCCAGACCTGAAAACCTCATCTACTCTTCTTGTGTTCCCCAAAACGATAAAGAACACCACCATCCATTAGGTTGACCAGGCAGGACCTACGTTTGAGAGTGTGTTCTTTGGGTTCTCTTCATCCCCAATGTTACTGCTCAAGCATTTTTTATTTTTCCTTCTTTCTGCACAGATTAGTGCACTATCTTCATAGATGTTCTCTTTGCTTCCAATCTTTTCTTGTTTCAGTCTATTCAGTAAGAAGCAATCAGAGTAATCATTCTACATAAAAAATCTGACCATAATATATCTTCACTTAAAACCTTTCAACAGAATTCCATTTCATTTAGGAAAACACCATAAATATTGAGAGGAACCGTTAGCACCTGGACCCTGTTAACTTGTTCAACCTTATTCTTGCTTTTACATACTGTGTCCCAACTGTAAGGAACTTCTTTAACTTCCTAACTTGCCCTGCTTTTATCACTCAGTGTTAATTTAGGTTCTGCGTTCCCTAGATTATAAGCTTGATGAGAAAGCTGCGATTTCAATCTGCTCCCCAATCGATCCCCAGAACCTGGCACACAGTAACTATTCAAAAAATCAATTTTATTTGAACGAATGAGTGCAGACATCCAAGTGTTTGACACTGGGTGACTGAGCAGGTCATGGTGTCATTATCAAAGTTAGGAAATCAAGTAGAAGATTCTGCTTCCTGACAGAAGAGTTAGGATGAGCCCTTCTTTGGACTTCAATATTCATATACACGTATATGACCATGTGGGTGTGTGGGTGTTCTTGTTCGGCAGTTTCTTAAAGAAGCAAATTGCAAATAGTAATATGTATAACTAAGCATAAGAAGAGAAAACTTGAAAATATTTTAAGTTCATGAGAAAGAAATGTTTCTGGTAATAAGAACTCTAAAGAAGTTTAGTTGAAAAATACACACTGTCATAGGAGAGTTGAGTATCGACCTGTAACTAAAAATCCAGGAGAGCAGAGGGAACTTGTAGAGGTCAATAATACATGAGACAAGTATAACCTCCTTAAATGAGTTGGATTACTGAGTGAAAAGTAGTTTTCATCCTTGGGCCTGAGACTTGTGTTATCCTCCCAAAGTCTAATGTCCTCAAAACTCAATTTTTTAAGTTCCTAAAGTATCACAAAGAGGTATCTGGCATAAAATAAATGTGAGAAATTACTTATTTTTAAGGAACTTGTATGAACACTGAAATATAGCTGTTAGTTCCAATACTGCCTCTTTTAAAGTTGAAAGTGTGAAATAATTTATATAGAAAGTGCAATAATGGTAAAAGCACTGATGTTCCAGAAATTAGAAAATAAATAACGATTCTGCGTAGGCAGTGAGCTCCTATGTTAGGAGCGTGGGTCCTAGTGTAACCATGTAAACACTGCATGGCAGAACAGGATGCTACATTAGTGGAGTACAAATTTAATATAATCCTCAGAGCAATATCTGAGGTTTCTAGTAAGTTTCACTTTTTATATTACTGTTCTCAGCAATGACAGTCTTGGAGTTGAATAATATTGTGAGGCACAAAATAGAAAAAAAAATCATACAAAACTTTAAAAATGTGTGACTAACATCAAGTTCACATTCCAAAGCCCAACAGATAATGCAAAAAAAATATTCTCAAGAGTAAGCAATGCCTAGAAACACCAAAACCACAAACCTGTTGCCATCAAATCAATCCTGACTCACAGCAACCTTACAGGACTGAGCAGAACTGCCCCATACGGTTTCCAAGGAGCAGCTGGTGAATTCGAACTGCCAAACTTTTGGTTAGCAGTCATAGCTCACTGTAGCTCTTAACCCTAAGCATAAACTGGAGCCCTGATGGCACAGTGGGTAACAGCTCACCTGCTAAAAGGTCGGCAGTTCAGATCCACCAGCCCTTCCCTGGAAACCCTATGGGGCAGTTCTACCATGTCCTATAGGGTCACTATGAGTCAGAATTGACTCTATGGATAAATTAGAACAAAATATGTCTTTGTTATTTATGATACCAGTGACAAACAACCCCAAATAAAAGGCTCTTATAAACCTAACCTGGAGTTTATGGTCTAGCCCAAAACCCAATGCCACTGAGTGGATACCGACTCATAACAACCCTATAAGACCGAGTAAAACTGCCTCATACAGCTTCCAAGGAGCACCTGGTGGATTTGAACTGCCGACCTTTTGGTTAGCAGCTGCAGCTCTTAACCACTTTGCCACGAGGGTTTCCATAGTCTATAGCCCAGGGGTAGGCAAATTATAGCCCGAAGGCTACATTGTACCCCTCCCCCTTGTTTCTGTAAATAAAGTTTTATTGGAGATAAGCATGTTCATGTCCCCTCATTATCTATGACTTCTATTAGCATGGCTGACAGAGTGGAAAATATTTACTCTCTTTTGTGCTTTACAGGTAATGTTCGCTGGCCCCTGGTCAGCCCTAAAGGCTTGAGAAAGCCTCTAGTTTCTCACGAGCCCAGATTCCAATCTTGGGATCTTCCAGCCCTCTGGTTAGTCACATGATTCAGAAGAAAAGCATTCACTTAGCCATTCTATCTGTTAAGATAACAACAGGAAACATGATTCACTCTAATCAGGATTGTTGATAGAGGTTTTACCAACAAAGGTGCAGGTATTATTAATAACGGTGTAGGTGGGGAATAAGAGAACCACAGGAATACACAGAACCTTGGTCTAAAAGCAGAAGAGCTGCTACAATTCCAAGGCTCAGATGTACTGAAGGCAAGAAGCAGCTACCAGGACCCAAAGGCGAGAGTCTTGTAAAGAAGGATGCCTTGAGATAAGCAATAACATTGGGTCTACGGATGCAGTAAGCCTGTGAGAGGAACATAATGGAAGAGAGCCAGAGCAAGAACTTGCGGACCCTGTTCTGTTCCCTCCAGTCTGTTTTTCCCCCATTGGGAATCACAGTGGAAGCCAAAGGGCATGGAACCATTAATTAGTTCATCCTGGTCAGCTTCCTAGGGCAGAGAGTAGGGTGAGGTTGGGAAGTAGATCAAGGAGAAGAGGTGAAAAGACAAAGAAAATACGGCTAGAATAATGTGAATGGCTTCTTAAATAGTCTTCCATAATCCATTCATAAAAGGAGGCTGATCAGTGACCTTCAGTCTCATCAATCAGGACAGTCATCAGTCAGGCTAGCAGTGAGAGACAGAAAGTGGGAGAGAGAGGGAGTAAGAAAAAGAAAGGAGACTGGAATAGCTGAGAAGTTCTCACACAGAGAAGAACGTAAAGCCAATCGTATAAATTGAATTTAACTGCTTTTCATAAATATGTCATTTCATAACATGATTTGTTCCAGGTTATTGAGTACTTTTGTTAGAGGACCCTAGAGGCTGAAGACATCTAATTAATTACAACACCATCGGTTATCAGACCATGTCTAGTCACCTCCCCACCACATCACTCACCTCCTCTCAGTTGCCTGAAGACTCTCTGGAGAAGTCCGGACGGGTCCAGATCTAACCAGCTCACACTGGTCAGACATGCGCAGAACAGACAAAGATGACCGATAGACGACCCCGGGCAGCCACGCATGCTCAGTAACACAAGCGAGCCCCAGTCAAGGAACCAAAAGACTCACTCCAGGAACCAACGTCGCTGGATATTCGTTATCGGCAGTAGCCGAGCCCATTTCAAAAGCCAACCGTCCTTCGGTCACTTCCGGGCCAAGGCTTAGCCCACCTCGTAATAAATAGTCAATAGAAATTACGAATAGTTAGTTTTCTGACCCTGTCCACTGCCTTCCTCCACCCCTACATGAATATGTATAAGTATAAAATGTGATTTCTCACTCAACTCTAGGAACCCAATCTGAGGTCAATACCTCTGAGCTTCCGCTTGCCAGCCTGAGAGATAAGCTCTGTCTTCAGCCTCTGAAAGAGTGTCTTGCACGCTGGGTGCGGAGCCATTGGCCCGGTTTCACTTTCAGAAAAAAAAAAACCATACATATGTAAGGTCCTGCATCCATGTTCTTGACAAATCATTATAGTTATTTAATGGCAGGATTTTCAATTGCAGCTGTGGCCAAATTCAAACACTGATACTAAGTTTTGGGGAATATCCTCGGTCCAGAATAGTTATGTAGGTTACAGTGAACATAAATTATGTGAGTAATCTGTATAATGTATCATCGAATTCTTTTATTTGCTTTGCAAAAAATTATGCAACACTTAATTAGATCAGGGTTCCTTGCTTGGAAATATAATTTCCACTTAATTATTCCTTTTTTTACCTATAACACCACAAGTTGTTCCCCTGAGTATTTCCTTCATACATTTCATAGAGTCAGAAAAATTTGTGAACGGCTTTGAATTGGGCAAAAAAGATGACTGGGTAGGTCACCTCTAGGCAATGTTTACCTTTCAGTTTCTGTGAAACATTTTACAAACCTTCAAATTGTAGAAAACTGATAACATTGTAATGATTTTTGTCCATAGATATACAAATAAAATCTGTACAGTGACAAGAAATTGGCTATTGCCCTGTGGATATTGATCAGTTTGACATCTATTTGTAGCTTCAGCTCAGCATTATTGACTGCCTAATATATATGTGGTCCTTTAATTCTCCTGGGAACCGAATGTAACACCTTACTGTTTCCCTCATTAATTGATGAGTTAAATAAAAGCTATATACGTGTTTACTTAATATTTATACGAGAGTTGTGATTTTACCATTTTAAAACAATCATGCTTTAGTGATATATGTCTAATGCCAAGAATCGTGATTTAAACTGGAGAAGGTACATTAGTTTCTTAAGAAGCTTTAAAAGATGTCGCTGATTCCCTAGAGGGTGGAAGAAGGATTGCTGAGCAGCAGTTCAAGTAAACATCAATTTAAGCACCAGAGGCTTGGGGTGCCACGTTGATAAAGGGAACAACTTCAAAAGACAAACACATCCAATGCTTCTTAACGTGATGTGTGATTTTTATGATCAGCTATGGAATTTGAAAAGCCTTCTGTGTAGTACTTCTAAAATACTTCAGAGAATGACAGGGCCTGATTGCCATTCGTTGTTTTATGGTAGAGAAGGAAGTCATTTTATTGTTGTTTGAATATTTTTATACACATCCTTCACACTGGGGTTCCCTTATCACAAAAATTGTGGGTTTCCTAAAGCTCCATACTGGTATCCGGTTAAGGAGAAAAGGTTTTTCTCCCATGCAAGATTAATTAGGTGTTTGCCCACTTTAAAGGTACCTTCTATATCCTGTAGCCTCAGAGTGAATTTGGCAGCAACATGAGTTACTCACCTATTTGTACAGTAATATATTAAAGTAATCTGTAGGCAAGTATGCTTTGTGTAGGTACAGAGAGTAATGTTTTCATTTGGAATTTTTCAACGTCATGTAAAAATTATCCCATATGTGCCTTTGATAATGGCTCAAGGGTTTACCCTATATAAAATGCAGATACTGAAACAAACATTACATGTACATAATTTTATCAATGCTTTTGCCCCAGGAACTATGCCTAATGCCATAAAATATAGTGATGTGAGATGGACAGTTAGAAACAGAAGCCTCAGATGTATTCAAAGATAGCCTAGCAAGTGGCACTGCGGTTTAAAAACAAAACAGTATTTGGTTAGGAGTTAGATCTAGTAACCCTTTGGAATAGGCATACAAACAAACGTTAAGGAAAATGACTTCCAGCAACTATTAAGGCTCAATCATATTAAGAAATTCAGCAGAAGCATAAAAGGTAGACTTTTGTCATGGCTTGCCTGCTAAGATAAAAACTTAGCTCATCCTCATTCCCTGGAGACCCTAAAGCTGTTGAGTTGGTGAAAATAAGCATAAGCTTAACCACCCCTCATTTAAAAAAATGGTAATTTATCATTTCTAACTAAAAGAACAAATAATCATCAAAATATTATTCTCAACATGAGAAATGCATACAAGCTAATGTCGCTTTACCATTGGGTCAGTGACTTTTTGGTGTTCGCTGTGTGGGTCTCAATTGAGTCCCCGTCAGCCTGGAATGTAGAATAATGGGCAATTTAGGGGTCCAAATGTTGAATTTGTACTTGCAGTCATATACTTTCTCAAGAAATCTAATAGCCGAATCCCCAACACCAAATATTTGGGGTGTATAGATGTTCAACTATTTTTGAAATGTTAGAAAGAACTTGCTCAATATTAGACAGAATGTAGCTCAGTGAAGGACAATTAATTCCTTTTTGCCGGTTTTTATTAGGTAAAAATGCAAGAGGCATTTGAACTAACCTAATTCAACTCTCACAATGTCTTTGGATTACTTTCCTTGTTTAATTTAATCCTCACAATAGTCAAAAGTACACATTATTGATATTTTCCCCATTATATAGGTGAGCGTTAATAGTTTTCCCTAGCTCATTAACAGAAGAAGCTAGAGTCACAGCCAGGTCCATTTGCTCATAGCACACATATTCTGCCTCTATGGGAGCAAAGCAGGCATTTCACCAGAAGCTATAATTTGAAATAAATGTATTGTAAATACTATATACAGTTTTTTAAAAACTAACAAATGTTAACTTTATAATAGATACAGGATTTCTGTTAAGATAAACAGAGGATCTATTAATTTAATGTTAAAGCACAAAGTAATAGGTAGTTTTATACACACCAAGCCAAAAAACCAAACCCTTTGCCGTCAAGTCAATTCTGACTCACAGCGACCCTATAGGACAGAGTAGAACTGCCCCATGGGGTTTCCAAGGAGCAGCCGGTGGATTTGGATTCCAACTGCCAACTTTTTGGTTAGCAGCTGAGCTCTTAACCACTTTGCCACCAGGGCTCCTTTATAAACACACACACACACACACACACACACATATATACATACAGTTTACATATATACATATAGCTTATATACAGTTATATATACATATATATACAACTACGTCCTCCTTTGTGCTCTATCATATATTCTGTAGATAAATGATATTAGCTGAATTGCTTAGAGAACAATTCCAGCTGCTCTCTCCTCCTCCCTCCACACACCTTCATCTCTTGTCTGTCTTCCTGGTTATGCATTTACTGGGGACATCTCTCTGCTATTACAATATGACTCCTCCCATTCTTCCTAGATAGTATTGGACCCAGGATATATCAGGTCTACGGAGCAGTGGTAGCACAGTGGTTAAGAGCTCTGGCTGCTAAACAAAAGGTCGGTAGTTTGAATCTGCCAGCCACTCTTTGGAAACCCTATGAGGCAGCTCTACTCTATTTTACAGGGTCGTTATGAGTCAGAATGACCTCAATGACTTTGGTTTGGGTTTATGCCCCAACAGTCAAGTACATCCCTTGGCTTTTGTATTTTTGGAAACGGAACTGACAAAGTTCACTTTGCAGCTGAAGTTGTAACTTATAAAACTTGGAGAACATTGGTCTCATGTCATTCAAAGTTGGAAGAAAAAAAGTTCATCTGCCTCAGAAAGAAAATGAAACTAACAGGCATGGAGAAGCAGAGAAAAGAGAACTCCTAGTGGGGGTCATGACTGGATCCAGTTGTCCGTGCACTTCCTGTGGATTGTTTGAAACTTGCTTAGATTCCCTGAAGAAATAAATTCAACTCTTTGTTCAAGCTTGAGTTCAGCCTCTATCACTTTTAACCGATCTGCTCTTAGCTAATGCAAACTTTTAGAAATCTCTTATCTCAGTTTAAGGAAGTTATCTCTGAAACATTCATCACACGTGCATTGCAAGGTGGATGCTAAGAGATTGGAAGACAGAGATCAAGAGAAGGGTGAGCCAGACATTGATAAACAGAAGCATACGATTCTTCCATAATTGTACAAAGATGGTTACAAAGATTGATAAATTTTGCATACTTCTTCTAGCCAGTGGTTAGATTTAGCAAAACTGTCACCTTCCAAATATGCACCCATAACCAGGAATGAATGAGCTTTTCTAAAAGGTTAACTAATGTGAAAACATCGAAACAATGTCAAAATGAAATTCTAGTGTTAAAAACTAAATGCCAGACGAGTCTCCCCACGTGCTTAGTCAGTAACGTGGAGCGAGAAAATCAACAATAAGTCCACAGCCTGTGTGTTTAGCCTTTCAGTGATTGGAAATTAGAGAATTTTTGTTTCCATTCTATAAAATAAACTGAAATTTGGATACTAAGCATATAAAATATATATGTGTGTATACATATACTTATGCATGTGTGTATGTGTGTGTGTTATATAGCTAAGCTCCATTATAATTATTCTTAATCATGATTTGTTTTTCTGTTTTTATTCTTTTTTTCAATGAATTCGAATAACTAGTAATAAATTGTCCCTTGTAAACTTTTTCCTCAGAAACATGTACTCATTTAGTGGCAAAACCTGCCACTTTTTAAACAAAGTTTTTTATTTAGTAAGTATATGTTCATATTTACCTTTAAAAATCTATTTGGCATTGGACACTATAATGAGAAAATGTATTTAAAAATCTGATTAAACTATAAAGCAAAATATCCTTATTGCTTTTTACCATTTCTCGTTATTATAAAGCTTGTTGTAGTACAATATACTATGAGAAGTATTTCAAGTTTTTATCAAAAAAAAAACAAAAAACAAAAGCAAAAGCATGCTAATGAACTGCTGCTTGTGTTCATGGTTTTCCAATAAAATATGAAATGCCCTGACGTCTGTCTGGACTCAGTAGACCTTCCAGTAGTACTAAAGAGAGAAAAAAGAATACATATAATTACTGAAGAGATTGATTTGATCTGATCCAGGCCCTATGACAGAAATAAACAAAGAAATCACCACGGGATAAAGAGAGAAGTGTGGAGTCACAAATTAAAATTTATTTCCAAAGAGTGTTGCTAAAACATAACTAGCAACCATACTGAGCACCAGACACAGTGCAAAGAACTCTGATTCAAGTAATTACTCTTAAATAAAGTAAACATTTTCTTTAAAGTGTCAGAGTTAGTAAATGTCAAAACCTAATCTTTCGCTGAGTTCTTTTAGGTCTAATTAATTGTTTCTTTCTACCCTCTGACCCCAATTATTTATATCCCTCCCAGAGGCAAAATACCCTCACTCCCTCAAGGTCTCCAAAAGTCTTATCCTATTACAACATCAGCTCAACATCTAGAATCTCATCTAAATCAAGTCCTGGCATAGATCAGGCTGCCTGAGTTGCTCTTCCTGCGCAGTTCCTAGAAGGCCAGTCCCTCTCTACCTGTAGAACTTTGAAACTACGGAGACAGATTTTCTGTCTCCCACCCACCAACAAAACGTTGGGGCATGAAATCATAGTTGTAGACAATCCTGTTCAAAAAGGAGGATGGAGGACGGCAGGCAGGAAGCGTCACTCGTCCTATAGCAATTCCGAAGTTCAGCCAGCAAATGCTGGACTTTTCTGGAGTAGGTCTCAAGGCCTAGAAATGATTCTCCGTGATGCTGGTCTTTTCCACTGCGCTCTTTTTTCTGCCCTGTGAGTCACGCTTTTTTTTTTCTTTCATGAAAAGTCACATGGTTTTGCAGATAAATAGTTTTCTCCTCCTGCTTCCTTTTAGTAGAATTGTAGGGCTCAAATCTTTTTTTATCTGTGCTCTTTCCCTTTCAGTCCAAGCTGCCATTGTTTCTGCTGATAACATTCTCTCCAAAACACTGTATAAATTTGTGAAAAGATTACTCAGACAAAAGCCATAGGCAGAAAGCTCTTTGTGAGAAGCCTTTCTCTGTCTTGGGTTTCTACTGAGAAAGTTGAGGGACAATACCTTTAAGCTTCTTAGAAGCTCTATTTTTCAATTGAGAGAATCTGTGAAGGACACTCTTAATCTTGTAAAGTGCTTTTGTTTGGCACCATTTTTGATCCTTCCGCCATCTCAACAAAAATAATTTACAGGCACATTCTCAGCGTCATCTATAGACCATGTTTTTTTTAGCAGCCCCTTGGAGTCAATACTTGCTCAGGAACCAATTCTTAATTTTGACAGTTTGTCACTTGGAAAGGTTGAGAATTTTTAAAGACGTCTTGTTTGTTTAATGTCTTGTTTTAAAGATGTCACTTTATTTCTCTCCTTTCACATGTTACTATAAGCAGCACAAGGAAATGAGATGTTCTCTTCCTTAGAAATATCCTTAGCCAAATCACCGAGTTACGTAGGCACATTTTAGACTTTCTCCTCACGTGCAGGTGACCGTGTTGCTAAGATTGTCGGCTATTATGTAACAGGGTTTCTCCTTTCTTCAGTTTCCAACAATCTGTTCCTCAGCTCTTTGTGGCTTAAGTGGCGGTGCCCTCAATGTCCAGAATTCTACAGTCTGTTAAAGGCAATGTAGGTCTTCTCTAACACACTTCTAAAAACTCTTTCAGATTCTAACCCCTGTATTCCAAAAACCACTTCCATATTTTATGTTCCATCAGCACCCTCCTTGTGAGTACTAATATCAGTGTTAGCTGTATAACAAATTACTCCACTCCCGAGCAGCTTAAAACAGCCAACAATTATTATGTCACAGCTTCTTTGGGTCAGGAATCCAGGTGTGGCTTAGTTGGTGGCTCTGCCACAGGAGCTCTCCAAAAGCTGCAGTAAAGACATCGGCTGGGGCTGAGGTCTCACCTGAAGGCTTTGACTGAGGGAATTTCTATTTCCGAACTCACTCGTTTGTCGGCAGGATTCAGCCCCTTGTGGGCTGTTGGGACTGAATACTTCGTTTCTTCTCTTTCTATGGGTGAGGGGCCTTCCTCAATTCCTTGTCATGTGGCCTCTCCACAGGGTAGTTCATAACATGGCAGATCACTTTCCTCACAACAAGTGATTGAGAGAGGGAGAGAGATCAGCCCAAGACAGAGGCTGCAGTCTTTTTGTAACCTAATCTCAGAAGAATATACCATCACGTTTGCATATTCTGTTCATTAGAAATCAGTCCCTAGATTCAGCTTCAAAGGAAGAGAATTACAGAAAGGCATTAACACTGGGACACAGGCATCATTTGGGGCTACCTTAGAGGTTATGCTTATTCTTTCCTGCAGTTGTACATGTCAGAGGCTAAAATTTCTTCTGGTGTTCTTGTTTTTGTGTAGTCTATTGTCTTGGATTTCCTTAGAGAACTCCTGTTAAATAAGATCTGAGCTTCACAGTGCTTTTAGTTGTAATCCTTGTTATGATACAGGAGCCCTGTTGATGTGGTAGGGGAAGTGAGCTTGGAAGAAAATTTTCTGTTGTCTAGTGGAATTCTGAAGTTACCTTTTATAAAATAAATATGCAATTATTCTGTTGGGAAATTATTCTTAGGTCAGTGTTGTGTTCATACAATTAGGTATCCTTTCATTTAACAGACACTATTTAGCATTTCAGACTTTATTCAATATTGTGAGTGAAATGATATTTAATACTGGCAATTAAATAGATTTCCAAAGACTCTGAAAGGGTAAGGGAACAAAGTTTAAGAAAATTGTTAAGAAATCCCAAAGTGTAATGATCACAAGGTAACCATCACTGATGAAATTAGCCACCTACAGCTCCAAAGGGGACAATTCTCAGGAGGATGCCTACAAGTCTCGAGGCAACTTGACATCTGATACCAATGAACAGCCACACACCTGCTGACAGCAGAATAAAGGCATTATCTTTCTTTTCCTGTCTCCTAAATTTTGTTCAAATGCCTCTGAAGGACAGAAGTCAACTGAAAGCCGATGTCAAGGGACACTTGACTGGGTAGTTTTCAGACTTCACAATCTTGCAGTACAAGGGATGACTTAGAAGGATGTGAATGGTGTAGAGTATCAGCAAATAATATTTAGTACAGTCCACTCGTGTCAGCTTGATACCCTTACACATCCTTCTACAGAAAAAACATAAGCGAAAACATAGTAAGTTTCAGAAAGTATTGCTGGAGCATAGATTTGAAGTTGAAAAAAAAAAATGTCTGGATAAATAGCAAGCCATGGAGACTCTTATTATCCAGGAAGTTTTGTACAATAGAATTGAAACTCTGATTAAATGAAATAGAATCCCTCAAATTTTTGGACTCTTCTTTCCTCTTCTCAAGATTAAACTTTGGGGGTTAGCATTCCATTGGCCTAGGTCTTTGATTACCAGAGCTGTGAATTCTATATGTTCAAAGACCATACTGGGACAACTGAAATGAATTCACAAAGTGTTGTCCCTAGTTACCAACCAGTATTCAATAAGTTACTCCTCATTCTATAAGATCAGATGCTTCTGGATGTTAAGGTTCATAATAAGTCTAGAGAATATTATAGCTATTATACCATTGCCTTATATTTCTCACTGTGATGTGAGTTCCTCATTCAGAAGCATTGTTTTGTGGAACACTATAATAATACACGGGGTATTTAGTAAGTGAAATACATTGCAGGATTGGAAAAGGCATGATTGGCACAGAAATAAAATACAAGTTCAGAATATGTTAATTTAATTGAGGACAAATTACTACCTTTTGTGAGACGGAAGGAATCCAGGGTAATTTAGTTAACATCAGGTATCTAGCTAGTTCATCCAAAATATGGCCATATTGACAGGTGTTGTGAATTGAATTGTGTCCCCCAAAAATATGTGTTGAAGTCCTAACCCCTGTACCTGTGAATGTGACCTCGTTTGCAGAAATAGGGCCTTTCTCTGAAGAACAGTTAAGATCAGTTAACAAGGTCATACTTGGAGTAGGAGTAGAGTGTGTCCTAAGTCTAATTCCTTCTGAGAGATGTCTTATAAAATGAGTAGAATAGACACAGTGACATACACAGAGGGAAGACATCATGTGACAACAGAGGCAGATATATTTACACACTCAGGAATGCCGAGAATTATGGTGGCTACTAGAAACTGAAAGAAGCAAAGAGGCCCCTGCAGTTGATGCCCTGGACTTGGACTTCTAGTCTCTTAGACTGTGAGAAAATAAATTTCCTCTTTACTGTCTTTTTTTTGTGCTGGCAGCACTAGGTAACCAAGACAGGGGCTGCGGCACATTGAGTGCGTAGCAGTACCCAAGTTATCCTTGATGAAACAAAGTCCGTATTATTAAGCTCACGTGTATTTTGCCTTCCTACCACTTCAAGCATTCATTTTCTGAAACCAAATCAAGTATGCAATGAGAAGTCTGGAAAAGTAGACTGACTAGAATACATAGAAAAATTGATCTGCATTACAAAGATCCTTCTCTTGCACTACAGGTCCCTTGGCGAACATTCCTATGGGACACAAGTTGCAGCTGGGCCTATCTTTAAAAGTTAATCCACTACGTTTCCATGATTTTTATTTTGTCATCAATCATCTTATTTTATCCTTCCAAATCCTTGGCCATCTGAATAGCCATTGGCTACCCACATCTAGTCATCTTTATTACCAGGAAATATGGAAAACAAGACATTCCAAAATCTTTCTGCTTGGAAGATTTACGTTCTCTAATGTCCTATGAGTCACTATGAGTTGGAATTGACTCGACGGCAATGGTAATGTCCTTTAGGGCTATCCCAAATGGGGCTGTAATGTTGTAGTAGGTCCATTTTCAACTTACGCCAAGCATATCATGCAGAACCTTCTGTAAAAGAGACTGTCTCTCTTTCTTTCTCTCTCTCTATATATACATTTTTTTTGCTACTCATCTAATTGATGACATGACTCCTGATAAGCACAGGCACTGTACTAGGTCCATAGTTGAACCACTGGGAATATCAAGAGCTTTTCAGCCTGAAACTTACTTATGCCTCAAGTAACTACTCAGGCCAGATTTATATACACCAGTTCCACTTGATGATGTAGTGCTTCTCGGTATTTCTGACTCTAGGTAGATGTATCTGAAACCACCTGATATGTGATGGGTAGTTATGGTCACATGGTCAGACGGCATCTAAGTGTTAGACAATCATCTTCTATCAGATCCTGATAGAAAACCAGAGAGCTGATTCACCAAAGGAGTTACTTTCTGAAGAGAGCATAGCTATGCTTCAAAAGCTAATGTGATTCTCTGTCCTCTAATGCAGGCTGCCATTTTCACTATTCAGCATCTCATTTGACCATAGACGCTTCAGGCTCCACTGCATGATACCTCTTGGATCATATAGGTTGAATGGAAGAGCAACTTATTCTGTAGGGTAGATTCTAGGTGTGTAGCCATTTCTTTCTTGGTACTTAAGTGAAACTTGGCAAATTTTGAGTCAAAAAGTAAATGAGGTCAAAGCAGAATTTCAAAATACGGTATATGCTAAAGCTTTCTAAGTAATAGGTGATGTACATCATTAAAGGCATTTAAGCAGGGGCCATGCATGCTGATAAATTAGAATGATAATTATAATGACAGAATTGGAAGAGGAGACAGAAAATATTAAGAAAGGTATTTGATAAAGTCCGTAATGAACATAAGGAAAGCCATGGCAATAATAGTTGAGAAAATCCTATTTAATTTAGAATTGTTAAGATGGCTTGGCTTACTGACTGACTGAATATGAAGGGAAGGAGAAACAAGTTGAAAATGATGTGCAGATTTCTTGCTTTGACAATTGGTTGACAAATGGTGCCTTTAACAAAAACAGAGAGTCTCTAAAGCAAGGGTGAAATTGACAGGAATTCAATTTTTTAAATTGCTTACTGTCACGGTTTGAATTATGTCCCCCCAAAAATGTGCGTTATCAGTTTGGCTGGGCCATGATTCCCAGAACTGCGTCATTGGGCTCCATTTTGTGATTGTAATTTTATGTTAAAGAGGATTAGGGTGGGATTGTAACACCACCTTTACCCAGGTCACATCCCTGATCCAGTGTAAAGGGAGTTTCCCTGGGGTGTGGCCTGAACCACCTTTCATCTCTCAAGAGATGAAAGGGAAGCGAGCAGAGAGTGGGGGACCTCATACCATCAAGAAAGCAGTGCCGGAGCAGAGCGTGTCCTTTGGACCAGGGTCCCTGCACCGAGAAGCTCCTGGGGGATCACTGATGAGAAGGCTGAGAGAGAGAAAGCCTTCCCCTGGAGCTGACACCCTGAATTTCGACCTTTACTCTACTTTACTGTAAGGAAATAAACTTCTCTTTGTCAAAACCATCCACTTGTGGTATTTCTGTCATAGCAGCACTAGATAACTAAGACACTTACTTAAGGTGCTTATGAGAGATCTAAGTTGGATATGTGGCGTTAAAGCTGAGAGTCAAAGCTTGAGATATTCATTTAGAAGTACGCGGTCGCAATGAGTCGGAATCGACTAGACAGCAACGGGTTTGGTTTTGGATGAGTGTTTGGTTGTTAGTAGCTAAATCCTTTAAAACTGAAATACAGATATTGATGCCCAACTATTAGTGACATAGATATTCTTGTCATTGTGAGTATGCTGCAGTCTATTGGCTAATCTTTCTATTATCCTTTTTTTTTAGTGGCTTAAAAAAAATCATTTAACATGTTCAAAAAATGTGTGGGTCAGGAATTTGAGCAGTTCTTGCTTGGGGTCTGCCATGCAATTGCTGTTGGTTGTTGGCTGGGTCTTCAGTTCTCTGAAGGATTGACTGGGCTGATGTTCAAGATGACCCTGTCATTGACTGTTGGCTCAGAGCTCACCTGTGTGTCTCCGTGGGATGTTATCTTGTCATATGGACTCAGGGCAGTTGAGATTCTTACGTGGTATCTCAAGTATGAGTATTCAGCATACAGTGATGTTCCTGCTCTATGTCCTTCTATGACCTACCCTCAGACTTCATGCAGCATGAAGAATCCATTAGATTTTATTGGTATGAGTAAATCACAAATTCCAGCATATATGTAAAAGAAGGTGACATTTCCATGAGAAGAATATAAAAAAGATTGCAAAATGTGTTTTAAAACTACCAAGCTTCCTTACAAATAAGGCCTTTTGATAGTCTCTTTGCAATGTTTCTTACTGCTGCTGTAACAAATTATGACAAACTTAGTGGCTGAAAACAACTACTGTCTTACAGTTCTGGCGGTCAGAAGTGTGAAATGGGTTTTACGAGGCTAAAATCAAACACCACATTTCTTCTGGAGGTTCTAGGGGAGAATCTGCTCCTTGACTTTTCCAGCTTCTAGAGGATGTCCACATTCCTTCACTCCTGGCCGCATCCCTCGGATCTCTGCTTGAGCTGTTACATCTCCTTATCTGACTTAACCCTCCTTTTTATGAGACCCTTGTGACTACACTGGGCCCAGCTGGATAATCCAATATTCTCTTTTCAAGACTCTTAAATTATTACATTTGCAAAGTCCCTTGTGCCATGTCAGGTAACATATTTACACATTCTGAGGATTAGGATGTGGACATCTTTGGAGAACCATTATTCAACCTACAATACCCCTTGATGAGAACCGGAATGCTTAGCATGTTTTGACCCAACACTTCCATATTTTGTGTGTAAACAGAACACATAGATTCCTGGGTACTATCTGCTGGGCACTTCAATCTACAATTTCAAAGGATGGTAATACTTGTAAAGGTGTTTAAAAATCATTCTGCTCGAGACTCAACATTGTGAAAATGGCAATTCTACCTAAAGCAATCTACAAATACAATGCAATTCCGATACAAATACCAACAACATTCTTCAAAGAGATGGAAAAACTAATTATTAACTTTATATGGAAAGGGAAGGAACCTCGAATAAGTAAAGCACTACTGAAGAAGAAGAATAAAGTTGGAGGACTCACACTACCTGACTTGAGAACCTACTATACAGCTACAGTACTCAAAACAGCCTGGTACTGGTACAACAACAGAGACATTGACCAATGGAACAGAATTGAGAACTCAGATGTAAATCCATCCACCTACGGTCACCTGATTTTTGACAAGGACCCAAAATACATCAAATGGGGAAAAGACAGTCTTTTTAACAAATGGTGCTGGCAAAACTGGATATCCATTTGTAGAAAAATGAAACAGGACCCATACCTCACACCATATACAAAAACTACTTCAAAATGGATCAAAGACCTGAATATAAAGCCTCAAACTATAAAATTCATAGAAGAAAAAATAGGACCAACACTTCAGGCCTTAATACATGGCATTAACAGGATACAAACCATAAACATCAACACAAAAAACCCAACAGATAAACTAGATAATTGGGATCTTCTAAAAATCAAACATCTATGCTCTTCAAAAGATTTCACCAAAAGAGTTAAAAGAGAACCTACAGACTGGGAAAAAATTTTTGGACAGTACAAGTCAGACAAAGGTCTAATCTCCATAATCTACAAGAAAATCCAACACCTCTACAACAAAAAGACAACCAATCCTATCAAAAAATGGGCAAAGGAAATGAACAGACACTTCACCAAGGAAGACATTCAAATGGCCAACAGACACATGAGGAAATGCTCGCGATCACTAGCCATTAGAGAAATGCAAATTAAAACCACAATGAGATACCATCTCACCCCGGCATTACTGGCACGAATCAAAAACACTGGAAATAACAAATGTTGGAGGGGCTGCGGGGAGACGGGAACTCTTATACACTGCTGGTGGGAATGCAAAATGATACAGCCATTTTGGAAAATGATATGGCGTTTCCTCAGAAAGCTAGAAATAGACGTACCATTCGATCCAGCAATCCCACTCCTAGGAATATATCCTAGAGAAATAAGAGTCATCACTCGAATAGACATATGCACACCTATGTTCATGGCAGCATTATTCACAATAGCAAAACGATGGAAACAACCTCGATGTCCATCAACAGACGAATGGATACACAAACTATGGTACATACACACAATGGAGTACTATGCAACGAGAAAGAACAATGAATCGGTGAACCATCTCATAACATGGATGAAACTGGAGGACATCATGCTGAGTGAAATAAGTCAATCACAAAAGGACAAATATTGTATGAGACCTCTATTGTAAAAACCCATGAAAAAATTCACATGCAAAATGTAACAATCCTTGTTGGTTACCAGGGATGGGGGGGGGGGATACTAAATAGGTAATAGGTAAGTGGTAACTTGGGTGAGAGATGAGATAGTACATAGTACAGCGGAAACTAACACAACCTGCACAAGGAAAGGTCATGAAGGCCCTATAGACACATCCAAACCCCCCGAGGGACTGAGTTGTTGGACGGAGGGCTCTGGGGACCATGATCTCGGGGAACATCTAGCTCAATTGGCATGACACTACTTATAAAGATAATGCTCTACATTCTACCTTGGTGAGTAGTGTCTGGGGTCTTAAAAGCCTATGAGCGGCCATCTAAGATACTCCACTGATCTCATCCCTTCGGGAACAAGGGAGAATGAAGAGAACAGGATACAAGGAAAAGATTAGTCCGAAGGACTAATGGTCCACAGCTACCAAGGCCTCCACGGGACTGAGCCCAGTACAGCTGGATGGTGCCCGGCTACCACCAATGACTCCTTTGACCAGGATCACAACAGAGGGTTCTGGGCAGAGCTGGAGTAGGATGTAGAGCATAATTTTAACTCCCAAAAAAAAAAAGAAGACCAGATATACTGGCCTAAAGAATACTAGAGAAACCTCGAGAGTGTGGCCCCCAGACACCCTTTCAGCTCAGAGGGGAAGTTACCTTCAAGGTTCGATGTTAAGCCTGGGAATGGACACCCCAGTAAAACTAAATGGGACTAACGAGGTACAGGAGTCCGGTGACAAGGGCCAGAAGGCAGAGGGAGAGTAGGAAACTGATGATAAGGAACACAAATTGAATAAGGACACTGTCGATGTATTGTGAGATTGTTGACCACTGCTATAGGGCAACATTTGTAGTAACTATTAAATGGGAGGCTGTTTTGTCCTGTAAGCCTTCATCTTGGGCGAGAATGGCAGCACAATTGGAAGAGCATAGTCAATATCACTTAAATGTGTAAGTAAAAAGTTTTGAAATGGTGTTTAAATAAAATAAAAATAAATAAATAAATAAACAAACAAAGGAGACTAAAGAGGTACAATAGTCCACTGACAAGGTCCAGAAGACAGAAGGGGACAAGGAAGCCCCCTGGTGATAGGGAACACAAGGTGGAGTAAGGATATTCTTGATGTGCTGTGAGATTGTTAACCATTGTCATAGGGCAACATGTGTAGTAACTGTTAAATGAAAAACTATTTTGTTCTGTAAGCCTTCATCTTAAGTGAGAATAACAGCACAGTTGGAAGAGCGTAGTCAATGTCACTGAACTGTGAATGTAGAAAATTTTGAAACGGTGTATCTTTGGCCATCTGTAATTTTCATCAAAAAAAAAGGTTGAGAATTTAGAGGCTTAATACGTTGTGGGGTTGTTAACCAATGTCAAAAAAAACAACATGTGTACTACTATTTCATGAGAAACTATTTGCTCTGTAAGCTTTCACCTGAAGTACAATAAAATATACATAAAAAAAAAAAAAAAATCATTCTGCTCGAGTCCACCATTTTACAAGGTGAAAAGCATGACTAGTACCTGGACTGACTCCTGATCTTGTTCTCTTCCATTGCACCACCTGGATGACAAGGTGAGCAGAAACAGGACAGGTCCTGGAAATATTGATTCAGTTTCAAGAAAAGCAGTGAAAAAGCATCCAGACTCAGTCTGTCTTATATGAACTGCTTTCGGATGAGAGACTTTTGTAAAGCGGATATTCACAATGATGGTACCAAAATGAAAATCGATTACCTATATCCACTCTCCACCTTTCAACTAAGCTAAACTCTACATCTTTTTCTTTACTGTCTCTCCAGCCCCCATTGACCTGTTACTTCTTTTCAGTCTTTAACAACATAAATACGTACTATTCCTTTTCATTTGAGCAAAATCTGAGTGCTTCAGTGCTCAGAATAACTGGATACGTCTTTTCTCTTCATCTGTGCTTACTCGTAAGGACTAATATGTTTGCTGAACCTGCAGAATACAATAATACTGTAGTTTTTAAAAATTAGGTTAGTGGGTAAAGATGGAGTTTTTTTTGAAAGAGACTCATTTACTGTACTTTATATTCATTCAGAATAAATTTATGTTTATGACAGATGGTTGAGGGACACCAAGCATATTTCTACAATAAAATGTCATAGAACTTGAGTCCCAGTTAAACTACGTACGGAGTGAATGAAGCGTATTTCTTTAACCTCAGAAAGTTGTTGTCAGCATAAATTCAGATTATGTGTGAAAAACTGTTTTGTAACTGAAAAATACCACTGAGTGCTAGGTATTATTGTCATTCCCACATTACCTGCCATTTCTTTCAGTGCTGCTATTTTTCCTGCTAATCAATAAAGCATCACGTTTATCTCCAAGTTTAAATAGTGTCTTCAGGGTTACTGCTAGTATATGTTTTTATTAAAACACCAGAAAAAAAAGGATTAAGTCACACAAGACAGAGTGTGGTTCAAGAACTGGATTTATTCCTCTTGAAACCATGCTTCAAAGGTCATCACGAAGCATAGACACATTAGAGACGTTTTCAGCCTGCTTTTTGCGGCTGGGTAGAGGCAAATTTTGCATACCATTACCTTTAGCGACACTCTCTTTGACGCTATGTCACCTCCTTTCATAGTGACCTTTAGCTGTTTTTTCCCAGGGGAAACTGCTAAACTTGTTAAAAACACTGACTTCCGTGTCTCACTCCTGGACACGTGGATAGAGCAGGTTCAGGGTAGGGACGAGAAATCTAAATTACTGATCTGCACCTCTGTAATTCTGATGCAGCCGGTATGTGGTATGGGAGGCAGGATCCTATAACAGCCATCCTAGAGTCACTCTGGGAGCCTGGGGGAGCACAAGCCATTTGGGATAGGCTGTGATTTAAAGGCTGGCAGTTCAAATTCACCCAGTGGCCTGGAGAATTGCTTTCTTAATGATTACAGCCAAGAAAACCCAACGGAGCATCTCTACTCTGTAACACACGAGGTCGCCATGAGTGGAGGGTCATCTCAAAGGCAGCTAACGACAACGACAACCAGAGTTCACCCTTAGTGGATTATAAAATATAGACCTGAAATTGATTTACAAGACAATTTATGGACCCAGGTCAGGGACAAGATCTGGCTATCTTCACGCTCTTCCTACATCAGTTTGTCAAATGTACCTAAGTGCTTTGTCTCCCTAAGGGACCTGGCTCAGATGGTATCATACTACAACTGCTTTTTCTCCCATCTCATTTCTTCCAAAACCCTTTTTATCTGACTTAGACCTGTCACGTGGAAAGCTCTTACTTACGAAAGGTTTCCTTTGTGTTACTTTAAACAGTGGTTGAATTTTAAGAAAGCATTATCTTCTCCAAAAATAGGATTTTTTTTCCCCCATATTTTATATGCTTTGGTAGGGTTTCTTCTGTTATGTTGTGGACTATGGGGTCTGTGTTTACCATATTTTTTCGTGGTCACGTGGTGTTTGCTTTTATTCAGTGTTAGGAATACATATATACTATATATATACATATATACCGTATATATCTATGCCTATAATTATATCTCTATCTCTACATATAAGCAAACACTTTAATGATTTTGGGCAAAGGGGCAAGGAATATATCTTTTACCAAAACCTTTGGTTTCTTGTACAGAATCCATTAGTTTTAAAGAACACTCACATAACCAGGTATAAGCTAATTGTAACTTACAAAGTGCTTCGGATGCATAATCTCAGAGCCCCTCTATAAGGCAGATATTATCTTACAGAGTAAACCTGGCTCAAACGTGCCTCTCTCCAGAAAGCTCCCTCAAAATCCTGACCCACTACATCTCTTACTGACTGTGCCTGCAGCAAGTATCCTGTCTACTTGTAGGTACTGAAGACAAGAGGCATGTGCCTCTTTTTTCTCTTCCTTTTCTTTCCTTCCTCTTCTCTCAGCCCCCTTTCTCTTATCTAAGCAACGAAAGGATCTTACAAACAGGATATTCCATGCTGACTGAGGGAGAACTAAGGTCTTTAACCTCCTGCTGTTGGTAGCCGCCGTCCCGTTGGCTCTGACTCACGGCAACCCCATGTACAACAGAATGAAATGTTGCCCATTCCAGCACCATCTTCACAACTGTTGGTGTGCTCATATCCATTGCTTAGGTCGCTGCGTATTTGGAGTGCCTTACAGCCTAGGGGCGCATAGCCCAGCACTATATTGGGCAATATTCTACTGTGATCCATAAGGGTTTCGTTGGCTAATTTTTGGAAGTAAATCATCAGGCCTTTGTTTCTATTCTGTCTTAGTTTGGAAGCTTGACTGAAACCTATTCACCATGGGTGACCCCGCTGGTATTTGAAATACCAGTGGCGTAGCTTCCAGCATCATAGCAAGCTACCACAGTATGACAAATTGACAGATGGGTGGTGGCTTTAACCTAGTAACTTCTCTTAAATATCCTTCCAGGGCCACACGTACCATCTGCATCTTGCCCTCAGCTATACTCCTCAACTGTTTCAGAAAGCAGTTTCAAGAACACAGAACTATAAAAGAAAGGATTTCCTATATTTAGTAAGTGGCTTTGCTGTTCACTCAATAATATTCTAGGGTCATAAGGACTAATTAAAGAAGTACCACTGGTAGCTAGTTATGCCGTGTGACATTATTTAAAAATAGTAAGAATCTTAGTGTGAGAATCAGTGAAGGCCATGATCCATAAAAGGGTGGAAAGGAAGCATGTAATTTGAAATAAACAGGTTAGGTCACAGTTTCAAATCAATTAAGAATACAGGCAGTCCCCAGGTTATGAACAACCAACTTAGGGACAACCCTTACTAGCCCTTTAATATTATGTAAATTTGTCCTCACTGAGAAACGATTGAACCAAGCCCTACTCACAACAAATTTCTCATTACAATCACTTTCACTTATTGCGCGGCAGTTTTTAAACCATGGACAAGTCTTCGAGCCTTTTCTTGCATTTAAGTAAGGCTAGATAAGAACCGTACGTACCTGTTCCGGCTTGCCTACCAATTCAACTTAAAGACACAGTTAGGAATGGATCTTATTCGAACCTAGGGACTGCCTGCAGTTAAATAACTTATAAACTACACCAATTCTCTGGGTCCCCAAAACATTAAATGAAAAACTGGTGCTTACATTTTCCTGAATAAGAATTCAACAGTTTCAACATTTGAGCGCTATTTCTACTTCAGTCACTACAAAGAAGCAGCAGTCCTCCAGTCTCTAAATCCCAAATATTTAATAATGTATAGAGTTGAGCTCCTTACCTGAACTAAATTCATACCTGGTTTGTATTATGACCTTTTCTATCACATTTTATTATGTGATTGTCCTTAGAGCAACTGCTCTGATGTGCCTTTACCTTTCAAACTGCAGAGGGGAAAAAAACCCTAGAGGAAAAGGTCACACCACCGCACAGTACGCAGCTTCCATTTCAAGGGAATATGAAATTCAGACACTGAGTAGCTCTGGATTGTTTCCAAGAAGCTGTCAGGAGAAAGCAGCGGCCTTTAATGATCACAGGCCTCTGTGTTCAATTGAGTGTGGCTAGATGAAGCAAGAATTCAAACTGAGTCTCCTTGGTGAGTTCTCAGCTGATTGATATGTAGCTCTGTGAGAGGAAAAAGGTCCCAAGGGAAGACGATTCTACCGAGAAAGCAAGAGCAAAACTTGATTTCAGGTTTGGGAGTGCACTTGGGTTTAGGTGAAGTGCAGAATTCTAATGCAGTGAATAAGTAAAGATTGGGTCATAGTTATGAAGGGGCTTTACTTTTTGTCTATTAGATAGTCCAAAGACCGTTGAGGAAATATTTTTTATTTTCCAAAACCTCAACCAACAATAATTTTTATTTCAGTAAATCATTGCTTCTTTAGAAACATCTTACCCTCTAGTAGTACCTAAACTTCCAAATAGGACAAATTAATCAAAACGGATTAATTTGGACTGAAAGAGAAGTAGAGCAAAAGGGACAACATTATTCCACTCATGATTTGTGAATGCTATTATTTTTACATAATAAAACTACGTTTTACCCATGTAACTAAAGTGTGGAGTATAAAATAATACAAAGAACGTTTGAGCAGAAAGGTCATCTCATCTAATTTTTTCACTTCACAGATGAGCAAGCTGAGAGGCCACAGCTCATCGTGAGCAACTGGGAATCCATATGTCTTTCCTGCCAGGGTAAAGTCTGTATCATTATGCCATGATGAAAGGCATTAGAATTTTTAGAAATACATGCAAAGTCAGTAAACACACATATCAGTTGTTCAAAAAGGATGGTCTCCTGACCAGCAGCTTCAATTTAACCTTGGAAGTTGTTAGGTGCCGTCGAGTCAGTTCCGACCCATAACCACCCTATGCATAACAGAACGAAACACTGCCAGGTTCTGTGCCATCCTCACAATTGTTGCTATGCTTGAGCCCATTGTTGCAGCCACTGTGTCAATCCATCTTGTTGAGGATCTTCTTCTTTTTCTCTGACCTGCTGCTTTACGAAGCATGATGTCCTTCTCCAGGGACTCATCCCTCCTGATGACATGTCCAAATTATATGAGACACAGTCTCACCATCCTCACTTCTAAGGAGCATGTCAGACACACCACATTTGCTGAATCAGAAACTTGGGGTGGAGGGAGGGAGGCCAGCAAGTTATGCTTTAAGAACTCCACCCAGCCACCAGGTGATTCTGAATGCGCAGTAAAATTTAAGAGGCACTGATGCCTTAAGGAAACTTGGCAAACGTGAGATCTTTGCTCTTCCCATCAATTTCAGAATCAGCTTGTCAAGATCGGTGAAAGGAAAGAACCCTGCTGAGATTTTTAACTTGGTACTGCATTGAATCTACTGATCAGTTAGAGAAGTGACAACTTTTTGATATTTAGTCTTTCTGTCCAAGAACATGGGATGTCCTCCCATCGATTTAAATAGTTTTTAGTGTCTTTCAATACGGTTTTATAACTGTCTTCATAGTGTTCTTGCTTAGGTTTTGTCAGAGTTTTACTTTGGTACCTTGTTTCTATTTAGAATTCAAGCTTTTTTCAGTTTGTGCTTGTTTACTGAAACGTAATACTTTCTATATCATGAACTTAAACACAGGACCCTTTTCTAAAATCTATAATTAATTCAGTAATTTGTCTGGTATACTGACTAAAAACTCCAATGTTTTATTTAATAGAAATGATGACAACAGAAATATCATCTTGTTCTTGATTTTAAAAAGGGATGCTTCCAATATTTAACCATTATGAGTATTATTAGCCAAAAAATCGGGAGGTTGCCCTTTATCAGGTGGAGTTAGTTCATACTGATTTTAAACTTTAAGGGTTTTGTCATAAATGATTTTTTTAATCATATCAATTAATTTTTCTGCATCTTATGAGAAAATCATATGGTTTTTTGTATATGCTACTGTTATGAATTACACTGATGGATTTTCCTTGCACTCCAGAAAGAAATCTAAATTACTGATAATAATAATGAGTTATCTTTTTATACATGACTAGATTCCTTTTGGTACTTTTTGTCTGTTTATAACAAAGACGTAGGACGTGTTCTTCCTCCTCTTTCTAAAGAGTTTATATAATATTGGAACTACCTGTGTTTTGCAAACATTTATATACTCTACATGGAAACAATCTGGGATGTTTGTTTTACTTGCAGGAATATTTTCAACTGCTGATTTAATTTCTACTGGACTATCGAGGTCTACTTATTTCTCCGAGAGTCAGTTCTGGTATATTTTTTCTAAAATTGTCTATTTTTCTAAATTTTCAAATTTACCGCCAAATATTTGCTAACTGTGATGGTTGAGATTGTGTGTCAACTTGGCTGGGCCATGATTCTCCGTGTTTTAATGTAATCACTCCCATGATTGAATATACTGTGAGTAGCCAATCAAATGAAAGGGAGTCTCCTTGGGGGCGTGGCCCACATCTGTATATAAGCAGACGTTCTGGCTTTTTGCTCTCTCTGGATCCTGCGGCTGCTTCCTGTCGTCTCATCTCCCGTTCTTTGGACTTGAGCTGTCAGCTTATCACCGAACCTGGGATTCATCAATCTGTATAGCCTGTGAGTAGGAGCCCTGCTCTCTGACCTTCCGAGCTTGCCAGCTTCTGCAGCTGTGTGACTTGCGAGAGGCCTCTACCCTGATCCACGGACTTGGGACGTTCTAGCCTCTCCAATCGCGTGAGCTGTTTCCTTGATATAATCTCTCTCTATATATATATTTATATACTTTACTGGTTTTGTTTCTCTAGAGAACCCAGCCTAAGACATTAACAATATTCTTTTAACTTTTCAATCTCTGTTCATCTCTAGTTAAGTCCTCTTTTTCACATTCTTTACATTGCTTATTTGTGCTTTCTCTCCCTTTTCTCTTGATAAGTCTTGCCACTCATTTTGTCAAATATATTTTCTAACTTTTAGTCTTACTAACACTTTCTATTATCTCTATGGAGCCCTGGTGGCACAGTGGTTAAAAGCTCAGCTGCTAACCAAGAGGTCAGAAGTTCGAATCCACCAGCCGCCCCTTAGAAACCAGATGGGAAAGTCCTACTCTGTCCTATAGGGTCCCTATGAGTTGGAATTGACTCACCGGCAATGGGTTTGTTTTGTTCTGTATTCTTTGTTTTTTTAATTTAATAAATTCTGATCTTTTCTTTGCTACTTCTTTCCTTTTATTTTCTTTGGGTTAATTCTGAAATATGTTTTCTCACTTCTTAGCATGAGAGGTTTAGCCCAATTATTTCTAGCATTGTGTAAACATTTGAGGTTATGAATTTCTCTCCAAGTCCCTTTTATCATCATACATTTTATTTTGTATTATTCAGAACAGCCTGCTGTAACCCTGTCTTTCACTACTTTCCCTGTTTAATTATTAGGTGCTTACATGGTTGATTAGAAGGGTTCTTTAACCTTGTTCTCCTCTCACAAGCCCTCCTTTTATTTCTGATACTAAGAAGCACAGTGTCATGTTCTTTGTTGTGGTTGTTGTCATTAGCTGCCATCAAATCAGCCCCCAATTCACTGCAACTCCATGCACAATGGAATGAAATACTGCCCCATCTTGCACCAACCTCATGGTTGTAATCCCTAGGGTTCTTATTGGCTGATTTTCAGTAGATCACCAGGTCTTTCTTCCTAGTCCATCTTAGTCTGGAAACTCTCCTGAAAATCTGTTTAGCATCATAGCAACACATCAACTTCCAGTGGCAGACGGGTGGTGCCTATGCAGGAGGTGCTGGCCAGGAATTAAACCCTGGTCTCCTGCATGGAAGGCGAGAATTCTACCACTGAACCACCGAAGTCTCACATCGTTATATGTACTGTCATAAATTTAAAAAAATCATAGTTTATGCAAGTAACATGGCCCTCTGTGAGGTATTTTCGGAAGCGGGCTATGCTAATTTTTTACAGCAACACGTAAAAATGTTAGCATAGTGGCTTACAGAAATACCTAGCAAGGAGGAGTGAGCAGCTGGTAAACAAACGTAGAAGACATGCGTTATTTGTGTAAAAATACAATATGCTCTTACATATCTATAAAAATCTATAGATATTTGTGATAACTATATACAATCAGCGGATGGAAACATGTATGAAATTAAAAAGATAAGTGGCTATAAATAGCTTGTGGATAGAAAATGTGGATGAAAAATCAGTGAATGTGGAGTGTATTCATTTCTTAATGTTCAGTACACACTCACTACTCACTTATTGGCATGGTTAGGTCCCAAGACCAGGTCTCTATGCGAATCGGCGTTATACGAAGATTAGGGTAGCCTAGACGCAACCAAGGCTTTTTGAGAGTTTACTCCAGCCTGCCATATTCAACGCACAAGAGATGATCTGAAAGGAATAAAATCGTCTTAATCTTAGGATTCCTGACTGACTCTCGGTTTAAGCTTAGTATTGTACATTTCAAGGTGCAGTGAGCCTTGCGGGAACATCTGGCCTGGAGCCTCTGCGGAGTCAGGTCCCGGCACTGCGCCGTTTTGCCGTCTCGGCCTGCTTGGCCCCGGCCGCGCATGGCGGCTGGGTGCACGGAGTTGAGATGGGGATGGTGGGAGCCGCGGCACGGCTGTGAGCGCCCCGGAGCTCCGTGGTGCCTTCGCTGCCCTGAGAGACGAGCTGAGCTCTTTGCAGGCCTAGCACCCGTGCTCCTTGCTGCAGCAGCAGGACTTACGGCGCGGCTGCAGCGCAGCAGGCTCACCACCTTCCCACCGAGCGCGCAGTCCTGAGCCCTAGTCCTCTGGTCTGGGCCTCGCAGCGCCGGCGGCTGCAGCCTCAGCCCCGCGTCGCCGTGAGGCTACCTTGGCTCCGACTGCGCGTGGGCCCGGGCGCGCGAGACCTGCCCGCTGCGACTCTGGGTCCCGCTGCCCAGCCCAGCCTTTGGGGACAGGGGAGGGCAGCGGGCGCCGCTCGCTCTGCGCGCTTTGCGCGGACACCACAGCTCTATCTGTTACAGCCAGACTTACATCCTTAATGCGCAAAACAGTCGGAGAGTACATTTTCTGCTGTAAATGCAAAATGTCAAAATGTCGTATAAGGAGACAGTCGGTTAGTGAGGACTAGGTGTAGATGTAATAAT
The DNA here is from genome assembly GCA_030035585.1 of Dugong dugon. NCBI lineage: Eukaryota > Metazoa > Chordata > Mammalia > Sirenia > Dugongidae > Dugong > Dugong dugon. The sequence goes on along the minus strand of CM057478.1, from coordinate 3,050,555 downwards.
ATGAAAAACATCTTTAAGCTTACAATTGACCCAATCCTCATAATATTTATGTGTACAGTTTCCAGTGTTTTGACTTACATTATTAATTTAGAAGAGAAATTGATTTTAATCTATTTGGTGTTCTTTTTACGTGGAATGTATTATGCGCTTCTGGAAACAGACTGCTGAAAATAAACTTCTACCCAAAAATTAGTAAGGGATGAAATTCACAGGTGACAAAAATTATGAAAAAAAAAACAAACCCAAGACTGTCTTTCGTATAACATCGCTTAAGCCTTTTTAATGAACAACTATGACTTTAAATTAGACTATTTAATAGATGCAAATTGAGAAAAGGGAAATCAAATGTGCCAGTTAGAAGAACATTGTATAAGTGCTAAAATAACAAAGGTGATTAAAGAGGTTCTTGGGATCACACTACGGACGAAGAGTTTCAGAATTATTCATAGACACTTACAGAACAATGCACATTTTCATAGCATTTAAATACTTAAAAGCTGTCTGGTTTGAATATATAACGCTACAATACCTAGCTAAGTTCCTTTTGAAGCTAACAAAGCTCAGCATTCTATTAATTTTCCATACTAGTCAACATCCTTTAAAAACGGAATGATTAAATTAGATACTCATTTTCAAACTTTGAAGAGTAAAATTGTACAATTGACATCTCTTACGATTTACAATGGATCTTTTTTTGCCTGCCTTCCTTGTAAAAATTCCTTCCTTCCCAAATTTAAAGGATAATGTTATTTTATTTCTTTATTTACTTGTTTATTTAATTCCAGAATTGAGGCCCCAAAGTTCGCTTCCACATTGGTTTAAAACACAGTTTGGGTTTTAAGAGAAAGTCATTGTTTTAGTTTCCCAGGGCCGCCAAAACAAAGTCCTGCCAACTGGGCGGCTTGAAACAACAGAGATTAATTCTCTCACAGTGCTGGAAGCTAGAAGTCTGAAAGCCAGGTGGCTGCGGGCAGTCTTTGATGTTCCTCGGCTTGCAGAGGTATCACTCTAATTTTTGCCTCTTTCCTCACGTGGCTAACTTGTGTCTGCATTCCCCTCTGTTTTATAGACGCCGGTCATTGGATTTATGGCCCACCCTCATGCGGTGTGACCTCATCTTAACTTGATTACATCTGCAAAGACCTTATTTCCAGTTAAGGCTACATTCTGAGGATGGACATGAATTTATATGACACTAGTTGGGGTCGCCCTGAGTCAGAATCGACTTGATGGCAATGAGTTTGGCTTTTGGTTTTTAATTTAGTCCAGTACAGTCATAAAATTATAAGATAGCACATAGTTGGAAAATCGATATATAAGATAGAGGGGACAACAGTGAACGTTGTTTCTTATGACTGTAAAATTCGTTTCTGTTCTTGATGATCTCAACCAGAAACATCATTACTGATTGTTCTTTCCCCAAAGAAATTCAGCTATGTTCGTGAATATTAAATATCTTAATCTCATTCTGACAAAGGTCGTTATTTGGGGGGAAGTTCCCTGATTTTGGAACGTAATTCATAGGTATATATATTTTAATTCAGAAGTCTAATATTTTCAATTAGTAACCTAGAACCAAATAGACTGGATAACTTGAGAATCCTTGCTGTTGATCTGGTCCCCATGTGAATAAAATATAATCTCTGTCAATAGCCCTGGCTTTGAATTGGCTTTTCCACTTGGAAATTCACTATTTTACTATTTGGATAGCATTACATTTTATTCAGCACATTAAAAACATTCTGAATATTTTAAAGTAAGATGACAATTAAAAGACAGATGTTCTTTCAGGAAGTTAAGTAATCTGATCATTTCTTTGCATAGAAGAAACCATTCTCCCCTCTAGTTTGGAGTATTGACATAGTCTCCAAATGTCCCTGTGCTTCCTTTCTTCCTCCAACCCCACGCCTCACCTTCTGTTCTCCACTCATCACGGAAAAAAAAGTGATTTTTTAATGCAAATCACATCACATCTCTCATCTGCAAGGAATTCTCAAATGGTTTCGTAAGATTTGGAATAAAATTGAAACTCATTACGGCCTACAAAGTGCTACATAATCTCATCTTTGCCTATAACTCAGACCTCGTCCACCAGACCCTTAGGTGTATTAACCACTCAGCATTGAGATGCATTCACCATTCAACCATCCAGCTTCACCACGATCCTATCAGGCAAATACCTCCTAGTCTCAGTTGACAAAACTGTGCTCAGAGGGGTAAATTGCCCAAGGTTATGCAGCAGTGGAGCCAGGATTTAACTGAGGTGCCTGGCTGCTGGCCCTGCACTTCATGCCGAGTTTCGCTTTTGCTGTTTTCCTGGTTTGCACTCCTGCAGCCAGCTGGCCTTGCTTTGCTTTCTTCAGCTCCCAGGATCGCGCCCACCTCCCGGCCTTTCCAATAGCCTTTCTCCTTGCTGGGAGTGCTCCTCTCTTTGCATGGCTTGCTTTTCATATGTCTGTTAAATACCATACTTAAGATAGGCCTGACTGCCTCTCTACAATGGTCTGTGTCTCCTCCCCATCTACAACTCCCAACCTAGGTCCTGGTCATTCATTCAGCAAATAGTTAAGCAACTGGAGACTAATGGAACGGTTGGCAGTTTGAATCCACCCATAGGTGCCTCAGAAGAAAGGTCTCGTGATCTGCTTCCAAAAAATCAGGCATTGAAAGCCCTATGTAGCACAGTTCGTCTCTGATACACATGGGGTCAACCTGACAACAACCTTTTTTTATTGTTTTTGTCTTGTTTTTTAGCATTTAATACTTCCTATATTAATATTGGAGCTCTGGTGGCACGGTGGTTAAGAGCTATGACTGCTAACCAGAAGATTGGCAGTTTGAATCCACCAGCCGCTCTTGGAAACCCTATGGGGTAGTTCTACTCTGTCCAGTAGGGTCTCTATGAGCCGGAACCAACTTGATGGCAACGGGTTTGTTTGTTTGCTTGTTTTTAGTATTATTTATCTCCTCATTTCCCCCTTTATTCTCTATATCACTTACTGCAATGTATATTTCCTTCTCTTATACACAGGGTCAGTATGATCTGGGGTTGACCTGAAGTCACCTAACCGCAACAAGATGTACTTTAAGGGCATTGGGGCTTTATAGTCTTCAATAAATATTTCTTGAATTAATTAAATTGTTGTCTTATACTTAGAACACCTTCTGAGAAAACATGTAAGATGACTGAGGGACTGACAGGAGAAGAATGTAGGTTTATTATTTTGGAATATCAAACAGATTTGATTGTAATTGTGGAGCCCTGGTAGCACAGTGGTTAAGAGCTCGGCTGCTAAAGAAAAGGTCGGCAGTTCGAATCCACCAGCCACTCCTTGGAAACCCTATGGGGGCAGTTCTACTCTGTCGTATAGGGCCACTATGAGCTGGAATTAACTTGACAGCAATGGGTATTGTAACTATATTTGTCCTTTTTACCTGTCCATTCATTATAAAGTTTACTGTCTAGATTTTAATAGACTAGTTTTATGTGTTCTCTCTGGTTTTTTTGGTTTTTTTTTTTTCCTTTGGTTCATGGATACCTTACAGAAGAATAAAAACATGGAGAAAAAGGATCCCCTGTAATCCTTACAAAGTTGTTTTGTCCTGAATATGATAGGGTATTAGTAGGGGTTGCACATGCACGCATTGAGGAATTTGCCCAGAGTTTACCATAATAGCATCGCAACTTTTGATTACACACAGGGAGGTGAACGTGCAAAGAAATAGAAAAAATAGAATGCAGTCACACCAAGAAAAATGGTACTTGAACACCTAGTTTAAAAGTTACTAATAAGTAGTAAGGGATACTATGTACTGATTTATCTTTTTTGCTCACTGCCTGTTCGTGTAAATAAATGTTTTTTTTTTGGAACACAGCCAAGCGCAGTATGGATTGTGACTGCTTTGATGCCTCCATAGAGTTTAGCACTAGCAACAGGGACTGTGTGACCTACAACACTAACTACATTTATCATCTGGCCCCTCATGGAAATAGAGTTGATAGAAGAGGGAATATTATTCAACACCCCTAATGTGAGCATTTGACAAAGTTTATAGTTATAAAAATTAATTTCCAGAACCAAGTCTAGATGATGTCAATACAATAATTTTGAAGAAAACCCAAGAGTGATCTAGAAAACCATTCACCTAAATATGAACCCAGTGACTATGAGAGGCCTCCATGCTGGCTGCTGTCAGGTGTGCAAAATCCATAAGGAAATCTGCTAATTTACAATGAATGAACCCCATGACAATTTACAAACGTGTGCAAAAATTGTAGAAAGATTCAGCACATCGATATGCTTATGTCAAAAAGGAAACTAGAGCATTTCCAGCAAGGGAAACATAACTAACTAACCTATTTTAGCTCATTACTAGTAATGATCATTAGGAGGAAATATTTCATTACTTAAAAGTATTTATACTGAAGATTATTTGTGTAAGAAAACTTTATATAACATGAAAATAATGGTTTTGTCATAAGTATATCCCTAGCTCTACGCAGAGTCGCCACGCATCCAGTCAACTTGACGGCAACATTTTTTTTTTTAACGGCACTAGTTTAAAGACCTCAAAGATTGTTAGAAAGAGCTTGCCTGGTAATGGTAATCCAGGGAACTGGGGATTAGTCTAATACAGAGAATCAGTCTTAAACGTTGCCTGATAAAGTCACAAATTCCAAGCATCTCCCAGTATCTCATTGCAGATCTGCCACCTACTGGTTTCCTTCTGAAACCTTTGTCTTTAGTATGTTGTTTTCTAGAAACGTACATAAAGTGCACAGATCTTCAGTGTACATCTTTATGGATTTTTACATGTGGGATCTCTCATTTTCTTCACATTTAATCTTCCACTTTTTCCAACCTGAGGTAACTACTATACTGGCTTTCATCATTCATTGATTACTGTCACCTTTTCTTGAACTTTTTTATAAATGAGAACATATGTATTCTCTTGTGTCTGTGACAGATAACTTTGTGAATAAGAATCGGCGTAAAGCTGGTTCCTATGAGGTGAAGCTCAAGTGTATCCCCACTTTCCAGCTTCTCCATTGTCTCTGATATCAGCTCCTCCTCCGACCAATGGCACTCACTTTCTCTGCTGAGTTCGATAATTCACTGCAATGTTTCACAGAACTCACAAGCTGTATTTATGGTTATGTGGTTTCTAGGTTAAAAGGATACGACTCCGGACCAGTGGGCTACAATTCAGGATCAGTGTCAGGAAGGGATACAAGAGCGAGGTCTGGAAGAATCCCCGAAATGGAGAGTACATTGCTCCCATTGTCAACCTGCGCAGCTGTCAGCCAGGACCGCTTCTGAAGTAGGAAGGCCTTCTGAGTTTCGGGCCTTTCATCAGTCCGTCCACAGATGCCTTCTCTTTCACCGCCTGGGCTCACGAGCCACAACAAACCAAACCAAAAACCAAACCCATTGCCATAGAGTCGATTCCGACTCATAGCAACTCTATAGGACAGAGCAGACCTGCCCTATGGGGTTTCCAAGGAGTGGTTGGTGGATTCGAACTGCCAACGTTTTGGTCGGCAGCCGAGCTCTTAACCACTGGCCACAACCGTACCCCACAAATTCTCCAGGGTAGTCAATTACTTAGGAAATCTCCTAGGGTTATTTTATCAAAAACCAAGGGGAAAATGCCAAATAAAGGAATTCATTGCACCACGGTCTGGCTTTCTTTGCTTAGCATTATGTCTGTGAGATTTAGCCACATAATTGTGTATAACCAATTTATTTTTGTACGCATATTGTTTTATGACATTGGTTAACAACCCCACAACATGCCAACACTCTCCCTTCTCGACCTTGGAGGACCTTTTTTTTTTTTTGGTGAAAATACACAGCCAAAGATACACCATTTCAAAAATTTCTACATGTACAATTCAGTGACATGGATTACAGTCTTCCAGCTGTGCTGCTATTCTCACTATCCTTTTCCATATTATTCCATCACCATTATCTTCAACTCACTGCCCCCCAGGATTCCCATTAAACCTTTTGAGTTACTGTTGTCCATTTGATATCACATAGATAATCCTTTGTTTTTTGTACTTTAGATGCTGGCTTACAGAACAGAATAGTTTCTCATTAACAGTTAGTACACATATTGTCCTATGACAATGGTTAACAACCCCACTACACGGCAACACTGTCCTTACTCAACCTTGGGTTCCCTATCACCAGCTTTCCTGTCCCCTTCTGCCTTCTAGTCCTTGTCCCTGGACTGCTGTGCCTCATTAGTCCCGTTTTATTTTATGGGGCTGTCCAATTCCCGGCTGAAGGGTGAACCTCGGAAGTGACTTCGCCACTGAGCGAAAACGGTGTCTGGGAGCCATACTCTTGGGGTTTCTCCAGTCTCTATCAGGCCAGTAAATCTGGTCTTTTTTTGTGTGTTAGAATTTTGTTCTACATTTTCATCCTGCTCTGTCCAGAGCCCTCTGTTGTGATCCCGGTCAGAACAGTCGGTGGTATGGGCACCATCTAGCTGTACTGGACTCAGCCTGGTGGACGCCTTGGTAGCCAGGGTCTGTTAATCCTTTGGACTAATCTTTTCCTTCTATCCTGTTCCCTTCATTCTCCCTTGCTCCCGAAGGGATGAGACCAGTGGAGTATCTTAGATGGCTGCTCACAGGCTTTTAAGACCCCAGACGCTACTCACCAAGGTAGAATGCAGAACATTGTCTTTATAAACTGTGTTATGCCAATTTAGCTAGATGTTCACCAAGACCATGGTCCCCACAGCCCTCTGCCCAGCAGTTCGGTCCCTCAGGAAGTTTGGATGTGTCTATGGAGCTTCCATGACTTTTCCTTGTGCAAGTTGTACCGGCTTCCCCAGTATTGTGCACTGTCTTACCCTTCACCAAAGTTACCACTTATCTATTGTCTATTTAGTATTCCCCCCCCCACCCCTCCCATCCCTCGTAACCAACAAAGATTGTTACTTTTTGTGTGTAAACTTTTTCATGAGTTTTTACAGTAGAGGTCTCATACCATATTTGTCCTTTTGTGATTGACTTATTTCACTCAGCATAATGTCCTCCAGTTTCATCCATGTTATGAGATGCTTCACAGATTCATCATTGTTCTTTCTCGCTGCATAATACTCCATTGTGTGTATGCACCATAGTTTGTTTGCATAATACTGCATTGTGTGTACAACCATAGTTTGTTTATCCATTCATCTGTTGATGGGCATCTAGGTTGTTTCCATCTTTTTGCTATTGTGAACAATGCTGCAATGAACACGGGTGTGCATATGTCTATTCGAGTGATGACTCTTATTTCTCTAGGATATATTCCTAGGAGTGGGACTGCTGGATCGAATGGTATTTCTATTTCTAGCTTTCTAAGGAAGCACCATATCATTTTCCAAAATGGTTGTATCATTATGCATTCCCACCAGCAGTGGGTAAAAGTTCCCATCTTCCTGCAGCCTTTTTATTCATTATTTCCAGTGGTTTTGATTTGTGCCAGTAATGCTGGGGTGAGATGGTATCTCCTTATAGTTTCGATTTGCATTTCTCTAATGGCTGGTGATCGCGAGCATTTCGTCATGTGTCTGTTGGCCGCTTGAATGTCTTCTTTGATGAAGTGTCTGTTCATTTCCTTTGCTTATTTTTTAATTGGATTATTTGTCTTTTCATTGTAGAGGTGTTGTATTTTCTTGTAGATTATAGAGATTAGACCATTGTCTGACTTACAGTGTCCAAAATATTTTTCCCAATTTGTAGGTTCTCTTTTTACTCTTTTGGTGAAGCCTTTTGAAGACCATAGGTATTTGATTTTTAGAAGACCCTAGTTATCTAGCTTATCTTCTGGAGTTTGTGTGTTGTTGGTTATGGTCTGTATCCTGTTAATGCCATGTATTAGGGCCTCTAGCATTGATCCTATTTTTTCTTCTATGAACTTTATGGTTTTTGGCTTTATATTAGGTCTTTGATCCACTTTGAATTAGTTTTTTTATATGATGTAAGGTATGGGTCTTATTTCATTTTTTTGCAGATGGACATCCAGTTTTGCCAGCACCATTTGTTAAAAAGACTGTCTTTTTAATGGACTTTGGGCCCTTGTTGAAGATCAGGTGACCATAACATGGATGGATTTACATCTGGGTTCTCAATTCTGTTCCACCGGTCAATGTATCTGTCGTTGTACCAGTACCAGGCTGTTTTGACTACTGTAGCTGCATAGTAGGTTCTGAGGTCAGATAGTGTAAGTCCTCCTACTTTATTCTTCTTCTTCAATAGTGCTTTACTTATTTGGGGCTTCTTCCCTTTCCATATAAAGTTAATGATTAGTTTTCCCATCTCTTTAAAGAATGTTGTTGGTATTTGGATTGGGATTGCATTGTATTTGTAAATTGCTTTGGGTAGAATTGTCATTTTCACAATGTTGAGTCTACCTATCCATGAGCATGGTATGTTTTTCCATTTACATAGATCCCTTTGGGTTTCTTGCATTAGAGTTTTGTAGTTTTCTTTGTATAGGTTTTTTACATTCCTGGTTAGATTTATTTCTAAGTATTTTATTTTTTTAGGAGCTATTATAAATGGTATTGTTTTCCTGATGTTCTTTTCATTGTTCTCCTTATTGGTGTATAGGAATCCAACTGATTTTTGTATGTTTATCTTGTATCCTGCTATTCTGCTGAATCTTTCTATTGGTTCCAGTAGTTTTCTCATGAAGCCTTTAGGGTTTTCACACCACTTTTTTTTTTTAATTAAAAAAAAGTTGGTATTTGTTTTATGAATATATAATACTAGTATATTCATAGTAATATTTGTGGACTAAAGGTTGCTTCCATTTCTTTGTTATTATGAATAAAGCTACTATGAATATTCTTCCAAATAATTTTTGATAGACATTTCTTTTGGATATATACCTATGATGATTGAGAGTGGAGTTGCTGAATCAACAGGTCAGCATCTGTATAGCAACAATTTCCAAAATGGTTGCATAAATTTATACTCCTAAATATGCAGTGATATGTCACTGTGATTTTTATATTCTTTTTCCTGGTAACTAATGAGATTGGGTATCTTTTTATGTGCTTAATTGTCATTGAAAATCATCTTTTTTCAAGTGCCTGTTCAAGTCTTTTGCCCAGTTTTAATTTTTAATGGGATTATATTTGTCTTCTGATTGTCTTGTAGCATTTCTTTAAATATTCTAGATATGTGTTCTCTGTTGGATACGTTAATTGCGAAATTCTCCTGACAGGTTGTGGATTGTCTATGCACTCTGTTATGTTTTTTGGTGATTAAAAGTGCTGGATTTTAATTAAATACAATTTATCAAGCTTTTCTTTTATAATTAATGCTTTTGAGTGTGCTGTGCCTTGTTTAAGAAATCTTTGCCTACTTCATGGCCATGCATATATTCTCCTATATTTTCTTCTAAAAGCTTTATTGTTTTACCTTTTACATTTTGATCTCTGATCCTTTTCAGATGTATTTTGTGTTTGATTTGATGTAGTGGTCAAGTTTCACTTTTTTTTTGGTATTGGTATCCAATCACTCCAGAACTATTCTTTTAAAAAAACAGATTTTTTTCCCCACTGAATTGCAATGGGCTTATTGTAGTTTAGATGACCCTGTATGTGTGGACCATCTTTTCTGTTCAACCAATTTATTTGGCTATTCTTGTGCTAATACCACTCTCTCTTAACTACTCTTTTAAGATACTGTTGAGTTTATTATTTGCAATCATTTATAACTTTTATTGCATTGCTAAGTGGCACTTTACATTGCATTCAAACACTTTTCTAAATTTTAAAAATTTGTTCTTGTAGTAACAGTGAGAGTTAGTTAAAGACTAGTTATTTTTAATATATACTCCCAGATAGAAAAAGTAAATATAAAAAAAAGAATTTGTCAGGGAAATTACTGGTCTGATTTTGCTAACACTGGACAGCAGAATCCAGATTACTAACAGTCAGATACAGTCCAGCCACTGTATCCTGCACAATATCTAGTTATCATCTTTTTACCTTTTAATAAAATAATAGTTTACTTAAAAATCCCTGAACTATAGTATGAAATGAAAATACATACATTTGACTAAATCAGTGACAACAAAGTTGAGAAGGATATAAATTTCATGGTTTTCTTTACAAGTAATATTGAAGTACCATTATCCAGTGTCAGAAATAGTTGGTACTCTAGCCTGGGATAACTTTCTGGAGGTTCTTTTGATCTGCTTCTGAGTTGCATGCTGAACTGTTTTATTCTGTTTGCATGGAAATTAAGCATAATTGCAGCAGACTTGCGTTTAGTATGATTAACAATTATATTCTCAATTGTAGCAAGTCGTACAAAGTTTGCTTGATGTAAAAGATAGTTATTATTATTTTTTAATGGAGACTGTTTCTTTCCTGTATGCACTAGACAATAGAGACTAATGTCTGCTGTTGTTCCTCCCTTTTGATAAACCTGAGTGGACAAACTGTGGGATAGAAATTTCTGGATTTCAACCCTGCTATAGAGTTCTTTCTGTCTTGCACTGGATTATCCATTATTTTTACTCTGTTTCATGCCTCAGCCTAATAAGGCATTCTGAGGTAATGCAATTGTAGGCAGAAATGTTTTGTGTTGATTATAGCAAATGACTTGGATATTAGTAAATTCTAAAATCTACTGCTAATCTCTTTAAGAAGGTGGCTATTTCCAAGAGACAGAAAGGGCCACATAAACCACAGACTTCATCAGTCTGAGACCAGAAGAACTAGATGGTACCCGGCTACCACCAATGACTGCCCTGACAGGGAACACAACAGAGAGTCCCTGATAGAGCAGGAGAAAAGTGGGGTGCAGAACTCAAATTCTAGTTAAAAGACCAGACTTAATGATTTGATTGAGACTGGAGGAACCCTGGATGACATGGCTCCTGGACTCTGTGTTAGCCCAAAACTAAAACCGTTCCCAAGGCCAACTCTTCAGACAAAGATTAGACTGGACTATGGGACTTAAAAGGATATTTGTGAAGAGAGTGTCTCTCAGCTCAAGTAGATACATGAGATTAAATGGGCAGCTTCTGTCCGGAGGTGAGACGAGACTGCAGAGAGGGTCAGGAGCTGGTTGAATGGACACGGGAAGTTCAAGGTGGGAAGGAGGAGTGTGCTGTGACAATATAGGGAGAGCAACTAGGGTCACATAACAATGTATGTATAAATTTTTGTATGAAGGACTAACTTGAATTGTAAACTTTCACTTAAAGCACAAGAAAAAAAAAAGGTAGCTATTAGTCCTGTTTGCTTAAAGAAACATAAATAGTATTTTTTTTCAGTCTATTAATTAAAAGCCCTCTCAAGAAGAGAAAAGGAACAAAATCTTCCCTTTAAGACTCTTGGAGAAAAATAGCTGTAGAGATCAGATCAGTTTCCAGTGAACGATATTTCAAAGGCTACCACAAACTCCCTGAGAAGGAGCTCATGCTTGATGAAGTGGGAAAAAAAACAAAACAAAACCGTTGCCATCAAGTAAATTCCGACTCATAACGACCTTACAGAACAGAGTAGAACTGCCCCATAGGGTTTCCAAGGAGCGGCTGGTGGATTCAAACTGCCAGCCTTTTGGTTAGCAGTCATAGTTCTTAACCACTGCACCACCAGGGCTCCTTGGTAAAGGGGAGGGTCAGCAAAAAAGAAGAACTTCAATGAGATGGACTGACAGAGTGGCTACAACAATGCTCAAACATAGCAACTACTGTGAGAATGGCACAGGACTAGGCAGCACTTTGTTCTGTTGTCCATAAGATTGCTATGGGTTGGAATTAACTCCATGTCACCTAAAAACAACGTCATCAACTCAATTCATTGACCTTCACTTTGGTCTTTTCTCACTATTTCCCAAATAATATAAAGAAAAGGTTCTGAAATAGTATTTTAAAAACTAAATATTAAAAACCAGGGATAGAAACAGTACAAGAACATCACAGGATTTGGGTTATTGGCTTTCATTTTTCCTTGCCATTTACATGTAGTTGCAGCTTCTCCGTGGGAACTAATGAATAAAGTCAAGCAAATAGTTTGAAAAAGGAAAATACTCTTCCAGAAAATTGTCAGAAACAATATGGTTCTTTTTTCCTCTCCTTTCTTCTCTTCTCTCTCTCCTTTCATTTTCTACTTTTTCTCCTCCTTTTTCTTCTCCTCCTGATCCCATTGCTTAATTTCTAGCTTTTTAACTTCTATTTTTAAGCTCCAGGATTTTTAGGGTGGAGTGGGGAGCACGAGTGGCAGAATAAAGACAACCAAGATAAAATTAAGCATTTTTATACAGGCAGTCCCCAACTTACGACAAACCATCTTATGACATTCCGGTTTTTGCTTTGTATATCTTATCGTTAGCAATATGTACTACGTACAGTGATGCATCATGTAATTTTTTGATGTTATCGTTCTCATGCCAACCCACAAACACAAATAAAGATCAGATTTATCAAGATACTGATATTTAAAGTCAATAATAATGAAAACTAAAAAAAAATGAGGCATTCAGCTTACTTCAGAACCAACTTATGATGGAGTGATCAGAACAGAATCCTGTCGTAAGTCAGGGACTACCTGTATATTCATCTTCCAAGAAAAATACAAGGTTATTTGCATACCATATCTTATTTAAGAAGAAAAACAAGAGCATGGATTAGAATAGCTATAATCAGCAAGTACTTTGTTTGATTAGTCTTAGTTCATCAGAACCTGCTGCCATTGCTGTATTTATGTATTGAATAAATATATTCCTTTACTTATCTAGAACTTTTGGCTGAGAGTCTCCTTGTTGCCTCCACATCATATCAATTTTCTAAATGTAAATAAGACACTTTTCAGTCCTTATCTTGCTTGACCATTCAATGGTTTTTGACATTGATAGACATCTCTTCTCTAGATAGACTATTTCCCAGGCTTTCCTAGACTTTCATGGCAAACAAATTTCTGAATCATTTCCATTTTTCTGGCCACTTCCTCAACTCCTTTTTATTTGGGATTCTTTTTTCTATCTTTACTTTAAAGATTTTATTTCCAAAGAGGTGGACATTACCTTCAGCTCCTTTCTGTAAATTGTTCCACTCTCTTTAGATAATCTGATCGGTTTCCTTAGTTCAGTTACCCTTATAGTGCTGATGACTCCAACCTCAATGTACAGTCCTCTCCTTAAAACTTACAGACCTATACATACAAACTCCTACTGGATGTCTTCATTTGGCTATCTCACAGGTAAAACGTTCGACATGTTTAACAATAATCTTATCATTTTCTCAGAACCTCCTCCTATCCCCATTTTACTTGCCAAAATGCTACACAACTAATATCTTATCTCTAGTTAATGGCACAATCATTCATTTGCCTCAAACAGAAATTTTGGAATCATCCTGACTCTTACTTCCCTCTAATTTACAACCTCATTCCCATCCAAATGAATGCAATGGGTTTTTGGAATTTATCTACTTATTGCTAAATCCACTATCATATCCTAGTCCAAGATATACAATGTATTTTCTTTGAACAATTATAATAGACTCTTGGCTGACTGCTCCGTGTCTAACTTTTCCCTCTTCTGATCAGAGCGCTGGTGGTGCAGTGGTTAAGCATTTGTCTGCTAAACAAAAGGCTGGCAGTTTGAATCCACCAGCCGCTCCTTGGAAACTCTATGGGGCAGTTCTACTCTGCCCTGCAGGGTCATTGTGAGTCGGAATTGACTAGACGGCAACAGATGGGTTTGAGTCTATTCTTCACTTTGAAAAACAGAAGATCTTTTAAAATACAAATTCTGTCAATTTCTGGCTTGAATTCTTTTGCTGTCTTTAGGATAAAGTTCTCTAACTTCTTATCATGGTTTTAGAAGCTCTCCATTATCTACCTCCTGCCTGTTTGTTAAGATTCTATGAGTTCCACGGAGCAAAATCCTAACGAAACTATGAAAAGCAAAAATAGGAAACTTTAAAGGACCCCAAGGTAAAAGATAGAACCAAGACTGAAGAATATTCTAGAACACAAGTCTGGAATGATGTAGGAAACTCTCTTTCCGTTTCTCATCTACACATTCTGAGTGCCTCATCTGTCTTTACGACTTCAAATCTGCTTATTCTGCATCCCATTGCACATGGTAGAACACGGCTGCTGGCTAACAACTCTTTATTTTATACCTTATCTGTGCAAGGGAGCAGCAGACAGTATCAGACTTGAAATATTTAATCAACAAACTGAACTCTTCAGACAGAGCTCTGATTGGCAAAGATTGTGTCAGAAACCCTAATCATTTGACTATGTTGCTGGACTCTCTGATGCATTAACAGATAATACGTAAATAAAGCAAACCTGATACAATTTTAACTCATTGTAGTAAGGGAGAATACCCCCTTGACAGACTCTAAGCAGTATTTCAGAAGGGGAAAACCAGATGTGGGATATTTATTGGACTTTGGGGTCTTGGCTTAAGTGGTTTGATGTTTTTTCAAAGTGGGGAGCTGAACTGAAATGGGCTTAATTTGTCATAGGATTGTTTAGGGTACGTGAACAAGCAAAGCAAGAGTCCTGAGGTGAAGACTTTGCTTAATAAGTAAGCAGTTTGCCCGGGTGAGCCCACTATAGCCTTTCATAGACAGATCTGTTAGGATTTCCTGAAGAGAACATTAAAGTTACTTACTGATTTATAGACTTTTTTTTTTTCCCTTGCAAGAATTTTCTGGAAGAAAAAACTAAATAGTGTTGACAGAGATGGCCTACATTTTTATCTAAGTCGTGTTAACAGAGATTTTCTCAGTTATCAGTCTCCCATTGTGTTACTTTTTCAGCCTATGCTGGAGAATTAAAAAAAACAAAAACATGAAACCCTTTGCCCTCTGACTCATGGCGACCCCATGTGTTACAGAGTAGAGCTGCTCCATAGGGTTTTCTTGATTATAATCTTTACAGAAGCAGATTACCGGGACTTTCTTCCACGGTGCCTCTGGGTATGTTAGAACCACCAACTTTCAGGCTAGAAGTCAAATGAAAACTTTCTGTGCACCCCAGGGACCTGTGCTAGATAATAGAACATTTTATTTTGGCGATATGATCAATCCTGATGTACACCACTATTTGAAGAGTGATGTTTGAAAATTAGTTTCTGTTTCAACTGTCATGCACAGCAAGTTTTGGGTTTTTTTTTTTGAGGGAGGTGGTGACCATTAGTTGCATCATCTGATGTATTTAAGACTTTGGAGATGATCCATTTGAACACTGCAGTAGGGAAAAATATTCATAGAAGAAGAATTCTGGGTGGAGTTTGTGGTCCACTTTTAAGTTAACAGCCAAGAGAGATGAGATTAAACCTAGAGAACATATTCCATCCACAACACGAAGAACTTTCAGAACCAGATATGTGGGTATTAACCAAATCCCCTAATTTCATGATGTCTTCGTTTTATTCACAGCTCATCTTGGTAATATTCAAATCAGAAAAGGCTGTAGGAGTATAAGCACATTAGTCTTCCTCTAAAATGGTACATTTATGTCAAGAGGCAATGTCACATCTAGGGTTCCTCTGTTTTGAACCACCATCTGTTCAAGTTCATAAACTTCTCAGGTGAGTAGGCCTATGGACTTACTGATGCTATATGCATCCCCTGTCAATCTCTGAACCATTAGGTTTCTGTCCACTTCCCATGCTTCTTGTAAAGCATTATATGAAGAGGATTGAGGTCAAAAGAAAGCTATCCAGTATTTCTCTTGAATGGTTAAAGTTTTATACTTTAAATAGAGGCCTAGCTTTTCTCCTTCTAGAGTCGATCTCTTTACCACTTCTAACGCAATAAAGACCCGCTGAATCACATGGACCAAGTGGCAGGACTGCTCACAACACACCTTGGCCTGTTGCAAAGTCCTTTTCTGCTCTGTACCCCACTCAGAGATGGCGGCTTTTCATGTCATTCAGTAATCGGGCTAGAGCAGTATTCCTAAATACAGAAGATGCTGAATTCAGAACCCAAAGAAGCCCACCAGGAAATGTGCTGTCTCTTTGTGGTAGGAGATGCAGAATGTAACGTTTAGCTTCTACTTTGGGGAGCATATCCAGGAGAGCCCCTGACTACTGGGCTGTTAAAACTTTTGGGATGTATCTAGAACATGAATCTGTAGTGTTCATCAACCTCTCACTGGAGCACATGTGTCTTACCAATGTCCCCACTGTGCTAGCTACCTTTTGCTCATCAGGCCTAATCAATATAATGTCAACACTGTGGTATTCTGCAGGAGGTCCAGATGGTCCATATCTCTTTGGACTATATTATGTTAGAGGGCAGGGCAGTTAACATAGCCTTAACAACAACAACAGCGTATAACTAAATGTATATTTTTGTCTATTCCATGTGAATCTGAATTGTTTCAAATCCTCTTTTCTGATTAAGATAAAAAAGGATTCATTCACCAGATCAGTGGTGGAATACCAAATATCTGAGGCCATATGATACTGCTATAACAAAAATACTACAACGACCATGGCAATTGGGGTCACTATTTGGTTGAGCTTGTGGTAGTATAGAGTCACACTGGTGAATGTTTTCACAACCGAACTGTCCCCTTGTATCAGGGTTCATCTGTGCTTCACCGGCCACTGTTGATAGGGTCCTCATAGCCAGGCAGACGATGAATAAGCCAGCTTCAAAACCCCATCTTAAACCAACCGTTGCAATCGGGTTTCCCAGGAGCAGGCACTGAGACAGATTTGGGTGTATGATGTTCGTTAGGGATTAACACCTGTGGAAAAAGGGGGAAGGAAGCAAGATCAAGCAGAGAAAGAAACTGAACTGTGATACAGACCTGAAAAAGCATTGATCAGCCTGGTGCGGAGCTCTGGAACAAACATTGACCAACGCTCAAACACAAGATGCAGGCTCTGCTGGGAAGGTTGTGACATTGGACAAGGTGATTCTCTTTAGGATGAGGTAAACGTGAAAGGAGCTGACAGTGGGAGGTTTCCAGTGACTGAACTCCTCACAGCTGGGCAGCAAGTCCTACCCTGAAGGCGGATGGAGGTGGCGTGTCTCTGGTTCCCAAAGATGGTAACTCATGCTTGATAAACACAGACCTTCATGACATCATGCTCATTGATTCTTCGCTCACTTGAACAATAGCTTGGTCAATTTTCAAAAGAAATATAGCTCAACTGTATCCATTTCCTCAACTGAAATGTTACGAGGTACCTAAGTTTATGGAAACACAACTGGTTTGTTAAATGAATTCTATTCATAATGGGCAAAAAGAAAATATCTTTTACCCAGTTCTGTGGACTACTTTTTCATTACCTTTCACATTTTTATCCACTATCATGAAATAAATGATTTTTATCCAGGCATTAGGACATCAAGTCTCATGTAAACTAAAAACCCTGTGCTCTCAACACATCCTCACTCCTTTAGCTTTGTCCTACTTCATCCAAGAAAGCCTGCAGATATAAAAGGGCATGATCTTCTCTGTGTCTCATGTACTAGCCTAGAAACGTTCAACTGCAGTTTGCTACAGCAGATGCTTCCTCCAACAGACATACACTTCTGACTTTCTAGCTACAAAAATGGGGGTTTCCACTACTGATTCTGGGTTCGATGATTCACTAAAATGACTCACAAAACTCAGAAAAGTACTATACTTAGGATTATACTTGTATTATAGCAGAAGGAATATAAGTAAACAGAGGCATTGGGTGAGATCTAAGAGGATCCTAAATTGGAAGCCTCCATGCCTCAAAAAGGGGACATGTCTGCCTCCCAAGTATCCATGTCTTTCACTAACCAGGAAGCTCACCAAGCTGCAGTGTTCAGAGTTTTTATTGGGGTTTCTATACGTAGGCCTGATTGATTGAATCATTGCCCACATGGTTTAACTCAACCTTTAGCCCCCCTTCTCTGAGGTCAGACTAGTATCACACGATGGGTTTTTCTGGCTTGGCCACTCCTCACCCAATAGTCACCCTGTTAGTGTAAAATGTCAGGTGTGATCTGGAGCCCTCACAGATAACAAGGATTCCAATCACTGGGGAAATTCCGAGTTTAGAGATCACCTCCCAGGAATCATGGGTGAAAAACAAAATTTTGGGGGTAAAGTTAACTGTATACTCAACAATAAGAGAAGACCACTGCAGTTGTGCTCTGGCCAGAGTGGAACAGAGGGACTTGGCTTCCTAGGATAGCCTGGAGAGGTTTTGATACACATCACAGAACTGTAGCCACATTGGTGCCCTGCAGGGACTTTGACCGATAGAAGACAAGTTTTGTCAGGGAGCTTCTCCCTCCATTACCTAAAAAGACTCAATAAAGACCTTGAACTTCATATTGGCTCTGGACTCTGGGAATATACTGGGAAACCAAACACGGAAAAAGCTCTGCCCTCTTGGAGAAAGTTTCTGTTTAGGTCTATTTCGGGTTTTACGTGCGATGAGAATTTCTTCTATAAAATTGTAAAACATTTAAAAATTTATTAAATGTCAGTTTTCAGCATAGAGATAAGTAATTAAGACAGTCATCATGAACTCAAGGGTTCCATTTAAAAGATCTGTGCTTGCTTCCTTTCTGTATGGGTAACGATAATACCACTTTCCATAAAATAAGAGCCCTGGTGACAGAGTGGTTAAGTGATCAGCTACTAACCAAAAAGTCAGCAGTTTGAACCCCACCAGCCACTCCATGGCAGAAAGGTGTGGCAGTCTGCTTCTGTAGAGATTACAGCCTTGGAAACCCTATGGGACAGTTCTACTCTGTCCTACAGGGTCACTATGAGTTGGAATTGACTTGATGGCAATGGATTTGGTTTGGTTTTAATAATAGAAAATATTTTTGGGGAGAGACCCATTCAAAGTTGTAGAGTGCTTTTGTTATGGTTCCTAAAGCAACTTAGCAGGCTTTAGTTTAAGCATTTTATTTATATTGCCATTTGAACGCTTACTACAGTATTTTTCCAGAAACAAACATTTCTGACTGGTAATACAGTAACTCTACGTTATTTTTTTCAGACATTCACTCAAGTTAACATTCAGTTGTTTACTCTCTTTTGTTCTTTTTGAAGTGGCATCACGAAATTCTTTATTTGCTAAATGAGCTGAAGTCAGACCAGAGATTCTTCATGATTTCTTGCTAAATCCATGGGGAATTGCAAAAGTAATACAGAAAAAGTGAATCAAGGAAACGGGTGTGCATAAGAGTGAAATTAATGGATGTATTTTCAAAGAGTTAAAAGAACATGTTTTGTGTATTTACAGAGCTAATGCTATGCTAGCTTCCTCTTGAACTGATGTATCAAAATTTGGATATTAAAAAAAAGTTTTAAATCTTTTTTTTTTTTTAGAGTTGGCCATTCTAGATTTTGCCTCTCAACTTATTTTTTCAGTGTATGTTTCAAAAATGCATACTATATTCTGGGCACTAGGATTATAAATAAACAAAATATGGTTGTTGTTCATTAAATTTGATTAACTGTGGCTGACTCATGAGCAAACAATTAAACTGAAATATGACTATTACTATGATGACCATATTCTTTTATGAAGTAAATAAATGTTTATTGGGTGTAGATTATGATTCAGGATCTATGATTACAAAGATAAGAAACATCAATTCTCTTTCCAAGGAATCCATGAAATACACAGTTGGCTATATCTCAAGATGATGATATGGAAGCATATTATAATTACATCTTCTTGTTGTTGTTAGGCGCCATTGGGTTGGTTCTGACTCATAGTAACCTCATGTAAAACAGAAAGAAACACTGCCCAGTCCTGCCTTATCCTCACAATCGTTGCTATGTTTGAGCCCATTATCACAGCCACTGTGTCAATTCATCTCATTGAGGGTCTTCCTCTTTTTTGCTGACCCTCTACTTTTTACTTCTTAACAAGATAGAAAAGATTATTTAGGAATGAATTCTCAGAGAATATGGTTTCTAAGCCAAACCATCAAGGGCAGGTAGTTTACCAGGTAAAGAAGAAAAATAAAAACAATTCAAGTAGATGGAACAGCACATAAAACGGCATGGAAGAAAAACGAATTGTGAAGTTCTGGAAATGGCAGATTCTTCAGTATGGCTACAGGAAGTGAGTGATTTTAAGCATGTAAATATGTGATCACATTACACTTCAAGATCTTCACTCCAGCAGTAGTGGGGTTAATAGTTCAGAGTGATCTAGACTGAAGGAAGTAAGATATTAGAAGCACTTGTAACATTCAGGGAAGAAATCGTTATATTTTAACTTAATAAAGAGGTAGTAATATGAATCAGCATCAACTCAAAAGCAATGCATTTGGTTTTTTAGTTTTAAATGAGAAAAATAATTTAAGTGATAGTATAGAGGAAGAATTGCCCAGACTTGGTGATTGGTAGGAAGCAGTAGGTGATCGAAAAGAGGTATCAAGAATGATTTTTAGTTTTCAAGAGGCATTTTCAGCAAAACTGGGAGCATGAAAGCATAATTCCCTGAGATGTGAAGTACAAAAATGGCACACAAATATTAAATAGACTGTATGTTCAGACTGGGATATTGAAGATAGACTGAAAATTAAGAGAAGGCAAGAAAGGAAAAG